>OY776112.1:117989831-119320757 GCA_963675035.1 Allygus modestus
TGGTGATCACGTGACCTTCCACCTGTTTTTACGAGGTCTCTTCCGGTAAAGCAGAAAACCTTAAATAGATCGACTCAGCACACCTTTCTGAAAGCTCTACGAACCTTGCATCATAACGACCATAAACACAACAGCACGCTTTTTCACCACGGAGCGATGACTCCAGATATAACATAGAGCTCCGTGATGGCAAACGACGCGACGGTAGGCGGGCGAAATCCAGCTTAACATAATCACCGAATACAATTGTAGCAACCTTTGCAGCTAAAATTTACCTCCAAGTGTAACACTCTGTTTTCTAATGCAGCTACTTACAAGTACAGAGGTTGGCCCCCTCTGAAATAATTAGGTAAATCAGCTGTAGTGCTAGCCTACAGTCTGCTTGTGATACTCTACTGAATTACAGCAGTGTTTACATTTTGCCCTCCTGCAACTGAAGGAACTACAGGATTTCTCTATTGACAAGACCTGAGCCATGGACCATCTGCTACATGACTCATCAGAAGCCTGCACCGGCCTGACAGCTGATAACGGGCGGTTTGGGGTTTTCAGTAGTTATTTGGTCAGTTGCTCATGGGTTTTCTGGCAGTTAGTACCCTTTCAGTACCTTGGATATTTATAAAGGGTTTATCCCTTACTGCTACTGCAGCCTGGACACCTTGGAGATTCTGCTAGTGGCTGCTACTGTACCTGCTGCTACGGTTGGCTAATACTGCTCGCCTCAACATCAGTGGACCTTACGCGCACCTTCGATTCTGGGACTTTGTGTCTGTGACTGGGTCGACCTACCCCCTGTGTCATCGGGGAAACCGTACCAAAAGTAATAACTTTCCATTTTTTTATATACTAATGGAATTTGGACGTTCGATCCATTTTGATGAAGAAACCTGTTTTTGAAGAAACTTAACTGTGACTCTGAATTAGACTGACGTATTTGTCTCCAACAAAATTCAGGTGGAACACACCCCTGGAACTTACTACAGGATTGTGCCATTGGATCATGATCATCTAGATATTAAATGTAGATTAGCTATATGCAGTGATTTGTCTTATTGTGTTTATATGTGTATATTTTCCATGTCTAGATGTCTTAGGTACTGTTTTCTGAATATTTCTGATTGTTGATTATTTAGTTGATTCTTTTATTTACTCTCTAGCTGGTGGCCACCATATATATTTCTGTTGTTTTAGACTTAAGTGAGCTCATATGAAAAAAAATGTGGCTAGGTGAAGGTTACTAAGAATTTAATTCTGAACAATTGGTTCATTAACACTGCATATTGATTTAAAATTAAGGTAAAGGAAGTTGAACTATTTAATTTAATTTATATCTTGAGTAATTGAAATTGTTGTCTGCTGAACAGTTGTATTTAGTCCTTATGACTTTTTTTGATTACATGATTACTGTTCACATTAGTGTTTTTTATTTGACCTGAGAGAACAGTAAACAAACCAAACTTTGTTAGCTTAGTAAAAATAAAAGGTTTGTCAATCCAAGTTGGAACTTAAAATTTTGAATTTGGTCATTACTTTTTAATTTTGTTCATCCAATTGAATAGTGAAATTTAAAATCTTGTGCATCTACTTTGAATGGTCGAGGCTAAATAAATATTTCATCCCCTGGCTATCAGCTGCCTGTCCGACAATTCAAGGTGGAGTTTATCCCTCGCAACAGCTCCAAGAATATCTCCTATCAGCGAGGTGGCACCCTATACCCCGACCAGACATAAGTAGTGGCCAGATATCCTATATAGTTCTCAGCCTTACAACCCCGCCCATCACTGAGCATAGCTTGGGCAACGTAACATAAGACCATGTTGAAAACACTGCATTTTCGATCTGTCAACTGGCAAAACTGTAACAACTTCGCGATACGCGGGAATATCCATGTTTTTAATGTTTTTGTAAGACGCTTTTAGGTTAAATACATGGATCTAAGTAATGTGCTATGCACTAAAATGAAAATTTAAAAGTTCTCCTGTCTAATGGTGTGTATTTTATTTCATTTAAAGAAACGTTTAGGTTCGTTAGTTTGAATTTTAATGAAACCTTGTAGACGGGAGCGGCAAAATTTGACTCTCGGAACCGAAAAACGGGGTTTCGGGAGGCTTTTGATGCTTACATTTTCATTCGGATTTATTCAAACTTTCATCGTATGCCTGAATAATAAAATAAAACACAACGACCGCCCCTACCGGCCCCCCTTGGATCCGCCCCTGAGTTGAAGCCATATCAAGTATCATCAATATACATTCATAAATAATCGAGATTTTAAATTTGATTTATTCTCCGTAAGGATAACATTGGACAGTAAACTGTGTTTACCACAGTAGAGGGCATTGGTTCCTTCAAAACCAGCAAAGGCGCAGTGAGGATGCGAGGATGCACCCCCCCCCCCCCGATGACCTTGACCCTGACCTTGACGACCCCCCCCCCCCGGTCGCCTGCGGCACTTTTCGTGATGACCTTGAACATGAGGAAAAAACTTTTGAAAATTAATAACTAGCCTATTTACCCACCGATTCCCACGGGACTTTTTCCAGAGTGTAGGCCCAGAGGAAGCTAATGACGAAAGAACCCCATAGATCCGCCATCAAACAAGGCCGCTATTAATTTATATCCGCGTTTTCCTTATGGGATCTCAGCTGTTTATCGACTGTAAACATTATGAACATTATTGGTTAATAAAATCCCTAAAATAAAATCATAAAATAATCAGTACAATTAACTACGAAGTAAAGCTGAGGTCAAAGACTTGGAATTGGGAACAACAGGAAATGACAGAGTAACAAAACAGGAAATAAACGGTCAAATTACACAGGTAAATGACCTAGGGTTCAAGCGACAAAATCAAAGTAACTCACCAAAAATTCCAATGATGGCGGCGGAATGCTGACCAGCTACGGACACGAATCACGGCGGGTGTAGGAGTCCAGAATCGACGTGATTGGTTGACGTGGGCGTGGTCGACCGAATTTGGGGGAAACACGAAATCGGGGGAAACATATCGAGGAGAGAGGATGGACAGTCAGAAAAGGAGAGGCAAGAAGTGAAGAGTTGGGAAGTAAGGGGGGCTGGATCGAGTAAGTCCCGCAACACTTAGGTTATAGTAAAATACCGGGTGTTGTCGACCTTCCAACCAAGTCCACCAACGCAGGGCCAACAGAAGCACTACAGCGACCACAACCCAGAGGGAGAAGAGGACGGACCGTGTCTGCGACCGGAGGAGCCTTGGGAGAATTCTTCAAGACAACCACCGACAAAGGGACCCGGGACCACTTCTGGACGCTGGACCACTCCTGGACACCTTGACCACTGGACGGGACCACGGAGAGGCCAAGGACCGACCGACAACGCAGGGAGACCGCCTGACAGCCAAAATTCCGGACTGCGTGGTATGTGATCTTCACTAAATTGCACCTCTAGTTAAAAGGGAAAAATTTGAGAGAACAGTCGAAGGTTAAGGGAAATGATTTGATAATAATAATGATTAAGCAATGATGAAGATATTAAAAGTTAAAGATTACTAAGACAAGCAATAAATAATCCAAACAGAAAGGGGAAATATATATATATATATATATATATATATATATATTTAATTAAGTAGCCTCAGAGTAAATGGCAGGGTTAATTGTTAAAATAAATTAAAGACGGTAGACATAATCAGAATGGCCTATAGGCCAAGTTGAGGTGTAAAATAGTTGTACATAAAGATAGCAGTAGCTCGATGTCATTAACCATCGTTCAATTAATTTAGTAAGTGTTAATGAATAACTGTTACATGAATGAATTGATTATTGAAGTATAAAGGCCCACATGGCTTAACATTTTAATGTAATATAATGTGACAATGTTTAATTTGGAAAGGTTTAAGGGTAATTATTTTGATGCGTAATTGATGGATGAAATATAAAGGACTAAACTATTAATAAAGTGAATTGAGTAAACCTTTAATGGTAGATTAACGGCTACATGCCCAACAATGTAAATTAAATGTTAAATATCGAGTTAAGGGTGTGTATTCATATGGAAGGTGTGGACTGTGGCGTATAAATTGCCTTAAAGAACTTTGGCCATGCCAGAACAGAGTGATCTTTATTAATGATTTGTTAGCTTAAGAGAGTATTGATTTATATTGTGTTTGTCATTTCAGTTGTATTTTATAAATAGGAGTTAGAGCACAGAGGCCTCTATTTAAAGGGTTTTCACGAATATTTATCATTATATAATAAGGAAGAAATAGTCATCTGATTTATGAATATTAAAAGGTATATGTTATTACAGACGCTGGTGTCATTTCAATCAATTTCCTGGTTTCCATTTCACTAAGCTAAGCGAGTTATGATTCAAACTTAAGAGTAAAAGAAAGAAAATAATCTTACATGGTGGAGATCGCTGAATCACCAACACGACAAGCCAAACCAACACAGGGAATACTACAACAATTACAGGGGAAGAGGAACCAACTACAGGGGACCAACTGGATATAGGACGACGCAACGACACCCAGTGCAATGGACACCACGGCACACCATGAGCAGAGGAGGCTACCAGACCAACTACCATGCAACATCATGGGGCCCACGACATGCAACCCCAAGAGCAGAAGTTCCATATAACGTAAGCAGGAATTTTACTACATATTGTAGTTACTGCAGAAGAAACAACCATAATACGCAGGATTGCAGGTTTAAGAGGCAGCAAACAGGGGAAATGATGAAGACAAGGTCCAAGTATTGTGATTATTGTAGGATGAGCAACCACAACAAAGAAGAATGCTACAAACTACAAAGGGGAAAACCGGATACAAAAAACGCATAGGAAGGGGCCCTCTCTATACTAACAACAAAGAGAAGGTTCCCTGCTTAAAACAGAGTATAAATTCGCCCTACAAACAAATACAACCCCAGTTCAGAATATATAACTACGAGAAGGAATTTCCTAAGCTAGATGAAGCTAAGAACATAAAGAAGAAGAGGGAATACATGCACAGAAGAGAAGAAAGAAGACATGAAGAGAACATAACTAACCCTCGGAAAAAAGACCACAATATATACCACACTTGCAGGACTAAGGAGCGCAGAGTGCAATGGAGAAAACAGCTACAGCCATTATCAGGTGGAATGAGACTAAGGGAAGGAGCCAGAGAAGAGCAACGAGCTATAAAGAAGGAAGAGGAGACAGTAAGGATGGAACCAAGGGAAGGAAAAAAGGAAGTCAAAGGAACAACAGAGGTACAGGAGAACAGGGGAGAAGGAGACACATTGATGGAACAGGAGAAGGAAGAAATATGCAGGCAGCTGGAAGAGCAAAGAACGCAACACATGATCCACAGCTGTGACATTACACTAGTATCAGAAGGAAGGATACATAAGCCAAGGAGAAAGGGACAGTTAAGAAACCAGGAGTTACATGATACTCTATTTAAAATAAACCAAACGGAAGACAAGAGAGTACCAGTGTTAACACTTAAAGCAAAGTTAACTCAAAATCCAAACAAAATAATTCAGTGTACAGTTGACACCGGATCAAATATAAACCTTATAAATTCAAAGTTCGTACACGGGACAAATATTGAGACAGGAAAATTGCCGAGAGTGGTATCGGCAAATAATACTCCCATAAACATTTTAGGGATTGCGGAAATTGCATTAGAAATAGATAATATAATTATCAGGGATAATTTTTTTGTCACTCCGAATATCACGAGCGAAATAATCTTAGGGAATAGATTCCTAAATAAGAACAGAGTTGAATTAAATTTTGACACAAAAGAAATTGTAATAAACTTAGGCCAATTTAAACATAAAATAAAAATGGGAAAAATGGTTGATACAAATCGAAAGCATTAACAGTACTGAGATGGTTTCCAGAGATAAGATCATTGACATAAGAACCGAAGAGGATATGGTAATAGCACCTCATCAGCATAGGAGAATAAAGCTTAAACATAAACTAAGTCATAAAACATATTTTGAGTCGGCAAAGTCCTTAAAAGAAAAGAAAAAATGCCATGCATATTTGGTAGATGCAGAAGCAGATGAGGGCAGCTATATAACTATGTATAATGCATCTAGCTTCCCAAAACACATAAATGCCAACACCTTATTAGGCTACCTCACTGAGGAAGTAAACAAAGACGACACTTGTGCTGACTCAACAAGGCCGCGACAACAGCCACGCACACGGGACCGACGTAAACAAACAGTCACAGATAAGGATGGCATAGAACTTAACATATCACCACACCTAACGGTACAGCAGCATAACATGGTCAGTAAACTGCTACATAAATACAAATCTATGTTCACCACGAAGGTAGAGGACCTTGAACCAGCTAATTTGCCACCAATACAATTAGAATTAGTTCCAAATGCTAAACCCGTAAACAGCCCACCTTATAGACAGAGTATGCAGGAGAGACAGGAACTAGATAAACTTTTAAACCAATTACTAGAAGCAGACATTTTAGAGGAATGCCCAGAATTTTGCGAATATGCTTCACCATTATTCGTAACAAAAAATCGCGACAATTCGGCTCGCGTTGTTGCGGACATGCGTCGTATTAACAACATTTTAAAGAACTGTGTACATCCTACCCCATCAGTTAACTTAGTTTTAAATTGCTTAAATAAAGCAAACACGTTCACAAAATTAGATCTCAATGGAGCGTTTCACCAATTACTTGTAAGAGAAGAAGACAGAAACATACTTGCGATTAAAACGCAAGATCGTCTGTTAAGATACAAAAGGTTAACCATGGGATTAAAAATTTCAACCGCTGTATTCAGCAAAGCGATATTAGCTTTATTAAATAAGCACCTGTACAATAAAGTTATATCGTATATTGATGACGTTATAGTTTACGGATCATCCTTTCAACAGGATTTAGAAAATTTGGAAATAATTTTAGAAATATTACACAAAGCTAATTTAAAGCTGAACACAAAAAAATGCAAGTTTTTATATGAAACAGTTGATATACTTGGATACACAGTCTCAAAGCAAGGAATTTTACCTCAACAATCTACAGTTAATGCTATACAAGAATTTAAAAGGCCAGACTGTATAAGACGTGTGCGTCAGTTCCTAGGCGCGTCATCATTTTTCAGGAAGCATATTAAAAATTATGCTCAAATTACATTACCCCTAACAGAGTTAATTAAACAAGCAAACAAAAATTTACCTTTTAAATGGAATGAAGATTCTGAACAAGCTTTTAATAAAATAAAGCAAATTTTAACTAATCCACCATTACTTGCTCATTGGAAAGACGATTGGGAATCAGTTATTTATGTTGACAGTTCATTATTTGCACTTGGGGCCTGTTACTTGCAAATCAATCCTGAAAATAATACTATGCATCCCATAGCATATTTATCAAGAAAATACACAGAAACGGAAAAGCGATATTCTAATGCAGAAAGGGAAATGCTAGCCTTAGTATATGCAGTTAATTACTGGAGGGAATTTACGCTAGGTAGGCAAACAATAGTTTATACCGATTGTCAGTCACTCATACATTATAAGAATTTTAAAAACACTTCATCACGCCTAAATCGCCTTGCTCTCGCACTAGTTGACTACGATATAATCGTAAAATATAAGAAGGGAACTAACAATCTACTAGCGGACAGCCTTTCTAGGAATCCACCAGAAGAGGAGTTAGACCAGGACCTAATTCAAGCTACATTAAACATTCAGGAGATAAAAACAGAAAATTTTGAAGAGTTACAAGCAAAAGACCCTTATTTAAAGCAAATAAAATTAGCTAAGATATCACCAGATTCCGTTCCGAAAAAAATCAGACATGAATCCAGGAAATATGTAGAGAGGGATAACATATTATATTACAAACATTTCAATGGTAGGGACACGGAATATTTATTAGCAATACCCCAGGAAAAGGTTAACGAAATATTAAAAACCTTCCATGATAATATATTTTCAGGAGGGCACTTCTCAAGCTTTAAAACTGGAAAAAAAATAAAATCACGATATTATTGGCCCAATATAAATCAGGATATTGTAAACTATACTAAAACATGTGAAGACTGTCAACTTAGGAGATCTGCTACTTATAAACAATACGGAAAGTTACAACCGCAAATCCCCTCAACGAAACCGTTTGAAAGATTAATTATAGATTTCTGAGGCCCTATAACACAAAGCCATGGATTTAAATACATTTTAGTAATGACAGACCCCACAACGAGGATGGCATATACACGTGCAACTCGTTCTGCAGACGCAAAAACCGTAGCTAAGGTATTATTGGAGATATTCTGTTTATACGGTTGTCCAAAAATTATTACTCACGACCAGGGTACACATTTCATGGGGCAAGTACTAAAACAATTATTACAAAGCTTAGGCATAGAACAGCGGCCAAGTCCTCCATACATGCAACGTATTCAAGGTTTAACGGAGAGATGCAACTTGGTAACAAAGAAAGCAATTTCACACTACATACAGGAAGACCCACACAATTGGTCTGACGTGTTAAAATTTATAACATTTGCATATAACACTACGATAAATAAAAGCACGGGTTACACTCCATTTTATTTAAATTTTGCAAGAGAAGCAAACCACCCGTCTCATTACATTTATGTTCACGAAAATCAGGACAAGGACGTATTAAAAGAGATTAAATTAATATATAAAATTAGAACGGAAATTCCAAAAATCTTAGAAAAGGCCCAAAATAATCAAAAACAATATTTTGACAAGACACGAAGGGATTTAGAACTACAACCAGGGGATGAAATATTAATTAAATATCCAACGGACCACACAAAAAAATATAGCTAGTTTCAAAATTGCTATAAAGGACCTTATCATGTCACCGATAAATTAAATGATTTGACTTACTTAGTGGCTTTAGAAAAACGAGGAAAACTAGTGGAGGAACCAGTTCATGTCGAGAATATTAAACCGTTTCACAGAAGAAATTAAATAAAAACAATTAAAATTATTCGTCACAAACAGAACCTCTATTGACGACAACGTAATGAAGTATTAGAAATACGTACGTGTCAAGGAGCTTTCCTACTGTTAGAATCTTCCCCTATTAGGAAATTTCTCTACAAAGCACCCTATTTACACCTGCATCACCTACGACCAGAGTGCGCAACTGAGATTCAATTTGTGACTTAACACACAACGTGCTGCTTGGGAAACAGTCAAAATTACGTCAATGTTACACTGTTGCCAATTAATTTAAAGTACTAAGAGGTCAACTACTGTGAAACATCTTCTACAAAAACAATTAACCCTGCCATTTACTCTGAGGCTACTTAATTATATATATATATATATATATATATATATATATATATATATATATATATATATATTTCCCCTTTCTGTTTGGATTATTTATTGCTTGTCTTAGTAATCTTTAACTTTTAATATCTTCATCATTGCTTAATCATTATTATTATCAAATCATTTCCCTTAACCTTCGACTGTTCTCTCAAATTTTTCCCTTTTAACTAGAGGTGCAATTTAGTGAAGATCACATACCACGCAGTCCGGAATTTTGGCTGTCAGGCGGTCTCCCTGCGTTGTCGGTCGGTCCTTGGCCTCTCCGTGGTCCCGTCCAGTGGTCAAGGTGTCCAGGAGTGGTCCAGCGTCCAGAAGTGGTCCCGGGTCCCTTTGTCGGTGGTTGTCTTGAAGAATTCTCCCAAGGCTCCTCCGGTTGCAGACACGGTCCGTCCTCTTCTCCCTCTGGGTTGTGGTCGCTGTAGTGCTTCTGTTGGCCCTGCGTTGGTGGACTTGGTTGGAAGGTCGACAACACCCGGTATTTTACTATAACCTAAGTGTTGCGGGACTTACTCGATCCAGCCCCCCTTACTTCCCAACTCTTCACTTCTTGCCTCTCCTTTTCTGACTGTCCATCCTCTCTCCTCGATATGTTTCCCCCGATTTCGTGTTTCCCCCAAATTCGTTCGACCACGCCCACGTCAACCAATCACGTCAATTCTGGACTCATACACACGCCGTGATTCGTGTCCGTAGCTGGTCAGCATTCCGCCGCCATCATTGGAATTTTTGGTGAGTTACTTTGATTTTGTCGCTTGAACCCTAGGTCATTTACCTGTGTAATTTGACCGTTTATTTCCTGTTTTGTTACTCTGTGATATTTATTCCATGTGACTGAACTATTACAACAAGATCTGATACTCATAACAAAATTGAAACCATGTGACTCAAAATACATGAGATCACCGCAGAGGATAAACTTAATCCCAGCATCTTGGGCAAAACTGAGAACCTTAAAATTGTTCCCACTAACGTCTGGAATCAAACATGAATTTAATAACCTATCAGAAATTTTAGACTCTAATTGGACATTAAACACCCCAACATTTGAAGTATCTGCTCTTAGGAAAATTGAGCACGTAAAATTGGAAAATAATGAATTTGACCTATTCAACAACACAAAATTGATGTTTTACTTGCTATTAACATGGATTACCTTGCTGTCAATATTAATTATCGTCATGGGATATTTCATACACATTCTATCAATAAAGGTACGGCTCATGACACCACCGAGGGACTACAATCCAAACGCAATCCACAACCAGGGGAATTAATACGACTTAACAGTAACGTGACACTCGCAGCTACGGCCATCGCACACAACATACTTCACTGATGTCACCTTCATTTCACTACTTAAGTTATTTTTCGGGGACGAAAAATTTTCCCAAGCAGGGGAGTGTAAACATTATGAACATTATTGGTTAATAAAATCCCTAAAATAAAATCATAAAATAATCAGTACAATTAACTACGAAGTAAAGCTGAGGTCAAAGACTTGGAATTGGGAACAACAGGAAATGACAGAGTAACAAAACAGGAAATAAACGGTCAAATTACACAGGTAAATGACCTAGGGTTCAAGCGACAAAATCAAAGTAACTCACCAAAAATTCCAATGATGGCGGCGGAATGCTGACCAGCTACGGACACGAATCATGGCGGGTGTAGGAGTCCAGAATCGACGTGATTGGTTGACGTGGGCGTGGTCGACCGAATTTGGGGGAAACACGAAATCGGGGGAAACATATCGAGGAGAGAGGATGGACAGTCAGAAAAGGAGAGGCAAGAAGTGAAGAGTTGGGAAGTAAGGGGGGCTGGATCGAGTAAGTCCCGCAACACTTAGGTTATAGTAAAATACCGGGTGTTGTCGGCCTTCCAACCAAGTCCACCAACGCAGGGCCAACAGAAGCACTACAGCGACCACAACCCAGAGGGAGAAGAGGACGGACCGTGTCTGCGACCGGAGGAGCCTTAGGAGAATTCTTCAAGACAACCACCGACAAAGGGACCCGGGACCACTTCTGGACGCTGGACCACTCCTGGACACCTTGACCACTGGACGGGACCACGGAGAGGCCAAGGACCGACCGACAACGCAGGGAGACCACCTGACAGCCAAAATTCCGGACTGCGTGGTATGTGATCTTCACTAAATTGCACCTCTAGTTAAAAGGGAAAAATTTGAGAGAACAGTCGAAGGTTAAGGGAAATGATTTGATAATAATAATGATTAAGCAATGATGAAGATATTAAAAGTTAAAGATTACTAAGACAAGCAATAAATAATCCAAACAGAAAGGGGAAATATATATAATTAAGTAGCCTCAGAGTAAATGGCAGGGTTAATTGTTAAAATAAATTAAAGACGGTAGACATAATCAGAATGGCCTATAGGCCAAGTTGAGGTGTAAAATAGTTGTACATAAAGATAGCAGTAGCTCGATGTCATTAACCATCGTTCAATTAATTTAGTAAGTGTTAATGAATAACTGTTACATGAATGAATTGATTATTGAAGTATAAAGGCCCACATGGCTTAAAATTTTAATGTAATATAATGTGACAATGTTTAATTTGGAAAGGTTTAAGGGTAATTATTTTGATGCGTAATTGATGGATGAAATATAAAGGACTAAACTATTAATAAAGTGAATTGAGTAAACCTTTAATGGTAGATTAACGGCTACATGCCCAACAATGTAAATTAAATGTTAAATATCGAGTTAAGGGTGTGTATTCATATGGAAGGTGTGGACTGTGACGTATAAATTGCCTTAAAGAACTTTGGCCATGCCAGAACAGAGTGATCTTTATTAATGATTTGTTAGCTTAAGAGAGTATTGATTTATATTGTGTTTGTCATTTCAGTTGTATTTTATAAATAGGAGTTAGGGCACAGAGGCCTCTATTTAAAGGGTTTTCACGAATATTTATCATTATATAATAAGGAAGAAATAGTCATCTGATTTATGAATATTAAAAGGTATATGTTATTACAGACGCTGGTGTCATTTCAATCAATTTCCTGGTTTCCATTTCACTAAGCTAAGCGAGTTATGATTCAAACTTAAGAGTAAAAGAAAGAAAATAATCTTACACGACCGATTTTGACGAAACCTCACCACATGTCGGGCCGTGGCCTAAGTAAACCATCGCTTAAAGAAAATTGATAAATCCACCGTTAAACGGGCCCACTATTAATTTTTAAACGCGTTTTTCTTATGGGATCTCGGCTGTTTGCTGACCGAATTTGATGTGACTTCGTTACACGTTGTATGCCGGCTTGACTAAACCAAACTGCGAGCGGCTCCGCGACGTCACGTGTCGAGGTGCGTGCTAGGGACTACGTGACCGCCCGGGGCTGTTTACTCATCAGCGACCTTCCAGACCCCTCATCACTCCCTCACCCCTCCGTTCTAGAAGGTTCCGGCAAGTGCGTCGCATGAAGCCTCCCGACCGGAGTGTTATTTATGAGCGCGTCCCCAAGGGTTTCGTCAGTTTGCCTTTAGAGCTCTTACTGTGCGGACGAAGTATTGCCGTCTCTGCGATACACTTCTCAACCTGTTGTTCATTGCTTGTGCGACTGTGTGGAGCTTTCTCTTTGGATATCTTAAAATGTAAATAACATGTAATTTACTTTTTCATCAGCCAGTTTACCAATGCTCTAAAGTCTAATTAGCTAACATTAATATTTAATCTTTTACATATCCCAGTACACGGAGCCTTGTCGTTGTTTCTTTTCAGATGGAGATGAGTGGATTTGTAATGACCTTAGAACAGTTGTGTTTTATAATGATTAAAGTTAATGAGTAAAACTAAACAAAAAAATATTAAAATAGATTGACTACCACTCTTCTAAAAACTTTTTGTCTTTTATATATATATCCCAGTACACTGAGCCTTGTCGTTGTTTATTTTCTGATGGAGATGAGTGGAATTGTAATGACCTTGAAACAGTTGTGTTTTATAACGGTTAAAATTAATGAACCAAACTTAAAAAGCAAAATAGACTCACTACCACTCTTTTTTATGTTTAAGCGAAATAAAATTAGGTTTTGCTTTTCAATCGAAATGTCGAAGGGTTAAAAGTTATTAGAAGGGTTAGATTCGCCTCGTTCCTAGTGGTACTGCTATCAAAGCTACCCCTTCCCCGACACCCCCCCCCCCGGCACCCCCCCGACACCCCCCCGCCCCGTGGCGGACGGAGAGTATAGATATCCGATGTTGCAGATGGCTGTTCCTCGTATGTGTGAGGTCTGCGGTCGCGTCTTCGCGAACGCTGGAAACCTGGCCCATCACACAGCATCCACCCACAACGACCGCCATTACGAGTGCCATGTCTGCAGCAGATGCTTCGGGCGAAGTGACAACTTGCGACACCACCTCGCCGCATTTCATCCTCCTACTCCTCACGACCAAGCGCCAGGTACAGTTTTAGGTTAAATAAGAAACCGCCAGTAGATTTATTAAGTATGCTTTCTTCTCCAGTGTCCTCACCAATGACGTTACGGCACACCCGTGGACTTTGGTAACTAATGACTTGTTTTTATGAGAGAGTAGACGGCCTTGACTGGGTAAACTGGCAATTAAGACGAGAAAACAGACTCGAGGGGTAAACAAGAGGTTGCCAGCCCTCTGTATGGTTCCTCACCACCACCTCACCCTTGTATTTATCGGGCTCGGGTAACTGGCGATCGAGATGAGGAAACAGACTCGAGGGGTAAACAAGAGGTTGCCAGCCTTCTGTATAGTTCCTCACCCTCGTGTTTATCGGGTAACTAATAGGAATTGTTTTCCTGTTCGCAGGCTGTCCATGCCCGTTGTGCGCTGTCGCCCTGACGAGTCCCGAGGATCTGCGCCACCACATGGAAGCGGTCCACGGTGCGAGCCCGTCAGCTTCGACCTCCTCCTCTTCCCCCGCCGCCGCAACGCCACCTGCCAGAGACCTACGGCCCGAGTGCGACGCGTGCGGGCGGTGGTTTTCCCGCGAGGACCTGCTCCGGCGCCACGTACAGCTGGTGCACGCCAACGAGGTCCGCTGTCCCGATTGCGGCGCTCTGTTCCGGAAGGCGGCGTACCTCCAACGACACGTGGCGAGCGCTCACCGCGGCAGGAGGTTCGAGTGTGCCTACTGTGACCGAGAGTTCACCCGGCGCTACAACCGAGACCAGCACGAGGCTCACAACTGTCCCGTCTTGAGGAACCTCGTTTTGGACGAGATGCCACGCCTGCCCGTCCTGTCACCCGAGCCGCGCCCAGGACCCAGCTCCGAGCCCCAGCCCCGCCCAGGACCCAGCCACGAGCCTCATCCCGGACCCAGTCACGAGCCTCAGCCTGGCCCCAGCACAGCACCCGATGGGATGGTGGGTGGTGGTGGTGGACTACCCACGTTCCGCACCATCCAACGGGCGTTCCGCGGACGGCTCATGACCTTCAGTCTGTCCCAGCCCATAATTTCCTGACCGTTGATGACGCACTGGTGCTGCTGTTCGACAGCGTCCTGGAACTGCTGGCCGACGTCAGGACCCGACACCCGAACATCAAAGTCAACATGTTCCTGGAGTGCGAATTCGCCAATGTCCACGGGGCCACTTGCCTGCGAGCCTTTAAGACGAAGAACGTGCCTCTCACTGCCGCGTCCAATCTGGAGGCGTTCCTGTCGGCTTCCTTCAACAAGCTGGTGGAAGAGAAGGAGCAGTGCTTGCTAGTGGGCAGCGGGTGGAGCTATCTCCGTATACGCGACCTGGAGATCCGCGTCAACCTCTACACCCCTTTGGGAGAACGCGGAGCCCGGTTCATCCAACTTCCCAGGACCATCTGCGAGACGCGCGCTGTCATCAACGTGTACAACGACGATGACATGTGCTTCAAGTACGCCATCCTGGCCAAGTTCGTCGCGCAACACGTGGAGAGACCTGCGGCGTATACACCGGACATAATGGCGCGCTACGACTGGACCGGCCTACGCTTCCCGGTGGCGCTGAAGGACATCAAAGCCTTTGAGAGGAAGAACGCCATCAGCGTCAACGTATATGGGTATCGAGCGTGCCATGGTGGGGAGACGCCCCGACGGATCCCCAAAGTTCCAGGACCGCGTGTTCCCGCTGAAGATATGCAAGCGGGAGTTGGAGGATCACCGGGACCTGTTGTACGTGACTACCGGCGGGGACAGTCACTACGCCTACATCGCGAACGTCAGCAGGCTAGTGCGTCCTCAGCTGACGTCCCATCACGGCACTATCCACGTGTGTAAGCGATGCTTCGCTTACTTCGACAACCGGCCCAACAAACTAGAACTGTCCGGTGCTGAGCGTCTGGAGGAGCACATGCGATACTGCACCGCCAAGGCCCCCCTCCGCTTGGACATGTCCAAGAAGCAGCAGATCCGCTTCGTCCATCCCGAGTATACTCGGCGCGAGCGCTTTTGCATTTACGCGGACTTTGAGTGTGCTCTGCAGCCCGTCGCTGTTGACCCGGTGGAAGTGCCACCCGGCACGAGGCCCCTGCAAATGCACGTCCCGTACGCCTTCGCCTACCAGAACGTGGACTCGCTCGGCCTGGAGGAGTTTGAGCCCCGCGTCTACTTCGGGGCTGACGCGTCCAAGGTGTTCATGGAAAGGTTGAAGATGGACGTGCTGGCGCTGTGGGACCTCCTGACCAACATGGTCTTACTTCAGCCCGTCCTGAACGACCAGGAGATGTGCCAGTTCATCGCGGCCACCGTCTGCTACCTCTGCGGGAAGGAGTTTACGGACCAGGACGTCAAGGTGCGGGACCACAACCACGCCCTGCCCTACGAGTTCCGAGGAGCCGCCCACCGCTCGTGCAACCTCAGGTACCGGGAGCAGCGACACATCAACTGCTACTTCCACAACCTGTCCAACTACGACGCCCACTTCGTAGTGCGGGAGCTGGCCATCGACCCCGGCGACGTGGACGTGTTGGCACACACGGAGGAGCAGTACATCGCTTTTACCAAGCGATTCCACTTTGGCCAACCCGGAGATAACCCGCGACGGAGCAGCTTCGCGGTGCGCTTCCTGGACACGTACAGGTTCCTGTCCATGAGCCTGGCCAGCCTCACCGCGGGGCTTCCCACGAACAGGATGCGCGAGACGAGGAAGCGCTTCCCCGACGACCGGCTGTTCGACCTGGTGCGCAGGAAGGGTGTGTTCCCCTACGACTTCGTCACGTCCTACAACACGTTGTACAAGACTAGGGAGCTGCCGCCCAAGGAGTCGTTCAGGAACACCTTGACCCTGGAGGACATCAAGGACGAGGAGTACGAGCACGCCTTCAACGTGTGGCGAGCCTTCGAGTGTCGACACCTCAAAGACTACGCCGACAAGTACCTGCGATGCGACATCGCCCTGCTCACAGATGTCTTTGAGCAGTTCCGCGATACGTCGCTGGCTGAGTACGGGCTGGACCCCGCCCACTATTACACCCTGCCGTCCTACGCGTGGGACGTGATGCTCAAGACCTGCGACGTGGAGCTGGACACGCTGCAGGACTTCGACATGTACCTGTTCGTGGAGCAGGGGATCCGGGGAGGGATCTCACAGGCCATCACCCGCTACGCCAAGGCCAACCACGACAGCTGCCCGGACTACCGCCCGGACGAGCCCACGCGCTTCCTTCTGTACCTGGACGCCAACAACTTGTACGGCTGGGCCATGTCCCAGTGCCTGCCGACCGGAGACTTCCAGTGGCTCAGCCGTGAGGAAATCCAGGCGTTGGACATTGCGGCGCTGGACGCGGAGGCCGATCGAGGCTACATCTTGGAGGTGGACCTCCACTACCCCACGCACCTACACGACCTGCACAAGGACCTTCCCTACTGCTGCGAGACAAAGCGTCCGCCGATAGGGAACTCCCCCAAACTGTTGACGACCCTGGACGACAAGGCGCACTACATCTGCCATTACAGGGTCTTGCAGCAGGCGCTGCAAAACGGGTTGGAGCTGGTCGCGGTGCATCGAGCGATCTCGTTTTGCCAGTCGCGGTGGTTGGAACCGTACATCCTCATGAACACCGAGCTGCGGAAGAAGGCCAAAACGAAGTTTGAACAGGACTTCTTCAAGCTCATGAATAACGCGGTCTTCGGTAAAACCATTGAGAATGTACGGAAGCGCCTCAACGTCAAGCTGGTGTGTACCCCGGAGAAGTTCTCAAAGTACGTTGCCAAATCCAACTTCCTGGACCGAACGTACTACACGGAGGACGTGGCCTTGGTGCATCTGTCCAAAGTCAACATCGTGTTGGACAAGCCGGTCTACGTAGGCAAGTCAGTCCTGGAGCTGAGCAAGTGGCTCATGTACGAGTTCCTGCGGAAGATGAAGGAGCGCAACGGCGATCGTCTCACCGTGGACTACATGGACACGGACAGCTTCGTCTTTGACATCGTGTCCCAGGACGTCTATGCCGAGATGCTGCAGCACCTGGACGATTTCGACACCAGCGGCTACCCGAGGTCCCATCCCTGCTACAGCCCCGTCAACGCCAAGGTCATGGGAAAGTTTAAGGACGAGTGTAACGGCCTGTCCTTATTCGAGTACCTCGGCCTGCGGTTCAAGCTGTACTTCATGGATATTGAGGACGCGGCGACAGGCGGCAGTAAGGCTCTCAAGCGAGCCAAGGGGGTGGCGAAGGGCGTTGTGAAGAACGTCCTCACCCCCGACGACTACAGAGAGTGCTTATTCAACGGGGTCCAAAAGCACACCACCAACGTACACTTTCAGTCCCACTTGCACCGAGTCTACACGGTGCAGGTGGACAAGCTGAGTCTTAACTCCGCTGATGACAAGCGGCTCGTCCTCCCCGACAACATCCACACTCTACCGTGGGGACATAAAGATATCCCGCCGCTACAGCTAGCCAGGAGGAGGAGGAGAGGGGAACAGCCGCAGCGGATGGAGGTGGATGGCGAGGAAGAGGAGGAGGGACAACGCCAGCCCGAGGACGGTGAAGACGAGGAAGAAGAGGAATTCCCCGTCTAGTTGTATATATTAATTTTAAGAAAAATTGTAAATAGTATTTGTAAGTAATTTTACGATAATAGCTTTATGTTCAGTATGAACCTGAGTTGTTTATTTCTTCCCCTTTGCACACTTAAAAGTCATAAGCCGTTAGGCTCAGAAAAACTCAAGTGTAAGAGAGAAAGGCGTTATGGACCGTTTGGCCCGAGCCGTGCAGCTTAAAAAGCCCCCGCCAACCGGGAGCGATTGGCGGCGCGTGTCGGGGACGGCCCTGAAGGAGTTGCCCAAGAAGGAGTTGCTAAGTGGTTTGCTGACGCTCGAGTGTGCACCCTCGAGTTAGTCAGCGGCTTGCTGATGTCCGAGGGTCTCGTGGCACGCCCTATTTGGCGGCCTTCACTGCCGCTTGGCGGGGGCTCAGCCAGTGGCACGCGCCGCTGGTATATAAACCTGAGGTCCAGCCCCACTGCCTCAGTTTTGCTAATTTCTTTTTTTCAAAATTTAGTAAGGAGAAAGGAGAAATGAAAACACAAGCTTTATCATAATGAGACATGTATTGTACAGTAATAAGGTTACATACACACACTACAAAAACCTTACAAACTATTTTTAAGCGAATATGGAGTGGAAGAGCCTGCGGACCAGAGCGTCGTTGGTGGTGGGAGCGGCAGGGTCGAAGATCTGGACGTAGTCGCCGAGTGACGTGCGGAGAACAGCCCGGCAGTACAGGTAAGTGAGGCAGTAGTAGCCGCAAAACAGAAGTATCGTAGCCCTGGAGCCGATACCTGTTGTAGATGTAGTGGCGGTGATGAGGATTGCGTCTCAGGAACCTCTGAAAGTCGGCCTGGTATGGCGGCCTCCCGTAGCTGTCCAGGTACTCGAGTCTGTCCTCTTTCGAGCAGTAAAACGCCACCCAGTGTCCGCCTCCCTCGGTGTGCGCCACTGTGTTGGATATGATGGCGGTCAGAGGCTTGACTGGTGCGCCCGGTAGTTGGTCAGAGGCACAGACCGCGACGTTCCTCAGTCCGGGGATCTTCGCCAGGCATTCTCTGATCTTGAAGGGTATTCATCGTGGGCGGAAGCAGCACAGGCAGCTCGAGGCGGACGAGTCCAGTCTGTCGTTAGCCACGAGCCAGTCCCGTAAGACGATACAGTTATGAAGGGCACAACGGTTGAGGGCGCTCTTATGGTGGCGACAACGCAGGGTCCGGTAGGTGAGTGGACCGTTGAGCGACCCGCAGCCCAGATCCTTGTCTTGAGCGGCGGTGGCGGCGGGCTCGGTTATGAGGTGGCGTTGTACAAAGTCCCTCTTCTGCGATCCCTTGACGTAGACCAAGGGGCGGTGGATGAGGCAGGAGCGCAGCTTGTCCAGCAGGGCGACGTACGCGATGTCTCCCTGATCCCACTCCAAGCCGTGGCAGTGGCGCGTGAGCCAGATGCTCTCGCGCTGTCTCTCAGGAGTCAGGAGGTCCTTGCTGAGGGGCGGGCGGGCGATGTGATGTAGGAGTAGCGTGCCGATAGTCACGTCCACCACGCAGACCACTTTCAGTAAAAAGTCATTATCACTGTCTTTAAAACACTGCATATCCATCACCACGCTTCCGTGATGACAGCGCGCTGGCGGTGGCTCGTTGTAGATTGGCGGCGGCACGTCTATCCCGTACGGCTGACTGAACTCGACTGAGCGCTGGCGGGAGCGTGCCTAGCGGGGTAACCTCGGGTGCGCGCGCGCCACCTAGCTGTGGCGGGACGGAGCGGAGTCAACCGCCGAAGTCGACCGTGACGTTGCGGTGGCGGTCCACTTCCACTACGTTGTCCAACTCGGCGTAAACTATGCAGTTGACCGTCTCCGCCAAGGCTTCGGCGAACCCGATCTCTATGCGCAGATTGCCGTTGCGCACCAGGTTCCAGTGGCTCGCTTGACCGGCTGACAGGTCGGGCGTCAAGTCGAACGCCATCAACGTGCAGCCGTACATGTATTGGGAGCGGTCTATATCGTTACCGCAGTTCGAGTAATGGATGCCGGTACCACTGAACAGCGTGTGATATTCGAGCACGCACAACTCTTGGCCCACGGAGTAATCCGGTTGCAGCGGTTTGCCGGGCACTTGCTCGCCGTCCACGTACAGCGCGAAGAAATTCGTCTTGTAATTATGGAAATTGAACGGGTGCTTCTTGTGGTCTCCGCTGAACGCCTGGTTGTTCACCAGCCCGACTATGACTCGTTTCGGCAGTTGGCCGAGGAACACGCTGTCCATAGTCTTGCCGCGGATACCGCTCGGCAACGTGACGGTTTTCACTTCCACGCGGGTGATCGGGTATTTGGCTGTGCCGGTCTCCAGAGTCCTGCTGTGCGCCAACAGCACGCTGGGATTGATCCTGCAGCGGCGCACGAACAGGCTGACGTCGCTGATTGCCACTTTGTAGTCGGCGGCGGTCTTGGACATGATGGCGAACGAGTCGCGCGATCTGATCAGACGGAACCACATCTCGACACCGTTCAGCATGAACTTGTCCTGGTTGCACAGATCGATGTGCGGATGTCCCACCATGTCCACCAAGCGGTTGCCCGCGACCCACGCTCGCCGAATTTTGAGCCCCTCGTTTTCCTCCTCGCAATTATCCATCTTATTGTTGGTGTCCTCGAAGAACAACTCTGCGTTGAGATGTGTGCTCTTGGCGTCCTGGCCGTAGGTCAACAGGTTCTCCAGGTAGGCGCGATAGGCGTACGTGTTGTTTTGCGGCGACACCAGTTTGTTGTTGAGGTACAGGTCCACTTGACTGAACAGCGAGTGGAGCCAGTTGTTCACCGGGCCGACCTGTTTGATTGTATCTTCCCCCGTCACCGCGGCCCCAGCGGCCGTTTTGATGGTCGCCTTCATGTACAGTAACGTCTGCGACAGATCGGTGTATTCGTCTCCGTGACCGGGCACTACGAACTCTATCGGCGAGTCGTCCATCAGCGACGAGATCGGCTTGTAGCAGACCCATTTGCTGCCCTTGATACTGGTCTGTGTCGGGGGCAGAGAGAACAGGTCCAACTCGGTCTTAACGCACTCACACGAGTTCTGATGTATGAACGACATCGTGGCGGGGCGGTTTATGTGAAAATGTCTTTCACCGCCTTACTCGTCCTCTTCTTCTTATTCTTCACGGCCCGCTTCTTTTTGCCGCTGCTGCTGCGTTTCGCCGACTTATTCTTCACCGGCTTGGCGTTTGTTCTCAGAAGTCTGGCCAGAGACTGAGGGGTGACCCGCTGTACGCGCCTCTTCTTATAGGCACCGCCACCGCTCAACACGCGATCCAATTTATCGTCCGCCTTGCGTTTCAGCGTACCGGTGAACTGCTTGAGACGGGCGCTGGCCGCTACTCGCGGGTCGGCCGTGCCCGCTGCTATGTCGCCCAGGAACCCCACGCCGGACCGCACTGCCTCTTTGCCCACCGCTGACGCGCCCGACTTGAGTAGCGGGGTTCCAGTTGGGGTTCCACCAGGTCTCAGTACACGTACATGTGAGACGGCAGACCGGCGATGAGGTTGGCCGGCCTCACGGACCTGTGACGCTTGACGATATCCGTATCCACCTCTTAGCCAAACTGTAGCGCCAAGCTGGGGCTCAACTTGAGGCTTTGAACGGCAGACGACGTCGACAGATATTCCACCTTGAGGAGCTCTCGTCGTACGAGAAAGCGCACAGGTTACTCTTCATTTGAGGGTGGTTGTTGATCGCGTTCACGAGTTCCTCGGCACTGCCGTAATTGCCCGGCTCTACTTTGACCGTCAACTTGTCCTCCACGGCCAACCCGCCTTTCGAGTCCCTAATCCCCATTACTAGTCTGACGTAGGTCCCCTCACCGACGGTCAGAAAGGAGAAGGGGTAGTGCGCCTCCGCCAGAGCGACCTCCCAATCGCCGTCCGACAGATCGACGGTTGAGGGCAGATGGGTCGTGTAGTTCGTCACCTTGTTGTTGGGATAGTACTTCATCGAACTGTTGCTGGG
Source organism: Allygus modestus (assembly GCA_963675035.1). NCBI lineage: Eukaryota > Metazoa > Arthropoda > Insecta > Hemiptera > Cicadellidae > Allygus > Allygus modestus. Next base: position 118,012,141 of record OY776112.1, read on the forward strand.
CAACGTCAGGTAAAATTGGTCGTGCCTCGTCATCGCAGCTGTTGCACGTCCGCTGCGAGTACCCACGAGTTGAATTCGTCTCCGTAACCGACCTACTTGAATAGGTAGCGCTTACTGGAGCCTCGCCCCTCGGTGTCCAGTATTTTATCTATTTGGTACATGCGGTCCGGGGTGACCGTCACCTTTTGCATCTCGTGCTCGTAGAAGCACCCTTCCAGCGGCGTACCGTTCATGTCGCGCAGGACGTACAATGGTAGAGGATGCGACCCGTATATGTGGTCCACCACGAACAGCTCCTTGCTCCAATTGGTCTCATAACCTTTGGCGAACGCGCCCTTCTCCTTGGCTATGCGCACCGTGTCGCCCGGCTCGAACCTGGGCTTGCGCCGCCAGATCGCTTTTCCGTACATGTGACGCCACGCCTTGTACACCGTTTGATCATCGCCACTGTCCGCGTCCACGGGTCGCAGGCCGCCACCCAGGCTCTTGTGCGGGCTGCGGTTGTAGGTGACCACAACCCTTTTTAACACGTCGATGTAGCGATTCGGGTTTTTGTAGGTTAGGTAGCGCCACATGCGGGTCTTGAGCGTATGGTTGACTCGCTCCACCACCGCCGCCTTCACGTCGGGGTTCTGCGTGGTGAAGTAGTTGACACCGTGACTCTTGAACGCCCGCTTGGTCGCGGCCCCGGTGAACTCCGTCCCCTCGTCGGTCTGCAGGCAGCGGGGCGGCGCCTCGGCCTCGGCGAATATCTTCTCGAACGCAGCGGGCACTTCGGGCCCGCTTTTCCTCTTCAGCGGCGTGACGTACAGCCGCTTGCTGAACACGTCGATCGCGGTCAGCAGATAGTTGACTCCGTCGTTGTACTGGCTCAGGCCGCGCATATCGTTCAGGTCCGCTTGCCACAGCTCGCGGGGCCCGAACACCGCGTACCGGTTGCGGGGAAACCGCTTGCGCGCCAGCTTGTGCAGCGTATACGCATCCTGGGCGCGCAGCCATTCCACCGCTCTACGTTTTGGGAGGCGCGCGGCTCTGGCCAGGGCGGCAACCCCGCCGAGGGAACCGGGCTGGCTCGGGTCGTAGTACAGCTTCTCCATTACGGTGTGAACGGCTCCCAGTTGTCTAATGACGATTCCCGGTCGGGTTCCTCGGTTATTATCCTTCTCCTAGCCGCCGGAGGTCGCGGTTTCAGGCGGTCCAGTATCGGCGTCAACCTCGGTGACAGGGGTGTCGACGAGGCCGTCGTCGTGTCTCCCCAGGGACTCGATGCCGTGTCCAGCCCCACGCCTAGGTGACGCAACGCCGCGGGATTGCCCACGTATTCTTTGGGCACGTTCATGTCCTTCAAGGCGGTCATCACTTGATGCCAGCCTATAGGCAATCGGTCCGCCCTTCGCGCTCTCACTATGCTGTGCACAATTTCCACTATATTGGAATCGGGGATCTTCACGTTGTCCACGTACACCGCCCCACTGGCGTCCCAGGCGATGGGGCTGCCTCGCCGGGTCATGAATCGCAACAAGTTGCGCGCTGTCGACCTGTAGATTTTTGAGAACGATTCCACAACGTCCTCCTCCGGGGCGCTAGACTCGCGTTTCACCTGACTCGGACCCCTCGCCACCGCTTCCTCCTCCTCCTCCCGCTCGATGATTGACAGGCCTATGGGTTGACGTTTAGCCGCGGAAAAGTGCAGGAACCGCTGTAACACCTGCTGATATTGTTTCCATTTCTCCGTATCGTCCAACCGCTTGTTGCTCAATATGCGATGCATCTCAGCGTCCAGGCCGGCTGGCTTATTGGTGCTGCCCGCTCCTTCTCTTGGTCCTGGTCCTGGTCCCGATCCTGGTCCCGGTCCTTCTCGCAATCTCTCGATGAGCTCCTGCGGTACGACCACCATTTTCTTAGCGTGCTCCATGTCCGATTAGCTTCTGCGCTAGAACGGGCAGAACGGCGTTCAACAGCAAAGGTAGGAGGATTCCACCGCCCCGTTGGACGAGGTAGTGCCACTTCTTGGTCCAACCCTCGCTGCGTTTCACCAGCCGTCTGAGCGCCTGTTTGTGTTTGCTCAATTTGCGTTTGAGGCAGGGGGAAAGCGGTACGTTTCCGCGTAGCACGTTATACGCGCACTCGCACAACGACTTGATGCGACTATTGTCGCACGCTTTTAAATGGGCCTTGCGTTCTTTGGGCGTAGCGTGTATTAGAGCCCTCAGCAGATCAACGTCCTTCTTCACGCGTTGCGACATGCTGACTGACTGACTGACGCGCACGCGATCGTGCCTATTTATCACTTCTTCTTGGGCAGGTACACGTAGTTTACTGGGCCGTCTGGGAAAATAGCCGAACGGAAGCGCACCTCCTCGGGCGTGGACTGTTTCAGGTCTATGAGCAGGTAGGCGTGCGGCTCGCGCGTGGCGTCCGCGTAAGCCTCCTCTACGAATTTGGGGTTCTCCGGGTAGACTTGGTGAGCCAAGTGTTTGATCTGAGCCCGGTCCCTGGGATTCTTGAAACACACGATGTAGTGGGCGTTCAGCGATATGTCGCGCTGGCCCCTACCCTGGTGAAACAGGTTTTGCGTGATGAAGAACACGCTCAAGTTGCGGTGATGGGAGCCCTTGGTGAACAGGTCCGCCACGCCGGGGCCAGCCTCGCGCATCATGTCGTCGACGATGACCAGGGCGGGCTCGCTACCGTCGTAGTCCTCAAGGTCTGGTGGGCCAGCTACGTGGTGCACGGCAGAGTCCTCACGGCTCTTGCCACCACCGCCACTGCTGCCGTAGTTCCAGGTGATACGGGCGAACCGCGTATCGCATATGCGGTCGGCGTGCCCTATGAAGCGAGCCACGAAGTGCGACTTGCCGCTGCCCGAGGGCCCGGCCACGATGGCGGTGAACGGGTGTTTCCACCTCAAGTCCATGGCGTCTACTGACCGCCGTGCACCGCCACCTCGGCTCTTGTAACTAAATTCTTTTTCTTGCTTCTTTTTTATTTGATTTTTACTTTTATTTTATTTTCAATTTCGAAGGGAAATAAGGGAATAAGGAATACCATTTATTTATACAAATTCGAGGAGAGGACTTTTGCTGCCTGGAGGACCGCTCCTCTTCACAAGGTTCATCCTCGGCCCCACGCCAACGTTGTACTGCGTGATGGTGTTATCGTCCAGGACTGCAAGGTACCGCCAAGGCATGTAAATGCGAATCGGGTCATCGCCGACAAGACCCTCCAAGGTGGCCATAATCGCCTCACCGTACGGTGTGTCCACTCGCTCAAACGAGCGAATTGGATACACCACGTTGTCCTGTAGGTCTGCGATGCGAGTGTAACCCGCGGCCTTTCAGCTGTTTAGGGCTGTCCTGAGGTCCATCTTCTGGTCCGTGTTGAGCATGGTGCAGCGGCTGGATGCAGAATGACCGGCTCTCGCCGCCGAGTCGCCTTTTGTAGGCGACAACCACGTGACCGCGGAGGAGGTGTAGTGATGAAAACACCAACTGGCGGAGTGGCGGAGTGGCGGAGTGGAGGGGTGGCGGAGTGGAGGAGTGGAGGGGTGGTGGAGTGGAGGGGTGGAGGGGTGGTGGGGCTGGACATGTGCCCCGGGGAACACGCTCATTCGCCTTATTACGTTAATTATTTCATTTTTATTTTTTACAATAGTAGGTAAAAAATACCTTATTTCATTTTTTTTTTTTACATTAAGGAAAGTAGGAAAGGGAAGGATCGAATTACTTCGTTTATTTCATTTATTTTTTCGTCTTTTTCCGCTTTTCGGGGATGGCGACAGCGGCGGTGGTGGAAACGCAGCAATCCGCGATCTTCCTCCAGGCGGGCAGCGGACTGACGGTCCTGACGATTCCGTTGAATTTAGGGTCTCCCGTCTCGCTGTTGACCAACCATAGGTTCTGCAACCTAGTCAGCAGATCCGTCAGAATCATGCAGATCTCGTCGTCCCGCCGCTCGTCCAAATACAGGCCGCAGGTCCAAGTCGAGTGACCTCCTTGGAAAACGTTCATCTTGAGAAGGACGTTGCCGTTGTTAGCCGGGTTCTTCACCGTATACTGGCGCTCGCCCGCGGTCCAACTCAGTGTAGGGGAATCGCCGGGCACTTCTTTCATCGCGGTCCACCCACCGTCGGGCTTCCTCTTTTTAGCCGCCGCCCGTTGCTGCTGCGGCGGTATGGGGGCGGCGACGTTGGCGTTCTCTTCGTTGATCGCGTTCCACTCCTCCATAAAACAGCGGATCGTTCGATCCACTTCGGCCGCGCTGTTCATGGAACTCATGTCGCTGCTGTGACCACTCGTGAAGACGTCTCGGACGAAACTGAGACCGTGCGCCGTGCTCGGGTCTATTTGTACTCCTCCGGAGGCGCGCACGCCCGCCCTCTCGACCCTTCTGGAAAAAGGCGGCGGCGGAGGTACGCGCACGCCCGCCCTCTCGACCCTTCTGGAAAAAGCGCGCGATATTTCGGCACAGCCTGTTGCGCAATCGCGTGTCTGCAACGAATTCATTTATTTTGTATTTATTTATTTATTTATTTTTTTTTATTTCTTTAAAGTACAGGGATCGAGAGAAGGGAGAGAAGGGAAGACAGTTTATTTATTAATATTTAGTCCGGAACAGGACCGAAGCCGTAGGAGTGCCACTCCTCTTTCAGTCGTTGGTGAGCGTTATCCCGTTCGTCCCAATCCAAGATCCTGTTCCTGATCTCGTCTCATTCCTCCTCCGAGACGTCCAGATACACGGACAACAGCATCAAGTTGAACAGCCTCTCGGCGGGATCCAGTCGGGAAGCCGCTATTTCCTCCCGTATGATGTCGGCAACGAAGTCCCTGAGTGATTTGGGAAGCTCCGGAATTATTTCCGGAGCACGCTCCCGGATCTTCGCCACCGCCAGATGTTGGAGGGACTTGGGACTCTGAACAGTGTTCATGGCCGTGCGTTCGGAGCGATGTCTGACTCTTGACTGAACTGAATGCTCGCTCCAGGTGTGAATGCGGGACAGGCGCCTTTCCACCGGGGGGGGCTGACGTCACTGGGGGGGGGGTTGCTCCAGGCGATCTGTTCTGAGGAACATTCCGACTGTTGTTGTTTATCTAGGGAAAATTCCGACCGTTTATTTGTGTAATCGTCGTCGCCGCCGTCGTCAGTCTCTCCGCGACCACTCGACACGATGTACCCCTGACTCTACTGTTCGAGACGCTGTAGCCGCACGGACAACCTGCTCCGCCACGCGCGGAGATACCACGTTCGGAACGCGCCGCTGTACAACTGTTCCGTCTGCGGAACGGCCTTCCAATGGTTGAACGAGGCGAAGAGCCTCGTCCGGACACACGAGGCAGCTGAGGTATGGCCGGTTCCACCGACGCCCGCCTCGGCGTATCCGCCCGAGCCGCGGCGACCGCCGCCGCCTTATCCCGCCAGGGACACCGCTGTCGGTCCCGTTGACGCCGCAGCTGCCGGTCCCGTCGGGGACACCGTGGCCGCCGGTCCCGTCGGGGGCGCCACCGCTGCCCTTCCCCAGTACCCTGAAGAGGACCTCTGGACGTGGGTCCTAGACATGGAGGACATGTTCGGGGCGCTGGCCGCTCCCATCCTGGACGACACCGTCGCTGCCACAGCCGCGCAGGACGCCTACGCGCAGGACGCCTACGCGCAGGTGGAAGAAGAGCGGAGGCTGCAGGAGGAAAGCCAACTCCTACTAACGCAATTAGAAAATCTAATTGCGGAAAAATTCGATAGTAAATAAATATACCGTTAAACCCTTTCCCTTAATTAACTCTTCTGTCATAAATAAACGTTATGAAACGTAAAAGAAAGAAAATAATAGAAACGAAAGCGAGGTTTACAGAGGCAGGCTAGAGTTAGGTTAGACGAGTCGCCGGGGGGGCTGACGTCACCGGGGGGTGCTGACGTCATCGGGGGGGGCTGACTTCACCGGGGGGTGTCAAGGTCATCGGGGGGGGGGGGGGTGAATCCTCGCATCCTCACTGCGCCTTTGCTGGTTTTGAAGGAACCAATGCCCCCTACTTACCACTTTGAATATCTTTGCAACGGTTGGACGTTGAACAACAAATAAAACACCAAAATGATTGTTTTGTAGAGCTGAACTTAATGTAAAGTTTTTAGTAAAATTATCTGAGGAAAAGATAAAACCCTTTTTCCCATAGGGTTAACATAGGAAATTTTATGAACACTTTTTTTTATTTTCTCCGCAACCACCTAAGCTAGGTTAATGATTCAAAGTCCACAATTATTTGGTTGTTTAAGCTCTATAAAATGGCTATAACCAAAATAGAGTGTTTTAAAAATTTCAGGGTAAAAAATGTAAAAAAACTGATTTTAGGTTAATGTTAAACCCCCTTCCCATAGTCTGATCAATCTGGTTTTCGAACTAGTCATAAATGTTTCTCTTCATATTTGTGCTAAATTTCATCAAAATCAGGCATTTCTTTCAAAAGTTATCGCAATAACGACAAATATATATAAATTTGAAGGAATAGATAGGTCTTATTTTTGGCATCTGGGGACTTCAAAACGAAAAGTTCTCATGTCTCGGGCTTAAGTCTTACCATGCCACCACCTACGGTAATAGCTTCTTCCCCCTGTAGGGGAAATTCGTTAGTACCCATCTTAATGGCCCTGAGAAAAGGAGCGAGCTCCGATCTGCCTTACCGACGGCGACAGTAGGTGTCCGTCTGGTGGCGCTGCGCTTTAGCGCTAGCCAGCGGCCACAGTTAGCACTAGTTGGATGTGTAGGGTGGGGACATTTACTCGGTAGAGTTGGCCACCCTGTCAGATCGCTCCGTCCACTTTCGCACGTGCTCCTCCTGTTGTCATTCTACATTCTGCGTCCGTCGGTGTAGGCGGGAGTGTCGTTTCGTAGTTTGTGTCGGTTTCGTTATGTTTGTATTTGTATAGACAATTTAAAATTGAACATGTTATTGTTCGGAGCGTTTTTATTTCTGTTCGGTAAGTAAATTTGGATTAGAGTGTCGGTTTAAGACTATATTTCACATTTAATTCTCTAAGTTTTAGGTTTAGAGGCGCTAGATTTTAAAATATTTATACAGTAATAAGTTTAATAATTTACGAATTTTATTAGTAAAGGTTGCTGTTGTGTTACTACTTTCCCGTAGAAAGTTAAAATGTTAAAAAATGGGTTTTGAATTGTTTTTCATTAACGGATTAACATTTAAGTGAGTGAATACCCATGTTCCGCATATTACAAAAGGTTAAGATGTAATGATTAGGTCTATTATCTCTAGATGTTGTTGATAAACGTGATGTTTATTAAATACATACCTATTTTTGTTACAATTTTGTTTACAGTTTGTAATTTTCAAATTATATGTTTTGGTTTGTTAAGGGTATTTAATTTAATCTGCTTTTTTTAATTGCTAATGTCATTGGATGACAATAAGGTTTAACGAATAACATTCAAGTTCTGGTTAAATTAAAAGCTTTAAAATATTAGGTCACCGGCATTATTTTTTGTAATCAGATATATCCTCTTCAAAACACCATTAATCCAAACTGAATTCAACCAATGACAATTTATTTAGCCTATAATATTTTATAAGTTTAAACTGTTTAAACCCAGACACCTTTCCGCTAACTTAAAAAAGGGCTGAAATACTAATTTTACACAGGATCAAAATAATCCTAGTAAACAACTGAATGGTACAATAATTATAATCCGTATATGGTTTATCATCTTAATATATACAATTCAAATACCTCTGACTGACCTATCACGAAACCTCCATAACTATAGAGCTTAAGGCCTACAGATTTGAAATTTGACATATAGGTTTCTCTTTGGCCCTAGGTGCTTGATAAGAAACGGTATTGGTATTACGAAATCCCTGTGTTCTGCCCACTGAGCTCCATGTTATATTTGGAGTCACCACTCTATGTTAGAAAAGCGTGCCGCTGTGGTTTTGGTCGTTATGTTGACAAATGTGTTTGACTGGTGCATTATGGGAGTTTTTGACAGTTTGGTGGTATAGTCATTTTATTCCCCATTTGAATCAATGCAAATTTAGTGATTTTTCAAAACAGTTATCATTGTGTTAAAGTACATTTCAAGTTAAAACCTATTGTGAAACTGAACTTTGGAATCAGTAGACAACTGGTCGGCGAATTTTGACAGCATCCTCCCAATGAATTCTGATTGGTCCAGCTAACTCGAAGGTGACAACATAACAAAGTAAAAAGCTGAACTAGACGGCACGCTTTTGGGAAATATTTAGTCAAAGAGTAGTGACTCCAGATATAACATAGAGCTCGGTGGTTCCGCCTCGCTTGGTCCCAAAGTTACCATGTATTCCTTATGGGGCACTTTGGTTTGAGCTGATGAAAATTTAAACAGCTGATCTTGATTCGTAGTAGTTCCATGGGCTAACTACAGAATGCAGCACACACAACTGTCATAGTCTACGGGGGCGAAGCTGCAACGGGTCGGGGCGGAGTCGGCTAGTAGACCATAATATAAATTTAAATACTTTTCTTTAACAGAAAGTCAAATGTACTGGAAGAAAGGCTGTAGAAAGTATAGATTTAAATAATAATGTAAATTGATGATTACAGTAGTCAGGTTTTTAGAAACATATTCATCAATAATTTTGAATACGCCGAACGCAGTTCACCTAATTTAATAGATAAACAATTAATGAAAACTGTTTTGAAAAATATTAATTTCATACCAATTTTATTACTTCCATAATTTGTGGAAGGCCGAGTGTAACAAACTGTGACATATTGCTCCCATGAAATAATCTCAACACAAAAACAATAGGTAACCAAAACTTGAAATACATTTTACAGATTAAATTAGCCTTAGTTTTCTCTTTTATTTATTTACGACTAGCTCCTATGCCCGTGCTTTGTAATTCAGAGTAGAAAAATTGTAAACAAAATAATGGCAGTCTGTAGTTAGATATAGGGCCTACTCCTTATAACAGATTTTTGTTTAAATTAATTGAATTAGTAAAACACACATGTGATATAAACCAAATAAAACTCCTCCATCTGAATAACATGGGAACTTGGAAGTCCAGAGGGGCAGAGCCTTGAGAACATTTCTAAACGGCAATAGGCCTATGACGCTCCTCGGTACATAGACTACATTTGTGCAAAATGTCAGCAGAATTGGTCGATCGGTTTTGGCGTGATGGAACAATAGACATACAGACAGACACCATCTCATTTTTATAATAGTAGTGATTAGAACTAGATGTACCCGTTCTTCGCACGGTTGAGTTATGTAGGTACTGACTTTGATACTGACAAAAGAACAAATATCCTTGAAATTGAATAAAAAAGTCCTGATATTAAAAAATAGACTAGCTAAACAAGTTATGTTCATTGTATACAAATACCTGAAAGATATCGCAAAAAACTGGCATAACTTATTTCCTGACACCAAAAAGTCACTATTACTCTAGAAAATTTGATAAATTATTATGTTACGAGGATAGTTATGGAAGTGACAGCACGGACGAGGGTCCAGGACGGCATAAGAACTCGAAAGAGTTTAAAATCTGGTCTGATCCAGTGGAGGAAAACTACGGGGTAATGCTTCCCCTCAAACCGCCTAAATATATCAGACAGATTATAGACCTAATAACTGCGTTATAAGTTACTTGAAGCAGCTGTTCTTGCTTCTGGTCAAACGGAAGTACCACAGCTATAATATTTCTATGAATACTATAATTCGCATTTGTATGTGGCTCCGTGCGTCCTCAAGGTTCGTAGAGCATTCAGACCAGGTGTGCTGAGTCGATCTATTTAAGGTTTTCTATTTAATCGGAAGAGACCTTGTAAAAACAGCTGAAAGGCCACGTTATCACCAATCCAATCTGCAGTGATGCTGGAAGCACGATATTTATCGTACGCGTACCATATTTTCCTCATCAGTGTAATCAGAATTAACATTGTTTAACTGCTTACATTCTATGATAAGCTGTTATTTTAATTTATTTTTATTATTAGATTAATCGATTAAGGGTTAAAATTTTCTTTCCGAATTTACAGTGACAATTTAAAAATAGCTGTACCATTATTATACCCTTAAGGTTGGCAACACTTTATGATTTGTTGTTGTACAGCAGGACGCCCTCGTAAGACATCTTTGCTGCGAACATTACTCTTACGTAAATAAGCATGCCTGGTCTGAAAGCTCTACGAACCTTGGTGCGTCGTCCTTTCGTCTGCGGCTGTTTCTCGAGCTGTAATGGCTCTCAATCTATGAAAAGATATTTTTTAGAGGTAATCGAGTTCGGGGAAGCTGTACTTGTCTTTTGTTTTTCTTGAAAAGCAACCTTATTTGAGTTACGGTAGCTTTAAACTGTGCTGTTTTTAGGCCATTTTAGCATAAATATTAGCGGAGGCGGGAGGATTCTGCCGTGGATTTCTATTTCTACAAGCTTTGTTCCTGAAACAGCTGATTATTTCCTGCGGTCGCGATAGCGGCCGCCAATACTAGTAATATTATAAAGAAGAGGTGGTTTCTATATGTCTGTCTGTCTGCTGTTCCGGGTGTGTTCTGGGGCTGTGAATACTTTGTCAATACTATTTGTCAACTTAAAGAGCAGAAGCAAGAACACAGGGCCAGGTAACAAGTTACCTGGCCCTGCAAGAACAGCTGTTTCAAGATCTCAACCTTTCTAACCCGTTCGAGGAACTAGTACATCAGCTAGTTATAGATAAGACAATAATTAAGACGTCCTTTTTTAACTAAGATGTCGTTAGCAAACATACCAGTCGCCAGTCTAAAATATAAAAAATGTTAGGCAAAAAGAGTACAAGGTAATTTTTAAAATATGAATATACATTTATTGAATACGTTTAATTTATACTAGGCCTATTAAAATAAGTTCTTGATTGATATTCGGCGATTTAAACGATTTTTTGTTTTCTTCTTTGATATCAATGAAAAAACTTTCTTTCTGGACATGTCTTTAGGGTTTTTAAAACATACACTTTCAGGGCTCCTCCATGGGCTTTTAAAACATACTTTTTCAGGGCTCCTCCATGGGCTTTTAAAGTTAGTCTGATGGAATAGTTTTATTCGGTAATCAAATGAGTATAATGCAAGATTGTTGTCTATATGTGCCCATGAAATCAATCCCCGTGCGGAAAACGGGCAACCGACTAGAACAGTTTTCTGCTGCATTGATGAAAAAAATATTTCTTGTTGCGAATACGTTTCGTAAATGTTGACTCAGATAAAAACGCGATTTTACGGATCCTCTTCCGCAAAAAGGATGAGCGCCTAAACAACGCTGAAGACGCCGAGTGGGGCGTAATCACAATCAAATAGGGCTCGGAAACGAGCAAACACAAACATGGAAGTCGAACGAGGCGGAGGACAATGGTGAAGTGTGCGAGGTGTGAAGTGTGAAGTTGTGAAGTCGTAGTGGGAGCCGCCTTTGATGTTCTCCGTCAGTGTTAAACTTCTTTCTAAACTCATTCACAACCGCGCGCAAAGCAAGGGCCCATTGTGCTCTGAGAGCGTCTGGTTTAATAATTTTTACTTCTTGAGCGAGAACCCTCCAAGTCGGGGCTGGAGCAATTTTTAAATGGAAGAATCAATGCGGAACTCTACAGTATTCTGCTCAGTTTGAGCCGTTTCCCCCTATGAATAAGCTGACCCTACTTGGTTATGTATTTATAGTTTTATTTTAGGTTTGATAATCAATTCAGGGGTATTATTGAAGATTTGAGGTTTTATAATTGTTGACGTCGTTTGATCCAATCCAATTGAACATTTAGGAATAAGGTTCGGGAATACAGAATGTTCGGGAAGAACCTTCAATAACTTAGAATATGGGTATTTAAAGGCTACTAAAAAGAAGAAAATAGTTATGAATGAAGAGCGTAGTTTGCAATCAACTGGAATTAAATCTGCTCTATAAATCAACTGGAATTCGCTGTTACGACGAGTAACCAACGTAGAATTCGCTGTTACGGGTATTGTAAAAAATATGTTAAGGGGGGGAGGCTCCAGTCACGAAAGATTCACGTTTTTACCTGTTCCTTCCATGTAAGATATATGATAATTTTCAAATTTCGTCCCTCCCAACGGATTACCCGAAATTGTTAATGTATGGTTCATTTTATAGAGCAACAAAAAAAATACCAAGCGATTTCAATGAGCAGCGTTTTGATATCACAAATAGTTAGAAATATCAAATGTTGAATATTATGGGGATTAATTAAACTAGTATTATTTATGATAACAACAATTCTGTTCACTGAAATCGGTATAGGATTTTTCTCTATTAAATAATTTTTGTTTGTTGAAAATAATTCCAGCTTCAGAGTAGACTATCAAGGCTGTATTAAAAATATAGATCGTTAGAGAACAGGTTATAAACATGTGCACAAGGCTTTATTTATTAGGATTTTGTGTAGGAAAAATAAACAGCTCATTATACTATAACTTTAAAAAATATATAAATGTTGGTGTATAAAAAATCTGATATTAAAACGGATGATAACAACGTACTTTCAAACAACTCTTAGTTTAGAGTTGTATATGCAAGTATAACTCATGTGCATCACATTATACAATAGCTTGACAATGTGTTTAATCACAATTTTCTATGATAGTAAATAACAGATAAAGTGTTATTTTGTGCCGCCGCGCCGTGTCTCGGGTGTCATAACACGTTTCTCGGTTTATTCCACTTTAGTTAGTTTAGATTCCCATTGTAGTTTCGACTTGGTCTTCGAGAAAATCGGGCTCGAACAAGTAAATTCTTTTAGTTTCCAAAACCGATTATAAATGCAAAAGCAGCTTTCCGTAAAACTGAAGACTCCCCCAGAGATTTCCACATCCTCGACCCTCGCGTCAAGTGGACCTCGTCTCAAGAGGCGTATATGTCAGCGACCAATCGATAAGGGCAAACAATGGGAAACATTGGTCAAATTTATCGCCGGGGAGGCGAGGGTGGGATGATGTCATCTTGTGCGACCCGCGGGCTGGGGTGGGGGGTGACTCATTTGCCTCGCCCCACGGCATTGTTGGCGAAAGGGGTAATTTTTTAGAGTGGCCTAGGTAGCGAGAGATGATTGCAGGGTGTAATAAGACGTCCTGCCTCTGCGCTAATGGCGGGATTTCACACATCTCAACTCCGCTCTTGACAGGAGCGAGGAAGAGTTTATCCCCCCCCCTACACAACCCTCGGAATAAACTCGAGGTAGTCGTTATTTTATTTCCACCTTGCAATCGCCTCTTTACATTACGTCACATGGGATGTAGTATTTCGCTCATTCTTCCCAAGAGGATGTACGACTGTAAACACCTGTTGTTAGCGAATTTCCCCTATGGGGAAGAAGCTATTACCGTAGGTCTCATGGTAAGACTTAATCCCGAGACCATGATAACTTTTTGTTTTGAGGTCCCTAGATGCCAAAACCACTATTCGTTCAAATTTATATACATAGGCCTAGGTATATATATATATATATAATATGTATGTGTGTGCGTGCGTGCGTGCGTGCGTGCGTGTGAATGCGATAACACTTGAGTAAAAAACGTCAGATTTCGATGAAATTTGGCTCAAATGTGTAAAGTGACGCTCATGACTTTAAGTTAGAAAACCAGAAAAATCGGACCATTGGAAGGGTGTTATGGGGTTTAAAAATTATCGAAAAAATCAGTTTTTTTCACTTTTTACCCTTAAATTTTTAAAACACACAATTTTGTTTTGACCATTTTAAAGAGCTTAAAAAACAATAATATAGTATTTTGAATCATTTACCTAGGGCAGTTGCGGAAAAAATCCAAAAAGCGTGTTCATAAAATCTCCCATGTTAATCTTATATGAAAATAGTTTGTAGCTTTTCTTCTATTAATTTTACAGTAAACTTCACATTTTTGTTTTTACCAATCAGTTTAGCTCTACAAAACAATCATTTTGGTGTTTAAATTGTGATTCTACGTCCAGCCGTTGCCGAGATATTCAAAGTGCTAAACACAGTACGTTGTCCAATGTTATCCTTATGGAGAATAAATAAAATTCTATATCTCGATTATTTATGAATGTATATTGATGAAACTTGGTATGTGGCTTCAACTAGTACTGGTATATTGATATTTGCACAAAAAAACTGATTTTTTGTTGATTGTCCCCATAGCAGCAAACCTGCATGCTCAGCCCTAATGTTATTCTTATGGATGATAAGTAAAGTTTTATATCTCCCTTGATTTTGAACATAAATGATTAAAACTTGGTACGTAGCTTAACCTGGTTGAGTTATACTGATAATTGCATAAAAATACATTTCTTTTAGCGAATTTCCCCTATAGGGAAGAAGCTATTACCGTAGGTCTCATGGTAAGAGTTAAGAGTCTTCATCACCGGAAGTTGCTAGACGCCATCCTGGAGTTTTGTTCCATAAGGCCAATGTTAACTTTGTGCCTACATTACTCCTCACCTGATCGTCATATACAATTCATTTTGGTGTCAAATTAAATGTTTCGTACCTCTAGGGAAATACAATGTCGAATTCCTTAATTTGGGTATCATAGTTTCATAACAAAAAGTTTTATTTTGAACTGAAACACTGTACATGGTCTCATTCATTTGTAACAAAATCCAAATTCGACTATTGTATTTCCCTAGAGGACGACGAAACCTTTAATTTGACACCAAAATTAATTGTTTGTGACGATCAGGTGAGGAGTAATGGAGGCACAAAGTTAACATTGGCCTTATGGAGCAAAACACCGAGCAAGCGTCCGGCAACTTCCTTCCGGTGATGAAGACTCTTAAGCCCGAAACTATGATAACTTTTTGTTTTGAGGTACCCAGATGCCAAAAACACTATTCGTTCAAATTCATATATATATATATATATATATATATATTCATATATATCACTTTCAATATCTCGGTAACCAATTGACGTAGAGCAATGATCAAAATACCAAATTGTTTGTTTTTTAAGCTGAATTCAATGGTATAAATTAAAATTTGATTTAAATTAAAATTAAATGTGAAAACCCCAAATAACACATTTTTGGGGTACAAAACCCCCCCAAAAACCCCCCTTTGGATGGTGCGATTCATCTGGTTTTCGAACTCGTTCAAATAAATGGTACTTTACACATTTGTACCAAATTTCATTAAGATCGGACCTTTTTTATGAGAGTTATCGTGCTTACGGACACACATATATATATATATAAATATATATATATACATAAATATATATATATATATATATATATATATAAATACATACATAAAAATTTGAACGAATGGTGTTTTTGGCATCTGGGGACCTCAAAATGAAAAGTTATCATGGTCTCGGGCTTAAGTCTTACCATGAGACCTACGGTAATAGCTTCTTCCCTATAGGGGAAATTCGCTAAAAAGTACAGTGCTAAATTTAGTGGTTGTACATGAAGAGTTTTGGCCTGGGGATGATAGGTTTTTTAGAGGGGTAACTACTACTATTTAACGACATAAGGAGGTGGTACAGTTCGGGCACAGTGCTTGTCGTCTGATTATCGTATGCTTGTTCTGGAATGACTTTTCGCCTCGATTTGGCTTAGTACCATTAGTGTTACAGTATACTTTTGCCAACATAAAGAAAAATTCATTTATTTAATTTTAAAACATTTTTTGTCGTTATTTTCTGCTTTATTTACGAGAGATTTGAGGAGTTTCTCGCCTTCCTCAGACGCTAAGCACCGTGCCCCCAACTCTACATTGCAATTTGGCTTCCTGGGTCCCTTCCAATCTTTGCAGGCTTTCTATGAGGAATGAAATCCTAAGAATTACCAGGTTTTAAATTAACGATTGAACAGGTCAAAACACGATTCTTAACAGGAACTCGCTCTAATGTCCATGAGACCCACCTCCCACTTTTCTTACAGCATTTCATGTTCCAGGAGCAGTTGTGTGCCAAGAAGACGCCTTCTACTTCGCCAAGAATCCGGCCGACGTGACCGCGGTGGCCGGGGGCCAGGCTAGCCTGCAATGCGAGGCCTCAGGGGCGGGGCTGGTGTACTCGTGGCAACAAGACGGCGCCCTCGTGGCCAACAGCACCCGCCGCCTCCAGGTGGGCTCCTCCCTCGTCTTCCGGAGGGTCGACCCTAGCCAGGACCCCGGACAGTATAAGTGCATCGCTACCAACGCCTCCTCTGGGTTTGCTCTGGCTAGTCGCGCCGCCACTGTCGACGTCCATTGTGAGTATTTTCACATTTCCATTTCAAACTATTTTATATTTTACACGGTTAATTTTTCTTTCAATTTTAATTTGCAAGATTCCAAGATGACGTTGCAACCTGTTTCTAGATTTACTTTTTTTGTCGCTAGAATTTTTTCACGACGAGAAAGTCACATAATAATCCACTGTGACGCTTTAGAAGATTTTGAAAGCATTTCAAAGGTTCGAAGTTGTTATATTCGCCTAATATAAGATCACTGGCAGGGTTTTTCTAATTCAAATAAGGACCCTTTAGTTTTATAGTGAAGTAAAAATCACAGTATATCCATACGTAACAAAGATTAAAGCGGCCTGGTATAGTGACGGGTGGAGCGCGTGCCTTTGGTCCGCAAAGTCCGTGATTCTATCCCCGCCAATAACCAATGGCTTTTAGGTGTGTTATAATGCACATCACGGTGGTTGGGAGCCCATCTTACGCCGTAGGTCCGTTCATCTAGAAAAAAAATTAAAATGTTTCAGAGGCGAATGAAACTTCCTTAATTGGATAACTCCATCCACGAAACCCTAACGTCATCCATGCGACATCTGTTTATTTTATTGAGAAGAAATAACCTTTAGGAAACATACTACGTTATACGAAAAACTACCAGAGAACCCGTAGTGAGGGCGCGGAGCGAACAACGGCATAGGATGTTTAATTGCACCCCACTGAGTTGCTCCCACGATGTATAGCTCACTCGCGCAAGCTCCATTTGACATTATTTTCCATTCTCCGTTTTCCCTCCGCTAAGTTCTTGTTCATTTCACATCCGTGCGTTCTACAAAATCCCCAACCAAACCCACACTCGGCTTTCTATTGGGCGTGCCGTGGCCGGATCGGTCCATAATAATTATAAACAGAACAACAGAGCGCCGTGAGATTAGCGACGGCGCGGTGAATGGAGGCGCAGTCGCAATCGCAGTGTGTGGTGACGGCGCATGCGTGCGGCTCGGCGTTCACGCTACATTTCGGTGCGTGTCTAGTATAGCGGCCGTGGCGCTGCGGTAGGCTGTACATTACCAGGACTACACAGTCTCTGTCGCCCTCGCTCCTTTGTACTTTTAACACGCATGATTGAACCGTGTAACAGAACGGTCTCTGGCCGAGACGCTTTGTTGTTGTTTGCAGAAGGATCTCTATTTCCGGATCGGATTGCAGCTTGCAGCTTTTGAATCTGTCGACATTTTATATTCCGGTCGAGATGTACATATCGAAACATGTCTTGTGTCCAAGTGGAAATGTGATGAGAGTAAAGTTTACGGAGGTTTATTCATTAACCGCGTACATTTTTGTGCGAATGATAGGTTTTACTCCGTAAATTCATTTAGATTTTCGTTAACCGATGGTTATCTAAGTTGGAATCTAAGTTTGTGGTATGCAAAATCAGTTTTATTTATAATGTTATCTCTTAATCTCCCTGTAAGACCAACTAGGGCGTATTTCAAGGTGAAAATGAAAGAGTGATGAGTGTAGAATGGGTGAGATGCCTCGTATAACCTTATTACTGACTAAGACCGACTGATTCTTTAGACAGGATCATTCATTAATTGCCCAATGACCAATGCCCGCAGGTAGTTCCAGTATCGAACCTTGACATCATTTTCCCAGGATTTTGCTCCGGATTATATTTTATTAAGGGAAATACAAATTGTGATTAACCCTATTCCAACTATCCCTACCCAGATTGAAAATAATTATAACTACCAAATGGTATAACAACTCTGAGAATTCAATTGGTTAGCTAAATTTTAAAACACGAATGTGCATTTACTTATAAGCAATTCCGATATCAGTAAAACTTAGGAATGGCATACATATGCAATACGCGTCGGCCTCAATATTGAGGTTTTTTAAGTTTTTAACACATCGCGTGTGTCTGAAGCAGCCGAACGTATTCCTGACGAGAATCTGATTGAGATGCCCCAATTTAAAAGGAATTTTAATTACGACATTCCTAGCCAGATGGCCTAAGGTTTTTATCGACCTTCTCATTCATTTCGGGTTGAAGGGCCAGTAAGAGGGGGGGTACTGAGTGCCCTCCCCCCTCCACCACCTGAGCCCAATTACACCCGAGTTGGGCGCAGAGATGCCTCGGCACGTCTGGCTCCCGTCTGTGGCTAATTTGTAAACTAACGCGTGCTCCGTGTTGCTCCCGGGGCTCGAGTGGGGAGAGAACTGCCTTACTAGTGCTGCGACACTACAGGCTCAGTGGACCGACCTCATGGAACAGAATTGCGATGGTGTATTGTTGTGTCCAAGGGTCATTCGGTCCAGAAGTAAAGTATCTGTGCATTGTGTCCAAAACGAATAATTTCTCCTGTGCATTTTGTCCAAAACTAAATAATTATTATTAAATAGTCTGTTCCTTATATCCAAAAGAGAAGGTTGGTCATTGTATCCAAAAGAAAAGTCAAAACAGAAATCATAGTTTGTTATATAATTTGGACCTAATGAATTTGTACAGAATGAACAGATTTTGGACTTTATATTTTAAAATAATACCTAAGCATTATATCCAAAACATTTATATTCTGTTAAAATTATAAACAACAATGTTTTCTGATTTGTCTTTACTTTTGTACTCAATGACTAAGCGTCTCTTTTGGACACAATGAACAGCATATTTTATAATAATTATTTTGTTTTCGAAAGAATGCTCAGAGGCTCTTTTTGGACACAATGAACAGTAATTTTACTTTTGGACAGAATGATCCTTTGACACAATGATACACATCCGAAATGGCCATTATTTGTTTGTGTGAGTGATATATTTGATTTTCCCTGACAATAATAACAGGCTAATGGAATGACGAATGGAATCGTACACAAATCTTCTAGTACCGTACCTCATATCTGTTGTAGGATAAGAACAGGATAGGGAGAATAATATGTTTAGGTTACACAGTGTCGGGATATCAGCACCGTTTGACAATATTATGGCTATAGCAGTCATTTACAGTTTTAGCCAAGTCTTCCAACTTCGTCGCTCATTAATGTAGGTCTGTTGGCGCCGACTTAAGGGAGTGGGGGAGGGGGTAAAATGTTTTAGGCACTCGCCCTCAACCTTTCACTCGTCCGTCTTGCGTCAGCCGCGTGACACCTCGGAGGCTCACGATTCGATTAATTTTGACTAGATTTAATTACTTTTCAGACTAGAAACATAACTTTAAGATTCGATTAATTTATGTACGTACAGTTCATTCAGTTCATTCAGTTTTATCATTGTTCTCATTTTCATTTTATTCAGTTACAATAAATTCAGTGGTTTTTATAATCAAGTGTTTTATTAAAGTCCCTAATTTGCATAGTATGCGATAAACGTGCGTCGCGACGTTACATTGGTCTTCCGTCCCCGGATTCGATTCAGTGAAGTGACATTACTTGGATTACATCCAGTTTCGTGCTTCAAGACTTCAAGTTTTCGAACAGATTCGTGCAGGATTCGTATGTTGTTGGAGAAAGCTACATTCGAGCTTCAAAGACAATAGCGACCCTCAAGCTTTATCACCCCTTGCCCGACGCCCCGGCCGAGCCATTGTCCTGCAGCCGAGAAGCCTTCTTGGGACAGACCCGGCCCAGGACGTCCTGCAGCCCTTCTCGTCCTTTAGTGAGTGAATCGCCATAATTTTTCATAAATCTCCATCCCTCTCTTTTCAGCTTCAGTTTCATTCAATCCCGCTACCTAATGTAAATGACTCACTGTCACTGACCCAAAAACAACCCTCAGCTGACTGTCACTCTTCCTTTCATTGTTTATAAACAAACCAAGTTCACTGTCAGTTCTCCCATATTTACATTTTACTTACCTATTTTGAACTGTTAACACTTGGGTCACAATGCCTGATGACAATGATAATGAGAGTCAAATCTGAGCCCTTATTCAAAAGCGAGGCTTAATTAAAGCAAAGCCTACCAGATTAAAAACATTCATTGATAGAGTTCAGGAAGGGAGTAATATTACACAGGTAAAACTACCGTTGGGCAGTCTTGAGTAGTGTTATGTCAGAATTTGAGGATGTACAGCCACAGATAGAATACATTGATTGCACTACCTCAGGTGACGATAGGGAATCTTTTGAATCCTTGTATTACGAGCTTGCTGCGAGGGCTGAAGATCTTGTGAACAGTCATAACCCTCCAGCAGTATCTGAACCAACTACGCAGCCTCCGTAGTTACACCAAGTATCTGCCAGACTACCATCAATCGACTTGCCATCATTGAAATGATGAGCTTTGGCTGTCCTTCTCTGATTCTTTCAAGGCCCTTGTACATTTAAATGATTCACTTACAGATGTTCAAACACTCCACTATCTGAGATTCTCATTAAAGGGTGAAGCCGCCCAAGTTATTTCTTCACTAGAATTAACATCTAGCAACTATACAGTAGCTTGGGGCTTACTTGAAGGGCGATATAAAAATCAAAGGCTAATCATTCAGAGACATGTCAAGGCTATTTTTGATTTACCTCAAGTTGATAATGATTCGGTTTTGAGTATTCGTCGTCTGCTAGACGGCACATTAAAACATTTGCGAGCTTTGGCTGCATTAAACGAGCCAACCGATAGTTTGGAGCACTTTGTTAGTGCACCTGACTACAACAAAAATGGGCCAATCATTGAAACGTGAGTGGGAGCTCACAACTAACCCGAATGAGCTCCCTACTTTCAATGAATTATCCGATTTTCTGCAGAGACGTTGTCAGGTTCTGGAGAATTCAGACTCTGACAAGAGCACAAAAGTGCACAATGGTCCAGAGCTAAACCAACTTAGAGAGTTTTTTTACTGTCTCATTTCAGTAAGTGCCGTCTTTGTAACGGCAACCATTCCGTATACAGGTGCTTCGGTCTGCTTAAACTCTCCCACTCTGAACGCGATAACCTCCTGAGAGATGCCGGACTGTGTTTTAATTGATTAAAACCAGGCCATAAAATAACGGAGTGTCAGGCTGTTGGATGCCAAGTTTGCTTTATGAGGCATAATACAGTTCTTCATGTGCCAGGATCTGGGTCCTCGAAGGAAGCAGCTGCTAAGATCCCTGCAACACCTCTTGGCAAACAACCGAGCGTTAGTGCCCACTCAGCCCACGTGAGCGATGGTACTGCCCAGGTACTTTTGTCTACTGCTCTGGCGGACGTATTGAGTGTTACTGGAAAGTACATTCGATGCCGAGCCTTAATTGACAACGGCTCGTAATCATGCCTCATGACTGAAAATATTGTGCATAAACTAGGCCTACCGAGATCTAGAAATGCATGTCATGTTTCAGGTATCAATGAAGCCGCAATTACCATTAATGGACTCACTAGAACAACCATCAAGTCACGTGTCTCAAACTAAAAAATTGACTTGCGGTTCATAATAGTACCAAAAATAACCGGCAACTTGCCAACTGAGGCTGTGTATTTGAAGAGGTTCATGGTACCCAAACACATTGCGTTAGCAGATCCGACATTTAGACATACTGTCAGAATTGATTTGTTGATAGGCTAGGAAATATTATTAGATCTGTTGTGCATAGGGAAATTGAAATCGAATGGTTTCCCCACCCTCCAGAAAATTAAACTAGGTTGGATTGTGGGAGGTCGAGTTGACATGGGAGGTCAAGTTGACATATCTACAGATAAAGCCGTCAACGTATCCTGCTCTCTTACAACACTTGAAAGGCAAGATAAACATCTGCAGAATTTTTGGATTGTAAAAGAGCCAACTCAAAAGTCGCACATTGCTATTGAGGAACATGCCTGTTAAACCCATTTCAAGGAAAATAAAATAAGAGAGGTAGAACCTAGACACACTATAAAAATCCTGCTGAAATCAGAAGTAAACGCGCCCAGTGAATCCAAAGTAATGTCTGTTAGGAGGATTTGCAGATTGAGAAAAGGCTTAACCGTGACCTAGATCTCAAGAAACAGAATACAATATTCATGCATACTGAAGCTCATATGGAGAAGGTCAGTAAGAATTACACACTGCCCAAAGCACCAGAATCATACTTAGCGACAAGAACTTTAAAACAGCTTGCCATGGACGAACAACCTCGGATCACCCAACGCAGCAAAGATGACAGAAGAAGACTTCTATGTGGGTGATCTCAAGACCGGTGTTACTTCTGAAGCCGAGGGAATCGTTCTTCAAGCGGAGCTGATTCACATGCTGGAAAATGCGAGACTTTTTGATCCTCAAGGTCTCGTATCACCTGTAATCGTTCCCTCAAAATTGTTTATACAGGAGCTATGGAAACAGCAGATTACCTGGCATGAATCCCTTCCCACGTACCTTCATTCGCAATGGCGTCAATTCATAACCTGCTCAGTTGATCTGAACGACCCTGTCATTGAGAGGCATACAACTGTAAAGAACTGGAAGTTCATTCCCCCTTATTCTCCACACATGGGAGTTCTATGAAAAGCAGTTGTCAAGACTCTAAAATATAATTTGCAAAGGATAGTAGGTACTGCCTCCTTGACGTTTGAAGAAATGACTACCGTAGAATGACCCAAGTAGAAACAGTTGTAAATTCTCGACCTTTGTCCCCTATGTTTAATAATGACACATCTGACCTTTCCGTTCTTACCCCTATTTCCTATCCGGCGGCTCGCTCAAAGCGTACCAGAGCCTTCTCTATTGCATCTTCCGGAGCAGCGACTATCCAGATGGCAACGACTACAGTAGCTTCTACAGCACTTCTGGTCCCGATGGTCCACGGAGTACCTCAACAACCTCCAGCAACGTGTCAAGTGGAAGACACCGCGTCCAGAACTACAATTTTGCAGTCTAGCCCTTCTCAAAGAGGACAATACTCCACCTCTCTCCTTGTCCATGGATCGGGTAGTGCACCTTCATCCAGGATATGACGACCGAGTGAGAGTCGTAACCCTAAAAACTTCTTCTGGTGAGGTAAGAAGAAACTATGCAAAGTGTGTCCCTTGCCAATTGAAAACTGAAACCAAGAAGTGGCTTATGTGTAGTGTTAAGAGTTATCTCACATTTCATTTTTGAACCTTACGTGCTGTGGTAAAGTCAAATACTCTATATCCTTATTAAGTGGTTTAATATGTTAATTTTAATTCATGCATCATTAACGTTTTTAATATTCTATATTTTCGTTTTTTAACTTTTCACTTGTTCATATGTTTTTAGAATTAAGGATTTTTCGTATTATTTTTAAACATCGCAATTTGTTGCTTTTTATTCCATTCATTTTATTCATCGGTTTTGTGTCTTATGAGCTGGTTTTAAACGCATTTGTTATAGCGGTAACCCTGTGTACTTTTAATTGGTGTTGTTTCAATTGGAATGTGATTATTATTTTATAGTTGTAAAGGGTTTTAAAATTAGTTAATCCATTATAGATTTGTATTTGCATATAAATCATATAATCGTTTTCACCATGACTATATTGTTTCAATGTTTATCTCGATTTGTTTTTTATACAATGTGAGTTCATGTACGTTTAATATTGCCTAGTAATAATATTTGTTTTGTTTTTCATATACACTTATTCACATTCATATGCATACTATTTTATGTACATTTTATATTATATAGTTTATTGCCACGTGTTGTTTATTTGCGACTTGTTACATTAGTGTAAAATCACAGTTTTACATACAAAGTTACTTCATGTTTTAATTCGTATTAGATATTATGTTTAGAATATTAGACATTGTTTTTATTAATTTTGTTGTTATGAAAGTGTTACTTTCAAGGTGGGCGTTATGTTGGCGCCGACTTAAGGGAGTGGGGGGGGTAAAATGTTTTAGGCACTCGTCCGTCTTGCGTCAGCCGCGTGACACCTTGGAGGCTCACGATTCGATTAATTTTGACTAGATTTAATTACTTTTCAGACTAGAAATATTACTTTAAGATTCGATTAATTTATTTACTTACAGTTTATACGTTCATTCAGTTTTATCATTGTTCTCATTTTCATTTTATTCAGTTACAATAAATTCAGTGTTTTTTATAATCAAGTGTTTTATTTAAAGGCCCTAATTTGCTTAATATGCGATAAACGTTCGTCGTGCCGTTACAAGGTTTTATGTTAATATCTTGCAATTTGCTTCGCGTCTTTTGTTTGTATTTATTTACCCAATAACACCGATGCTATTATCACTTTATCTGTGGAAGTAGTTAAACGTCATATCATGCCTTTATACGCCAGATGTAACAGCCTTACCTTTAACATAATACAGTTTTGGTGCAAGTTAAACAATTTGTGCACAAAAAGTGTAAACGTCCTTATTTATCTTTGCCAGCAAACAAATAATTCTGTCAAGCTGGTCAGCATGTAAAATATATTTCGCTTGTAAACACTTTTGTTATTGAAAACTTATATTTGCAATGAAATATTCTCTTTCCTTCGTGCATTCAAGTCTCTGCAATTTTACAACACTAGCACACGTGCTCCTCTGTCTTATGATTCAGAGGAGGTGATAAACGGGAAACGGTCAAGATAAATTAACCATGAGGTCCTTAAAGTGATTGTTACAAACATCACATCGGAAGGAGTGATTTTCTCGATACAAACTGACCGATGCCAGGCCTACTTGCTATTCCGTCGCCGCCCGTCCTTGTGATTATACGCCATTGTGTCGCCGCCTGATTGACGCTCCTCTTTGTTTGTTTATTTTTCTCATTTTTATTTCTGAGACCAGTTTGAGACGAGTCTCCTGAATCTGCAGTTAATCACAGAGAAGCGCACTAATTGTGGGATTCGTTCAAATTTTAGAGTGAAACATTCTCTGGTTTTGGCGGAAATATTTGAACCTCCCGATACCGACGTTTTAAAGGGGGAGGATACGGATTGCTCCCTCTTTGATGGCCGCGCGAGCGATATACGTATTGCTCCCCCTGCCAACCAGGTTTTAAGGTTCTGCCGCGGTGTAAAAACGTCATTGAAGACCTAATACACGCAAAGTTAAGTTAAAAAGTATACAGGTACCGTACCTTCAAAGCGAGTTTATTGTTAGTCATTTTTATTTATTTGCCTCCACGGTTGAATAATTATAATTTTTATATATTTAAATTAATAAATTAATTTTTTTCCACGGTTTCCAAACAATATTAAAAAATTGAAATTGTATTTATCTCTAACTAGCTGTTTGTCATGACCTCGTCTTTAATATTAAAACAACTCCTGACTTTCGTACAAAAAACTCGCCTGGATATAAAATACAACGTTAGATTGACACAGTTAATAAAATGTTTAAAATAAATATGCTATACTGTAATATATGAGTATAAGATTTGCTTGCTTGCTTGATTGCAACTCTGACCTCAAAAACGGCTCCAACGAATTGTAATTAGCTAACTTTTGAGTTAAAAAATAGTTCTAGACAGGTCTCATCCTCAGGAAAAATCTAATCCTACTATAAATGTAAAAGTATGGATGTTTGTTTGGATGTATGTATGGATATTTGGAGTTCCATCACGGATAAACTACTGGACCGATTAAGCTAAAAATTTACATGAACATAACTTACATATCACATTAACATATAGATCTGATAAATAGGATATCATTTATAAAATTACCAGGTGTCGGTTCAAGAAAATGAAGTCATATGGTAAAACTAAACAAAGATTTGATTGTGTTGGACAGGTTAATATTTTTAATGTGTTTTAATTTGTCGCAAGCTAAGCTGCGGGTAACTGCTAGTTATGTATAAAATCTAAATTGAAAAGTTTAAAAAAATAACAATGGGCATATAGATTTTCTAATTAAAACAAAAGAGACATAACAGCTGATAATAATCAAACAGTGAACTGTCAAAATACTCATGTACAGTTAGGTACTAATATGTGGTATGCAGGTGGGATCCTGAGAGCAGTGACTAAAACCATAGAATGAAGATTACATGCACTGTGTATATGTCATATCCAAAATACTCCACATTGAGCTATAATAACAACTGGAGGACTTTAAACATGCAGTAAAGAGGCGAATGAACTAAGTAAATCTATACTCGACGGTAGTAGGACGTGCTGGAAAACTACTCCAAGTCATCTAAATAAACATCCTGACCTTCCCCAAGCAAAGCTTGGCCCACAGGCATACTTGTTTCAGAACTTAGATCCGCAATGTAAAGTGAGCTCATGAACCACATGATTATTGATGTCGCCGCGGATCTGACCCGTGAGTCACCCGCCAGCTCCACACAGCCGCTGTGTTTGGTCCAGTCATCACATCAGTGTTTATCGGATACCCGTTTCATTAATAGCATCCGTCCACTTCCACTATCAAGTCGGTCAACTGCACTTCCTTTGACTCATAATTGAAACATTCGCATTCACATCGAATTGTTAATGACGCGATGTCAAATTAAATATCGATAAATAGCGTTTCTCTAGAGTTTCCCGTTGGAGCAAATAATCTGTTCCGGTTAGCAGATTTGTTCTGAGAATATTTTAGAAAAGTTTTAGCGAATTTCCCCTATAGGGAAGAAGCTATTACCGTAGGTCTCATGGTAAGACTTAAGCCCGAGACCATGATAACTTTTTATTTTGAGGTCCCCAGATGCCAAAAACACTATTCGATCAAATTTATATATATGTATATATATATATCTATCTATATATATATATATATATATATCTATCTATATATATATATATATATATATCTATATATGTGTCCGTTAACACGATAACTTGAGTAAAAAAAGTCCGATTTTGATGAAATTTGGCTCAAATGTGTAAAATGACATTCATGACTTTAAGTTCGAAAACCAGAAAAATCGGACCATGGGAAGGGGGCTTTATGGAGGTTTTAAATTTTCCAAAAATTAGTTTTTTGCATTTTTCACCCTACAATTTTTAAAAAACTTAATTTTGGTTTTGACCATGTTATAGAGCTTAAAAAAACAAATAATTTAGTATTTTAAATTATTTACCTAGGTTAAGTGGTTGCGGAGAAAATCCAAAAAAACCTACTCATAAAATCTCCCATGTTAATCTTATGGGAAAAAGGTTTTTGGCTTTTCCTCAGTTAATTTTAATGTAAACTTCACATTTTATTTTACCAATCTGTTCAGTTCCACAAAATAATCATTTTGGTGTTTAAATTGTGATTCTACGCCCAACCTTTGCTGAGATATTCAAAGTGCTAAACACAGTACGTTGTCCAATGTTATCCTTATGGAGAATAAATAAAATTTGATATCTCGATTATTCATGAATGTATGTTGATGAAACTTGGTATGTGGCTTCACGTAGTACTGGTATATTGAGATTTGCACAAAAAATTTATTTTTTGTTAATTATTCCCGTAGCAGCAAACCTGCGTACTCAGTCCCCATGTTATTCTTATGGAGAATAAGTAAAATGTAATGACTCCCTTAATTATGAACATATATTAATAAAACTTGGTATGTAGCTTCACTTGGTTGAGTTATATTGATAATTATATAAAAACCATTTTTCTGGTCCTTGTTGCAGCATACCTGCTTCCTCAGCCCCCATGTTATTCTTATGGAGAATAACGAAAATGTTATATAGCGCTTATTTATGATTGAATATTGGTGAAACTTAGAATGTGGCTTCGCCTAGTTAAATTATATTTATATTTGTATAAAAACCAATTGTTTCTGTTCCTTGTTTCAGCAAACCTACGTACTCATTACCAATGTTATTATTATGGAGAATAATTAAAATCACTTATATGTGAATATATTTTTATGAAACTTGGTTTGCGGCTTTATGTGGTATTAATACGTATATTATGCATTGAAAATTCGCTGAGTACGCAGGTTTGCTGCGACGGGGGTATTTTAATGGACTAAATGTCATTGGAAGTTCTATAATATTTGTGTATTTTGTGTTTTTAGCGAATTTCCCCTATAGGGAAGAAGCTATTACCGTAGGTCTCATGGTAAGACTTAAGCCCGAGACCATGATAAATTTTTGTTTTGAGGTCCCCAGATGCCAAAAACACTATTCGTTCAAATTTATATATATGTATATATATATGTATATATATATATATCTATATATATATATCTATATATATATATATATATATATATATATATATATATATGTGTCCGTGAATGCGATAACTTGAGTAAAAAACGTCCGATTTCAATGAAATTTGGCTCAAATGTGTAAAGTGACATTCATGATTTTAAGTTCGAAAACCAGAAATATCGGACCACGGGAAGGGAGGTTTATGGGGGTTTTAAATTTTCCAAAAATCAGTTTTTTGCATTTTTCACCCTAAAATGTGTAAAACACATAATTTTGGTTTTGACCATGTTATAGAGCTTAAAAAAACAAATAATATGGTATTTTGAATTATTAACCTAGGTTAAGTGGTTGCGGAGAAAATCCAAAAAAACCTGCTCATAAAATCTCCCATGTTAATCTTATGGGAAAAAGGTTTTTGGCTTTTCCTCAGTTCATTTCAATGTAAACTTCACATTTGCTTTTGCCAATCAGTTTAGCTCTACAAAACAATCATTTTAGTGTTTAAATTATGATTCTACGTCCAACCGTTGCCGAGATATTCAAAGTGCTAAACACAGTACGTTGTCCAATGTTATCCTTATGGAGAATAAATAAAATTTGATATCTCGATTTTTTATGAATGTATATTAATGAAACTTGGTAGGTGGCTTCACCTAGTACTGGTATATTGATATTTGCACAAAAAATCGATTTTTTGTTGATTATCTTCTTAGCAGCAAACCTGCATACTCATCCCTAATGTTATTCTTATGGAGAATACCTAAAGCTTTATATCTCCCTTAATTATGAACATAAATCATTAAAACTTGGTATGTAGCTTCACCTGGTTGAGTTATATTGATAATTGCAAAAAAAAATATTTTTATCGTCCTTGTTGCAGCAAACCTGCGTTCTCAGTCCTAATGTTATTCTTATGGAGAATAAATAAAATGCATATATCAGTTATTTATTTAAGTATTTTTATGAAACTTAGTAAGTGGCTTTATGTGGTAGTAAGAAATATATTCATGTATAGGAAATTCGCTGAGTACGCAGGTTTGCTGCGACGGGGGTATTTCGTTATTATTTTATGCGTAACAGTTTAAACATTCCGTATGCTTTTCCAGTGACGTGCGAAATGCAACTTGATTTCTACGTAATAAAGTAATAATGAAATTGGAATATTAAATTTTTTCATATATCAAGATTTAGTAGAATACTTGGTTCCGGTCTCCTACAGTAGAACGGGGCTAGGGACTGGATAGAGCAGGGTTCTAACAGCCACGGTTCTTGGCTGCTTCCACAAACAAATTGTCGAATATAAAATATTCAGGAGTCGTTTGTTAGCCGTTCACCAGCCTCTTTACTTTATATTGCCTATATTCGTTACTGCTTAGACTATGAAATGTGTTGCTCAAAATTGAACTAGGTTTGTTACATTTGAATAAACTGTATTTATCGAACTTCATACACATTATGCATGTTATCGTACTGTTCCCTATATTAAATCTGTTCTACTGCATCAAAATCTATTTTAGAATGCAGTGATGTGTATCGAAATTCCATTGTTCAACCGATATCTACGTATTTAATTCCGTACGCGAATCGGTCCCCACAAAATATCTCGAGCTAGGAAGAAGTTAAGTTAGGTTATGACGATTCATTTTAAAGCTTGAGGGCCAAGAACGGTGGGAAAAATATCAGAAATGTCACAAATTACGTGGGCTATGCCTCACTGGACTTCAAAGATTCAATGATTTTCTTATGGAAATATCATTACAGTGTTTTTATTAATATGAAAAATGAACTAATGATCAGCTGTGATTATCCACTTACACAAACACCATATGTTAGGGGCTATAGGCCCTGTAAGTCACTAGTTGTTTTTATACACAACATAGGCGGTCTTGAGTGAAGATACATTTTATAACTTAGCTAATTATCATTGGAAACGGAAGAAAATATAGTGGTTGTTTCAACATTTTACTATGAAAACATAGAGCTTATACTCCTAGTACCGGTACGTTCGATTTGTAGTTTAAACCGTATCCCTGTCACTGTACTGTATATTGACGAGTGGCTTGTAGGGTATATTGCCCCTAAATTTGTTTTAATCAACTGTTTGCATGCTAAGGAAAATATATATTTAGTGGAGTATGAACCCATTTTAACACATAATCAAAGCGGAAGCGTATTTCCAGCGATCATATAGGACCAATGTGATCGCTGCTTAGGGCCTAAATCAAATTATAAATAATCACAGCTGATTTTTAGTTGATTTTCACTGTAGTGATATTTCCAGAAGAAAATAATTTAATCTTTTACGTTAAGTGGGGTTCACAGGTAATTGTTGACATTTCTATCTATCCCACTGTCCTTGGACCTCAAGCTTAATAATGAGCCATCGCCGAATGCTGTAGGCGAATTGTGTAGCGCTTGTCATTTTGACGCGATCGATTTGCCCTACGAAATTACATGTACAGATAAGCTTTTAGATTTGAGATTTTGATTTGAAATTCACTGTTTCCCTTTTAATCCATGTGATGTGCCAATATTTACCACCGAACGAATACGCAAAATCTCAAACCCTCTCGGCCCGCGGACAGGAAGCCGTAACAAAAAGTAATCCAGAACCGACTGCGATGAATAACACATCGTAGCGGCTGGCGATGCCAATCAAGCGGGGCAGAAGTGACCGACGATTACAGAGTCGATGCATCGACAGCACAATGGCCGATGGCCGCGGCGCGCTGCCCGGGGCAAAAACTAGGCAGACAGGTGCCGCCGCGCCGCCGCCGCTCTGCTCACTGGGCACCCAGCATCCGCTACAGCCACCGTGGTCGGGAGTACTCAGCGCTCGTCATGGCACAACATATACAGAAAGCTTTATATTTACAATCAATTGAGATTGAAAATGGCGTCAATATAACACAAATGTAAAATAAACAAAATTCGCCTTGGCTTCATAAGTCATTTTATGATCATTATTTCAGGCTGGTCTTTAACGTCTTATGGTCTATAGTTTTCAGTGATGGAGAAAGTATGTTGTAAAACTTCGCCCCTGAATAAAAAGGGTTTCCCTTGCACAATGTAAGACGATAAGATGGATGGTTGAAGTCAGTCTTTCACCGGGTTCCATAGTTGTGGACCTCTTGATGTATTGGAGTGTCCAGTGAAACGGCTAGTAGGACAGTTTGATGATTATAAATGTTGACCAGTGTTATTATTTTCAAACTATTAAAGTTTGGCCTGCAGCCTTCAAGATTATACAATCCCGCAACAGCTCTAGGGGCACTCTTTTGTACCATAAGGACACGATGTTATAACGGATCCACCCCAGATAACGATAGCGTAGCGAAGGACGCTATCAAGCAACAAGGTCCATAAACACTTTGTAAGGTCTGATCAGTCGGTATACTAAAAGTTTTCTAGATAACCGGAAGAGACATCGTAAAAACAGCTGTAAGGTCACGTGATCACCAATCCAATCTGCAGTGTTGCTGGAAATACGATATTTATCGTACGTGTACCATATTTTACTCATCATTGTAATTAAAACGAGTTCGCACGCAGCACGCTGACGTGAGGGAAGTGAATTTCCACATAAAAAACTCAAAATCAGTTAAAAACATACATTTATTCCAACTTTTATTCAAATCTGAAAACATTGATCTTTTTGGCTGTTCTGATGCTCCTGGTTCTATTTACCTGCAATGCTGGGAATACAATTTTGCGCATTATAAGATTAGGACAAGGTCCAGTCAGGCTTTAAAGTAGGCGTCAGGTTGTTGGGCATGATAAAAGTACACCAACAAATGAATAACAGGCTTTTCTAATGTAAAATCCCCATAAGACAACGTACTGTGTTTGGTCGATACACATTTTCTTTAATAACTCGGTAAATATGTAAGCTAAATTGACGATAGAGGGCTTAAAACTTTCCCCTCTCTAATTCCCGTCTTTTTACATGCATTCATTTTACATACGGGGCTTTACTGACCCTTTTTGGCCCAAAAACTCAAAATTTGAAAGATTAATCCACAAAAAAAGGGGTTTAGAGTTTTCAGATTGTTTTGCCCAACGAACTTGTCCAACTGATTACAGAAAGGAACGTCCCTACCAAATTTGAAGTAAATCGGACAAAAAATGCGACCGCTAGAGTGCAAACACACACACACACATATATATATATATGTATATATATATATACATATATATATATACACATATATATATATATATATATATACATATATATATATTATAACATTTTGAACGACCCCCCAAAACGTGTTCAGGGGGTCACGTTAGGAACTTCTATGGTGGTCCCGGGCTTAAGTTTCACCGTGCGGGTCATGCTAATAGTTCACTTTCCAAAGGAAATTCACTAATAAACACTGTTTAACTAATTACATGGTTTTATCAGCTGTTATTTTATGAAACTAATTATTGTTTTGATTTATTTGCATTATTATATTAATGGATTATGGGTTTAAACTTTCATTCTGCATGTCCGTTATCATTAAAAATAGATGTTCCATTATTATCCCCTGTAAGGTTGGCAACACTTAAGGCGACACACTATCGGACTTTTGCCCGAACAAGACATCGGATCGAGCAGGGAGCAGGGATTTTAATTCCTCGTTAAAATGTTTATAGTTCTATAAGCACAATCGGGTCACAACCGATTAGGTTATTGTAGGTAGGTAGGTTAGGTTGTAGGTAGGTATTGTATTAGTAGGTTATTGCTCACTGCTGCTTCAGTCACCCTTTTGGCGCAATGGACTCTTGCCTGCGATTTCACATACTTATGTTCCCTCATCTTTGATGTGTCTACGTGTGTACGTTTATTGTACACGTGAGTTCCAAATTAAATTTGATTTTGAATTTAAATAGTTTCTGAATTTTCAATGTGAATTACTTGCAAGAATTAGACAATGCTTTCTTTAGCTGACATATCTGAAAGTTTGCAATTGGTAATAAGTAAGTGTGTGGACGAAAATGTGATGTGTTATCTTTGTAATCCTCTATTTTTTCCAGTCGTTTGATACAGTTGTAGAAGCAATACAGCAATCACATGTGGTTATTTTTTTGCTAACGCCTCCAAGGGGTTTACACTAATACACTATCGCTAGTCCACCCTCGCTTTCCATGCAGTCGACTTTGTGACGTATCTCAGGGCAACCTCCCTCGCGTTCACGGTAGTACTGGTATTAACATGGTGGCTTCCTGTTGATTTTTTTTCAATTTCGCTCATGCCACATTCCAGGGCCGTAATGGGATGCTGCGGCGGCGAAGCCCCACAAATCAGAAACCCGCTTGTTTTTGTCTCCCGCGCTTGATTTGCTCGCTTTTCGAGGCTGCCTAACAAACCTGCCACAATTTATATAGCGTTCGAACCGCCTTCTGACTACGCTCTCAAATTGCGGCGTAACTTTATTTCAGTCTCGTATTAAATTTAATGCGTTGCCTTTCCCGCTGCGGATTTATTATGTCCCAGGCTCGTCTGCTGCGCTTATTCTCCTTTGAGATTCGCTCGGGATCGAAGTGGTTTTTACCACCATTCTTTGAGGTAGTTTGTTCCCACTTTAGAATTCAATTTTTTCGGGTCGTAAAGCTTTCACTAATCAAATCAAATAGTCTGTATTGCCACCAAACAATATAAACGGCATTGGCATGTGTCAGTGTGACAAACATTTACTAAAACTAAAAATGCAATGTCCTTATAAGACTTACAAATAAATCAAAACAGTACATATTTTACTGGTTGACTAAGGGAATCGACTTGAGAGAAAACATATCGATAATCCAAGAAAAATATAAATAACTTTAAAATCTACCTATTTTTCCGTCGCAAAGAGTCACTAGATGACGTACAAACAAACAAGCGAACAACAAATTGACTTATTCAAACATACACCCACATTTGTTATAATAAACACTATTAAATTTATCTTTTATCAATATTATTAACAAATTTAACTAATGAACTTCGATAACAAATCATTAAAACTTACAAAAGAAATAATTGATCGAAACTAGCCCATCAGCCGTGAAAACTGATCCCCTTTCTTTCCTCACGGAAAATAAAAACGCAAAAATCGTCAATATCAAAGTTTCCTCTGAACTACACGGCAGTGCCGTAATTACTAATTAGGTTGTTTAACGGTTCGCGAGTTCACGCTATTCGCCCGTTGGCGCGTGAGTGTGTAGTACTCGTATATCGGCTGCACAATCATTCGAAGCCATGTTGCATGCATTGCCCGGTCCGCCTGTCGGGAGAATGTTTGTATAAACTACATACAGCTTGCCACGTTGTGTTTGCTAGTTAATTAACTTTACCCTAATCACCTGTCAGCCTGAGCCTTTAGGCGAGTCAACAATATCGAGCTATTAATGACACACACTCAAATTACGTATCCTAATTACGCTTTAACTTACATCGGGTGTCAAAAATTATCTTTTCAGTTTAATCGTATGTAGAATAAGAGCAAAAATAATATTAGTGGGATTTTATTTGACAAACACATCTTCTGAAGTTTGTTTGTTTATATTTACACTTACAGTATTTACTTTTTTCCATAACTATTTTATTTAAAAAATCTTCGCTGAACTGAAGGCGAGATACGTTCGAGTTCGAAGGAATATTGAAACTTTTTTTATAGTCTATCGAACGTCTTTATACGCCCACTATCCGATATTGGCTCTATCAAATAAAATTGTACTTGTGAAACCAATTCACACTCCTTGTCCACCCCTCCTTTCAGGAGGAAACGCCATATAAAAAAATAGTGATCCATTATTTTATATAGTTACCGAATAAAATAAAATAATTTATTTGGACTTTACCTCTCGCTTCTAGTGTTTAAAACTAAACTACATTTCGAGAGGTAAGGAAACTCCTCCCGTTATCAAGTGAACCCTACTTACATCTAAATATCAAGTTCTTACACCTAACCTACATTTGTTTGGATTTTTGTTTGCAAAACAAGTAATGTATTGACAGTTTTCCAATTGTTCGTGTATATACATGTTGTGGAGGAATTTCCTTATCTCCCGAAACGTTGTGTAGTTTTAAAAACTAGAAGCGGTAGGTAAAGCCCGAATGAATTTATAATAAATTCAAATCCATCGCTATTATGAGTTTCAAAAACCATTTAAATAAATTAGTAAAATGCGATGAAAGGCAATTTGTGGACACCTTTCATCATGGTATTATCATTGACTATAAATACTGAAGGAGACATCCCATCATTATGGCCCAGCTGTCCCAATTTTAGTGTATGCTAGAATTTAAAATTGAAGTAGTTTGATTGGGTCACCGACAGATTGTGCTGCTGTCAACTTTTTATTTTAGTTATTTACGTTAACTTTTAAAATATCTCCACCCCAGAAAGCAAGTGATAATCAACTTATGTTTGCTTCCTGACACACCGACTGTTGTATTATCCCCTCCTTGAAAGGATAAGTAATAGTTGACAGCAGTATACTCTGTTGGTGATTATTTTAAACTACGACCTCTTCCAATCCTGGCATACACAAAACTAGGGACACATTTTACAATGGCAATGAGAAGTCTACTTCAGTATTTTTTATAGTCAATGGTATTATCCATCAGAAATGTGTGTTAAAATTCGCTTTGGGTGAAACAGGCGGTCATTGTGAATAACCGGATGTTTTTCAAGAATGCTCACACATCAGCTGTTTCTGGGAATCAGGTAAAGTCATCGTGTAATCAGCTGTTTCAGCACTCAGCTGTTTGACATCCTGTGCAGGCTGTAGACTCAGCGGGCATTGAACCGACCGATCATTCTTGCCGGTACTAATTTCTTCAATTGCAGTTGTTTTTCTTACATGTATAATAAAAATGCAAATGTATTAGGACACTTACTTGAATACTTACATACTTACTTTCCTACTTAATAACTATTCTCTGTATAATCTTAATATAAATACCAACTTCTGACTAACAAAATTAGTTAGCGTATTTACCAAAAGTTCAAATGCGCTACCTCGAATATAATTATTTGAATCAATCTTTTATATTCTGATTTACTAAAGCCTCGCAAACGAATTTGTGGTTCTGGGGTTATATTATTTTGATGGGATTAGTGTTGGGGTTATTATACATGACTCACGTCCCTGGAACTTTATCTATGGTGATAAAATATAAATACATATACCTCTACTTAATTAGTTTGAAAAGTTCAAAATCTAGGAAAAATATTATTTAATCTTAAGCATTCTTTAGTAATATACTCTGCAACCATTCTTATTGTGCGATTAGAAGTTGCTGTCTATAAAATTGCAAGTTTTGTGCTATTATAGAGTTGGACATACAACTCGTGTTTGACAATAAGAAACAGTCAGCGATATTTAAAGCAACTTGTATTGTAAATCTTGCCCCTGAATTGACTGGATGGAATAAATACATTACGAATTTCAGCAGTTTTAAATTTCAGAAAGTGACTTGCCACTTTTCTAAGCAACTTTGTGGTTTAAGTTGTCTCTATAGTCGCTTGCACGCAAATCGTTTTTAGATAACAATATTATGTTGTGTACCTCACTAAAACACACTCGAAACATTTGGAATAACAATGAACGAATCATTTGTGAGCCACGGCACGCTAAGATGGCTTGTATCCTCTATAAAAATAAATATTTATCTATGTCTGTGTGTTCAAGTTTACACCATAGAACTCTATATGGGTTGCATACAATGGAACAGTGAATACATCGCTCTCAGTTGCGAACGCAATCCTCTGCTCGCAATTATGTTCCGCACTCAACAAATACAGTCTCATTATTTCCACGGCGTGAATTACTCTGTACAATGAGACTCTTTATCGTTGCACTTTTCGTAATTATTGTTGTGAACATTAGTGCGGTTTTGAATCAAAACTGTGATGCAGTTTGAGTTAACACAATCTACTGAATAATGAATGTACGGTACACGTTTGTGCTACATGAACACTTGTAAACATATACATGAATTCCTCTTCACAAACTGATTTGCGTCACAAACTATGCTTGTTAATCCGCATCTAAAACGTTTTAAAGAAGCAGGGGGTTCAGTAAAGCAAATTCAAAACAAAGATGAATTACATCAAATGTAAATTTTAAAAGTAAGCTTGCATAAACTGTTTTCACTGTGTAGTCTTTGACTGATTATCTTCCCGGTGGGATTGATGGAGCTGACTACGCAGGTAAGGAACACGGGAACAAGGAAAAATGGGTTGTTATTCTAACTTCAATATAACTCAACCAAATAAAGCCACATATCGAGTGTTTTTAATTGATTTACATAAATAAGGGCAACATAAAATGTTAAAATGTGGCTTACCTTTTTATATAAATATATAGTGTTTGTTTATCTGTATGTCTGTATGTGAGTGTTTCTGTGTCCTTTATGCGTTCCTACAAAGTACATCCAACTGAGATGAAACTGCATGGTAATCCAGGTTATCCCTATTGATTTTCTAGCCATTAATAAAAGTTCTTATGGCAGTCTTATAATTAGCAATGATCCTTTTGAGCTGGAATCGGTAGGATCGTAGCAAATATATCTTAGTAAACATAATACTATTCCAGATCTGCAAATATTTTAGGGCACTGCCCTCCTGACCTTCAAAATATTTTTCCAAGCATCCTGCACCTATTACTGACTGTACTGATACAGTGGAGATATAGCTGATAGCTCAAGACAGACGTACTCCTGGCAATATTGTACCTTAGAGATTCGCCCCATTGGTTATTAATATACCTATGTTAATCATCACAAAAAACTACTGTGATGATTAACACAGGTTAGCATAGCTTAGAGCTGAAATTTTGTAGGAAAATAGATAATAAACCAGAATGAAAATAGATGTTCCCTCGAACCAAGGATCCTTAGGGGCTCCGCCCTACTGGTATTTAAAGGTATGTGTACCATCTCTCAAAGGTGAAATTCAGAAAACACCGACTAGACGATGCGCGACCAGTGTTTGATGGCTTGGTTTGAAAGCCCACTCAACATCTAATAGGAAGCCCCGAAGTCCACTTTCTCACACTCTACCTTGACATCCACTTTATATAACAACTGTTTTGTTCGTGTTAAATAAGTTAAACTCAAAACTAATACGTATTTCCAATACAATTAATAGACTGTTTCGTTTATCTTTTAAAAATAACTCCCTATTAACCATTGTTCCGTAAAGTGCATTAGGATGGAACAAACGGCTCTTTAAACGGAGCGATCAGATAATGCTATCCGCAGATGAAAGGCCTGCGTTGTAGGAATGCGCGGTGTGGGCCCAGCTGATAGACCGAGAGCGTTCTTCTGTAACCGTCCGGTCCCTTCCCCGGCGGGATAAATTAACATGCTTGTGTTTAATCTAATCGTAAGCGAGTTTGGATAATGGAATCGGAGGCTGCATCCCAGCCTCACACACGCGCACACACGCATACGCCCAGACCGCCGACAATCCATTACTCCCCGCATTGCAGACCTGGGGCTATTCAATTGCACTTCTCCCTTTTCATCAGTCCGCGCCTAATGAATTACTAGATTGAAATATTTTTGTAGGAATGGTTGTTCCGCGTCAATTGCAAAATTGTGATTGCTCTTTGTCTCCATGCGGGACAAGATTGAGGTGGGTTTAGCATTAAAGTATTATGCAGTGATTTGTACAATATTATTGTTTTAATGGAGGTGTTTACAACTCTTGATTGATTATTTTCTTTTGAAACTAACAATACGACAGTCACAAACGTAGAGTGGGATAGAAGAGTTTCCTAACGTAGGGTCTTTCGCATTTTAGCTGTACATCATTAGGTAAATTAAACCGTTTGATATAAAACAAATAACATGTTTCTGATTTAATATCCGTTTTAGCTAACCCGTCTTACTAAGATGAACTTTGAATGCTTGACTGAGGACCGGCGAGAGTATTTAGCTAGAGGCTACGAGCTATTCTCGCTGGCCCTGGTTTGACTAGCTTCATCTATGAGCTCCTCTTCCCTCGATGGTCAAGGTATGGGGATGAACTGGTGAGTCACGTTAATCCGTATTTTTATTTACTCGAGATGTTCAGACTTTAATGATGTTTGGAATAGTCTGACAAGGGAAAGCTTAAAAACCGCTAGATATGCGGCCAAAATATTTTTAACTCAATTTAAGATAGCACTAACGTTAGTAGTTACTGGGATAATAACAACAGTATATAATACAACAGTATATACAACAGTATATAATACAGGATAGTCAATATTTAATAATTTTCTCATCAGATTTTTAATTAACCTCAACAAACATTTGCGATTGTATTAGAGACTCAAAAACTCGACGAAATATAGACAAGAGGTTGAGTCCACTTCGAGTTTCCCGAAGGCGGTTCAACGAAGAAAAATTACATTCCTTTTTATTCCATTGATCAAAATTACATAAATTTCATACCACAGGCCGAAATGAAACCCCTTTTAGTAATTTAATGCGAAATGCATTATAGATTTTACTTTCTCAATTTTTTTACTTGAGTTATTAGAGCTAAAGATAAGTTATAATGGTTTTCGAGTTATTGAATATCGAGTTTATTTGAGTGTTGAGTTATCGAATGTAAAGTTCGTGAGAGTCGAGTTATAGAGTGTCAAATTATCGAATTCAGAGTTTCATAAACTCCTCTGCACTCCTAAGTAAGTGATGTAAAACTATTTCAGGTATTATTTCACCTCTTTAGCAGGCAGGAGGAAATTTAAAAAACGGAGATTTGTTATTGCCTCTAGCAATATCTCAGTGTAAAAGGGTTTTCCCGTCACTGGTTGGTGTCGCATAAGAAACGCGTGTCGTCAGTGGAGGCTCGCGGCGTGCCCGCTGCCATCAATGTAAATCCGCCCTAATGTCGTCCTCGCCGCTGCTTCTTGCGATGTGAATTATTTATATCTACCTGGGTGAAAGAAAACGGAGCTTTTTGACTCCAACTTCTTGAGAGTTTATGGGGTTTCTTTGTATTTATTTTCCTCAAGAATTTACTACAAAAGGTATAATTTTACCCGAGTCTGCCACAGTATATCCTTGTGGTGGATTTATGGTTTGAATTGGGTTGTTTCTGGGTTTTGAAGACGATGAGTTAAATTCTTGAAACGCGAAAAATTATACCTTATATAGTCATCATAAGTGATTTGGAGACAAGATATGAAATAAGAACATAAGAATTTATTTAATGAAAATTAATTTTTGTAGCTACCGAACTGTAAATATTAGACTAAAATTAGATTGATTTAAGTTTTCCTATTTACTGGCTGGACGCCACAGCGAAAAAGAGCCTTTTACGATTTCACTTTCCTTGAGAGAGCCTATAGTAATGCATTACTTATTTTGCTTCAGGTTATTTAAGCAACACATTACATTTGTCAATGCCATCTTGTTTTTT
The DNA here is from genome assembly GCA_963675035.1 of Allygus modestus. NCBI lineage: Eukaryota > Metazoa > Arthropoda > Insecta > Hemiptera > Cicadellidae > Allygus > Allygus modestus. The sequence continues at coordinate 118,052,720 of OY776112.1, forward strand.
TCTCATGGCAATAAATATTGCTTTTGATTTCTTTGTAATAAATGCTCTGTAATTCCACTGACAACAACTCTTTTAGTATTTAATTCTAAACATTGATTTTGTGGAGGACATTAAAACTAAAACATTAAACTAACGATATTTAATAGATAGATTGGTTTTGACTCAATAATAAACCGTTCCGCAAAGCAAATATTACATACAGCTCGTATTTACATTCAATATGTCAGTCAGTGCCAGAGGCGTATCCTGTTGTAAATTATTACTTGTTGACTCTGATATATCAGTTATTAACGGATATCATGAAAGTAAATATATGTTTCAATGGTGCCTACGCATGCATACGCGTTATAAAGGCTGAATACGTTTTTGTGTTCACTTAACGCCTTTTTTGTGATGTTAACGCCTTTTGTCGTTTCAAACCATTCGCGTACATTTTTATTAAATATAATTAAGTGAAATAAGCAAACGAAACTGTTCAGCCAATCATTTTGGCGATAGTTCCACACTCAAACGGGCCAATTGCCAATTAATCGCGTTGGCTGAAAGGAGTAGCCTACAACAAACATTCAAACGCTGGTTGTCAAAAGCCCTTGGATACAGAGATTTGGAGCCGAATGGTGGGGTTTAATTTCGTTAATCTATTTGAGCATATTTTGGGGTTCATTTCGATTAGTTTTTTGTGATTATTTCATCCGAGTATGATCTGAAACAACAAATATATTATTTTATATCGCTTGGTTCTACATGTATTTCTCCGACCTTTAGTAGCCTATTATTACCAATTTATAGTTTCATCGTGACAGTTGCGCATATATTTAGCTTCGTCCGTTTCTATTTCTTCTCTGTTACCGGGAGCATTTGCTGGGCAAAAGGTTCGATTTTTGGGTTGGCCGTAATTGTATACGCCATAATTGTACAACTTTTGCTGGAAGGTGTTTATCATTTCGCTTATCTAAATTTTACTATTTAGGTAAAAGTTGTAGAGTTTTTTGAACGCGATATTCGGAGACAACAATATTTTCGGCAAAGAAAAGAAGCTTGCAAATTGAAAAGGCTGAGTAGGAGAAAGAATTCAAGCAAACTAGCATTACATTGTAAAGTTGTTTTTACTTTGTGTCAGATGCACCATTTCACTTCATATTATTTACCTGAGGTGCCGCATCAGACAGAAACGCACATATAACGAACAATTCCAGTGTACATCTCTTAATGTACACTGCGTCGCAAGCCTATTTCATTCGATTTCCCTCAGAAGTATAGAACAGTAAGTGAACACCATCGGTTTATAAATACTAATTGGATTTGGGCCTGCAGTTGCGTAAGACTGGGGACCGAGCTTTGCAATAGACAAACACAAGCCACAGTCACGTCTGAAACCAAAGTAATCATCCTCTGGCCAATCAGTGTGGCCGATTGAAATCGATTGACTTGTATTATCTTCTATGTATAGTTTTAACTATTATTTTTTTAAATTTACCTTCATTTATTTGAGCCCGTTGCAACTGCGTGAATATACTTATTTCGGAAGTCTTGCGAGCCGTTTTTAACTAAACACTGAACATATATATTTTGTCCTAATATTGTACTGTATTGAAAATTAATAGCATTTGACCAGGGTTTCCTCTATTTTCCCATTTCTTTCGGTTTTATAATTTGTCTCACGTTTGTTTCAGGTAAGTGTGCCGAATCATACCTCACCAGCGATTACATCTTTATCAGATAAGGCATTTCTTTACTTAATAGTCTATACTGAAAGTGTTATCCGGGATTTACCCAGTTTTGTCAGAAGAAATGTTATGGTTTTTATAATAACCACACTTGTTTACTGTATTGATGTTAATTTTACTAACGTTAATAATACACTCTTAAGTTAAAGAGTTTTATTTTTTTATTTTTATAAAAAAAATTTACCAACATCCTATAATAACCTAGTAATACATCTGATGTGTACTCGACTAACTCCTCGCTATTTTAAGTTGTGCCTCCACTCGATGTATTTAGTAGACCACGCCGCACTGAGAAAGTGGAATCATTTATGTACGAATTCCACACCGAAATAAAGCTAGCTAATTAGTAAACTTAAAATTTCGACCACATATTTTCGAGCACGTGCTAATCACCGTTACATTGAACGTCGTCGATTTACATATATGTAATTGGCCGTCGTCGTGATGAACGCGGCATTGTTACACCGCCGACCGAGGAACGCGCTATTGTTCACATGTTGATATCCCGTTGGGGTCTTCTTCCCACTCGCCTGTCCAGGGAGTGTGGCAATTATTTCTGGAAGAGTTTATCGCACCGGCGCCGGCGCAGCGTTCCCAAATGAGTTTTCACGGTTTCCCCCCTGTAGGAGGGACACGGGACGATTATTCGGACAATTGAATCCCATCGATTGGGCTGAGGAAAGTCATTAAATTTATTTATTTTTTGCTTGGATAAAGTGGTGGGGTCACATAAAAACGCTCCAGCGATTTATTTGAAATACTGCTGGCATCTTATTTCTAGGGAAAATAATCTAGAGCAGTAGTCGAGTGGGTTTGCACATGCATTTTCCGTATGTATATATGAAAGCTGAGATATTGTTTACTTAAAAGCCTTTTAAAAGTGATCCCTTAAATTTTATAAAATAAGTGTTACAAATAGTTTATATATTTAGTAATGAGAAGTTGTCAGTGTCTATAAGTTCTAAAGAATTCAAAATGGTATCTATCTATACTTATTTAATAGGTGAGCAGGTTTTTTGTGACAATCACTCCTCCTAAACTACTGAACCGATTTTCAAGGTTTTGGTGTCATTGGAAAGAGCCTAACGTGAAGTTGTGCAGGAAACATTTTTTATAGAGAAATAATTTGTGAGTGAGGCCCTGGGGCCCTGAATGTTGAGTTTTTCCCCATAAACTTAACATTGGGAAATAACTACAAGTTTTAAGCAATCAGCTGGATAGAGTAAACACAGTTAATCAGCAGGCCATGTTGGCTTTGGAACGGTAACACAATATTTATATGGGAATGTCAGTATAATACTACGTTGTGATCGCGAGCGAAGCCGTGACAGGCTACTAGTACTTATTTAATAGGCGAGCAGGTTTTTTGTGACAATCACTCCTCCTAAACTACTGAACCGATTTTCATGTTTTTGGTGTCATTGGAAAGAACCTAACGTGAAGTTGTGCAGGAAACTTTTTTTATAGAGAAATAATTTGTGAGAGGCCCTGGGGCCTCTTAAAGTTGAGTTTTTCCCCATAAACTTAACATTGGGAAATAACTACAAGTTTTAAGCAATCAGCTGGATAGAGTAAACACAGTTAATCAGCAGGCCATGTTGGCTTTGGAACGGTAACACAATATTTATAAATGATGATTGCGAGCAAAGCCGCGACAGATTTACTAGTAGTTTTTATATTTTGACTATTCTATTAAGTTTTAATCTAGTTGTATAAAAGTGAACCTTATTTAACCTCAAATTAGTCTTTTACACCTACAGTTGAGTTATTGATGACGGAGCGAAGTGAAGGAATCTATGTATTAGCAGAGACAATGATTCGTTGTCCGTCAGTGGTTGTGTGGTTATGTTCGAAAAGCAATAACTTGAAAACAGTTGAACGGATTTCTTTCAAATTTGACACAAATGTTTTCCATTACATTTTACGCTACCAGTTCAAAAACTGAACACATTCATTCAACCGCCTTTTAATAATAATCAACATTTAAAAATTGGAAAATTCCCATAAGGCATTGGGAAAAATGTATATTAGTAAAGTACGATATATTATCAAAATATTGTTTACTAATGACAATAAACTATTTATAAATGTTTGTACTGTATTTATATGTTTCATAGTTAAATCATTAAATTACCCTTTTAAGTGCCCTTTTAACAATAATTCATTCAGTTTTACAAAGGTATTTTGAAATTTATAAACAAAAAACTAAATTCAAGTTTTACAAATAAAGATAACGTTCTTCTCTGATCTGAGAAGGGTATTATTTTTTCCGGTAAAGTGCAGCATCAATTGATTTACTATTTATATTTTCCAGCTGTACATTTTTGTCAGTTTATGATATTACCCTGTCACAGCAAACCTTAGTACTGACTGAATTTAAACTATTATATATAACTAACTGCTCCTCAACAAGATTTCGCGATTAAAAACGCTAAATAAGGAAGAGATTAGATCAATTCCAACAAAACAATGACAGTGTGTAGTTAAATATAATCCTTTAACAGCTGTCTAGTTTAATTAATTTAATTAAGTACAAACCAAAACTCTCCTAACCTAAACATAAACCAAATGAAACTCTCTTTTATATGAATAACATGGGAACTTGGAAGTCCCGTGGGCAGAGCCATGAGGCCTAAATAGAAATTCTGGCTTTTTTACGACTTTCTACGTAAAATTACTTTCATATTAAAGAAAGAATCATCGAAATCAGTCAAGTGGTTGTCTCGAAATCTGCGTGAAATAAATGACCCGACTATTTTAAAATATATACGATTCTGTAAAGGACATTTTTAACTAAAAATTGTGGGAGTTTGGCAAACCGCAGGAAATCAAAAGACTTGATCCCAGGGACGCGGGAAAAATAGCAGTATTTCTAAAAAGCTAACAGCAAACGAGCACTAACGTAAAACATCCCCCATAAGAAAGGAATGGGGATTTAAACACGTCTGCTCTGTTTACATTAAACACATGTGATTACGTATCTACATTGAGTACCTGGGGGGCCGATAAAACAAACAAACAATCGGTTGATGATTCGGTGGTTCTGGTCGTTCCGTATCATCTTGTCGTGACGTCATTATCGCCTTACCGAGAATACCATTTTTTTCCCACCACCACTACTATCTGTCATTTTCTTCTTTTACTTCATTCCCTTATACATAGTATATGGAGAAAGTATTGTTTTCGTCAAAATTTTCGAATTTGAGTTGTTGGTGGAAATGTTTGTTTTGGTGCTCCCTGAACCCAAAAAAGTGATTTTTACGTGATGTCTGTGTGTCTGTCTGTCTGTATGGATGTGTACAGAGCTAGAGCCCTAACCAATGGTCCGATTTTTATGAAATTTGGTATTTAGGTACTAATCCACGATATCTCCAGGGGCTTTTTTCATTTTTTGGAATTTTTGATTTTTAAGGGTAGTTATCCCCCCAAAACCGCCAAAAAACATGAAAAATCAAGATTTCTCAAAAACGGCTCTAACGAATTTTATTAAACTTTAGTCGTTTGTGGAACTTTAGTTTTTCAACAAAATGACACCACCCGCATTACTGTAAAAATTCGGGTTCAGAAATTACAGGACTTAAAACATCAAAAAACTAAATAAAATAGTATTTTGAAATACTATTCTACGATTGCTGGTTGCGAAGAAAATTTTAATTTTAATTTTTCGATAAACACAGTACGTTGTCCAATATTATTCTCATGGGGAATACAAAATTTACTATTTCTCTCTTATTTACTGATCATATTTCATTCAAACTTGATATGCTTGTCAAGTTAGCATTGACCAACAGAGTAAATTCGAAATATGTTGCCCCTTAATAACCCTGGGGGGGAATAGGGGGCATTTCCCCTCTTAAAACCGCGTGTGTAGCGATAGATTCTGTAGTGCCTCCTTAACAGGGATTTGGGTGGATATTTTTGAAAACAACTTGTTTACAAGATTTTCTGTACATTCGACCGTGCTTTGTATTCTATATTTAGTAAATAAAAAGTAGGTAATCTATTCATTAAAGTTGGGCTAAAAGGGAGAAAGTATGTGTCACTTTCTTGATACCATTTATTTGTCTTCGTGTTCACTATTTTGTTTGTCTTCGTGTTTTTGTGGTTCTGCAATTTTTAATGTTTACATCAGATCGGAAAGCTTTATGGTTAAACAAAAAACATATGTTCAAAATCGAAACAAATAATGTCAACTTCTTGGGATGCGCAGAACGTTACCGAATTTGGTTGGCGTTGGAGCTCACTTATGTCTGATATTTACATCATGAATACATACCTGAGGGGACAATGATCCATTATAAAATCTGGAGCGACATTAAACATGCTGGAAATAGGAAAATTAGCCAAGCAAATCTGCTCGTCAGTAGGGGACGTGGTAAAAATTACTCCAAGTCATCTAAACAAACTTACTGACCTTCCACAACAAAACATTGGTCTCCCAAGTGTCAGTAGATTAATAATAGTACAAACATAACTATACTGTCCAAAGATTGGTCTCCCAGGTATCAGTACTGGTTTATAATACTATAAACCTAATAGTACTATAAAACTACTATGTCTGACCGATTGGTTTAATTCGACCCTCATTATTTTCAATTTAAATATTTTTTCATGGATAACCATTCTTAAGACGTAGATCAAAGGTAAAGAAATTATATGAATAATAGGGGAAAGAATAAACCTAAACTTGTTGATAAGCCTAATTGTTCATACATAGAGTAATTACAATACCTAGCTACAACAACAATGGAGGCGTATAGTTCTCCAGGAATACCGTATAGATCAAATAATTCATTTGAAACATCTTGCTCTGATTGCGGACTTATTTTGTATACATCTTGAATTAATTTGTATTTTATCAAAATTTAGGAGGCACCACAAAAATGCCGGGCCTGGAAGTCATTATCCCCATTGACACCAAAGGGCGAACAAATATCCTTACTGTGTGTGTCAACTTAATGCCCTATTTTTCTTAATTTTTTTGAGGGGGGGGGTTACGTTTCGGCGAAACCGGATGACTGATTTTAGTCCTTATTAGTGAATTTCCTATGGAAAGTGAACTATTAGCATGACCCGCACGGTGAAACTTAAGCCCAGGACCACCATAGAAGTTCCTAACGTGACCCCCTGAACACGTTTTGGGGGGGTCTTTCAAAATTATATATACTCTAGCGGTCGTATTTTTTGTACTATTTACTTCAAGTTTGGTAGGGACGTTCCTTTCTATGATCAGTTGGACAAGTTCGTTGGGAAAAACAATCGGAAAACTCTAAACACCTTTTATGGGGATTATTCTTTAAAATTTCGAGTTTGTGGGCCCAAAAAGGGTCAGAAAAGCCCCGGACGTAAAATTAATGCATGTATTAAGATGGGAATTAGTGAAGCAAAAGTTGTAAGCCCTCTCTCGTCATTCTAGCATAAATATTTACCGAGTTATTAAAATAAATGTATATCGGCTAAACACAGTTCGTTGTCTTATGGGGTTTTTATATTAGAAAAGCATGTTATTCATTTGTTGGTGTTGTATCATCCCCGGCAACCTCGCGCCTACTTTCAAGCCGGACTGGACCTTTTCCTAACCTTATAATGCGCAAAATTGTATTCCTAGCAATGAAACCAGGAGCATCAGAACAGCCAAAAAATCCATGTTTTCATATTTCAATAAAATTGGAATAAATGTATGTTTTTACACTGGTTTTGAGTTTTAAATGTTTTGTTTGTGGAAATTCACGTCCCTCACGTCAGCGTGCTGCGTGCGAACAAGTTTTTCTTTAGGTTCTGTATTTATAAATATTTGAGCAACTAATTTACGTTGCAGTACCAATGGGGGCCCTGGACCGCATAGCGTCCCAGTCTGACCAAAGTGCAAATAACTACTTTAACATTTTTTGGTTTTATTAGTTAACTGATTCTGGATCTCGTTTTCCTACAAATCATGACTATTTTAGCGAATTTCCCCTATAGGGAAGAAGCTATTACCGTAGGTGGAAGACTTAAGCCCGAGACCATGATAACTTTTCGTTTTGAGGTCTCCAGATGCCAATAGCACTATTCGTTCAAATTTATATATATATCTATCTATATATATGTGTGTGTGTGTGTGTGTGTGTGTGTGTGTGTGTGTGTGTGTGTGTGTGTGTGTGTGTGTGTGTGTGTCCGTTACCGCGATAACTTTTGAAAGAAACACCCGATTTTGATGAAATTTGGCACAAATGTGGAGAGTAGCATTTATGACTTTAAGTTCGAAAACCAGATCGATCGCACTATGGGAAGGGGGTTTTATGGGGGTTTACAATTTTCCAAAAAACTGTTTTTTGCAAATTTGACCCCAAAATGTTAAAAACACTCAATTTGGTTCTAGCCATTTTATAGAGTTTAAAAAACAAATAATTTAGTATTTTGAATCATTAACCTAGGTTAAGTGGTTGCGGAGAAAATCCAGAAAAACGTGTCCCATGTTAATCTTATGGGTAAAAGGTTTTTAAATTTTTCTCAGATAATTTTACTAAAAACTTCACATTTCTGTTTATTAATGTGTTTAGCTCAACAACAAAAAAAACATTTTGGTGTTCTACTACATCCAACCGTTGCAGAGATATTCAGAGTGCTAAACACAGTACGTTGTCCAATGGTATCCTTATGGAGAATAAATAAAATTCTATATCTCGATTATTTATGAATTTATATTGATGAAACTTGGTATGTGGCTTCAACTAGTTGTGGTATATTGATATTAGCGCAAAAAACAAGTTTTTTGTTGATAGTCCCCGTAGCAGCAAACCTGCATACTCGGTCCCTATGTTATTCAAATGGAGAATAAGTAAATTTGTATATCTCCCTTAATTATGAACCTACATTAAAAGAACTTGGTATATAGCTTCACCTGGTTCAGTTGTATTGATAATTGCAAAAAAAACACATTACTTATATTCCTCGTTGCAGCAAACCTGCGTCCTCAACCCTAATGTTATTCTTATGGAGAATAAATAAAATGCTATATATCACTTGTTTATGAATGTATTTTTGTGAAACTTGGTAAATAGCTCTATGTAGTAGTGAGTCACATATATATGCATTGGAAATTCGCTGAGTACGCAGGTTTGCTGCGACGGGGTATTTGTATTTTATAAGGGTATTACTGGACAAATATCCGGGCTTGGGGAATGTAGCCCCAGTGTTGAACTGTAAGGCGAGTATTTATTTGCTGTGTGTTGTGTGCGCCTCAAGCAAGATTAATTTATGTTTAGGACTCTAAACCCGATAGACTGTTCTGTATTTATACACACTTTAACAATAATACCAAGGTACAATAATAGCGAGGGGGTTGGGGGCGCAGCCCTCTGGTGGGATAAAGGTGCAAATAACTATTTCAGTAGTTCTTAGTCTGACTGACAGATTGTGGACCTTATTGTCCTCCAAATGGTGTCTCTTTCTGGGAGGTACAGCCCCCCCTTGTAAGAATAAAGGGGCGAAAAACTACTCTAAATTTGCTTCGTAAGACTACCCAATACAAGATTGTTACTCTCCAAATTCAGTATTTCTATAAGTTTTAACATACTATCAAGATAAAATAATAGCAAATGATGACGCCCCCATTGAGATAAAAGTGGAAATTATTACTTTGGTGGTTATTGATCTGACTGGTTGACTTATTCTTACCTCATGTAGTCCAAATGGCGTCTCTGTTTGTAGGGTGTACAGCCCCTCATCGTAAGACTAAGGGGGTAAGAAACTATTCTAAGTCTGCTTGGTAAGACTGGCCAATTCAAAATTGTTTTTCTCCATGTTCTGTTTTTCTATACGTTTTAACCCAATACGTATAAAATTTCTAATGAGCCAATTTCGAATGAGTTTTTAATTGTTAAGATTATAGAAAGATAAAATAATAAAAGGGGGGCGCAGCCCCTATTGAGATACAAGTGGAAATAATTATTTCAGAAGTTATTGATCTGACTGGTTGACTTATTCTTACCTCGTTGTTGTTCAAATGGCGTCTCTGTTTGTAGGGTGTACAGCCCTCCATCATAAGACTAAGGGCTTGAGATACTATACTAAATCTGCTTGGTAAGACTGACCAATTCAAGATTGTTTTACTCCATGTTCTGTATTTACGTTTAACAATAATATCAAGGTAAAATAATAGCAGGGGGGGTTGGGTGATTGGGGGTCCCAGCTACCCATTGAGATAAAAGTAGAAATAATTGATTATGGAACGAAGTGAAGGAATCTATCTATGTATTAGCAGAGACAACGATTCGTTGTCCGTAAGTGTGTGGGTGTGTGTATTCGTAATGCAATAACGTGAAAACGGCTACACGTATCGTTTTCAGATTTTACACAATTGTTTTCCAGTACACTTCACGCTTCCAGTTAAGTTTAAGTAATGGAACACATTACTTAAACCATCTTCAATTAATTAACATTTAAAAGTTGTAAAATTTCCATAAGGTAAAGCCTTGAATAAGAATTACTGTTTGTAAAGAACGAGATATTAATACAATATTGTTTCGTAATCATGGGAAACTACCAAAAAAAGTCCTATATATATTTCTTATGATTAAATAAATAAAGTACTGTCTGCTTAACATTAGTTTATTCAATTTATTAAAGGTTTTTGAAATTTTTAGATTTAAAAAAACTAATACCAGTTTTAATAAATAAAGATAACGTTCTCCTATAATATGAGTAAGTTAATAGTTTACCCGCTAGATTGCATCAGCCATTTATTTCCTATTTACTTCTGCCAGCTGTATTCTTTTGTCAGTTTATGGTATTTAAATACCCCGTCATAGCAAACCTTAGTACTCAGAAAATTTCCAATGTACCTCACTACATAGGCAACTTACTGTGTTATATTTTGTTGAAGAATTTGCACCTCTAATATAATATAATTTAATATAATTAAGAACGATTTATCCTGTAACTTAAAATTAACCAAAAAAGTAGATATTTTCCTACAGAGTCCCCAGGACTATTATTTAATACTTTGTGATCAAATTTCGGTTAGAACTTACGTAACAGAAGTAACTTTTATCTACCATTTCTGAGTTCGGTCTCCCCATTACGCGAATATTTGAGTGTACTCCTAGTTTTAATTAGCAAACAAGTCCAGTTAAGGAAAATATATATGTTATGATCAAGATTATTGTGTTATGATAACTTAATTCAAATGAATTTTACAAAATCAAATACCATTATTGTAAAATTACTGTTTTATATTGGTGTTATTTCCATATCAATAAAACGAAACATTTTGAATGACGAAAATTACAAATTTATTAATTTTAACTAAAGGACCTTATGTATTGCTATTATTTATTGCTATTATTCATAGCTATCAAATTCACTCTAACCAAAGAATCCGGAAATTAAATACTAAAATCAAGATAAGAACCATTTCTCCTCTCAAAAAAGACGTTTTTATTTCAATATGTAGAGTTAAACTTAAGTTGGTTCTTTTATTACTTTGCGGGGATGTAGAAAGAAACCCTGGTCCACAATCAAATACTCAGACCCAAGAACAAAATCATAATGTACCAAATCAATGTCTATTTTGTCACAAATCATTTAAAAGATTGCAATCTCATGTTAAAGCTAGTCATAAGTATAAAACCTCTACAATATCGACTTGCTCAATGGGGAATAACACTGTGTCACAAAATAACTCAACATATGATATGCAAATCAGTGAAGAGTTTCATAAGAGAAATTATAAAAATTCTTCTAATCTAAATCGTAAAATTTCATATGAAACAATTTCTAATGATAATGAAAATCCACTACCTGGTACTTCAACAAGACCGTCATCAAATGCAATAGTCATCCCACCAAACCGTGACACTCGATACATTAGACCTTTCTTTGGGATAGAAAACCAAGATAGTGACGAGGACGACAATAACAGTATTGACCAGACTAAACTCATACCTCCAACTACAAGTTATTCAAGTTCACAATTTGTGGTACATGAAGAAAAAAATGATTCAACAACAGTTAAGGACTGTCATAAAACTGAACATAAATGCAATGTTTGTGGAAAGTATTTCCATAGTAAAAATTAATAGAGATTCACATATCAAAGAGTCATTACAAGGAATATAGACATAATATTGTTTCAAAACATCAGAACTGCAATTCTATGTTATTTGAATCTTTAGACAAATATGAGATAACAGAACCTAACAATGAAAATGGCCAAATATGTACGCGTACCGGTTAATCAATTTTTATGAGAATTTAATAATTTCTAAAGAGATGTATTCCTCAAATCCCTCTAAAATTTCCCAAAGTTTAGCACGATTGAACTTATTGCACACAACCATTGATTATACATCCTAATAGATAAACTTAGTAATGTCGTTTTTTGAAGCCGACCTTGGCGAGCTCCTCGAGCGCATTCTGTTGGCTAACGGTAGAAGCTCTCCTAGTTGGAGCGTCGTCAGCTACCGTACTGAAGCGCTCAAGCGGCGAATCCATCAACTATCGTCCCCTCTTCTACCCCTCCTGTCAGATATGATTGTGCTGCGTGGCGCGGCGAGGCCGGCGAGTAATGCCCATCGAGGTAACTGGAGAGATCGCTAAGTGAGCTAAAAACGGTCCGCGTCGGACTGTGCGGAACAGAAATGGTGGGCCGCTGTGTGCTCAGAGCTGATTCTGGCGATGAACGCGCTGTCGTTTACACGCTCCTGGACTTCACTGCCATGTTTGAATTGTAATGAAATTTATATATCCTTTGTGTACGTGAACTACGGAATTCAAAAGTATAAATATTGTTTTTTTTTTACCGTGTTTTAATATGTTTAATAATTAAAAACTCTTACGTGTTATTAAAGAGAGACATGAAAAAGTTACTCAGCGAGGAAATTTTTTATTTTTAGGTTAGAAACAAACTTCCAGCGGGAAAGTTGTAGATAATTACTTTCTCTAAAACTTTTATTCCAAACATTTTTCGGTAAAGTTGTTGGTTTGGCTACAATTCGTTTGGAAAGATGCTGAAACTTTTCGCCGCGCTCTATCCAAGACGTGCCACGAGCCGTGCCGTGCTGTTAAATTCAACTCAGTGATGCTGTGTTACAACATGACCTAGTTTTTTGGTCATTCAACCATAAAAAATGTTCCCTGGCCGCAAATTCAATTCAAGTGAGCGCGCGCGCGGTCCAGTAGTTTTAAGTCTTTGGTAATGCCTTGGGCGTTGAGAGGACAGCCGAGTAGCTACGAGTAGCCGAGTAGCTACGGCCACACTTTTCCGATCTTAAAATGGGCTCATATCCCTTCACTGTTCAAGTGACATAACGCGCAAAAATTGTGGTTTCGCAAATGTAAACCGAAGTAATAGCAAGTAAATTAATCCTTTCAAAGGTTAAGAGCGTTCTTTGGTTCATTTTGATTGAAATATTACCCGCAAAGCCTTCTTTTTTTAATAAGAAACTTTAAAATTCTTAAATAATAACAATTTTATAAAAAATAAACTCAGTACGGTTAAGAGAAAAGTTATTAAAAAATAAAAGTATTTCTCCAATTTTATCAATTTTACTTTCTGCAAACATATGTTCCCCTACTTATATGACAAAATAAATGTGTCAAAGCTGTCCGATTATTTATGTTAGCATATACAGGATGAGTCAGACCACCCGTCCACCAGCATGTATAACGAGAGAACGGTTTGGTCTAAAGTCATCAAACAAAATTATTCCCCACTAAAACGCATATGGGCTATCTATTAAAAATATTTTCATCAAAATCTAAGTACGGAATGTACCAAAACTGAAGGTCAAGGGTTCGCAACCCTAACATTTCTTATGTAAACATAGGAAATATTATACTTCATTTTAAAGGTCTCGTTAAAATAAACATTTTGGTGAAAACAGAATTCACTTATCTTTACCCGTTTCAAAATGGCGGCTCGTTTAAGTCAGAAAAAAGGTACGAGTAATGGTTTAAAAAATACAGAGTATTCCGCAAATGTCAATATTTTACACAAAAATATCCGCCATTTTGAAACGGATAAAGATAAGTGAATTCTGTTTTCGCCAAATGTTTATTTTAACGAGACCTTTAAAATAATGTATAAAAAAGGCCTTTTGAATAATGTATAATGTATGTTGGCCCTATTTTCACATAAGAAAATGTTGAGATTTGAATCCGTGACCTTCAGTTTTGGAACATTCCGTACATAGATTTTGATGAAAATATTTTTAATAGATAGCCCATATGCGTTTTAGTGAGGAATAATTGTTTTGATGACTTTAGACCAAACCGTTCTCCCGTTATACATGCTGGACGGGTGGTCTGACTCACCCTGTATATTATGACTAGTTTTGAAAAATATCTGATTTCCCCAGATGAAAATTTCTCATACACCTAAAATGCCCACTTGCCATCATTAAAACATTAATAATGTTTAGGGCATACAGGCTCAGAAATATAAATTTTTAAAATCAACTGAAATTCGTATGATCTATAATGTACAGTTTTAATTTAAATTCGAAATTTTGTCATTAGCAATAACAATAATTTATAAGAAATAACTTGAAAATTTCAAGAAAATTAACGATTCAAACAAATTTAATAAAATTTAAAAAGAATGATTTCTTTTGGAGTGTTAATACAAAATTGAGGACTTTGTCACAACTTCTGATTAATGTTCAATAGTTTATTTACATGTAATGTTAACATTTATGTATTATTACAACAACGAAGAGCAACACCATTCATGGCAACTTCATCTTTATGCAAAAAAAAACCAAAAAAATAAACAAAATTAAACAAATAAATAAAACATATATTCCCTAAAACGGGAGCAATGCAAGAAGCTGCGCCCAACGAACGACGTGACGCGACAACTGACAACTGAGGCACAATATATGCCAAAAATCACAATCTATCATAAAAATTGGCAATCGTAACATATTTTCCTAGCGAAAAATATAGCCGGATCCCGTTGTATAGGCCCGAATGACAACCGGAACGTATTTACGAATACAATCGGCGATTCGACCCAGTTATATAGCCAAAGAACGCCTATTCTTTCGCGTCGGATGGGTCAGAAACAGGAGTTTAGTTGCATTTAATGGCCCGAAATGACGATCGGCAACGTTTCTTATTGGCTGAAAATAACAACCAAAACTTGTTTTATTGGCTGGAAACGACAACCAAGCCGCATGAACGAGAACAGCCGAAAAAGGGATTTAAACTAAATTAAGGAATTTTCGTCGAAATTCCCGTATAATTATCCAATTTTCCTGGAATTTTCGGTCTATGGACACTCTGTAGTAGTATTACAGGCATATGATCTGACTGACGACGGCATCAATCAGACGAGATGACGCTGCCGGGCAGACGTAGCGCTGGTGCGGGGGTGCGCGCGCAACTCCAACCTTTTGCCTTGGGGGGGAAATTTCACCCATTCCCCCCCCTGGATCCGCACCTGAGATGAAAAACACCGAAACTAGTGCTGTGGCCGCTGTAAAAAGCACGGTACCGGGCCCGCTCTGTGTTGAATAAATTGTAAACCTTTGTTGGCAATTACTTGTCCGATCGGCAAAATAATTGCGCATACGTAATCAGGGTCAAATTCCGCACAGTATGAATACCCACATGACAGAATTATAAGAAAAATAATATTTTTCGATTTTCCGGGGTTTTAACGACTATTCCGCGGAAAAACGTGTAATCGGGAAAGTAATTGCACGTACGTATTCAAGGTAAATTTACGCACAATTTTGAATGCCCACATGAGAGTATTATAAGAACAATGTTTTTTCGATTTTCCGACGTTTTTCCGCGGAGAAATAAATGTGATCGGGAAAATAACTGCACGATCGTGTTCAAGGTGAAATTCCGCACATTTTGAATACCCACATGACAGTATTACAATTACAAAGTTATTTTCCGATTTTCTAAAGTTTTGAAGTCTTTTACGTGGATAAAAAGTGTGATTTGGAAAATAATCGCATGTACGTGTTCAGGGTGAAATTCTGCACATTTTGAATACCCACTTGACAGTATTTCCAGAAAACAATTAATTTCCGATTTTCCGGGGTTTTAACGACTTTTCCGCGGAAAAAACTATCATTTCCATAATCAGCGTCAAATTTCCAAAATTTTGGACAACATTTAAATATTCGTGTTTTATTTTCGTGGTTTTACTAATTTTTCAATCGGTGCACAGTGGGGTTTCCGAAAGTTGTTTCCGAAAATTCCGAAAATTGGGTTTCCCGGCACTAATTTAATTTTTGACAGACTGTTCAAAGTATTCTTTTGAAAATCCTGATAATAATTTCTGCTACTATTTGCTACTCTGTATTTTAAGTTCCTTAAAGCAATAACATGCTAAAACCAAGAAACCATACACTTAATGACTCAGAAACTTTTTTAATTACAGGAACGGCAAATGCCATTTTTACTAGACGGTAGCTATTCGATTTAATGCAAGAATAAAAAGAATTACGTACTGAAGCTCACAATAAGCATATAAGACAATATCAGGAAATCTATGCTCGAAAGTTCTCTAGACTTAACTGCGACAGAGATGTGCTTAACAGGTTTCTTATAATTTCGGATCTTGTCATAACCGGAAACAGTCCTCTGCTAAAAAAAAACTACTCCGTTTACGAAAGTAACCATAGCTTCTTCCTGTTCAACCTCGTTTTCAGAGTCCCAGTAAAATCACCATCAGTAAACTTCAGATGAAGATTTTCACGGGCGATGAAATTTAGACTAAAAAAATTATAAATAAGAAACCAGGTAGTAAGTATAAGTTGTTTTTTAACTTATACAGAGTGTCCCGTAACTCTCCTGGACAAAGGTATATAGCGTTGTTCCTTGGGTTAATATAAACACATTTAACCATATGAACATGGGTCTCCCGTACTTAGTTTTCCGTTTGTCAGTCCGTAAGTGTTTTTCACTTTAAAGTTCATATTTTTAAAACCATATAACCGAATTCAACCAAACTTAAGTCAACTGTTTACGGAGATAGGATCTATCAACACGAACGTTATGAAGGAATTATCTGTGATAATTTCAAAATGGCGGCCATTTTAAATGTTATATCTCAAATGACTCGAAAATAAGTCATTTTACAAAATATTAACCAGTATATCTTCTTTTAGGGCAATTTGAGAAAAGTCTAACGATACTTAACTTATTGCAATCGAGTAATAAATAACCGAGCTGATGCAATTTACATGGACCGGACATTAACCGGACAAAGCTCATCTTTGGTTTCTCCACAATTGAACATCTAGGCCTAATAAATAACAAGAATTGCAACAGCTCAGTTGTTTATTACTCGGTAAAAAAATTCAAAACCATTAGATTTGTCGTAAAATATCTTAAACTAAGTTATTCTGGTAACAGTTTTATTAACACACTGTGCGGTGTTAAGCTTGTCAAAATATGCTGTCAGGTTGTATTGAGTCATAATTACTTCAACATCCTGAACGCAACATTTTTAGGCATAGTTTACCAATAATTTTAGACACGTAATTGATTTAATTACACTATTAGAGTGTTACTCATGTATATTGTTGACATACACAACGTATCAAGTGATGAGCGAAACCAACAGATGCAAAGACAGAATGTCAACGGACATCTCTGCTAGTGTTTCTCAAAGGCCGCGGCGACTCAATTCGGCCTGGAGTGCTGTGGGGAGGGAGGGGGGAAAGTCGGCGGGTGCCGTGTTTTCACGAGAAACAGCGCGTACATCTTACCCGCTCGGCAGTCGCTGAGACACTGACTGGCCTGGAGGGAGCGATTGGAGAGCAGGGAGAGCGAGGGGTGAAAGAGGGGAAGAGCCGACTGGTTGCGCTCTGGCGGGATCTCACTGAAACTCGGGGCCAGCGCAGCAATGCCGAGGCACGCCCGGCCCGTATGCTAGGTTTATCTATTCCGTAGGATGTATAATCAATGACACAACTTGATTGCCCGAACTCTCATTGAGACGATTACATCACAAAGGTATGAGAACAAAATTGATATTTTTCTGAGAGAGCCAGTCAACCCCACTAACGATGATCCCAGTTTGTTGTTTAGACGATGCTCTGTTTCGGCGCCTGTAGCTAATCCATCAGCTTCCCCAATATCTCGTCTGTCGTCGTTGCCCCTGCGAACGGCTCTTGGCTCAAAATAACTATTTGTTTTGACTAAAGACCTATTCTTCAAACTCACTAGTAAATACAATACGTTCAGCTAAGGAGCAATTTTCAGTTTTCTGAGTTATTCTTTAGTAATTACCCGTATTCTTACATTCCGCTCAATGGGAAGCGGCACAGTATTTATTGTATCCGCTATAAAAATCTCTACACAGGTTACGGTTTATCGTACCAGTTACGTTTGAGAAATCCGCGAGTCAGAGACCTCTGCACACGTTACTTAAATAATAGGTTTTGGTGAGAAAATCTTAGGAAAAATATTAGTTTGTGGATGAAACTGCTCATAACCTATAACAAAAGGAACATTTAAAACTATTCACAATTTTATCTGGTGAGATGTTTGATTTTATTTGATAAATTAACATCATGCGAGTGAACGGAGATCATAACCTATCCTTTTAAAACGAAATAGTTACTTTAACGCACCACTTTACCGAGCATTTATTAAAAAATAATTTGTCTTCATTTAATTCACAACTTAAACGCCCCGAGAACAATGCGCCAGATTGTTCAAGCCAGATGCGCCAGATTGTTCAGCTTTTACCACCTGGAGCACCTGTAGCTACAATTAAGTTGACTCCAATTATATAACTGGTTGCATCAGCTCCTCACCGAGCTCGCATTTTACCACATTAAATTTCCCAAAGAGGAGATTTTTCCTCCTAACATAAAACAGATATTATAGAATCTTCTTTCGTAACTTAACACAGATATTGTAGAATCTCCCTCGTAACATGACACAGATATGGTGGACTATCCCTCGTAGCATAACACAGATATAGTATAATCTCCCTCGTAACATAACACAGATGTGGTGGAATCTCCCTCGTAACATAACACAGACATGGTAGAATCTCTTTCGTAACATATCACAGACGTGGTAGAATCTCCCTCGTAACTTAACACAGATCTGGTAGAATCTCCCTCGTAACATAACACACATGTGGTAGAATCACCCTCGTAACACATGTGGTAGAATCTTTTTCGTAACATATCACAGATCTGGTAGAATCTCCCTTGTAACATAACACAGATGTAGTAGAATCTCCCTCGTAACATAACACAGATGTGGTAGAATCTCCCTCGTAACATGTGGTAAAATATCACTTGTCTCGTAACAAAACGTAGAAATGGTAGAATCCCCTCCCAAAGAGCTCTATGATGACACCGGTAATCATCCCATTTATAGATGAGTCTCAATCTCGGAAATAGCAGAGGTGAATCGTCAACTGCAGCTCTGGGAGTCCGAGTCGAGATAATCACAGCCTGAGAGGACAGGGGACCTGGAGGTTGGAGGTTCCACACGGACGGTTCCACTTCCGCCCCCGCCGCCTCGGCCCGGCCGACGACCCAGGGTCTCTACACTCTGCACTCGGACCACTCATAATTAATTAACGAGCCTGAGCCTGGCACGCTGAATTAAATAGTTCCGACGACTTAATTGGCGACGGTATCGCGGAATCGGATCGGCCGTGAGAGAGTAGCTGTGATAATTGCTGGCGGGCATTCCTGCTACCGGGGTCACTCGCCGGGGATCGCCTCGTCTCACCTTCCCTAGCATATCCGCGTCAGGTGGGTGAACATCCGATCAGTTAAACCGACTCATTCATTCATATTCGCCTTGCTCATTCATTCATATTCGCCTTAAAATACGCCCTAGTTGTGTCGGTGTCTTACATAGTGATTAAGTGATTCCAGTTATTTAAGTCAAAGGAATCAGTTTCGTGGTAGGCGTCAGTCTCTACATTATGCGGTCCGTGCAAATCATGTTTTAACTTAATTTATCAGTATGAATAAAATTAAAGTTTGTTCTAAATTTCTGTCTTCAAACCACGCACATGGTTGTCTGTGACTCTAGCAATCACGCAGGTAAACAGATTTATTTAATTCCATGAAACGATTTACATATTGCTATATGTACAGTTGTGAGAACAGTTTTTAGTTATTTCAAACCATCCAACGTCAGACGGTGGGGTTTGCGCCATTCAGGCGTTCCGTCGTAAATTTGAAGGGAATGATTTGTTCAACATTTTACCATAGGAAAGATATAGATAAGAACATGGTTAGGGGCTATGGCTTTTTTTTATTGATATTCCCACATTTCTATAATTCAATGGTTTGTGAATTTAGTTAATCCACAACAAATTATTGGTCCCCCGATTCCAGAGATCAACTAAGAGAATCTCAATAAATTTTACACGGCTTTGATATGTGATCATAAAATATATAATGTTAATACATTTGATCAATAATAAAAATATATATGCTCATAAATTTCAATTCCAAGCTCGTATTCCCTGGTATTATGGTTCCTCATCGTTGTCTGAGCATATTCACACTGGCAGGATTGTCAAATTTAGAGACGAGCCATGTGCCATAATGCAATGCTCAAAAAATGTTCACATTGCATTTGCACAAAAATAGATACGTTTTAGCGAATTTCCCCTATAGGGAAGAAGCTATTACCGTAGGTGGCATGGTAAGACTTAAGCCCGAGACCATGATAACTTTTTGTTTTGAGGTCCCCAGATGCCAAAAACACTATTCGTTCAAATTTATATATATGTATATATATATATATATATATATATATATATATATATATATATATATATGTGTGTGTGTGTGTGTGTGTCCGTTACCACGATAACTTTTGAAAGAAGCGCCCGATTTTGATGAAATTTGGCACAAATGTGAAGAGTAACATTTATGACTTTAAGTTCGAAAACCAGATCGATCGCTCTATGGGAAGGAGGTTTTATGGGGGTTTAAAATTTTCCAAAAATCAGTTTTTTTAACTTTTTACCCTAAAATTTTAAAAACACTAGATTTTTGTTGTAGCCATTTTATAGAGCTTAAAAAACAAACAATTTAATATTTTGAATCATTAAGCTAGGTTTAGTGGTTCTAGAGAAAAGTCGAAAAATCTGTCTCTAAAACTGCCCATGTTAATCTTATGGGAATACGGTTTTTAGGTTTTCCCCTGATAATTTCACTAAAAACTCCACATTTCTTTCTACCAATCAGTTTAGCTCTACAAAACAGTCATTTTGGCGTTTTAATTGTTGTTTTACGTCCAACCGTTGCAATGATATTCAAAGTGCTAAACACAGTACGTTGTCCAATGTTATCCTTATGGAGAATAAATAAAATGTTATATTTTGATTATTTATGTACCGGTATGTATATTGATGAAACTTGGTATGTGGCTTCAAATAGTTGTGGTATATTGATATTGGCACAAAGTTTTTTGTTTATTTTTCCCGGTAGCAGCAAACCTGCATACTCGGCCTCCATGTTATTCATATGGATAATAAGTAAAGTTTTATATCTCCCTTAGTTATGAACCTAAATTAATAAAACTTGGTATGTAGCTTCACCTGGTTGAGTTAAATTGATAATTGCAAAAAAACACATTTATTATCTTCCTTGTTGTAGCAAACCTGCGTACTCAGCCCTAATGTTATTCTTATGGAGAATAAATAAAATGCTATGTATCACTTATTTATTAATGTATTTGTGTGAAACTTGGTAAGTGACTCTAGCTAATAGTGATACCCATATATATGCACTGGAAATTCGCTGAGTACGCAGGTTTGCTGCGACGGGGGTATTTAGAATACTTAAAGATATTTTTGTTTTAAATTGTCCATCTTAAGTATTCTAGTCCAACTAGTTGAACCTCTTCCCCGTCAGACAATAGTTGGGCCAACAAAGAGTGTTGGGCGCAGTTCAGTAGAGCGGGGAGCCCGCCGGGACTGCCACCCAGCCATTACAACCGGCAGGGATGCTGTAGCTGGACTGAAGTACGCAAGTGCTGGGGTCTGGGGTCGTTTATCTAATCACATTTTAGACTTCGTAAAAATTGCCTGACAGAATCAGTAAACCTCCAGTTAACCTATGTGTAATCGAGGAGGATATAAGAAATATGTTTTTTTGAGTTTATACTTGGGACCTCCATTACTACTACTGAATAAGCCCAATTCATGGTTTTCTGGCGATACTTCTTATTTTAACCGAATGACCAAAGATAGTTATTTTATAACCATAAGAATACATTTGTTACATTAACAACTACAAATTATGTATTTTTTTAACCAAAATAAATTATGTTAAAAATACACAGTAATGCAGTAAAATTAATACATTGTACATACAATTATAATGTTTAAAATTAACATACTGTAAGAATTAAGTTTTATTCTTATGAATCTGAATGTTTATTTTTACCAGTGTTGAAAGGCAAACCATCCAGTGAGGACTACTATATAGATACGTGATAAAATAATTCTGTAATTAACATTTATTTTCGTTTTATTTTTGAAATTTTTAGTTACAAATTATATAAAATTAGGCACTTGCTTATGAATGTAGTGTAAGAACCTCATGCCACTACTCCGGATTTAAACCTGGTTAGTTTAATCCCTGAAAAATATGATAGGCCTAAACCTCGTTTATCATTTGTATAAATTATCTTTAGTAGATAAATGAGCTACAACATGTTATGGTCCTCGGATGAGGTCCCTCGTTGTTTGTCACACTCGTGTGTCATATTTAGAATTCTCCAACGCCACACCAACTCCGACAGTCTCCCGCCTACGAAGAAGTTCCCGAGTTCCCCGATAAAAGGAGGACGGAAAAATAATGCGAGTCGGGTCGATTATGTCGGCGTGACGTACGACCGTGAATAATAAGTTCATTACGGGCCGCGAGAGTTATGAGATCGGCATGGGGCTAATTTACATAATAAATAGAGTGGGATTGTGGCGGCGGCAGGTGAGGCCGGGGGTGGGGATGTGGGGAACCGCGACCACATTCCTCGCGTACGAGTCAGGAGATGCTGCGGTGCTGCCGTAGTAGCCGACGGAAGATTACGAGTAAACCTCCTGGAGACTGAGGTTAAATACGTCGTTAATGTTGCAAACTCCCTAGAAGACTGGTCGAAAAACTCTGTTTGTAGTAGTATTCTATCATATTATCGAAGTTTCGATTACCGAAAAACGCTGGTGAGGACCGACTTCAGGTTGTCAGTTTCACTCGTAACTTAAGAGGGGGCACAACTAAATCCAGGTAGGGTTTTTAAACCCATAAGAACAATGGTATCCTTCAAGTTCCATCCATTCAATACAAAAAATTCCTTATTATGGACGGGTGGTCGGACATTTTTGATTTATGGCTTGTTTTAAAGAAGGAAAATAACAAGCGATTTTAGTGAGCAAAGTTTTAAATTGATTGTTATTAAATGTTAAAAATCTAATCGAAAATGTTTGCACTGAAATCGTTAGATAATTACAAGTACAACATTCCTACCAAATTTTAAACAAATTCACATATAACTACTTGACGGGACTTCAAAGTTAACATTGACCTTATGGGGGAAGCCTTAAGGTAGAATCGCCAAAAATCTTATGACTGGTGCCCTCTCTCGACCACTAAGACATTGTAGCATCGATATGTATACACACACAGTGTGCATGTGTATACATACCGATGCCGTGTATACCTTGCGGCTGACCTTGCGTAGCTTCCAAATGGCTGAAGCGGCTTGGAATAGTCAAAATTTCCAACTCCAGTCGGGACCAGCGAGCACAGAATAAACGTTTATTCTGTGCTCGCTGGTCGGGACCAACGATATACTCCGTATAACGACCTACATGGAGTATCATGGAGCATAGTATAGCTCGTTAGTCGGGACAGCCAGTATCCTCTGTTGCTCCGCCGTGTTTTATTGATAACATATTTTAAGTTTTGTTTCGTTATTTGTCAACGTTTTTAAACTGTATTATGAGAGTAAATTACAATATCAGATGAATGAAACAAGGTGAGATCTTGCACGTTTGAATTGTTCACTAATGAAATAATAAACGAGTCAGAGATGTAATTTTTACTTATCGTGATTTATCAGGACATAAAAATGTACACATTCTAATAAAAGGTACTTTGCTATTTTAAAAATGTTAAATGCCACCAATTCATTATTTTGTATAGAATAATCCATATTCACAATAACAACATTATATACAAAGTGGAATACAATTGAGAAATTCCAGTCGCAAACAAATTGTATTATAAAGCGTGTGTATAGTTAGTTGGTTTATGGAAAGCGAGTAAAGAAATGCGGAATGCCCAACTGTACGACTGGAGTTCTCCCAACGTCACTTTCCCTCTGTTTGGCGGAAGGAGACGTGACGTGCAGACTAACAGGCTGCTACCGTACGGTGTTGCTGAGAGCGAGATTTGTCTGCTCGACTCCCGTCGGACAGGATCCGATTGATTCGTGGTGTTGAGATGTTGAGACGCTGCGACGTGCCTGCCATATCAAGCGAGATTCGCTCGCCGCGCGTGCCTTCCTCGCCGCTCTTTATGTGTTTGGACGTTGTATATCAATGCCCTTGTTTGTTTGACTTTACTGTTCATTAAATCTTCAGACACTCCTCTTTTGGTTAGTTTTACCTTCATTGTTTATCCTAACTGTCCTTGAAGGTTTTAGAAATTTCCATTCTTCCTAGTTCGTTAAATAATGTTGGACATTATATATTTTTCGTTGATTCCGTGGCTTTACTTCTTTGGAAAATAATTTACTCAGCAGTTTGAATTCCTAGATTGTTTAAATAAAGACTCATCTCCTTTTTCTGGGCTGACTCGCAGAAGAAATATTATATTACTTCTCTGTGGCTAACTACATCGTTAATTTGACTGCCATTGTATGACAAATATTTTTTTTTTTGTGGTTAATTAATTAAGTCAGAAGGGTTCACTGCTATACGGTATTTTATAATTTTGAACCTCCCACACTAACAATAATTTATCATATAAAAGGCTGCGAATCATGTTACTCAGTCGTGCAGTGATTCCACGTTAAAATGTATCTCATTAAAGTCATTTTGAAAGGGTAGTTGTTGGTGTTCAGTATATCGCAGGATGATGGCAGTTTGGTGACGGTTAAATAAAATGTAATTGCCCATGAGATACGGAAAACATAGTATATTTTTAAAATTTCATATTAGCACTATTAGTCAAAAATAAGGACAACTTTTCCCCGTAAGAAAAGCATTGTGGTGATCAATTTCCAAATTTCCACGCGTGCTTTAAGTCTTCTTAAGTGTCGGCTTTATTTGCGTATTAACATGAGTTCACGAGGGCTACAAGCTATACTATTAATTAGTCAGTTCTTACAGTCGTAGTCCTTCTGTTCACAGTTTACTCCTCACCGTTGTCCGTTGCCGCCGCTGCGCCGCTCGTGTCGTGCCGCGTATTATTAGACCGGCCGCACCAGGACCAGACGTCGTTAGACCGGTGTCGGTGCTGGTGTTCGGAAGTCATTATGTACCACGTGGACGTCGAGCAGCGAGGTGAACATCAAACTCCGGAAGTCGTCTCCAAAATGGCCGCTCGTTTGGAGCCGCGGTTATGAAAAACTTGGGATATTACGGTGATAAAAAGTGAAATAACAAAGACGCAGCTCGTTCAAGCGGTGCGCCGCCGTGTCTGTCTTGTGGAACTGGACCACAGTATTTTCGAGGCAAACCAAAATTGTATTCAGATTATAGGATTCACTGGTTGACATTAATTATGGACTGGTCCATAGGGATTAACACCAACAGGGTGTTTTTGATTCTTCGTATACCCCCGCATTTTATCCCCGAATAAATACATAACTGCATTACTACAGTTAGACATTGTGTTTTCTCTAATTATTGTCGGAGGCTCCAAGCTTATTTTTTACAACCACTTAAGTTTACTATAACCGAATGTACAATGTTATAAGTTGGGTTTCGACATTTCTCCTATGTTAAATCGTCTTTACCCTCGCTTCCCTATCCTCTTGAATTCTCCCTCCATATGAATTTCATCCCTGCATAGTTCCTAATACCTATTTTTTATAAGTTTATAAAGTCTATTGTAAACAATTATTGTTTTTATATTTAGATGTTTAAAAATTCAGTAGTGTGGCTACTAATATACTACCATTCGAGTTCATCGCAAAAACGAAGTCTCGACCGAAAGAAGCTTTGCGGTCACTTAATAACCAATAAATTTACTTCGGTTGCGAAGGTAAAATCACTGATAATTTGTTAAAAAAACAAAGAACCCAC
This sequence comes from Allygus modestus, assembly GCA_963675035.1. Lineage (NCBI taxonomy): Eukaryota > Metazoa > Arthropoda > Insecta > Hemiptera > Cicadellidae > Allygus > Allygus modestus. The sequence continues at coordinate 118,078,700 of OY776112.1, forward strand.
TGGGTACAGTAGAACACGATTATGAATAAACAAGAAAAGTTGTTCTTCAAATTTGTTGAAAGTTGCGTGCTTTCAGCGTTGAGTTGTAGATTTGTTTATGAACCTCTTTGTCCACTCATTAAACTCAGTTTCAATCTCTACACCCACTGCTACACCCACTGAACGTAATGTCGGCGGCCACCGAGCCCTCCTAATCCGAAGTGGTCTCGTAGCTGACCCCCTCTCAACCCCCCCCCCCCACGGTGTTCTGACCGCATATCAATCTCCATACAATGGAGGGCGGGTCCGTATGCTGTGTTTAGTGGATTTGGAATTCCTCATTGTAGTATGACGCATAATCGTAACGCGGGTGTTTTACGATATGCAAAGTTCCTGCGCTGTATTTATATCGGGGCTCAAATTGACTTTGACTATCCAAACCGCAGCCGAACACAACTGCGGCTACTGAAGTGAGAGTTGCAATCCGCGGTAAAACACAATTAGCATTGAGAGCCAACGAGCCATCAAACAACCCTCGAAAGGTAATCCCGTTTGTAAAGTTGTCTCTGCTGTTTGTTTTCGTTTAATGTTTTACTTTGTTAATTTGTCAGCAGCAGAAATTTTTTAAACATTGTTTATTTCCCCCTTGTCACAACTTTGTAACGATTAACGTTAATTTTTTGCGATGATAATTCAACCGCTTATTTTGAAATACTGTAGATTGAAAGGGTTACCCACATTGAAAATAAATTTAAAGGTACAGTTCGGGGCACGGTGCTTGGCGTCTGGAAAAGGCGAAAACGTACTCAAATTTCTCGTAAATAAAAGCAGACAATAACGAAAATAACCAAAACAAATGTTTTAAAATTAAATAAATGAATATTGCTTTCTGTTGACAAAAGTATACTGTAAAACTAAAGATACGAAGCAAATAGAGGCGAAAAGTAATTACAGAGCATACGCTAACCAGACGTCAAGCACCGTGCCTCTAACTGTATTATTGCAACAAAACCCTATAAATATATTTGTAGTACAAACTAAGGAAATATCGGACGAATTATTTTATTATTTTTGTTTTTCTTTTAAGGCCACGCTACCCTGTCGTCCATATTGGTTTTATCGCCCATTAGAATAATGTTAAGTTCAGACCCCAATTTTTCGCTTATCTCTTGAGATAAAATTTTGATTTTGGTGTCAATTGAAAGATATTCTTATCGCGGGTGATTATTTTTGAAGATATTTTGAAAATGAATTATAATATTTAATAACAAATGTAATTATTTTTTAAGTTTGAAAATTTTTCTGGTAATCTGTAACACTTATACGAATTTTTACTCGCAAAAATCACTCTTTACTTTATTTTGAGTAGTCAAACAAATTACCTAAATCAGATTGAAAATGAAATAAAAATGTGGGTCCTAAATAGATGATTAGTTAGCATTGCTCTTATGGAGAATCAATCCAATATGATCGACGAGGGAGCGTGGCCTTAAGCACTTACAAATTCCGCTGTGACGGTATTCGGTACAATAAAACGGTTTAGCCACCTTACAGTTTTATCCGCCGGTGGCTCTGGCCTCAGGCTCGTGCCACGGCCTAAGGCCGACAATCGGCCGTCAACCCGTACAAGAACAAAGCGGCAGCTGGTCGACAGCTGGCGGGTAGGCGCCCCCCCCAAACTCGCCCCGGATCAAATTTCTACCCTCAATTGGTGTTTTTAATCTTCGCTAATATTTCGACCCTCCGTCCACGTAGGTCGGGCGGGATTAACTTCTAGAATGTGTTTTGTCTGTGAGGGAAGCCGTCGGGGGGCGCCTTAATAAATAGAACTAACTTTTCTTAATGCGCCTTTAAATAGGGCGAAGATAGAAATAAAAGCATCCGTGGGGGTTGTGTCTTCATGAGGCGGCTTGGCTCGTCGAATTTGTGCTTTTACGCATCAGTGTTGTAACAAACTAGCAACATTTGCTATGGACAGGAATAAAGAAAGTAAAATCTAGTTGTACGGAAATATGAACTACAACTTGTGTATTGTGGTTCAAAATATCGATGTTTGGTTGTCACATTAAATACATACATCTGATCGATTTATTTCTCCATTATTTAAACTTGTTTCATACGTCAGACTCTGTTTTATCTTTATTGTTTTGGAAGCCTCGGACTCGCCGACCGCGACCGTGGGCTGTGGCCTGTCGGGAGTCTGCTGCATGTTTAATGGGGCTCCAGTTCATTAGATCAGGCGGCTTGTATTTCACTTTGCCCGACTGATGAGCTCTCTCTCTCTCTGTCTCTTTCTACTCCCCCCCTTGACCACCCTCTCTCTCTCTCTCTCTATCTCTCTCTCTCTCTCTCTCTCTCTCTGCAATCAATTGCAAACACTGCAATTTTATAATTTGTACTTTCAAAATGACAGAGGTAGTGTCTAACCCTCTCATGTCCCTCCTTCTAAGCTAAGTTTTGCTTAAGTTGCATACAATTTACAACTTGTTTTTTTTGTTGTATGAAACGATGTCATAAATCATGGTTTATGTGTTGAAAGCCCTTATTGTCTAGGTGTGCCTTTTGGAGATTATGAAAACATCTACCTTCAGGGCTCTGCCCCCTGGGCTTTCATAGATCCAATGTTCATCTTATGGAATAATATAAATCAGTTTATTTGATATAACAAAAATACAGAAGCAAGATCAGCTGTTTCAAGCTAACTTCTGGAATGACATCATAATTCAAACTAATACGACAGTATAATCTGGATAATCCCAAAAGGGAGAAATATTTGTTTCGAGCAACTGGATTTGGTTGTGTTAATTATTCAAATACATAACCCTCAGGGTGGTACTTTAGGCGAAGCTTCGAGCTGTTTGTTCCGTTGCGTAGTGAGGATTAGTTATGCATCCCTTAGAACATGTTTTAGTGTAATATTGATAGCTTTTGCGCAAGTGGGCAGAAGCTGAAGGCCCAAGTCACTCGCCAGACATGATTCTCGGGGGACGGAGCGGAGCGGCCGGGGGGCGGGTGGAGAGCGGTTGGCCATTGTTTCACTGCGGGCGCGGAGGGTAAGTGTTTCGGGGCGCAATTACAAGTCCACCCGTGCCAATTATCCGCAATACGAGAACGTGCCGAAGAGAGCAGCACTGTCGCGAATGGGACTGACACTCGACACAATGTGTACTCGCCGAGCCGAGTGTCGAGTGAGCGAGACTGCGAGTGCAGAACTTTACTTTTGCAAAGTTATTAGTCAGCATTTGTTTTCATATTTATTTTACTTTAGAATCATGTACGGTTTTAAACCTCGATAAAACCTAAGAAAATTAGTTAGTCTTTGTGTTTTGTTTTTGTAATGATTGTGCCTTACGTTGTCATTAGTTAAGTCCCGAGTGTGAATTTATCCCCGCCAGTTGAAAGTCCCAACCCCGATGTAGGAATGAATACGTCGCCGGATTAAAACGCTGTGTAATTCAAATTAATTGTCTTATGGAATACTGGTATGTTACTTACCACAGATTGAAAAACAGTCATAAAAACAGGTATTATTCATCTTGTGCCACGTTATATGACATGGTACACCAAAGCCTTCAGGATTGCCGAAATAAGTGTTATAGTACTTAAATAGGAATCCATCTATCTATATTATTATAAGAATTTCTTGATTTTTGTTCCGCGTTTTTAGACCCTTAAAACTATATTTTTAAACACATAGTCTATTTTGTATCGGTCGAAAGCTCTTACCCTCTAAAATTGCTTTTTGTGGGTTTGAAAAACATCCACGTTCAGGGCTTCGCCCCAAATGTCTTCAAATTCCAGTGTTTATATTATGGAGTTATATCATTGATTTTGAATAATCAATGGTTATATTTGATCTAGGTAGTCAGCTGATCAATGTAAACTTTTCAAAACATATAGTATACCTCTGTAGATTCCCGAGCCTAGAACGGGGCCCGGCTAGTACTTTTATGTTAATTTTGTTAGGCCAACGATTTTTTTAGTTTTCTGTATATTTTTACGCGATTTTGCCACTGTTGGAAAGGCAAAAAGGTTCCGCCGAGCGGCGCGGCGTGACACAAATCGATCACCGCTGGAATCTCGGCCTCCTTCTGTCTGGAAGTTGGTTCATTATCTTGAACATCGCCCGAGCGATTGAAGGGCTCGCTTACTGATGCAGACGACGACCGTGGCGGAGGAGGCGGTCGTTAGGAATACTCGCACAATCTGGAGCGGAACCTCTCGATATCTGTAATGATGCCCTCGCCCCGAACTACGAGTCAAGTAGTTTTTAACTTTCCTCTTCCAATTCGCCGTGTCCTCCCCACCCTCATCTGAAGCATAGCCGGAAAAAGCACGGAACTACCTTTCTACAATCGTTAGCAGTGTAGTGAAGTCACTTGTTAAAACCTCCCAGTAATTAAACTCTCAGAAATCTTATTCTACGTTGTTTATGGAATTTGCGGGTTTCTGCTATCAATGATAAGACAAAGTAAAATTTAAGTTCGACGAATTTTTGGATCTAGAGTATGATAATGGGGTGATCTTATTGAGCTGTTTAATCAACTCAGAACTCAACAAACCTGACCTTCCTGCACACCTAAAATCTTGTTTTATTATTATTTTCAATGCATGAGGTAAAACTGACTATAAATAACTTAATAAATGCCTTATTAATATGCAAAATGTCATAGATTTATTTACAGAACGATCGTTGATTAAACAGTCTTTCTTAATTGCATAACAATTAACAATCTATAAAGGGCTCAGAAACTCTTATGTGACTGTTTAAAAGCCGAGTTAGTTCGATTTACAAATCAGTATACATCGGTTTAAAAACAGTGTACATATAAACTTATTTATTACTCGACGTTAGGTGTTTTTTTAATGATTGCAAATGGTTTATTTATGGTGTTATCGTAGTCCTGATGATATGCACGAATTTTAATCCTCGAACTTCTCGTCGACCTATTACCTATATTAAAAATGTAAATGTTTATTACAGTATTATGTTGTTATCTCCTCTGTACAAATACACACGTTGATACACGCGGTTCTCAAATGTCATAGACAGTCACATAGTGCCAGTGTTATAACTGTTCGGGGTGTATCAAGATTTGGTTGACTCCACCCACACACCCTTCTTCTCTAGCAGTTCCTTCGGCTAGTCGCTAGTTCATTGAGCCCCTTCGTCAGGTCCCCGGGTCGGCAATAGTTTTTGTAGTAAAGCAGCCCACTAAGAGGCACCCCGCCGTAGGGGCTGTTCAAATACAGCGGAGGCCTTGTCAATGGAATGCCTCCACTTCCCTAATGGGCGTCTGACAAAGGTTGACAGGCCTGCACCTCACACTCTCTCGTCCCGTCCTCGGTTAGCCCGATTCATCCCTTCTCTCATTCCCCGAATGCTACTCTCACTCTCGCAGATTATTTCGCCCATCGGTTCCTTCCCTTCGTCCAAGAGATTATTCCAGTTGTTAAACCTTTTGTAGCCTTCGCTCCATCTCTGTAGATCCCCTAATCTACTGGTAAACACTTCTGCCGCTTCCAGCTAGCTGTACTTTTTTGATGGCTCCCTCTAGCGTTTTGTGTTTAAAGTGGCAACTGAAAACGTGGTAATTATTAGCCCCGGATCATTTTATCGCTTTTTGCGAAATTACTAATACCTGTTGGCTCGTGCTTGGAAACGTTTCATAACCTCCAGGTACAGAACGTCAAGGTCCTCTTTTATTTAAACTTAGTTGTTTGGCTGTTTCAAATCGTAAAGGTTCAAAAGTCTAGGTTCTTAATTAGAATGTTTTTAATTTATCTGTTGCAGAAAGTCAAAGTACAAAACGTAAAGGTTGTATAAATACATTATATGAAAAACGACTAGTTTCAAAACGTAAAGTTTCACTTTCACAATGTCCAGGTCAGTAACTCACTCGCTTTCAGTCCACTTGGAGGGAAACAAAATCATATTGAGGTTGGCTGGTCTTGAAGTTCTGTACCTTGATGTTGTGAAACATCAAGTCTTTATAAGTCGTTTAACCGGAGTGGATCCAGATTTGGTTTGGAGTGAAAACGCTTTCAGCGTTTACGTTTATATCAAATACTACCTTGACCTTTTGAAACTGAAAGTTTTGAAAACTGTCTTATTTTACATTTAACATCACTGAGACTTGATGATATGAACCTGTACGCTGTGTGTGCTGTGTCTGACCCTTGTGCTTTAAGACCCTTGGCGATGTTGGATGAAGATAATTTGTATTTATTCTCTACACTCGACTGTTACAAATTAATTTTGTCGCTAAAACAACTAACATATTTAACATCTTCAGCAGTTTCCAAAGTTTTCGTAGTTTGTCTGTCGGGCTTGAACCCGACTTGTAATATATGTAATATTCTTGACAATTGTGATTGCCATATGGTTGACCTTCCCCTTACCTATCCCGTTGCGGCCGGTGGTGGTCTACTGTCTGCTGAACTGGTGATTCATCATCAGCCGGCCCCCGTCGACTGGTCGATGTTGTTTCAATAACAACTAGCCGAATCGCCGGGTCGTTCCATTAATCTCACATGGGAGGCGCCTTATCCTACCCACGCCCATCGACCTTGGTCGTCTGTCTTCATATTAATCAAACAGCGTCTTGACTAACCGGGGGGCTAAACTTCGCTCGGACACGGGAAGGTAAAGCGTTTTGTATAGATTTCTTAATTTAATTTCTCATGCTGATGTCACGGCTGAGTGCGAATTCCCTCACTGTCCTTATTTGATTTTCTTTCCTCTATTATAAAAGTTAAATAATAGGCCCATTCAGTTTCTTCCTACCACAGATAATTGCGTCTATTACTTGACTCGATTGTTTTTACTTAACTTAATCAGAATTAGTAAAACCACGTGGTTGTAATAGAATATTGAAATGATTAAAAATACATGGATGAACACTGTGCCTCGAACGTTAAATTGAAAAACGTGTAGAAACAACTCGATGCAAAAGTTAAAATATTTATGTAAACTAGTAGAATGTGTACCCGTTATTCGCACGAGTAACAGCTGTAATAAAACTGTATCAGCTGTTGGAAATTAAATACCTTTAAGTGTGTTCAAACTCATCCCTTTCCTTTATGTTTTTGCCCTTAGGGAAAATTTTACCATAAAACAAATATGTTTCCTCCAATTTTCTCACCAAGACCTTTTATTCAAGTATGGGGTTGATGGGTGTCAGACTTATGGTTTTCTCAAAAGTTCCTGGGTAAATGAGGCTTTATATATAAACTCGCTTCGCTCGCTGAGGGCTCCGCCCCCAGACCCCCGCTTTGGGTCACTCCATTTTATTGAAACTCAACGTCCCTTCAATTATTTTTATATAGTATACTATTTTGATTCATTTGGGACATATCACCTCTAGATGTTATGTTTATTCAAAGGTTCTTTTATTTGTTTATATTCTAACATGTGAAAGTTACTTTGACAGTTTATTGGATATTTGTTTAGAGCTGTTATGATCTCTTCTGTATTGATTTGAAACTCCATCAGGCCAATGTTAACATTTTCAATTTTCAAGGTAAAAATTAGAGGTTTAAAAATAGAAATGTTTAAATTTTGACAATTATCCCTTGATTTTCTAGGTACAAGCTACCTGCATGCCAAATTTCAGGTTTCTAACTCGTCTGCAAGTGGTCTAGAATTCGTATACTTGAGTGAGTGAGTTACACATCGGGTTGTAGGTATTTAGATAGATTAGACACATCGGGCTGTATATTTAGACTAGCTGTTACCCGGCAGACGTTGTCATGCCTTTGACTATTACCAACTAAAACCAATATCACCAAGATCACCTGTTCAAGTAAACATGTCATTAGCTTTTATGTAAACAACAATATCTTTCCATAAGGTTTATATGGGAACCCTTTTGGGCCCTTTTAACCCAATTGAGTAAGGACGAAATGGATGGCTTAAAAACCTTCTCCGTGAGATTTTACATATATATATATATACCAAGTTTCATGGCAAACGGACCAAGGGTGTCCGAGTCCATAAACTTCATATATATATATATATATATATATATATATACAAACAAACAAACCAACATCCTTTTTTATTAATATAGCTAAGCGTGAGAAAGTATCTACAGTACTGTATACTATTCGAATAAATCAATAAAAACAAGCATTGCTTTATCGTTGCAACAGAAAAATTGCCATTATTCCTGGTAAATTGACTCGCTACGTTTATAAAGATAATTTCCCATCGTTAATACTTGGCAATTTTAAAGATAATCAAGGGAATTCAAGGAAGGGGACTTTTAAGTTTTTTTTAGGTAATCAAGTGCATTTAAGGAGGAACTGCCAATGTTTTGTAAACGTTGATTGTCAACAATAAGCCGCTGCCGGGTAGGGGGAGGCGTGTATTGTGGAAGGCTGTCTCGCACTCGCTCCCTGGCTCCTTGTTTCTAGTGGCACGTTTTCAATAAGTCGAAGCCCAGAGAAGCATAAAATCACGCGCAACCCTTCTCCCCCCTCGCGTCTTGGTGTCAAGTAATCCCCAACGTTTTCTCGCCCGCAGTGTTGAAACACAAAAGCCCAGGGTCTCGTTGCTGTAACCAGTTATTTTTCCCCGGGTCGAACCTCGTGCACAAGGAGTCTATGGCGTTTACTGTTCGCAGAAAAATGTTTTTGATTTTATTCATGTGTTTTTATTAAAAAAACTATCTGTCCTGTCCTAATGTCATTGAATTTGTTTTATGTCAAATACTCCTACATTTTCAAGATGAGCTCGTTCGCTTCGCTCACTCGCCTATTTTTATATAGTGCTAACTTTGTCATCAAAAAAAATAGTTTGAGTGCCATTCAAGTATAGGTTTGTTATTTTCGTAATGAACATATATTTATGCCTTTCAAGTATGTTTAGATATAATCCTTGTTAACAACTGTTTGGTGTAACTAACTGAACTGAAGGCCAGTGGGACAGAGCCCTTAGGTCGGATTAAAAATTTTATTTTATAAAAATTTTGTCCTGACATTAATGAATAACAACAAAACATTAATGATTTAATTTGGTGCACTCATTCTCAAGCTATGGCGTGACCACGGGAAATAGGGATTAATTTATATATATATTTACAAAATTCAGAATGGTACTTGAATTACTTAATGACACGGAGACATATTCCCGTGTATTTTATGGTTGTATAGTTGCTGATAGCCGTGGTTCTGTATAGCCGTGTTGCTGTATAGCCGTATTACTGTATAGCCCCGCGTTGCTGTATAGCTGCGTATTGCTGTATAGCCGGGTTGCTGTATAGCCGTGTTTCTGACTTCTCACCGCTCCAATCGTTAATTAACATCCCAGTGACCATGTCGATCGAGGGATTAAAGTTTATCGTATGGTTCGAAGCTACATCGCTTCACTTCTGATTTAGGTCTGATTATTATGGGATGGTAAAAATAAAGTTCTTATTTGACATAAACAAGGCCTTCAGTTAAAATTAAAATCATCTAACCAACATAATGCATTCCAATTTGGCGTAATTTAAAATACTACTAATCATATAGAAACCGCAGCGCCAGTGACAGTTGTCATAACTGTCCCATACAACGACTCGTTGGTGGGGCGACCTGTTTATGTCCACAGTTCACGACACAGTGCCGTGACGTAGGACCGTTTACTGTCACGCTGCGCAGCAAAGCTTATTTGTAGGCGGATTTTTTCCCCCGGTTATTGGTAGTCGGACATGTTTACTGTGTAGAACGCCACCGAGAGAGGTGTCTTGTCGAGCGTTCTTTTCTTGATAGCGAGATAGGAAACATAAAGTCATTGCCAACTTGGATGAAGTGCTGATTAGTCTTCAACCTCATGAGTCTCGCCGAATACAGTCTGTGTGTGTTTGTCACTGCAACTGGATCTATGTGTAACATTCGTAACGTTCCGGGAGTGGTTGCAGTTCCAACCGTTCCAGCGTGAACAAGAATTCAGTTCCGTTTGGAACTCCTTTTCAAACCAGCTGCAGATGTTTACTGATTTTAGCTTAACTCTGCACCGATTCCGATCGGAGCCTACGATGCTCCGTTCCGATTCGTCCCCGCTGTCTTAGGTCTGAGGTCCCGCACGTTAAACTAGCTGCGGCTGGAACTGGTTTTTGAAACAGCTGTTCCGCACAAGTAAGTGCTTAGCTCACCTCAATTACAATCAGGGCTTATACTAAAAGTTTATTGTATTTTGTCTGTCTGTCCTCGACTGGATCAGTGTAGTGTGAGACAAATTATCGTTGTTGAAGACGACGGCAAATTATCAAACAATTTGTAGAAAGATTTGGTTGACAGTAAAAAGTGGAATGCATCCCAAAGTATAACCAATTACCATAGCTATCAAATTTGTTGACGTTCACAAGAAAAAATATTTATTACAAATGGCAGGACCATTTGAATCTAGTATAGAGACTAGAATCTCTTGTAGAGACTCTAGGCTTTATTCAGTTTTCCCACCTGTAATTGGAAACCCTTGGTTACATCCCTATAAAGACAGGTGAAGAAATAGTATATTTCGTTACTAGTCCGGAAAAGCGCTCTTTGCCAGTGCGAGATCGTGTTTACGTGCGAGACGAAGTCGAGCACGGAATTTAGATCAAGCACTAGCTAAGAGCTTTTCGGACGAGTATTGAACGATACTTTTCGTCATACTACAAAAAAGTCATAAAATTACAAAAACACAATGCCACAGTATGCTTCACACGTGTAACATCAATGAGAGGTTAACTGTGGCCAATGATTTGACAACAATGAAAGTCAGCTGTTGCGACGCGTTTGTAACTTCTAAAACTGATCGGAAAAGAACTGTCCGGCAAAAATAGGCTTTCACCATAAGATTAACATGTAGAATATTTTAGTGATCGGAAAAGAAGTGATCGGAAAATACAACAAATGAACATATGTTATTTTAAATGAAAACAGCAAGTTTCCAGCCGCATTTTAGTATTGAAAGTCATATGTTCCCGCGTAGTATGACGAAAATAAATTATTGCTCTATTTGCGGATCGGCCAAGGCAATATATTCAGAATTAAATTAAAGGTTTTACCTAAATGGTATTGTTTATATCCGATTATAAAACATAATCTGTACACGTCCATTTTTTTTCTATCGAGGGAACGATTTTTAGATTCTCAGCTTTGAGATTTATGAATGTTTTGACGTACTAAATGTATTCAAAATAGATAATCCTGCATTTTGGTTCACATTAGCAGTCAAGGTTTTTAATATAAACAAATTAACTGGTTTTTATTAACGAATTGTTGTGCATTGTACTTGTAAATAGTTTACGATAATGTTGATTTGATTGACTTTGGAATAGACTTTACATAACGAAATATCTTAAATAATGCTTTGATAATTAGTTGTTTTAATATTGTTATTTTCTGTGGGCTCCAATGGTGTTTTGCTAAAGCCAAATAAAGATAAACAAATATCAGTACCTCTCAATTAAAATTGGTACCTAGTTGAGATTTAAATAACCCATTCTAAATTACAGTTTCAACAAACGGATTCATCAGTTATAAGTAAATTTTACATGTTTAGACATTTACCGTATATATGTATAACTAAGGTGACCAGACGTCCCGATTTCAGCGGGACAGTCCCGCTTTAACTAGGTATGTCCCCGTGTTCCGACAATTCCTGTGGGGACATCCTATGTCCCGCTTTAGCAGTTCGACATGAACATACTCATTGATTCATAAAAACCAATATGATTTTTTTAATATGTATATCGAATTCAAGACTCCCGTCGACCAGCATTATGTTGAATTGTTCAAACACTTTGAAGTAAAACAAAAGTACCGGGTCCTATAATTAATTCTAAGCTTTTAACTGAGCTAGTGCACTCTCTGTGCATGGTACCAGTGGTACCAGTGGTACTCTCTTTGCACCAGTGGAGAGAGTTTTTTAATGTAATGAACAATTTATTGACGGAGAACAAGTAATACTAGTTAAAACTAGAGACAAAGAAATGCATGTTGTTGCAAAAAAGGAACGTGAATTTAAGCTGAGTTCAGTTTTAATTAAGATTCAAGTTAATGAAAGCTATTTACTCCTCTGACAATTATCACTAATTTTTGTTGGTATTTTCTTTTACTACGGTAGTTAGGTTTTGCATATGATAGTGATCGTTCTGTATTGTATAATGATTTAATGAATATGATTACAAAACCTCTTGTTACAATACTAAGTAATATTTGGGCAAAAACTGCAAAAATCTCACAATTTCGTTCCCGGTATCTAATTTTCTAAAACCTTCCAGGGAGGGTCACCGGACCCACCATTTTTGTATGGGGTATTCCATACCCCCCACACACCACGGTAATTCCAGTTAATTGAACTACGTCCCGCTTTAGGCTTCTACAGATCTGGTCACCTTATGTATAACTAAATATTTTTTTAAAGTAATCCGAATGTATAAATTGAAGTCATGTTTATCGGAAAATCGAATGGCAAATACGCTCTTGAACCCCTTCCCCGGTTCGCACAATGAGGAAGGCAGTAAAAAGCGTTGTGGCAGAATAAGGACTCGCATTCCTGAGAGTTAATTAGATTAATTAATTGGCCCGGAGCAGCAAAGTCCGCAGTTAATTGGGTTTAATTGGCGGACATTCAGCATTCATCCGGTATAACGGTGGATGATCCTTTGTTTAACATTGTCAACCCTTCGACAAAAGACATCCCTCCATCCCCCACCCCCTTTTATCCGGATAATGTTATAACTTGGTGATTGTGACTTTTAAAATTGAAATACTACCTGATTGAACATCCCATTTGTGATTTTCCTAATGAAAGCACAATAAATAATAGAAAGGAGATCATGTGAAATTCTTAGGGAATATGCATGGTTTTGGATTAGGCTTTTGTGGAAGTTTATAAATGATACAGTGATATGGGATTTTGATTGATCAAAGTAATGAAAAACTAACGATAAACTGTATTTACAAAAAAATCACAATAGTTTACACTATTACAGGTAGTTTTAAATCAGAGTACTGTAATTTCCTTACAAACTTTTGACCAATGAATATGTGTCGATTTGTTTTCGTAAAGTTCTTTTGTTATTTTGTAAACATTTTGTTTCTTTGATTTGTGATCATCATCGCTAATGGGATTTTTTCACTATTTAATGAGGAACAGTCCAAACCGTGGTCTCTAGCTTAAGTCACATTTTGTTAACATAGCCTAAAGTCAATGTTTCGGATTTATTATTTTTTCCGTATTTTGAATAACCAGTGAGCTGGTTTATTGCGGGTGCTCGTTCAGCCAGTGCGTTGCTAGCTAATTTGAAGTAATGCCAAAAGCTCTGCAATGTAATAACAAACAAATTAATAGTGTCGTAATGGCAAAGCAATATCGGTCTGATGACGTTGCAATAATAGTTGAATTTAATGTTATGCTCCGAGTACGATTTTAACTTTTTTTTAGCCTTTTGCAGATACATTCGTATGTATTATTAATTAAATCTTTTCCACTCATCGTATTTTTACTGGAACCACATTTTTAAATAAATTAATCTCAAAATTAATCCGTAGTAAACTCTAGATTCCATAGTTTAATCTGTTTTATCTTCGCTCTTCATTTTTTCACCCCCTCATTTTCTTGACACTCATTTTACCCTCCCTCCAACTCATACTGCTCCGCCATCTTGGACAGTTGCAGCTAGTCAGATAACCCCCCCCCACTGTAGCAGTTCGCTACGCTCGGCATTGCAGGGGGAGTTAAAGTTATCGCCGGGACCCAATCCCGCCGTAAACCTCCCCTCGTTTTATGGTCGAGCGTAAACGCACACTCAGCGCGGATCAGCGTCTTTCGCGAGTGACGGGGCAAATACTCAGATTACTGTTGTAGGGGGAGGGGATGGGGATGGGAGGGAAATTGTAATTGGGAAATGTTGTATATTACCAAATATAATGAAATTGTTTCTTTTATGTGTAGGAAAATTAGGAAAATTTACATCTCAGCTATAGGAATAGCGCAGACATTAATCTCACAAAATATTTTTGACTAAATTGTTTTAACAAACAATTCCTCTTTCGTGTTTTTATACTCAAGAACCGGGGGGACTGTGCGCCCGTGTCGCTCGAAAGGAACCTGAAAACCGTCCAAATACGTGGGTTCTACTATAGTTAGCAAGAAATCAGTTGCAGGTTTCCTGAAGTTGCCATCAGAAATAAATATTATGTTGAAATCAGTTATGTTAATTTGCCAGCACTCGTTATTTATTATCAGCTGTTATGATTCTTTTGTTTTGATTTAAAACTCCTTAACAACTCCCCTCGATCTTGGGCTCATATTTTCTCACCGTCCCCAACACGGGGTCATATCGATTGCACGGTTAAGATTCGGTTTTAAGAGGACTAAGATTGAATTTCAAGTTTTGTTGAAGGAAACTGTTCAAACTAGACTCTCATTCATTGTTTAAACCCGAGTATTTCTTAGGAAGCGTGCATAAGTAGCATCGCAAATGTATAAGAGGATAGCATTGACCGATCGTTTGTTTTGGGGGCGAAAAAACAGATCTCAGCTCAAAGACACGCAATGTAACCATTTTATTTTATAGATGACTTAAGTTTTTAATTATACGACTGCAATTGGGTCGTTGACAAAATAAATAACAAACAGCTTGTGAAAAAGATTGCTATATATACGTGCACATGTAGAAGTAAAAATCTAAGTAACATCAGTAACAATACAACTCAAGCAGCAACCAACGCGCGTCTGTTCAGTTCTTTCTTTTCCAGTCTATCATTTATAAATCTTCTAAATTTATGGATCTTGTAAAACACAATAACCGTTCATATGTAGTACAGGTCCATTTGTTAAAGAATTTGTGAGTTTGTATTCCCCAAAAATAATATAATTTACTACAAGGAAACCCGTTTAATTTCGACTCCGACTCGCACTAGACCACACACAACACGATGACGTCATAGTTAATATTTCACCTGAGACAGAGAGCCGCCAATTAAGCGTGTTTGACGCGTTGCCATGGCGACGGGTCGATGCCACGCTCGTAAACTTTTATGGGCCACGGGTGTAATAAAGTGCGAGGGAGAGGGAGAGATTGCGTGGGGGAGGGGCAGTCCCTCCCGGGGGGAGGGGGGTAATCCCATCAGATATTAGTATAAATCAAAAGCCACCTTTGCACTTGTTATTTAAACACCCTACCCCTCCTATCGTAAACTGACTGTAACTTTTCTCGGTTTCTTAATCAAATTTTTATGTTTTTGAAGATTGAGACGTTTTGTCGCTTTGGAAACTCTGTTATTGATTTAAAAAGGCTGTTTGCACTAAATGGTTTTGTAGCTGGAGTAATATCGAATGTAGTTTAGTGACGTAGAATAGTCTTATGAATCCAGTATTCTATTGGGGGTTGAACAATAAAGATCCAGTAATTCGAGCTCCTAAATTTATTAGAGCAGCTGGAGTATTTGATTGGTATTTTATATATGACCTTATAACAAATTACAAGGTCATATATAACTGTTCCGTGAACAAGTTCTGTTTTTATTCTAGAACAAAATGTATGTTTGGTGTTTAGTGTTTTATTGTTTCCACTGATAAACGTAGGTTGCAATTGCAGGAAAATTAAAACACTGTACAAAATAAGGTTTATTTTACCTGTATTCAGTCAAGGGGTTTTAATCATCCTACTGGCTACTGCAGTTTCGGGTTCAATAGATCATCTTCAGGCGAAGAATGTCAATATAACAGGCGTTCAGGCGTTTGAAGAATAAATAACAATGAAATTTTTTGCAAGTCAAGCAAACATAGCCTTTAAATACAAGAATGTAAACATTTTGACAAAGGAATTGCCATTCGTCGCCTGAGGATGGTCTGTTGAGATCGTAATTGCAGTAGCCAGTTGGATGATTTAAAACCACTTGACTGAATACAGGTAAAATACACCTTTTTATATATTTAATCAGTGGTTTGGAGGCTAACCGAAAATAAACAACTGTGTTGAAAATACAACAATACCACAATATTTTAGAAACCACTTTATAAATATGATCTCCAATTTCGATTTAACAGCTCCTCGGCTAACAAATTACATAAACAAAGGTATGTAATTTAATTTCCCTCTTCATTAAAAGCCAAGTTGGCGATAAAGTAACATCTGGAGTTAAAAGGATTATGCGACCCAGCCAGACGGCTCAGTCGCAGGGGGGGGGGGGGATTTTGGCGACAAGCCAACAAACAAGGTAACAAGTGCAAAGCGAGTAATGGGAGAGCGTCTCGCCGCGCCACTTTTGACACCGAATAATTGGACGAAGCTTCTTAGACTACGTTAATTACTGAAATAATTACATCGCGAATTCACTCCGATGAGACGCGATTTAGGGTTTTTCCCTCATTGCTGATACAGATACAAGTTACATCAGAGTGGCAAGTTTGTCGCTTTGTTTTCAAACTTTTCTCTTTCTTGACACTGCTTTTAACACCTGTACGCCTGTTTTGTTTACAATTTAACAATTATTGTTGTTTTACAAGTTGGAATTGCAATTGAAGGTCTTAGACCGAATATAAGTTAATTTGTAAATCATCAAATTAATTTCTTACTAAGTTGTACAAGTTTCATTTATATTAAACAATATATTTGGACATCCAGCAGAGTTTAATTCTGCTGTATAGTTGTACATTTTTGGGAGTCAGAAGTATCATCGCCTAGATGCTCCACATGAGCTTCGAAGATACGATGTTAATCTTAACGAGTTATGTTATTCGATTTGTTGGTTAGTTTAATATTGGTTTATACATGTATTGCCCTGATTCTTTACCGTCGTAAACACTGAATGTTACTACGACTACAACATACGTTGGACTATATGTTGTAAACACTGTTTAAATTTTCGCTGTAGTTTGAACTAACTATCGCCATTTGAAGGGTAGCCTAAGGATTAAACATAAATTTATAAAGTGTTTTGTCGTTTAAGTTGTAGTATAATTTTGTATTCCACAGAAATACGTACAGTTTATTTATTTTTCGTCACAGCCCTAGTGAGTATTTATTTTTCGTCACAGCCCTAATGAGCAATCTTTTAGAAGATGATTATTATTGTTTTCTTCATTATGTCTTCTGAAGGGCTTGGCAACAGTTTTCTTTTAATAGTCCCAGTACAAAATCTAATTTTGTAAAAGGCGCGACGTTAATTATATATATATATATATATATGCCGTCGATTAAGTTTTTACAAAATTATTTTAAACACCATTCTTGCTCCGGTTGTTCCTCGATCCCTTTTTCCATTCTTCCCAGCTGTTCAGTAGTCCTTGTTCCGCTGTTCCCCAGTTTAATGCGGCTCCGAGTAGATTGGTGCCCAGTTCCCCCGGGAATACACTACACTACGACCCTCTCATTTCGCCCAGACTGTTTCCCATCCTCACTCGACCTTTTTGTTCTCAAAGTTCATTTTATTCTCGCATCCTCATCTTCGTTCTTGGGAAATCGCGACGCCCATCTTGAGCCAATATTTGTTAGCTTTTGTCAGGCCATGGGAAATAGTCTTGTATACGTGTTTACGATTGTTTTTCGTCCAGTGAAAAATGTATTCTTTTAATTATGTCAATATTGTGGAAAACCATTTTATCTGTTGAATTTTGAATGGCATTAATGTTTGTTATTAATATGTTACCAGTTATTAGAAATTATTTTTCTCCCACAGCCTTGACACCTTGTACTGTATGTATGTATGTAACACTCGCTTCGCTCGCTGCGGGCTCCCCCCAGACCCTCACGTTAACGCAATCCAAAGTTTTAGAACATCTAGGGACCAGGGAAAATCTGAAGATCTACTTACAAAAGACCTAAATAAATATATTTGTTTCGCAGACTCGGACTCGCCAAACCAAAAGCTGAAAGCTTGACCTACATATGTCCTATCATGGTGTTTCAAGCAACCTACAATACAAACAAGTTGAATCGTATTATCCGCGATGCAAACGAGTGATCTAGTTTAGCGTCTAACCCCGACCCTAGCCCATTGATCGGTGTCCACGAGGGCGAGGGGAGACGAGGGCTAGCGGTTACATGATCCGACACTCGACCCCGGACTCTGTGCTTGTACAACACGGGCTCTCGCACAGTGTAGCCTTCTATGTACCTGTAATGTATCGTACAACACGCCGCGTGTTGCGTGAGGCCTCATCGATCCATCGGGCGCCGCGGTCATTGTTGTGCGTGGCAGGGTCGTTTCAGTCTCGTATTTTCAGAACCTAACATCTTCCATCATACGGTTCCAATCCAAACTAGCCCTTACTTGCAAAACCCTTGATCTATCCGAATCTTTTCCATCATACAATCCAATCCAGCCGAATTCTAACTTGCAGAAACTGCATCCATCCGAACCCTTTACTTGTTCTCAAAGTGGCAAAAGAAAATGTTATCCCTCACCCTAATTTTTGATTATCTGCGTCAAATTACCATCATCTCGAGTGATCAGAATCCGATTTATTCAGAATAATTTACGGAATTATAGAAAATGACGAGACGATGGAAAGTCCTCATCATTTCAGGACATGGTCAGGACCTGTCGCAGCGACGACTACGCTTGGTAAAAATATTTTGCGGGAAAATTGTCTCAGCTCCCCACCCCACTGCGAGTACCGAGTGTAGTCGTCGCTGCGACAGTTCCTGAAATGTCCAATTCTGCGCTCCCACTAAGCCCATTTGTTACTCAATTTCATTTGTTAAGCCATTTGACTTCCACTTTGTTAAATTAAAATCGGAACAACTGTTGATTTCCTTGCTAAAGATTTCTCAGTTAAATCTTTAATAACCCTCATGTTCGAGTTGAGATGTGTCAGAGTTGCGTCGCCCGCACGCGATGATATCTCGCAACGGATGATCGCGTCGCAGTCGCAGTCGCAGTTGCAGTGTGTCGCCGTTATCTCGCAGATCTGCCGTGTAGGTGGCTGGCAGCTGCAGATGCGTTTCTCACGCAAAGAAGTCCGCATGTAGCTTCTCACATCCAAGATATAAATTTACTCTAACATGCTATTGAAGTAGATTTTACATTGTATTCGTCTACTACAGTTACGCCGCTGAAAAAGTCTCAGATAACTTGGTGAGACTAATATGCAACAAACTTTGTCAGTTTTAGGACGGATATATTTTAATATTTATGATGGCCCGTCACCATTTAGTGGCTGTTGTGAAGATTTTAATGTAGGCAGCGATAATGACGTTACGGATATTGTAGCAGTTGTTTTCTTTCCAACGTAGAGTAAAACACCTGGAGAGAGACATTGGAACATCTGCCGTTTACAGTGATACCATGTTCAATCTTTATACTGCTGGAGTAATCAGACCGTTTTAACAGAGCGTCTGGAAAGGCGCTGGTAAAGACTGGCACTTAAAAATAAATAATAAATAAAATCGCCTGAATTTCAGGGATTGATACTTTGTGGAATAATACACAGATGACACATGAAGAAACACATTTAAATGGATAAGTTGCTAGTAGTGCAAGATCATTTGATACAACCAAGACTGAAATAAATGCTGTTATAAATTGTAATGATATGTGATTCCTGCTAGTTTATACCTTTAACTAGCAGGTATAAACTAGCTAGTTCATATCTTTACTGCGAGTTTATATCTTTAACTGCATTTTAAACTTATAATCCTGTAGAAAATCGACAGTGAAAACCCCCTCAGCTTTGAAAATTTAAAATCTAAAAAAACACCTCATAAACCCGAAATAATGGCCGCAAACGAGGCGACCGCCATCCCACAAATCTTCACCTTTGGAGGGCCTTTAGATAGCGATCTCGTATCAAAACCAATCCGCAGTAATGGGCCTCCCTACCGACCGAATCAACGGGCGCGCTGCGTTGTAATGATCCCGGGGGGGAGGGGGAGTCTTAGCGAAAACCAATTTATCGGGTTAATGAAGTCGGATCAGCGTCCTTGGTTCACACGGGGCTCTCGCATTAACATATTGTACCGGGAACATTCTATTCAAATTCGATTGTTTTGTTTTTATTGCGGCGCGGGACGGTGTTCGCTACACCCACGCGGGACGTAGCCCAGAACTGGTCGGAGCTTTGTCACCGACGGAACACATCTCGATATTGAAGTTTCCAATCCTTTTACAGCCTAGAATGCAGCCGTTCATTTCGTTTTTAGTAAATTTGCCGGCTTTGTTTACGCAGGAGGCGTAATATTGTCTCGGACATGAAAGGGCTCTTTGCTTTGAACTTCCCCCGGCTGTTAAAAATTCATAAGTTACGTTCGCTTCTTCGCCTGATTTTGTCGAGAGTGTCCTTTTGAAACGTTAAAAGTGATATGTTGTACTTTGTTTATATTTTACGAGCTAACATCGATGAATTAAAAGCTCATTGGTCCTGTGCAGCTGCACATTGAATGCCAGTAAACTTGTGGCAGTCTGAGGTTAAACGAGTGATAACGCTGCAAACAAATTTGTACATTTACTATTACTATAATACCATTATTATAATGGCTTGTAGATTATAGCTTCCACTCTTGTTAAGTGGAAAATAAATCAATACTAATGTTTACATTTCACACCTTGCAACGTTTAATAACATACAAAACTCCCTTGTATATTTCATTTTATATAAGCTAGTTAACCCCTAATATCGTATAAACTAATTTATCTATAAAATATAGTGACAAGAAATTTACTTACGTTGTTTATGTAACTTCAAACAATAGGATAAATTCTTTGTTTAAAATTCATTGTTGGTAAATGGTGTAAATAACAATAGGATCAAGTAGGGACATTCTATAAGGCTTCACATATACTCTATAACACAAGAGTAGATCAAAATGCCGGCATATTATAGACGAGTTCACCGATCGTGTCTAACCGATGACTTATTAAAAGCTTCAAGTATAAAACCCTAAATTTTCTATGTTTCACATTTTTTTAAATACTAACATACCAGCCTCAAATATAAAAAAAATTAAAGTAACACTTTTTGGTTTTTCTTGTGATATGTATATTCAGTCGGTTTTATAATCCTCAAACACCCCAGTAATCCTGGCAACAGCTGTTCGGTCACCACAATGTTTGTCAGGTGCGGGGCCAAGTGACGCCTATCACCAGTCAACACCGATAAGAGAGGAGTGTCGAGGAATTCTCCTAGGGCCAGTCCTTTTCCGGCCCCTTGCGTGTCAACACCCATTTCCGTCCTTTTAACCTTTCTACATACCCTACATACCGATGTGATCATTTAAAGTAAGAATGTCGGAAATTTAATTCGGCCAGAAAAGTTATTACCATAAGGTGGCATTGTTTGTGTTTACGCGCTGCATTTGATTATCTTGGTATTAAAAAGATAATATGATTTTTGCGAAAAGAACTCCTTTATTTCTTAACCGATTCCAATAATAGAGACTAAACAAACAAATGGCCCTGGTTTTAAGTTTTAATGTTAAGGCCTGCCTTTTTATTAAAGCGGGAGCTTGGCCATCAATTAATGTAGCAGAATCTGGACGAGCCCCTGGCGACGTCATAGAAATGTTCATCTGTCGCCATTTTAAAATCAAATAAATCAACTTTTGGAATTATTTGTTGTGAATTATAAACTATCTATAAAGAAATGTGAGGTAATAAAATAACTTGTTTAAAAGCTATCAACTTACTGCGTAAAATAACTTCATCGAAATTATAGACCTATCGGACCGCGTCCGATATGTTAATTCTTCCAATTCATAAAGATTTATTTTGCATATTGTATACATTATTACTGTATATACGTAATTCGCTGTAACCATCAGCGAGCGAGCTCTGTGTGCTCAGGTTGACCCTCTAGAAAACAATAAATAAAATCCTACCGCATAAAATGTATTATTGTTCCGTTGAACAGTAAGATCCAAATTCAAGAGCGCAATAAGACATTTTCACAGATTTCTTATCATATTTTCCTATCAAAAGCATATATTGTATACTTTTCCCAGTTTCAATTTTCCGTGCTAGTGACTGGTTAGTTGTGAGATCGAGCGGCTCTGTTGTATAATTTCGCCACAGAGGAATTCGTATTAATTAAGCCAAACAGACCCTTACAGCTCCTCGGTGGCTTCCGCGATGGTTAATGGTAATTGATGCGCACAACGCGATATAGTTTACACAATTACATAATGAGATACATCCATGGAGGTGTTTAACTTTATATTTATGGATTGGTCCTTAGATATCGAATATTAACCTGTTGGTTTGCAGTAAAGTGCAAATTTGTGAATACTATACCATAGATTAAGCATACTAAGGAGTATGCTTAATCTACTAATAATACTATATACTGTAGCCTATCTTGTAAAATGTTTAAGCGGGAACAAATTTGAAGGTTTTTTTGTTGTTGATTTTTAGCGAATTTCCCCTATAGGGAAGAAGCTATTACCGTAGGTCTCATGGTAAGACTTAAGCCCGAGACCATGATAACGTTTTGTTTTGAGGTCCCCATATGCCAAAAACACTATTCGTTCAAATTTATATATATACGTGTCCGTGGATGCGATGACTTAAGTAAAAAAACATCCGATTACGATTAAATTTGGCTCAAATGCGTAAAGTGGCATTCATGACTTTAAGTTCGAAAACCAGAAAAATCGGACCAATGGAAGGCGGATCTATGGAGTTTCAAAATTTTCCAAAAACCAGTTTTTTGCACTTTTCACGCTGAAATTTTTAAAACACACAATTTTCGTTTTGACCATTTTATAGAACTTAAAAAACAAATAATATAGTATTTTGAATCATTAACCTAGGTTAAGTGGTTGCGGAGAAAATCCAAGAAAACGTGTTCATAAAATCTCCCTTGTTAATCTTATGGGAAAAATGGTTTTTAGCTTTTCCTCAATAAATTGTTCTGTAAACTTCACAATTGCTTATACAAATCAGTTTAGCTCTACAGAACAATCTCTTGGTATGAAATGGTCCTGCACCAAGAGAGTTCCTCGAGTTAACCACAATCAGATCTCAACATGAACAACTATTGTCAAAATGGGAATTGAACTGAGAAAATTCGCCCTGCAGCTTTTATTCACCGTCGCACACCTTTGCATAAATTTCAGCTGGGATGTTTTTAGACCGATAAATCACTAGTTTTTCTTACTTTAACCCATCAGTCGTTAATACCGTTTAACCAATGTACACAAAACAAGACCTCTTTCCCATGAAGAACGACAGTAGAGGCGGAGGAGGGTGGCCGGTCGCCGCATTCCGACATAGGACTGGGACTGGCTAATGTATGCGGGGACGCTCGTCGCATATTTAACATTGAATACGACCTCTAATAACACGGTGGACCCGGACAATCGACGATGTAGCGGAGATACGCCGCGCCGCCGTGTGGCCGGGAGAGGTTGCGAACACAAACACGGTTTGTTCTGAGAGGACAACATTCTACTGAATAAAAGTGTGCGATTGTTAATGATGAATAGAACGGTTTTAATGATTTAATGCGGATATGTATGTCATCTGCATTGTTTGGATTATTAGAACATTGCGCTGAACAATGATTATATTGTATTACTATTACTAGCAATATAAGCGTAATTTCCGTATTTTGACTGGAGGGGCAAAAATGGTCGTGATCGTGATTATTGTGCCTTTTCATGTATTACAATAATAATTTCTCCAAATTATTGGGGGGGGGGTAACCGCCCCCCTTGACACACCCGAATTACGCCTATGACTAGCAATTTAAATCGTAAGACACACAATTCAAATTACACTCATTTCGTAAAATCTTCGTCCGTTAAATGATACTCTGAATTAATATATGTTGTAACACACGGAGACGTGACTTAAAAATAACCATCTATAGAAAAGATGATAGAAAATTACTTGAAAATATGGACAGAAAATGAAGTGGTGCAAAGGACGAACAATTGTTTAAGGAAAAATAAGGATACTAAATTCTCCACTTTTCGAGATGTGACAGATGGCAGCTGGTCGAGAGGTGGCTGGAGACACACAGCGTTAATTTCAGGCTGGCCTACCCATACTCTAAAATGGGTTTAGAACTGAATAAAACGTTAGTTCCATGTTAGTTCCGGATAGTTCCGTTACACATTTCGTTTGTTCCACAGTTAAACATCATGTAATTGACAGAATAAATTTTTAACACTTGGGGCGGGCTAACTTCACGCTAGCCTACCCATACCCTAAAATTGGGTAAACAGAAAATTGGGGTTTACAGAAAACATTTTTGAGACTTGGTGGGAGGGGGGCTAACTTCACGCTACTCTGGACCCATACACTAATATGGACTTAAAACTGCATAAAACGTTAGTTCCGTAAAAATGTATCAAACTTTAGTTGTATGTGGCTTCCGGATATTTCTTTTAATACTATAAACTAATCTAACTGAATAAACAACATAGTGCCAGCTTACTGTATTTATGTTTTATATGTATCGGAATATAGTTTTTAATCCATAATACAATCCTTACTAATATATTCAAATGGAATGGCGTGTGTCTGACTGTCTGACTGGTGTGTGTTCCTCAATCACTCAAAATCTATTGAACCGATTGGCATGACAATTTTCAGGAATTTTCCTTATATACCAAATAAACACATTGGCCTTTTTTCGTTTTGAAAATCCTATAGGGCTTTGCCCCACGGGACTTCCAAGTTCCAATGTAATCCTTATGGGCATTCATTTTTGTTTGAGCTGATGAAAATACAAACAGCTGATCATGATTCGTAACAGTTCCACGGCTTAACCACAGAATGCAGCACATACAACTGTCAAAGTTTTTATAAATCATTTGCGGGGCGAAGCCTGCGGGAAACCGCTATTATTTTATAAATTCAAGAAATCGATGAATTATTAGATTTTTCTAACACCATATTATACTGGGTGTCTGTTAAATTCGTTCCCTAACTGTAAAATATGGTTATCTGGATAAAAATACGTAAAGATATTGCTATAAACATATTAGGATAAACATATAAAATGGTCATATTTTACAGTTAGGGAATAGAACAACAGATACCATATATTTTTTTATATTACTGGAAAAATGTGGGTGGTATGTTAATAACTTATCAAGTTTTGATCTAAAAATAAAACTTGCTTTATTATAATATAATTTCCGTAAGAAATCTTTGTAGCAGAAATTGCAACACAATGAATAAGAAAAAAGTAATAACATAATACCCTCGTCGCAGCAAACCTGTATACTCAGCGAATTTCCAGTGGAGATATAAATGTCTTAATACTACATAAAGCCACTTACCAAGTTTCATAAAAATATATTCACAAATAAGCGATATATACAATTGTAATTATTTTCCATAAGAATTACATTGGGGCTGAGTACGCAAGTTTGCTGCAACAAGGAACACAAAAAATGGGGGTTTATGCTAATATCAACATAACTCAACCAGGTGAAGTCGTACACCAGTTTTTATGTTCATAATTAAGGGAGACAGAGCATTTAATTATTCTCCATAAGAATATCAAGGTGGCTGAGTACGCAGGTTTGCTGCTACGGGAGCCTTTGGCAAGAATTCTTTTTGAGCAAATATCAATAGACCATAACTAGATGAAGCTGTATACCAAGTTTCGTCAGTATACGTTCATAAATAAGCGAGATATACAAATTTTCTTTTCCTCCATAAGAATAACATTAGACAACGTACTGTGTTTATCACTTTCAATATCAATGGTAACCAATTGACGTAGAGGAATGATCAAAATACCAAATTGTGTATTTTTTAAGCTTAATCCAGTGTAGAAAACTAAAATTTGATTATTTCAAAAATTATATGTAAAAAATTAAAAAAAACATTTTTGGGGTACAAACCCCCCCTCAAAATACCCCTTCGGATAGAGCGATCTGGCTGGTTTTCGAACTTAAAGTCATAAATGTTGCTTTACACGTTTATGCCAAGTTTAATCAAAATCAGATCATTTTTATGAGAGTTATCATGCTCACGGACACGTGTATATATATATATATATACAGTTTCGAACAAATTGTGTTTTTTTGCTAAAACTACACTTTATGTATTTCACAAAGTATTTCAAAATTATTTCAAAATATTTCACAAAGTATTTCTCAAATAGTTCCCTTCATCCTTAAATATCCTTAATATTCCTTTAATAACAAAAGAATGTTTTGATTTTTATGTTTTGCCTGGATATAACAAAGCCAAGATTTGTTTTTAGTAAAAATGTATATGATACTCTTTATTTTTAAAATTTCAAACAAAATTAATTATAAGTAAATAGATAGATATAATGCATGATTATACAATTTAAATGTCCGTCTAACTTACATCGTGGTAGAAGTTGCTTCGAAACTGTTATACAATTATAATGAAACAGATAACTTAGATAATACATTACTTAAAACTAAAACTATTAAGCTTAAGTATACCCCCGTCGCAGCAAACCTGCGTACTCAGCGAATTTCCTATGAATGAATATATTTCTTACTACCACATAAAGCCACTTACCAAGTTTCATAAAAATACTTAAATAAATAAGTGATATATAGCATTTTATTTATTCTCTATAAGAATAACATTAGGGCTGAGAACGCAGGTTTGCTGCAACGAGGAAGATAAAAATGCGGGTTTTTTGCAATTATCAATATAACTCAACCAGGTGAAGCTATATACCAAGTTTTAATGATTTATGTTCATAATTAAGGGAGATATAAAGCTTTCCGTATTCTCCATAAGAATAACATTACGGATGAGAATGCATGTTTGCTGCTAAGAGGATAATCAACAAAAAATCAATTTTTTGTGGAAATATCAATATACCAGTACTAGGTGAAGCCACCTACCAAGTTTCATAAATATACGTTCATAAATAATCGAGATATCAAATTTTAAATATTCTTCATAAGGATAACATTGGACAACATACTGTGTTTAGCACTTTGAATATCACGGCAACGGTTGGACGTAGAATCACAATTTAAACACCAAAATGATTGTTTTGTAGAGCTAAACTGATTGGTAAAAGCAAATGTGAAGTTTACATAGAAATGAACTGAGGAAAAGCCAAAAACCTTTTTCCCATAAGATTAACATGGGAGATTTTATGAGCAGGTTTTTTGGATTTTCTCCGCAACCACTAGGTTAATAATTCAAAATACCATATTATTTGTTTTTTTTAAGCTCTATAACATGGTCAAAACCAAAATTAAGTTTTTTAAAAATTTTAGGGTGAAAAATGCAAAAAACTGAGTTTTGGAAAATTTAAAACCCCCATAAACCCCCCTTCCCGTGGTCCGATATTTCTGGTTTTCGAACTTAAAGTCATGAATGTCGCTTTACACATTTGAGCCAAATTTCATCGAAACCGGACGTTTTTTACTCAAGTTATCGCGGTAACGGACACACACACACACACACACACACGACACACACACACACACACACACACACACACACACACACACACACACACACACACACACACACACACATATATATATATAATTGATATACATATATGTATAAATTTGAACGAATAGTGTTTTTGGCATCTGGGGACCTCAAAACAAAAAGTTATCATGGTCTCGGGCTTAAGTCTTACCATGAGACCTATGGTAATAGCTTCTTCCCTATCGGGGAAATTCGCTAAAAAACGATATATGGTATATTAATCCCATAAGAAAAACAGATTAACTCATACATTTGATCCTTTCTTAAAATGGTGTATTGGTTACATTTATTTAGTTTGAATAGTGCAAAGAATTATAATCATCAATATTGAAGACAAAAATACTTATACAACGGTACAGTACAGTTTACTGTGTTCTGTAATAACCTTCAGACGGTGACATTTTTCATATCAATAATATAGTGTACATTAATTAGATGGTAGTTTTCATTTAACGTATTTCTTGAAGTTATAGCCCCAAGTTTTAAATATTTGGTCTGAAAATGACACGATGTTTAACTGTGGAAAAAACGAAATTTGGAACGGAATTGTGCAGAACTAACATTTTTACACACTAACTAAAGTTTTACACAGTTCTAAACCCAATTGCGGGTATGGGTAGGCTAGCGTGAAGTTAACCCGCCCCAAGTTTTAAAGATTTTTTTCTGTCAATTACACGATGTTTAACTGTGGAACAAACGAAATGTGTAACGGAACTATCCGGAACTACTGTAACATGGAACTAACGTTTTACTCAGTTCTAAACCCATTTTAGAGTATGGGTAGGCTAAAGTTAGCCCGCCCCAAGGCCACAAACATGGATTTTGCCAGTTAAATAGAGTAAGATGTTAGAACTAAAAAATATATTGATGGAGCTATCGGGAACTAACAAATAACTAATGATTGATACCGTTTGAAAACCATTTTAGAATATGGGTAGACTAGCGTGAAGTTAGCCCGCCCCAAGGCCACAAACATGGTTTTTGCTAGTTAAATAGTGTAATATGTTTGAACCAATATTATGTAATGTAATATTGATGTAACTATTGGGAACTAACAAATAATTAACGATTGATACCGTTTTAAAACCGATTGATACTTTTGTCAATTACATGATGATTGACCATGGAACTAACGAAATTGCTAACGGAACTATCCGGAACTAACACTTGATCCAGTTTTAAACTCATTTTAGGGTATGGGTAGGCTAGCATGAAGTTGGCCTACCCATTGCGTTTTTCAATTTACTTACCTAAATTTGGGGAACTTAACAAAATTTTGTATGGAACTATCGGGAACTAACAAATGGAATTAAAAATTGTGGGTAGGCTGTTTTGGGTAGGCCAACTTCACAGACCTCGGAATGCCCGCGTCAAAACTCGAGTAATTCACCGACGGTAGACTAACGACGATAAGGAAAATCTAAATCTCACCCGCGTTCGCGGCAGAGTTGGGGCTTCAGTCGGGGATTGTTTTTATCCCCCTTGTCGCTTCCTCATTCAAAACACACGGCCGGGAGATAATCTGGGACGTGTGACGACGTGAGCGTGCGTCACCTGCCCCTACGTGCTGCTACGTGGTGTCAAGTGGGAGGGGGGAGCGTGGGCGGGGGCGCGACAAGCAGGGACTTGTTTGACAGGAGGCGAAGAATTGCAGTCGTGAAACCCCGTTTCCATTAGGATTTTTTACTTTTATATTTTTATAGTTTTCACTTTCTATTTCTTTGAGCGACTTGAAACATTTCGTTAAGTCAGTGATGAGTCAATTTATTTCTCATGTGTTGCTTGTATGCTTGTATATTGCATATATTTAATATTACAATTGACAATTAATTAGAAACATAAGGAATATCACTTTTATAAGCGATTGTTAATAAATGAGAGATGATAATTTTATTAGGATTGGTTAAAAAATCACAAGCGTTAGTATATTTGTTAGGATTGGTCCGGGATACATAAGGCGATTGTTATAATTTGTAATTATTGATAAATCATGGAGGTGGTGTGGTAGATGAAATGAAAGTTTGGACTGATGTGGTTTTCAAAAAACCGTCCCTCCCGACGATATAAGACATTCCAACTACAAATACTCCTATTTACCAGTTTACCTCGACATTGTTGACTGCAGTACTGTCGGTACTGTTCATGACCATTGATTCCGATATAATCGTTTAAACAACGAAATATTGGTATAAAATGCATGCAGCGAATGCAAAGCCACTTTAATTAGAAGAGAATAAAGAATGAATAAAAGAGAAGCGAGAGTTGAAGACTGGATCGGCCGCGCCGACAGCTCAATAACTTTGCCAAGACCGACACAAAAGCGGCTTTTAGACTTCTTTCAGCTAATAAACTCAGGACAAAGCTTGGGGCAGGCAGCGTTGTTATTCAATTGATAATAACATCGGAGAGCTGAAGAATATATCAACTGACATGCTAGGGATGTTAGGGGATTACTGGGTTTATTTTTATACATTTCCGTTTTAAAGAGGTCTGTGATAATTATAAACGATGCATTCGAAATCATAAAAAGATTTAATGGTAGATTACACGAGATCGGAATCAGTAATGGCAGTGATTGTTGAATACCGAAGAAACTACTTGAATGTATGAAGATCATTCATTGCTGCAAAATTAGGAATCGCTCATCTGAGAACATGTTTGCAAATTAATTGGATTTGAGCCATAATAAAAATAGATTATTTTTAGTACTAAACAAGTATTTGTCGTGGTCGTATCCTAAAAATGTTATTAAATCAAAGGAGTATGCGCACTGTAAAACAGCTTTTACGTCACATTTGGAAATGTCAACAACTAACTTCTGATAAGTCGCAGCAAAGCTTGGAAAACCTATAATAATGACAAATGGGAGTTGTATCTGTGATATTTGGGCTTTACTTAGTACCACTGACCCTCCCCCCACCCTTCGCGACTCGACCCTAGGAACAGAGATAAGCGATAAGGGGATAAAAGTCTGGGGAGGTAGGGGTTACTTCCGCCCTTAGTCGCACCTCCGCTTCCGGGGAAAGTGTGTGCGATAGTACGTATCGCATCCTATCGTATCTAAATATCGCAGCACTGAATAACGATCCGATTTTTTAATCGCTAGGGCCGGGATATACGATATAAAAATACGTCACAGCAAACGTCGCAAACGTACGTCGTTTCACAGCAAACTATATTGATACAGTGTGTATAACACAATACCCCTATATAACTGATACGATATTTGTTTTCGGTACGTAGTTTCCCGTAACGTTCACACATTCACCTCCCTGGTAAATGTACATTTTATTCTCGTTATAAATTGTCAGTTGCGCAAGGGCAAATGACTATTAGTTATGTCAACGAATATTTTACTAAAGCGTCTGGGGACTGAGACCGAGCTTCCTCGAAGAACGTCAACACTTCAGTTCCATTTATTTTATACGTCGACATTAATTTGATTTTTCTTACACATCTTTATGTACAAAGGTTTCCAAATTGAGACAAAGATGTTATTTTAAGATTACAAAATTCTTGAGAAATCGGGGGCTTCAAACAGTTAAACAGGGGTGATTGCAAGCAGATACAAAATGTTATTATTTTAATAAAATATCGAGGTTTATTTATTTGAATAAAGAAGTGCTGTAAGTTTAAATGGAACGTTCACTTTGACTTAAATTGAGCCTTCAGTCATAAAGTACCGCTGAGTCATTATATTTACTCTGATTCACGCGACGCAAGTTAACGATTGCATCAGTTCGTCTGGTCATGCACATTTTTGTTTGAGAACTAATGTTGACATGGCTATAATCTGTCTTATGTGCGGTCTGGTATCAATTGTAATCGGAGACGTGAATATTGATAATCTATATCTATCTATAAGTACGAACGCGATCATCCCCGAGGCCAAACCTCTACACCTACAACCACGAAATTTGGTACGTATACTCTTTCCATAACGTAGGTAACCACTTATAAAGGATTTTAATAAATCCCCATACGGCTCCATCCCACGCGGAGTCAAAGTTCCAATCCTGTGTTATTCTTATGGATAATTTATAAATACGAAAAACCGATCATCCCCGAGGCCAAACATCTACACCTACAACCACGGAATCTGGCACGTATACTCTTTCCATAACGTAGGTAACCACCAACAAATGATTTATTCATGTTGAAGCCTTCCGGAATTGTTTTATCAATATAAACAGGTCAACATACCTTGACGTCAGCAATTCCTTTAGTAACAAAATGTTGACTATAGTTTCGGCTAGCACGTAGCCATTACCAAAACTTTAAATAAGAGCGTTATTCCATTCTTCTAAATGTCATCAATTTATAAAAGTACACTGAACACATACTAACTGTTTTTAATGTTATGTGTCATTTGTTAGTACAGTGTTCAGTGTATTTTTATAAATTGATGACATTTAGAAGAATGGAATAACGCTCTTATTTAAAGTTTTGGTAATGGCTACGTGCTAGCCGAAACTATAGTCAACATTTTGTTACTAAAGGAATTGCTGACGTCAAGGTATGTTAACCTGTGTATTTATTAAGAAAGGATTATAATATATTTTCTTAGGTCTCCGCCCCGCGGGGGATCGAAGTTTCAATCCTGTGTTATTTTTATGGGTACTTTGGTTTGAGCTGATGAAAATTCCAACAGCTGATGAATAATCGTAGTAGTTGCACAGACCACAGGTCTTCTTCTCGGGTGAAACCGGGTACGATGGCAGCTCGTATATAACTATAAAGTTATCCTAATCTTTAAATCGAACGACTAACTATCTTTACACTAATCGAAGGTTTCCTAAAAATTGTAATAATTTATTTTATAAACACATTTCCACCGATATTGAATTGAACGCACTAATCTTGCGCCTTCATACTGACGAAAGCAACCGCCTTACAGTGCAGCTTGGCGGGTTTAGTATCGGGATATTGAAGGGTAAGAAAGCATCCGTGAGATCAAAGGCTACCGCACAATAAATACTGAACTTCTCTTTGATGTTTTGTTCCTTTAACTTTTCCTACAACTAAAAGAGTTTAGTTGAACAATATAAAATAAATGTTTGTTTTCTTTGAGGTAAAAGCCACTTTGAATAATGTGTAGTTGAAAATATCGAGTAAATGTGTCTAGCTTTATGTTTGCTGAAAGCTTTGAAATACAGTATAGGAATAATGAGTACACAGAAATTATAAGTTTTATAATGCTAAAGTGCTATATGGCATAATATTATTACTAGGAAGTGTGAATGTGTATTTTGTTCCAATTTGTAAAAGCAAAAGCCCAATGAATGTTTAAGTTGTTTACATTCCAAATTATAAACTTAAGTGCTGCGCTATTCCACGACAGTGGAAAAACCATAAGGGTAAAAAAGGTTTATTATCAGTATATGTACAGCGTCAAGTTTTTAAAATAATGAAAGGATTTGATGTTAAAGTTCCTGATTTAAATATGAGATCAACCAACAGAAGGGGAACAGGAGCAAGGTAAAAGAGGAAATACAAAGTTATCATCTCTCCGATGATCTTATCATCCTTTTAGCCAAATTGAATTTTGAATGAGATATGTCAAATACCACATAACAAACGTTTACATTTACCTTTCTGGTTTCAACTGAACTTCTTTACAAGTTTAGTAGGTTTTCGACTTACGGTATTAAAGTTGTATTTTCATTATTTTGTTTTGTCATGCAAATTTTAGAGGGGTTTTGAAAGATTTAATGTTCCATCTTGTGAGAATTGATAGGTACTGATTTACACAGTAAGATTGAAACCCCTTTCTCTAAGGACAAAACATGGAATTTGTCTGATATTACAACAGTGATCACTGAATCACTGCGTGAGACGCCGACGCAACTAGGGTGTATTTTAAGGAGTATGAATGAATGATGAGTGTAGAATTAAACATAAAAACCTTACCTACATTAAGATCATCAGTCCCCATGAAAGCATGCCTTGAATGTGTTAAAATACATATATAATATTAAAGGCCAAAGGAGATAAGACTTAAAGGACTTTCAAACAGTTTTAAGTGTTGATACATTTAGGCATGCATATATCGAGTTTTTTTTACGCCTATTGAGCATTTTGATGTGCTTTGATCGTTTTCTGAAGATATCATCCTCAAATTAAATTCAGCAGATTTCCGATTTGATTACTTGTGATTATAAATTTGCTTGTGAAATGCTGGAAACCCCACGTGAAAAGACTCAATTTTGCTGGCGTCAGACTCTTTCAAAATGTTGCCGTTTGTAGAAATGAAAACTTTTACTGCCTTAAATGCCAATATGGCTTTGATAGTGTGTTTTCATATAACTTTGATAGACAATAAATTTCCATAACAGAGTGATTTTTTGTTTTGTTTTGTAAAAACTAAACCCCTCATACAATTGTCGTTAACTAATTATTAGAGAATTTCAATCAAAATCTTTAACAAGGCGATGCGGTGAAAAGAGTTGCACATAAGTTTTCAATTGGCAGTTATGGAACAACGGCGCGGCGCGGCGGTAGGTATCAGAATGATTGGAGAGGACAGAAGCCCTTCCACACAAAGAGAGCGAAACTAAACCCCATTGTTTCCCAGTGCAATCCGGCTTTACACTTTTGTTTAGTTAATAAGTTGACAGAATTTTTTTACGTATTTCCACACTGCTGAAGAATAATGTTTCAGCTATGCGTGCAAAAATAAGAGGTTTTTAATGGGAAAATTTTACCAAATGGTTTATTTCAATGTTCGAGGTACAAAATTATGTTTTTTAATTGAAGTGGTCGTTCGAGGTACAAAATTATGTTTTAGTGGTCGTTCAGATACATAATGTGGGGAAGCTTTTCATTATGTTATTTAAAGAAACAGCTTATTTTCTCTTATACATAGTATAAAGGAAAATAATTGTTTTTGTCAACATTTTTTAATTTGATTTATCGGTGGAAAGATTCTTTTTTCCGAAAAAAAAACTAAAACAAAGTGCCACAATTTATATTTTTTGGAATCCCACGATTTTAATGGCCTTAGCTTCACGTTTGGCAAAGAAATTTTGAGATGCAGATTTTTATTGTTATAGTGACTACTCAATTCTCTTAGAAGATAGGCCCTACTCATAACAATTAAACAGTAGTCTACTGATGCGGTGGCGGTGGCTTTAATATATCCGTAGTAAACAGTCGCCGACAGCAACCAACCAATCTGTAAACTGTTTGTGGACACAACTAATGTGCTGCTTGCTTTCATCTTTTGCCAAATTAGGTTTGTTTACTAATCGCTATTTACTACTACCAGATTTGTTTTGTTTTTTAGGTGCATTTATACCATTTGAATTTTGTTTACTTTTTCAAAGGGAGCCCAAACCATTTTCTTGATTCTATTTAAAGGTGGACCTTTTCTTAGAAAGCGTAATTAATTATAGAAGCCCAGTGACAAATGGCAGATATGGAGATATGGGTCCAGTATCAAACCTTCACATTTCAGATTTTGCTCAGGGTCTTATCTGGCGAATCTCGGTTTACAGTTAATATTTTCTGTTTTGAAAATCTATGTTTTTATATCCTACTAATATTATACAGGGTGTCTCACGCAAGGTGTCTCAAACCGATTGCATAAAATAAAATACCGGTACATGTTGTTTCCACATAACACTTCCAAATATTCTAACGCATCTTTTATAAATGAGGTAGAAATAACATGCACTTTATATGGGAAATGATGAATTTTGTTGCCCCAGATGCCGAAAACACCATTCGTTCAAATTCGTGTGTGTGTGTGTGTGTGTGTGTGTGTGTGTGTGTGTGTGTGTGTGTGTGTGTGTGTGTGTGTGTGTGTGTGTGAGCGTGCGCGTGATCTTGATGAAATTTGGTATAAACGTGTAATGCAGCATGTATTTTAATGAGTTCGAAAACCAGAAATATAGCACCATTATAAGAGAGGTTTTGTGGGATTTGTACCCAAAAAATGGGTTTTTGAACTTTTTACATAAAATTATTTTTAAAGCCAAACTTTAGTTTACATTACTGGATTCAGCTTAAAAAACTAACAATTTGGTGTTTTGTTCATCGCTCTACGTCAATAGGTTACCGAGATATTGAAAGTGCTAAACACAGTACGTTGTCCAATGTTAATCTTATGGAGAATAAGTACAATTTTATACCTTGTTTATTAATGAACATATATTAATGAAACTTGGTATGTGGTTTCTTATTGTTGGGGTTTTCTGATATTTGCATACAAAACCCATTTCTTGTGGTCCCTATGGCAGCAAACCTGCGTACTCAGTAGCTATAATGTTATTCTTAGGGAAAAAGAAACATGTGATATCTTGTTTGTTTATGGACATAAATTGGTAAAACTTGGTATGATACTTCATCTAGTGGTGATCAATTGGTATTTGCATCAAAACTAGATTTTTGTAGTCCTTTATGCAGCAAACCTGCTTATTCAATCCTAATGTTTTTCTTATGGAGAATAAATAAAATGTCATATCTTGCTTATTTATGAATATGCTTTGATGAAAGTTGGTAATCGGCTTCATGACAGTGAAGTA
This sequence comes from Allygus modestus, assembly GCA_963675035.1. Taxonomy (NCBI): domain Eukaryota; kingdom Metazoa; phylum Arthropoda; class Insecta; order Hemiptera; family Cicadellidae; genus Allygus; species Allygus modestus. The sequence continues at coordinate 118,114,582 of OY776112.1, forward strand.
CCATTGAAATTTGCTGAGTATGCAGGTTTGCTGCAACGGGGGTATTTGATATACGTTACTATTTGACTTTTTTGAGTTTTTGGCATACAAACATTTTCAAAAAAGGTGTTTTTTCATTATTTGTTACTATGTTTTAAATACTGACATGTAGCATATCAGGGTAAAGCTGACTGCACGAGTAAGACATTTGAATCAGGATAAATATATGTCTTGTTGTTTAACAGATACAGGTTAATCTATAAATGTTAATATTTTTTCAAAAATAGCTGCCATTTTGAACTGATAGAGATATGTGAGTTCCGTTTTCACCAAAATGTTTGTCTGTCAGAGGGCTTTAAAATGTTGATAACATGATGTATGTTTGTATTTGAAAATTCCGAGATTCAAACTAGTGATCCTCAGATTTTTGAACCCTGTATTTTCAACAAGTTAAAAAATGTTTAAGTTACTCCTTGGGGTCAATTTAGTGGAAAATAATTGTATTTCGTCCTTCTAGGTCAAGTGGTTTGTCTGCAATCGGTTTGAGACGCCTTTCGTGAGACACCCTGTATATGTGAAAGTTTGGATGTATCGATTTTTGCAGTTCCATCATGATCATGCATAAACTACTGGATCGATTAAGCTAAAATGTTGCATGAACTCAGCTTATATATATCACCTGATTTAGACCTGATAATGTCCACATCAAACCTTCGGCCTCCACCCCACGGGTCCTGTAAGTTCCAATGCAAGTCTTATAGGAAGATATCATTTATAAAATTACCAGCTGTAGTTGTTTGTCAGTTAGGGCAAAAGAAGTTATATGGTAAAACTAAACAAAGACTTGATAGTGCTGGTCAGGTTAATATTTTTAATGTTTTTTAATTTGTCGCGAGCAAATCTGCTGGTAACAGCTGTTATGTATGATTTCTAGAATTTTATTTGTATTATGATTTCCTTCCCCAAACCACAATGCAGCCCGCAGCATTGCTACAATGTCATTATAACATTGGTCCTGTATATTATGAAATGTATTGTTGATTTATTTGTACTTTACCAATCACTTCTAGTGTTTAAAATTTAAACACTAGAAGTGATAGGTAAAGTTCAAATAAATTACTAATAAATTCAAATCCATCGCTATGATGAGTTTCAAAAATACAATTTTGGAAGGGTTGGTGACAGCTTTCATGGGCCCTGGTGCAGGCAGTCTCTTCCGCTCCCCTCTTTTTGTGTAATCTGTTAATGAACACATAATTTATACAAGTCTATGGAAACACACAGTTATTAAGACCTTATGCTTACTATATATCCTTATGTTTACAAACTATCCCCTTATCTACAATTTTCTAAAATCAAATCATATCATACTTTATTCCTGAACAAAAAAAAAAAAACATAGCTCTTAGAAGTGTACAAAATAAACAGGAAAACAAAATTCCCAAGAAGACAACACATCTGTGTTTGGGTATTAGTCTATTACCAATCAGCCGTCAATACACTTCAACCACTTATTAAAACACTTCACAGGAACATTTGTTACAATACTTTTTAAATAAATGTTATTAATTTCATATACATTTGATGTATTTAGATGTATTTAAATCTAAATTATGTGGTAAGTTTACACTATTCGCTACAAACAACACCAAAACATCCGCAAACTCTCATTCTAAACGGTAGTCTCCTACCCCACCCCCCACCTAAACGGTAGTCTCCTACCCCACCCCCCACCTAAACGGTAGTCTCCTACCACACCCCCCACCCCCACTCTCACATTATGTGAAGTCCCAACTCTATTCTGTGTTTATAATGGTTAGTAATCTTGACTTGACCGTGCCATTAACCATTGCCATTGTCCCCAGGGTTGTCGGAGTCCGCAGAGGTGGTGTTGCAGAGTCCATCGTCCATCTCGGAGGTCAAGGAAGGAGATAACGTCACCCTCAAGTGCCATGTGGATGGCAGCGAGGATATGAGGATCGAGTGGTTTAGGTATGTATATGTATTTACTTTTTTTACTGTAGTTTACTGTATGTTGGGTAAAGCCTACAATTGGTGGTCTAGTATACATTTTTTTGATGCGCCACAAACAGTGAAGGAAAATGTATATTATACCTTTTTTACATTAATTTAATTCAAAATAGCCTACCTAATATTCCCTATTGCTTAGGTATACATTGTTATTCAAATGGTAGATTTTTTAATGTTGAACTTTTTTTGTATTTCATCGCCAATAGCATTTTAGCGAATTTCCCTTTTAGGGAAGAAGCTATTACCTTATTTTTTGATTTACTGTATTTGGACTTTACCTATCTCTTCTAGTGTTTAAAACTACACTACGTTTCGGGAGGTAAGGAAACTCCTCCCGTTATCAAGTGAACCCTACTTACATCTAAATATCAAATTCTTACACCTAACTAACCTACATTTTTTTGGATTTTTTAATTATTTTTCTTTTACATTTTAATTTACACTAACACAAAGATCACATCTTTGTGTTAGTGTAAATTAAAATGTAAAAGAAAAATAAATGTAAAGTCCAAATAAATCAAAAAATAAATTCAAATCCATCGCTATTATGAGTTTCAAAAATAAAGCTATTACCGTTGTCGGCATGGTAAGACCTAGACCCGGGACTATGATAACTTTTCGTTTTTGTTTTGAGGTCCCCAGACCCCAAAAATACCATTAGTTTGAAACTGTATATATATATATATATATATATAATATACATATATATATATAATATTACATATATATGTGTATGTGTGTGTCCATGGGTGCGATAACTCTCGTAAAAATGGTCCGATTTTGATGAAATTTGGTACAAACGTGTAAAGCAACATTTATGACTTAAGATCAAAAAATAGCCAGGTCGCTTCATCCAAAGGGGTATTTTGGGGGGGGGGGTTTGTACTCAAAAATTGGTTTTTTGGAGTTTTTACATGTAATATTTTCATACCCCCGTAGCAGCAAACCTGCATACTCAGCGAATTTCCAATGCATATATATGTATCTTAATACCGAATAAAGTCACATACCAAGTTTCATCAATATACATTCATAAATAAACGATTTATGACATTTTAATTATTCTCCATAAGAATAACATGGCAGCTGAGTATGCAGGTTTGCTGAAGTAAGGAACACAAAAAATGGGGTTTTATACAAATATCATTATAACTCATGTAGGTAAAGCCACATACCAAATTTCATTAATTTATTTTCATAATGAAGGCAGATAACACGTTACTTATTCTCCATAAGAATAACATGGGGCTGAGTACGCAGGTTTTCTGCTACGGGAGCCTTGGGTAAAAAATTGTTTTTTTGAGCAAATATCAATGGTCCACAACCAGATGAAGCCGTATACCAAGTTTCGTCAGTATACGTTCATAAATAAGCGAGAAATAAAATTTTCATTTTCCTCCATAAGAATAACATTAGACAACGTACTGTGTTTAGCATTTTCAATATCTCGGTAACCAATTGACGTAGAGAAATGATGAAAATACCAAATTGTGTGTTTTTTAAGCTGAATCCAATGGGAAAAAACAAAATTTGACTATTTCCAAAATTATATGTAAAAAATTCGAAAAACCCATTTTTGGGGTACAAAACCCCCCCAAAATACCCCTTCGGATAGATCGATCTGGCTGGTTTTCGAACTTAAAGTCATAAATGTTGCTTTACACGTTTATACCAAATTTCATCAAAATCGGATAATTTTTACGAGAGTTATCGTGCTCACGGACACACACATATATATATATATATACAGTTTCGAACGAAGGGTGTTTTTGGGGTCTGGGGACCTCAAAACGAAAAGTTATCATGGTCCCGGGCCTAGGTCTTACCATGCCGACTACGGTAATAGCTTCTTCCCTATAGGGGAAATTCGCTAAAAAGCCAAATTTTAGTTCTCACCATTGGATTCAGATTTAAAAAATACACAATTTGGTGTTTTGGTCATTTCTCGACGTCATTAGTTACAGAGATATTAAAGGTGCTAAACACAAAACGTTGTCCAATGTTATTCTTATGGAGAATAAGAACAAATTTATATCTCGCTTATTTATGAACATATACTATCGAAACTTGGTATTCGGCTTCATATTGTTGTGGTCTATTGTTATTTGCACAAAAAAAGCAATTTTTATCGATATTTCCCGTAGCAGCAAACCTGCGAACTCAGCCCCCATGTTATTCTTATGGAAATTAAGTAAAATGTAATCTCCCTTAATTATGAACATAAATTAATAAAACTTGGTATCTAGATTCACCTTGTTGAGTTATATTGATATTTGAATAACAACTAAATTTTTCAGTTCCTTTTTGAAGCAAACCTGCATACTCATCCCCATGTTATTCTTATAGAGAATAATCAAAAGGGTATATATCGCTTAATTATATTGATGAAACTTGGTATGTGGCTTCACCTAGTTGAGTTATATTGATATTTGAATGAAAACCCATATTTTGAGTTCCTTGTTGCAGCAAACCTGCTTACTCAGCCCCCATGTAATTCTTATGGGGAATAATTAAAATATTATATGTTGCTTATTTATTAATGAATATTGATGAAACTTGGCATGTGGCTTCATCTTGCTGAATTCTATTTATATTTGCATAAAAACCAATTTGTTGTGTTCCTTGTTTCAGCAAACCTACGTACTCATTCCCAATGTTATTCTTATAGAGAATAATTAAAATTGTATACTGTATATCGTTTTTTATAAATTTATTTTGATGAAACTTGGTATGCGGCTCAATGTGATATTAAGACACATATCTTATGTATTGGAAGTTCGCAGAGTACGCAGGTTTGCTGCAACGGGAGTATGTTGTGAATAGAGCACACAAACGCTTTTGGTCCAAACCCCTCAAATTTTTGTGGACACCCTGGGATTTGACCCATGAGCCCTTGAACCATAGTCAAAGACACTAACCGTTAAGGTTGCGAGATGGCCTTAATGATGAACCTTAATTATTAATTTAGAGCTTGTAGTTATTCTGCATTCTAAATCATAACTGATAGTATGTTGGCGGTTTGTTAAGTCTTACTAATCAGGAAATCTGCATTTAATTTATTTGTTGCTGTAGTTTTAAGCTTGAATGGCAAGTAATTATGCTAGAACATTGTTAATTTACATGTACACAATTTTGGCTGCATAGTGTAACATGTTTTGTGTTATTCATGTGAATTTGGAAGTGCTACTAATATCAGCAGACGAATTTCCACCATTAAATTGTGAATTACATTTTGTTCATATATTAATGCTACATTATAATTGGGCTTGTCCTGTTACATAGTATTTGAAATAAAATAAATAGCTTGCTTATCAGTTTTTATCAAAGAAGCAGTAAATTGGACCAATATCTTTTTTAGATTCGGAGCCTATCACTGAACAAATTTACTAACTTCACAGGAATAAAAGCACAGTATCTAACTTTGGAATAAATTTCACTGATTACAGTGAATTTTAGCCAAACATTTGATTATTAAAGAGTAAGATTTTTTAGGATCATACATGTTCTCGGTGAAGGAAATGTAAATGAAAGAAAATAAAACAATGTTGTGCTTAGGCTTAGTCTTAGTTCTGCAGGTTCTTTCAGAAGTGGTCCAAATACTTTCTTACGGTGTTCCTCAACCTCTGTATTAGTCAGTACTTCATTCGTTATTGAAACGATATGATGTTCCTCAACCTCTGTAATAGTCAGTACTTATTTTGTAATTGAAACGACTTTCTTACGGTGTTCCTCAACCTCTGTATTAGTCAGTACTTCATTCATTATTGAAACGACTTTCTTACGATGTTTCTCAACCTTTGTAATAGTCAGTACTTAATTCGCAATTGAAACGACTTTCTTACGGTGTTCCTCAACCTCTGTAATAGCCAGTACTTAATTCGCAATTGAAACGACTTTCTTATGGTGTTCCTTAACCTCTGTAATAGTCAGTACTTAATTCACAATTGAAACAACTTTTTTTGTGTTTCTCAAGCTCTGTAATAGTCATTACTTTATAATTACTTTTTTCCGGTATTCCTCTGATTCTGATTTTCATCACGGTGTTACAGGAACGATGAGCGAGTGTTGAAGACTGACCGGGTGCAGCCGCGGGGCCGCCGACTGACGCTGCGAGGTGCGACACCCGGGGAGAACGGAGTGTATCGGTGCGCAGCCACCAACGAGGCCGGCACGGTCGACAGCTCCAACACTGTCTACCTCAACATTCCAGGTATGCCGCGATATCGGCTGACCTACTAGTGAATTTGGTTGACAAAACCTTATGGAGGATTTGGGTAAAAGAGATGGAGATAATGGTGGGAATGGTTCCCTTACCAGTGTTACTCAGAGGAGAGATCAATGTAATCAGAGCCTTTCAAACTTGTAAAGCTAAAGCAATTTGTTTTACTGATTTGTTATTTTTGAGAAATAACATATGACAAACTGATTTACCAAAACTGTTCTACATTATTAAAAGAATTTCTTGATTTTTTTTCAATGATTTTTGACCTTGAAAACTATTATTTTGTATACACGTTTGGTATCAATGAAAAGCTCTTATTCTTTGAAAAATCTCCACCTTCAGAGTTTTGCCCAGCGACGTACTCGGGGGGGGGGGGGGACAACTGCCCAGGCGCCCGTAAAAGCTGAGTACGGCCTTGGTTTCACCCCATAGGCTTTCAAATTTCCAATGTTAATCTTATGGAGTTAGTTTGATTTAGTTAGTCAGCTGATTAACCCTAGGAGTGCTGTTCCGCCGGTTTCCGGCGGGATTTTGTGTCGCCTACTGTGCTGACCGCCGGTTTCCGGCGGAATGTGACCGAAAATTGTGCAACGTAAATAAACCTCTATTAATCAACTCAAAAGTGAATAATATATATATCATGCGAAAGATAATATTCTGAACTTTCATTTTATTACATAAACAAACCCTGTAGCAGGTATATAACAATGTCACCGCGATTAGAAATCAAATGAATTTTAGGCGCGACACGATACTTGCAGCCGACACTTGGGAAATGTCAAAACATGACTTTTTTGAAATTACCCACCTCGGGTAATTTTCGTCGCACGATGTTGCGGGTAGTACCAATGCACAGCCAAGGAGTTATATTTCATTTTGGTATGGAGTTTTAGATCGATATATTGATTTGACAGATAATATGATTTTATAAACACAGATGATTTTTGTTCTTCTGTAAAATGCTGAACCGCCGTAAACCGGCGGAATGCAAAATCGAATATATATCCAGTGTAATGTTATATTTGCATGACATATAATATCTTATTTGAAAGAAGAAAGAATGGCGAATAATTTGGTGTTGCGCGATGGCAGCACTGAATGTAGCCGCACTCGATAGAGTAAACGTTCCATTGTGTTATATTTGTTCTGTCAACAGCTTGTATCAGCCATTTTGAGTTTCGTTTTATGTGCGTTGTGATATTTCTATCCGTGAGTTATTACTAAATAATTTAGTATTTCGGAGTTTTAGTGTTAGTGAAGTGTTTGTGTGTATATAACAGAAATCTTTATGCATTATATTATGCATAAATATTACTGAAGTTTGACAAATAGTGTTTATAAAGTGTTGTGTTTACTCCTACATAGGCCTAGTGAAATTTGCCAAATCCGCGACTGTTTAGTGCTACATAACACATATAAAAACAATAATTTACCCTAAGTGTTATACATTTTTATGTAGGTAATTGAATGTACTACAGCATGGTTATATTGGTTTGGGGGTAAAATATTTGGTAAAAAATTTATATACTAAAAACTGTGAAATTTATTTTTTCCAAATACGCAAAAATTCCAAAACATTATTTTATTTACATGTATTTATAAGTGACAATAATTTTTTACCATAAACCTATGACTTTTTTGGATTCCTTACTTCATTAGCTATACAAATATATATATATCATTATTAGTATACATATATATTACATTACTTATTTACATCACAAACTAACACTCTACAGTTTACGCATTTTTCGGGTTTCCGTTTATTATTACATTATGCCCCAAAAAACTTATAAAAAAATTCTTTCCCCAACATGTTATATATTTCTATGTAGGGAATTAGATTGTCTACAAAATGTATATAATGAATTTTCCATAAAAAATCTGTGGAAAAAATTTTACCCTGGCTGCTTTTGAAATTTCAAAAAAAAATATCAAAATTTTCTTATTCTTTTCACTTTACCGGAAAAAAAATGTCTAGATCTTTATTATTTTAATATCTCTAGAATCTCCTGTTCTTTCTGAACAAAATGAATATAAAATTAACTTGTTTACTCTAACGGTTGAATTTATATGGATTTTTAAAAAAAGGTCTGCAAAATCGCCAAATTTAGCTCGCCACACTACGCGTTAACATGGCGCCACTCCTAGGGTTAAAATGTAAATAAATATCAAATATCTGGCTCTATGCCTGCTAGATCCCCGTGTGGAGAACGGGTCATAAGCTAGTTAATATTATTTTGATAGTTGAACTTTATTTTTGTATCCATTATTTTGTAACTGTTATAAAAAAATAATTTATGAAATCTCAACCACTTAAAATATAAGCACTGCGGAGACCGAGCCATGCATGGTGATATTTTATTTGTTTCGTGACCCACGAATCGTGGGTGAAAAAGATATGCCCACTCTATAATCATTCAGTGGTTCTAGTCACTGTTTTCAAGAAATCTCTTGTTGATACTTTGCCATGTGTAATTGCTTCTTTGACAGTTCACTAATTAATTTATTTGCAGCTGTTATGATTCTTTTTTTGGTTTGAAACTCCACAAGCCCAATTTTCAAATGAGATTTTTAACTAAATACAAATTTTTCTGAGGTTGAGGTTTATACCAATCTATTTAACTCTTAGTTCCAAAGTTTTATCAAAATCATTCTACTGGATTCCGAGATAAATTTTGCAAACAAACAGACAGACAGACAGACGTTCATTGCTCGTAATAGAGTATAGAATTAAAGTCGGCGTCAATAGAACTGGTGGGTCAAGGACAACGATTGTAATAGACCAGCTGATATTTTTACCAATGTCCCTAGATCAACATTTGTTCTTGACCCTCCAGTTCTATTGACACCGACTTTAGTAAGAGAAATGTGGAATAACATATGATACAGTGACGGTTGTTACTGATATTATTACAAAATAACATGTTTTCGCATCACTTAGTTTTTCTTACCAGTGGTTGCGTATTGCGAGAGTATCAAGTAACACGTCCCCTCTTCATGTTGCTTGGTTTGAGGAAGATGCAATGGAGTCCTTTCTCTTTCTCTCCTCAATGAGCTAGTTTTTTTTAAATTCAGGACACCATTAAAATAATTCTGTTGTACAACCCTAGACCTTGAGATGGAACAACCTCGGAGGGCCTATAATTTACTGAAAATAACAAATGTTATACACCTCCTGTAAGAGAACTGTTCTCTTCCCACTCATCAATATAATACTGAACACCCATAATTTTTGGCTCTTATAACCAAAATGTTAGAGGTTCTTTTACATTTTCACTATGTTCATCTCACTGAATTCTCATGTGGAAGATGTACCCAGCGGCTCTGCTGTGGTTTCCTAATCCACCAGTCTAACAGTGAATGTCCCCTCAGGTGACCAGTGGGCCTGGATCCAAGTGGTCCCGCGGGATGTGCTGGCCAGGAAGGGAGGCTTGGCCAAGTTCGACTGTGTCTACCAGAGTGCCGATGTTCTCGAGTGGTACTTCAAAGAAACAGGACCTCTGGAAAACAGCACGAGGTGGGCGATAAATAATTACTTAGACCTCTTTATGGGATATCTGGGTGGAAAAGTTAAATCAATAGTTATTTTCATACTTTTTTTTATCATACTGCACAAATAAAATTACAGTAATATTGAAAATTTGGACCATAAAGTAGTTTACTGTTTTGGCAGTTCAGATAGGTAAAAAAACTTCTCATATTCAGCTTCGTACATACCTTTAGATTTACTTCGTAAGAACTCTCCTGTTACTTTTCTTGATTCTGTTAAAACAAAAGCAGCAGTATGAACTTCATTACCTTGCATTGCGTATGTATTTGTTTCCTTTAACAAACAAAACTTATGAGACAATTTTTGAGGTTAGCACTCGAAAAAAAAAAAAAAATCACTGTTGATGTGTTATTTCAAGGTAGAGTTTGGTGTTAGTTTTTCGCGTTGGTAAAATATGAATTATAAATTACAGAACCAAAATCAGCTGTTATTTGTGCAGTATGAAAAACAAGTTTTTTAGAAATAAAAAACTAAAAGAAGACCTGTAGCTTTTTATTTTAATAAATTTAAAGAGTAGCCTATTTTAAATGTAAGATCTACGGTAATTTTTTTGTTAGTGCTCGGTTTCTAAAGCTTTACAAATTAATTTATAGTCCAATGTGTTTTCTGATATGATCTGGAAAGGTAATTTTTGCAGGGCCAGCTTGTAGCAGGTCCTCAATCACTTCATTGTGTATTGTAGCTGTTCCCATTCGGTACAACACGCTTAATGTGACAAGTTATCGAAAAGGGGTACAGGATTTTATCGTAGTGAATCATGAATAAACCATTGCTTTGGCTTCTTCCTAAATTTATGTAGCATATCAAATAGTAAGAAAAGCAATGTAGTAATTTTTTCAATGACGTTTAACTGTAAAACTTGTAACACCAGAAGTCCTTAACTCAATGCTAGTGATGAGGGGAGATATGAAGTCAAGTCACAGGTAATGCAAGGGTCGGGCTTAACCGTAAGGTGAGGCCAAGTATGGCCATGTGGCTTATTATTCAGTTTTTTATGATGCAAACAAGATAAACAGGAACCAAACAACTCGCTGCTGCAGCAACAAACAGCAGAGGGCTTTGATGTCTGGCAATTGAGTGTGACAGACACATGCCAAAGCAACCCCCCCTCTCCCCAACCTCACTCATTGCCTCTGACTTGTGTCAGTGACTCCTCTTTAAAGACAGTAAAGATAGACTAAAAGGGAAAACCAACTCACTTAAAATGCTGTGTGCCTGTCTATGCTCCGGTAACACTTACAGTAGCCCATACAAGTCACTTGTCCTCAGTAAAGTAAAAGAATGTTATACACCTTTTTTGACTGATTTGGGAATTAATTTAACTTGTTAGTGTTGGCTTTAATCGTTTTAGTTATATTATTTTTGTAAAAAACACCATGACTTAATTAAGATTTTTCAAACTTTAGTTACAGTTTTGTAAAATGTAATTTGTTTAACTTACTTTGTTTGATAAATATCTATACAAAATTAAAAAGTTTGTCCTTCTGTGTAGTTTGCAAAAGTTATAGATTTTTAACACTTTTGAACTTATTATAAAATCTAGAGCTACAAAAATAATCGTTTCTTAAAAGTAATAGGTAGAGTAGATTAGATTCAGTTTATTTTCTTGAAACACTGTGTAACATTACCACTTTAGAGATACGCCGTAAAGAGGCGCTTCCAAGAGAGTATAAGAAGATCTTGTCAGTCCCCAATTTACCCATCTTTGAGGATCTCCCACAGGAGAGAAATCGCTACCGGTCTGGCAAACGGGTTTTGCAGTTAGCCTCTTCCTTTTTTGAGGAAAACTTTTCACTCGAACGAGCTTGGGCTGAATCTTGGGGAGGGCTTAAAGGACGGTACTTGGTCACCAATCCAACCGCTCCTGTGGTTTGGATGCAACTTCCTTGGAAGGAGGGGTCGAACTGAACTGATTTTGAACCGATGTACCTAGGTAACCGCAACTTTTGGAAGTCAAAGTGAAAACATTCACTTCGACCAATCCTTTTACTGTGGGGCCGACTATAAGACTACTTATTGAAACTTATTGAAACACTAATTTATTACAGTTTCAGATGTAACAATTATTCAGAAACTTACATTTGGAAATTTTACAGTTTTGTGTTTTTAAATAAAATTGTATATTTAATATGTGGTTGGGTTCCAGGATGAGTATTTTGCCGAACGGGTCGCTGGTGATTAATAAGGTCAGGCCGACTGACGAGGGTTGGTACTCCTGCGTGGGGATCAGAGGAGAGTCGACGGCTGTGCCACAGAAGTACACCTCCAAACTTACCCTTGCCTGTAAGTTAACAAGCTGCGGTCATGAAACATTTCACAGTTTTACCTCCTTTTCTCATGTTCATAGTTAAATTCAAATACTTATAAAGACTATTATCTGATCATCCAAAATTGTTGAGTTACGATAGAGGTAGTTCCAGTTCTGTGAGTGGTTCCATTATGACAGTTCTATCGCAACTTTGCAACTGTTCCACGAAGCAGTTACGTTGCAGCGATACTACAATGACTTGGCCATGTTGTAGCAGTATCGCTGTTTTTTAGCAAATTTCCCTTATAGGGAAGAAGCTATTACCGTTGTTGGCATGGTAAGACCTAGGCCTGGGACAGTGATAACTTTTCGTTTTGAGGTCCCCAGATGCCAAAAACACCATTCGTTCAAAACTGTATACATATATATATAATGTGTCCGTGAGCACGATAACTCTTGTAAAAATAATCCGATTTTGACGAAATTTGGTATAAACGTGTAAAGCAGCATTTATGACTGTTAAGTTCCAAAACCAGACAGATCGACCTATCCTAAGGGGTATTTTGGGGGGGTTTTGTACCCCAAAAATTTTTTTTGAGTTTATTACATATAATTTTTTTTTAAGTCAAATTTTAGTTTTTTTTATTGGAATCAGTTTAAAGATGCACAATTTGGTGTTTTGATCATTGCTCTACGTCAAATGGTTACAGAGATATTGAAAGTGCTAAACACAGTACGTTGTCCAATGTTATTCTTATGGAGGATAAGAAAAATTTTATATCTCGCTTATTTATCAACTTCTCCTGATAAAACTTGGTATATTGCTTCATATCGTTGTGGTCTATTGATATTTGCACTAAAAAACATTTTTTGGCCGATAGTTCCCGTAGCAGCAAACCTGCGTACTCAGCCCCTATGTCATTCTTATGGAGAATATGTAACGTGTTATTTCCCTTAATTATGAACATAAATTAATAAAATTTGGTATGTGGCTTTACCTAGTTGAGTTATATTGATATTTCTATAAACCCCTATTTTTTGTGTTCAGCAAACCTGCATACTCAGCCGCCATGTTATTCTTATGGAGAATAATTAAAATGTCTTAAATCGTTTGTTTATGATTGTATATTGATGAAACTTGGTATGTGGCTTAGGTGGTATTAAGATACATATATATGCATTGGAAATTCGCTGAGAGAACGCAGGTTTGCTGCTACGGGAACTATCGGCCAAAAAATGTTTAACTATTGGCTCTGGGGGTATTAATGTACTTTATCGTAATGACTTTCTTTTAAGGAAGAAATATATGCATTATTGGGAGCCTGAAGATTGCTTTGTCTGCAAGTCAAAACTAGTTGAGCGACGAGATTAAATTACTTATGAAGCAGGGATTTAAACCACATAAAGAATGGCAATCAAAAAATATCACACTTTAAAAATTAATGAAAAATAAGTGATTATTAATTTTCTTGTCCCACAATCTTTTTTGTTAAGTAAAATGTTTTTGAAATAATGACTGTTTCTTATATTTTAATCAAATTTTCCCATGCAAACTCATATGTGTGTATAGTCCTTCCCTATCCCAACATCTACGATTTCCATGTGTGTAAACAAAGTGGACAAATCAAATGTATAAGGGCCATCAAATTAAACGATATACTTACTACTAATTATATGGAATACTTGCAGAGGCTGGTATTTAAACAGTTGATATTTACCAGGATCGTAGATTTTTGGCTATGGGTATAATTCCCGTTTTAGATAATCAAAGAAGATTTTATATCTGTCTTTTATTCTAACCGGCCCTTGCTTCTTCTCGTTCCAGACCTCGGGGAGGTGGGAGGCCACTCCCTGGAGCCACCGGGGGAAGGTCCTCGGGTGGTGGGGGAGGGGGGGGAGCTGCAGGTGACGTGTCTCCCTCCGCGATCTCTGCCCCGCGCCTCGGTCGAGTGGCTCGGCCCCCTCGGAAGCCCCACCTCCTCCTCAGACCTCCTCACGGTTCAGGCCGCCAGTCAACGGGACGCCGGCAACTACACCTGCGTCATCAGCAATGCGGCCGACTCTAAGAGGGTCTCCTTCCAACTTATTGTGGCCAGTAAGTGTTTTAACAAACAATAATTTCTAAGGAGCATAATACGGGTTGTTAAGATTAAACAGGATAAGTAAACTACGTCACACAACACTAAAAAATACTTCACGTCTGTATGTCTGTTCTTTCATACCAGACAGTAAATATACAAAAAAGATGGTACAAGGCGATTTCAATCAGTCACACCAGACATCATCAGACCCAATCAGAGAATCTATTATATATTTCTCTGATTGGGCCGGATGATGACTGGTGTGACTGGTTGAAATCGATCACCTTGTATCACCTTTTTGTATACTTACCGTCTTGTATGTAAGTACAATATAAGTGTAAATATATTTTGTAGTTTTTAAATAATTATCCTGTTTTTACAAACATAAGCTTACAAACGTGCCTAAACAAGCTAATAAAGGCTTAAGTTCCATAAATAAAAATCATACAGCAAGCGAGGCATTGCAAATCAAATGAAACATGCAACAAAAATGAAAAAAATTCCTCAAGATTGTGGTGTAGTGCTGTCTTACATGCACTATGCAAAAAAGCATAATGCACTATTATAGGTCTACATGCAAGTCAGCAAAGCGAATGACAAATATCAAAATATTAATTTATACTGTTCAAAGTATTTAAAAGAAGATTTTTTTTATACAAGATCTAAACATTTAAACATTGCCTGTAGATAATGAAGTAGACTTCTCATTGCCATTGTAAAAGCTGTCCCTTCTTTTGTGTGAGCCAGGATTCAAAGAGGACGTAGGTACACTAATCACCAACAGAGTATATTTCTGTCAACTATTACTTATCCTCTCAGAAGTGGATAGTACAACAGTTGGTGTGTCAGGAAGCAATTACAAGTTGATTATCACTTGCTTTCTGGGGTGAAGATTGTTTACAAATTAACATAAATAGATAAACTAAATAATTGACAGCAGCACACTCTACGTCCACTTCAAACTCTGGCTAACACAAAAAAGTACAGTTGTGCCATATAGATGGGATGTCTCCTTCGGTATTTATAACCAATGATTTAAATCTGACTAAGCTCATATGTTCTTTTTGAATTTATTGGAAATATATTGGCTACTAAATTGGCCTAGAACACCATACTCTTGGGTTCTCACATGTATTAAATTCCTACCATCTTGAAATGTCCCCCGTGTTTGCAGCTCCCCCGACTATCATCAAGGGCCCAGTGAAGGTGTCAGTGAGGGAGGGGGAACCTGCCACCCTGCACTGCCAGTACCAGGGGCTGCCTCCCCCCATGACCACCGTGACCTGGCTACGGGACAAGACCCCCGTGCGGACAGACGGTCACACCCAGGTGCACCACAATGGCAGCTTGCACCTACACAGCGCCCAGGTGTCAGACCGCGGGGAGTACGTGTGTGTTGTCAGCACTGATTCTCTCCCTCCTGTCCACTCCATGCCGGCCACTCTGCACGTTCGAGGTCAGCTATTAAACTCTTTTTTTGGTTGCTTTTAAACAGAGTTTGTTTGGAAATTTTTCCTGGCCTTTTCAATGATTCCAGGACAACTTTTTTATTTTTTAATTTTCAACAGTGTCATTAATTTCTTAACCTACGTTAAGTCTAAAGAAGACACTTAGCATTTTTTTTTGTCTTTTGTAATATTACAAACATTTCAATTCAGTAGTTAAACTAAGAATGAAGATGTAAACATTTTTAAACAGATGTCATATGATCAAAGTGATATGTGATCCATCGGGCTGCACTTTTTTTGAGGATTTTTGCAGAAGCACTTTCGGCGTCTCACCATTCTCAACTGCTATTGATCAAAATGAAAAATATCATAATCAACAACAGACAGAAAGCTTTAAAAGTAAAACTTTTTAAATCTTAAAAGAGCAAATTATAATAAATTAGAAATGGTCATTCAGAAAACTAGAAACCTCCCGTCCCGCGCACCGTCAAAAGGATGCCACCCCGCCTCCAAAGCCCAAAATTCATAGAAGACCCAGTTCCATTGTTAACAAGTACATTCTTCTAGAACCCATCAATTCACATAAATAGACAAATAGGGGACATCAATAATCAGTAGCAGTTGAGAATGGTGAGACGCCAAAAGCGCTTCTGCGATAAATCTTGAAACAAGTGCAGCCTGTCGGACCACATATCACTTTGATAATTTTTAAACAGATTGGGAAGCTTATAAACACAGTTATTACTGTTCCTGATACATGATTTGTCCTGCAATTTCATCCTATATCCAAAATTTCTATTTACATCAGCAATCATTGCTTGTAATCAAGAAATAGAATGGTGTCAAAATCTTACTTCCTCATTAGGTAGCACAGGCTGTAAGAAAAACATTTGAAGGTTTTGTGTCTAATATTCCATGAAATTAACTCTTCATTTTGTTTTCCTTTCCCAGTGTTATAAGTCTAGTTTTGCTTACCGGTACCATTCCCATAGATATGTTACTGGTTTATACTCTTTTATTTAACTGGTTTAGGTTTAAGCATCTTTTTATTATCATTAGCTACTACTGCTCCTATGACAGATAGTCAATTAATTAATAGGTTTTTAGGTTATTAAATACCGTTAAATAACTGTATTACCGTTGTAAGAATTTGATTCTTCAGTTGGTATTCACACTTTTCAGAAATATTTAAGGGAAATTGCTAATCTATTCAACAGCAACAAAAAAAATCAAAGAAATCAAGCGTTCTTGGGTCTTGATTCGGTTCAAATTGTTGTTAAATATTGGCTTACTAAGATGCTAATTTAAAAAGGGTGCTAAGTTAATGTTATTACAACAAATATAGGATGGAAGTAAGGAATAGAGATGACACATTGTAGGTTGTCACTACCACTAATCATTTTGCAAAATAATATCCTCCTGCCTCTTTATAATAATTAGCGGTAAAAACATTCTAAAACATAAATTGGATTAGTTTACCTCGAAGAGCAAATTGCCATGCAAAACTAATTTACATAAAATATAAAGGGAAATTTAATTTATTTCAGGTTTATTCTATATCAAAAAATAAATTAATATAAATTAAACAGTCCTAATTGATTTTGAAACTTCGGAACATAGTTTGCAGATATGTACATTGATACTTACTAGCATTCAGTTGGAGCTGATTCTGGTTGAAGTCGTCAGCAAAATTTTGATTAAAAATATCTTGTATGGGATATGGTCCCCCCTCTGTCTCTGAGCATCGTTTATAGGTTTTGATTCCTTACTTCTCGTAATATCTTTACTAATATGGGTTTTCCCATATTATTAACATTCTACGTTCACTAAATATCATAATCAATTATTTTTTGCAGAAAAGTTAAAATTTTCTCCACGCCCAGTTGACAAGAAACTGGAGCTCGGTTCTGTGAAGAAAGTGTATTGCAAGGCACAAGGGGCTGACCCACCAGTCATTAAGTGGATGAAGGTAAGTGTTACGTACAAAACTATAAGTTACTTGACTTTAACCTGGTTTTCTTATTAGTATTCAGATATTCCTTAACTAGCAGACCCATTGCGGCTTCTCCCGCGTAATCTATGACAGTTGTGTGTGCTGCATTCTGTAGTTAGCCCGTGGAATTACTCCGAATAAAGATCTGCTATTTTGATTTTCAAATGACCATAAGGAAATCATGGTAACTTTGAAACCCTATGGGGCAAAACCCTATAGTTGAATCGGTATGAAAATACTTTCACTCTATCATGCCGGGAAGTTGGAGAATTAGTGATGAGTGAGTGAGGGCTTTGACTTTTATATATTAAGAGATTAGTTGTCTGGAAATAAAATTATACTTACTTTCAACCCAAAGCCAGTTAAAAGCGGTTTTTGCTTTCAGTTTTCCCCCCAAAAAATTGGCAAAAAAACCAGAGTTCATGGTCTAGCTATACTATTTATAAGTATCAAATTTTCAAATGCCTGCATATTCCTCCTATGTAAGCTCATTCTAATACATAGCAACGATTATTTGATACTTTTAGCAAATTTCCCCTATAGGGAAGAAGCTATTACCGTAGGTCTCATGGTAAGCCCGAGACTATGATAACTTTTTGTTTTGAGGTCTCCAGATGGCAAAAACACTATTCGTTCAAATTTGTGTGTGTGCTTGTGTGTGTGTGTGTGTGTGTGTGTGTGTGTGTGTGTGTGTGTGTGTGCGCGCGCGTGTGTGTGCGTGCGTGCGTGCATGTGTGTGTGTGTGTGTGTGTGTGTGTGTGTGTGTGTGTGTGTGTGTGTGTGTGTGTGTGTGTGTGTATGCGATAACTTGAGTAAAAAACGTCCGATTTCGATGAAATTTGGCTCAAATGTGTAAAGTGACATTCATGACTTTAAGTTTGAAAACCAGAAAAGTCGGACTATGGGAAGCGGGGTTTATGGCGGTTTTAAATTTTCCAAAAATCAGTTTTTTGCATTTTTCACCCGGAAATTTTTAAAAAACTTAATTTTGGTTTTCACCATGTTATAGAGCTTAAAAAAAATAATATAGTATTTTGAATTATTAACCTAGGTTAAGTAGTTGCGGAGGAAATCCAAAAAACCTACTCTTAAAATCTCCCATGTTAATCTTATGGGAAAAAGGTTTTTGGCTTTTCCTCAGTTCATTGTAATGTATACTTCACATTTGCTTTTACCAATCAGTTTAGCTCCACAAAACAATCATTTTGGTGTTCAAGCTGTGATTCTACACCCAACCATTGCAGGGATATTCAAAGTACTAAACATAGTACGTTGTCCAATGTTATCCTTATGGAGAATAAATCAAATTTGATATCTCCATTATTTATGAATGTATATTGATGAAACTTGGTATGTGGCTTCACGTAGTACTGTTGTATTGATATTTGTACAAAAAATTGATTTTTTGTTGATTATCCCCATAGCAGCAAACCTGCGTACACAGCCCCCATGTTATTCTTATGGAGAATAAGTAAAATGTAATGACTCCCTTATTTATGAACATAAATTAATAAAACTTGGTATGTGGCTTCACCTTGTTGAGTTATATGTGTGTGAGTTATATTTGCATAGAAACCCTTTTTTTGTTCCTTGTTGCAGCAAACCTGTTTACTCAGCCTTCATGTTATTCTTATAGAGAATAATTAAAATGTTATATAGCGCTTATTTATGATTGAATATTGATGAAACTTGGTTTCGATTGAATATTGGTAAATTGGCTTTGCCTAGTTAAGTTCTTTTTATACTTGCATAAATACCAATTGTTTGTATTCCTTGTTTCAGCAAACCTACGTACTCACCACCAATGTTATTCTTATGGAAAATAATTAAAATTGTAGATATCGCTTATATGTGAATATATTTTTATGAAACTTGTTATGCGGCTTTATGTGGTATTAAGACATACATTATGCATTGGAAATTCGCTGAGTACGCAGGTTTGCTACGACGGGGGTATTTAATATTCATCCTGTTGAGACTGGTACTGAGTACAAAGTGTTAATGGTTCTCCCCAATTCCAGGAAGGACAAGACACCCTGTCTATGGACTTCCCTGACCATGTGCAAGATGTCAATGGAACGTTACACTTCAACCAGGTCCAGGCCTCGGACAAAGGCAGATACACATGTGTGGCAACCAACTCTCAGGGCCTCATCAATGCCACTATCGAGATTGACGTTGTCGGTAAGTTACTAACCACTAATAGGGATGGTAGGTCATTGGGCACTGGGCTATTAATTAATGATCCTGGTTAAAGAATTAGTTGGTCTTAGTCAGTAACAAGGCTACACAAGGCATCTAACCCATTCTACACTCATTCATTCATATTCACCTTAAAATACGTCCTAGTTGCTTCAGTGTCTTACACAGTGATTAAGTGATTTTTAGATTTTATAGAGCTGAAAAACTTACCCTTTTACAATTTTAATCTACTCTTTCTTTTTAGTTTGTTCAATTCATTTCAGCGAATTTCCCCTGTAGGGAAGAAGCTATTACCATAGGTCTCATGGTAAGACTTAAGTCCGAGACCATGATAATTTTTTGTTTTGAGGTCCCCAGGTGCCAAAAACACTATTCGTTTAAATTAATGTATATATATATATATATGTGTGTGTGTCCGTGAATGCGATAACTTGAGTAAAAAATGTCCGATTTCGATGAAATTTGGCTCAAATGTGTAAAGTGACATTCATGACTAAGTTTGAAAACCAGAAAAATCGGACCATGGGAAAGGGGGTTTATAGGGTTTCAAACTTTTCCAAAAATCAGTTTTTTGCACTTTTCACCCTGAAATGTTTAAAACACTCAATTTTTGTTTTGAGCATTTTATAGAGCTTAAAAAAAACAAATAATATAGTATTTTGAATCATTAACCTAGGTTAAGTAGTAGGTTTTTTGCGGGGAAAATAAAAAAAAAGCGTTCATAAAATCTCCCATGTTAATCTTATGGGAAAATGGGTTTTTAAATTGTGATTCTACGTTCAACCGTTGCCGAGATATTCGCTAAACACAGAACGTTGTCCAATGTTATCCTTATGGAGAATATTTAAAATGTTATTTCTTGATTATTTATGAACCTTGGTATTAATTTATTGATGGAACTTGGTATGTGGCTTCACCTAGTACTGGTATATTGATATTAGCACAAATAAACGGTATCAGGAAACTGACACATACTTTCACCCTTTTAGCCAAATTTTAATGACATTGTTTTTATTTACTAAATATAGAATATGAAGTACAGATAAATGTACAGAAATTTGTCTAAAATAGTTGTTTTCAGAAATATCCACCCAAATCCCTTTTTGGGAGGCACTATAGAGTCCGTTGCCACACACAGTGGTTTTGAGAGAGGAAATGCCCCCTTGTCCCCCCCAGGGTTAAATGGCAACATATTTTGAATATCCTGTGTTGTTCAATGCTAACTTGACCTGCATATCAAGTTTTAATGAAATTGATCAGTAAATAAGACATAAATAGTTATTTTTGTATTCCCCATAAGAATAAAATTGGACAACGTACTGCGTTTACCGCTAAATGAAAATTTCAATTTTCTCCGCAACTAGCAATCGTAGAATAGTAATTCAGATTAATAATTTATTTAGTTTTTTGAGCTCTTTTTAATGATGAATAGTAATCTTTTTTAACATTTATGATTTTTTATGAAAAATCCAAAAAACTGAATTTTGGATGTTTTAAGTCCTGTAATTTCTGAACCCGAATTTTTCCAGAAATGCGGGTGGTGTCATTTTGTTGTAAACCTAAAGCTCTACAAACGACTAAAGTTTAATCAAAATCGTTAGAGCCGTTTTTGGGAAATTTGTATTTTACATGTTTTTTGGTGATTTTTGGGGGATAATTACCCTTATAAATCAAAAATTCAAAAAAATGAAAAAACAACTGGAGATATCGAGGATTAGTACCTACATACCAAATTTCATAAACATCGGTCCATTGGTTAGGGCTCTAGCTCTGTACACACACACACACACACACACACACACACACACACACACACACACACACACACACACACACACACACACACACACACACACACACACACACACACACACGCACACACGCACGCACACACGGGCAGACGGACACACACACACACACACACACACACACACACACACACACACGGACAGACAGACAGACAGACAGCACGTAAAAACCACTTTTTTGGGTTCAGGGAGCACCAAAACGAATATTTCCACTAACAACTCAAATTCGAAAATTCTGACGAAAACAATACTTTCTCCATATACTACGTATAGGGGGAGAAAGTAAAAATTGATTTTTTGTCAATTATCCTCATAGCAGCAAACCTGCATACTCATCCCTAATGTTATTCTTATGGAGAATGCGTAAAGCTTTATGTCTCCCTTAATTATGAACGTAAATTATTAAAACTGGGTATGTAGCTTCACCTGGTTGAGTTATATTGATAATTGCAAAAAAAACACAATTTTACCTTCCTCATTGCAGCCCTAATGTTATTCTTATGGAGAATAAATAAAATGCTATATATCACTTATTTATTTATGTATTTTTATGAAACTTGGTAAGTGGCTTTAAGTGGTAGTCAGAAATATATTCATGCATAGGAAATTCGCTGAGTACGCAGGTTTGCTGCGACGGGGTATTTATATTTTGGCAGCGGCTGTAGCTCAGTGGTAGAGTTCTGGGTTATCACCCACCGAGCCCGGGTTCAATTCTCGGCTCGTGATAAAAAGCTCGGCCGGCCACTCCCGTAGTTCGGAAGTTTTATTGAGCCGTTGGTCCACCTGCACAGGAATAAAAACAAAATAAGTGCAGGAGTCTTAAGGCGAGGAGAACTCCTGCTTAATTGGCGGCCTCCCTCCACTATTAGCCATACGACTATTTATTATTTATTTATTTTTATATTTACCTTTTTCAAAGGGAAATAATAGGCTTAGGGGAGGATAAAGCAATAGATTGGTTGTATTGTAACTTTAAAAATAAAACAGAAATATTTAAAATGTTATAAAAGTCATATGCATTATCACATTTAATAACGTCTTGTAAGCTTAAAAAATCCACTGCATCTATTTCATAAACATGTTAAAGTCAGAATGTTTTTTTTCTTCAATAATTTAATAATTATCATAGTGCTATGAGTTTTCTTGATGACCATCAATTTGAAAATAAAATTCTACAAAATTCCCACAATTTGTTGCTAAATAAATGGTTAGTTGTGGGTACCACGCTGAGCGAAGGTCCCCCACCACTGCGACCATATGAGGGCCAGTCAGTGTGAATGAGGACTTATCGCTAAGCTAAGGTCCATCTTGTTCCTACAGCTATTCAAAATGTCATATATCTTGTTAACAACTCTGAAACTCGTACAGTTATTAAATTGTATAATTACCTGTTTCAGTGACCCCAAAGTTTGTGGTTCTGCCGCAAAATCCAACAGATGCTTTTGAGGGTTATCCCGTAATCATGGACTGCATCGCTGAGGGAGACCCAAAACCCACCATTCAGTGGGATAAAAACACCGTCATGAACGATTTTGATCAAAGAAGGTATTAGTTGCTTTCAGTTTTAATTTGTATTAAATGACTCATGTACAGCTTGTGCTTTGAATCCCGATTTTTTAAATCTGACTCAGTGGTTCCACTGCAAGTATTGGTGGTTTTCCTCTATCCCACTTCAAAACCTGTGTCATTAATACCTTTATAAATATTAATTCATAAACCTATTTTCACCTGTTTAAATTAGTTGAACTGGTCGCAAGATGTCGCCACCTGTACATTGAAAAATAAATAAGTGAGAATCTCTCATTAACCCTTTGCAGTCCGACGTCCGATATATATAAACCCTAATTTATCAAGAATACACCATTTTGGCGGATTTCGCCACAATTTACAAATTTGTCTACAACTTCTTTATTTTTCAAGGTAGGTGCATGAAATTTGTTGTGTTTGGTTTAGAACTAAGTAGGGAACTTGAGAATACCAATAGCATATGTTTGTATGGGCTCAATGTTTTTTTTTAGCTATTTGTGTTCAAAAGTTGGCTTTCGCAAAAAATAAACAATAAAATTTTATAATAAAAAAAGGTAATACTTTTCTCTTTTTTTACGAGACTATTATACATATTTGGATGTAGAATTTCATAGGGAATAAAACAAAAAAAGAATTATGGCTCTATCTGTTAAGGCAAACAAGTTAAAAACATTTTACTAATGCTTACAAAATTGATTAAAAAGGCCTGGCATTTTTGGCTAGGACCAAAAAATTTTTGGCGGACTGCAAAGGGTTAAACTGACATTTGTATGGGGTAAATCATTTTAAAATTACAATTCATCAATAGTGGAGGATTTAAATTTTAAAGTGATTCCTTATTTATTTACGGAATTTTGTTAAGTATGAAAACAGAAGATATAAGTTAAGTTGGTTAAGTATGAAACAGTT
Organism: Allygus modestus; assembly: GCA_963675035.1. NCBI lineage: Eukaryota > Metazoa > Arthropoda > Insecta > Hemiptera > Cicadellidae > Allygus > Allygus modestus. The sequence goes on from OY776112.1 coordinate 118,138,583, forward strand.
ATATTTATGGACATTACATTGTTCTGTTTCGGAAGGCTAACCTGACATTTAAAAAGTTGTAACCTATTTTAGAACTCTGTTTCTCTGTTATTATTATTTTTGCTACTGCCAATCGTCTAGGTGGGTCAGTATTTACGTGAATATGAAGTTGATTGTTTATGTTCAAAATTTGATTTGTTGGCGAAAAAATTAACTCCAGGGCTCCTGTGAAGTTAACAAGCCCGTTAACCCTAGCAGTGGCCATTCGACCAATTTGGTCGAATTTTTATGTCGCCTGTTGTGGCCATCGACCAAATTGGTCGAATTCTACAGAAAATTTTGTAACGTTAATAAACCAATAATAATAAACTCAAAAGTCATCAATATATATATCATTCGAAAGATCACATTCTGAACTTTCATTTTATTACATAAATGAATCGTGTAGCAGCTGTATAACAATGTTACGACGATTAGAAATTGAATGAAGTTTTGGTACAACGCAATTGCTGCAGCCGACGCTCTGACAATGGCAAAACACGATACTTTTGAAATTACCCAGATCGGGTAATTTTTCTCGCAGGAAGATGCGGTTGGTACCAATGCACAGCTGAAGAGTTGCGCTTTTTTTTGGTATTAATTTTTAGAATTAAATATTGATTGGGCAGGTTATATGATTTTCTGAAAACAGGTGTTTTCGTTTTTTTTGTATTATGGCCAATTCGACCAAATTGGTTGAATTCTAAATTCGCGTTTATATGCATTGTATGTTATAGTTACTACTCATATAATATGTTATTTTGAAGAGGAAGAAATGTAGAGTAATTTAGTTTTGCCGATGGCAGCACTGCTCCTAGCATAACAGCTGTCAGATATTCAACAATTCGTCATTTGTTTTGATCTGTTGTTCGCCATTGCGGTATTGGTAAATGCTTGTCTATGCATTAGGTGATTTTTATCCGCGAATCGTTTATGAATTAGGTATTATTTCGGAGTTTTAGTGTTAGTGAAGTGTTTGTGTGTATATAACAGTAATCTTTATGCATTATATTATGCATAAATATTACTGAAGTGTGAGAAATTTGTGTTATATAATGTGTACCACAACTAGTCATTGACATGAGGACTTCAGGGGGAGGGTGAGTTTTATGTTTGTTTTATGTGTTTTTATGTATAGTAAATGTTTGATTTTTATATTTATAATAAATTTTTATAATTGTAATGTTGACTCTTTTTCATTATTGGGTAGGCCTAATATAATTTAGAACAATTATTTCGTAAACCCCTATATAGGCCTATTGACCGCACGTTATCTCGTACATAACACGCCACTAACCTATGTATATGTAAATATATATATATTTGATTGTTTATAAATACCTGTAGTAATAATAAATAGATATAATATGACAATATTTATGTTTATACAAATTACAAAGATCTCATTGAAAAATACTACTTTTCACAAATTTGCCAAGTCCGCGACTATTTGTTTGTTGCTACATAACACATATACAAATAATAATTTACCCTAGGTATTATACATTTATAATTAGGGAATTGAATGTACTACAACATGTTTATAATGGTTTTGGGGTAAAAAATTTGGTAAAAGAGTTATATACTAAATATTGTGAAATATTTGTTTACAAAAAACGTAAAAATAGCGAAACATTCTTTTATTTACATGTATTTATAACTGATACTAATTTTTTACTATCAACTGTATGACTTCTTTGGATTCCTTACTTCATTAGCTTTACAAATATGTATATATAAATATTAGTATATACATATATTACATGACTTATTTACAACACAATATAACACTGTACAGTTCACGCTTTTTGCGGTTTTCCGTTTATTATAATATTATGGTCCTAATACTTACAAAAAAAATTTTTCCCCCAATATGTTATATATTTATATGTAGGGAATTGAATGTACTACAAGATATTTATAATGGATTAGGGGTAAAAAATTTGGTAAAAAAGTTATATACTAAATATTGTGAAAAATTTGTGTTCAAAATACGCAAAAATAGCGAAACATTCTTTTATTTACATGTATTTATAAGTGATAATAATTTGTTACTATCAACTATATGACTTTTTTGGATTCCTTACTTCATTAGCTTTACAAATATGTATATATATATATTAGTATATACATATATTACATGACTTATTTACAACACAATATAACACTGTACATTTTACGCTTTTTGCGGTTTTCCGTTTATTATTATTTTATGCCCCTAATACTTACAAAAAAAAATTCTTTTCCCAACATGTTATATATTTCTATGTAGGGAATTAGATTGTCTACAAAATGTATATAATGGATTTTCCATAAAAAATCCGTAGAAAAAATTTCACCGAGGCTGCTTTTGAAATTTATAAAAAAAAATTTCAATTTTTTTTATTTTTTTCACTTTACTGAAAAATTACTTTCCTGAATCTTTATTATTTTAGTATTTCTAGATTCCCCTGTTCTTTCCGGTAAAAATGAATATGAGGTTGGCTAGGTTTACCTGTACGGTTGAATTTATACGAATTTTCAAAAAAAGGTCTGCAAAATCGCCAAATCTGCTTGGCCATTTCCCACTTCAACATTAGGCCACTGCTAGGGTTAATATGCCTACAGTGTCTGTTGTATTGCAGGTTCCATGTGCTTGACAACGGCTCACTGGTGATCGATGAAGTTCATCTCTCAGACGAGGGCAAGTACGGCTGCACAGCTGGCAACAGCGGTGGACTCAAGCGATACGAAGTCTCACTCATTGTTCGCAGTGAGTAAACAGAATGTTGTTTTGAAAAATAAACCGTGTTCTGCCTGTCAGCCACATATTTCTCGCAGAACATTTAAGATATATTTATCTCTTCACCATACTCTTATTCTTCCAAATTTTGGTCACTTTTTGTCATTTTCAACGCTAATTTTGGAATTTTCAAATAGTAAGTCCACCGTACCAAATTTGGATGTGTTACCGTGACATAACCCCAAAATAAACTAAATGTTTTTTATATCTGAATATTATGTGTCAAAATTCAGAAAACAACCAAAATTCCCTCAAGGCTTTGCCTCATTGGCCTTAAAAGTTTCATCAATATATAAACAGTCTGAGTAGAATAATAATTACTATAATTTTGCAAGTCCATGCATTTTGGCCTTTGTATCGTGTGAATGTTAGTTATAACAGTTCATCACTTTCTCCATAGAATGCAGCTCAAACAAAAATTTATTTTGTTCTGCATGAACCTTCCCTGATAATGCCAGGCCTAGTTAAATTAAATCATACTTTTTCCTCTTTTAATTTGCTACTTAGAAGATTACATTACATTGAAATTGTGTTCATTTTTTTATATTCAACTGAGAATCCTGAAAGAAAAATAAATAAAATTATTGATATATTTAAATTATTTTGTTATAAAGCCAGATATTTTAGTAAAGGATCATTAAAAAATAGGAGAACACTTTAGTTTAAAAAAATTCAAAATAAGAAAATCATTGACACCGTCTTATGACTGGAGATATTTTTCAGAATATGTAAAAATTTATTTTGTAACTGATCAGTAGTGAAATATCGTAGATACAATCGACAATTGTAATATCCTACAGCTCTATCAACTGTACTGTAACAGCCGCTTGCTTTGCTGGATACATAGTCTATGTGGACGGGAAAAATGAGGCTGTCAACCTCTTTTAAAACAAAAACAAAACTGTACGTTTATTGACAGATATGGATGGTTACCGGCCGGACGGAGCGATAGAGGGGCTGGAGGGGGAAGGCTCTATGATGACCCGCACAGTTAGCATCACGCTGAGTGCCGCGGCCGCGTACATGGTCCTGGTCATCGGACTGATGGCGTGGTGCCGCTACCGGAGACGCAAGCGCAAGCAGGCCTACCTCGACGCAAACCCTGCCTCGCCTCTCTCAGATCGTGAGTGGTTTTGTATTTAATTTTAAGGACATCTTCAGTCGCGTGGTCGACACAGGTTAACCCATTGGCTTAGAATGCCGTGCTAGGGCCATTCCTAACTTTTCATGTTTTAAACCTATGAATTGGAATGGACAAAATTGTGTGGATTAATGGCGTATTTTATTTAAAATATTGTTTTATTTCAGTTTAAATAGTCGCATTGGCATATAAACACACAGTAGACATAAGTAAAAGGTAGCAAAATCAGTGTTGACTATGTGCAACTCACAAAGAATTAATCGATCTCGTCAACTTCCAAGCAAGCCTGCCGCCAACATTTTACTTGGGCCCTCCCACCAACATTGCCAAAGACTGGTTAACTCATTGAGAGTTGCATAACTGGTTAGTTTTGGTTGTGTGGGGGAATCAAACCCACGAACATTGTATCAACATCTGGCTAAGGTGTGTCCACGACTTAACCAACTCAGCTAACACGACCAAAGGCCTAGCTGCATTATTTAGGTTTATCAATCAGTCCGCTCCCCTAGAGGGGAGAACCGTAGTTGCCCGCAGTCATTAGTTACAGATTTTGCTACTAGAGTGCAGCACCAATCAAATCCCGTAATAGGCTATTGTTTATGGAATAAAATTACTATTAACTATTAGCTTAACCCTCCCAGTGGCATGAAAGATTGTGACCGTGTTGCCTGAAGCGGCAGGGTCATTTTGGCAATTTTGCATACAGGTAAAACTTTAGAAATTTGTAAAAAATCCAATTTTGAAGTAAACATATCAATATGCATATTTTTTTGTTCACAAAAATCAGAGTAATTTGAAAATGGTAAAATAAATTAAATTCTGAAAGGTGGTTTTCAAGATAAAATGAAACATTTGAACAAATTTAGAAATTTTGTTTATAAATTTTGAAAGTAAAACCTTACTGTAAAAGCAAACCAATTTTTTTTGTTAAAATGATAGATGGACCAAATTTTGCTTATCTAATTCCCTATGTGGAAATATATACAACTCATGGAAAAAATTATATACATAATTACATTGAATAATTTGGAAAAAGTGCAAAACAGCTATTTGTACGTGATCAGTTTGATATTCCAAAAAATTACCCCAAACAATATGCAAAAACAACTAAATCTTATTTTATTTGAAGTTTATAAAATTATATAAGACAGTCATATAAGAATCAAGTCTAAACAAATTTTTCATAACATTATTAGACGTGAAATTTGAAATTTTCTTTTAAAAAAAAATATGTGTTATTCAAAGTGAGATAATTTGGTTATAACACCTAATGCTCTCAAATAAGGTATGTTATATGATTCACTAGTTATTTCCCTACAATAAAATATATAGTTATGTATATAATTATATAAAAATAACCCTCCCAGTGTCAATCGCCTGATTTCAGGCGACTTTTTTTGACGCTCAAGTATCAATCGCCTGATTTCAGGCGACTTTGCAGACATTCAGTTTGGCGCGGATATTTAGCTTATGATCAGTCGTTTCGAACCATCGAGCATACAAAAGTGATCGGGGATTCATAGCAACTATCAATGAGACTCATTAAACTGAAAGAAAACAATATTTTAATTAAAATACGCCATTAATCCATTTAAAATCATAGTTTAGTCCATTCCCATAAATAGGTTTAAATATTAAAAGTTAATGACGGCAACAGCACGTCATTTTAAGCCAATGGGTTAATGTGTGAACGGTTTCACAATTTCACGAACCGTTATTACTCAAACAGTAAGCTGCATTTATGTTTAATTCGTTAAATAGTGATTTATTTGAATGAAGAAAATACCTCATTCAATTTAGTGTAAAACAAAATAGTAAACTAACTTAATATTAAATCTAGGATTTTATGGAAAAAGCACTGGGGCTTATACATTTCAGAGGAGGAAAGAGATAGGACACAGCCAACTATATTCTTTTTAAGTTTGAAAAATGCTTCACAGCTAGCCAAAATTTTACTGAATTATGTGTGTTTTTAGTGTACTGTTCAACTTATCTTTCTTTCGCAAGGTGATTTATAATTCAGTTTGCGAATCAAAGACAGTGATAACTGGGGATGGGTCGGTTGCATTTTTTATCGGTTCGGTTTTTTACAAAAAACGGTTGTCGGTTTCGGTTATTTTTCAAAGAACTTACCTAATAATAACTGTCTTGTCCATTCTTTAAATTTAAGTTTATACCTAGATTCTGAAATTCTGCTAAAAAAAACTTTAATTGATTATTTACCGGTACCTATAAATCCCTATTTCACACTTTGTTTCACTGGTTTACATAAATACTGCTGCAGAGTCACTATGCAGGAGAGTTGGTTAAAAATTCACAAGTAATCAATCAAAGACAAATCAAATGAATTTATATAAAATATTATGGGCCATTACAAAATTAATTAATCACCTAGGCTTAAAACCTTTTTTAGCCAAATAATAATAAGTTAGCCTAGGAAAATGACGTAGTCTACATAATCTTTAACTTCAATTTTGTTAAGATGTTAAGGTTTAACCCTTTGAGTGCCACAGCGTAGCTCACAGCGACGCGATGTGTTTACGCATAAATTGCCGAGCGTCGCTGACAGCGACTCTCGGTATTTTATGTAGTACTTCATATCAAAACAAGGTACTGGCTTTCAAAGTATTTTGTTTTGATCCAGAAGCTTCCAGCTATCAGATCTACAGCAATTTCGTTGCCTTTGGTCTGTTAGCAGACCCTAATTTAGTCATCTCTGTCGCAGATGTCATCTGTATTTGTTGTTGTGTAATGTTATATGTTTGTTGTTGACGTAAATATCACTTATATTATTGTTATTGAAGTTATACTTTAGTGTTTTTTACTTCCTATTTACGTATGAAATAAAAACAAGTAGCAGAATGGATAGAAACTACTTGAGTAACCTTCGGGAATTAGTTTACAATGATCTTGGAAACAGTGTCATTGTCGTAGATTCAAAGTTTTTGTGAAAGTAAAAGATACACATACATCTTTTGTTTTCTAGTTTATTGTGCATTTCATTTACTTTGGTAGGCCTAATGCTTATATACTAGTAATAATAAACATGTTTACTGACAACAAACTAAAAAATAATATTTGTTTATATTACAAAATTGTACTTCAACTGCTTAGTAACCACATAGCCTAGGCCTAGGGCCTTTTTTGAATTGTAACATATTTTCATTTATTTTTTTTGCAAACATTAATTGATATTGATGATTTATACATCAGTTTTGATCAGCATTTTCTGCTCTTTCTGCCTATTGGGTTGAAAAATATCAAATTAAATTTTTAGCATAATTTACGTAAGTCAAAGTTGAAAAAAAAACAAATTTTTAATTTGTTTTATATAAAAACATATTTTTTAAGCCCCAATTTATTTTCTGATTATAGTTACTTTATACTATTTCACAGAGAATTTATTCATACACAAAATAAATAAAAAATTACATGGATACCTCTAAAATTGTATTTTATATGATATTTTATGTAAACTACTACATTTTCCATTGAAATTAGCCCGGCAATTTATGCATAAGAAATGGCCATGATGCCGCGGCACTCAAAGGGTTAAGTTAGAGATGAGTCGATTCCAATTTTTTAAAATTCTGATTCTGGTTCCGTTTCTTACAGATCGACTCTCGATTCCGATTCCATAGATTCCTAATAACAGTTTAAATAGCAAAGTAATAATTTATTTAAAGACAATAAGTTAGTCAGTAATTGGTTTTCATTTAATAAATTAGAGACAATCGGTTGGTGATTATTTTTCATTAATAAAATAAAATAAACTTTAAAAGTAAATAATAACAAAAAAATAAGTTGAATTGCATGTTTATTTTTTATATTATTCTTATGCTTTAAGTTACATAAATCTCCTTTGATATTTTTTGAAATTGGTTTGTTGTGTTATAAAACAATCACTTTGGAAGTTTACTATTCTTGACCGATAAAAATAAATTTGTAATGTTAAATTTAGGATTTTAAATTTTGTATACAAATTAGAAATGAAAATTTGTAAAAAAAATATTTTTTATGATTGTAGATCAACGTTTTTAAATATACTGTAATTTTAAATTCATACTTTAAATAAATTGAATAACAATACATTTTAAGATGTCTAGCAGTCGAAAAAGTTGGGAAAGTGGAGAATTTGAATAGAAAGAAGAAAGAAATAAAGAGTCGGGAAAGAAGGAAATCAACATAGAAATGTTTGAATAGTCGGGAAAATAATAAAACTGATAAACAGCGGTTGTATTACCCATATCTCTTGAACTAAAAGTCACATAACTTTGATTGACATTTTATTTTATTTGTGGTAATCAGACGAAAAAAATACGACAATTAGTTTCGGTTTTAGCATTTTGGACTAAGAACTGTTATCTCTAGAATAAATTACCAGGACCCTCGGCGAACAATAGACCAGCCATTAAGAATGGGACAAAAAATGTAGGGTCGCTCGGCGACTCGGGCTACTAGCTTAGTTTACTTATCTGTTTTCCTCATTCTCGTACATCCATAAATAGGATTCCTGTCAATTCTACTTTCGTGTTACTTGAGAGTTATTTTGGGACTGGAAAGGAAGTGATTAGTTGTCGGGAGGGGTCTTATTTCAACCACTTATTTTGTTAAACGTTGTTTAGCTTGTCATTTGATATTTTTGTACAACATTATAATGCTTATTTCCAATACTTACTGACAGTGAAAAACCGAAACCGACATTAGACGATCGGTTCTCGGTTTTGGCTTTTTTGTAAAAACCCGGTAAAACCGACAACCGACCAACAACCGACACGTACCTAGTGATAACTTAAATTAGAATCCTGTCAACCAATTTAAAATCTTAAGTTTAAAGCATTGAATCCCCTTCATACTGTTTCAAATTTGATTTTACTGTGTTTATCTGGAGCGGTTGATTGTTGCAGTAGCGAAGGCGGAGGCAGGCAACAGTGTAGAGACGAAGGCCAAAGCTCGCAACGGAGACGTGATGACGCCGCGCAGTGACGGAGAGAACACAGGACAGTCGGCCGGGTCTAACCAGTCCAAGCGGTCGCGCGGGAACTACGACAAACTCTCCTTCCCCCGCCAGGACATCCACAACATGATGCTGCTCGGTTAGTAATACCATTGACTATACACCTGTACCAGACTGAAAACCTTATGGGCCCGTCTGATAACAAAAGATTTGGGATTCTCCACGTAGTTCTGACAGCACTGGATAGTAATCACTACCATCGCACGCAAAGGCCGACGTAACTCTGGCTCATGCAGCTTGGCGCGCTCAGCTCGGCTGTGGTGGGTTTAAAAATCTCATTTTGTTAATAAAAGAACTGTCTCGCTTCCCTCGCACCTCGGAAGTTTTAATATACGATTTAACAAAGGCTGCAAGGCTGTGCAAAGGTTGTGTGAAATAAAAATAATATTGTAATAACTGTTAAAATCTTGTGATAAAACTGGTGTCGACGCCATAACCGTCTTTCATCAGCGTCAATCAAGCGTACTCTGTCTGTTCGTCTGCCTATGCGATTCCAAGTAGTTCGCGTAATGTCTACTAGGAGGAAGCCCCTGTTGCCGACCACACTCAATAGATTGTGCTGTTTCTTGGTTAACCAAATTTAGCATTGCATTTACTGTCTAGAACAGGTGTATAGCAATGGTAATACATCACTTTTAACTTGAATTTGGTTATATCGGTTGTTATATTTTACTGGGGTAGGCCTATACTTGTTATAAGTAATCCTTTGGGTTTGTTATTCTTTTCTTACAGTAAATTAATACTCTAGTGCTATGATCTATGCTCTATTATCAAATAGTGGAATCAGGTGACCTAGAAGTCTTATGACCTTTTCCGTTAGATTAAAATGTTCTGGCTTAATGAGGAAGGTCTAATTATAAAGTTTTGAAAGATTCAGCCATAGTTTAATGGTTGTTCCTAATTTATCTTGTTATAAAACTGTAGAAATAAAATAAATGAAGTTTAAAAATCACAATTAAAAAGTGAATTTAACTTTTCACTTATGTCAATTTTTTTTAATTTAAGAAATACGATTATGTAAAAAATATCTCAGATTGGTGTTTGCATTTCACTGAGTTAAACTACATAAGATAAATGATATTAAACATTAATTAATAGCCAGCTCACTTTTAACCCTTCAACGTAGACATTTTTTATTTTTTACTGTATTAATGTGGTTGACTCTGTGTTGTGTTACTGATTTTTTAAATTGATTGAATGCCTCAACATGTAAAATGTAATATAAATGTTCTTCCGGTGGGCACACACACAGTAAAGTAGGTAAAAATTGCAAAACACCTGATCAGATGTGAAACTTAAAAGGAATCCATCCATCCCGTCAGCTTGGACCTGAGACATCCATGTTTTCCCATGTTCCTCCCTCCCATTCAACTCTACCACAGACTGGTGAACAACTATGCATGAGTTGCACATAAAAACCACCGATTGAGATGGAATTTGAACCCTCGATCCAAGCACTACACCCTGGTCGGGAAGGTATCACTTTAAACCACTCAGCCAACCTAATCGGATAGAAGTTGTACTGGTTTATGTAGTATTTAATATAAAGCAGGGTAAGGAAGTTTCTTTTGCGTCTTTCAAGATACACCACATGTCAATGACCCAGACTGCAAACGATGCTCATAATGGTACAGTTGCTTATGCAATAACAAACCCTTCAACGAGTTTTAACAGCATATCAAGTACTGCAAACAACGTTTAACGGTTAAGTCGTCATGCAGTTATGGGAAAATGTAGGACTTAAGTGAACAAGCTCAAGATTAAGGGTTACATCATCGTGCAGCTACCAAAAAATGAGCTCAAGACCAACAGTGTGGCTATATCTGTGTGTTTGCTTGTTGTGCAGGTAACGGAGAGTTTGGGGAGGTCTACTTGGCCCAGGCCCGAGGCCTACACGGTACCAAGGAGGCAGAGACTGTTGTGATGGTGAAGGCCCTACAGAACACCCGGGACGAAGCGTCACTCCAGGAGTTCAAGCGGCAACTGGACATGTTCTCTCGTCTGGACCACACTAATGTCGCCAAGATCGTGGGTCTGTGCAATGACCAAGAGCCTCACTACATGATACTCCATTACTCCGACTGGGTTAGTTGGTCTTGTGTCCGTTTGCATACACTATTCGTGGCTGTTATGGGTAAAAAGTAAAGTGTAACCTTCTGGCCAAGGTCTGTTAGAGTTTTCAGGTCGCACTAGTGCCTCTGACACGACCTTTCGACTGCTTATGTAGCCAAGACCAATGGCCTAACATGTCTTCCGAAGCACGGTGACAGTTTGAGTTTCAAAAGCTACATGGATTTCACCGGGAGTTGAACCCGGTTGTTTTGGGTGATAGGTTAAATTAACCCACTCGCCTACGACTGCCATATATGCTATGGGTCAAGATGTGCCTTTAGAACAGGAAGTTATAAAATCAATACGATGGTGTTTTATTTCTTCTCTAACTATCCTATGGGGAGCAATATTTTTCTCAGCCTAGATGCTAGGTATTAGTCTTACAAGATGGATAGTTTGGTTTATCTCAAGCCAGGATGTTCCAATTTCTAATGTTTTTACAATTTTTTGCTTCTGTGATGTAATATAATGCTTCTTTAAGTCAGGCAAGTAAGCTAATGATTAGTAATTTCACGTTTTACTAAAAGTATATGTTAAAAAAAACATAAAAATCAGGTATCCCGCCAAAATGTTTGTAAGGCATTTGTTATTTTAACACTGGAAAATTAAAGTTAAAAACCTTGTAAAAAGATAATAATAAACAAAGCTTATGGTGTTTTGTTTTTTAACAACATTAATTTTTAATTTTAAATTTATAATGTCAAACTCTACAAAGTGTGATTAATTTTAGAAATATTGCAGACACAAATTTGAACCTAAAATGTTCTTAGAATTCATTAGCGATGTAGCCTCCATACTTCACTGTGTGGTTGATATAGCTATGGACCACTGCTAACATGAGAAATACTAAACAAAACTAACCGATGTATCATTGTTTACAGGGTGATCTAAAGCAGTTCTTGGTTGCGACAAGGAAAGAAGGCTCAGCGACCAAGCCGCGACCCACACCTCTCAGTGTAGCCCAGAACCTGGCCTTGGTCCAACAGTTGGCCTTAGGCCTGGAGCATCTGGCCAACCATCGACTAGTCCACAAGGACGTAGCCGCTCGCAACTGCCTCATCGCCAGTGATCTGACTCTCAAACTCTCTCTGTCTGCTCTCTGCAAAGACACTTACAGCAAGGAGTACTACAGGCATCGCAACCAGGTAACGGTTGAAGCTCTTTATTTCACTAGTGTATTTTTAAGTTACCAGCAGAGTGAGAAAAACCGGACACATTAACATGTACCAAAACTAACAAAAAAAATCGTATACTCTAATATGAGCAAAATCTGAGCGTTTGTTTGCAAAATTTATCTCAAAATCCAACGGAAGGATTTTGCTTAAACTTTGGGATTAGGGGGTTTTGGATCTCAAAAATTGATTGGTAAAGATCTTAACACTAGGAACACTCATATTTTGTTAAAAAACTTATTTGAAAATTATTTATAAAAGGATACTACCTGAAGTGAGATTGAATTATAATAACAACTGGAGTGACTCTTAATATGTGGAAAAGAGGCTGAAGGCGGAGTGAAAAACTTCTCCAGGACTACTCCATAAAATAGAGAGACAATTAATTATCTTCGGTAACTAACATTGAGGAAGGCTGAAGAGTTTGTGTAAAACAATAAATCTTTTCTTTTTTAAGTGGTGTGTGTTTTTCCTGGACTATTGAGGTGTATGTTGTTTGGCATATAACTATACAATATTTATATTTTACGTTTTTTAACCCACAGAAACTAATCAAACATCACTGAGCAGGGCCTGGTCCCCCAGTACTGTTAGTTAATTAAGATATGAATAAAATATAATGCTTATTCACTTTTGTGCATTACAGTAAAGATTTTCAGCAATTAAGTAATATTGTTTTTCAGTTGATGGAAGTTTAAAACCCTTTTGATCTTTAAAAAGATCATTAACTCCTTTAATGCTATGATTCTACCTATCAAACCCTTTTTTAACCCTTGAGGTTAGCTCAGGGTTAAGATTTTCTTGTCAAAATATTCTGTGAGCACCGCTGTACCTCATGGGATTTTTCCAGACACGCCTCCACTACCATTCATCCTATTCCCACTTAAGAAAAACTTGTGTTACAAATTAATGTAAACTTTCTCAAATATAAGTTTTATATTTCCGAATCTAATTTTATGATGAAAAAAAATCATATTCTTATTTTTATATTTGTTTGTACGGTTTCTATTCTCATTGAGGCAAATGCCGGAATGGCTCGTTCCCACAAAAGTGCCGTAACCCCCCAGGAAGGGGAGGATAGGACTCAGGCCTACCTTACCTGGTTTAAAGATTTGCCCATAAATTACCTAATTAATTTGTTGTAAATGCCGATACATTGTTAACTACTGTCATCGCATAAATATTATTGTTATTATTTATAACCAAACTTTTTTTCTGGAAAAGCCTTAATAAAAAACTATATAGAAAAATACGTTTAATTTCTTTTTAAACCCTTCAGTGCTGTCGACCGATATGACGGCTTTTGAATCTGCCACCAATACAAATTTGTTACTGCTGCATAAGCGATTTTACTGTTACAAGCTCAGTCCGCAGTCTGTGTCTGACATGTGGTGAAACGTGGTAGACACATACTGAACTACCTTGTCCAGCGCCTAGGCTCTGATATCACCTAGTCCGCTACAGCTGCTAGTCTGATCAGTGGCTGTGGGGTCTAAGGCGCTACCTTCCCAGCCGGGGGTAACTCTTGGATTGAGGGTTCGAATCCTGTCACAGTCAGTGGTTTTCATGGGCAACTCATGGAGAGTTCACCTGTCTGTGGCAGAGTTGAAGAGGACCACAAGCAAAACTTGGATAGCTAGGGTCTTGCTGACGGGATGGGTGGATTCTTTGTGAGTTGTATATCTGATCAGGTGTTTTGCTACTTTTAACCTATCATTTTATGTGTGTCCCCTGGAAGCACGTTTTTTTTTTAATTGTAACTGTTTGGGCAGTCAACAAAACATCACAGATTCAAATACTCCTTTCAGAAGCTTAGCCTCACTGAAAGAGTTAGTAAGTTTTCTTCCTATGAATGTGTTTTCAATCTTTCAATAATAATCTAACCGTGGTTAAATTTTTTTGTAAAAATGTATTATCTGTAAACCCGGGAGAAACTTTAGTGTGAGTTATCTACAACGGTAGGTCTCTGTTCCAGCTGATCCCTCTCCGGTGGATGCCGCTAGAGGCTGTGGCAGAGGACGACTACTCCTGCAAGTCGGATGTTTACTCTTTTGCTGTCACCGTGTGGGAGATCTTCAGCCGGGGAGAGCTCCCGCAGGGCAAGCTGGGTGACAGGGAGGTGTTGGCAGCCCTGGAGGGTGGGGAGTTGCGGTGGAAGCCTCACAAGACCACGCCGGAGGGTCTACGGACATTGTTGGCCAAGTGCTGGGAGGCGAGTCCCCGCGACAGACCGACGTTCTCCCAGGTGGCAGTGGCCGTCAGCGATCCTGCTCTAGTCACTAGCTAAGCTACTTACGATGTACAGACTGAAACTACTTGAAACAAGCTGGACATTTGCTTGAATCAAGTTTCAATCATGCTTAAAACTTTTGTGATCATACTCATTCAAGTTTTCAAAATTTCATTAGGATCAATACCAGCGATGGTCAATAAGTTAAGAGTCTTCATCACGGGAAGTTGCCAAACGCCATCTTGGAGTTTTGATCTATAAAGTCAATGTTAACTTTGTGCCTCCGTTACTCCTCACCCAATTGTCACTTATTCGTTTAGGTGTCAAAATGAAGGTGTAGTGGTTCTCAAGGGGATTACAATTTTGATTTTCTTAATTTGAGCACTTTAGTTGTATGGTAAATTATTTTGTTTTCAATTATATTATTGTATATTTTCATATTAATTTGTACAAAAATTCTAAATTCGACATTGTATTTCACTAGGGGCCGTGAAACCTTTAATTTGACACAAACACAAATTTTATGTGACAATCAGGTGAGGAGTAACGGAGACACAGTTAACATTGGTCTTATGGAGCAAAACTCTTGAGATGATGTCTGGCAATTTCCAGTGATGGAGACTCATAAGAGTGGGTAGAACAGGTTAATATTGAGTTCCAAATAATTGCTTTATATTCAACCAAATACAAACAAAATGAAAATAGCGATTTTGGCTGGAAAGCTTAGTATAAATCGCTTCAATGACCCAATGTTTTAATTTTTTGTCTTTATCTCTGAAAAATGCAGTATGTATTGTCTTTTTTTATTGAAGTGAGGCTGTTTAAGAGGACTTTTGTGATTTAACAACAACTTTTGTAAGTTGGTAACCATTTTTTTGTTAACTAATGATTTAACACGTTCGCTGCGCACGAAAAATTTTGAATTTTTCGTGGATGCTGAAAAATTTTTATCGTTGATTTACTTTCCTATGACGAATAGAAGACCGACCATGTGGTTTAAAAGCATTCCAGAACTTAAGCCGCTAATGACGTCATAAAGGTCCGGTCGATTTCGGGACCGAAGCACCCGTTGCATATACACACATAGTTACAATCACATGAAATGACAGTCACAATGTTATTATTTGGTAAAAACGTACTATACTGATAGATATTCTTATCACTTTAACTTATATACAATATTTACATTATAAAACCATTATAAAACCATATATAACGCCACAGGAACACAACTCGAAATACGCAGAACAATGCGCCAAAATACGCACAAAATACGCGGCCGATACGAAAAGTAACGCCGCCCGACAATACAACGTGACCCGCACTACACACAGACAGTACATCACCTAACTCGAACATAAACTGGTTTAGTTACAATAAAGAGCGGGAAACTGTTTCGGGCCGTGCGGCGTGTGCGCGCAGCCAAGGCCAATCGAGACAGGCGCCGGATCCGGAAACTGACGCCACCCGGCAACACTACGAGACCCCCCCCTACACGCTCACAACATATCACATGAATCGACCAGGTGCTCAGCTCAGACTGACTGGTTTAGTTTCAAAAGAGGCATGTCCCGATATCTGCACACGAGCGTGCGAAATGATGCAAGGATGATGCTGATTAGTGGAACATGCGCAGCGAACGTGTTAAAGGGTATTTATGCTCTGTCTGAAATTATTTCTTAAATTAAATTGTGAACGCTGACTTATTAGAAACAATCACTTCTCACTGTGTGATCTGATATTATAACTGCTAGTACATCGATAAACAATTTGTACAACGATAACTTATATTGCCGTACACAAAAGTTGTTACTTTTTGAGAGACATTGTAGTGAGTTTATTATTCAAATTTTTTCACAAAGACACTGGAGTAAAAAGAGTCTTTTTCAATATGCTAGTTAAAATCAAAATAAACTAATACATCATATATCTAGATACAAACTACATATGTTGCAAAAGGTCTTTTTATTGAGTTTTACTCTTTCTCGTGTAGCTTTACTTACGAAATCATCTTATGACAGTTTGGATTTTCCTAGTGCCTACATGTAAGTGGATTTCAAAATTTCTTACTTGAATTGATGTTAAGTTATTCTATTTATGTAAATTTGTATATATCTCTTTTAAGAAAAGTACCAAATGCATTTATATTGTACATTCATAATTAGTGTAAAGATGGTGTTTTTATATTATTTTAAGTTTTTTCCTAACTATGCCTGCATTATTTTAGTAATTACAGTGGCATTTGAATTTGTTTGTACATTTTTCACATTTCATGCTTTTTACAAACTTTATTATATTGAGTTAAAATGTACAGTTAAAAAAAATCCTAGAGAAAATTGATTTAAGTACATGATATATATATTTTTTATTTATTTTTTATTGGATTTTAATTTATCTTCATTATCTAAAAATTTGCGTTTCAAATAGTATTTTATATTTAATCTTAAAGTTTTTAAAAACCTGATTCACCTTGAACAATTAATTTACTTTTCATTTGAACACTGCTTCGCCAGTTATTTGAGAAAATTGTCAGCATTTAATTTTGGTTTCATACATTTCAGCTTATTTGTGATAATTTTTTGACAGCAAAATAGAAGGAAGTGGCCTTCATTTGTAAAAATTAGCAATAAAATTAAAAGAGATTTAGATTTAATGTTTCATAAAATGTTAATAAGTCTATTTCATAGTATATGATTGTAAATTCATACTAATACCAACAGTTAGCAAAATTAATGGTTAAAATAAATTGTAGTACAAATAAATTAGTTTAATACACGTTTTATAAATGGAGACTAAGAAACGTTTTAATACTCTGGGTTAAATTCTAGAAAGGTTTTGAAAAACATTTTTGTAACTAAGTGTATATATGTCAGTCATATTTTTTGATAAATGTCTGAAAGGATATTCTCGCTATGTACTTACTTTTTAACAATATTTATATCGGTTGGTATAGTTTTGTACAGCTTGATACACCGGTAATAACTGTAGTTTAGTGTAACATTAGATAGTTTGTGTGGAATCTGTGATCCTGTGACTACGTAGTCCTTGTCTTGTATGTTTTAAGTATATTCTAGTCAATGACGCTATTTTGGTAATTATTTTACCTAAACTCCGTATTCTTGGGGAGTATTTAAATGATGTCTTAAACTTTGTAAATAATATTTAATTCTCAAGTAACAATATAGAGGTTATCCACTAAATTGTTACTAGTTGTGTTGAAAAGTGAAGAACATTTTATGAAGTGGATATCAGTACTTATAGTTATACACATCTGTAAGTTTGTGATTTTTATGGACTCTTTTTGTTTACTTTTATATTCTTTTATATAAATAAACATTATCTAAACAAATACACGTGACTGTTTATAACTAGATTTCACTTGGATTAATTTTTCTAACCTTTATTTTATTTTTATAAAATTACATTGTTATTAATGTTAATTTACAGGATGAGCAAGCTTACAATTGAGAAGAAGTCTTTTACAGAGTAACATCCACAAAAGAGAGTTTAAACTCTGCATGACTTTCTGTGATTTTATTGGTTATTGGGCCAAAACAACTTAAGATTAACAACTTAGGATTTTGAAATTGTCTATTAACTGGCAACTCTACTTTTATAATTTCAGACTGTGAGAATTGTACTGGACTTCAGTACTGGTAAGAATGGTGAGATGCCATGACATATTTTAACTTTCTTCCATAACATTTTATTACTGACACAATTTCAGGAATGATTTTTTTGGTACAAAAAACCGTAAACATATTATCTTTGGAGCATATCACTTAACTGTAAATAAATTTTGAGGGCTGTACAGAAACTAACCTCCATTTACTTTTTGTGCAGGATGCAGTGGGTTTTAAATAATTATGGTAGTGCCGTAATTATTGTCAAATGAGCATGTGAATGATGACATTTCATGAGCATTGGGATAGCTGTACCATCATTAGGTATTTTTTCAAAGGACTGACAGGAATGGTAAGCTACAAGAAGTTCTGTGCTCGATGGCATTGGAAAATACTTTCTGGAAATCACAAATCATAGCTAATGACCTCTGTTCTAAACTTCCTTATCACTTTTATATTCGTACTAGTAGACCTGTTGCTTGAAACCGATCAGCTAACAACATATGCTCTTCTGTTATCCTGTGTTTTACTATTAACAGCTGTTTTAGAATGCAATTAGTACAAATTATTATTCTCAATGTTAAACTTAAGGGCAAAAAACGAACGTTGAGGGCGGCCCGTGCCCTTCAGCAAAACAATATTGGAAATTAAAAACCACTTTGCACAACTACGAATCTGGGCCATTATTTTGACACCTTAATTGTCAAAATCGGTCCAGGAATAACGGTGGAGTTCTGTTTACAAAAATCGGCTTAGTGTATTATAGATATAGAATGTCTGTTTATTTGGCTACTACTTAAAAAAAACATTCTGAACTAACTCCTTTATTCATTAAATGTAAGCCTATACTTGGTGCATCATCCGTGGAGAATTGCCACTGCATTGGTTTGGTTGTGAAAAATCTTAAAACAGATTGCTCATTGCAATTGGTGGGACATATTTTAATATGCCCCACTCATTTTAATACTCTACAGAAAAAGGTCTAGCAATCACACTAACATTCCACAGTTAAGAAGACTGACCTAATGCACACGACTATGCAAGAGTTATGGCACTATCCTCTGCAATGAACAAACAGAAGTTATTCTGAACAGCCCTCGTACAGAAGTGGGATCATAGTAACACACTCGGTAAACATTTCAACAATTTACTTGATTATACTCTACAACAGTGGGCGTATTATCTGAGGCAGGGTTTCCACGCAGTTGCCTTTAAACTGGAACCTGAAAACACCAAGCAGTTTGCTGATAAATATATTACATTCTGTTTTAAACCACAAGTTTTACAGACAGACATAAAACTGCAATAGACTTCCTAAAACTATGTTTGGATGTTAAAATAAAGTTTTTAGGGTTTTTTATGAATCACTATTGCAGGTTAACAACATATTTAAAACATTCATAATTTGGTTTAGGAAATTATGTGATGGAGTGCTTCTTTGAATCTTCTAAAATTTACTTTTGACAAACTTACAACATTCAAGAGATGTTAACTTTAAATCAAAAAATATGTAAATTAGACTTCTTTTCTTAAAATGAAACCAATATATCAGATATTGGAATCTTTCGATTCTAAGATACTTGATACTGTGATGTCAATTACAGTTATTTTACAAAAACTAGCTTTGCTTGTTCACCTGATTTCAGTTTTATTGCCAAATCAAATCACAAAATAAATCAAATTCCAGTATTTAAAAATGTGTTTATCTTGTGTCTGACCTTAGGAGAGGTTGAGGCTGTATAAACTGATTTTCCCTCCAATTTCCTCACCTTCAAGTCAACTATATGGCTAATGGGGGTCAGACTTGTAGTTTTCTCAAAAGTTCCTGATATGCTTAGTTTTTCTTTATCCAGATAAAACCTGAAATGTGATTTATTTTAACTTGACATGTTAATAAATTTACCAAAGTCCTGATTTAAATTCTGCTGAATTTTGCTTTTGGGATGTGTGTATTAAAATAATTAAATCAAACTCTCACTTTCAACTGAATCATCGTTGCCTATGTGCGGAAGGCAACCAAAATTAAATTTAGCATGCTCTTACGTTATTGAGTTTCACTGTTATAAAGGGTGTTTCAAAAATCTCCAGGAGTACTCCAGGAAGTTGTTCCTGAGGTCAAAACAAACAAACAATATAAAAATCCTATCTCGCTCTGTTTTATGTCTGATATGGTGTTGGTAGAGTTCTGAAACACCCTGTATAAATTTTTTTTAAATCTCAGGCCAAGAATGTTTTTTAGCTAGAAGTGCACATTACTCACTGGAAGTAAATGGTGAAGTCCGTATTCAACAGGTTGAACTCGGCCACTGGCACGCCGCGACCTGCTAATGTGGGAGCAAACTCGTTGACTGGCTGCAACTCGGAGGCAAAGCCAATCACCATACACAGGTCGGCTGACCTCAGCACGTCCTCTGGAAACAATTGTCAGGCTGCAATATCCATCTGTTACGCCACACAAACAATCTAATGAAACAGTTGTTACGAATATTGTTCAACCGATGGTTGAAGTAAAGAAATCTACTGTTTTTATCCCTAACTTTCTATCCGGTTACTGTTTACAACATTTATCAACATCCTAGTAAACAAATCAGCTTTATTGGGAAATTATGCAAACTTAAAGGAGTCACAATGACAAAAGCTAGTTATCTTTGATATTAGATCCTGAAAGCAGAGCTTTCACTATCCTCCATTTACCAGGATCGCGAGTGTTTTTTACATAAGTTTGGCCTCCAACTAGTGAAATTGACAGGGACAGTTTAACTCGGCCTCCAATTGTCAGGATGGTTAGTGAGTCTTCTTTACTCGCGTACGATCTTCATCACGGTCTACTGTATATCAGTTAAGGTAAGAGTGTGGCAGTGTCCACAATGAATTTTTCCCCCACCTACTATGTGAAGTTGAATTTTACTCCTTGAAATGAAAGAGTAAAGAGCTAGGGAGACAAAGTAAACCCATAAGAATAAACTTTGACAATCTAGCAACACAGTGCAGTGGAAAACTGGCAACGCTGTAGCTACAACATGCGGAATCGGATCAGCTGATTGATATTTCGCTTCAGCTGCAATTAACGTTCTGAGTTCTGAGGTTAGTTATTATGCATTACACAACCAAAACGGACAGCGATTGTGAATGTGAATACTTATCGATACTTATGGAGTTTAGGGTGTGGGAAAAATGTTGTGTGTATTACAGGAGTAAAGTACATTGTCTCCCTCAAGAAAATTTTCGCCCTCGCCTATGGTGTCGGGCGCCATCAATTTCCCTGAGCACTTTACTCCCTTAAACATAAATAACTATTTCCATCACACTGTACCGAAAGTAGCTATTTTTTGTTTCAACTGTGAATACGGAAAGTGATAATTTCCTACTCTAGTGCCATAAAAACAGCTGGAGATTTTTCCCACACTGTTATTATGCATTCTGACACCAGTAGTAGCTTGTTGTTGTGATATAGCAGTGTTGCATTCGAAACGCGCTATGTAGCTGATTTTAGTTGTCACCACTCTTCGCTTAGTTGTAATGACCTATCAGCTAGAACGTGGACAGTCAAAAGTCGTACCCGCCTGGTACACCGCTTGTTTGAAGATGTCTTCGCCTTGAAACGTGATGTGAGGCCGCAGTTTGCCGCCGCACTCACAGTGAGGGACAGCTTCATCCTCTACCTGCGTGTAGTCGTGGACATTCGGGTCCCTACACCAACAAAACACAGAGAATCAGCACAACCAACACAACAGAAAGAAAAACTGTAATAGTTTGACATTTTTTAACTTTTCCTCTTAATAAATTTGATGGATGGAAGTTGCTTGGTTAAAATCATGGTTGATTAGAACTACATTTACGTTTGAAATGTTAAATAGCTTTTTCCTACAGTTACCTAACAATGTACATGTTCTCTCACTGATTTGAGAAAGCAAAGTGGCCAATTCGCTCATCAGTGAGACAATGTTAACATTGTCTCACTCGAATTACTTTTTCTCACTCCAGATTTGCAACGTGAAGGCACGAAATAGTGAGCGCGTAACATGCAGACAAGGTCGTATGCGCGCGAAATACGTTGGCAGCACTGGCTGTAAATCAGCTGGTCAGCTGTTGTACTGTTGTATTTGTCACAACACTATTTGGTCACGGCAGAAGCCACCATTTCATTGATTTGCCATTTGTAAACATTGAAGGTGGTTTTGCTGTCGCAAAATGGACGTTAATGACGATTTTAGTAATAATAGTTCACCAGAAGAATCTTGTACTCCAGAAGAATTAAAAAATGTGGCGAGGAATGTGTCTCTAAATCTTCTTCCAGAGAAATCAAAACATAAATATGAAAAAAGGTATGAACTGTTTACTTCCTGGTGTGAAAGTAAGAATGTAAAAAGCCCAACGGAAAATGTACTTTTAGCATATTTTGCTGAAAATTCAAAAGTTATGAAATCTTCTACTCTTTGGGGCGTTTATTCAATGCATCCACAATTCAAATCAAACATAACATTAACATTGGCAGTTACAAAAAACTTATAGCTTTCTTGAAAAAAAACGTCCGTAGGGTATGAACCTAAAAAATCAAAGATTTTGTCTAAAGATGAGGTTGAAACATTTCTTAAGACTGCTCCCGATGACATTTATTTAATGAAGTAAGTAGTTTTAATATTTGGGATAGCTGGTGCCTGTAGATGTGATGAGTTGACCAAACTGCAAGTAAACAACATAGAAGACAAAGGCAGCCTGTTGATTGTTAAAATACCAGACACAAAAACTAACAAAAGCCGCACGTTCATTGTTACTAATGACGATGGAAACGGCATAGATTATTTGGATATTATTAGAAAATACATGAAATTAAGACCTCCAGGCTTATCCACTGGTCGATTGTTTTTAAAGTACTGCAAAGGTGTTTGTATTAAACAAAACATTGGTCTTAATACCATTGCCAAGGTACCAAAAGACATAGCTACATTTTTGAAATTGCCTGATCCCCTAATGTACACAGGCCACTGCTTTCGACGTACTTCAGCTACACTTTTAGTTGAGGCTGGAGGTGACATTTTGCAATTGAAGCGGCATGGGGGTTGGAAAAGTTCAACCGTTGCGGAGGGATATATTGACGATTCTATTAGCGGAAAAGTAGCAACTGGCCAGTTGATTTTAGGCCAGTCGTCGACACAAGCGACAGCATCAGTTGTTCATTCAAGCAACAAGTTCCAAGAATCTTCCTCTTCAGGGATTGTGATAAGTAATTGTGAGAACTGTACATTTAACATTAATGTTACAAACCAAAAGTGACTTTTTTCAACTGTTTGCTTGTGTTATTTGTCTTTCTATAAGTAATTCTTTGGTTAACAATTCTTTTAGGGTGTTTGTGTTCATTTTTAAGGAGATTATTTTTTGTTTTATAATTTTGTTTCTGATTTATTAATGTTACTTTCACATTAAATGTCATATTAAAAGTTCAGTTCTGTGTAAAAATATGTTACGTTTCTTTACCAATTTATTTGTTTTATGGTAACTGTAGGAAAAATATAATGTGCAACTCGAGTGCAAAGTGCAATCGCCTCACTCGAGAAACCATTCCTCACTCGCCTACGGCTCGTGAGTAAGGATTTCTCTCGAGTGAGGCAATTGCTCACTTTGCTCACTAGTTGCACAAATAACTATTGATAAATTATATTTCTTTAAGGGATGTGTTTTATTGGCAAAGGTTAAGACTACAGTGGCAGATTTAGGGGAGGGGAGGAAGGAGGAGGGTAGGGGCTGCAGTCCAGGGAGGCATATTACAAAAGTTAAAAAACGTCTTTTAAGCTGGGAAACCTCTTGACGAAATTAGATAATAATGTGAACCCTGTATAAGGTAAAAAGTAATCAAGGGCTATTGTATTGTGATTCCAACTCCAAGCCCTCATTCTGTCCTTCCCAAAAACAGCCATAATATATTAACTACCACTTTTAAACTAACCTGGAACGAGGCGACGCATCCATTCATTGCCACTTGATATCCTTGGCACTCTCTCAACAAATTTTATTGCAGGTAAACAGTGGGATTCGTCAGGTTTCTAACTTGTATGCCTATATTTTGTGATTTAATAGTCCATCAGAGAAAAAGATAAGGGGGCAAAATATTCAAGATTAAGTTTACTGTATTTTTGAATAGGGATTTTGATAAGGTGGTTGTAACTAGTTGTTCTTTACAGTAGCATGAAACACTTTGAACTTGGCAGAATAAATTTATTTATTTATTTATATCATCGCCTTGACATGCACTCAATCCAAAGACAGAAAACTTTGTTAAAAAACAAAATGTTGAAAATGTTGGCAATTTGTTTTTAATTGACTTAATACAAGGTCATTAATTAAGTTATTTTAGTCATCAGAGGCTGACTAACCAGATAAATTTATATAGATTTTTCTTGTAAAGAATTTGTTTAATAGCAAGGAAAGAATAACATCATCATCAAAATATTTACTTCTCTGTTTTCTTCTTGCCTCCCATCTTAGTGTGAAGTTTTCCTTAAAAATTACTATACTAACAAGACTTAATCAAATATCTATTTGGGTTTAGCATAGTTTATTGTCCTCCCATTTTTCCCCTCTTACACCATGCTTTTTCAAAGTTGGGCAAGTAAAAGGTGAAATACTAGTATTAAGGTAACAGAAAGAATAAAGGAAACGTACATTTTTTCCAAACAAAATGCAAGTAAAGCTGAGTAATGGTTGGGATAGGAGTTATAGAGGGAGTAGGGCAGCCGATTGCGAGCAACCCTGAAGGGGAAATCGCGTAAATCCGCCACAGACTATAAAGTCTGCTCTTCTACCTAAACTATCAGAGTAAGAAAAACTACTCCAGTATTGTGGGATGAGAAACCGTACAACCTCAACTCAGAATGGTTGGACCAAAACCGGAATGTGAGGCTTGGTTAGTTAGAAATTTGTTGTGGTCCCTTCAGCTTTGAACTGACAGAGATTCACTGTATAACACCTTTTGATACCAGGTTTTTATCCTCCCTTATGTTTTAAACTTGTTTTTGCCGATATCTCCACAAATTACTGAAAACTACTACATTAACAACCTATACATACAAAAACTGTCCACCTCTCAAAATAAGATGCGCTGAACTTTTAAACGGATTAAAGAATACTAGCCCAGAGGTCGAAATTTGACCAAAAATAATTTTACGTAAACCCAAAGCAGCAAAGACAAATAATGGCTGTTTGCATTGTCTTGCCACATCCTGCGTGAGCAGTTAAATAAATGCATTTGAACCATTGACCTTTTGCTGAACTTCACGAATAACCACTCTCTCTCTCCTTCTCCCTCTCCATCACTCTCTCCCCCTCATACCCAGGTTTAATTTTTTTAATGTGGAGTTAAATTGGATAAGAGAAGGGGGTAATTTACTTTAGTCCTGAGACATCTGTTCTTTCTCTTGTGCTAGCATTTGTTAATATATCTGCTGTCAAATATACAATTCAATTGATTACAGTTCTTCCACAAGATTAACATTGTAACTTTGAAGGCCTATGGGGCACAGCCCTGAGGGCCGATGTAAATTATAAGGGGTTTCTGCACACCTGCACGACAATACCTTTCTAACGGTATGCGTGAATTTCTCCTACGATGCATACACACTGAGAAAAAAGAGGAACAGTTTTGTGCTTGCTTATTAATATAATGATTTAAACAAATTATTTACTAAAAAAAAAGCTAAGGCAAACTGCTAATTGAAGTTAAATTTGCTCACCCTTTCCCGGCCAGAGAGGGCGAGATTGGCTGGTTCCTATTCTCTCGCACTGTCCCACACTTGAGACACCGGGTCTTGAACAGCGAACCGCAAACTTCGATGACATTCTGTGAGCCGGCCGCAATATGCAGTCCGTCGATGTTGGTGGTGATGACAGTCAGATTGCGTCCCTTCCCCTCCTCCCGAACGTGCCTCTCATAATCCGCCAGAGCCTTGTGGGCCTGCAACCGTCGTCACACTCCTCAGTACGGGTCAACACATTTGTTACTGCAGACCCTGGATATAGCAGAGAAATAACCTGGAAGAGGTTTGTTCAAGTGTACCACTACGCTTCTATCACTAAGTTCATTGTGGAGCTTGTTCAGGTCCATAGAGAGGGGATGGCAGGTAAGGATAGATCCGGGGGACCCGCCTGGGAAAGAAATAGTGGCAAATTTATCAGTATTATTGTTTATGAATTTGATAGAAATAAGAAAGCTGTAAATAACATGTTCATAACTCAAGATTATATGTGGGGGCTTAAATTACATGTTGATAAAAACTTTTTTATTAGAATATTACGTGTTGTTATTACTTACGGAATGTAATAAAAGACGTCTTACAACACTTAAGATATATTTACACTTATACTGATTCACATACAGACGGTAAACATATATAAAAGATGGTACTAGGCTATCGATTTCGACCAGTCACACCAGTCATCATCAGGCCCTTTTGGCCTGATGATGACTAATTTTTTAAACTGGTTTTCATCCTGATCTGACCTTATAGGGCTCCACCAGAGACCCCTGCAAAGTTCCCATGTATTCCTTATGGACATTAATTTTTGTTTGAGCTGATTAAAATACAAACAACTAATCTTGATTCATAGTTGTTCCACAGGCTAACCACAAAATGAAGCATAAACAACTGTCATAGTTTGTATACATCAATTGCGGGGCGAAGCCTGTGGTTAACAGCTAGTTACTAAATAAAGCTTATATATTATTCCCAGGAATGAAGATATCCGTTCCCACAACACCATAAGAGCAAGATACTACAGCCTACCTATCCATCACACAACAAAATTCAGCAAGAAACCATCGTATATTGGGTGCAAAATTAACAATTCCGTGCCACAAAACATCAAGCACCTAGTAGGGAAACTGTTGAAAAGGACCTCTGGGTCTGGTTAGTAGAACACCCTATCTACTCAAGCAATGGGTTCAATGAGGTTTACACACCTTTCCGCCAATCCTTTTGTTTACCAGCAGATAACTAGTTTCGGCATAAAATGGGAAAACTAAATGGTTTTCATCCTGATCTGTCATTATAGGGCTCCACCAGAGACCCCTGCAAAGTTCCCACGTATTCCTTATGGGCATTCATTTTTGTTTGAGCTGATTAAAATACAAACAGCTCATCTTTGGCGTCGATAAATTAAAATATAAACACTTAGTCACAATTTAAACACACTAACACAACGCAATAGACAATAGACAAATTAATTCATCGTTAGGTCATTTACAACAATTACAATGGATTTCGTCAAATACATTAATAATAGGCTCCTAGCCGCGTAAGACTACGACGTGATTCCGTGAATACATCCGATTCCATGAACACGTCGCGTCGCAGCCTTCCGCGTGTTCGTGTCCCACTTTCTGGACTGTCCTTGGCCGGCCAAACCAAATAAATGTTTGTTTTAATCGTACCGCCTGTTTGTGTTTAAATTGTGACTGTGTGTTTATATTTTAATTTATCGACGCCAGATTTGATAATGGGACAGTTTTACCGAAACTAGTTATCTGCTAGTAAACAAAAGGATTGACGACGGAGAGGTATGTAAACCTGCTTTATGTTGAGAAAGTTTTTTTGACGCTAACTAAAAAAAATCACTAATACAATTTTTTGTCTATTGTCTAAACAAAAACCCAGTGATAATGATATAAATATTTACTAGCGAACATTTCAGACTATCATGGATCGGTCACAGACAGTACATCTACTTACTCCACAATAATAAAACCAGTGAGGATTTATTTTATGTCACCCCTAATTTTTTTAAATGATAACCACCAATTTTAAGCATGGTGAAGCATGGTGTTAAGTTAATAAAAACCTTTAGAAAAGCTATAATTTGTCATGAGCTTACATTTCAGATTTCCATGAAACCCTTTTTAAGAAAAAACCAGTTCGCACGCAGCACGCTGACGTGAGGGAAGTGAATTTCCACATAAAAAATTTTTAAAACTCAAAACCAGTGTAAAAACATACATTTATTCCAATTTTATTGAAACCTTAAAACATTGATTTTTTGGCTTTTCTGATGCTCCTGTTTTCATTTTCCTGCAATGCTATGAATACAAATTTGCGCATTATAAGGTTAGGAGAAGGTCCAGTCAGGTTTGAAAGTAGGCGCAAGCAGGGCCGTAGACAGCTTTGACGGGCCCCGGACAAAATTACTTGGCCAGGCCCCACACCCACCCCCTTTTGCCATCCCTTGCTACCAGTACATTGAATAACATTTTACCGCTGACTAGCCTTCTTTAAAACATCAAATATGCAAAGGTTTTATCACATCTAAAAGAAGTAGGATCTGTATTTATACTAAACTAAATGTAAAAAACATTAATAAGTGCAAAAATATACCTAGGTCTATAGAAACTTGAGATAAGAATATTGAAAAATATGGGATATTTTAAATTGATATCAGTGTATTATCCTTTCTGCTACGGACATTTTTTATCGATCAAAATATATTCCCAGTTGTACCATACCTGTACTAATCTTCCTCTATTTCGTGGTGCACCAGTCACGTTGTAAAATGCAGAATATATAACACTTATTATTTCTAACAAATTTATTGCTGTTTTTTTTTTAATTGCTAAATTCAAAGCCATCACTATTATGAGTTTAAAAAATAGTTATTGCTGTTGCTTTTAAACCTACTGAAATAGATAGTTCATTTGCTAAATAATAAATAATAATATCTTAAACAGAGAATAATACTTTTTAAAATTAAATTTACACAATTTTAAATCATACAAACAATTGTTAATATACATGATTGTTAATGTCCTAAGGATAAAAGTAAATGTTAAAAGATAAAAGTAATGTTAGGATTGTTAAAGCTAAATGAGGGGGCTAACTGTTAAGCCTAAAATCATATTTTACTGCTTCTTGTGAAGTCCTGATATAAAGTTAAAAAATATAATACAATACATCATTTTAAAAATATAATACAATACTAAGGTTACTCAGCATAATAGATAAACTATATTTAACTAGTATCGTCAATTTCTAGGTTGGGGAGGGGTGACGAGAGTGAGAAGGACCTTCCATTATCAGTCATGAAACCAGGTAGCCTAGATGGCAGCAAGGTTTTGGGTGTGGGCCCTGCTTCCTAACCGAAGATACGGATTGTGATTGTAGAATACAATTTTACGGGAGAATGTTGTTTCAGTTTAATTTAAAGAAGTAGGCTGACGTTTGACCGACGGTGAGGGATCGGGCCCGGGCACAGTTGTCTCAGTTTTATCTTCATTCGAGGAAATAAAAGATTGATTCAGTGATGGTAAACGTCCTGTTGTACTTTTAATGTCATTATAGGTTTTTTCGAATCTTATCAGAGATGTTTGGTCTCTGGAAGCCTCCATCTCACATGTTTGGTCTCTGGAAGCCTCCATCTCACGTGATTGGTCTCTGGAAGCCTCCATCTCACGTGTTTGGTCTCTGGAAGCCTCCATCTCACGTGTTTGGTCTCTGGAAGCCTCCATCTCACGTGTTTGGTCTCTGGAAGCCTCCATCTCACGTGTTTGGTCTCTGGAAGCCTCCATCTCACTTGTTTGGTCTCTGGAAGCCTCCATCTCACGTGTTTGGTCTCTGGAAGCCTCCATCTCACGTGTTTGGTCTCTGGAAGCCTCCACCTCACGTGTTTGGTCTCTGGAAGCCTCCATCTCACGTGTTTGGTCTCTGGAACCTCCATCTCACGTGTTTGGTCTCTGGAAGCCTCCATCTCACGTGTTTGGTCTCTAGAAGCCTCCATCTCACGTGTTTGGTCTCTGGAAGCCACCATCTCACGTGTTTGGTCTCTGGAAGCCTCCATCTCACGTGTTTGGTCTCTGGAAGCCTCCATCTCACATGTTTGGTCTCTGGAAGCCTCCATCTCACGTGTTATTTTAATTTTCTCTTTTGGCACCGTGATTTATAAGTACCGGCGGTATTAATGCCGGGGCGTCGTTGAGTTTTAAACTCAAAATCACCAACAAATAAAAACAAAACCCTTCCTTCCCCTAACAAACTGTTAACTAATAGAAACAATACACATCATGTAATGAATCAGAATGACGACTAGCCTACATTACAAGTACTCAGCACCACAAATAACAAATAAATGACGTCGAGATACAACAGGTGAACACTGTTAGCGCCGTAGTAAGAGCAAGAGAGGTTAGAGACACGCACAACCATTCAAAGCTTGGCACTTGGCAGTGCGTCAGTGTTGTCATAGACGGCGAGTGACATATGCGTTGACGATTTCCGGGAATTAAAGTATTGGTCGGGTAAAATTCCGGGGATTTTTCGGGTTTTTCTTTCCAGTTGGCCTTTCTCGCCACTCTCTACACAGCAATACGGCACATCACGTCGCGTCGCACAGACTGGGTTATACTGTACGCTCAGAAACCGTAGCATAGGGCACAACACTTCTAATTAAATCATCGGATGTGTAAATTGCATTAAAAAATTAGGCAAATTAAGTATTTGTTTATTTATTTGGGTGTTTTCGTTTATTTATATTTCGTAAATATTTTGTGTTCAGGCATATTTAAGAGTGACCTAATCGAGGGCCCGGCGCGGGCCCCCGGGGCCCGCTGGGCCCCGGACAAATTGTCCGAGAAAACCGGTCTGTCTACGGCCCTCTGCCCAAGGTTGCTGGGGATGATACAAATACACAAACAAATGAATAACATGCTTTTCTAATGTAAAAACCTCATAAGACAACGTACTGTGTTTAGCCGATATACATTTTCTTTAATAATTCTGTAAATATTTACGCTAGGATGACGAGAGAGGGCTTAAAACTTTCACTTCACTAATTCCCAGCTTAATACATGCATTACTTTTACATCCGGGGCTTTTCTGACCCTTTTTGGGCCTAAAAACTCAAAATTTGAAAGAATAATCCCCCAAAAAGGGGTTTAGAGTTTTCCGATTGTTTTGCCCAACGAACTTGTCCAACCGATTATATAAAGAAACGTCCCTACCAAATTTTAAGTAAATCGGACAAAAAATGCAAACGCTAGAGTGCATCCACACACACACACACACACACACACACACATATATATATATATATATAATTTTAAACGATTCCCCAAAACGTGTTCAGGGGGGCACGTTAGGAACTTCTATGGTGGTCCCGGGCTTAAGTTTCACCCTGCGGGTCATGCTAATAGTTCACTTTCCATAATAAATTCAATAATAACAAGTGAAAGTCCTGTGGTAATTTATTGAAACTTGTTGTTCTCTAATCAGTGGTGTCAATTGCCCGCAATAATGCAATACCAACAATGAATTTAAAATGAAGATAACAAGAGGTTAAAAACTACTGAAATCTAGTTAGTCAAATTAATGGCTCTACAATTTTAGTTCCTATTATTGATAATTTTAAATATACGGGGTCATTCTACCAGCGGCAGATCCAGCTTTAGAGTCGGGGGGGGGGGAACTTAGTGGTGGAATACCCCCCCTAGCCCCCCGATTTATATTGTTATGGATAATAACTTTAATAGTAATCAAATACTAAAAATAATAGTAACCTCTACCCAACATACACTAAAGTGAACTGAACTAAAACAAAATTGGCTGGGTAGCGTAGGGGTTATCGTGCTCGCCTCGTAATCCGAGGTTCGCCAAATCGATCCTGATCGAAATCGCAAAATTTTGAGAAGGTTTTAAACTAGACCTAGCTGCCATTTGTCACTGGGCTATTAATTAATGATGCTTTCTAAGAAAAGGTCGACGTCAGATACTAACAAGACCAGGATTTGGACCGTTCCCTATCAAAACGTTAAAAAATGGCACTGGCGTAGACACAACAAAAAAAAAAAGTTCATGCGCAGTGTAAGAGTGTGATGACTAATAATATCAAGTCGACACAGTGCATGCATGGTCAAACTCCCATTGCCATGTTAACGTGACGTACGCACCACTCTGCCTGCACCTTGCCGCCCCGCTCACTCGAGCTACCGTTGTTGTATTTGAGATCTTCTGATAACTACACAACGTTAATCTTGACGTTTGCCGAAACCCACACTCAAGTACGCGGCGGTGGTTTCGCGGGTGAAAGGGGCAGTCGCGTCAGTGCAGCCAACTGTCAGGTGTCATCAGAACAAAATTATCACTCCCATTAACTGTTTAAGCTTAGTTCCACAACTTTAGTATGCATACAGACCGTTTAGAAAAATAACCTATGGTAGAAAATGCGTAAATTGGATTGGCAATAAATAATTACAGTAAACTCTTGATAATCCGACAGATATGGGACCGGGCCCTTGTCGGATTATCAAATATTATGGATTACCGAGAGTACCCTTAAAACAGCTATAAATTACACTACAATGCAATTATTATTGATTTATAGGTTAAAAGAAACGCTTTTTCGTTGTTTGGGGTTCCATGATTTCACAAACTCACCTCACTTACACTGCACAACAAAATTAACCTTTAAATCACTCGTCTGTAGTAGCGACGTAACTAAACAGTAAACAATGCACAGACAATGAACAGAAATCTTTCACGTTTTGACAGGATTCCCCCACTCTTCCGTGACAATAGCTCTCTGCGGCGCTGTCGGATTACCGAACGTGTCGGACTAACAAATGTCGGACTATCGCGATTGCACTGTAATAGCAACACATTTAATCAGACGCAAATTACATAACTGAACTATTTTTATACAGAACACTTGAGTCCCGCTAGTCCGAACACGGGTAATCCGAACGTTCGCTTAATCCGAACAGGTTCTGGATTTTTTTTGTAAATACTGTGCACTAATAAAAAAAATATATTTTACGTAATTAAAAGACAAAAGATAATGGGAAAGGTAAATAATGTTGTAACAAAATTAAAACAAAGTAATATTTTGAAGGATACAAATGTTTTGTTTATGTGAAAAGACTAAATTTACAAACAGTACAAACAATAGCAGACTACGTCAAGAGTCTGTTATGATTTTGGCGCTTAAGCTAGTAGTAGTAGGGAGGCAGGTGCACAGTCTCGGTTGGCAGTGCGTACAGTTCACGTGCAGTATCGTCATGCGTACAATCCGCTTGCCCGCTCACATCACATCACAAAACTACACACACTGGGCCAGTGTGCTGTCTGCAATGCATTGTGCATATTGTTAATTCTGCGTTTGAAAGAGGAAACGGTCTATTGATACTTGTTTTTGTGTATCATTCGTTCATATTACAACACTACAGACCCGTTCAGTTGCTTCGTTCTCTATTATTTAAATTATTTCAGCTAATCTGAACAATTAGCTAATCCGAACAGCGTTCGGTACCAATTAGTTCGGATTAGCCGGACTCATGTGTATATAACAAACATTTCTGAGCTTGAGGGGGGGGGGGGGATCGCCCTCCTTGGATCCGCCAATGCATTCTACAACTTGTCAAACACAGTGTAGATGAAATTGTACAAAAGCTACAATAAAGAAATTTTAAAAACAAAATCATCCTGAAATATAGCATCGATGTTTGATCACTGATTCTTGGTATATTTAACTCATTTGGCAAGTAGGCAATACAAATGTTAACAACTCGATACAGGGTGTGGCTTGATGTTGTGAAAATAGTGAGTGACATTGCTTCACAAGCCGGACCTTTTTGATCCCAGCACCAAAAACCCTATTAGCTAAATGATGATGTAAACCCAGTGGTTCAGAGTCCATCCAAAACTGCAGCATCTCGGAAACAAAAATGGATATTTCTCTGAGGCAAGCAGAGCCTTCTCTGTGTTAGAGAACTACCTCAATTAAAATTATGGGAATTAATTAATAATAATAATAAGTAAACCTGCCACTGGATATTTGATAGAAATTACAAATCCAAATTTAAAATTATAATTTTATTTCATTTTAAAATACTAAGATGTAATTTTGAGAGAAATCTGCCTTACAAATTCGAAGGTGCCACAAGACAAGATCACATCACATCAAATCAATATGTTCCTGATGATTCATATACATGATTCAAAATTCTGAAAACATTAAAAAATCCCTTAGGGCTTTACCCAATTTGCCGTAACTGTTTCAATGTTTAGCAGACGATGATTTAAGTCGGATGAATAACTAAACACATGTTTATTGGCTGTAAAAGTTAATTCACCTCCAACTTTTGATAAAAACATTTACAAAATTAACAGAAATTGTCTTAGTGTAACAGGGAAACTGACGATTAAAATGATGTATAAGTCTACAAAACTGCAAACATAAACTCACAGCATTTGGTCCTGCTTTTAAAATACACTCCCTTCTGTAGTGAGTGAACTGCCAGACCATAAACGGCAAGTTTTCAAAGGTGTAGTCATTGTCCAAGTCAGTAGCATAGAAGTTCCTCCAATGTCCCCAGGCTTCCGTATAGGCAGGGATGCCGGACGAAATGCCAGCGCCTGTTATTGCAACAATGCTCTTGGCCTTGCCAAGCAGTGAACGGAAACCTTCCGTGTCGTTTGAAGGGGGGTAGTTCTGAAATAGGTGCTAAAATAAATCGGCATGAAAAAAATCTGTAATAAAATAGTACTACGTAATATGATAATCTAACAACACATCATAGTCGTATAATTTTACAACATAAATGTTTTACAGTGAATAAAATGTGTTCCGTAATGGATTCAAAATCCAAAGTAAAATTCCATAAACTTAAATTAACATTAGAACTCGTTATTTTAATAATAAAATTATTACTTTGATTAATTACAATGGAAATAACTGTTTCAAACAAAACATACAAACACAAAACTGAACCAAGAAAGATCATTGCAAAGCTGATAGCTACAAGTTTTAGAGACTAATGATATCTCAGCAATTAGCAAATTGTTGCAACAGCAGTTATAACATCTGATAACGGAATATACTTGTCCTCATTCTGAAATTACTAGAGGTGGTTTATTTGTAATGTTTGATTATTAACCGTTTATAAAATAAAACCTCAACCACTCAAACTCCAATTCTCATTAAACTTTATTCCTATCTATTCCCATGATATTTTACCTATGGATTAAAGGTTTGGAAAGGATTATTTTAGCACTGATTGGCACAAAGAACTGATTGTAATTATTTTAATTTGACTGTACCTCTATAAATTAAGATTGTGTTTATTATTAAAATATCAAAAAAATAGTAAAACCGCTAAAAGCTAGCACAATAATTTTAATATCAGTGCTTTTAAAGGTAATACAAAACAAGTATAAAAGCCTTTAATCTTTACTGTTCTTGAAAATCCTGAAGTAATCAGGTAAATTTTGAGAAAAATAATATACAAAAAAGTAACGATACATATACATATTTTTTGCAATTAGGGACATAAAACTGAGAATTTATCATGGTTCTATTCCCAAGTATAACCAGTCATTTTAGCAAGATCTAAAGCGGAGTCCTCATTCTGTTGCTATAGTACGACGTTTCTAGAACACTTGGAAGGTGGGAGTGGGAGGGTGGGAGGGCTGGTAGGAGGTCGGTTACAGAAATACAATCAAGTTACCATGGCGACTGGTAAATACCTGCACAACTGTTAGTGTTCCCATTAGATAACAACAGTGATCCGATTTTTTATTATTTCATTATTATTTTCTAAATAAAGATTTCTCACATTGTAGAACTAACCATTGTCTAGAATGATAATTAAGTATTTTATATCTATCGTCAAATATTCTGCCAAAAATTAGTCCAAGAATTGTTTAGAATTGTGATACTACAAGTGATGTTACTTGAAACAGAGCTGGGAAAATGAAATAGTATTTTTCAAATGGTTTGCATTTACAGTGAAAGATTATTTTGTGAGACAGAAATGAGGTAGAAGAGAAAACGATTACGCCGTAGAATGTTTACGATGAATGCGATCTTGGTAAAGGAGTCGGACCTTGAGATCGACGCGTACCTCAACAGCCTCAGCCTCCATCAGTCCTTCGAGGAAGATGACACAGAAGACGACGAGTTCTGTAAGAATATACACTCTACCGTTAGCTGAGCTTAGATATTTTGTTTTATAGGTATGTAGGCTTTGTAGGGCAGTTAGGGGCCTTACACATATTACGTACCGTAACAAACTTTTTCGTCATTTCAGACCCCCTCCCACCCCCACATAACACCAGAGCATACCATCCCCACCACCATGACATGTTACCTAACATAATCATAGTAAATGTTAAAAACCTGAAATCATATAAAAATCATAAGGCCTATTTTATTTTATTTAGTTTTGCAAAGAATAATTATTTTGCAAAGATTTTAATGAGATACAATTTTTAAATCTTAAAAACAATCTGTTTTTTTACCATTCATAACAAATTAGTTTAACAAAAAAATACAACAATTTTCTTTTAACTAACAAACAATTATATGGTGACAAACTTTTTAAAAACCAAGCTCAAAACCGTAAAACGATAATGACAAGGTTTGAGGTAAACGACAACATAGAAGTAAGATTTACTCTACCTTTCTTCTTAAGTATCATTTTTGAGATTCAGACAAGAAATTGAACTATCCCAGCTAAAATGTAAAACTAACATTAAATAATAATATACACTAATATTATTAGTCAATGCCACAATAACAAGATTAAAATGGTTTTAATGATTAATATGGTTCAAAGTATGGTGTTTATACTTTGTGGGGAATATATAATTCCCCCGTCGCAGCAAACCTGCACACTAAGTGAATTTCCAATGCATGTATATGTTTCTCACTACCACATAAAGCCATTTACCAAGTTTCATAAAAATACATTTATAAATAAGAATAACATTAGGGCTGAGTATGCAGGTTTTCTGCAACAAGAACTATATGAAATGTGTTTTTAGCGAATTTCCCCTATAGGGAAGAAGCTATTACCGTAGTCGGCATGGTAAGACCTAGGCCCGGGATCATGATAAATTTTCGTTTTGAGGTCCCCAGATGCCAAAAACACCATTCGATCAATACTGTGCATATATATATATATATATATATATATATATATATATATATATATATATATATATATATATGTGTCCGTAGGCACGATAACTTTCGTAAAAATAGTCCGATTTTGATGAAATTTGGTATAAAAGTGTAAAGCAACATTTATGACTTTAAGATTGAAAACCACACAGATTACTTTAAGGGGTACTTTAGGGGGGTTTTGTACTCTAAAAATGGGTTTTTTGAGTTTTTTACATATAATATTTTAAGAAATCTAATTTTAATTTTCACCATTGGGTTCGGCTTAAAGAAACGAACAATTTGGTGTTTTGATAATTTCTCTCCGTCTATTGGTTACAGAGATATTCAATACGCTAAACACAGTACGTTGTCCAGTGTTATTCTTATGGAGAATAAATAACATTTTATATCTCGCTTATTTATGAACGTATCCGAACGAAACTTGGTATATTGTTTCCATATCGTTGTGGTCTATTGATAATTGTCCAAAAAAACAACATTTTGCCGATGGTTCCCGTAGCAGCAAAACTCCGTACTCAGCGCCCATGTTATTCTTATGGAGATTAAGAAAAATGTTATGCCTCACTTAATTATGAACATAAATTAATATAACTTGGTATGTAGCTTCACCTCGTGGAGTTACATTGATATTTGTATAAAAAGCCATAATTTGTGTTCCTTGTTGCAGCAAACCTGCGTACTCAGCCCCCCACGTTATTCTTATAGAGAATAATTAAAATTGTATAAATTGCTTATTTATTAATGGATATGGCTGGAACTTGGTATGTGGCTTCACCTGGTTGTGGCCTGTTGATATTTCCATTAAAACCTAATATTTTCTGTTCCTTGTTGCAGCAAACCTGAGTACCCATTCTCAATGTTATTCTTATGGAGAAAAATTAAAATTGTATATACGGCTCATTTGCGAGTATGTATCTATGAAACTTGGTAAAAGTGGCTGTATATGGTATATAAATATATGCATTGGAAATTCGCTGAGTATGCAGGATTGCTGCGACGGGGGTATTATGCAATTATCAATATAACTCAACCAGGTAAAGCTACGTACAGTTCGGGTCACAGTGCTTGGCGCCTGGTTAGCGTGTGCTCTGGGGTGATTTTTCGCCTCTATTTGGCTTAGTACCGTTAGTTTTACAGTATACTTTTGTCAACAGAAAGCAAAATTACTTTAATTAGATTTAAAACTATTGGTTTTGGTTATTTTCGTTATTGTCTGCTTTTATTTACGAGAAATTTTAGTTTTTTCTCGCCTTTCCCAGGCGCCAAGCACCGTGGCCTGAACTGTACCAAGTTTTAATCATTTATGTTCATAATTAAGGGAGATATAAAACTTTACTTAGTGTCTATAAGAATAACATTAGGGCTGAGTATACAGGTTTGCTGCTATGTGGAAAATCAACAAATATCATTTTTTTGTGCAAATATCAATATACCACAATTAGTAGAAGCCACATACAGTACCAAGTTTCATCAATATACATTCGATATCAAATTTTAATTATTCTCCATAAGGATAACATTGCACTTTGAATATCTGTGCAACGAATGGATGTAGAATTACAATTGAAACACCAAAATGATTGTTTTGTAGAGCTGAACCGATTGGTATTAGCAAATGTGAAGTTTACAGTAAAATTAACTGAGGAAAAGCTAAAAACTATTTTCCCATAACATTAACATGGGAGATTTTATGAACACGTTTTTTAGATTTTCTCCGCAACCACTTTACCTAGGTTAATAATTCAAAATACTATATTATTTTTTTTAAGCTCTATAAAATGGTCAAAACCAACATTGAGGGTTTTTAATATTTTATGGTAACAAATTAAAAAAACTGATTTTTGGAAAATTTAAAACCCCTTTCCGAACTTTCTGGTTTTCAAACTTAAAGTCATGAATGTCGCTTTACACGTTTGTGCCAAATTTCATCAAAATCGTATGTTTTTGTCAAAAGTTATCGATTTAACGGACACACATATGTATACGGACAATATATCTTTTTTATGTTTTAATGAGCATAAATTTAAAAATCAAAATATATTTATTTTAAACAGTTAAACAAATTCTATGTTGCTGAATTTTATGCGAGACAAATTGATTCCTCGAGTGGAGGTTCAGTTATTCTTTTAAATCGTGACAAAAATCTCAATTTTAAAATCAGAGATGATTTGAAGTTTTTAAATGAGGATTTTGTTTTTGAATGTTCAATAGTTTAGATAACTAACCTTCCAAAACCTACACTCAACGTATCGTTATACACGGTTCCATATTTTTGCACCCTGAAATCATTTTTTAACAAATTAGATCTATTTTTATCAAAACTAGAGAAGTACAAGGGAAAAATTTATATAGCTACTGATTGTAATGTTAACGTATTATTAGCAAACGTCAAACATGTAAAAGATTTTATTGGTATACTTGATAGGCATGGATTTGTTATCAATTTCAAGGAGGTAACTAGAAGAGCTAGTGGTTCATGCATAGATAACATACTTACTAATAAATTAACAACAGAGAAAATGGTGAAAGATCTTGGTCTCTCAGATCATAGTGCTCTTTTTATTAGCGTTGAAAAAACAAAGTCTTACTCTTTTCCTCAGAAGAGCCAGATGAAAAGAACATTTAACAGTAAGGCTCATAAAGATTTTATGAATTCCATTTAAAATATAAGCTGGATTTTTAAAAACATGTTTTCTGTTGACCAGAACTATGATAATTTTCTTAAGCAATTTTTACTATGTTTTTATGATTCATTTCCATATAGAAATGTATGTGAAAAACATGAAAACAAATTAAATTGGGTGACCCAATTGGGTAAATTAAACAAGGGATAAAAATGTCTAGCGAGAAAAAGAGATTTCTGCATAAGTTAGCTCAGCACTCAAACAGTATTGAAGTAAAAAATTATTACAAAGTTTATAACAAAATATTCAAAAAAGTAATAAAAGAAGCAAAATGAAGAGCTAATGATGATTTTATTGGAAAAGCAGAATTCAAAAGTAAGGCAGCTTGGAAGGTAATAAAAAATGAATTGGGTATTGAGAAAAAGTACAATGGTGACGTTGAGATCATGCACAATAAAATTTTAGTTATATGTCCAAAACAAATTGCTTGGTTTTTCAATGACTTTTTCATAAATATGACAGAGGAATTAAATGTTAAATCATCCCCAGGGATGGTGGCTGAGCAAATAAATAGATCAATGATGATCTCCAAGAACACACTTTCAGTTCAATTGTATCAGCCTGAATGAAACAAAAAATATTATTAGATCATTGAAAAATAAACGGTCGGCTGGCTGCGATGAAATACCAACATTCATTGTGAAAGACTGTGTTGATTTTATTGCTCCCCCATTATGTAGTATCATCAATCAATCACTTCAAACTAGAAAGTTTCCAAACAAACTGAAATATTCAATCATAAAGCCAATATTCAAAAAAGGGGAGAAAGATAAAATAGAAAATTACCGTCCTGCATCAGTATTATCTAGTTTCTCAAAAATGTTTGAAATTGTCGTAAAAATTAAATTAAAATCCTATTTGGATATAAACAATTTACTGTCTGATAGTCAACATGGTTTTCGTAAGGGGTATTCGACTAGCTCAGCTGTAACATCCATCTTAAAAGAGCTTCATTGGGCTTTGGACAGATGTAAAAATGCAGTGTCAATTTAGCTGTGATCTGTCCAAAGCCTTTGACTGCATGGATCACGACATCATGGTACAAAAGCTCAAAAGATATGGAATAGTTGAATCTGAATTGGAATGGTTTAAATCTTACCTATTCAAAAGACAACAAAAGACTCTAATTATTAAAGACGGTATTAAATACAATTCCAATTTTGAATTAATAAAGTCAGGGGTGCCACAAGGGTCAATCATAGGACCAACACTATTAATTTTGTACATCAATGACCTGCCATTGAACATACAGACTCAAACAATACTTTATGCTGATGATACCACTGCCATAATTTTAGCAGAAACTATGAAAACGCTCAAAATAAAAGTGACTGAAGCTCTGCTAGAACTAGACAGGTGGTTTAGGGCAAATGGAATGGCCCTAAATGAGACTAAAACAAATATAATTCATTTCCGTTCCAAACATTCACAAATTAAACCTTTATAATTGGATTTTAAAAATAAGAAAATTAACCGTCTAAACCATGCAAAAGTACTAGGTATATTCGTTGATGAACATATAACATGGTCTGAGCATATTAATTTTTTGTCAAATTCTAAAACTCTGTTTGTTTCAACATGAGTTGTTTGACAAATATGATAAGCATGGAAACTAAATTAACACTATATTACGGTTATTTTCATTCTCTGGTTAGTTATGGAATCACAATTTGGGGAGGAGCATCCTCGGTAAAAAAAGTCCTTAAGGTACAAAGAATATTTTGAGGATTATGACTATGACTCCACCTAGAAAATCTTGCAAACCGATATTTAAAAATCTGAACATTTTAACTGTTCCTTCCCTATACATATAAATTCTCTTACAGCAAGTTTTTATGAATAAAGACAAATATTTTAACAATAATTTTGAACATAATTATAACACGAGGAATAAAAATAAAATTCTTCAATATCCTCTGCACAGAACTAAGTTGTTAGAAAATACCCCCGTCGCAGCAAACCTACATACTCAGCGAATTTACAATGGAAATATAACTGTCTTAATACTACATAAAGCCACTCACCACATTTCATAAACATATATTCACAAATAAGCAATAAATAAAATTTTTATTATTCTCTATAAGAATAACATTGGGGCTGAGCACGCAGGTTTGCTGCATCAAGGAACAAGAAAAAATAGGTTTTTATGCTAATATCAATACAACTCATCTAGGTGAAGTCATATACCTGTTTTTATTCATTTATGTTCATAATTAAGGGAGACATAGCATTTAATTATTATCCATAAGAATAACATTGGGCTGAGTACGCAGATTTGCTGCTTTCGGAAGCCTTTAGCAAAAAAAGTTTTTTTTAGCAAATATCAATGGACCACAACCAGATGAAGCCGTATACCAAGTTTCGTCAGTATACGTTCATAAAAATAAGCGAGATATAAATTTTTTGTTTCCTCCATAAGAATAACATTAGACAACGTACTGTGTTTAGCACTTTCAATATCTCGGTAACCAATTGACGTAAAAGGAATGATCAAAATACCAAATTGTGTGTTTTTTAAGCTGAATCAAATGGTAAAAACTAAAATTTGACTATTTCCAAAATTATATGTAAAATATTCAAAAAAACATTGTTGGGGTACAAAACCCCCCCAAAATACCCCTTCGGATAGAGCGATCTGGCTAGTTTTCGAACTTAAAGTCATAAATGTTGCTTTACACGTTTATACCAAATTTCATCAAAATCGGATAATTTTTATGAGAGTTATCGTGCTCACGGACACATATATATATATATATATATATATATATATATATATATATATATATATATATATATATATATACAGTTTCGAACGAATGGTGTTTTTAGGGTCTGGGGACCTCAAAACGAAAAGTTATCATGGTCCCGGGCCTAGGTCTTACCATGCCGACTACGGTAATAGCTTCTTCCCTATAGGGGAAATTCGCTAAAAGTACTTTTTATATGGAAATGAAATTTTTTAATAAAATTCCAAATTATTATAAGCAACCAAAAAGGTTTTTTAAGTTATTGAAGGAATTTTTGATAAAAAGGGCCTACTATTCTGAGGAAGAGTTTTTGAAGGATGATATTACTATGATTTAGTTTTAAAACTTGAATTATATTTTAATTAATCTTATTTTGTAAAATATAAGAAAATCCTTTGTCTATTTTTGAGAGATAAACTGAACTGACTAGTCACCTGTTTGAGCAGGACCTTGCCTGTATATCAAATATATTATGACACTGAAATAAATTAAATGAAAATATATATATTTCAACTTTTTGTTTTGAGGTCCCCAGTTGTCAAAAACACTATTAACTAATAGTGTTTTTGAAAACAAAAAGTTATTATGGTCTCGGGCTTAAGTCTTAACATGAGACCTACGGTAATAGCTTCTTCCCTATAGGGGAAATTCGCTAAAAACACATATAAATACTCAATGAATAGAAGAAATAACACAAAATCTGATCATAAATCTTAAGTTAAAAATAAACTCCTAATATTATATTTAAAATGTATGAGTTACATAACGCTGAGCTAGACCCCCCTCCCCCACCACAGAGATACAGATGAGTAACACTATATTGAACCCCCTCCCCCTTTAAATGCGTTACATAATATGGGTATGGCCCCTTAGGGATTGTATTTCTGATTCCATCTGGTAATACTGAATTCAATCCTGTTCAGTCATAGAGCAGCAGAATGTCATAAATAGCTACACAAACTATTGCTGCAGCAAAGCATAACGCGTAAAATAGATCAGCCACGTGGTCCCCTGTTGCTTAGGTCATGGGGATTGAGCACATCAAAGTGTGTATGTGTAATGCGAGTTTGAATAATTCAGCTCACATATCTTGGATACATCGACAGTTCTAAGAGATAAAGTTAAGACAGTTGCCCAGATCATATTTAGATTTTGCTCACGTTTTTAGTGTGTCCTTCAATAAAGAAGGATGTAAAGGTTCATTTGAGTAAAAGAGAAGCTGTGGTATTCAAATTAGATATTTGACTATCCCCATATGTGAAGACAGTAGAACAGCACTAATATGTCACCACCGGGTGAATATTTATTTAATATTCTCAGTTTCTAGATGCAGAGCTGATAGACATAATATCTATCAATAGTTATTAGGAATGATCAACATGGCCATGATGAATATTTCCCTCAATATCAATAATGTTAAATATCCGCTTATCATGCCTTCATTAAAAATATGGTTCTTGATTGCTTTCTGACCAAATGTTTTGTAATTAATTATCTTAAGAGTCTTTGTAAGATTTCAGATGTTTATAAAATACTCTAATTTTCAGATCTGATTAGTAATATAAATATATCATGTGTTTTGTTTTTAACCCATTGGAGTAGACATACGAGCTGGTCTCGTTCCTTACTTGTAA
The DNA here is from genome assembly GCA_963675035.1 of Allygus modestus. Taxonomy (NCBI): domain Eukaryota; kingdom Metazoa; phylum Arthropoda; class Insecta; order Hemiptera; family Cicadellidae; genus Allygus; species Allygus modestus. The sequence continues at coordinate 118,182,682 of OY776112.1, forward strand.
TTTTATTAACCTGTGAATTGGAGAATAAAATTGGTGTTTTTAAATGGATTAATGGTGTATTTAATTAAAATATTGTTTTTTTCAGTTTAGAAAGTCGCATTGGCACACACACAGTAGACATAAGTAAAAATAAACGGTATCAGGAAACTGACACATACTTTCTCCCTTTTAGCCAAACATTAATGACAAAAATATTTGCTATTTACTAAATATAGAATATGAAGTATAGATAAATGTACAGAAAATTGTCTAAAATATTTGTTTTCAGAAATATCCACCCAAATTGCTTTTTTGGAGGCACTATAGAGTCCGTTGCTACACACAGTAGTTTTGAGAGGGGAAATGCCCCCTTGCCCCCCCAGGGTTAAATAGCAACACATTTCGATCATCATCTGTTGGTCAATGCTAACTTGACCTGCATATCAAATTTTAATGAAGTTGATTAGTAAATAAGAGAGAAATAGTTATTTTTGTATTCCCCATAAGAATAACATTGGACAACGTACTGTGTTTACTGCTAAATGAAAATTTCAATTTTCTCCGCAACTAGCAATCGTAGAATAGTAATTTAAAATACTAATTTATTTAGTTTTTTGAGGTCTTTTTAATGGTGAATAGTAATCTTTTTTAACATTTATGATTTTTTATGAAAAATCCAAAAAACTGAATTTTTGATGTTTTAAGTCCTGTAATTTCTGAACCCGAATTTTTCCAGAAATGCGAGTGGTGTCATTTTGTTGGAAACCTAAAGTTCTACAAACCACGAAAGTTTAATCAAAATCGTTAGAGCCGTTTTTGAGAAATTTGGATTTTTCATGTTTTTTGGCGGTTTTTGGGGGATAATTACCCTTAAAAATCAAAAATTCAAAAAAATGAAAAAAATGCCTGGAGATATCGTGGATTAGTACCTACATACCAAATTTCATAAAAATCGGCCCATAGGTTAGGGCTCTAGCTCTGTAAACATCCACACAGACACACACACACACACACACACACACACACACACACACACACACACACACACACACACGGACACACACACACACACACACAGACAGACATCACGTAAAAACCACTTTTTTGGGTTCAGGGAGCACCAAAACGAATATTTCCACTAATAACTCAAATTCAAACATTTTTACGAAAACAATACTTTCTCCATATACTATGTATAGGGGGAGAAAGTAATTAGCAAAATCAGTGTTGACCATGTGCAAGTCTCAAAGAATTAACCGATCCCGTCAACTTCCAAGCAAGCCTGCCACCGTTTATTTTACTTGGGCCCTCCCACCAACGTTGCCACAGACCGGTTAACTCATTGAGAGTTGCACAACTGGTCAGATTTGGTCGTGTGCGGGAATCGAACCCACGAACATCGTATCACCACCTGGCCAAGGTGTTTCCACGACGTAGCCAACTCAGCTAACACGACCAAAGGCCTGGCGGCGATATTAAGGTTTTTCACTCAGTCCGCGCCCCTAGCGGATAGAACCGTAGACGCCCGCGGTCATTAGTTACATATTTTGCTACTAGAGCGCAGCACCAATCAATTCCCGTTATAGGCTACTGCAAATAGAATAAAATTACTACCTCAATGGGTTAAACTTTTGGAAACATTACTAAATATGTAAGTTGATATTTGTGTTTAAGATACCTTAAAATTTGAGATTTCTATCATAATTTTCTGACCATGAATAAATAAGTCAGACACCATGCTTTAGTTTATAACTACATTGTTGAAGTTCTTAAAAAGTGGTCCTCTAAAGTAGTTTTTGATTAATTGTTTGCATAGCTTTAGCTTTAATTTTTTTTTCCAATGTAACACTTAAAAAGTGCTGTTCTTCATTTTCATAGGAATTAAACTTTAAAAAAGTAACAATGCATTTGTTATGTGGTTGGATAGAATTTCACCTTTAAACGTGGTTTGCTGTACATGATTTGTACGCCGTCAAAACACATGTACGAAGGCTTTAATACAACCTGAACCTATACAACTGCTACTCGATCAGGTTGGCTGAGCGGTCTAAAGATCTATCTCCGCGGCCAGGGAATAGTGCTTGGATCAAGGTTTTGAATCCCGCCTTAAGTCGGTGGTTTTCATGTACAACTCAAGGAGGTTCACCTGTCTGTGGCAGAGTTGAAGGGGAGGGCTGACCTTAAGCAAACGGTGGTCGGCTCAGGTCGGGGTGGGTGGATTCTTTGAGAGTTGCACATCTGATCAGGTTTTTTGTTACTTTTTACCTATCCTTACTATGTGTGTGTCCACCAGAAGCACGTTTTAATTAAATTTTAAATTTTTTAAATCAATAAAACAACACAGTCATTAACCACTCTATTAAACAAATGTCCGCGTTGAAGGGTTAAAAACCATGAAAATTATAACAGAATCAGTTTAACTGAGAATTAAAAAATTTGTCTTAACAATTATGTAAGTACAATTAAATGATTTAAATGTCATGTTTGAGCTATTTTCCACTGTAACCAGAGGTTCCTTTTGTGGTAGATACATCAAACCCTTCAGGCTCCGTGCTGCAGCCAACCACCAACCCGTACAACAAACAGAGGAAGATCGCGGAGGCAAACGAAACACTGTTTGCGGAGGAAGTGTCGCCCAAGTCTCCACAAAAAGTCAAGTTCAATAAGGTCGAAAAACGAATTTGCTATGACTACTTTGGCAGCAGCTTTGAATCAGGTAAGGCCAAAGTCTGTGGGGTTTGGACCGCTTTCTTTAAACACGTTTGTGTGCTCTATTGACAAATAATGCCATTGGTGTCGAAATAAAAAAATATACATGTAAATTTAACACGTTTGATTTTATATGTAAATGAATATCTAACAAATTGGCGTGGAATGAGCACTCAGCACTGACACAGAATAGATGCGCCTGGTTTTCATTCTGCCAATGGGTAGTCAGCTCCAATGAAATTATTTAATATCATTGCACATTTGATGAGTCCCTGCAATTACTGGGATTGGTGTTAGTTTCGAGTTGGCGGCATTTAGAACTTTACGAGTGGTAAGAGAAGTTGTAATTAACATATATACATTTTGTTTTTCTGTAGAAGAAATGTATTCCCGTGGAATTTGTAATACACCCTTTTTTAAAGAATTATTAAACGTTGGGTGTTTATCCCACAATACTTTCTCTTTCACTTTAAATTACTTAATTTTGTTTACAACTATGTGGGATGGGAATGCCTCGGCTTAGCAATAATTCTCTCTGACTCTCTTTAGATAAACTATACAGCTGCTCTTTGAATTATAAACTACAGGTGTTTTGACATACAAACATAATTTATTTCAAAGTTACATAAATACAGGTGATACCAATTTTGGAACTAACAATGAATTTTACAGGCAGATGGGAAATTTAAAAATGTTAGAAATTAATACAATTAAAATGGCGGCTATGAATTTCTCTTAAATCTCAGGAGGTGGTAGATTGAGCTGGCTCAATCTGGTTATCAAACATTTGATAAATTAAAATACATGAAAATTAATGCCAATTATTTAAGATTTTGTATTAAATAAAACTCTACCAATACGGATCTCTGGATTAAATTAATTTAGGTAAAGGTCCACTTGATTGTTGGTCTATAAATCTAGGCCAGATACAAAATTGTTCTTTGGAAGTTACTCTTGACTTAATATGATCAAAAATTTGCTTCCATTGAAAATGTTTTAAATTGTGATATTAATAAACTTGATCTTGATGAATTGTTTTGAAAAAAAATAGTCCAATGAATTTAAGTTCTTTTTAAAATTTCTTAGTTGTAGACCAAATGTATATGGAATGTTCTTACCAATTGGATACTATATATTCTTCACTCAGTAATAAAATTTAGCTTGATGTGGCAAAAAAAGATACATTAGATAATTTACTGAGCTCTAGTGGCCTGTTACAAATTAGGTTGTTAGTACCTAATATACTGATTTATTGGGAGGGGAAAGAAAATAATGAGCATGTTCTTAATGGGGTGCTTTCACTGCCATGGTTGGATTCAGAAGAAGGAGGAAAAAGTCTCTGGGCTTGGTGATGGATCTACAACAATGCTGATCACATGTTCTTCAAGTATTTCACTGATGTACACTGTACTTTGGTTTTTTGAATAAAATTTTAATAGAGATCAATTTTTAAAATTATTATATACAAAATTCTTCTTCTGGGACAACTTTTTTACATTAATCATTATATCTAATTGTTTGATTAAATGACTAAAACTAACAAACTATGTTTGAGTTGGTGATTAAATTGATAAATTGAATTGGTGGCAGATGGTGGCGGATCTGAGGGGTGATGAGTGATGGTGATATAGGCCTATTATATTAAATAATTCTTTGAGGAAGCGTAAGTATTCAGGAAGCCTATTTCAGATAATTAACATTTAAGGAACAAATTATAAAAGGATAAAACTAAAATGAATGTTATAATGTGTAGTCATGTTTATGTGACAATAAAAATTTAACTATTGAGGTCGCTAAAAGTATAAATGTGGTATAAATTTCTTGTTGCTAGATATATTGAAATGGATTACTAACTCAGTTCAGAACTCTGAATTTATCTTTCGCTCTGTTTTATTTAAATTAAACAACCATTTTGTTTTATTAAACAGTGCAAAGTTTCCTTAGTGATCAAATCTGCCTAGAAAAATAAGTAATCAAATTATCACAATCCTACTGTCACAAAATAAATTTAATATAATGTTACCTTTTATCTAATTACCATGTATTTAACTGTTATGCTTTGTGGAAGGTACTTAAATCTCTATCTATAAACAGACACTCTTCATTCAATGATTAGTAACAGTTTCATCTTCCTCCACTTTATCTCAAGGGAAAATTAAACTATAAATTTGAGTTATCAGGATTATTGTGTATCTTTGATTATCTTTGTATTGTTTTACATGTTCTCACTGAATAAATGTTTCACAATATTGCGATTGGCACTATCTAATCACCTTAATTACAGTTACAAATGTAGCAATTAAATAATTTCCAGATTCAATCAAATCTTATGAGGACGAAGAAAGTGAAAAGGAGGGTGTGCTGCAAGGCAATGGAAAACAGAAGAGTGAACAACCAAGCCTGGATGTAAGAGGGACTCACCTACAACCTAGAAATCCTGCAAACAAAGTAGTAGTCACAGTTACGCCGAAGAAAGAGGAGGATCGATCAAGCTCTGAATCTGAGAGCGAAGACGTGTGCGTAGGAACAATAACAAAACCGCAAGAGTTGGACACAGAGGTAAAAGATAACGAAGAGACCTATAGTAACGATGCGGTAAGTGATGAACCAAGTAATGATATTGCAACAAAAGAAGAAAAGACAGAAAAATTAAGTGATGTAGAGAAAAGTGTAGCACCAATTAAGGAAGCAAAAGTTGACCATAATCACCAAAATAATAAACAATCAAAAACACAAGACCTGGAACAAATCAATAATTTAGTTGCCAAGAAAGATGAAAATTGTAATAAAAACAAAACCGAAGAGCTAATATTCTTAGAATTAGAGAAACCTAGTACAAAGTGTTCAGATAGTTTAAATGAACATTCAGACTTTTACCCTTGCTTAGCAAACCACTCCGGAATAACAATCAGAATCACTGGTGCAGACAGCATAGAATCTGTAGAATCAGAGAGCACTGATAATGAAGTACAAATAGAAGACTATAGCACTAGTTTATACAACATAGTAGAGTTCAGACCAGAAAACAAAACATTTATATCGAAAACATACCAAAACAGCAGAGTGAAGGAAACAACTTATAAAGTTTCTAAAGACTCCTTTATTTTGAAAGGTACCAAAAGCACACAAAATATTAGATCGCCCAAATCGAGCCAAAAACTTGAATCGGGGCCCGCGCAAAGAACTCACTTCAAAAGAGAAGAAAACAAAAAAGAACTTACTGTGTCAAAACCGAAAACAGAAAAGACTGAACAACCAGTGCCGTTTAAGGCACAAAAAACAAAACCAAAACAAACGAGCTATAAATCAAAACAATTAGAAGATGACTCGGACAAGAAGACTGAAGAATACTGCACAAATACAAAGAAAGCTAGACCAAAGAGCTGTGTTGAGAAGGAATCGATTAAAGTAAAGACGAGTTCTCGACCTCTGACAGCGCCAGTGCATCGAACTTGCTGCCAGTGGGGCCAACCGCACCTGCCCGAATACAACGGATTGCGGTCCGAATACGGCCTCAGCGCAGAACAGCTCATGGAGAGGAAAAGGTAATGTGCTGCTAAGTTTTCCATTTCAAAAAATGTAAATAACTTAACAATATCAAACGTGTTAAATGTATTGCATGTTGTTGCAAGTCAAACTTCAAAGGATGTTTAAGCTGGAAGTTATAGGCTACCTTTAAATTAAAGTTTGCCTAACAGCCAGCCATGAACTGTGAATTTCTGACTTAAAGTCCACATGAGGTCGAGTCTGCGGCATGGTGTTAAAGCTAATAACCTTTTAGAAAAGCATTTGGCGCAAGCTTACACTTCAGATTTCCATGACTTCCTTGTTAATGAAAAATAACACGTGAAATTGTTGTGATAATTTATTGAAACTTGTTTTTCTCCTATCAGTGGTATCAAATGTCCCCAATAATTTATGCAATAACATAAACTCACCATTACCAACAATAAATTTAAATTGTGGATAAAAATAGGTTAAAACTGTACTGAAATCTAATTAATCAAATTAATGTAGTTAATCAACAGAAATTTTAGTTCCTATTAATGAAAATGTTAAATATTCGGTTGTTCTAAAATTTTTCAAACATACTGTATGTAAAATTATTATATGGAACAAGCTAAAATAAACAAATTTTAAAGACAATCAACCTGGTTTGATCACTGATTCTTGGTATACAGTAAACCTCGGATTATCCGGACTAATGTGGTGGAATATTGATCCGAATAGCAAAAAATCTGTGTAATCTGAAGCTACTAAAAAACCGCAGAAATAACAATCAAGACACTAGCGCCTGCAATACTGATACTGTGAATTGCGTGAAAACACTGTCAAACAGAATTGGCGTGCGAATTTTGCAGGTGTTTAACAGTACAATAATGTATTGCAGATGCGTCTAAGACTTAGAAGGCACTTGCGCAGGAGAAAATTGCGTTTTGACTGCAATTTACAATTTTTTATTTTGGTAAACCTCGTCCAGTAAATCCGGATTATTTGAGTCCAGATAATCAGAGGTCTACTGTAACTCATTTGGCACGTGGCAATACAAATGTTAACTACTCGATACAGGGTGTGGCTTGATGTTGTGAAAATAGTGAGTGACTTTGCTTCACAAGCCGGACCTTTTCGATCCCAGCACCAAAAACACTTTTAGCTAAATGATGATGTAAACCCAGTGGTCCAGAACCCATCTAAAACTGCAGTGTCTCGGAAACAAATGGATAGTTCTCTGTGGCAAGCAGAGCATTATTTGTGTTAGAGAACTCCCTTACTTAACATTCTTGGAATTAAATTGTTACCCAACATTGATTTAATTTTATCTGAGGTTAATGGTTAAATGTAGTCAGGCATATCGATAATGTAAACTGTTACTGTGTGCTGTGTCAGGGATAAAACTGAGTGAAAAATGGTGTACAAGTTTCAATTAGTGATGAAAATAAAATTACTCAATACAACGCAGGTAGTTTATTTTTTAAAAGTTTTAAATAACTAAATCAAAGGTATAATAAGATATGCATGGATACAATGGTCACCAGAAAGTAAAGAACGTTTGCTTACTACGCCGGGCACTGCGATTGCCCCATAAAAAAATGAGTCGAGTCTCGTTGCTGAGCGATCACACATCTAGTTTCTATAACAGCTCAAAATGACAGCGTATTTGAAAATACTGCCAATTTGAGATCCACAGTGTTGTTGGTTTGTGGCATTGGTTTTATCAGAATGTGAAAAATGTCCAACCTATTGAAATTTGTAGAAAAAAAAGTTGACGGTGAAAGTGTATTTAACAAGATCTTGCAAATTATTAAAAGGATTGAAGTAATGTGTTAACAGTGTAGTACTTGTTTTCCTAAATTCTTCCCTCAATTCTTTCTTTCAAAGCATCTGTAACGAGGGATTGCCTGCCACTCCTTTCCTTGTCGTGCACAATCAAATTACTTAATTAAACTTAACTCACCATTTTCTCCCTGAAGACTCGTTTATTGCACTTTCACAATAAACGTTTTTTGGTGGTTGTCTAGAAAATTCAATATGCCAGACATTTTTCTTATTCAGAAACCGATAATACTCTGGATCTCAAATTTGGCAAGATTTTCGATTGACGTTTCCATTTTGAACTGCTGTAGAAACAAAACATGCGATTGCACAGCAATGAGACTCGGTTTTGATGGGGAGGTGAGTGGACTGCCGCTCATGCAATTGTGGTGGTGGGGGAGCGCTGCTCAGTGCAGTGCGCAGGCTTTCTTTATTTCCTGGATGACCCTCGTAAAATATTAACTTAAAATAAAACTCGCTTAAACTTTGTATACATATATTTTGAATGAAAACTAGGTTGAGATAAAACTTATTCGGTACTATAACATTTTTCTGGAAAAATATTTGTCACAATAAGAAAAGTAGTAGCACCTTCCAATCAATAAAAGTATGTATAATTAAAAATTTGGTTCCATACCTTTTTCGACGACAGTTCAAATTAAAATAAACGGTATCAGGAAACTGACACATACTTTCTCCCTTTTAGCCCAACTTTAATGGATAAATTACTTTTTATTTACTAAATATAGAATACAAAGCACGGTCGAATGTACAGAAAATCTCGTAAACAAGTTGTTTTAAAAAACATCCACCCAAATCCCTGCTTTGGAGGCACTACAGAATCCATTGCTACACTCGTGGTTGTAAGAGGGGAAATGCCCCCTATTCCCCCCCCCAGGGTTATTAAGGGGCAACATATTTCAAATTTCCTCTGTTGGTCAATGCTAACTTGACAAGCATATCAAGTTTGAATGAAACTGATCAGTAAATAAGAGAGAAATAGTAATTTTTTTTATTCCCCATAAGAATAACATTGGACAACGTACTGCGTTTACCGCAAAATGAAAATTTCAATTTTCTCCGAAACCAGCAATCGTAGAATAGTAATTCAAAATACTAAATTATTTAGTTTTTTGAGTTCTTTTTAATGGTGAATAGTAATATTTTTTTATATTTATGTATTTTTATGAAAAATCCAAAAAACTGAATTTTTCATGTTTTAAGTCCTGTAATTTCTGAACCCAAATTTTTACAGGAATGCGGGTGGTGTCGTTTTGTTGGAAAACTAAAGTTCTACAAACGACTAAAATTTAATCAAAATCGTTAGAGCCTTTTTTGAGAAATTTGGATTTTTCATGTTTTTTGGTGGTTTTTGGGGGATAATTACCCTTAAAAATCAAAAATTAAAAAAAAAATGAAAAAAAAAAAAAACGCCTGGAGATATCGTGGATTAGTACCTACATACCAAATTTCATAACAATCGGCCCACTGGTTAGGGCTCTAGCTCTGTACACATCCACACAGACACAGACACAGACACACACACACACACACACACACACACACACACACACACACACACACACACACACACACACACACACACACACACACACACACACACACACACACGGACACACACACACACACACACACACACACACACACACACAGACAGACATCACGTAAAAACCACTTTTTTGGGTTCAGGAAGCACCAAAACGAATATTTCCACTAACAACTCAAATTCGAAAATTTTTACGAAAACAATACTTTCTCCATATACTATGTATAGGGGGAGAAAGTAAAAATGTAACAAACTCTTTACATGATTCGGTTCTATCGGCATCAAATTCAGAATGCAGTAATAACCGTTGTCTAAAGTTAAAATAATACAACAAACACATACGTACACACGATTACATGTACTTAACATTTAGCATCAGTCATCTGGTCTAGATAGTCCTATCACACAAATCGGTCGGGCGCATCGTCGCGGTCACGGTCAGGCTGCAGACTGAAAGATCTAATCAGGTTCGCTACAGTCGGTTTTATCGCTAGACTGACCAATGAGCGACGACCTCTGCCTTCTATTTAATATGGTGATGAAGATGTGGTGGGATTTGAGTTTGAGCTTTTCATTTAGGACGAAGGTGGTGTTGTTCTCATTTTCACATATTTGGGCTTTATAAATCTCAACTTCCTCTAAAGTATTTAATCTGCTCCCTTTCTTACAAATATTTCCAATCCATCATTCATGTAATGCATATTATGGTTTCCGTCAAATAAATGCTGTGCAAACAAAGACTTTTGTTTACTTGTATGAGGATCCAGACTATGTTCATTATATATAATTTTAACTTTATGACAATGGTGATTACTGCATTCTGAAGGTGGTTCCGTTGAACTTAAACATGTAAATAATTTGTTATATGTTCATATTTGAACTGTCGTCGAAAAGGGTATGTAACCAAATTTGTATTTGAAAACAGTTCAGGGGCTAAAATGGATATAAATTATAATTAAAATACATCTTCAACAGATGTTTCTTTCAGTAGTAACAGGCACAACATGTTTTTATTATCTTAAATCAATCAATACAGATAGTACTTCTATAAAAACTAACAATTTGAGACAGGCATAAAATGGAGTCACAGAAGATGCAAAAGCAACGTAAGGAACAGAAATACAAAGAAGAACAAGAAAAGAGAAAGGAAAATGAGGCAAAATTTATATCATGGCTCGAGGATAAGAGAAAACAAGCAGAAATGCAATTTTTGCGGAACCAGAAAATAAAAGCTGAAAGTGGTATCAAGATTTATCCTGCCCCGACTGGACATCTGTAAGTAAAAAAATAGCTGAGTTATGATTGTTGAATTTAGTCAAATCTAGTACATATCCTCTTAGCGGATCTCTCTTCAACTGCTTCTGTCCGGCAAAAAGTAAATTCTACTAATCTCCCCATATCTGGTGACTGTTCTGCTGTTCAAGAATTTACTCATTGTTGTTACCTAGCTTGATAATTTATGCCAAAGTAAAATGATCCATATAGGCTTAGCATTTGTTTATTGCGATGTTCTACAATGCCAGTAGGTCACTGCCCTCCTGAGAGTGTAGACTCTCTCTGGAGACCAATCTCAGAGTCTTCTGCGCTTCATCCCTGTTGGCATGCACTATCTGTGTTTATTGCGATGTTCTACAATGCCAGTAGGTCACTGCCCTCCTGAGAGTGTAGACTCTCTCTGGAGACCAATCTCAGAGTCTTCTGCGCTTCATCCCTGTTGGCATGCACTATCTGTGTTTATTGCGATGTTCTACAATGCCAGTAGGTCACTGCCCTCCTGAGAGTGTAGACTCTCTCTGGAGACCAATCTCAGAGTCTTCTGCGCTTCATCCCTGTTGGCATGCACTATCTGTGTTTATTGCGATGTTCTACAATGCCAGTAGGTCACTGCCCTCCTGAGAGTGTAGACTCTCTCTGGAGACCAATCTCAGAGTCTTCTGCGCTTCATCCCTGTTGGCATGCACTATCTGTACTTTTTATAAAATAGAATCTTATTTTTATGTTTGAAGCTTTTACGATACAGTGGAACCTCGATAACTCAAACCTCAGGGGGAACGGAAAAAATCTGAGCTATCGAATATTTTGAAATATCAAAGTTCGACCTATCAAGGTGATCTTACACAGACTTCCGACTTATTGAGGGTCATGGTAATGCAATCGATGAGTCATGGAGGAGTAGAATCCTTACATTATTTTGTGTTTTGTACACATTGTATATAACTAATAAGAATAAGAATAATAATGATTTATTTTCTCCAATTTAACATGATACAAAGTATTTCCAATATGCACACATTTTCCTGTTCATTATTTTTCTTCTCAAAATAAAAATAAAATAATCTACACATCTTAAAGAACAAACAATAATAAACAATACTCTAATCAAATTATCCTCCTTTTGGTTGTCTCTATAAATAAAACAGGGATTAATAAACTAATACAGCTTCAAAATTTCACAAAAAGGTATTTACATGTAATTTCAATTTAAAACAACTATATTCAATTTACATTTACTTTTATATATAGTTAACATGCAATTAAACAAATTTGGAGAAAATGTAGGGCCTCCAAGGCATAAAATTTTCACAAAAAGGTATTTACACGTAATTTCAATTTAAAACAACTATATTCAATTTACATTTACTTTTATATATAGTTAACATGCAATTAAACAAATTTGGAGAAATGTAGGGCCTCCGAGGCATAGCCTGTTTGGAGGTTCCTTTTCTTCAAAATAACAAAAATTATAAACAGCGATCAGATAAAATAAACAAAACGTGATGAACAAAAACGGTCTACAGAATCAAGTGTGCCTAAAGAGTTACCTAAAAGAAAAGAAAATACATTTGAAACTTAACTAAGGTTAGAGGCTCTCAAACCGCGCACTGCACTTCACCACCAGGCGGCGGCTCATGGCACCTCCCCAGGGGTTTGCCACTGGAGTTGGTCTCCCCAGGTGCCGTCGAAGCCCATAGCATGCAATGCTTAGTTCCTGAGTGGCAAAGCTCGTCGTGATTGGTAAAGGCGCACTGATTAGTTGTTCAGTGCGCCTTTATCTGTACAACTAATCTGAATTTAACCTAAATTTATTTTATGATTAAAAACAAAAAATTAATGTCTTCTAAACTGAAAAGCCATATCTTTAAATTGTATGAAAAAGTAGTTATCCTATTTGATTTTTTTAGAATATCAGGCAACATATTGAATATTTTTGGTGCAATAAACCTATAGGTTTTAGTAAAAAATATGTTGTTTGATCTTGGTAGAATGAATTGTTTTGCATTTCTAAGTTTATTTCTATAAACATTTTTATTGGGAAGCCTGTTTCCACTTCCAGTATAAAACATCTTTAACACTTTAAAAACAAATAGATACTTCAATGGTAGTATTTTTTAATCAATAAACAGGGGACGAGATGGTTCCAATTTACCTTTCTAAGAGATTAAACGTACTAAATGCTTCTGCTGGACACTGATGGAATTAAGGTGAGTTTTGTACGCATTACCCCATATTCCATTCAACTCTGCACCAGGGAAAAGTACAAAATACGCAACACTTTTTCAGTAGTCAAATATTTAAAAAAGTAAAAATATCTCAGAACACTGTTGATTTTATTTTTTAATCTCATAATGTGCACTTTCCAGCTAACTTCACTATCTAAATACACACCCAAATATTTTATATTACTGGTCTGACCCACAGCTGCACATTTTTATATACACATCCTCTGCTCTTCAATACCATATGCGCAATGTTATACAATTTCATTATAAAAGTTAACATGTTTTCTAAGATTGAAATTTATAAATTTAGTTTTTTAAGCACTCAGCAGCATATGATTTACAGTAAATCACCACTGCAGTAAATTGAGATCATTATTCATTGCTGATTTAACTAATTCCCAATTATTTTCTGCATAGCACAGAGCAGTATCACCAGCAAAAGGTATCAGTTTGCCATGAAATCTCGCATCACATAGGTCATTTATATAAATAATCAATAATATTGCACCAAGAACTGAACCTTGTGTAACCCCGCTCTTAATTAGTCCCATTTCACTATATACAGAATCAATTTTCACACACTGCTGTCTCTTGAACAAGTAGCTTTTAAACCAATTTTGAGCAACCCCCCTTACCCAAATTTATATAATTTGTTTAATAAAATATTATGATCAACAGTGTCAAAAGCTTTTTTTATGTCCAGGAATAGACCACTAATACTTTTTCCCCCATTTAAACCATTATAAATATGCTGCAAAAAATTTAATAAAGCGTGTTCAGTATTAAGTTTTGCTCTGAATCCAAATTCATTTCTACTAAAGAAATTTAAATCATCCAGTAATAATTATGGTTAATTTGAATTTGTAACAATGGCAAATGTCCACAATAAGCTTGGAACTGTTTTGAACCGATTTTTGTGTGAACGTACTACAGGATGAAAAACACCTGTCAGTGAACAGTGAATATGTTGTAGAGTAAGAAAGTAAACAAACAATGACTCACAGTTCGGCAATTTGGAGATATTTTTTCCGTTTTACCACTTCCTGTCTATTAATAGACGGGGTTTTTCTCTCTTGTTATCACTTGCCCCATAACACCCTCCCCACCTTTAAAGAAGCTAAGTCACGCATTTCATCCACGCACTAGAACCTTAAAATGTTGACTAACTAATGTTGGAACACTGTTGATCTAGGGGGATGGAGATGGGAATATCGGGTTGCAACATGAACGATAGATTCTCAAATACTGTAACTAGGGTTTAGGAATCCGAACCAATGTAAAATTTCAACTTACAGAGGTTATCCAATCAAAACCTCGACTTTACAGATTCAAGTTAAAGAGGTTTTCCAGCTAAAACTTCCGAGTTACAGAGGTGCGGTGGTTGTCTAAAAAGACCATAAAACTTTGAGTTATCGAGGTATTCCTCGCCAACCCTTCGACTTATAGAGGTAAAATAGCATAGTACTAAATAGGCTCAAGGAATGACAAAACTTTGACTTATCAAGGAATTCAATTTATTGAGATTTGACTTATTGAGGTTGCACTGTATTTTAAAATGTAATTTCCTAACTTATTCACAAATGGTCTCAACTATTGTTGCAGCAAAAGAACAGGAGCCGTACGAGGTAGGAGGCTGTTCAAATCTCAGAGGAAGTGTGTTTCATTGGAAGAACTTTTGAACAATGCGAGCAGTCATGAGAAAAAGACTTACAAAATATATTTAGGATTGTCTTTTGAGTGAAAAAAACCACAAATGAAATATACTTATATTTGAAAGTTTATTTCAATTTTGCACCTAAACTTTACTCCTAGAACTGAAACTTGTTAGAAGATAGAACTTGTGTTTTGTTTGGGTGTTTAATATTATTTATATTTGCAACTCCAACACCAAACCTCCACTGTTTGAGTTGTGTCAAGTTTAGTTATTTTTTTAACTACCGGTAATATTGATGACTACAGTCATCAATATTAAACTATTGCTGACCTACAGTGACAAAAATATTACTAGAAAATCCTTGTAAATTTAGGTACAATTTAAGGGAAAGGGTAGGGTATTTAAAATGATAATTCAAATTTGTTACTTAATGTTTATTTTACTGTAAAATATTATATTCTAACATGATACAATTCTTTTGAATCCAGTCACCTGATTGTTAAGTTCCCAAAGCTTCTGGAATTGTTTTGGAGCATGGCCCATCAAAATGAAACCTGAAAAAGTACTTAACAATGATAACAGTGAAGCAGACATTATAAATCCAGTCATCATATATTTCAAATACCCCCGTAGCAGCAAACCTGCGTACTCAGCGAATTTCCAATGCATATATATTATGTATCTTAATACCACATAAAGTCATATATCAAGTTTCATCAATATACATTCATAAATAAACGATTTATGACATTTTAATTATTCTCCATAAGAATAACATGGCGGCTGAGTATGCAGGTTTGCTGAAGCAAAGTACATAAAAAAAGGGGTTTTATACAAATATCAATATAACTCATGTAGGTAAAGCCACATACCAAATTTCATTAATTTATTTTCATAATGAAGGGAGATAATACGTTACTTATTCTCCATAAGAATAACATGGGGCTGAGTACGCAGGTTTGCTGCTACGGGAGCCTTTGGTAAAAAATAATTTTTTTTGAGCAAATATCAATGGTCCACAACCAGATGAACCAGATGAAGCCGTATACCAAGTTTTGTCAGTATACGTTCACAAATAAGCGAGATATAAAATTGTTATTTTCCTCCATAAGAATAACATTAGACAACGTACTGTGTTAAGCACTTTCAATATCTCGGTACCCAATTGGCGTAGAGAAATGATCAAAATACCAAATTGTGTGTTTTTTTTAAGCTGAATCTAATGGGAAAAACTAAAATTTGACTATTTCCAAACTTATATGTAAAAAATTCGAAAAACCCATTTTTGGGGTACAAAACCCCCCCCCCAAAATACCCCTTCGGATAGAGCGATCTGGCTGGTTTTCGAACTTAAAGTCATAAATGTTGCTTTACACGTTTATACCAAATTTCATCAAAATCGGATCATTTTTACGAGAGTTATCGTGCTCACGGACACATATATATACAGTTTCGAACGAATGGGGTTTTTGGGGTCTGGGGACCTCAAAACGAAAAGTTATCATGGTCCCGGGCCTAGATCTTACCATGCCGACTACGGTAATAGCTTCTTCCCTATAGGGGAAATTCGCTAAAACGATGTGATGATAGTAGCGTATTGCCAAAACTCATCCAACTGCCAGAAATACCTGCTGATAATTGTAAGGAATCTTATAATCAGGATTCAATATGTAGAAAAACCATTCTTTGCGAAAAATCAAATTATCATAGCCAGAATAAGGAAACATGAAATTAAAGTATTGGAAGGAATTCCCCAAGGCTCAATACCTGGACCTGTGATATTTCTTATGTCTTCAAGGTTTCCTAGACTATGATAAAACACTGTTTCCTCAAATGTTACATGACATTAAAAGAACTAAAAGGAACTAATGCTTTAAGCAGATGACTCTAATTTGATTATTTGAAACACAAAAATCAAATTAACTGGAAAATGTAAGCCAAATTCAACTCTTAAAGTCTTAAACATTTGAGAATATTTCAGAAACAATGATTTATTTTGTAATGTAAATAGAACCAATTTTTTTGGATTTGGGGAAAAAATAGAAACATGACTGAACACAGCATCAATTAGCATTATCTATATCAAACCTACAACACAAAATGTCTGGGACTCAAAGTAAATAGTACGTGGTTGTATATAAATTACACGTCAACTGAAAAAAGGGAGGGAGGAGAAGAAGTTATGGTATAAAGTTTTGATAAATAATGGAAAGAGTGGTTCATTTGATTTTTATTAGTCCTCCAAGAATTTTGTAGTACTCTGTTTTGCTTCCATTTTTACATTATTTTCAATGTTTTAAATAGGACTTTGGTAAAGGTTATTTACAAAAAAAGGAGGAAATTTTACTGTTTCTAGTGTACTGAACACCAGTGTTGAGGGAAGTATTAAATTTAAATACCCCCGTCACAGCAAACCTGCATACTCAGCGAATTTCCAATGGAAACATAAATGTCTTAATACTACATAAAGCCACTTACCAATTATCATAAAAATATATTCACAAATAAGCAATATATACAATTTTAATTATTCTCTATAAGAATAACATTGGGGCTGAGTACGCAGGTTTCCTGCATCAAGGAACACAAAAAATGGATTTTTATGCTAATATAAATATAACTCAACTAGGTGAAGTCACATACCAGTTTTTATTCATTTGTGTTCATAATTAAGGGAGACATAGCATTTAATTATTTCCATAAGAATAACATGGGCTTGAGTACGCAGTTTTGCTGCTACCTTAATTGCCTTTGACAACAATTGTTTTTTTTTTTTGAGCAAATATCAGTGCACCACAACCAGATGAAAATTCCAAGTTTCGTTAGTGTACGTTCATAAATAAGCGAGATATAAAATTTGTCTTTTCCTCCATAAGAATAACATTAGACAACGTTCTGTGTTTAGCACTTTCAATATCTCGGTAACCAATTGACGTAGAGGAATGATCAAAATACCAAATTTTGTGTTTTTTAAGCTGAATCCAATGGTACAAACTAAAATTTGACGATTTCCAAAATTATATGTAAAAAATTCAAAAAAACCATTTTTGGGGTACAAAACCCCCCCCCAAAAATACCCTTTTGGATAGAGCGATCTGGCTGGTTTTCGAACTTGAGTCATAAATGTTGCTTGACACGATTATACCAAATTTCATCAAAATCGGATAATTTTTACGAGAGTTATCGTGCTACGGACACACACACACACACACACACACACACACACACACACACACATATATATATATATATATAGTTTCAAACGAATGGTGTTTTTGGGGTCTGGGAGCCTCAAAACGAAAAGTTATCATGGTCCCGGGCCAAGGTCTTACCATGCCGACTACGGTAATAGCTTCTTCCCTATAAGGGAAATTCGCTAAAACCCCATTGAAATATATACTAGGGGTCTGCGGTACCAACAATTTCAGATTGGTACGGTAAAATATTTTGTACCTCGGTTCTCGGTACAATGTACCGTCATACAAACTAATTAGTTATTAATTTGTATGTATCATAAACAAATTATTGAGTAATAATTAAGGTCATTTACAATTTTTATTATTATTTGATTACAAGAATAAATAACTATACTATGGATACAAATATTTTTTTAAACCTGCATCTTTGGAGTATTACATTTTAAAATTGTTATTATTATTAATACAAGATCTTGAAATATTCATGATAAATAAAATCAAAAAATTACTTGAAAATCAATCAATTGCAAAAGTTGCTTAGCTGATTAATTATATTGCTTTCAATATAAATAAAAACTATTGATTTAAATCATACAAACAACAAAAACCAAAGTTGTATAAATACTATTCTTGTTACATTGGGAGATTATTGTATCATTAATACAAAGTAAAATGATAACTTAAATAAAACTATGTATGATGTGAAACTAAAATAAATTATAAATTAGAAAATTAAATTAAAAATTAGAATTAGGCCTTTAAATACTGAAGATTAAAATCAAAATAACTCTAAAATTACTTAAATTCAAAATTTAAGTCCATAACAAATATTACAGTACATTTATTTAAACATTAGTACCATGTAAAACTGAAAAATAATTAGCTATTAACCTCATCAACAAATAAATTTAGGTTGTTGTTAATAATAATTTTTAGTTGAATTTTCCAAAACTACACAAGAAAATCTAACATATAATAGATATCTGTATGTAAATATTTCACATCACAAATTTGTGCTACCATTTTAAATTTATCAAGTGTTCAATGGTAGGAGTGGGAGAGGGGTTCTGATGATTGGAGTAACAACTAATGAAGGCTCCAACATGCAGAAGGCCCCCTTGAGTTGGAACATACTTCTGCAACATTTACTCAGAAATTTATATACTAAAATGAATTTTGAATTTAGAGGTGTGCGGATGGTGAATTTTAAGTTCGGATCGGTTTCGGTTCGGATAGCTTAAGTTCGGATCGGATAGTAAAGATTTAGGATCGGATAATTTTCGGATTCGGATATTTACTTTACCAGTATACACGGTACATCGATCTCTAAGAATTACCATATTTTCAAGTCAAAACTTAACATTTTCATTTCCCTTGAAAGATATAGCCTACTATATTTCACCTAGGTAATTTTATTCAATAGCTACAACAAGTGGTTATTATTATTACAACTGTACCTTTCTGAGTAATTGAAGACTACACATGACCTCACCAGAAAACAGCATATGTCTAATTGGAGGAGCAATATACCAACCTGTATACATACCTAAGAATACTATATTATCTACAGTGAGAATTACAAGAAATATGATTACTGGATGAACATGAACTAAACCTTTGTAATTTGGCAAAATTACATTTGTTATTAAATCAGTGAATAAAACCCATTGTCTATGATGTTTTATTTGAATAGCCTTTGTTCTTACTCTAATTTAAATAGTCTTATCAAAAATAAACTGGTAGGCTAATATAAATAGTCAAACTGGTTGTAAATAAATAACATTATATTATTTATTTTGGAGACTGGATGATAAAAGCATCAAATGTTTATGAATGAACCAAATCTTTATATATAATTCTGTAAGCAACATTTTAAAGTCAAAATTGTGGAGTTTGGCAAATCGCAGGATGATGGGAGACGGCTCAAATTTAAGGTCTTCAGCCCCGGGACTCGGGAAAAAATAGCAGTATTTCTAAAAGGTTAACAGCAAACGAGAAATAACGTAAAACATCCCCCATAAAAGATCATAAGGGTTTAAAAACTTCTGCTTTGTTTGCATTAAAACATATGATTACGTGTCCACTTTTTTACAAACTGACATGTGTTCCTACTTATATTGTTTTATTTTCCTCATTAAGTAAGGAGTGAACAAATATGAGACAAAGTATTAGAGCAAGGTTAGGGGCAATGGCCCCGTCAAGCCACTAGTTTAATAGTATTTTTGCCAATATCACAACTTCCAAATTGTGATTTTAAAACTTGGCAATAAAGGTTTGGCAATAAAGGTCAAATAACAACTACTTGACTTTAGTGGTAACCAAAAATTACAAGTTAAAAATAATAATTTTGGTAAAGTTATATAATTTAATAAAAGTATGCCTGGATTCAACTAGGCTACTCAACTTCAATCATTTAATGTCCCCATAACCTGTCCATAACATTATGATATAACTCCTTAACCTATCTGGATGTCGTAAAAAAAACATATACATATGATCAGACAAGAGAAAAAAACCAGGACATTTTAATATGATGACATCCTAGTTATTAAAAGACTGGAATCACCGATGTTAAAAAGTAGCAGACATCACAACATACTATTAGGCCTAGCACGACTTAGGCAATGAAACAATAACTCAGTAGGCCTTCTCTGAATGAGTTAACCAAAAACATCCAAGACCAAAGAATTTCCTTTGTTTTATAAATTTACTAACTAGTTTGAACTTTTGTTGTTTACTAAAAAATAGAAACTTTGTTTAGTTTGTCACCGGAATTTATACATATAACATAACCTTAAAGCTTGCATTTCAAACATTCAGCGACTTCACTATCAGCTTCGTTCTTTTTAAAGAATTTCCATATAGTGCTATTCTTTTTCGGTTCCATTTTAAAGAAATAAATTTAATCAAATCAAATAATAACCGAACGATGAAACCTGTGTAAATAAATAATAGATAACTAAGCGATGGTTTGTGAATATGCCATCGTTACTTCGCGTCGTCGTAATACACAATGAGCTTAATATATCTAGAGGTCTCCTCCGGGGGTAAAAAAGTGAAGTATTTTCTTGGAGTATGAAAGCGCTATATGGATTAAGCTTGTTGATCACACCAGGAAACTTCCCATAGAGAAAAGCTATCTAACTCGTTTTGCGCAAGTCAGCAATATTTTACTTAGTATTTAGTGTTTTAAAGAGATTGAAGAGGAAAAAATATCACTAGCAGCAATTTTAAATTTTATATACTAACATTTCTGTTTACATAATGGTACTTAAGAATAACAACTTACTCTATGGGAGCTTGCTCCTTGAATCGTGAGATGTTGTTACAATCGGATATTGAATATCGACTGTAAATTATCGACTTATTCGCCACTTCGCCAGTAATCCACTACTGTTGTCTCGTTGTCTGCGTCCATCCCATGAATCATCGAGTTGCTATGTTGTTTAAATTTGTGATTGTTTACATCAAAAACGTTCGCTATGGTGCATTTCTCTTTATAGACCGTAGTCATTCTTTGATTGATACAATGATGTACAATTCGGCCATGTATCGCGAATCTACACAAATATCATATCGATGCATTGATACGTACCGATTACAGAAACCGAAAAACAAAGCGACAGGCATGCGTCACATCATCTTGAACAACTTCGTCAGAGTCAAAGCGTTTAGTAATGGTTCAAACGTATTTATTTTGTTTCTGACTTTTTATCCCCAGATATACAGTCTATCCCAATCAGTCGGATTTATACTGGACCTTATCGAATATCGAAAAAAAAAACCTTTGGATTCGGATATCCGATCTGATCCGAAACCGAACTGGCTTTTCGGATACCCGCACATCTCTAGTTGAATTTATAGAAAATCAACAAGGCTTTCAACGGCAAGGCTTTTATATTTTCTGACTTTTCATAGTCTCAAGAGATAACTTTTTGCCAAACTTTATCAGAAAGTCTAATTTAACTTAATTTAAATAATTGCGTGGTTAACAACATGAACAGAATCATTTTTAGGATTGTAGACATAAGCAGAATGATGATATTATAATGAAAGCTGAAAATAAGAGTGCAGCCATGTGGAGTATTATAAAAAAAGAGTGCAATGCTAAGCAAAAAATGTATCTACAGATGGCCAGAGTGTATTATGCCCATCTCAGATTAATAGTTTCTTTATTGATAAAATTGAGGAAATAGTTTCAGCTGTCACATTAAAAAAGTGTACAAATAAATCAGAAGATTACTTGAGTCACTGTCCAAAGCCTTCATGTACTTTTAATTTTGAACTTATTAGTGAAACCGATATTAAGAATCTTAACAAATAGTAAATGTGAATATGTTTAAAGGTTTAACACCATGATGTTAAAGTTAGGTTTTGATTGTTTAAGTGGACCTTTGACAAATATTGTAAATAGTTGTATTTTAAATTCTGTGTTTCCAGATTCTTTAAAATTTGTAAAAATGGTCCCCGTTTACAAAAAGGGTTGTAAATCTAAATGTAGTAGTTATAGGCCTTTATCTTTAGTACCAGTAGTTTCTAAGGTAATTGAAAAGTTGTTGAGTAATCAAATTATTAAGTATTTCGAAAATAATCATCTGTTTAATGATAGTCAATATGGATACCGTGTAAGAATGGGCACTCTTAAAGCTATTCTTTCTCTAAACTCTGGTTTTAGCGAATTTCCCCTATGAGGAAGAAGCTATTACCGTCGGACTCATGGTAAGACTTAAGCCCGAGACCATGATAACTTTTCATTTTGTGGTCCCCAGATGCCAAAAATATCATTCGTTCAAATTTGTATATATGAATTTGTATATATTTGTGATATGTGTCCGTAAGCACGATAACTCTCATAAAAAAGGTCCGATCTTAAAGAAATTTGGTAAAAATGTGTAAAGTACCATTTATTTGAACGAGTTCGAAAACCAGACGAATCACACCAACCAAAGACGTTGTACCCCAAAAATATTCTTTTGTGGTTTCCACACGTAATTTTTATTTAAATAAAATTGTATTTTTCACCATTGAATTCAGCATAAAAAACAAACAATTTGGTATTTTGATCATTGCTCTACGTCAACTGGTTACTGAGATATTGAAAGTGCTAAACACAGTACATTGTCTAATGTTATTCTTATGGAGAAAAAGAAACATTTTATATCTCACTTATTTATGAACATAACACTGATGAAATTTGGTATGTCTTCATCTGGTTGAGGTTTATTATTATTTTCACACAAAAAATTGTCGACTATGGTTCCTGTAGCAGCAAACCTAGGTACTCGGTCCCCATGTTATTCTTATAGAAAATAATTAAAATGTTATATCGCTTATTTATGAATGTATATGGATGAAACTTGGTATGTGACTTCACTTACATGAGTTCTATTGATATTTGCATAAAAACCCATTTTTGTGTTCCTTGTTGCAGCAAACCTGAGTACTCATTCCCAATGTTACTCTTAAGAAGAATAATTAATAGCCTATTTTAAATATCGCTTGTTTGTAAATTTATTTCTTATGAATCCTGTTAAGTAGCTTCATGTGTTATGTTATATATTAATTGTAAATTCGCTGAGTATGCAGGTTTGCTGCGACGTGTGTGTGTGTGTGTGTGTGTGTGTGTGTGTGTGTGTGTGTGTGTGTGTGCGCGTGCGTGCGTGCGTGTATATGTGTGTCCGTAAGCATGATAACTCTCGTAAAAAAGGTCCAATCTTATTGAAATTTGGTACAAATGTGTAAAGTACCATTTATTTGAACAAGTTCAAAAACCTGACGAATCACACCATCCAAAGGGGGGGTTTTGGGGGTTTAGAACCCCAAACATGGTTTTTTTGGGGTTTACACATGTAATTATTTAGTTAAATCAAAATTTAATTAGTACCTTTAAATTCAGCATAAAAACCAACAATTTGGTATTTTGATCATTGCTCTACATCAACTGGTTACTGAGATATTGCAAGTGCTAAACACAGTACATTGTCTAATGTTGTTCTTATGGAGAAAAAGAAACATTTTATATCTCGCTTATTTATGAACATAAACTGACGAAAGTTGATATATGGCTTCACCTGATTGTGGTTTATTGTTGTTTGCACAAAAAAAATTCAACTAGGGTTCCCGCAGCAGCAAACCTAGGTACTTGGTCCCCATGTTATTTTTATGGAAAATAATTAAAATGTTATATATTGATTATTTATGAATGTATATGGATGAAACTTAGTTTTGAGTTCACTAAGATGAGTTCTATTGATATATGCATAAAAACCCATTATTTTGTGTTCCTTGTTGCAGTAAACCTGCGTACTCATCCCCAATGTTATTCTTATAGAGAATAATTCATATTTTAAATATCGTTTGTTTGTGAATATATTTCTTATGAATCCTGTTAAGCGTTTTAATGTGTTATGTTATATATTCGTTGGAAATTAACTGAGTATGCAGGTTTGCTGCAACAGGGGTATTTTAGAATTTCTTGAGAACAAAAAAATAACAGACACTTGGTTTTTCGATCAGTCTAAGGCTTTCGGCACAGTTTCACATGATAGTCTTGTGTCAAAATTAAGTTACTATGGTTTTAGGTATGCTGCCTGTCAACTCATAAGATCCTACTTAGAAAATAGATTAAAAAAATTGACATTTAACACCTTTGAATCTCAGTATTTGCCAGTTTCTCATGGGGTACCTCAAGGATCAATGTTAGGGCCTATCTTGTTTATAATCTACATCAACAATTTGCTAAATATAATTGGGCCTTCTGCCAATGCTGATGATCTAGCAGTATTTGTATCTATAAATGTTTCTTCGAACTCCAATATTGTTGATGATGTTACTCTTGTTATTGAAGACTGGTGTAATTCAAACTTGCTGTGTCTTTTTTCTAGATACCACACAGGATCTATTGATAACTTAGAATAATAGTGTTGATTGTCGGGGAAAGGATCTATGCAACTTTTTAGGTTTTAATTTGGATTCTAAACTGAAGGCCAAGCCATATAGATAAAATTGCTGGTAAATTAAGTAAAGGTATGTTTATGTTAAGGAAATTGAGGACAGTGGTCAGTTTGAATGTCTTAAAGTTAGTTTATTTTGCACACATCCACAGCCACTTGGCTTATGGAACTATAATGTTGGGATCTAAAACATACAGTATAAAATTGTTTAGGCTTGAAAAAAGCTATAAGATTACTGTGTGGTCTTCCTTTTAGAGGGCACTGTAGAGAAAGTTTTAAACCAGTTCAAATTATGACTCTTACAGGATTATTTGTTTTTCACTGTTTAAATTTTGCCAAGAATAATTATAGAAATTTCGTTGAACATAATAGGTGTCATAATTACAATACTAGGGGTGAGAATAATTTAATTATAAGTTTTTGTAACTATTCTAGAACACAACAAAGTTTTATTCATTAGTCTGTTAAACTTTACAATGTTTTACCTCAAAGAGTTAGAGATCTGCAACAGTCAGTCATTTAGAAAATAAGGTGAAACAGTTTTTACTAGACAATCCTATATATTATTTTATCAAATGCAATTAGGTATTATGTTATGGACTAGTCATGTATATTTTTGTAGTAATTTTAATTGTTGAGTATATATTTATATGTTATTGTTTCTATCATAAGTGCTGTGATATGTAAACTAATGTTAGACACTTAAGACAAATTGACGTTTGTAATGCTCCTGAAGTTCTAAAAAATTGCTGCATTAAAAATGATTTTGAATTTTGAAAATTTTGAATTGAATATATATATATATATATATATATATATATATATATATATATATATATATATATATATATATATAAACAGTATTGAACGAATGGTGTTTTTGGCAACTGGGGACCTTAAAACGAAAAGTTATCATGGTTCCGGGCCTTGGTCTTACCATGCCAACTATGGTAATAGCTTCTTCCTTACAGCGGAAATTCGCTAAAAACTACATTATCTCTTTCTTTCAAACTTTTACGTTGCTAGAACTGGGGTACAAAAATTCTTGTAGGGTTGATAGTACATCCATAGAATAATTATACTTAGTGGAATAATGTTTCTGTTGAATCTGTACATTGTGGAACCATTATCATACAAAATAACAATACAGGGTTGCCACCAAAGTTGCATTTCAAAATTCATGCATAATTCCAGGTTTTCCAGGTAAAAATCTCAAAATTCCAGGTAAACTCACGCAGCATTTTTTTATGTATTTGCGACACCTATAACGATTTGAAATATAAATAAAAGTGCTATTTTAACAAAAAATTATAACTTTTTACAAAGCATATTATTATTTGTTTAATTAAAGTTATATCTCATATTTGTGTGTGCCTTCTATGAAAAATGGTTATATAAGCTGGGCCAATTATTTATATTAATGAACTTTTTCTCTCTATATAAAAACATTTTAATATTTTAATTGATAGGAGGGGGAAATTATGTCAACAGATACACCCAATCATATAAAATTCCATTTAAATTTGGCAATAGACTATATATTATAAGAATAAGAAAATAGCATACACTAATCCTCATTTTGTGTGTCATTGACGATAAAGTCATATTTTTCAATGTTCTTGATAGGGAGTAGACCCAAACCCTGAACTTGTTACTATCTAAATTGAACATTTTCTTAGAAAGCATTATTATGGCAGTGGATCCAGTTTTGAACTTTCCAAACATTTTCAAGATTTTTGCCAGGAATCAATCTAATATTTTATTAGAAGCGACCGCCCTGGCTACTTATATACTACCCAGCCAATTATGCTTTAACAAATCATCCAGCGACTCCAAAGACTGCACAAGAGAAACTGAGCTCCATATCAAAGATTACAAATTTTGACCAGACCGCAAATAATTATAAATGAGCCACTTCTATTACCCACCGTTTGTAACAATATAAAATCGATTTATTGAGCTTAATAAAAAATGTCTCCGACAGTCACGACTGCATTTTGTAAAGTTTCCTCAACAATAGCTCTCACACTCACATGTCTAACGTCGCCGACCATCGGGAACGCATCGCTGTCGCCGACCATCGAGAACGTATCGCTAACGTAGCCGACCATCGGGAACGCATCGCTAATGTCGCCGACCATCGGGAAATTCCCAATTCGCCCGAAAATTACCGCATAATCCACAAATTTTTTCCCGGTCACCAAAATTCACGCATAATTCCCGGCTTTCCAGGTTTTCCTGGTCGGTGGCAACCCTGCAATACTGTGGAATTGTCAGGCTATGAAATAACGTCAATGCAGAAATATTAACCTGAGGTATAACAGATATTGAAGAATGATGAAAATATTTTTCACTATTAATATTTTTCACTGTAGCAAATTTACCCCGTGGTGAATTGATACGTACTGGAAATCATCAGTGACGGGTGTTTTCTCCATGTTGAACTCTGCAACAGGGACACCACGAGCTGCCAACTGTGGGGCCCACCAAGCGGCAGGGGTGACCACTGAGGAGGTACCTACCACCAGGCACAGGTCACACTGCTCCATGGCCGCCTCTGTAACACAAACATCATTGCTGTGGCAGGAGTACCACTAGCTGCCGACTGTGGGGCCCACCATGCAGCGGGGGTGACCACTGAGGAAATCCCACCACCAGACACAGGTCACACTGTTCTATGGCTGACTCTGCAACACATCACATCATTAATGTGGCAGGGATACCACTAGCTGCCAAATTTGGGGCCCACCATTCAGTGGGGGTGACCACTGAGAAGGTACCCACAACCAGACACAGGTCACACTGCTGTATGGCTGACACTGCAACACATCACATCATTAATGTGACAGGGATACCACTAGCTGCCGACTGTGGGGACCACCAAGCGGCAGGGGTGACCACTGAGGAGGTACCTACCACCAGGCACAGGTAACACTGCTCCATGGCCGCCTCTGTAACACAACACATCATTGCTGTGGCAGGGATACCACTAGCTGCCGACTGTGGGGCCCACCATGCAGCGGGGGTGACCACTGAGGAGGTACCCACCACCAGACACAGGTCACACTGCTCTATGGCTGACTCTGCAACACATCACATCATTAATGTGGCAGGGATACCACTAGCTGCCAACTTTGGGGCCCACCATGCAGTGGGGGTGACCACTGAGAAGGTACCCACAACCAGACACATGTCACACTGCTGTATGGCTGACACTGCAACACATCACATCATTAATGTGACAGGGATACCACTAGCTGCCGACTGTGGGGACCACCAAGCGGCAGGGGTGACCACTGAGGAGGTACCTACCACCAGGCACAGGTAACACTGCTCCATGGCCGCCTCTGTAACACAACACATCATTGCTGTGGCAGGGATACCACTAGCTGCCGACTGTGGGGCCCACCATGCAGCGGGGGTGACCACTGAGGAGGTACCCACCACCAGACACAGGTCACACTGCTCTATGGCTGACTCTGCAACACATCACATAATTACTGTGGCAGGGATTTCACTAGCTGCCGACTGTGGGGCCCACCATGCAGCGGGGGTGACCACTGAGGAGGTCCCACCACCAGACACAGGTCACACTGCTCCATGGCCGTGTTTGTAACACAACACAACATTACTGTGGCAGGGATACCACTAGCTGCCGACTGTGGGGCCCACCATGCAGAGGGGTGACCACTGAGGAGGTACCCACAACCAGACACAGGTCACTGCTGTATGGCTGACACTGCAACACATCACATAATTACTGTGGCAGGGATACCACTAGCTGCCGACTGTGGGGCCCACCATGCAGCGGGGGTGACCACACTGCTCCATGGCCGTCTCTGTAACACAACACATCATTACTGTGGCAGGGATACCACTAGCTGCCGACTGTGGGGCCCACCATGCAGAGGGGTGACCACTAAGGAGGTAGGTACCCACAACCAGACACAGGTCACACTGCTGTATGGCTGACACTGCAACACATCACATAATTACTGTGGCAGGGATACCACTAGCTGCCAACTGTGGGGCCCACCATGCAGAGGGGGGACCACTGAAGAGGTACCCACAACCAGACACAGGTCACACTACTGTATGGCTGACACTGCAACACATCACATAATTACTGTGGCAGGGATACCACTAGCTGCTGACTGTGGGGCCCACCATGCAGCGGGGGTGACCACACTGCTCCATGGCCGTCTCTGTAACACAACACATCATTACTGTGGCAGGGATACCACTAGCTGCCGACTGTGGGGCCCACCATGCAGAGGGGTGACCACTGAGGAGGTACCCACAACCAGACACAGGTCACACTGCTGTATGGCTGACACTGCAACACATCACATAATTACTGTGGCAGGGATACCACTAGCTGCCGACTGTGGGGCCCACCATGCAGAGGGGTGACCACTGAGGAGGTACCCACAACCAGACACAGGTCACACTGCTGTAAGGCTGACACTGCAACACATCACATAATTACTGTGGCAGGGATACCACTAGCTGCCGACTGTGGGGCCCACCATGCAGCATTATTATGTTGTGTTTTTAATACTTTCAATGAAATCAAAAATATATCATCTGCAGATAAGTTTAAAAAGACACTGAAATGGTGGCTGATGAAGAAATCTTTTTATAACTTGGATAACTTTTCAAATTAAAAATGAATTTTTGTATTACAGAGTTAATTTAGTAAAGTTTGCATACATGACTAGTCCTTTGTCGCATATGTACTTTTGTGTTTACATACTCATAAATGTGATGTTATAGGATGATTGCAAGTAAATAAACTTCCTTGACATATCATATTTAACACTGTCACTGTGAAAAAATAATTTTCAAGGCAGAACAGTTGGGTCTTTTGATAGTTCTTGCTACCTTAAAAATATTGTTCATGCTACTCTTAAGTGTTTTTATACTATTCATCAGAGATTGGCCTTCGTTCTTAAAAGTCAACAACCTGCAACTTCCACTAGTAATCTGTTAGCAAGTACATTAATGCTTCTAACAGATTGAGAAGACCAAATTCTAAAATGTGAGTGCAATATGAAATAGGTTTACATTTTATAATTTGATTCCCATTTTGAATAAATATTGAAAAAACTGAAACACATGAAATTGATCAAAGGTTTGAAAACCTAAACACAACTCACCTGCGGCCTCTAGAGCATCCTGGTGAAGGCTTTCTCCAAACCAGACGATATGAGGGCGCAGTAGACCATAGCAGCCTGACTCCTTGCAGCATGGGAGCTGTGCTATGGGGAGTTCTGGAAGGTCTCGGTCCAAGTCAGGGGCCCTGCAACACAAACAAGTTATTAAGTCTATTTTCATCATTAAATACACATCAAAACTGTTCTTTTATTTTAATCAAGACATTTTGACCTACACTCAAATGTTTAAAAACTTTAATGTTGTTTGGGTCTCGAATCAACTAAAACTTTACTTGACAAGTATATATATTATCACCAATACATTTTAAAACCATGCTGCTATTTTCAAATTTCTAAAGTTGAGTACCTGGCGATGAATCATGAACATTAATTAATATTTGACTTACCTGCTGATGATCCTTTTTTTGGGTTGATGTGACGCGTTTTGTCAACAAAGTGACATCTTCATGGCGCGGCGGAGCATCCACGCATCAGCGTTTCGTCATAGTTAAATTGAAAAAATTATGCTGAAACGCTGATGCGTGGATGCACCACCGCGACATGATGATGTCACTTTGTTGACAAAACGCGTTGCATCAACCCAAAAAAATTATCGTCAGAAGAAAAATCTAATATTAATTCTATAGTGACGAACCAGTAGTAGGAAATGAACTCTAATAAACATTAACTTGCAAATAAGTGGAAATATTAGAAACTTTAGAAAACCCTACATTTGAATATTGACTTATTAACTTATTTAGATTTCCCATGCAGAATTTTGAGCATCTACGGTTTTATGCCTATCAGGAAAACAAATTCTTAATTGGCATGATACATTTTGTTGAAACTATGGGATGTAACTACAATAGTGGAAATTAAGTTGACAGTTGGGCTGAAGCCAATAGCATGGTTGTCACTGTTGCCATTTTGCCAAAGAAAGATATCACTCGAATGTTAAATTGGCATGATACATTTTGTTGTAACTACGGGATGTAACTACAATAGTGGAAATTAAGTTGACAGTTGGGCTGAAGCCAATAGCATGGTTGTCGCTGTTGCCATTTTGCCAAAGAAAGATATCACTCGAATGTTATTCCGATCAGCTGGTGTGGAGTTTTAGCAATGCACCACATCTACTATTGGCTGATCTAGGTTGACAGCCCTGTAAACCACGCCCTCAACTGCTAATTTAACTGTCCGCTATTTTAAAAGACGTCTTACAACACTTCAAAGTATACTAACTCTTACACTGTTCTTACCAAATAAGCCCTACACTAGTATGAATGAATGAATAAAAGAATTTATTCCAGACAAAAATAATAACAAATAAAAAGTTGTACAGCCTTATAAATAGCAAAAAAAATATATATATACATACAATATTACTTAAGTAAGTTATATTTAAACATAATAATGTATAATAAACATGCCAAGTTTAAAGTCTGTACCTCAAGTATCCTAATATATGTTGCACTGACTTAAATTCACATACAGGCTGACAGATGGAAAACTAAGGGATTTAGAAATCAAATTATACAATATTATTTGGTCCTTTGATGAGTTCTACCAAATCCTGCATTTGTGCTATACTCTCCTGGGACACCCTGTATAGTTTAAACGCTGTCACTCAACCTACCCCCTTCCCCTGAGCGCCTCGCAGATAGGGCTGTCCCGGTTATCGCGCACGTCCGAGCAGACCGTGCACCTGGTCTTGAACAGAGACCCGTGGATCTCCACCACGCTGCGCGAGCCCGCGGCCTTGTGCAGCCCATCCACGTTCTGCGTCAGGATCGTCAACTTGCGGCCGCCCCCATCCCGCTCCAACCGCTTCTCCAACTCCGTTATCGACAGATGGGCCTGTACCCATTAATGTTTACGATTTAGAATTGCATTTATATAGATGAGCTCAATTCAAACAAATTAGTTCTGCAAAGACAAACATCACATATCGAGATGTCTATGATTACCTTTCATAACTGTTCAGCCCCTTGAGCTCCAATTGTGACTAAATTGGGTACACACCCAGTCAAGAGACTTTGCAAGTCGATTGTGTCTGCGTACAAGGCAGATAAGTTGGCACAGCGGTCTGCTTTTCATTTCAACAGATTTTGTCACACATAGTAAAACATAACTGCATAATATATATGTATATACAGATCTGAATTTTTCAACTGTATATACAGATCTGAATTTTTCAACTGTGAGGTCGAATATGTTCTCATCGATTTAAGTATAAAATAGTAAAACATATGGTTAAAATTTGTTATATGACGGAGTTAAAAGCACCTTTGGTACTGACTAGTGAAGTGTCCTGTCTACTAATCAAGAAGTTCTTTGTTCTTTTATAAAGGACTCATTAAATATTTTAAGCAAGAAACACTAATTATTATTTCCATATATGGCATTGTATTTATTTATTTCAACTTATAACATCTATTATAAGGAATTTCCTTAGGTGAATCGACAATACATCATTATCAGTTACTATAATATATAAAAATACATGCAATAAAAGCTAAATTAAAATGTCTAGCTATAACTACACACTGTTAAGGTATTTATCGACACTATAAAAGTACTTGGTTTTTTAATAATTTGCCTTTTCTGATTTAAATTTTGTTATTTTAGAAATTGTTCTACTCTGGGGGGTTTTATTAAATCAAATTCACTATCTGGGTATAAAACTGATTTAAAAAAATGTTGACTTGTCTGCTGGTATTTGTAGTAAGTATTTATGTCTAGTATAAAAACCATGACTATTTATTTTGTAAATAAAGTGTGAAGCATTTAATATTATAATTATCACAATGTTTAGGATAAAAACACAGGGAAAAGGCAGTATTTGAAAATTTTTAAATTTAATTATTACCAATTAAAACATTTTAGTAAATATAAATTAGTTTATTGATTAAAAGCTCCGCTAAAAGGAAGAAAGTGTGTGTCACTTTCCTGATACTGTTTATTTAGTTCAAGACCCAGTAAAATCCCAGCTTTAAATTTTAATGTGGAATTAAAACCGAGAAAAGAAGATACACATTCAGTGCAGTATACATGATGTAAGGTTGACCCAGGAGCTGAAGATTTGTATTAACTAAAAACATAGGTAATACATGTAGAAACAATGTTTGAGTGTTACCATGTGATTATTGTTGATACATTTTTGAGGTTCATGAACTCTACCCGCAGTTTTGGATCGCCACAATGGTAGTAGGCGCCTGCCGTGACGCAACATGTACCACAATCCCACGGGACTGCAGCAGACTAATCACCGGAATGCACTATTATTTTCTTCTAGAAATGTAAATAAACAAAAACCCACACTGATAAGATTAAAGTAACAAACCGATCTGGTGGCATCAAGTGTGGTGGTTTATGCGCCAAATGGCATCATTTTAAATGTCTCAGCATTACAAGAAAAGATTATACGAAGCTCCAAGAGCTAGATGGAAAAATAGTATGGTATTGTACAGACTGTCAGAATGACGTTAGAACTCTCTTAGAAAACCGCATCTCTCGTGCAGACAACTCGCCAGGAAATGTGGAGGACGTTAATGTTAAACTTGGTATTTAAACAGTTGGAAGAAGTTGACTTAAATTATATTAACATCAAAAAGCGTGTTGACAAGATTGAAGAAATTGATTGTTTGTAATAAATGCACCAAGGCCTGAAGATATGGTCTCGTTTCAGGAATTCGATATTGAGAAATCGAGTAATGGAAGTAATCGTGAATCAAAATTGGAAATTCTGCTGGAATTATCGAACTCAGCGACAACCGAATGTTCGATTGAGACAAATAGCGATAGCGATATAGGCATCGCTGATGACCTTGTAAAAGATTCTGTCGTTGAGAATAAGGTTATAAGACAAAGTGGCTAATGTGACTAATTCTAAATCAACGGCAATAAGGTTTAAGTCCTTCTCTGAAGCAGTAAAAAACACAAATCCACAGGCTCCAGGTGAAAAGAAAGGTGGAAGGAAGACTAAATGCACCGATCAAAACGAAGTGCATAATAAAGGAGATAGGCCCGTCAAGCCAACTTATGTTGTGGGCAGTGTCAGTGACACATCAAAAGGAGTGGATTTTTATATCAAGAATGTCAGTGGAGACCAAACCTGAAGATATTAGTGATCATTTGAAGGACATCAGCACCAGTGATATAATCTGTGAGGAAGTGCAGACAAAGTACCCCGGATAGAAATCTTTCAAGGTGGGAGTTGCTCCTGATGACATGAAAATATTATCAAACCTGACATATGGCCTCAGGGGGTATTGGTTAGTGAATTTAGAAACCCAAAAAAGTTTGTGAGAAGAAATATTTTTTTAGAGAAACGGAAAAACCGGCCACGTATAGTAGAATAGGACGGACCAGATGCATCAAAACCAAATCCAGGCCCTGTAAATGTTAATAGGCCTAATATTAGAATAGCGTTCATCAATGTACAGTGCCTGAGAATTAAGTTTAGCTTTGTTGAGATGTTTGTTCTAGATAATAAATTACATATATTATGTATAAATGAGCACTGGCTCATTGAAACTGAAAGTGATTTCTATGCGGAGCTAAGCTACCTTAGGCTAGTAAACATTCAATGTAGAAGTGAGTACAGGGGTGGAGGTGTAGCCATTTATGCAAGACCTAAAATGAAAATAAATAAAATAAGCCTAGCAGAATTTAATCTTGAGTTGAATCTTGAAGTTGTTGGTGCTAGGGTGGAATTGACAAATAAATTTGGTGTGGCACCTACATGCGTTATGGTTGTGGCCATTTACCGATCTGATGCTGGAGTAAGCTTGGACCTTGCTACTGCATGATAGATGTAAGTCGGCTACATCGGATGATGAATAGGCTGTTTAGGTTATACCTAAATACTACTAAAGACTATAAGTTAGCTGTAAATAACGCTAAAAAACCAGCAATAGGTAGCCATATTGAAAACTCCAACAACCCCTGCAAAGCTGTGTGGAATGTGATTAATACTAATAGAAAGCAATCAGCAGCAAATGAATGCAAAGCAAGTCCTTATTACGTTAATAAGTATTTCATTCAAGTAGTGAATGATATTGTAGGAACTATGCCTGACACGTCAATTTTGGCATCCCGTAATGTAGCAGTAAATAATGTTGAATGGGCTAAGTGGCGTGGTCGACACCTGAGGAAATCATTAAAATTGTGTCCTGTTTCAAGAACTCACCAAGTGTTGACGTCTATGGCATGTCTATAAATTTTCTAAAACAAGTAATTTACAGCATCACATATCCTCTTTCTGTTGTTTTTAACCTTTGCTTAAACCAGGGAGTTTTCCCTAACAAGCTTAAAAAAGGGATAACTGTTCCTGTATACAAAAAGGGGGACCCCAGTTTGGTTAGTAGCTACAGACCAATCAGTATCATCCCTGCAGTGGCCAAGATTCTTGAAACCATTGTCAAAATTAAAATAACTAGCTTTTTTGAAAACAACAGTCTCTTCAACCAAGTGCAACATGGTTTTTGCAAAAATAAATCTACCACCACTGCTAATTAACAGGATCAATGTTGCCTTTGAAGACAAACAATCTGTTATGTTACAACTTTGTGACTTAAGCCGCGTGTTTGATTGTGTGTCGCATGGTATTCTTCTCTTGAAGCTTGAAAGGTTCGGTTTAGCTGGATTGGTATATAGGTTGAGGAAATCATATCTCAGCGACAGGTGGCAGGTGGGGAGCATCCGGGGGGCTACGTCCCAAGCTGAGGAAGTGCGGAACAGTGTGCCACAGGGCTCGTCCCTTGGCCCTCTTTTATTTTTGATTCTAATGAATTACCTAAAGCTTGATGTGAATGCCCTGCTGTATGCAGACAACACAACCTTGCTAACTTGCGGTCATAATCTGCCCCAAATAAAAAAAAAATGCATCTGCTCTTTTGGGAACTGCTAAGAACTGGTTTGAGCTGAACCACCTCCAACTGAATGAAGATAAAACCCAGATTTTGTTTTGTAGTCTTTGGACCAGGCCTGAGGATGCTGAATATGAATGTGCTAGTGTTAAGCTTTTGGGATTAAATATCAATCCTAAACTGAACTGGACTGTTCATATTGATGTAGTGTGTAAGAAGCTTTCCAGTGTGATATTTCTTCGGCGTAAGCTGAGGTTCATTGTCACTCCTGTGTACCTGCTCACGACATATTTTGCACTTTTTCAAAGCCATTTCAACTACGGCATTGTGTTTTGGGGTCATTCTCCAGCAACAAAAAGAGTGCTCCTTTTACAGAAAGCTGCCGTTAGGATTATAACTAACAGTGACAGGTTAGAGCATTGTAAGCCTATATTTGATTATTTAGGAATTCTCACAGTACCTTCTCAGTTCATCTTGAACTCTTTACTGTTAGTAAAGAACAATGCTGAGTCTGTCCATAATACAAGAGAGGGTCAGCACAACTATAAGCTGAGAAATAGAAGAGAATTAAATATCCCTCGGTGTAAAGGCTTAGTAAGACCATGGAGAGTAATCCTGTACTGGCCTATAAGATTTTTAACAGATTGCCAACAGAGGTAAGAAACTGGGACTTAAGAAATTCAAGAGTAGGCTGAGTAGGTGGCTAATAAAAAAGAGTTTTTACTCACTTGATGAATTTTTTGAGGATAGCCGTTTAGATGTGGTGAATTAAACCAGCCGCCATTCAATGAGCATCTGTACATACCTATCAGTTTTAATTCTATAAATATATGTTTTAATGGGACAAATTCTATCCAGAAGTTCTGGCCATTGACAGCTACGTATAGTAATAAGGTAATAAGCTGGAATGTTGGTAAACAACTTGGAAGAGCGCGCAGGGGAAGCGTACCCCTCCGCACCTTCAAGAGGGGGTGGAACTGAAAACTGACCATATTGCGGACATTGTACGGGAATAGACAAACTCGAGACGAAGTTTCATTCATCCAGCTGCAGTGGCTGAGACAAAGTACTCCTCTGAAAACAACATTAGACTTTGGAGCTCATGAACTCCACACGATCGACTGGCAAGGCCAGCTTGGAGTTCATGTACTCTACACGCACTGGATGTGTTAAAAAACCAAAATTGCCGAAGAAAATTAAAAGAAAATTTTAACAACCCAGATAGATAATAATAAAGAAATTGTTATTACTAACTCAACCAAAATGTCCTACGGGTCTCAAAAAAGTTAAACTAGAATCAATATCGGGTATAATTAATCACCTGATTAGGTTGTTTCGTAAGCACCAGCTCCCGTCTGTAGTGGTAGAACTCCCAGACGAGGGAAGGCGACTTCCTGAAGGCCTCTGGAGTGGCGAGCCTGGTCGACTCGTACTTGCGCCAGAAGCCACCGGCGCCTCGGAAAGTTGGGATACCTGATTCAGCCGAGATGCCTGCGCCGGAGATGACGACGATGTGACCAGCCGACGCCAGCACTCGCTTGAACGCTGACATGTCTCCACTCGTTGAATCAGACGCCATCATTCGCTGGAACGATACACAAGGTGAACGTTAGTAGTATCACATCAGAAAATTCTTTATTCAGTAGCATTTACAAAAATACGTTGAATGGTGTCAGTTATCCTATACTCTAATACGAGCTATGTCTGTTTGTTTGTTTGCAAAATTTATCTCGAGATCCAGCGGAAGGATTTTGCTGAAAGTTTGGAATTAGGGGCTTTTGGGTCTAAAAAATCGATTGGTGAAAACCACTACCTCAGGAAAACTCTTATTTTTCTAAACAACTCATTTGAAAATTGAAAATTATAACACCGGTTACTATAAATAACAAAAACAAACCATTAAATCAACTGTTTGATTTTATCTATAACTTAAAACATTGTAACCAGCTGTTTATCATTATGGAAATAAAAAACCTATTTGAATGGCAACTCTCATAATGGAAAATAAAAAAGACTGGAATGGCAACTCAAACTCTTTCTTCGATAGGCAAGTGAGTGTAGCGAACGAGCTCATAATGAAAATGAACGAGTATTTGAAATAAAACAATTCAATGCCTCTTCTGTGGAATCAAACACCGAGCATGGCTCGGTCCCCCGGTACTATTAATTAATTAAGGAATAGTTCTATTGCACTTAAAACTATAAGAAATAATAAAAGAAAAAGTTCACTTCTTATGCCTAAAAATAATTGTTACCTTCTATACCTATAAAAGGCAAAGCCCTAACTCTGACTCACTCACTCACTCACTCATCACAAATTCTCCTACTTCCCATTTACCTAGAGAGTTGAAATTTTGTACAGTACACTGATTCTTTAGGCATAAAGTAGGAAAACAAAATGGTTTTCATCCTGATCTGACCTTAAGGCTCCGCCAGAGACAAAGTTCCCATGAATTCCTTATGGACATTAATTTTTTTTGAGCTGATTAAAATACAAACAGCTGAGATTGATTATAGTAGTTCCACGGGCTAACCACAGAATGCAGCACACACAACTGTCACAGTTTTTATAAATCATTTGCGGGGCCAAGCCTGCAGGTAACAGCTAGTATTACATATAAATCAAAGTTCCTCAAAAGAGTATAAAACTTTATTGGTCAAAAATTGCTTGGTGTGTTTTTAAATTTACTGGCGGAGGTTTCTGTCTTAATACATTCAGGTCGTTTACCATAAAACTTAATGCCTGCATAATGTGACTTGTTACAAAACAGTGCCAGGTGATGAGGTGGGAAAGCAAATTCTTCTCGGTTTCTGGTGTTGTAATTATGATTGGCATCATTGAATATCTGTTCTCAAATCCTGTACCTAACAAACATAATTACTTCTTGTACTCGTACATAGAGGCCGTATACAGTTAGAATTTTATATTCAGAAATATATCCTTTAACCGATGATTGTAGTTTTACATTATTGTAATTGCTTTTTTTTGTATTTTCAAAACTGAGTCAATATTTTGTTTATCATGAAATACCAAAACTTATGGTTGAGTGAACATATGAAAAGTATATAACTTTTAATGTACTAATGTCACATTAATGTCTTATTTTACTTAGAGCATAAATGAGGATGCTATTTTTGACAGACCTTTTGAACATGTCGATCCCAGGTGAGATTACATCTACTTTTAATCCCAGGAAGTTTATCTCTTCCTCCTCCTCTTGAGAAATTTCAAATTCACAAGTAATGCATTAGTGCTGTGACAAGTCGAGTACTTCATTTGTTGAGTATCGAGATGACTCGATTCTCATCCTACATTACTCGAATACTGGAGTCGGTTGTTAGTTCACTATTTGTTTGCTAAGTGATTCTTGTCGCTGTCATGTTTATGCCAAATACGTGGAAAATTATTTTTAGAATCACCACTAAGAGTCGACAGCCCTAAATGTGCATTAGAATCTATACAAGTCCTCGAGATATAGTTTTAAAAACCGCCACTACGAGTTGACAGTGCTGAATTGAGTTAGACTCGGACCAATTGGCTCGAGTCAGTTCTCTTCAGATAACACCGTCATTCAGATGCATGACTACTAATCTTGTAACCATTTAATTGATACTATTATATATTTATACAGATTCAAAAATACACTCGACTCAGAAGAGGGTAAGAGTCCCAACTTGATAAAACGACTCGAGTAAGGAAAGGCGCGGATCCACGGGGGGGAATGTGGGAAATTTCCCCCTCCCCAAGGCAAAAGGTTGGAGTTGCGCACGCACCCCCACACCAGCGCTACGTCTGCCCGGCAGCGTCATCTCGACGATTCATCCGATTGATGGGTCGTCAGTCAGACTTATATGCCTGTAATACTACTACAGGATGTCCACAGACCGGAAATTCCAGGAAAATCCGATAATTATACAGGAATTTCGGCGAAAATTCGTTTACGCCTTTTTTGGCCGTTTTTGTTCATGCGGCTCAGTTGTCGTTTCCAGCCAATAAAACAAGTTTTGGTTGTCATTTTCAGCCAATAAGAAAAGTTGCCGAGCGTAATTTCGGTCCATTAAATGCAACTAAATTTCTGTTTCTGACCCATCCGACGCGAAAAAATAGGCGTTCTTTGGCTATAGAACAGGGTCGAATTGCTGATTGTATTCATAAAAATACGTTCCGGTTGTCATTCGGGCCTATAAAACAGGATCCGGCTTTATTTTTCGCTGGGAAAATGTCGTCCAATTGCCAATTTTTATGATAAATCATGGTTAGATTGTGATTTTTGGCATATATTGAGGCTCAGTCGTCATTTTCGGTCAATAAACAAGTTGCGGCCGTCGATTTCGGACTTTAAAATGCGATTGTTTTCAGCAAATAGAATGAAGTGAAATTGCCTATTTTGTTTAAAAAAATAATTTTTAGTCAGTAATTTTTTCTGTGAAACGCAGTCTGGAAGTCTTTTTCAGCCAGTAAAATGCGGCCCTTAATTTTAATGTGGTCGATGTTTTTGCCCTAAACAAATTGCAGTATGGGTTTGTCGGTCAATTGCCTTTTTTGGGCACTAAAACGCGGTTATATTGCTATTTCCGTGGATAATATGCGGCTCGCTTGCTTGAGGCCAATAAAAAGTGGTCCAGTCCATTATTCCTAAACAAATTCAGTCATTTTATTTTATTTTTACCACCAAGTTGTGGCAAAATTTATGTTTTTATATATAACACACGGACAAATCTCTGATTTTGCCCGATAAAATGCATTTCGGACTTTGCTTCTGGTACCATAAAACACGACCCGGCTTTATTTATTGCTGAGAAAATGCGGCCCGATTGCCATTTTTGAGCGATTAAGTACATTCCCGGCATAAAATACGGTTTGACCTAAATTTTTGGCCAATAACAAACTTTGTGGTGGTAAGTTTTGGCTAATAATATTGCTATAAAATTGCCAGTAAAATTGTCGATTTTGGCTGATAACACACGGCCGGACAGTAAATTTGTCAATAAACACAGTTTGACCGTTTTCAGGCTAAAAATGCGGCCTGATTGACGTTTTAAATGGCAAAATGAGAATGTATTGCTATTTATTTATTTATTTTTATTTAATATGTATCTCGGGTGTCTTTTAAATTCGCCGTATCTCGGCCGATAAAATTTCTTTCGATCTTAGTCTTGGTAAAATCTTCCGTTTTCGACGATAACATACATTGATACTTCTGCTGGTGTGTTGGCCT
Source organism: Allygus modestus (assembly GCA_963675035.1). NCBI lineage: Eukaryota > Metazoa > Arthropoda > Insecta > Hemiptera > Cicadellidae > Allygus > Allygus modestus. The sequence continues at coordinate 118,223,799 of OY776112.1, forward strand.
TTGAATTGCGGTTTGGGAATAAACTATTGCAGTACTTTTGGCCGATAAACTGCGTTCACTTGTCGTTGTAAAAGTTACGGCCATCATGAAATGCGGTCAAATTTCCATTTTTTATCTGAAATAACAGGTAAAATTGCTCATTTTTGTCCATGAATTCTTATTCAGTGTCGTCTTTTTAGGGTGATAACACACATTATGGTCAATAAAACGTGTTCAGCTATTTTTTACGGCCGATAAAAATATTGATATGGAATTTTTAACAAATTTCCGGGGGTGGACTCCCGGACCCCCCATCCCTAAGGGGTATTCCATACCCCCCCAACCCCCGGAATTTCCCCCCCAACGTGACTCCCTGAATCCGCTCCTGACTAAGGTTATGTTATGATATTCAAATCAGAAGTTCGAGTCCACTGCAACCGAGTCTGCCCAATGCAGAGTCAGAGTCCAACTGAGTAGAGTAGTGACTCAAGTCGTCTTGGTATCAAGTACGTCTTACTTGAGTAAACTAAATACTCAACTCGTCACATCACTATAACGCATATTGTATTCCAATAGTAAACACAACAAAGTGAAGTGACTCACAATTTTAAGAATTATATGCCTTGTGAATAAAAAGCGATGGCTAATACCCCGTGAGTAATAATGTTTTGCGAACATTTAAGCAATGTAATGACAAAAATTATAGATAAATCAAATTAAAATTACAATATTAAGTAAATAGTTAACAAATTGATCATGAAGTAACAAAACCAATATGACTTTCAAACTATAAAAAATATTGTAAATTAATAAACTATTGTGATTATTGAAGATACAAATGAAAACACTGTAGAGGGAAGGTGCTTTCTTTTCTTGTCTAATCACAGAGATAATAAAACTATGCCTCTGTATTGCCGGGATTAGTTTGCTTGCAAGTGGTAATAACTACAACTTCATTAGGAGTGTTTCAGGTAAGAAATTCTAAGTTAAATGTAATATAATTTCATTTAAAACACTATTAAACTATACTTTCTATAACAACTCCATTAGGGATTTTAAAATTCGTACATTTTAAGTACATTTTAACTAATTTAAAACTGCCTCTTAACATACTTTCACATAAACTTTCTACTAACAACATTTAGTATTGATTTAGGGTTGAGGGACATTTCTGTTAAATTTTAAAAAATATCTACACTTATCTTGGTTAAAATGTGTATTTAAATACAAATTAATTCTGAGCCCAAATGTTTAAATAAAAGATGAATATTTGTTATAAATACTAAAAGAGAACCACATGCACAATTTCTGCTTTGTGAGCAGTGACTCAAAACTGCTTACAATGTTGATCCGAGCATTCGCTACACTCAGTCTAACACTGACTAAGTCTTACAAATGCTAGAACTGTTAACTTGTTTGATTGTTTTGCGTCGTTAATGAATAATCACAGTGTGATTTTGAATGACAATAGTGGATAAACTGAAGTAAATGTTGTAAGTATTTTCTATATTTATTAGTATTGCATTGAACAGTGAATAACCTATTTATCTGCAAACTGATTATGGCCGTTTTTGAGTGAATGTTATATTACTTACTTTTCAGCTTAATTGATTTTTGGTATATGCTAATACATTTTAGAACTGAAATAAACCAAAACAAGACTTAGTATAATGTTGTAAACCTGTCAACCCATATAAAATACCTTTAGTTTATTACTTAGTGGCTTGAAGGGGCCATATCCCCTAACCTTGCTTCATAGGAACACAAGTCAGTTCGTAAACAAATTAGACACTTAATCACATGTTGTAATGTAAACAAAGCAAACTAGCTTTTCTTATGGAAGATGTTTTACATTATTTCTTGTTTGCTGGTAACTTTTTAGAAATACTGCTATTTTTTTACGAGTCCCTGGGATCGAGACCTATAATTTGAGGCTCCTCTCATCATCCTGCAATTTGCCAAACTCCCACAATTTTTACTTAAAAATTTCGCTAACAGAATTATATATAAAGATAAATAAACAATTTGCCGTTTTAAATCACATAAAAATATATTTGTGATACAATATTAGAAATTACTAAAAACTAAAGTTAAATATTTCACTTACAACAAGTATAAAAAATATTCTACGCATCATAAAAATAAAACAAAATATAATACACACAGTTCTTTCGCAGTAAAGTCAATTGTGTGTCAAACAGAATTGCTAAATTGAACATCAACCTAATTACATTTGCCGATTCACACTGCACTCAACCAAACACTTTGTAAGTAATATATAACTCAACCACTCTTAATCTGGTTATCCTTATAATGTTGGCAAAAACAGTATTGAAATATTACACAGTAAACAATAATTTGTCATAATTTAGGCATTCAACCTCAAATGTTAACTGGTATTATGAACTCATGACCAGACTAACCCTAAATGTATTCGTTATTAAAATGTTTAAAATTGTACAGAAATATAATTTTGAGTCATTTTCCAAATGTTAAGTAGTTTACAGTTAATAGATATTTGCTTTTATACATTTATATTGACATATATTTCAGTCCTTTTTGGTAGAATGATGTTTTGACCATTAGGGTGTCAACTGAATTTTGAATTTTTCTTTTATGATTTGTATCTATAAAATTTTATTTAATAGTCTGATATTATACGCTGAAGGTACAACCGCTGCTGTTAAATCCAAATCTGATTCTGAATTAATAAACCGAAGAAGCTCCTATCTGAGCTGGTTCCAAAACTGAACCAAGATAAAACCCAGTTGATTAAGTTTTGTACACCTCAATCAAGAGACATTAATGGTCAGTTATAATACCAATTCATAAAAACAAAATAATTTTAGGGTTGTATGTCATTGAACATTTAACTTCTGGCAAATGTATTGAAGATTTACTAAACAACTTAACGTCAATATATTTCCAAATGTTATGTTTTAAGAATATGATCGATCTAAAAACTCTTCAATAGATACTCTTTAATATGCTTATTTTTATTCTTTACTCCAATATGGAATTGAGTTTTGGAGTTTCACATCACAAGTGGAGTAAAGTTAAAAAGAAGTTTTTAAGAACCATGACATATACACCTCGGAAATCTTCATGCAAACCAATTTATAGAGAATTACAAATAATGGTGTTCCGAACTGAACTATTTTTAAAACACTATTAATGGTACATGCAAGCTTTGAACAGTTGTTTGGTGAAAATGTTGAGCACACATATGATACAAGATTTAAAAATAACTGTCAATAGCCAAGACACCGTCTGAAGCTGGTAGAAAAAACATATTGAAAGTGCTAAACACAATACATTGTGTTAAGTATAGTAGTTACTGCCACTGGAAGTACTTCTACCAACCTGACACCCACAGGTTATGAGAAATGCACTTAATTCACATAGAAACAGCACAGGTGTTTTAAAAAGCAGGGTATATTGAATACTTCTAAAACTCTCTTTACATGCTATCAGTAAACATTACAAACCTATCAACTTTTACATCTTCTATCAGTAATATACCACTAATCTGTCTCATTCTTTAGCATTTATAATAAACACTGATACAAATATCACAAAACTCAATTAAATTAGAGATTTACAAATAACGAATAGGTCCCCTATGCATACTGGTTATTTGTGCCTCTGTAAGATATTAGTTATTATGACCTTAATCATAATAATGACTGGAGTGATAAATTGATTATGATGTGTAGTATTTGTTATTTGCACTTTGCACCAAGACATAAAGTGAAAACAAACGTCATGCGTTTTGAAAAGTGGAAAAAAGTAGCGTAAATGTAGTTAAGTGGGCAAATTTATTATTGACTCGAAACAGTATACATTTATTACTATAAACGTAACAGAAGTCAATCCAAATACACAACCTTGTCATGCTGCGGCAGTTAGGTTATGATAGATTTATTTCACTTCAGTAATGTCTTTACCCATACCAAACTTGGAACAATAAAACTACAATTAACCACCCTGGCAAAACTCGTATGGCGGGTAAAGGATTAGCAACCCTCCGCTCTCGCAAGCACAGGAAACGCTTTTTTAACAATTTTGTAATTGTTTTGTTACTTTTATAACACCGGAATGTTTACATTCCAAGAAAAATTATTCCAAACTCAACCACTTTAGTGTAAAGTAAGGAATAATTGTAGGCCCTAGGCTAACTGTTTTGAAACATAAAATTAGTTTATATGGTGGTGAAATGGATTAAATAGCAGTTAAGACTTTCCAGAAATAACAATAATAAAATTATTAAAAAAATTGTTAGTAATCATATTAGGCCTAGGCATATATTTTCAACATTAATTTAATTTGCATTTTTATAATCCAAACAGTATACCAGTATACACAGTGCCGGCTCTACGGCAGTGCGAGCGGGGCGCGCCGTTTTGGAGGGGGGGCAGCGCGGTACTTGGCGCTCATAACGGGTCGTGGGGTGCGAAGTAGGGGCGTAGGCCGAAGCGCTAACATAAAGTATTTGTTAAAATATAAAAACCAAACTGATTTTGTAAATTTGTTGTATATTAGAATTATAAGTTGTTGAAAGCATTATTTGAAAGAAATTTATGAGTATTTACCATGTTGCACCTTCATTATACCTAAAGATTATTAAATTTACATATCAGACAACACAACTTCCGCTCCCCTCTATTCAAAATCGAGAAGTTGTTATGATTTCTATCGGTTAGTGACAACTTCTCTGATTGGTATTGAGAGTTTGATTAAAACTCGCAATACGATTCAAGAAATTTGCAATGTTAAAATATAAAGTAACTAATTGTTTTAATCCGCCCTCGTTGATTATTTTAAACTAGTTCCTAGATGAGGAAAGATAGACTATGGTTTGTAGACAGGAGAGTATTGAATAGGGATTTCACCTTTAATTGAAGTTACAATGATTTGAGTTTAGTATTATGTGAAATAAGGGGGAAATATGATGCGCCCTCCTCAGATTTTGGTGCCCCCTTCAATCGTTACTTGTAAGGTCCACTCGTTTAGCTTACTTTGAAAAACATAGTTTATCGTTCCATCTGTTTAGTAACCATTTCAACCAAGCAGGGCTGTATTTAGGACCTCTGGGGCCCGGGCGTATAGGAAAATGGGGCCCCCCTAATATAAATACAAGTATGTTTGTAGGTATACGTATATACGAAAGTTATGTTTTATTTCCGTAAAATAACCTTATTATTTTTAATATTCCAGAATTTAATAAATACACCAAATATACAAACAAATAATTCATTTTAATTTATTACAAAACCTTAAAAATCACAAAATAATTTTTTTTTTATTTAATTCTCCTTACACGATTTAGTATGGTTTTAGCACTCTTAAGCTATATCCAATAAGCTAATGATACATTCAGTTAAAATACAATAAAAACATTATGACTAGTTACAATAACAACACAAATTCAAATAACAACATAAATTCAAAAGTAATCTTGTGTAATTGCTTTACCACAAACATTATTGTACTAAGATAATTAAAAACAAAGAAACATAGCATAAATGAAAGAAATATGTTTGAATTTGATACACATTGACTAGGAACTTTTTGAAAGTTTATTTATCAACATACTGCTGGATAGACTTTATTAAATAGTATTTCATGCTGGATAGACAGTAAAAACTCATTGTTTTTTCTGCATTTCTTGGCTGACAAATCATTAATTAATATATATAAAGTCAAGGCAACGCAAAGTATAATTTTTTATACTGCTCAGCTACTGCTAAAGCTTTTAATCACTCTGGTTTAATACTAATTTAAAGGTAACTTTTTGCAAGGTTAAACTTTAAAAAAAAATTTTTTGCGGATGCATTTGATATTATTACAAAAAAATATATTCTTAAAGAGAATTAAATATTTGGAAACGTAGTAAAAAGTCAGTTATATTGTAGATGTTTGTACGTCATTTTCAAATTAAGTTTATGTGTTGATGACACAATGAAATGTTATCTTCATCATTGGCTCTTGTCTCTTCCTACGTTATTTTAAACTGAACGTGGGGGTAATCGAAGAATTCAGAGTTGGCAACAACAATGATAAGCATTTATTCCGTAACCCTCACTGAGAACGGGGCAAAGGATCGTAATAAGACTAAATTGATTCAAAACACATATTTATCTTCAAACTATTATAAAATCCAGTAATATAATATGAAAAACAAAATAACAAAAAAGAGGCTACAACCAATCCTATCATTATTATTATCATCATCTTTATTATTAATTGCATTATAATATCTAGGATAACCTCAAACACATAAGACTACTCAGTGTCCTACGTTAACTGGCTTTTGTAACCAATTATAATGTTGATACTATTATTTAATTACTTTCTGTTTGGCTGTTAGTTCCTAATATTTTATCATACATCATATTGAGTTTTGTGCAACAAGAACAAAATTAACTTACATCGGATTGAACGGAATCTGCAACTTCCAAGTACGGCAAAGCATGGTGAATATTAAACAATTTATGGGGTTAGGGGACAGACTCAAAAATTATTGCTCAAGAACAAGATCATTTATTGCAAATATACAATATCTAAAACTTATACTCAGCAAAATAAGGTGATCTATAATACTATCAGTAGTTACATTTCAAATCTTTTCTGGCCTATTCCTATTACTGGATTAGGGCATAGTTATCAAATCCGCACAAGGTATTCAAAATAATAAACATTAGTGAATGACTTTGGGTTTCAGACTTAGTTCGAACGTACACCCTTTACAACTTAAAATTATTTGTATTATTGTCAGTTGATAAATAACCAACTTTTTCAGAACCGAATTAAAGCACTGCCTCGCGAAGTCCCCCTTAGTGGCCCGTGGGGTCCCACTTTCATGGCCTGGGGCCTCCCTCGCCCCATGCGCCCTTAGGGAAATACAGCCCTGCAACCAAGTTCTTATTTGTTAACTGACTCATTTAGGAGTTTTGGAGATGGGAGTGTGAAATGTTAAGAATTAAACATACTTATCCTCACTACAGATTAAGATTATTTGCGCTCTGGTCGTGGTTAATTGACTAATCATCTGTATTTCTTACAAATTGGCAATACTTTAAATGAGTTGCTACAGTATATCACAGTATTGTACTAACGAAAAAAAACATGTTTACACCCAACTTGAGTTTTTAGAGTAATTGGTATTAAAGTGATCCAAATACTTTTAGAATATAAGATTCAATATATCAGAGAATACAAAAAATAAAACAAGTTCGCACGCAGCACGCTGACGTGAGGGAAGTGAATTTCCACATAAAAACTAGTAAAACTCAAAATAAGTGTAAAAACATACATTTGTCCAATTTTGATTGAAATCTGAAAACATTGATTTTTTGGCTGTTCTGATACTCCTGGTTTGATTTACTTGCAAAGCTGGGAATACAATTTTGCACATTATAAGGTTAGGAGAAGGTCCAGACAGGCTTGAAAGTAGGCGTGAGGTTGCTGGGGATAATAAAAGTACTCTAACAAAGGAATAACAGGCTTTTCTAGTGTAAAATCCCCATAAGACAACGTACTGTGTTTAGTCGATACACATTTTCTTTAATAACTCAGTAAATATGTATGCTAGAATGACAAGAAAGGGCTTAAAACTTTTGCCTTATTAATTCCCATCTTTTAACATGCATTAATTTTACATACGGGGCATTTCTGACCCTTTTTGGGCCCAAAAACTCAAAATTTAAAAGATTAATCCCCAAAAAAGGGGTTTAGAGTTTTCCGATTGTTTTGCCCAACGAACTTGTCCAACTGATTACAGAAAGGAATGTCCCTACCAAATTTGAAGAAAATCGGACAAAAAGTGTGACCGCTAGAGTGCAAACACACACATATATATATATATATATATATATATATATATATATATATAAAATTTTGAACGACCCCCCAAAACGTGTTCAGGGGGTCACGTTAGGAACTTCTATGGTGGTCCCGGGCTTAAGTTTCACCGTGCGGGTCATGCTAATAGTTCACTTTCCAAAGGAAATTCACTAAAAACCACAAAACTTTAAAGATTAAATCCTCGGAGATAGAGTATGTTTAAATGACAAACGTGTTATACATTAGAATCATAAACAATTATTATATTCAGAAAACAGTTTTTTCAAAAACAAAAATAACTAACAACAAACTCTGCTGTATCCATCGCAAACTTCAGCGCACAGATTCCAGGAACCGTCAGAATCGTGGTCGGCTTTGATGATTGTTTTGGTTCCCCCGGACAAAATCTTTCCTACGCTCAGAACCTATGTACTGTTATCAGTACTGTCAGTATGTACTTCCCCGTTCCTACTCAGTTTTGAGGTTTGTTTTCTTTATTATTTTTCTTAAAAAAACACATAATTGTTTTATGATACACAGTGTATTGTGATTCGTTGACTACAAGTGTGCGCATTTGTTGTTTTTACAAATTTAAAATGTTTAATTATTTGAGGTTTTGAGATTTTTTATGTCAAAAAGTTTAGTGTCGCGGGATAACGGAAACGGGATACAATTCCAGGGCGAGAATATATGAAATCAAGATTTTGAACTGCACAAGTCAATCTGAATGTGCTCCATAAATTGCCATTTCAGGTGATCAGCATAGCACGGAACCAGAAACATCGCAAACGCAACAAAAAGCGAAGAAGCCAGGCGCGCACGTGTCAGTCTTTTCTCAGAGCTATGGGGTAGGGAGGTTTTGGTTGATGATGGGGGCGGGGGCAGCAAATTTGGTCTTTGCACGGCCGCTGAAAAACTGACGGGCCGCCCCTGGGTATCCAACTGCTGTGGATATAGTTCTCAGCTATTAGCGGTAATGTATGATGCAAATTTAATGTTTGAAATTGCAAAATCACTTCAAGAAACTTCTACAGTAAAATTGTAACGGTATTTTTTTGTTTATGGATAACATTTAAGTTAAGTTGATTTTAATGAGGTTGCAATCTCTAAATTTCAGTAACTCACTATTTATAAAGACTTTTACAAAATACATACCGGAAGGTCTAAATTGACCATCATATACTTTATGTTTCAACAGTTGGAATTATTCCTTACTTTACAGTAAGAACCTGGGGGCCGAGCTTTGCTCGGGGGAAGGCCAGTCAGTTTGTTTGGATGACTTGGAGTAATATATCACCACTTCTCCCTACTGATAATCAGATTTGTATAACTCATTTGCCTCTTTTCTAAATTTTTAAAGTCACTCCAGTTGTTATTTATAGCTCAATGCCACTTTGATTTATGTTACACTCTATTTATTTAATCTTCACTCAAATCTTTTAATCTCTGCTCTCAGGAAACCACATGTTAATAATCATATACAACATGAGTATTAATTTGACAGTTCCATGGTTGATTATGAACAGCTGTTACAATTTCTTTTGTTTTGATTTGAAACTCCATCAGCCCAATGTTAATTTTTTTAACTTTTCATTTTAGTTTTTTACATTATTTGATTTTTCCTGGGGATGAGGCCTGTCTAGAACTTATTTTTATCCCAGAAATTAGTTTATTTCGAACATTTGAAGGAAATCGTTGGAGCCGTTATTGAGATCCATGTCGCAAGCAAGCAAGCAAGCAAACCTTACTCATATTAGAGTATAGGATATGGTCGTTTAGAATAATTTTTCTTGAATTTTAATAAACATTCCGATATTGTACAGATGGGCCAATGTTTCTATGCGCGTGGCCTAACCAGCTGTCAGATGGACGGGAGGGAGAAAGGGGGCTCTTTCCTAAAAATATCTCAATATATCCGTATGTTTACTAAACATTTCATTAAACACTGTAATATTTATGAACATATGAACAGCTGTTTATTTGTTTATTTCTGTGCATTTAATAGTAGGCTAAGTTGTTTTGAAATATTTTCAATAGATCTTCACATTTAACGTTTTTAGTTTTAATTTGTTTTTTGCCTTTCATCTTAAATTGTTTAGTTTTATTATCTTTTTGTATATTTAGTTAAGTATTTATTTTGTCTTTGGTACATAACTTGAAAATGGACAACGGCAATATCAATTCAAAGTTAAAAGGCAAAGTTATTCATTGCCAAGGACGAGGAATAGTGTTAAATGTATATTTATGAAACAAGAAGCAGACTCAAAAGGTGTTATAATTCCTTATCCAAGGCTCGAGAAAGAACTATTGTAGCTACAGGAGTTTCTGAAAGAGTAATTACCAGCATTAATAGTGAACTAAAGAAACTGAGTGCAAGTGATGATAATGAAACTAAGTGTTTTACTTCACCCAACAAACGCCACACTTCTACAAAGCCTGTGACAGGATTAGACGACTTTGACAAATGCGTGGGGTGAAACTATACATAATTTTCATATGTAAAATAATCGTCTTCCAACCACAAAACTGCTAACGGACGAATTGCGAGAAAAAAAATCAACTTCCAAGTAGGTAAAAGCAGTTTACGGTCTATTCTCAAATAAATTGGTTTTAAATGGAGAAGAACCCAAAATAACCGAAAATGAATGATTGAAACCCCAGAAGTAAGGGAGTAAAGGATTGCGTACCTCAGGACAATGAAAGCTTATAGAGAACAAGGTCGACCCATCATTTACATCGACAAATCATATATTCATTCAACACATATGAAGAATCAATCATGGTCAAATGACTCCAACAAAGGTAAGAGATTGCCAATTTCAAAGGGGGACAGACTAATTATCGTTCATGCTGATGGTGAAAAAGGATTCGTTCCAAATGCATTGACTACTTGGAAAGCATCAACTCATTCTGGGGACTACCATGACAATGTCAAAACAGATATGTTTATGAAATGGGTATCAGATAAGTTGCTGCCAAATCTGGAACCAAACAGTGTCCTGGTTATCGACAATGCTCTGTATCACAATTACCAAACTGAGAAACCTCCAAATTAAAATAGCAGAAAACAAGACCTTAAAGACTGGCTGCTAAAGAACAGAATTCCGTTTAGTGAAGACATGTATGTGCCCGAGTTGTATCAATTGGTGAAGCTAAATAAACCCCGATTATCACGATTCATGTTCGATGAAGCAGTTAAACCACACGGTCATGATGTCTTAAGACTGCCTCCATACCATCCAGACCTTAATTCGATCGAGTTAATCTGGGCCGATGTGAAAGGGTAATTTGGGGGAAGGGTGGCAAGTAGGAACACTACATGCAGATTTGCAAATGTCAAGAACCTGACAGAGGAAGATTTCTTCAATGGGACCAGAAGATTGAGACAGAAAATGCAATCACGTTATTTATATTGAGAAAGACTACATTTCAAGTGAGTTCGGTGTAGACAATCTCATCGAATCGTGTATAGTATCACTAGAGAGTGACTCAGAGTCAGAGGACAGTTACGACGAAACTAGTGGAATAGAAAGACTTTAATTGGATGATTTCCTAAATCTGTCTGTCTGCTTTATCAACTGATGTTAGTTAACAGTAATCAGGCTAATTTGTTCACTATCTGTAAATATCTTAGTAAATAAATTATTTATTCTTGCTGTTATTTGTGAATTGTTGCTTCAAACTGCAAAGTTAGTTATATGTAGGCATTAGAGAAACGAGAGTTATTTATATTTTTACATGAGTAAGTGTAATTTTTACTTACTTACGATTTAAGACTGTTTTATAGTTTACTCTAATTTTTAGCATAAAATACCCTACCCTAATCATAACACAAATCTTTGATTTGATCTTAAGAGAAAAACTACTTAATTAAGTGCTGGAAACTGAAGTTAATTTCTTGTCAAACTAAGCCTGCGTTCATTGGAGTTTTAATGTAACTATTTCAATATATAATCATTAAACCGTATTTTAAAACCGCAGTTATTTAGTACTGGTAATGAAGGGGACATTTTCCATGATTTTGAAATTGTAAACCTCCTTATTGAAAATCTGGAAATAACCAAACATTGTGATTAAACAATTATTAGTGATCGTCCTTTCCCGTACGGTGTCGGTCTTTTGCACACATCAAAGCACACGAATATTCATTATTCCTGCAACGAACAGGGTGCTCGGAAAAACACACATGTCTGTATGCTCGATAATCAGCGAATACCAACACAAATAGCTCGCCACTCGGCAAATAATCGGCGCTCGGCTGAAGCCGGCTTAATGTTGTCATCAGCTGTTGTAAGACAATTATTTCCTTATGTTTTTTTGTGTGGTCAGTAGCATCTTTCTTACGCGTGCAGAAACTTTGGCCCATCTGTAACTTAAGAGTAACAAAACAATTACAAAATTTGTAAAAAAAATCATAAAGAGTAAGCCCTATACTAAGCGTCTTGCTATGAGTTAGTGACGGGGTGACAGGTAGCCTTCCCAGCCATTGTCCGGCGATTCGTCTCTGCACGTTCAAGAGCGAAGGGTCGCTAATCCTTTACCCATAGAGCTTGGTCGAGGTATAATTCCAAAAGACTACTACTCTTTAAAACCTATAAACTATCCTAGCTCAAGCTAGTGACTTAACAGGTCACTATCTTGAACCCAATAAAATGTAGTAGGTAGGCCATGGATCCTAAATGTATACTTTGGAGAAATATAAAATCCTGTTTCTTCTTATTCCCCTAAAACTTCTGAAAGTTCCAATATAAAAGTTATTTCCAGCATCATGGTGTAAAATATAAGACATGCCAGGAAAAAATCAAACTGCAACTGCCTAGTTCTTGAAAGGTTTGTTGGTGAAAGTAAATGTTGTTCAGATTACAATGAAAAACCTATGTAAACCATTTTGACTGTAATAAGACTGTTTCTTGTTTTAACATACCGGTAGATAAAAACTTGTCATCGATTTGCAACTACTTTAATTCTATCAATACTAAATCCATCTCTTGCTTTGTATTGATTGAAAAGGCTTGTCTGATAGTAATTAAAGCAAACTTCACTCTTTTCTAGGTCATTGACCCTGACCTCAAATAGCTGTTCCATTGAATATTGCCATTTCATGGCCACCAAAGGTTGAAGGAGAAATACGTTGGGCTGTCAACATGAATCCTGTTACTTTTAATCCCAAATTATGGAACGTAATTTATTTGGGATTTTGCTTTATGGTCCTATTTACAGCAGATTACACTGTGACAAATATGCAGGTAAGTTCAGATATTGATATTTACAGTAAAATAATAAGTTTAGGCTATGGCTATGAGCTTAGAACGATTAATAATAATAATAATAAACTTTATTCGACATCAGTAGATGTATAAAAGTAAAATAAATACAATAATTGTTAATTAACTATACAATATGACTGTAGTTTTCAGAAGAAATTTTCAATTTCATAAATACATTTTGTTATTAATTTAAATTTTACTTCTTTTTTTAATTTTTTATATGACAATTCTCTTGTTTTCAAGTCTAATTTGTTATATACTTTTCTTGACATTTTGTGTAAATTTTTCTTGGTGTGACTGTATTTGACAAGTTTTTAACTTAGTCTCATTTTTTTGTGTGTATTATACTTATGAAAGTCTTATTTTTTGCATGTATTATACTTATGAAATTCTATGTTAGGGTCTATATTGACTATATTAGAGCATAGTTCACTATTTAAGACTTTACTAAAAAATGTAGGCCTGTCTAAGCTTACCTGAAAAACCTTAATTTTCAGTGCTTGTAATAATAATATATTTGTCTTAAAACTTACGGTATTACCATTCATTTTGAATACAGATGTATAATCAATGGTATTAACCTTGTACAAATTAGTTTGTGTTGAATGCAAGATATTTTATACACCAACTCTGCACACTCAAATCATTCTGCTCTTTGTAGGTAGAATACATAATGATAATGTAAACTTCTTTGCATTACACATGCATTTGCATGTTATTATGATTTTTACATCTGATTATTTCAGCTGGTATAAACTCACCTGATTTCCATGTTGTTTGTCTTGATCTCGTTCTGTCAACTGTCACTCGTTGCCAATCGGATTATCAGAATTTTTAGGTTACCCAATAATAACATAATAAACAAAATTCAATCAGTATCGGCATTAGCTGGGACTATGATGTTATTATGAAATCAGCTGGGACTGTGAAGTTCTTATGAAGTCAGCTGGGTTTGACATTGTTAAAAAATATGAGGTCAGGGCCAAGGACAAGGCATCACTAGAGAAGTAGTTATTAGCATAGACTAACAACTACAGTAGTAGTACTGTAGTTAGTCTATGTTATTAGACTCTCTGGGATTGCCCGGTAGCATTGATCATGTATACGTAACAAATCATAGGGACCATAATTTATAATTGGTCCCATACCTAATCATATTTATTTATTGTTCTTTTACAATTTTCAAATAGATTGTAAATAAAGTTTACAGCAAATCTTTGATTATAATAGAGTCAGGTGAAAGGAGACTAATTATGACACTTTAATTTAAAATTATAACACTCAGCAATATTTTTTTTAATTTGTATATTTTGTGAGGCCTATTAAGTTTGTGAGTTCTTCTGACGATGCTGCCGAAAGCCTCACTAAATATAAAAATAAAAAATAAAAATTGGTGAGTGTTATAATTTGTATCTAATATTACGGATCTTTATTGAAGATTAATCATGGTACGTTTAGACTAGGAACTGTCATTGCTATGCAACCGATGTTGAGCAATAAGGTAGTCAATTTGGATTGTAGATTTTGACTCTGAGTTGCACTAGAGCTTCCGCAGTATTTTATTTAATATGTTAAAAATAGAAGATAAATATAAGTTTCAGCAATCTTAAATTTCAGAAAGTGACATTGCCACTTAAAATTCGATGTATAAATTTTCACCATCACATCGTCTCTGCATATCTCACGCAACAGCGCTGGATTTAGGAGCTGTGGGCCCATAAGCTCAACCAGTGGTGAGGGCCCTTGTTGCCGTCCAAATCCAAGTTGGTGCCTTTTTTATTTAAATCCGACCGACGCTACTAAAATATGAATTGGGATATAATATTGCGAAGTTTTGATCTAAAGTCTTCAAAGTCTAAAGCCGTCTGCTGTCAAATCACAGCTCTTTGTCGCCTTAGGTCTGTTTACAGGCACTCTATAAATAATGTTTTCATACTCCATGTCCATGATGTTATTGTTGAGTTTATAGCAGTCGAAAATTTAGCGCCTCCGATCAATTTTGATCGTTGTTTGTTTACGTAGTTTTTTTACGGTAAATGTTAAAAAACTGTTTTATTTTCCGATAACCTTTCGAGAACAAAGATGTATAAGAAAACAAAACTAAATTACTCAATTGTTCTTCGAGAAATTGTTTTCACTCAACTTGAAAATAGTGACGGGTTTCGCCTTGGATACTTCTGCAGAACTTGTATGTTATGTTTCTACAGGTAAAAACCAAAAATGGACATTCCTGTTCATCAATTAGCCCAAATTTATATAAAAATCCTGCTCCTGGACCAATTAAATACTCAGATGATTTGGCAATTCGTTCACATGTTTCTAATAGATCTGCTGAAACTAGGCTTGGGCCCAGGGGTGGGGCATCAGTAACAACCCCTTATTCGAACAGCTAAGCATGAAAGAAATAGACATTGTCAGATTGAGGAATTCCATTGAACTGGGTCCAAACATCAAGGGAGGGATTTGAGTTCAGGGGTGGACTGAGGTTAGGAAATATGCCTGGGTTCTGCGTTTCGTAGGGTGGAGAGAGGGCACTAATGACCTCAAATTCTTTTGAGGCTCTGTGGATTGCGGGCCGAGCATGAAGGATTATTACCCACCTCCCTCCAGGATAATATTTTGGGACTTTAAATGCCCGTGGGACAGAGCCTGAAGGTGGATGTTTTTCAAAACCCCTAAAAAGCACATCTTGATTGTAAGATCTTTCGATTGTTACAAAACATGTAGGTCTAAGAAAATTAATAGTTTTAGAGGCTTAAAATCGCCAATCAAAAATCAAGAAATTCTATTAATAATATGGTTTATTATTCCTCTTGTATTATATATATTAATCTTTATCTTTAATTCTATTACAAGTATATAAGTACAGAGCAGATAGAGAGGTTACTTACAATATAATAGGCTATACCATTACTATTACCAATGCTCGATCGTTGAACAGCATTCTGGATAGATCTTATCAGAAATATAAACAATGTCTTATAATAGTGATAGAGAAAGTGTCTGTATCCTTTTTAAAAGTGTCTGTACTTTTGTTGCTTGTAGAAAACGCTGATCACGAGTATCCACGAGGAGAGGCCGGAGTTCTTGGTCGATGGGTACACGAGTCTCGGTATCACCTACATAGTGTTCGCCCTGAGCCTGTGGCTAGGGCCGTCCATGATGAGCCTCACCGGGCCTCGCTACGGCATGGCGTTGGCCGCTCTTGGCTACACGTCAGTACACTTTAGTTTCGATGTTTTACAGTTTATATTGGATAGTCCAAACAAGTTTTTGTACACGTCAGTACACATTTCGGTGTTGATGTTTTATATAGTTTATATCAGATAGTCTGAAAAAGGTTTTAAATAAAATTACTACGTAGAAAAATAACATCGTAGAATAGAGAATGAACATAGAAGTTAGGCTAGGCCTAATGGGGTAATTGTAACCTGTCTCAGCCTACCTAATCCTGATGGTGATGTTTGATGTTTTTAATCATATAAGTAATCATCTAAATAGCTGGGTACTTTTGTGGAAGAGCTTTAGGCGAGGTTGGTAATTTGGGTTTGATAGGTATAGAGCAGGCTTACCTTAAAACAGATCAATTCCGCTCCATAGACACAAAAAAGAATTCTTATTCTTCAGAAAAAAATCATTAGGACTCTAGCAAGCATACATTGTTTTGAAAGCTGTAGGGATGCACTCAGGTCCCTAAGAGTTTTGATCACAGTAGTTTCACTATTCAAGAAGTAAGTTAGTGATGTGTGCGGATGGAAAATATCTGCAAAGAAACAGGGACACTCACCAACACAATACACAAAATGTTAAATAATATCATCCTTCCAGTACAACCTGAAACTGTACAAAACCAAAGCATCCTATATCGGTAGGAAACTCTATATAACCTCTCAAACACAAGAACTCCATCACAAAACATGGAATTCACTAAAATCAGCGCTGAAAGAAAGGCTTCTGGACCAACCTTTCTACTGCTTAAGGAATTTCTTCAAGGAAACTTCCAGAACTAACCTCTCTTTTACAAATTAAATTTATAATAATGTATAAGATGTATTCCACCCTTAACCCTTTGAGTGCCGTAGCGTCGCTCACAGCGATGCACTGTAGTTGCGCATATATTGCCGAGCGTCGCTGACGGCAACTCTCAGTATTTCATATATTACTCAAATTCAAAACAACGTACTGGCTTTAAAAACACATCATTTTGATCCAAAAGCATACTGCTATCATTTTCCAGCAATTCTGTTGCCTTTGGTCGTTAGTTAGCAGACGTTAGCAGACATTATTTTAGCGGTGTTTGGTCCCAGGTGTCATCTGTTTGTTGTGTGTTTGTTGTTGTTTGGTTATACGTGCGCGAATACCGGCAAATAACCTTAAATATCGCTGATTTTGTGATTGAAGTTGTGTTTTAGTGTTATTTACTTCTCATTTATTGCTAATGAGTCAACCATGAGTAAAAGAATTGATCCAAACAACTCCAGTGTCCTTCGGGAATTACTTTACAATGAACTCGAAAACAGTGTCAGTGGTTTAGATACTTCTTATGAGCAGGCAACTGATATTTCTCCTGCTAAAAAAGCTAAACTTGAGATCTCAAGTCTTGAAAATCCGATTCCGGGACCAAGTAAAGCCCCAGATGTACCGGTAATTGCTTCAGAAATACATGTTCCGATTGTCCAAAGTGTCTCTGACATTCCGGAGCAAGCTAGGCCTCTGCCTAAGCGTACTGCTAGATGTAATGCAGGCTTATCCTTTTCCAAAAATTTGAATACAAAAGCTACAGCTAGACCTAAGAAATTATTTTTTCCAGAATTGGACTTCCATTCATCTGATAGTTCTTTTGAACCTGATGATACAGACGCTGACAAAGACTATGACCCAGTTGACGATGATTACACTTACTCATCTGATGTTAGTGTAATAAAACCTGTAAATACTGCTGTAAATAATCCTGACACTGATGTAGATAGCCCTCGAACTGTACCTGCATGCTCAACCCCTCTTCCAGCACAGCGACGCAGAAACGCTAGGCCTAGGGCTACTCAGAGTGATTCTTCGCATCGCCGAAGAACTTTCGTTGAATCGGAAACTGATGAGTCCGATGAGACCGATTCTTCCGATGAAGAGTTTCAGTGGACTGAGGTAGGACCTGAGGAGGATTTCCCAGACCCTCCAACACCTTTTCTTGAAAATGTAGGCCCTAAGCATATGCCTGATGTAGACTCAGCTCCCATCAAGTACTTCGAGTTATTTTTTACAACTTCATTGTTGATGTTGATAGTCGACGAAACCAACAGGTATGCTGCCCAGTATGTAAATTCTACTGAACTAAAAGACAAGTCTAGGGTCAAGGAATGATTGCCAGTAACAATGAATGAGATTAAAGCCTTCATTGCATGCATTTTGAATATGGGGCTCGTCCGCAAACCAACCATATTTTCTTACTGGACCAAATTATCATCGGGATCAACACCATGGTTTCCAAGGATGTTTTCAAGGAACAGATTCCAGCTTATTTTACGCTTCTTTCACATGGTGAACAATGAAGTTTTAGCTCAAAAGCCATATGACCCATGTGGTAAATTTTTACCAATCGTAGAACACGCTAACCGTATGTTTCGGCATTACTTTGTACCACATCGTCAGTTGTCTATTGACGAGTCGCTCATAGGTACTAAATCCCATACAGGCCTAATGCAATATATGCCAAAGAAACAGCATCACAGATGGGGGATAAAACTGTGGGTCTTATGCGACTCGGTGGTGAATTACTGCCTCGGTTTCTATGTGTATAGAGGTGCTGCGAGTGGTCAAGACAAAAGAGACCAACAAACTAATGGTCTGGCATATACGGTAGTAAAAAACCTGTTGAACCTTGGCAACTATTTGAACAAGGGTTATCACATTTTTGTAGACAACTTTTATAGTTCTGTTCCCCTGGCTGAATATTTATATTCTGTTGGTACTTATATTACGGGTACAGTAAGGGCCAATCGAAAATATCTCCCTAGAGCCATCAAGGATAAGTTCGGTGTAGGTGTCGCTAAGTTTTTCAAACATGGCCCTTTGATGTTATGTGGATTTAGGGAGAAGAAAAGCCAAAAAAAACAGGTGATTCTTCTGTCTTCCAACTCGCAACCAACAAAATCTGCGGTGAGACGCCACCTAAGGGGACAGGCTGAAGAACAGATTGTCGAGAAGCCTGATATAATTCTGGACTATAACAGGTTCATGGGCGGTGTTGATGTCCATGACATGATGCTGTACACCTATTTAGACGAGCGCAAAACACTCAAGTATTATAAAAAAGTAATATTCAATGTAATGTCACGGATGGTGCTGAATGCATACATTCTTTACCAGCAGAATATAAAACCTGTAAAACCCATGTCTAGGGTTCAGTTTACTGAACTCATCGTGAACGAGATTGGAGACCAGTGGATATCCTCTATGAACGATGAAAATTCACCTGCACAGAGAAACTCGCCAGGCCAGAGAAAACGATTTGGTGTAAAAAAACTTGAAGGCAGAAAAATCCGCTTGTGCAAAGTATGTTCAGTGGGCGATTTGAAGCATCGTTCTGCATTTATTTGCGTCAACTGCGAAAATGGTGTCCATCCAGAGTGTGTGGATGGTCACATGTGTTGAGGAATGAATTCAGGAGTCTTATTCTTATGTAAATATTGTAAATAGAAACTTTTTAGTGTAGGCTAAGTTATGTGTAGAACTTATGAAAAGAAGAGAATCTTCGGCTGAAGTTGGAGTACAAATAAAAGGTACGAATTCACATTTTTTATAATTTTATTGGGTTTTTTATTTATTGTTTTTGTTTCTGTTCAATAGTAAAGGTTTTTTACTAGTAATAATAACAATTTTCACTGACAACATACTAACAAAAAAAAAATAACAACATTCTACTTCGGCGTTGCTTGGTAACCACAAATGTAGAATTGTAACACATTTGAATTTTATTTGTTTACAAACTTGTTTTGAACTCATATTGATGATTTATATATGAATTTTGTTCACAATTGTCTGCTCTTTCTGACTGTGTGGCTGAAAAAAATAATAAATTTGTTTAGCATAAGTTATCATAAGTCAAAGTTGAAAAAAAAAAATTTTTTAATTTTTTTTTTCTGAAAAACTTTTTTTTTTGAACCGGTTTATTATTTAATTGCAGTTATCTTATATTTATTGTGTAGAGAATTTATTCCCGCACAAAATAAAAAAGAAATTACATGGATACCTTTAAAATTGAATTTTATATGAAATTTTATATAAACTACTACACTTTCTGTTGAAATAAGCCCGGCACTTTATGCATAAGAAATGGCCATGACGCCACGGCACTCAAAGGGTTAACATTATTTATGTAATCTTTATGACTGGAAATGAAGATGGTTCTGAAAAAGAAAATACAAGATAATGCATATTTTATTTTTGTTTGTATGGATTTAATCCGTTTTAAGGTAAGCAGGGCCCTATTTAGGACCTCTGGGGCCCCAGGAGAATAGGAAAATTGGCCCCCCTAATATAAATACGAGCATGTATGTAGGGATATATAGGTACATACAAAAATTATTTTTTCAATTCTGTAATATAACCGTATTATTTTTAATATTCTAGTCCTTTAATAAATACACCAAATATACAAATTTTTATTTGTTATCATAACTTTAAATACCCCCGTCGCAGCAAACCTGCATACTCAACGAATTTCCAATGGAGATATAAATGTCTTAATCCTACATAAAGCCACTTACCAAGTTTCATAAAAATATATTCACAAATAAGCGATATATACAATTTTAATTATTCTCCATAAGAATAACATTGGGGCCAAGTATGCAGGTTTGCTGCAACAAGGAACACAAAATATAGGTTTTTATGCTAATATCAATATAATTCAACTAGGTGAAGTCGTATACCAGTTTTTATTCATTTATATTCATAATTAAGGGAGACAGAGCATTTAATTATTCTCCATAAGAATAACATGAGGCTGAGTACGCAGGTTTGCTGCTACGGGAGAATTTGGCAAACAATTTTTTTTTGAGCAAATATCAATAGACCACAACGAGATGAAGCTGTATACCAAGTTTCGTCAGTATATGTTCATAAATAAGCGAGATATAAGTTTTTTCTTATTCTCCATAAGAATAGCATGGGACAACATACTGTGTTTAAGACTTTCAATATCTCAGTAACCAATTGACGTAGAGGAATGATAGTGTGTTTTTTAGGCTGAATCCAACATGGTGAAAACTAACATTTGACTATTTCAAAAATTATATGTACAAAATTCAAAAACCCATTTTTGGGGTACAAAACCCCCCCTAAATACCCCTTCGGATAGAGCGATCTGGCTGGTTTTCGAACTTAAAGTCATAAATGTTGCTTTACACGTTTATACCACGTTTCATCAAAATCGGATAATTCTTACGAGAGTTATCGTACCTACGGACACATATATATATATATATATATACAGTTTCGAACGAATGGTGTTTTTGGGGTCTGGGGACCTCAAAACGAAAAGTTACCATGGTCCTGGGCCTAGGTCTTACCATGCCGACTACGGTAATAGCTTCTTCCTTATAGGGGAAATTCGCTAAAACTCACAAAACAAAAATGTTGTTCTTAATTTTCCTTACAAGATTCAGGATGGTCTAAGCATGTCTAAGCCATCTTAAGCCTATATGCAGCTATCTTAATCTATCTTAAGCTAATAATCTATTCAGTTAATATACAATAAAAAAATATTATGACTAGTTAAAATAAAAACACAAATTTATAAATAAAAAAATATTCTCGTTTAATTGTTTTACCAAACAAACATCATTGTACTAAGATAATTCAAAACAAACAAAACTAGCATATATGAAAGAAATAGTTTATCAAGATACTGCTGGATAGACTTTATTAAATACTATTGCATGCAGTATAGACATTAAAACTCCTTCTTTCTGCATTTATTGGCTGACAAATCATTGATTATTTATGTCAAAGTCAGGGCAATGCAGAGTATAATTTCCTATAGGTACTCAGTATGATAAAGCTTTCAATCAATCTGGTTTAATGCAAAGTTAACTTTTTACGTTTTTAAACTTTAAAAAAATCTTCTTTTGCGGATACATTTACTATTATCACACACAAAAATGTTCTCAAAGATATTTAGATATTTAGAAATGTAGTAAGTGTTATTGCAAACATATATGTACATTTTTTCATGTTAAGTTTACGTGATGATGACACAATGAGGTGTTATCTTCATCATTGGCTCTCGCCTCTTTCTACGTTATTTTAAACTGGGTGTGGGGAGTGGGTAAATAAAGAATTCAGTGTTGGCAACAACAATTCAACAATGATAAACATACATCCCGTAACCCTCACCAAGACCGGGGCAGTGCTGATCGTATTGAGTATAAATTGATTCAAAACAAACATATTTACCTTCAGAAACTATTATAAAATCCAGAAATATAATACTAAAAAACAAAATAACAAAAAAAGAGGCTACAAGCTATCCTATCATTACTATTATCGTCTGTATTATTAATTGTGCAAAATAAAGTGCTCTACAATCCTGCCAGTAGTTTACACCTCAAATCTTATCTGGCCTATTCCTGCGTTACTTGATTAGGGCAAATTTATCAAATCCGCACACGGTATTCAAAATAATAAACATTAGTGAATGACTTTGGATTTGAGACTTAGTTTGAACGTACATACCCTTTAAAGCTTACAATTATTTGTATAATTGTCACTTGAGAAATAATCCACTTTTTCAGAACAAAATTAAAACACTGCCTCGCAAAGTCCCCCCTAGTGGCCCATGGGGCCCCACTTTCGTGGCCTGGGGGCCCCCCTTGGGGCCCCGGGTGCTTGCCCCATTCGCCCTTAGGGAAATACGGCCCTGAAGGTAAGTTTAGTAAGTATGTACGTAAGTTTAAAGCTTGCACTCCCTATGAAACCTAAATTACCATCTTAAAAGTTGGTTATTATTGTTGTTATTTCTGGATTAGGAAAACCCAGCTTATCTGCTTGGCACTTTCTCCACAATCGGGAATTTTGGGCAGGTTACAACTAGGGTAGGATATAGCAGGAAAGAAAAGGGTGGGATTGGACAGGCAGCCAAATTGACCTTTCAGAGGGCCAACTCCCTTGCTCCTGTGATAAGGCTCAAACAGGCGGACCTGCTCTACCCAGATATCTGTTGGAGAACTGGCCAAGTCAACTGACAAGGAAACCATGAACAACAGCCAGGGATCACATTCTCAGGGACCAAACCCGGGCGTTCCATCTCCACCCGCTGCAAATGAAGGGATCAAAGATGAAAGAGAAGCTTTTCATAATAGACAGCCAAAAGACTTACCATGTAATGACAACTTCATTTGCTGTACTTAATGTCAGCCTCGAAACTGGTATAGACCAGTTTTAAGATTGTCCTGGGACAACTTAATAGTTGTGTTGTTATATATTGTACATTTTCCAAATACGGGAACCATGCTATCGGAAAATTTGGTAATAGGGCATCTATGATGAATGAAAACCTTGTTAGCCAATGAAAACGTTCGGTTTTGTTAAATTAAAATGCTATTGGCCAGTCTCAAGTTCATTCAATGTCTACTCAGACTAGCACAGCATAAAATGTAATATAAAACAACAAATTTAAAGCAGACACTTTCCTGGACTGTTACTATTATTAAAAAGTTATCACGTAAAATAAATTTATAACATGATATAATTTCTCGTACTCTTATTATCGATATATGAATTATGTTATATTTGTTGTGACAGTCATTTCAGTATTATTTTTTAACTTTTTTAGTATCTTATTGTTCGTTCTACTTTTAATGAACTATTTATGATGGTACACACAGAATCACATAACACTGTTTAAAAATTATCAATGAAAAGGTAGTAAAGTGTTGACTGACAGGTGCTTCAGTGAGCTAACAGCTGATCGGCTATGATCTGATTATGGCTCCGCTAAATGTGACCAGGCGACAAACTACTGTTGCCGAATTGTCCCCCCCCCAAATACCTCTGGTTCGTAGTCCAACCTAGGGTCCCAACTGGGTATGGGCGGAATAAAGATATTATTTATCGTTGTTTTCCCATTTCCAGAATATACATCCTGGCGTTTAACCTGGAGGCGGCGTGGGCGATCTACGCGGTGACGGTGGTGGGGGGAGTGTCAGGCGGGTTGCTGTGGACAGCGGAGGGCAACTATCTGGTGCTCAACTCCGACTCTACCAACATCTCCCGCAACGTCGGCATCTTCTGGGCCTTCCTACAGTCATCGTAAGATGCAGTAACAGTTAGAGTTGTTTCGGAGGTCCAGCTTTGCAGCAAACTATAGCGCTGTTAACCAGGCTACAATATTTTTTCTTGAGGTTAAGAAGTGGTGGATAAAATAAAAACTAAATAAACGTTCTTGACTTTATTAAAACAAAATAAAATATTTACCATCTTTGAATCAAAATAATATAATTTATTTAAACTATAATTTTTTTAAAATAAAACCGTTGGTTTTGCTTGTCTTGAAAGAAACACTAAATAGGACTATTTTGATTTTCCTTTATAAAACTAAAGTTTACTTAACGCGGTCCCACACTTCTCGCGAACAGGCCTGAACCCTCGGCCGAACATTCTTCCGAATGTTCACTGAACATTCCGCCCCATATGTTCCCGTATGTATTCAAATGTTTGTGAAGCTCCCACACTTTTCGCTAATACTCCGAACATTCGAAGTTCGGCCGAATGTATGGGCGTGTTCGCGAAAAGTGTGGGACCACCTTTACACCAATATTTAGTATATTATAAACTTTACCAGTCTGCTGCAACTTCAATCTTCAGTCAAGCTTTCCCCACTGGTATTAAAGAAACACTTCAAACCTATGGAAAAAGAAAACAATTATTTACAGACTGTTCTCCTCTTTTGATAACTTTGTGAGAAATGGATCAATGATTAGAATAATGACTAAATCGTAAAAACTCAACCTACAGATTTAAGAAATTCACGTCTCGTGGGTAGCCTCTCAACACTTTCAGCCCAGCAATTGCAGGTAAAATGCCGCGGTCCCCAAACAAGGGTGAATTTATAACCTTGGACCAAAGCTTCTAGAATCTTGCCATGCTGGCCGGCACATGACCACACTCATTGTTCTTTTAGCCCAAGGAAAAAATTTGAACCATGGACTTCAGTTCTATTCCAACCTCCCGGGACATGAAAATCGCAATTTTTTCCCGACTTGTAAAACCAACTTGCACCAGCAATTCTGAATTTTCCTCCTTGCCTTTTGTTTACAAAAACATTTCATAATTTTTTCTTCACAAATTATTACATTGATTATATATTGTTTTTAATTGGAGTTCAAACGCTATAAATGGAATAGTTACATTTTTTAAATGCATTCCATAAAAATATGCAGTAGTAGTTGTATTTACTTATTCAGTCAGAAATTAAGGTAGCTGTCACCACATAACCATTCGGTGTGGTTATATATGAGTAAGGTTTGTTTGGGCGGTTATGGTTGCTTGCTTGCAACTCTGATTTCAAAATCGGCTACAATGGTTTTCTTATCCCCAGGAAAAAGCAAATAATGTAAAAAACAAATATGAAAAGTTGAAAAAATTAACATTGGGCTTATGTAATTTAAAATAAAAACAAAATAATCATAATAGCTGCTGTTTATAATCAATCAGTAAACTGACAAAGTAATGCTCATCTAGTTTAAGTGTTAGCATATGGTTTCCTGTGAGTAGTGACTAAAACCATTGAATGAAGATTACGCATAGAGTGGTCCATATCATATTCCTAATGAAACAAAGGGACATTGAGCTATAATAACAACTGGAGTGACTCTAAACATGCAGAAAGCAGACAAATGAGCTTTAAAAATCTGCTTGTCTTTAGGGAGATGTGGTAAGAAATTACTCCAAGTCACCTACACACTGGCCGTCCTCGAGCAAAGCTCTGCCCCCAAAGGACTTTTTAACTAAGAAACAAGGTATACATTTAAGCAGTTCAGTGCTGCACTCTTATAGCAAACTCAGATAATAACGAGGTCCCAGAGAATTTGATGTACAGACAGTGCGTTTTATCAGTAACACCTTTAGTTACAAGTTTTCTACATAAATTATTTAAACTTTATTTGCTTCTTAAGACAATTAAAATCCTTCCTTTAATATTAAAGTTCGTGTTTAGTTTCTGAACATCCCAATATGTTTTTTCCAGATCTCTCTGTGGCAACATCTTCACATTCATCAAGTTTGAAGGGAAGCGCCGTATTGATGGGGACACTCGCCGACAGGTCATATGGGTGTTGGGCGGCGTCGCAGCAGCCTCTGTGGTGGCGTTCCTCTTGATGAGGGATATCAGGACTAAACACAACAAAAGGGATCAGCAAGAGCCTAAAGGGTTCATGACTGAATTGAAGAAAACCTGGACGTTATTCAAAACAAAGGAGATTCTCATATTGAATATTACTTTTTGTTATACTGGTGAGTTGTCAAAACTTTCAGATGTTTTGAGCTATTTTTATTTTAGAGAGCTGGAAAATATTTTTATTTAAATAGTAGTTAATATGTTCAACATTTGTTCCAACATTTTTCCCATTTCTTTGTTAGCGAACTTCCCCTATAGGGAAGAAGCTATTACCGTAGGTCTCATGGTAAGACTTAAGCCCGAGGCCATGATAATTTTTTTTTAGGTCCCCAGATGCCAAAAACACCATTCGTTCAAATTTGTATATATGTAATATTATATATGTGTGTCCATAAGCACGATAACTCTCTCAAAAAAGGTCCGATCTTAATGAAATTTGGTAAAAATGTGTAAAGTACCATTTACTTGACCGAGTTCGAAAACCAGACGAATCGCACCATCCAAAAGGGGGTTTTTGGGGGGTTTTGTACTCCAAAAATGGGTTTTTTGGGGTTTCCACATGTAATTATTATTTAAATAAAATTTTAATTTTTACCATTGAATTCAGCATAAAAAAACAAACAATTTGGTATTTTGATCGTTGCTCTACAACAATTATTTAGTACTGAAATATTGAAAGTGCTAAACACAGTATGTTGTCTAATGTTATTCTTATGGAGAAAAATAATAATTTTATATCTCGCTTATTTATGGACATAAACTGACGAAATTTGGTATATGGCTTCATCTGGTTGTGGTTTACTGTTGTTTGCACAAAAATCAATTTTGTTTGCCAATAGTTGCCATAGCAGAAAACCTAGGTACTCGGTCCCCATGTTATTCTTATGGAAAATAATTAAAATGTTATATATCGCTTATTTGTGAATGTATATGGATGAAATTTTGTATGTGACTTCACTTAGATGAGCTTCTATTGATATTTGCATAAAAACCCATTATTTTGTGTTCCTTGTTGCAGTAAACCTGCGTACTCATCCCCAGTGTTGTTCTTATGGAGAATAATTAATATTTTAAATATCGATTGTTTGTGAATATATTTCTTATGAATCCTGTTAAGTGGGTTAATATGTTATGTTATATATTCATTGGAAATTCGCTGAGTATGCAAGTTTGCTGCGTCGGGGGTATTTTATTGTTATCCCCGATCCATTTTAACACTTTGAGTGTGGTAAAAATGGCCGCATGTGTACCCTAGGGCCTGAAATTTTTTTAATATAAAATTAACTTTTTGTATTCAGAAGACAGGATCTTCTTTTGACAGGACAGGCCTGGGTCCCAAACTGCATTTCTGGTACTTTTTCACACAAAAAATGGCGTCTAAAATCCGCCGGTCACTCGTGACCTGGCCGGCCCACGCAGGAAAATCCGTAGGCGTCGTGACTACAATATCACCCTTTTGATGTCACGGACACGGGTTTTTCCACTAAATATGGTGAATAGCACTAAAAAATTTACAATTTTATACAGCCTCTTCTTCCCTCTCAACCACTGTTTATTTTACTTAGAGACTATCATGAAATTGCTCAATGCAATCCCCCACACACAATCCTGGCTTATCTGGGCAAGTCACAAAAAGTAAAATAATAAACCATAAAATAATTTATTGTGACGTACAATACTCAAATCACTAACATATTTAACGTCAATAAGCTTGCAAAGTTATTGCGCAACTACCAGTCTCGGGTGACCGGCACCGGTCCGCGGGAATGGTGGGTGACTCATGTAGAATGTAGGTTAGGACACCACAAACAACATTCGCGGCAATCTCCAATATACTCCGCGGGAGCGCGCCACACTGACTGGTTTCCTTTGCCACGGCCTTGCCGGTCTCCTGTGATCAGGGCGGTTTGAGCGTGCATTCAGAGGCCGGTCACCGGTGACCGGCCCGCACTCAACGTGTTAAGCTTTCTCAGTTGTTTGATTGACAGTAGTTAAAAACATACATCACACAAACTGGTATTATGTTTATAGTTATAAGATATTTCTTTCAACAATTTTTTCGGCTTAAGATTAAGAATCTAATACATAATTCCCAAAGAAACTTTTGTGTGGTCAGCCACGTTCTTATTTTATGACCGATTTTAACCATTGAGGGTGTCAAATTCAGTCTATGTGGAATGTAGAGATTTTCCACAAGATTTTTTGAAGGTAATTGATTTTAACTACAGACTGTTAGTGTGCTATTTACCTTTTAATTTTGACATGAGTTGCTCTGTATGTTTGCGAGTTGCAAGCTCCCTGGATACCAGATAGTTATTCTTATGGCTTTTATCTGCAATAAAAAAAACAGTCCAAGTTTCATTTTCAGAGTAAAATTTAACAGATTTTTCAAACCCAAAGGTGGCTGGAATATAATTAGGCATTTTTCATTAGTATGTAAACAAACTCAATCATTTTGATGATTGGGAGATAGGCTCAGTAGCACACAAAAGGAGTCTCCAGAGAAGTATCAGGTGGTCACCAATACTATTTACCATTTTATTTTATTTTTAACCTGAACTTAGGGTAAAACTAAAACAGAACTGCTCTAAACGAAAAAGGTACAATGTGGGGTTTACCCACACACAAATGGTTGTTTGGTTGTATTGGTACTGCCTCTGTGAATCGCCTAATCTAGTGTATGTTTATTTCGCAGGCATGCAACATGCTTTCACGTATGGGGTAATTAGTCCAAGTGTTGGTTTCACAACAGCTTTTGGAAATCAAGCCAAGCAATTGGTAGCTCTATCTGGAATTTGTATTGCCATCGGAGAAGTTTCTGGTAGGTGATTTTCTATTTAAGAAGGTATTTTGTGTACTGATTACTAACTATAAGTATAATTAACATTACTTGGTTCTGAAAAATTGACATTTTATTCTGTATTTTGTACGTTTTTCTATTAGTCAAAAATTAATTTACTAAACCTAATATTATGTCATTGAAACCACAGCGAGATAATTTTGAAATAACGATGTCGTGAGGTATTGTATTGAATGTTTTTGATTTACCTATCTGATGTTCGTAGAAACAGTTTTCCATTTGTTTATACTATTAATAGAATTGGTCACATGCTTTGA
Source organism: Allygus modestus (assembly GCA_963675035.1). NCBI lineage: Eukaryota > Metazoa > Arthropoda > Insecta > Hemiptera > Cicadellidae > Allygus > Allygus modestus. The sequence continues at coordinate 118,253,400 of OY776112.1, forward strand.
TACTGTATCAATTGTCGAGCTGTTTCTTTGAAATCCATATTGGTTTTCTGATGATTATCTATATTCTTTCAAAAAGTTATAAATTTTATGTTGTAGTACAAATTCTAATGCTGTAGACAATGCTGACACATTTAGTATCAGCCGATCGTTTTTATAAATTAAAAGTCCACTTTTATAGATTGGAGTTATTAACATATTTGAAGAGTTGTGGGTAAATTCTCAGATCGATACATTCATAATAATTAGTGGCCTGAAGCCCCTAACCTTGCTCCAAGTAGGGGCATTTGTCAGTTTGTAAACGAAGTAGACACTTTATCACATGTTTTGATATAAACAAAGCAGATGTTTTTAAATCCCCATGCTTTTCTTATGGGGGGTGTTTTACGTTATTTCTCTTTTGCTGGTAACCGTTTAGAAATGAATGAGTGAATGAATGAATGAATTTATTCCAGAAAAAAATAACAATAATAATAACAAATACAAAATCGTACAGCACTCAGTATAAATGTACTTCTGAAGGTAAAATAAACTTTATTGTCATAAACAAGTTTATTTATGGTCTTAGGAATAAGCTGACATGGCCGCTAAGGCCTGTGCGTCGGCTCTGAGTTGTGTCCAAAATAATAATGACCAAATGATGATTGACCATCATTGTTCAAACAACATACAACAAACAAATAAAATTAGGATTGATTAAATACTGCTATTCTTCCCGAGTGTGTGGGATCAATACCTTAAATTTGAGCCCCCCCCCCATCATCCTGTGATCTGCCAAACTCCCACAATTTTGAATTAAAAATTTTGCTTAGAGAATTATATATAAAGAAAGATAACAATTATACTACATCTAGCATCTATCTGTATAATCTGTAATAAGCTAAGACAATTTTTGTGAACAGAACTCCTCTATTATTTCTGAACCAATTTTTACGATTGAGGTAACAAATAAATGGCCTCAATACATAGTTTGCAAAGTGGTTATTCATTTCTGATATCCATTTTCTGAGGGGCACAGGCCACCCTCAAAATTATTTTTTTGATACAAGGGTGACAAAGAGATAAATTTAATTCAATTGCATTCTAAAACAGCTGTCTATATCAAAACACAGTTTTTAAATATCAACATATGTTATGAACTGAGAACACATATAATAAAATGGCATAAAATACTCTGAGTCAGGTACAAGATGAAACAACTTTGCTCATTATAATGATGTTAAAATTTGTCATACATCCATTACTGCAGCTTATCCTTAGTTATGTATATTTTAACTATTTATAACGCTAATCAGTGGAAAGAGTACAATACCAAAATTAGATTTAAATTGAGACAGATTACAATTATGAAACTCAGTCCTCGTGACTGAGGCTACATTCGCAGAACATCTCATCCTACTCCCAAAACTCAAACATTTGCCTTAAAATACAGATGAGGGAGTCTCGACCTCCTGAGATTTACACGTTGCAATTCCTGTGTTATTTATTGGCAGGTGGTGTGTGCCAAGTGCTGCTCAACCAAGCGTTCGTTCGCTGCAAGTTCGGCCGGAGCGCAGTGATTATGTTCGGCTTTGTCCTGCAGCTGGTCTCCTTTTCTCTCATCTTCATCAACCTGCCTAACAGTGCCAGTTACGGCGAGAGCTACGAGCAAGCTATCATCCATCCTAGGTGACCGAAGAGCTAATGTATTACTTTTAAAAACAGACTCTCAATAAAAAATATGCTCAAGTTTTGAAAAGATTAACTGTTATTGCAAACACTATACAGGTCGGGTCACGGTGCTTGGCACCTGGGAAAGGCGATAAACTACTGAAATTTCTCGTAAATAAAAGTAGATATTAACAAAAACAACCAAAACAAATGTTTTAAAATTAAATAAGTGATTTTTACTTTCTGTTGACAAAAGTAGACTGTAACAATAATGGTGCTAAGCCAAATAGAGGAGAAAAGTCATTCCAGAGCATACGCTAACCAGATGCCAAGCATTGTGACCCGAACTTACTAAGAAACTTGGTTAGAGAACCGAGTACAAATTTATTGATTACTAGCGGTACCCAGTGTGCGTTGCTGCGCCCAAGAATATTATTACTGAAAAACCTTCACTCATGTCATAAAATTTACTTGCTACATAAATAAACGAGATCGCACGCAGCACGCTGACGTGAGGGAAGTGAATTTCCACATTCCACATAAAAATCTAATAAAGGTTTTAAAACAACACTGGTAACTTTTTTTGGAAAATTTAAAAATGTTATTTTTTGGCTGTTCTGATGCTGGTTATAATCAAATTCAAATTGACTAGAAGGATGGCAATGTTGTACATTATCAGGTTAGGACGAGGTATAGTCAGGATAACAAGTTGGTATAGGATAGGAAGTTGGTATTGGGGGTGATAAAACTCCATCAAAATATGAAAAACAGCCTTTTCCAGTGTAAAATCCTCATAAGATAATGTACTGTGTAAAGACGATTAACATTTTCTTTAATAACTCCATAAATACTTGTGCTAGATTGATGAGGGAGGGTTAAAAGTTTTTTTTTTTATTTTGAATGAATGAATGAATGAATGAATGAATGAATGAATTTATTCCAGAAAAACAAGAACAATAATAGTAACAAATACAAAATCGTACAGCACATATATATAATAAACAAAACACTCACAAAAAAAAAAAAATGCGTACAATAATAACGTACAATAATGTTACATTTGGGGCTTTTCTGACCCTTTTTGGGCCCAAAAACTCAAAATTTGAAAAATTAAAATCTCCCTAAAAGGGAGTTAGAGTTGTCCGATTTTTTTTCCCAACGAACTTGTCCAACCGTTTATACAAGGGAAGGTTCCTACCAAATTTTAAGTAAATCAGACAAAAACTGCGACCGCTAGAGTGCGAACACATATATATATATAAAGTTTTTAGCGACCCCCAAAACACGTTCAGAGGGTCACGTTAGGAACTTCTATGGTTGCCCCGGGCTTCAGTTTCACTGTGTGGGTCATGCTAATAGTTCTCTTTTCCATAGGAAATTCACTAATAAACAGTTGTTTGCTATAATTTCAATCTAAACTAATCTTTACTTCATATGAATAACATGGCAACTGTGAATGCTTGTGGAGTGTAAGTAAAGAATGAAATCAATCAATCAAGTTTTTAGTCAAAGCAGGTCTTGAAGGAAAGAGAAGCTTCAAGCCTGGGTAGTAAGCAAGCGAGCTTTGTTAATGGTGGTTTACACCTGCTTCATTGGTAACCCAAATTGCTACAATGGCAATTTTATCAATTCGACGTTCTTCTAATGAAGATAACAATATCCTTGGATAATGACTTTGTAAGAAGTCAAAACTAATTACCACTGCAACAATTTGGTTATTACCAATAAGCAGGTGTTTAAACCACTACTAGTATTTCTTAGTAATCCGTAAGCTAGCACTCAAAAATGAGCTTTGTTAATGCATTGGTGATGTTTGACAGTGCCGCCGTTGCGATGATGTGCAGCTTCCTGCTTGGGCTGAGTGACAGCTGCCTCAACACGCAGAACTTCTCCATCCTCGCGGTCCTCTTCCCCCTCGACAGCGCACAGTCTTGCGCACTGTATAAGTTTATCAAGGTAAAACAGTTCAGAACACTTTGCACAAGTGTGGCATTCTAATTTGTATTTGTACATCTAGTGCCAATTATTTTTGAGTTTTGAGTATTTTCGAGCGAGTATTTGCCATCAGTTGGTAGTTTAAAATAGTGTAATGGGATTTGGATACCACCCTAGATTTGTTAATCTAAATATGTTTTCTAACTAATACATGAGTAGCAATACAAAAGTTTTGGCCAGTAAAATCAAACTGAATTACGTATTGACAAACAAAACACGGTTTGACATTCGTTTGTGGCCGATAAAACACGGTCCGGTTGTCATTTGGTCGATATCACCTGGTCCAGACATAGTTTATAACCAATATTAGATGACGAAGTCGTTATGTAAGGCCGATATTAAGTGGCCCGGTCGCCACTTTTGCCGATATTATGTTTTCCGTCATCATTTACGGCCGAAATTCCGCGGTCCGATCGTCATTTTCGGCCGATTTTATGTGATGCGATCGCCTTTTGCGGCCGTTACTACGCGTTTTGGCCGGTCGTAATCGTTAGGCCAAATTTCTCTCATTCTCTCTCTCATTTTCGGCCGACTTTACGTGATGTGATAGCCTTTTGCGGCTGTTACTACGTGTTTTGACCGGTCGCAATCGTTAGCGATCGACATTTTCGACCGATTTTACGTGATGCGATCGCCTTTTGCGGCCGTTGCTAGGCGTTTTGGCCGGTCGCAATCGTTAGCAATCGTCTGGAAATCGGCAAGAAGTACTCGCTCAAACTTTCGAGTATTTTTCAAAACTTCGAGTCGAGTTAGAGTATTAAAATACTCAGCCGGAAACTCAAAGTTTCGAGTACTCGCACACTCCTAGTTTTTAGTTAAATAGAAACTTGACGCACCTCTTTTGCCCTCAAAGGGTTAAACTTTTCAATGGTCGATTATCATTTTTAATCTCACCTACGTGTTACAGCCTATGGTGTCACAATTTATTTATTTAAAGGAACCGGTTTCAACTCAATTAAAAGTCAACATCAGCCACTTGTTATTGACATTAAATATACCAGTCACATCACATATCCGTGAATAACCGGTTCCACTAAAGGAATAAATGGTGTCACCGTAGGGTGTAAGAAGTAGGTTGGTTTTAAAATATAAGATGTCAACGCTTTGAAAGATAATAGATTATAATTAGTTTTTGCTTGTGACTCGTAACAGCGAACTGACAATTGCAGAGTTTCTTGGTGGGTGTGGGCTTCTTTGTGTCGAGTCACATCGGCCTCCACACGCAGCTGATGATCCTCGCGCCCGCAGGAGCCGTGAGCATGCTGGCGTTTATCTACGTGGACAGATACGCGACCAAGGCCAAGTGGGCAGATGAAGAGTGGGACTCGACGGACGAGGAACAGACGGGGAACATGACCAAGATGTAGAGGGCAGAGACACGGTTAGGTTAGGATCAGCCGAAGAGAGAGAACTGCTGTGGAAAAAAGTCACAGGAAAGGTTTGATATCGAGTCGTGATCACAGATAGAAAGAGAGAAAGAGGGTGAGCTTGTGAGTGTCTTCAACATTGTCTCAACTTGCATCTTCCATCTGTGATCTCACAACTTATAATAGTGGACAATTAAGTTGCCAGTTGAGGGTGTGGTTTGCCGGGCTATTAGCCAATAGTAGACATGCTGCATTGCAGAACTCCACACCAGCTGAGCAGAATAACATTCGAGTGATTGAGCGAAGCTCTCTTTCCCTCACTTTGTCACTTCTTTGTAACGGCATCACAGTGTAATGACTTTACCGATTGATATGAAATTTGGCCAGTAACTAGGTGATACCGAGGAGAAGGTTTTTATTTAGACAGATTTGCGAAATTCCTCCTAGGTTACGCCCCACTGAGTCTTAAAGCTCACATGTAATTGTAATGGAAGAAATATTTTATTGGGTTTATGTCACATGTTTTTAACTGACTTCAGTTAAATAAAATAAACAGCTGTTAAAAACTGTCAGGGTTTTGTTTACATTATTTTAAGTTTGTTTACTAAATGTAGCGTTGTTCCCTGTAGCTCTTCTTTGTTCGCGCTTTAAGGTTGTAACTGTTGCTTCGCTCATTTATGCGTGTAAAATCTAACGGCAGACCATCCTAGTATTTTTCTATGGAAAAATGGCAACAGTGACAGCGTAAAACCATGCTATTGGCTGTAGCCCAACTATCAATTTAATAGTCCGTGATTATAGTTTCAAGATATCAAAACGTTTCTTTTGTTGCGGATCTTAGGTACACAGCAAGTTCTCCACTTCGTGTTAAGCTTTTTGATCTCCTTCTCATTTTCCCCAAAAGCGACTCAAGAGCAGTAACAGTGGGGATGAAGCTGGACCCTCCATGTGTACAATGGTGTACTATTGTCACTATGGTCATGTGTAATGGTCACTTGTAGTTGTCGCCCTTATAGGAGAAGTGTAGTGGTAGGAGTGTAGGTCCATTTGCAATTTCATGTGATTAATTGTTGATGGCAAAAACAATGTTTTTATAGTTTTCAACATTTCCTGCATTTTTCATTTTAATGTATGTAGATAGTTAATTAGTTAATGTAATTGTTGTACCCATAAACTGAGGTTAAGTGGTAGAAAGGACTTGAAAAGCTTAACTTTGCCTCAATAAATAAAGCTTTGGTGTTGTTTGTTGTTGTTTAAAATCTGGTAAGTTTTTGCCACTAAGAAAATACTGACTCAGCATTTTTTTGGACAAATGTATCTACACTATAGAGGGAGACTGTCAGTTATTACATTCTATCCATGCTTCATTTCCTAGTTGGCACTACTGTAGATTCTCTCAGTTGTGCAACTCGGTGGTAAAATGACTTAATCACCTTGCTTAAAATTCTTTTGGAATGGAAGTAATTGATTTTTTTTAATAAATTTGTTTTATTGTTTTATGAAAGTTTTGTTTTTTTATACTTGTATCTAATATAGTTATATATCTAAATATCTGGGACTATTAATATGTTCTAATCAAATTGGAAGAATCATGGAACCAAATTTAGACGTTACAAACGTTCTTATTTCTTAGGAAATCTCTGTTCACAAAACACATTAGTAAATATACCATTTGCTCTTGTTTTGCAGAGTCCAGATTAGGACATGCCTTATCCTGCTGGGGAGGTACAAAAAATGAAAACTTTGACACCATTAATAATTACACTTAATTAAACATTTTTGACCACTATTCTCCCAATAAAAATCTCACCTCTAAGAAATCAGTGTATTTGTAGAGTTTTAAAAACATGTTTGGGGGATTTAATTCAATACCTTTATTCAAAATAAATGCTGCACAAACATACACACAGAATAGTGTCAAAAGGTAGGAGGGAGGGAGAATAGTGATCTATAGGAGGGAGGTCGATCTTGCTAAGAAAGAAGCAAATAATGATATGATTTGAGACAGTTAGCAATCCCTGCCAAGCAGCAGGATAAATCGACTTGGTAAATCAAGTCACAAATTCTAAGCCTAAGCCTAAATGCAATGCCTCACCTGACGATTTCAACTAATTCCTCCTGGGGGGAGTTGATAGGATTATTTCCATCCCTAGTGTAGGAAATAACACTGCCACTTGGTTTGATGCCCATGACCTGTGTGCTGATGACAGTCTTTTGCCCCTTGTGAAGTGGAATAGAGTAACAGCCTCTGATGTTGTCAAAGCAATAAACAACTTTAAGAGCTCCCGTAGTCTTGATATCAATGGAGTATCAATTGTTGTCCTGAAGTATGTAGCAGATGTGGCCCTCGACAGCCCTCTGATTAGTCTATACTAGTACAGAGGATGACATTGGGTATAACAAAATTAAGTTGTCAGAGTATTGGTAAGTCTTTTGGCTATCCAGTGTGACCAACTTCCCTTCTTTAGTTCCTCCTAGTCTCTTCTGGGGGCTTGTCTCGGTAGTTGTATATTTTGCCTTGTTCCGTAGCCATATAACATATGGGCTACTACTGTGGGGGGACACAGCTGGGTGTGACACTATTCTTAGGTTACAGAAAAGGTGCTATGGATTATTGATTCAGCAGGTTACCAAGACAACTGAAAACTGATATTCCAGAGTTTGGGAATCCTCTCAGTTTTTGGCAGTTATGTCTTCCTCAGCCTACTTTATGTCAAGAAAAACTTAAGTGAACTCACACTGAGATCTGACCTACATTCGTACAGTACCAGGGAAAGAAATACCATATTGTAGGTTTAAGTGGCGTAGGTACGGGGGGGGGGGATCAAGGGGATATATTCCCCACCTTGTAACTTTGAAAAAATAAAATTTATATCCTCCTGAAATCAAGCTTAAGCCTTTTCATTAAAAAGAAATGCTGTTACTAAAAAAAATATATACGAGGGTCATCCAGAAAGTAAAGAACGTTTGCTTGCTGCGTCTAGCACAGCTCCCCCATCACCGCCATTGCGTGTGCGGCAGTCCACTCACCTCTCCACCAAAGTCTGAGCCGAGTCTCGTTGCTGTGCGGTCACACGTCTTATTTCTACAGCGATTCAAAATGGCGGCGGCAATCGAAAATCCCGTCAAATATGGGATAAGCAGTTTTATTCGGTTTCTGAGTTAAAAAATGTCTAGACCATCAATTTTTTTAGAAAAACACCAAATAAAATTGGTGGTGAAAGTGCAAACAAGTCTTCAAGTCAAGTTTTCAGGGGAAGAAATGGTGCAACAGGTTTAATGAAATAAAATCCATTATGCACGACGAGGATCGGAGTGGCAGGTCATTGCTCGCAAAAGACGATTTGAAAGAAAGACTTGAGGGAAGATTGGAGGAAAACAGCTGCTAAAATCTTAGCACATTACATCAATTTTAAGATTTGTTTTTTTGCACTTTCATCATTAACTTTCTTTGGTGGTTTTCTAAAAATTTCTTCGGTATGGACATTTTTTTACTCAGAGACCGATTGACACTGCTTATCTTAGATTTGGCGAGATTTTCGATTGCCGCCGTCATTTTGAATTGCTGTAGAAATATGACGTGTGACCGCACAGCAACGAGACTCGGCTCAGACTTTGGTGGAGAGGTGAGTGGACTGCCGCACACGCAATGGCGGTGATGGGGGAGCTGTGCTAGACGCAGCAAGCAAACGTTCTTTACTTTCTGGATGACCCTCGTATATATGTGCAATATCTCCAAAATATCTTATTTATATATTACGTATATTGTTCGTGTACTATAAATAGTAGCAAATGAACTGCACCGGCACACAGCACTGTATTTGCACGCCACAAGTGGGACGTGAGTCACCGAACAGTCTACCCTCACCCCCTAGCAGTCAGTTCGTCAACTAGCGTACCTGACCTTGACCTTGGCGTCTAGACGGTCTTCTAGTGATGTGCTTAATAACGTTAAATATTTCACGTTCAAGCCCCCTTAGGATAAAAATCTATAGGTAATCATCCGTAATTAGGGTACACTACGGATGATTACCTCTCTGTCTGACGCGGAGATTAAAACAGAACTGAGCGATATAAGATATCATGTACTTAAAGTATAGAGATTGTTTTACAAAACCAAAACTGCCCATGCCACTTTGTTTCGTGGAATTAGACAATACGGAGGGTGGTTGTGAAATTTTCAATCTGGAACATTTGTCTCATGCTTTAGTAAAAGTAGATAGCAAAAGGAAATCTAAATCCATCCTACAATGTTTGAGGTGCCAATACTTTGGTCATACAAAGAATTTTTGTAAACTGGACCCTCGCTGTGTCAGATGTTCAGGATCCCATCTCTACAACAATTGCCCTTTGAACAAAGATACAAAACCAGTGTGCGTTAATTGTGGTGGAGAACATACCTCGAACTACAAGGGGTGTAAATATTTCCAGAACATTAAGCAAAAAGCAAACAATAACAAAAAACCTTCCTTGCCAAATGTCCTGCTATCTCCCCCAATCAAAAACCCCACGTCAAACAAATTTGTCAAATCTCCAAGAGGCCCAATATGAACCCTCGACCTCTAGGTCTCCTCTAACAGGAATTCTTTGAGCTATGCTGAGGTGACGAAGCCTATCCACACAACTACAACTACACTGACGTGCGGAAGAACCAAACAGTCTGGAAACAGTTGAAATTCCATCTTTGAAAGAAATGATAAAAAGTGTTATAAAAATCGTATTACCCTAGTTAAAAAAAGGTTATTCACCAGGTCATTGCTTCTTTATTCAATACTAATAATGAATAACTGTCAAGTTCAAACTATCTTTAAAAACTTAGTTGTATTTAATTGGAATTCTAATGGCTTGAAGGACAAAATAACTGATTTCTTAGTTAGACATGACATAATATAGATATAGCATGTGTTACTGAAACTCACTTTCTACCTAACGTAATTTTTAAAATAAGTGGTTATTCAATATATAGACAAGATCGAGTAGCCCCTCATGCATCAGGAGGTGTGGCAATATTAGCTAAAAGAAATATTAAGCACCATGAACTTCTTGTCCCTCATCTCCAAAACCTAGAAGCTGTTTCCATAAAAATATTTTTACAAGATGACTCCAGCTTTTCATTAATTTCAGGTTACTTACTGCCAAATAAACATTTTACTGGCGAAGACTTCAACAGTTTATTTTATTATAACAGTACTACTATTTTATTGCGAGACCTTAACTGCAAAAATACTCAATGGGGATATCGCACTACTAATCCAAAACGTAATAAACTTAATGACTTTATGATTTTATGATGCGGTCAACTATCCTGATGAGCCAACTTTTCACCCATGGCAAAGAAACCAACAACCTGACATTTTGGATATTGTTTTATTTAACAGTTTTAATGAAAATATCGTGCAACAATTTTTGTGTGAGTTAACTTCAGATCATTTACCTGTAATTGTAACATTTTTGATTAAACCTAATACCGTCATGCCTCCCCAAAAAACGAATAGATGGGAAAGTTGACTGGGCAGTATTTCAATGCGAAATAGACAATAACATTGCATTGCCCATTTCTCTACAGTCTTCTCAAGACATTGAATTTTGCCTTCATCAGTTGACTGAATTAATACAGAGTTCAGTCAATAAAGCAATACCTAAACCATTGAAATCCACACCTGTTTTTTTATACAACCTCCGGAAAGAATTCGTAGTTTGATTAAAAACAAACATTCTTAGGAGGCGATGGCAAAGGCACAGACTTCCAGAGGATCATAGAGTAAGAGGCACGTAAGTTGGCACACGAGTGTAATATTCATTTCAACCACTTTTTTATACTAGTCACATTGCAAATGTGGTTGAACCACATGTGCCACTTGTTTACAGTTTCCTCAACTGTCAGATAGTGTTTTTTACAGATAAATTGCAAAACAAATTTTTTAGCAGCAATCAAATTGCTAAGTTTGAATGCAAGTAATTGCTTTGAGGTACAACTGCAACAACAGCTGTCATTGAAAACACGATCAAGAAAAAAACCTATGTAAAATATGTTTTAAGACTGAATTTTATGCAAACATTCGCAAAAAAGGTAATAGTATGTTTATTTCTGGTTGTGCCAGCTTACGTGCCACTTACTTTACTCAGCTTAATAGGTTTATGCGAAAAATAAAGTTGGAATTAGATCTTTTTAAAATTAATAGTTATCAAAAATATTTAAATTAAATTCACCCTGGGGACAGTGCAATGTGGTAAGCAACAAAAAGGATACTAAGGAAACCTTCTACGATCCCACCCCTTCAAAAAGGTCATGAAATCTACCAGAGTGACTCCGAAAAGTGTGAAGTGTTTGGTGTCTTTTTTGAAGATGCATTTTCTCCAAATCCCACTCCTAATCCCTCCTACTGAAAATGAGGTAAGCAATTTCTTAGATGGTGTGTTTTATTCTGCAGAACTTCCTATCATGTATATTACTGAATCTGAGATTAAAAATGTGATTCATAACCTACCGTTGAAAAAGGCTCCTGGTTATGATTTAGTAACTAATGAAATATTAAAAAATCTTTCTCCAAAAGCACATCAGCTTCTTAAATCTATATTCAATTCATGTCTACACTTAGGTTATTTTCCTTCGTTCTGGAAACATGCAGAGGTTATTATTGTTAGTTATACATAAACCCAACAAACCAGTAAAACTCCTCTCTAATTGCAGACCCATTAGCCTTTTACCTACTCTGCCGAAAGTTTTTGAAAAGTTGTTTCAGAAGAGATTGTGTCGTTTTATTGATGAAGCACAGTCTATTCCTCCCCATCAATTTGGTTTTCAGCCAAAGCACTCGACAACTCAGCAACTTGCACGATGTTGCTTTGTTCTTAGATGTAGCTTAGGCTTTTGACAAAGTCTGGCATAAGGGCCTTCTATAAAAATTGTCTATAAAACCTTATACTCTTTAGAAGAGTACTTTTCATCTAGGTACTCTGAATTTTGGAGTTTGAATTTATGTCTTTTCTCTGTAAAATAAAAAAATACTAATGTTTAGTATTTTATTTCTAGTACTTCTTAGTTGATCACAAAATGGTAAAGATTCTTAGCTTAAGTTACAAAAATTGTATTGACAATATTCAATTGTATACTATGTATATTTGATGAATAAAGATTATTGAATTTTAATTTCATATTGGACTTCCAAATTACTTAGGAAACATCGTATCATCCTTTTTAGAAAACCTTACTTTTGCAGTGAAAATAAACTCCACCTATTCCACTGTTCGTAGTATCCGAGCCGGTGTACCTCAAGGCTCTATATTGGGTCCCATTCTTTTCAATATATTTATGTACGATTTGCCAATCCCTATTCAGACTAGGTACTCTCTCTCTTTTCGCTGACGATAAAGGCTTTGATATCTCAACATCACAACATTGAAACTGCGATTGATATGCTTCAGACTGTCACAGACCAACTACTATCCGCGCAGAAATTATGGATCCTCGGGTTTACAGTATCACACTTCCGAAACAGCCAGTTTGATTTTAAGGAGAGACCTATCAAATGAATGGAAATATTGTCAAATTTTATATTATGGAGTTTCAAATCTTTACATCAATTTATATCATTTATATAACGTATATTGTAATAGAGATTTGTGATGAGTTTATATTTGTTAAACGTTTTTATTCCCGTGCGAGGGAGCTTGTAAGCTGGAAATGCGCGGGGGAAGGCTCACTTTCTCCCTATCGAGGAGTGCGATGTTGCCGGAATGTCAAGCTGGCGTGATGGAAGTGAATTTCCACATACAAAACTTTTAAAAATCAAAATCTGTGTAAATATATATGTACATTTATTTCAATCTTTATCGAAATCTGAAAATATTGATTTGTTTTGGCTGTTCTGATGCTCCATTTACCTGCAATGCTGGGAATACAACTTTGCGCATTATAAGTTTAGGAGAAGGTCCAGTCAGGCTTGAAAGTAGGCGTGAGGTTGCTGGGGATGATAAAAATACACCTAGAAATGAATAACATGCTTTTATAATGTAAAACCCCCTGTAAGACAACATACTGTATTTAGTCGATATTTGTTTTCTTTAATAACTCTTTATTTATGCTAGAATGACGAAAGAGGGCATCCAACTTTTGCCTTATTCAGTTTAATCTTTTTCCATGCATTATTTTTACATCCGGGGCTTTTCTGAAATTTGAACGATTAATCCCCAAAAAAGGGGTTTAGTTTTTAGTTCTTTGGGCGATTGTTTTGCCCAACGAACTTGTCTAACTGATTATAGAAAGGAACGTCCCTACCAAATTTTAAGTACATCGAAAAAAAATGCCACTGCTAGAGTGCAAACACACATACATATATATATATATATATATATATATATGTGTGTGTGTGTGTGTGTGTATATATTTTTGAACGACCCCCCAAAACGTGTTCAGGGGGTCACATTAGGAACTTCTATGGTGGTCCTGGGCAAAATTCAGTTAGTTGCAATCTTACTTTATATTACATAAGATTACAGTTATTGGAATTACAGTTAGCCCCACAAGTATAGACAATAACAGAGAAGTTTCTAAAGAAACCATTGAAGTGTGACTAACGCGGCTGACCGGACTCACAGGTAGGTGTCCATTTGTAAATGGAGGGGTAGCATGTGCCATTGAGACCAAAACCAGAAAGCAGGTAGGCGCCCATTCGTACATAGAGACTCATCCCTTGGAACGGAAATGCTCAATCTGTTAAATACTTGGGAGTTTTATTGGATACAAAGTTAAATTACAAACAACACATAAACTCAAAATTAAACCAAACAAGTTCAAGACTGGCACGAATGTACTCTATTATTAACAGAAGATCCTCTCTCAAAACTAAATGTGCTTTACTAATTTATCAAGGTATTTTCAGGCCACTTATAACATACGTCTATTCAGTGTGGGGACCTTGCCTTCCAAAATCAAAAGTGAACAAACTCCAAATCTTTCAAAACAAGTTTTTAAGAATTGCAACCAATTCTCCGTGGTATGTTCGAAACCATCAAATACACCAAGAAGTAGAAGTGCCGACTATTTCAAATTTCATTACAAAAACTGAGTATAACATTCTTAGATCGTTTATACCAATCAATAGGAGTGGTTCACGTCAACATCGGTCAGAGGACTGTGAACAGGAAGCTTCCTCAATATGTCTTGAGAAAAACTTTGTTTTTAACTTTCTTCAAGTTATTATTGTTATTAGCCTATTTTTCTTTCTTTTTTCGTTTTTCTATTAGGGTGTCGATCTCCATTGGGGCGAGCCAATTAAGTTGAATTTTAACATGTTATTGTATATATAATATTCAACTTTCTGTGTATAATTAAGATTTATTGTAATTGATCCAGGATAAAAATCAATGTATAAAAAAAATAAATTGGCAAACGTTTCAGACCAGCCGACTGGATTTAATATGTTCATAAACGCTATAAAACAATCCAATAAGCGTGATTACGTCGAATATTTGTTACAAGTCTTCACTGGACAATAATTATCTGCGATCGTGATTCCATCATGTTGGTGCAGAGAAAACACCTTCAAATTTTGCATGTGGAGTAGAGGCAAACCCACAAAGAGAAGCCACTTTCAGCACTTTTTTCCCGTGTTATTCTTATGGGGTTCAGTTTTTGGACCAACACCCGAACCCGGCCTATACAAATTTCCTTTTTGACCTATACTAATGTCCAACCATTGCCTATATTAAATACATTTTCCCCATCCCAATCCATCCTCTATATTTTTTTAAATTAATTTTCAAAATCTAAAAAACTAACTTTGGTGCTTATGGTCCAATTTGTCTGCAATTTGGATATGTTGTTGTCCTAAGCTAATGCATTAATAAATCCCACATACATTTCCCAAATTAACTATTACGGTCAAATTAAAAAAATTTTGTAAAAATACTGCCAATTGCCAACTTCTTTATTTACTATCCAATTTGACTGATTTTTGCGCCAACACCCAAACCCGGCCTAATTTCCTTCTTGGCCTATACTACAGTATATCATGTGTGTTTTTTAGCGAATTTCCCCTATAGGGAAGAAGCTATTATCGTGTAGGTCTCATGGTAACACTTAAGCCCGAGACCATGATAACTTTTTGTTTTAAGGTCCCCAGATGCCAAAAACACTATTCGTTCAAATTTATATATATGTATGTATATATATATATATCTATATATGTGTCCGTTAACACGATAACTTGAGTAAAAAACGTCCGATTTTGATGAAATTTGGCTCAAATGTGTAAATGACATTCATGACTTTAAGTTCGAAAACCAGAAAAATCAAACCTAGGGAAGGGGGGTTTATGGGGGTTTTAAATTTTCCAAAAATCAGTTTTTTGCATTTTTCACCCTACCTACAATTTTTTAAAAACTTAATTTTGGTTTTGACCATGTTATAGAGCTTAAAAAACAAATAATATGGTATTTTGAATTATTAACCTATGTTAAGTGGTTGTGGAGAAAATCCAAAAAACATACTCATAAAATCTCCCATGTTAATCTTATGGGAAAAAGGTTTTTGGCTTTTCCTCAGTTTATTTTAATGTAAACTTCACATTTGCTTTTACCAATCTGTTCAGTTCCACAAAACAACCATTTTGGTGTTTAAATTGTGATTCTACGCCCAACCGTTGCAGAGATATTCAAAGTGCTAAACACAGTACGTTGTCCAATGTTATCCCTATGGAGAATAAATAAAATTGTATATCTTGATTATTTATGAATGTATGTTGATGAAACTTGGTATGTGGCTTCACGTAGTACTGTTATATTGATATTTGTACAAAAAATTGATTTTTTGTTGATTATTCCCGTAGCAGCAAACCTGCGTACTCAGCCCCCATGTTAATCTTATGGAGGATAAGTAAAATGTAACGACTCCCTTAATTATGATCATAAATTAATAAAACTTGGTATGTAGCTTCACTTGGTTGAGTTCAGGCCCGACGAGAGGGGGAGGGCAGCCAGGGCTGTAGCCCCGGGCCCGGGCCTCGAAGAGGGCCTGGCCCAGCCGACCTGGTTTTATTTTTTACCTTTCAAATTTACTAATATAAAGAGGCCAGGTCTTGCATAAGTGGATCTATAATTTAATTATAACATTCTGCAAAAAAAGTATTATTATTACCTCTCAGGAACACCACTAAAAAGCATTAAAACTTACCTAGTTTTAATTTTTTGCAAACATTTTACTAAATTTTTTAATGATTAAAAAACATATCATACCTATTCAGATAATAGAGTACTTAAATAACATTACACATATTTTATAATCCCTACATAACCTTTTCATTGCATACCTACATTATAAGCTTAAAAGGATGACTACCGAGATCTGGAACCTGTCCCTCACCACTAGTATAACACATCTACAGCAGTAGGGGAGAGTGGGGTGGCACCGACCATTGGGTAGCGCCGACCAGGGGTACTGACCTTGACAGACGAGACTCAACTCGAAACAAACAGAACAGTGCTCCTAGCGGCAGCCCCCAGAGTCTATTTCCTGCCAGCCGCCAGTCTCATGCTACCCGTTTAGGATTTTCTAACCTCAAAAGTTTTTAGTGTATCTCGTTCTAATTTTCACCGTATATTAGACCTCCATAATTACACTTTCTACACATATTTGTTAGTCCTAACTCATAGAATAACAAACACCTCGTATCAAAGATTATTACCACGTATTTTTTTAATGGATGGCTTGTTCCTGACAGTAGCTATGTTAGGTATTGTAAAGTTATGTGTTTTGGGTAGCGCCGACCAAAAGCGTTGGGGTTATGCCGACCAGTGATCGGTACTTCCCTACACGAAATTAAATACTAAGTTGGTCGGCGCTCCCCAACACGTAATTTAACGCTAATGTGATCAGTGCTCCCCTAACAAGAATTAAACGGTCAAAATCACAACAAAATATGTTTGTGGTTGTTGTAGAAGTAATAGTTTATGTGAATGCGGTATGTGGATGCATTAGTATTTGCAGTAGAGCTGACTCTCCTGAAGATTTTATTTGTGACCACTGTAGGCGTTTTTAGACTTAAGTTCTTGTAACTTCTTTTAGGACTTCGTTTAAACTTCTTTGTCATTTAGGTTTTTAATTTGTTTACTAAAGTAATAATTTACTTACATGTTAAGTCAACGTTAGCTTTTAAGTTGTTTACACTTTGATCAATTTGATATCACCTTAAACTTATATAGTTATATCTTATACTTAATAAAGAATATCTTTTGATTTTGCTTTGTAGAAGTATTATTTTTTACATTTAAATCCATTATATGATAGTTTGGATGTTATTCTACGTTTTATAACAAAATGGAAAAAAAAGTTTTTTCCCCATTTAAAATACATGGGGGAGCACCCGGTCGGCATTACCCCACTAGTTGGGGAATACCGATCGATGTAGTGACTAAGTTAAACAATTTTTTATAAAAAAATTACTTAATCTATAGTTTTGAGAATTTAGTATGTTGTAGTAAACTAAATTTGACAACTAATGCAGTAAATCAAATAAAGATTCCACCAACACAATCCACGCAAGAATCATTCCCGCTTAGGTGGTCGTCATTCCCCCATTCTCCCCTACGACGTTCGGTGTAGTGAAGGGGATAAGTATCAAATTGTGTTTTAATTGTGAATTTAATATTACCCGGGGGCCTGGAAAAAACTGTCCCTGGGGCCCTTGGTTTCTCTCCACGGCCCTAGTTGAGTTATATTGATAATTATATAAAAACCCATTTTTTGTTCCTTGTTGCAGCAAAACCTGCTTTCTCAGCCCCCATGTTATTCTTATGGAGAATAACTAGAATGTTATATAGCGCTTATTTATGATTGATTATTGATGAAACTTGGTATGTGGCTTCGCCTAGTTAAATTCTATTTATATTTGCATAAAAACCAATTGTTTGTGTTCCTTGTTTCATCAAACCTACGTACTCATTACCAACGTTATTCTTATGGTGAATAATTAAAATCGCTTATATGAGAATATACTTTTATAAAACTTGGTATGCGGCTTTATGTGATGTTAAGACATATATTAGGCATTGGAAATTCGCTGAGTACGCAGGTTTGCTGCGACGGGGGTATTTTTAGTTCTAAAACATGGTCAAACCAAAATTAAGTTTTTTAAACATTTTAGGGTAAAAAATTGCAAAAAAACGATTTTTGGAAAATTTAAAACCCCCATAAACCCCTCTTCCCATGGTCCAATCTTTTGGTTTTCGAACTTATAGTCATGAATGTCATTTTACACATTTGAGCCAAATTTCATCGAAATCGGACGTTTTTTACTCAAGTTATCGCATTCACGGACACACACACACACACAAGTAGTGTGCATTTGAGGCTGCTGGGGCGGAAGTGACGTCATCCAGTCACGTGACCGGATGCGCTGAGTCATTAAATACGTCATCTGAGCCTCAGCCAGTGACGTAGGCGGTTTTGTGACGTAATGAGGGAAAGTTTAAAGGTCAAGGTCACGGGGAGGTTATTTTAAAAAAGTACTACCTCGCACGCGTAAAAGTCGATTGTGATTCGATAGTTAATCGATAAGAAATATCAAATGAAAACAATCGAATGAAGCAATCGAATGATACGAGTGCGAGGTAGTACTATTTCATGTATTACTTTATTTTTTTACTTTTCTTTTTATTTACAATAAGTTATGTTTACAATAATTTATGTTTACAATAGTTCCCGTTGTTTGTCATCATCGATGTTGTTGATCCGGAGTCGCGACCATCACTTCGTTTTCTGATGAAAGGCGGTAGATACTTTGACCCCTGCGCAGAGTCTATGTTGTTTGTTGCGATCAGTTCTAAAGATAAACTATAACCATTTGCTAGGAGAAGTCTTAACTCTTCTTTAAAAACCTCCAAGTCCGTAGAAGTTGATAGATAAATAGAGTCATAATAAATACATCGAATCTTGAGTGACATGATAATGTTATTTTGTGAAGAGCGCGGAGAGAGCGCTCGATGTTCACCGGTCGAGAACCGGAGGTGTACTGACTATTCGCTAGCTAGCGTTTTGGTATCAAACAAAATGGTGGGGGTAAAAGTGTGGTGGGGCGGAGCAGATGGCGGACGGCAGATGGCAGGCGGCAGATGGCAGGCGGCAGGTGGCAGGTGGCAGGTGGCAAGTGCGCGGCAGATGACAGTCCCCCCACTACACCAGTCCCCCCACCAAGTCTTACATCGCACAATAACTAGTTTACATGTGTTAGTTAGGGTTTAGCTCTTAGACTGTCAAGACCTTAGCTCCTTAACTGAAAACTTCAATTAATTCGTCTCAACACTGGATGTGTATAAATATTACAGTCACTATGATCTAAACTAGTGCATGTTTCGATGTGTTGCTTCTTGTGCAGCAGACAACTGGCTAAGAGTGTTCCAACCTTGGCTATTCTACGATGGAACCGCTCATTGTCCGCTAAAAGCGTAGACATTCTATCTTCATCGTCGGAGAAGTAGAAGGTGGTGGCAAGCGGGCTACTGAAGGACACCTTACTCATATTCCTGTAAAACTGTGACATGTTCAGACGTTGACACAAACTATATAGGTAGATGTTGATCCGACAAGAGCTGGAAGTATAATGGTGTAGCACTAGCGAGTAGGATAGACACCTATCCCCACCACAACGTTACCTTGTCCTTCAAACAGTTGTTTTTCGCTACAGTTGCTATACCCTTGGTCGGATCTGAATTCTGTTTGCACTAACTTGTTCGTCTGATCAATTCGCGTAATTTGAGTACCCACTTGATATATTTTAAACCGTAAATAAAGAAGTTATGTAGGTTTGACCTCCAAAATAGTTGTTTTTAGCTATTACTGCTATACCCTTGGTCAGATCTGAATTCTGTTTGCACTAACTTGTTCGTCTGATCAATCCGCGTAATTTGAATACCCACTTGATCTTTTTAATCCGTAAATAAAGAAGTAATTTAGGTTTGACCTCCAAAATAGTTGTTTTTAGCTATTACTGCTATACCCTTGGTCGGATCTGAATTCTGTTTGCACAAACTTGTTCGTCTGATCAATCCGCGTACTTTGAGTACCCACATGACATACTTTGCACAAACTTTGTACCCCCCTCCCCCCCAAAATGGGTCATGTTCAAGGTCAAGGTCAAGGTCAAGGACCTTAGGACTTAGAAATTTTCACAAAGTGGGCTGCACACAAACATGAGACTAACAGTCTCCTGCCGATGTACAGGCCAAGTCCCTAACTTGAAATGCTTAGGGTGGTCCTGAAAAGGACCGTTTTTGGTGCCATGAAGAGCAGTCCTGAAGGAGTTGCGGTTAGTCGAGGTGGAGGAAATGGACAAGGGATGTGACAATTTATTTAATTAGCCAATGCGCCTTGCCCTCTTGTCTGACGAAAAACAGTTCCTTTTCGGATGGGATTCTAGGCGGTTGCGGCAGGGAATGAGGCAGTTGGACCTTGAAGTGAAAATCTTCATGTTGCAAAATATAGCTGTTTCCGCTGAGCCTTGCCACAAACTTGTATTCGATATTTGTTTTTAGCTTTCTAAATTTAAGTGATGTGAAGTTTAGAGGAGTGACTAATTCTTCTTCCTTCAACACCCTCGTCCGCTCCATCACCTCATCCACGGTGAGAGGTGGAGTTGAAGGCCGAGGCTGACTTGTAGTCGAAGTCGAAGGTCGATGCTCAGTTGACGGATGTAGGTTGTAAGTAGAGCGGATGGTTCTTAAAATTTCTTCTTATTGTGGCCTTGAAAGAAGTTGGCCTCTTAAAACCACTTCTTCTCTCAACCGTCTCCTTCAGGGACTCCTTCAGGCGTCGCAGTTTCTCGAGGCTCACAGGGGAAGTCATTGTAGCGCTACTGATCGGCACGTAGTTCCAGTTCGAGAGACAAAGCTGGAATGAGGTTGCAGACGCAGTAAAGCGTTCTCGAAAGTGAAACCTTGCTCTATCCATATATGGGTAGAAAGCTGGGGACCGGTTTACATCATACCCCCCCCGATCGGACCCCCCAAGCGGACCCCCCCCCCGAGCGGACCCCCCGAGCGGACCCCCCCCGAGCGGACCCCCCCCCGAGTGGAACCCCCCCCGGTTTTGGGTCAGCTCAAGGTCACCCCCCCTTCATGACCTTCCCCTCCGTCCCCCTTCGGTGACGTCACTTTGCCTTTATAAGCGGGAGCAGTCCGCAGTCTCTTCGCAGTAGGCTGCCGCCCGTTCGTGATCTACGTCCGTCCGGGTTGCATTCTGCTGCAGCGTAGGTCTTTTAAGTGTGCGTTGGGCCCGACGCGCAATTAAGAGATCCGCGCCTTTGCATGTGCATGGTAGTTTGGTAAGCATGGTAGTTTGTTTGTTAGATTATCGCTTGTAGATTGCTGCTAATTAATGTAGTTAGTTTAATGAATGTTGGTGTTGGTTTCAAGTGTTTTATTTAATGATGAAATATGTACCTTCCTTACACATCCTTATCCCTGGGTAAAGTCTTTATATCCGTGGGGTTTGTTATCAAAGTAATTTAAATGTCGGTCTTTGTAAACTACCTTGGTCAAAACACTGGTTCGCAGTAGCCTGACGCCCGTTCGCTGATCTACGTCCGACTGGGTTTCAGTGTTGCTGTTGTGACCTTTGTTAAACTGACCGCAGTATCCTGACGCCCGTTCGCTGATCTACGTCCGACTGGGTTTCAGTGATACTGATTGTTCTTTGTAAAATTAACTTTAACTCTAACTGACCAGTTTGTTTCATAGTAATGTAATTTGTTTCTCATCCTTTTCCTAACCCCCTGACAATAAGGTTCGGCCCTGAAAACCAGCCTTGTCAATAAGATCAATACGGCCATGCAAACCGGTTGACACCACCTATCTCACCCACGAGAAACGTTTGTAACTTTTTGGGGTAAATTAATAAAAGATTTAGTGTTTATAACTGTGAATGTCCTTTAAAAGTCCCTAATACAGAACGGGGAATAGAGCACCACATGCTGCTCATTCCCTGTTTTGGCAACATGAATGGATGACCTTGACCTACTGACGGGACTTAGAAAAACCGTCGTTTGATCAAATATTGGAAGAAATGTGGACTTAGAGATATTTCATGCGGACAAGGTTGACACAAAAATGTTGTATTAAAAATCAAAACTGGAGGGGGAAATGTTTTATATACTGCAACAGCGTGGTAAAAATCATCATATCGCTATGGAAGCTGTAGGTGTAAACACTTGGCTTGTTCCTTCCGAGCTTGCTATTTCAGAAGCCTTTCTGTCCATCCTTACTTATGAGTTCCGAGGCATTAAATTAAAAGTAAATATAGAGCTGAGACCGTTGCATAGAAATGATATGCATTGTATTTTGGTGGAATGGGAATCGCCCTCCGGCATTAATCTTTTCCATTTTATCAAAAGATCGTGCAAGGAGTTTTATGTAAAACGGATAATAGTCTCCCTTGTTTAAACGTAGTACAGCTTGCTTCCAAAGTAAAATAGCAAAGGTAACACCTTTGCTATTTTACAAAATATTTTAAGGTGTCCTTGACCCAGTTACCGGACTTGGAGCAATTCAGAGTATATGATACAGCGTTGCAACAAACTACTTTCGAAGTCCTTGCCCCCCCTCCCCTTGAATATTCCTATAAAGCGGGAGCAGCCCGCAGAGGTTTCGCAGTCGCAGACCGACAGCCTAGCTAGCTGTTTGCCTGCGCTGTCCGCAATAGTATCTCTACTATAGAGTTGGTACCACTGTATATTAGAGATGCTACCTTAGCTTAAGGCAAGTCTATTTATTATTAAGCATGTTAGAATAACGCTTGTAGTTTGCTGCTAGTAAATGTAGTTAGTTTAACTGTAGTTAGTTTGGTGTTGGTTTTAAAGTGTCTTTGAAGTGTTTTTATTTACTAATGAAATATGTACTTTTCTTTCACGCTCCCATTCAAAAAGGTATGGCACGAAAACCGACCTTATGTCTTTAAATATCTCAGGGGGGATTATGTTTCTCAAATAAACACCTTTCCTAACCCCTTACAAAAAGGTACGGCACGAAAACCGACCTTGAGTCATTACGGCATGAAAACCGGATGACTTTTTTTACCTATCTTAGCCCTCACTCACGAGAAACAGATTCAGTTAGTTTGCTTATCTTGGTTAAATCTAAAGGGATCTTGGTTAAATATTTGTAAAATTTAAGGGAATCTTGTTTAAATATCTGTAAAATTTAAGGGGATCTTGGTCAGGTGATTATTGTACTTCGGTTCGTAGTACTCTGGCGCCTACACAGTGATGAACGTCCTTGCGGTTTCAGAGTGCGCGACTGTTGTAAACTGGCCATATTGCTTATCTTGGGGGATACATCTTCGGGGAAATAAACTTAAGGGGACCTTGGTCAGGTATTATTGTACTTCGGTTCGTAAAACTCTGACGCCTACACAGTGATGAACGTCCTTGCGGTTTCAGAGTGCGCGACTGTTGTTAACTGACCATTTTGCTTATCTTGGGGGATACATCTTCGGGGAAATAAACTTAAGGGGACCTTGGTCAGGTATTATTGTACTTCGGTTCGTAGTACTCTGACGCCTAGACAGTGATGAACGTCCTTGCGGTTTCAGAGTGCGCGACTGTTGTAAACTGACCATATCGTTTGTTTGTTGGGTGAATAATTTTTCGGGGGAGAGGTTAGTGTTCCGTTATCAGGTTTATTGCCTATAATTGCGAGCTTTAAACTAGTCCTCTTCTCCTAATACAGAGCGGGGAATAGAGCAGTTTGTGGTCAAAGTGAGAATCACTTACTGCTCTATTCCCCGTTTTGGCAACATGTTCAGATGACCTTGACCCACATCGGGACTTAGAAAACTTTTGTTTGGTAAGATATTGGAAGATATATTTATTTCCTACAACAAAACTCCATCAACAAAAACCAAGACCCTATTATGTTATACTGGAGGAGTATAATGATGCGATGGAGTACGCCTTCAGAAATTGGTGTGAACAGCCGCGTTCTCCTGAACAATGGGAGGAGAACGATGCAGATTTTCGCTTGGTTGCAGACTTAGAACTTGAGCTTCAAAGAGCAAAGGCTGCTCAATAGTGACAAGACTTAATGTTTACTTTTAAAATACAGAGCGGGGAATAGATCAGTTTGCGGTCAAAGTGAAACCGCTTACTGCTCTATTCCCCGTTTTGCCAATATGTTCAAGTGACCGTGACCCACTGACGAGACCTGGAAAAATTTCGCGGATAGTAATTGTTAAATAACATATCCTTTCCCTATCACTTACACCCCCCACCATCTAAATCCTTTGACTTTAATAGTGGGGGTAAACATATATAAGGCGTACAGCTTCAGAGTATAGTTATTCAGCTATGAATAGCCCAGCAGAGTTGATGCATGCTACAACATCGACGCAGCCTACAACATCGATGCAGCCTACAACAAATCACAAGGAAAAGAATGATGAAGCGAGAAGAAGGAATGCTAGGGAAAGAGGAAGGATTAAAAAAAATAAATCAAGCATATAAGTTATTACAATCAAAATTACCGTTTATGGATACAAAAAGTTCAAGGCAAGCCATTTTGATACAGGCGATAAAATACATTAATTTGTTAGAAACGTTTTTAGAAGGTGCATCACTTCAACAAGATCTTCCTGAAGACCTTCTAACATTCGAAATTGACTAAAGATGTTTTGGAAATACTGAACGGGGGGGAATACAGAACGGGGAATAGATCAGTTTGCGGTCAAAGTGAGAATCGCTTACTGCTCTATTCCCCGTTCTGGTAATAAGTTAAGACGACCTTGACCTATTTACAGGACTTCATCATCCTTGTTTCATAAACATTGTTACATATATTTGATACAGTAATACCCATTTCCTATCACTGGTAATAAGTTAAGACGACCTTGACCTATTTACAGGACTTCATCATCCTTGTTTCATAAACATTGTTACATATATTTGATACAATAATACCCATTTACTATCACTAGTTACCCCCACCACTTAAATCGGGCGGTATAAAAAGAGGTTTCTCATCAGTGCTTATCTCATTCTGCTATTTGTGTTAGCACTAGGATATATAGCAGCTATGTCACCAAAGGATAATATATTTCCTTCTGCAAAATCAATCGTGGGAATTATAAAACATATTGTGATTGAAAGTGAGGATGAAAATGAAGACGAATTGGAAGATGTTGAATTATTAAGTGATATGGATGCAATGGAAGATCTTGAATTATTAAATGATATGGACAGTGATGATCTTGAAGCAGGATATATGGAACAAATTGAACCGTTAAGTGACGTGGAATCTGAAACCTATAGAATCTATCAGCATCTTCTCTGTTCTGAAGAAATACATGATGAAACCCCAACCACTAGTAGTAGTAGTTTGGATGGGTTATTTTTAGATAGCTCACGAGGGGTATATCATATTCGTCGACGACTATTTCTTTCCGATGCTTCTGATACAACTGATTCCGATTCATCAAATGAGTCTGATTAAGTGTTGTTTTTTTCTTGTCAACTGTCAAACTTTAAATACAGAGCGGGGAATAGATCAGTTTGTAGTCAAAGTGAGAACTACTTACTGCTCTATTCCCCGTTTTGGTAATATCGTTGTATAACCTTGACCCATTTACAAGACAGAAAATATTTACCAGCTTTCAATTTTTTTTTTGTTTTGAAAAAGTGGGGGTAACTTATACATTTAATGGTGGGGGAACGTCTATTTAATGTCGATGCAACAGTGTATATTTATCATATCGGCATTATGAACCCACCAGCAAACTCCGTTTGTTACAGCTTTCCCCTCATCGATATCGATGATGTGATAAAACTTACATCAATAACAAAACAGTTTGAAATCGAAAGAAGACTAATAAAAGTCGATGTAATTCCACAAGATCTTCGTTCGGCAATGTTGACCATCTAATATATTAAAGATGAATCTACAACTGAAGATCCCTATTGTTTTATGAAATTTTTAGTTGATCGAGATGCAATGTGTACAATCCGATTTCACATCCGAGTTTAAAATATATTAAATTTTCCTGTTGGAGAAAATTGTCCTTGTTAAATACAAAGCGGGGAATAGATCAGTTTATTGTTTAAAATGAAATCATTTACTGCTCTATTCCCCGTTTTGGCAAATATGTTCAATGGCCTTGACCTAAATACAGAACTTTGTAGCCTCCAGCTACAATAGTAAATATAAAATGTAAAAAATGGTAAACTTAACGTAATACGTACCCCCACCACTTTTGCTAGGGTATAAATAGAGGGGCATTTGTAGTGTTTTTCATTATTGCGTTGACCCTTGTGGAGAGCGCACCTACATTATGCATCACTGCGATATTTGTAAGTCTTCATTTAAGGATTAATTTCTTTTAATGATTCATAAAGAACTAAAACATAACAACAACCAAGATGAAGAATATGAAGAAGAAGAATTGAATGAAATAGATCGAATGTTAGCTCAACACCAACATTTCAGACCAAGTGTTATTCAATATGCACCATCAACATCGACTTCTACCTCTGCTCTGTCTACACTTCACCGTCCATCAACATCGTCATCTGCATCGACTTCTACGCCTGCTCTGTCTACACTTCATCGTCCTTCAACATCATCAACTGCATCGACTTCTATGCATGCTCTGTCCACACTTCATTCTCCTTCAACAACAACAGTAGATGTGGAGCTACACGCTCAAGCACTACCTGGTAAAGTAGTAACACATTTTAAAATTGACAACGCAAAATTACAACTTGAAAACTTTCTACATAACGACAAAGAATTAGTAACCAAAACACTAAAGAATGAACAAAAAAGATTGAATTTTATCAAATTTGGGCTGTTGCTAGATGCCATATTTACTAACATTCAAAACGAAACATCGCCAAGAAGTTTTATGACAAAAGACCGAACCATCATGGCTGCGTCAGATATTGAAAAGATCGTAACAGAATGTTTTGAGGAACTTTTGACGAAAATACAAGAGCATGAAGGAAGAGGATCTGGATGGACGTTATTAAGTATAACAAGTCTGGATGTTAGAGTTCATAAACACGGTTATGGAATGAGAGGAAGTAGTTACATTCCTCTTCCGAAAAAAGTAAGTGATACCAAATCCTGTATTAATGTGCAAAATGAAGATAACGAATGTTTTAAATATGCTATGTTGGTAAAATATGTAAACAAAGACCACCAAAAAAGACCGAGTCAAAAATATGAAGAAGTTCAACATAAGTATAATTTCCAGGGAATGACTTACCCTGTTGCAATTACTGATATATCAAAATTTGAAAAGCAAAATCCGTCGGCTTCAGTCAACATATTTGGTTTGGATTCGTCAAATAATGTGTATCCCTTGCGCATAACATCGAATGAGCGCAACAATCATACTGACTTGTTATTAATCAATAAAGGAGAGATATCTCATTACGTGTATATAAAAGATTTTGAAGGGCTCGTATGTAAACAGTTAACAAAACATAAAAGGAAAATCACAACATGTAAGAGATGCTTTTGCCATGTGAACAAACCATTAAGAAGAGGAGGTTCAGAATGGTTATTAGAACACCAAAGGTTATGTAGTGGAAACTATGAGGTTAGAATTAAATTGCCACATCCTAGCAGATCATACGTACAATTTGACAAAGTAAATCAACAATACCCTATTCCATTTGTTTTGTACGCGGATTTCGAAGCATCTTTACTTCCAATTGAACAAAAAGTAGAGGATATCGCAAAAAGAAGCAAATATCAAAAACACGCACCAAACAGTTATTCTATACTAACAAAATCCACACTGTCTGAAGAACATCTTCAAGAATTTGGACTATCATCTGCTCCGAAGATTTATCGCGGTGAACAAGCAGCGAAACACTTTGTAGACGATTTGTATTACATTGCCTCTAAGGTGGAAGAACTCTACAAAATTAAAATACCGATGCTACCTATGGAAGAACATCAACTTCAACATCACAATCTGGCAACAACATGTTATCTGTGTAATAACATATTTACACCAGATAACGTTAAAGTTCGTGATCACGACCATCTTACAGGAGTCTACAGAGGTGCAGCCTGTAACGCTTGCAACTTGAATTACAAACTTCCATCTTTTATACCCGTTGTTCTACATAACCTTAGTGGATATGACTCTCACTTTATAATTCCCGAATTGGGAAGAGATGATGGGGCGATAGATGTTTTGGCAACAACAATGGAAAAATTTATAAGCTTCTCTAAAAAGGTTGGCAAAATAAAACTTAGGTTTATTGATTCGTTTAGATTTATGCCTTCTAGCCTAATGAAATTAACTGAGAATTTAAAAAGAGAAGATCTGATAGAAAAAAGCAAAATTGTAGCCAGTAGTAAAATGGATCTGGTTCTTCGAAAAGGGGTCTTCCCCTACGATTACATCGATGGACTGCATAGATTTAATGAAACATCACTTCCTCCACCAGAACAATTTAACAACAAACTTAATGATTCGGAAATTTCACTTGAAGATTATCAACATGCATGTCGAGTATGGAACGAGTTGGATATGAAGACTTTAGGAGAATACTCAGACTTTTATGTAAAACTTGACGTGACTCTTCTCTGCGATGTTATGGAAGAATTCCGAAGAACCTGTTTTGCAGCATACGGTTTGGACCCTCTACATTCGTATACATCTCCAGGACTAGCTTGGCAAGCAATGCTGAAAGAAACAAAATGCAAACTCCAGCTGTTAACAGATATAGATATGGTTTTAATGGTTGAAGCTGGAGTAAGAGGCGGATTGACCCAAAGTGTTACCAGACATGTCAAAGCCAACAACAAATACCTTCCCGATTACGATGAAACCAAACCGTCAACCTATTTAAGATATTTCGATGCAAATAACCTGTACGGATGGACAATGTCAAACCCACTTCCTTTTGATAACTTTAAATGGATTAATCCCGACTCTATTGGCGATATTTTACAAATTCCGAAACATGGTGCCACTGGATATATTTTGGATTGCGATTTTGAATACCCAGAAAATTTACATGATCTTCATTATGACCTTCCACTTCTTGCTAAAACAGAAATTTCACCAATTGGAAAACACCCCAAATTAATGATGACATTAAATAATAAACAACGCTACGTGGCTCACTTTTGGGTGGTTCAACAAGCTATCGAATTAGGACTACGTCTAACAAAAATTAATAGAGTTTTGGAATTTTCTCAATCATGCTGGTTGAAACCCTACATTGATTCAAATACCATCAGAAGAGCAGCAGCTACATCAGACTTTCAAAAAGATTTCTTTAAATTAGTGAATAATGCGATATTTGGAAAAACATTGGAAAACAAAAGAAGACACAAAAATGTTAAACTTGTTACCGACGCAAAAAATTACAGAAACTAGTACAGCAGCCAAATTTTGGAACATCTATAATTATTCATGAAAAACTTGTAGCAGTGTCCATGAAGAAGACGAGTGTGAAAATGGATCGTCCTTTGTATATAGGCATGTCAATCTTGGACATCTCAAAAACACACATGTGCGATTTTCACTACAACAAAATGGTGGCGTTCTACGGAAGAGAAAATATATCTATTACATATATGGACACTGACGCTTTCATATATCGCATAGTAACATTGGACATGTATAAAGATTTACGTACATTTATTTACAAGAACGACTTTGATTTCTCCGATTATCCAAAAGATCATCCAAACTATGACAATGTAGACACTAAAAAGTACTAGGCAAATTCAAGGATGAGGCTAATGGTGTTCTACTTGAAGAGATTGTTGCACTGATGTCTAAACTATATTCTTTGAAACTCTATAATGAAAAAGAAGAAGAAGAAGAAAAGAAGAATAGCTATATTAAGAAAGCTAAAGGTGTAAAGAGTTTATATTTAAAGAAGAAAGTGCATTTTGAACACTACAAGCAATGCTTATTTGAGGATAACATCATTACAGCTAAATTCAACACCATCAGAAGTTTTAACCATCAGCTGTACAGCGTGACTGAAGTTAAAAAGGCGCTATCCTGTAATGACGACAAAAGACAAACCCTTCCAGACAAAATCAACACATTGCCATTCGGCCACTACTCCCTCAACCCTATTGACGAGTAACCTTTTCATCGTCCTAGATCCTTTATCCTTTTCCTTTCTGTAAAAAAAGGGGAAACACAGCAATGTTAAGCTGTGTTTCCCCTTTTTTTACACAAGTTTTGAATGACCTTGAACTATATGTATATATATAAGCAGATTTATACCAAAGAATATTTAATACCATATCAGCTGCCTTCGTGAAACCATCATGTCAGACCTGAAGGAGAAGATTATTAATGAACTACACAAACCTGCAAGAATAAAGTTTCCAAGAAGAAATACTGTTATAAAAGGGATAAATCATCTATATCAAGCGGATTTAATTGAAATGCGACCGCATAGCAGAATAAACAAAGGATTTAAATATATACTCACAATTATTAATTGTTTTACAAAAGTTGCAGACGCTTTGCCTCTAAAGGACAATACTGGTAAAAGCGTAACAGAAGCCATGGAAATAGCCATAAAAAGAGATAAAAACAAAATTAAACATTTACAAACTGATGATGGAACAGAATACTTTAATACAAACTTTGCACAGTTAATGAATAAATATAAAATAAATCATTATTCTACAAATTCAGAGAAAAAAGCAGCTATTGTAGAAAGATTTAATAGAACCTTAAAAGGGGCACTGTATAAACAATTTTCAAAAAGAGGTTCTTACGTATGGTATGATGTTTTACCACAATTAATAAATGATTATAACAACAGGTTTCATAGAACTATTGGTATGAAACCTAACAAAGTAAATAGAAGAAATGCAAAAGATGTATTAAAACGCATAAAGAAAAATACAAAGCCTAAAGTAGAAAAAATGCAGCCAAGAAAATTTAATGTAAGTGATAAAGTACGGATTAGTAAATATAAGGGAGTGTTTACCAAGAAATACCTTCCCAATTGGACGAATGAAGTTTTTACAGCGTATAAAGTGCAACCGACTGTACCTGAAACGTATATCCTAAAAGATAACAAAGGAGATTTGTTGCAAGGTGCATTTTATGGACTTGAAATGTTAAAGTCAACAGTAGGTGATGTATATCTTATTGAAAAAGTGTTACAAAGAAAAAAGGACGCAGTTAAAGTGCGGTGGTTAGGGTTTAACAAAACTGAGGATTCATGGATACCTATAAAGGACTTGGTTTAATGCAAGCAACTCATTTCATCGTTAACCTTTGAGCAGGATGGAGATTATTCACCATAAAGATCGATTCAATATTAATAACATAGATGATTTAACTGTGGATAACGTTAAAATCAACAATGGTAAACACGGTAGTTTACTTCCAAACACTGTTCGATGTATAGTAAGTGGCCCCTCAAACTGCG
The DNA here is from genome assembly GCA_963675035.1 of Allygus modestus. Lineage (NCBI taxonomy): Eukaryota > Metazoa > Arthropoda > Insecta > Hemiptera > Cicadellidae > Allygus > Allygus modestus. The sequence goes on from OY776112.1 coordinate 118,284,823, forward strand.
GAAAGACCAATGTTGTCTTTAATTTGATCACTAATCCGCAGGGATTAAGGTTTAATAACCTATATATTTTTTCAAAGTCTCTACATCAACCAAAGTATCAATTGCTGGATAAAATCCTATCGGATGTGTCTGATGTTAATTTTTACAAATTTAACGCTAGTGATAGCATTATGCAACCAAACGAAGCGAAACCGTATTCTGTATTTATATTTGACGATGTATCTTGTGAAAATCAGGATACTATTAGAAACTACTTTGCCATGGGAAGACATAATAACATCGACAGCATATATATATAGGACAAACTTATAGCAAAATCCCAAAACAACTTATCAGAGATAATGCAAATATTCTAATTGTACTCAAACAAGATGATACTAACCTAAAACATATATATAACGATCATGTGAATGCGGATATGTCATTTGAAAAGTTTAAAGAGCTTTGCGGAAAAGCATGGGCGGAAAAGTATGGATTTTTGGTTATTATGCAAGATCAAGCTATAAAAGATGGTCGTTATAGAATAGGTTTTGATAAATTTGTTTTAATACACTGATTAGCGGTATTACTGTACAAGTCGTCAAGGTGTGAAGATGGTTAACCAGGAAAAGCTATTAAAGGAAATAAAATCACTTAGTGATTCTATTAGACAAAAAAACCGAGCTTTAAAATCAGGTATAAATGAAAGAAAGCAATTTTTAGAAACAACATTCAAACCTATTACTGAACCTTTAAAGCGATTTGCACAAAATATGGAAAAACCTTCAATTCGCTTCGAAGGAGACAAAATGCTACCAATTTCCAAATATGAAGAAGAATTTCAGAATGATGAAAGTTTTGGCCAGTTACAAACATCTGAAGAAAGCGACGAGTATGAAGAAAGCGGAGATATAGAGGATTTAAAGGAAAAGGACATTGCAGAAGATACAAGTACAGAAGATACAAGTGTAGAAGATACAAGAGCAGAAGAAGAGGATATTAACCCATCCAACTTAAGCAAATTAGGCACGGATATTATGTTTAAAGGAACTCTTGGAAGAACATATACTTAAAAATGTTACACGCCGCACATGCTAATCGAAATTTTCATACCTATGGAGCTAGAATAGAGGATAAAGGATTAATGATTGGAGATAGCAAGTTAGATATAAACGAAAATGATGATATAGTTATTGGAGATAAGAAATATAAAGGTACAAAAGGTTTGTTTGAACTTATCTTTAAAAATAATCCTGGTAAATATACTAAAAGGGATTTACAATTGTTTAAAAATATATTAGAGTATACAAATGCACATAGAAAGAAGTATTCCAAAGACCTACCTATTCATAGAAATCGGTCAATAAAATATACAAGTATTATATCTAGTCGAAATCAAAAAAAGCTCAAATTAAAAGAAGAGCTTTATCTTCTGCTGAATTAAATGTTTTGCATAAAAAGAGAAAAACAACTGATCCTACCACATCTGGAAGGGGATTATTGAAAAATTTGTATAAAACTAATATAATATATTACAACGATATAAATAAGTTAGTTGATCGAATGAGGTTATTACATGAAGCTATGGAAGCCGGGCACACTGGTTTAGAAAACGAATGGGTAGCTTTGGTTGATGAACTGCGAAAACAAGGAATAATTGTTCAGTAGACGTACATATATAATAAGAACCTAAACGATAGCGATTCAGTTACATCATGAGTGTGGACAAGTTTGGACGGTATTCCGAGTTTGGAGTAAAATCTGGATATAGTGAAAAAAGAGCTGGGTTTCCGTTAACACCTGACGGCAACTATAATTTTGAAGGAAAAGTAATTCAAAATGTTGGTGATCCGCTTATGTCGTCTGATGCGGTTACGGTACAGTACATGAAAAAAGAACCCCAACTGTACACGAAGATCATTGGGGGTTTTCCGGTAAAAGGTTAAGCGATATACAATATCCCGTTTATGATGGTGAAGCAGTAAATTTAGCTACTCTAAAATTGTTAACGATTTACAAAAGGAACGAAACTGACACAAGCTATGATGTAAAAAAATTAAAATTATCAAATTTAGGTGATTGTGAGCAGGATGGAGACGCTGTAAATAAGAAAATGTTTGATATTGTACAAAAGAAATGGACTACGGAATATGAAAAACATTTGGAAAGGTTTGGTGCAGCTCTATTCCATTATATCCATCGGGCTTCAGGAAGAGATGCAGCTTCAGATGTTGACAGCCACAATTATTTAGACTGGAAAAATATACACAATCCAGAGAAACCTAATCAACGAGATAAACCGTTTGAGCCTTCTAAAGTCAAGACATTAGGAAAGGGGGATAAAGTGAATGTGATTAATGAACCAACAGAAAACAATGAAGATTACATAAGAGAAAAAAAAATTTAAAATACCCCCATGATAAGGGATAAAGCATCAGTCATATTCGAGAGACGATACAGAGAGGATGATGGAATCCAATATTACCGCGTGGAGTTTAATATCTCAAGAGCCGAGATTTCCCCAAGGAGTGTTGACAGATGGTTTTGTTCAACGGTTTGGTAGATATATGGATTGGGAACAACTTTCCATACATTACCTCTTCACAATGACTATGTTAAGAATTTATTTTCACAGAGTTAACTGGATCCATATTTTACAAAGACAACAGTTTTCAGAAGACTTCCTCGTAGATATGACATCACATTTTAATAACTGTTGGGAAGTAATAAGTAAATATCAAAATCTCTCTGAGAATTGCATTGACAATTTTAAAGATAAACTAGACTGGGATGTGTTATTCAATTACCAACGATTAAGTGGCAAGTTTCTAAGGAAACATGACAACTATTTAAAGTTTATTCATTTTACCGAAGACAACGATACCATCACCAGCGGAGAAACATCTGGAACATCTTCAATTACACCTTATTTCAATTTTTACTACTTCTATTTAATATGTCCACATTTAATTAATAAATCCATTTCTATATAATAAATGGATTTTAAATAGTATATAATACAAGAAACCAAAACTGATATTACATTCATTGTAAAACATTTATAGAGTGCACCTACTGATTGTAGGTTTTGCTATAAATAGTCATGTCGAGGGTTAAACGCATCAGTCATAATCGAGAGAGATTACAGAGAGGAAGGGGAATAGCATCAACAGCATTTTATCTATTGAGTAAACCAGTTGGAGCTATAGTTAACAAGGCGATTGATTTATTACCTGTGGAATTACATTTACCTGGAGGATATCAATATTGTGGTCCTGGAACCAAATTAGAGAAACGTCTTGCTAGAGGAGATCCTGGAATAAATAAGCTCGATCAGGCTTGTAAACAGCACGATATAGCGTATTCCAAATTTGGTGATACTAAAAATAGATCAATAGCAGATAGAGCACTTGCTGAGAAAGCTTGGCAAAGAGTAAAATCTAGTGACGCGAGTATTGGTGAAAAAGCAGCGTCTTTAGCAGTAACAGCAGCAATGAAAGCAAAAACTACGTTTGGAGGAGGAATGAGAAGAAGGCGTGGGAAAAAACCCGCTAAGAAACAAGGAGGTAATATCAGAAGAAAACGTCGATCTACCAGTGGTAAAGCTAAAAAGAAACCAACAATATGGTCAATGATAAAAAAGGGAGGAGGATTATACCTAAGACCGTATCGTGTGTATTAAATAAGAAAGAGCAATTAATAATTAAAAACAAAGAATTAACCAATGAAGAACTGATTACATATGCTTCTTGTTTGAAAATCCCATTTTTTAGAGGAGTATTTATGAAAGATGAATTACCGGTTAAAATGTGGAAAAATGAGACTGGTATTGTAAATTTGGATAATAGTGAAGGATTAGGCACTCATTGGGTGTGTTACAAGAAACTTGGTAAAACCATTTATTATTTCGATAGTTTTGGAGACCTTCCACCACCGAAAGAACTTCAACGATACTTTCGTGCGGCAGAAAATGTTTTTACAATCATACAAGAAAACAACCTGATGATACATCCATTTGCGGTCATTTATGTTTAGACTTTTTAGCTAAAAGTGTTAGTCAACTTTAAGATGTCCTCGTATACAATGTCATTAACCGGTAACTCATGTACTTTGCGCAGTATTCTGTTTCCAGCGCTACGTTTGCAAAAAGGAAGACTATGGGAAGCCGCATTATTGGATTTAACAACATATAACTCTATTCCAAACGTTAGTGAAGGAATTAATAACAAAATACATTATTACAAGACAAAAGATGATAAAGGAAAGTATTCAGCTTTGGAAGAATTCAGTTTACCAACAGGAGCTTATGAAATTGATAATATAAATGAAGTTATACAAAAACATATGGGAAAAGAAAATATAACGATAAAAGACAATAACAATACAATGAAAGCCAAAATTACTTCTAAGTATTATATTGATTTTAGTCAAGAACATTCAATTGGTAGTTTATTGGGGTTTTCTAAGGAAACAAAAGTATTAGAACCTAATAAAACTCATTCTGGGAATAAAACTGTGACGATCATCAAAGTTAATAGCATAGACATTACATGTAACATTATACAAGGATCCTACAGAGATGGAGAAAATCGTCATATATTACACACATTCTACCCATCAGTTGCACCGGGTTTCAAGATAGTAGAAAAGCCTCAAAACCTTGTGTACCTACCGTTAAACACCAGTTTCATTTCAGACATCGTGCTGAACATAGTGGATCAAGACGGAAACCTTATTGACTTTAGAGGAGAAGCTATTACTGTAAGAATACATATAAAATCATCCGCTTAGACAATGGGGTTATCATTTAAAAAGAGAGAGCCAACCAGCAAAGAGGTCAGTAGCTCATCAGCTGTAGAAGGATTAACAAGTGACAACATTCGTTTTCTAGAAGAAATTGGATTAAAGGTCATTAAAAATGGATATACTGGATATAGCGCAGGGTCCAACATTCGACGAGACCTTATGGGAAAAGGAATATCACACGCACAACCCTTACGCTTCGTCCAAATTAAACAATAACGATGAAATTAGGATTCCTATACAACAACAAGACATTTATACTCTTCCATGCGAAAGTTATTTATATATTGAAGGAAAAGTAACAAAAACTGATGGTACTGCTGGAACCATTGTTCCGTTCATAAATAATCCTATGGCATTTTTGTTTGACGAGATTAGATATGAAATTTCAGGAGTTACAGTCGATTCAACAAAAATGGTTGGAATTTCCAGTACATTGAAAGGATTAGCGTCTTTAACACCGAATGAGAAGAATCTGTTAGCTGTTGCAGGATGGATTGCACCAGACAAAAGTACAATCGCTCCTGACTCTTCGGGAAACTTTGATTTCTACGTACCTTTAAGATTACTCCTAGGATTTGCTGAAGACTACAGAAGAATAATAATAAATGTAAAACAAGAACTAGTTTTATTAAGATCATCAAACGATAATGATATTATTAAAGCAGCTGCTGGAACAACTGATGCCAATTTAGACTGGAAATTAACATTAGACAAGATTGTTTGGAGAGTACCACATGTGCGACTAAATGATGAACACAGGATTACATTATTAAGAAAGTTAAAATCCGATCGAGACATTGTAATGCCATTCAGAAGCTAGGAGTTTCATGAATACCCCGTTTTACCTACAACACAACGGCATACATGGACTGTAAAAACTTCTACTCATTTGGAAAAAGCGAGATATGTAATATTTGGATTACAAACGAAGAAGAAAAGTATAATAACTGAAAATGCTGGTGAATTTGACCATTGTGAATTAACAAACTGTAAAGTGTTCCTGAATTCACAATTCTTTCCCTACGACAACTTTAATATTTCTTTTGATAAAAAAGGTACAGTGTTTTATACGATATGTACGCTAGGTTCCAAAATTCATATTACGGCAAAACAAATATACCTCTACTATCTCCCGTACAGTTTGAATCGAAAGCTCCGATTGTTGTAATTGATTGTTCCAAACAAAATGAATCTGTAAAATCGTCTAGTGTTGATATAAAAATAGAAATGGAATTTCAAGAAAACGTACCTGCAAATACATCTGCGTATTGTTTAATTTTGCACGATAAAATTGTTACATACACACCGTTGACCGGTATTGTAAAGACAGTATTGTAAAACGTTGTACCACCACCGGCACCGCCACTGTCGCGAACCTATAAATAGCGGAGCAACAATGCAGGTCTTCAGTTGATCGTCTATCGTCGCATGGGTAACATCTTCTACAAAATGAGTTCTCCATCTGTTGTACAAGGTGATGCAGAGGTAGCACCGTTATTGGAACGTGATAATACTAGTGAAGCAGAAATCATCAAGGAAATAACTGCATTTTTAAAGTTTGGTAAAAGAGATAGAGAGGAGGAAAGTAATGCAGACCCATCAAAGGTAGTACCAAAGAGAAAGAAGAAAGTTGAAGAAAATATTCCTCCTCACATTTTAACTGAAGTATTTTTGCGAATCTTTTACCCCATCTCAGCATGCATCAGTAAAAGTGTATCAGTTGGATTGATGAAGTCATTGGATTATTCCCCTACAGTAATACTACACCATGGAACAAAAAAGGTTTTATTTTCGCAAAATGCTTGGGAGTCATTTTTGAAACATGTACATTTAATAGAATGTTATTTAAATAACAGTTTTTGTGGAAGGAAAACACATATTCGACTTTTGGATTGTGACAATGAAATCGATATTGTTAAACATCGCGGACAACTACAAGTGCGAATTAGAGACTTGACTCAACATGAAAATAAGATTCTACTGTCACGTGAAGAATTCTACGTTTTAAACTACGCAACAGAACCTATTACAAGGTACATGAGACAGTTGGTATTTGCAAGCGCTATTATTAAAGAATATTTGGTCGATACTTTGGAAAAACAACCTGATAGCACCATCGTGTACGGACCTGTGGATACATCTATTTTTAATAGAATACCTCATGAAGTTTGCATGTGGAGAAAGTTAAAGGATTTTGAACCACTTGTAGAAATCGCTACAGAAGCTACAGAAGAAACAACACAGGAAGAAGAAACGGAGAAACAAGAAGAAGAAGAAAACGAAACTCAAGAAGAAGAAGAAGTTAAAAAAGACTAAAGTTTGACTTAGTAAAGAAGAACACACGTGGGGTAGGCCTATTGGGGACGGTGCCCACGTTAAATATACACCAACGCGCCTGCAACTGTACGGCCTGGTATTTAACCTACCGTGGTGTGGAAAACAGTTTAGTTGATCGCTAGGTGCCATGATGAGCGGAGGGGATGAATAAGTGAGTGTAAAGCCTTGTGTAATAGAATTTCAAGCATTTCGAAATAATGATGATAGGTTTATTATCAAGGAATTAGTAATTTTAGACTTGCTTACATTTGTAGCCTACCCATTCACGTTTGAAGCTCCTTTTTCTTTTAACAAACTTAACACCAAAGCAAAAAGTACAAACAAATTGATAACAAACTACTTTCATCACATACATTGGTATGAAGGATTTATAAGCTACAGTAATCTGCACAGTATTATGTTTAACTTTTGCAAACAATATTCACACATATACACAAGAGGATTAGAAAAAAAGAACTGGATACAAAAGTACACGCACGGTGATGTTTTCGATATAACTATCAGTAAGGACTTTAACATTAATCTCGGTAATATTTGTGTCGCTGCAAAAGATCTTAAACACGGCCAAACAAACTGTGCATTGTACAACGCATATCGTTTGGCTGCTTACTTGAAACAAACGCAGGAATGTGGTGGGGGTAGCGGAGAACAGAAATGTGGTGGGGATAGCGGGGCCTATAAATACGAGGAGACAGCACCGCTCCAGCACGAGTATTATTCGAGACTCCGAAGAGGCAACATCACAGAAGACACCACAACCACCACTGACGAAGATGGCATCACAACAGTTTCTACAAACACTGGTTGATCAATTCAACACTCATTCAAAATCCGACCTTCTGCTAACTAAAAAGTGTTCAGAACTAAAAGAACAAAAACACTACATTATTCATAACATCAAGAAAGTGGAAACCACACATGGAGAAGCAATTCTAGTTTCATATAGCGAAGGACCTTTCACTCCAGGAGATGAGCCGAAGTTTCAAGTATTTCTTCCAAAACGATTTGTTCAACTGCTACAAAATGAAGATTTGCAAGATATTCAACCGGGGACGTTGTATTTGGTATCACACGGTGTAAGCGGCAACAACTCGACGGAACTCACTCTGCACATCACGCATCCTTGTACATAATGTCTTTGTTTGTATTTCTCTGTTTGTATTTCTAGTCATCAATGTTAGACTTAAGCTTATTGTATTGTAAGATGTTTGTTTAATAAAGAAAATATAAAAAATATAAAAAAAATAAAAAATAAAAACAGCAACACAGCAGTATATTATTTTATATACTGCTGTGTTGCTTTTTTTAAATTCAAATAGATGACCTTGAACTTTAATTCAGGGTTAACTTATGAAGAGGTATAAAAGAGAGGGAGCAGTGAAGTTAGTCTCAGTCTTGTCTAACACACGCTGCAGCTAACATGTCGGTGCCACCTATGAACAATTTATTTTTCGATAACAATTTGAAGACATATTGTTGCGAGTTACAATGTTTTAAAATACCAGGCGATCAAGTTGACGGGAAAGCTTGTCGTAAGTGCAGGTGTTTCAGCTATTGCATATGTAGATGTAAAACATATCAAATGAACCGACAAGATAAAATACAAGAATTACGCCGACGGATTGCATTACTGTGGCGGCGAATGTAGTAGTTACCATCTGCCTCGCACCAGCTACCACCTGCCGCCTGCCATCTGCCGTCCGCCATCTGCTCCGCCCCACCACACTTTTACCCCCACCATTTTGTTTGATACCAAAACACTAGCTAGCGAATAGTCAGTACACCTCCGGCTCTTGACCAGTGTACATCGAGCTCTCTGTTGAAATGTCTATCAAAATTAGGTGTATTCATTATGACTATATTCATCTGGCGACTTTCCAAGACCTCGAGGTTTTTAATGAAGAGTTAAGACGTCTCATTGCGCCCGGTTACGATTTATCTTTGGAACTTTACGCATCAAAAAACAATATGGACTCTGCGCAGGAATCCAAGTATCTACCGTCTTTCATCAGAAAGCGAAGTGATGGCCGCAACTCGTCCGGATCAACAACATCGATGACAACGAACAACGGGGAACTATTGTAAATAAAATAAAGTAATATTTGTAATATGAATTATTGTAAATAAAATAAAGTAATATCTGTAATTGTACTACCTCGCACTCGTATCATTCGATTGCTTCATTCGATTGTTTTCATTCGATATTTCTTATCGATTAACTATCGAATTTTACGCGTGCGAGGTAGTACTTTTTTAAAATAACCTCCCCGTGACCTTGACCTTTAAACTTTCCCTCAGTACGTCACAAAACCGCCTACGTCACTGGCTGAGGCTCAGATGACGTATTTAATGACTCAGCGCATCCGGTCACGTGACCGGATGACGTCACTTCCGCCCCAGCAGCCTCAAATGCACACTACTCACACACACACACACACACATATAAAATATATGCATACACATATATATATATATATATATATATATATATATATATATATATAACACACATCACACATCACACATGTATAAATTTGAGCGAATAGTGTTTTTGGCATCTGGGGACCTCAAAACAAAAAGTTATCATGGTCTCGGGCTTAAGTCTTATCATGAGACCTACGGTAAAAGCTTATTCTCTATAAGGGAAATTCGCTAAAATGGGAGGATTATGCACATCTTTAACCCGTCACACCCGCCACCGCCAGGACCGGCCAAAGACCCCTACTCACCTACATCGACATCCTTTCATCGAGTGACTGTGCTGGTCTTTATATGTACCAATTTGAAGCTTAAACATTCCGAGACTCCCCAAAATTGTCAGATTTATCATTTCCTCCCTTTAAATTCGTTAAATTATACAAAGTATAAAGTCCTACAATTCTCCATGTTAATCATATGGGAGAATTTGATCTAGGATTTTGAGGAACTCCCCTAGTTAACAAAATATTTTCTGGCCCTGTCTGGAAATGTCTGGGGCTGTCTGGGCTAGATCTGGGGCTATCTGGGCCAGATCTGGGGCTGTCTGGGCCAGATCTGGGGATGTCTGGGGTCGATCTGGGGATGTCTAGGCCAGAACTGGGAATGTCTGGCCAGATATGGGGATATCTGGACCTGATCTGGGGATATCTGGGCCAAATCTGGGGATGTCTGGGCCAGATCTGGGGATGTCTGGGCCAGATCTGGGGATGTCTGGGCCAAATTTGGGGATGTCTTAGGAAGGAAGATATGAAGTGAGAACACTGCATGAAATGTTGAACAATATATAAAAAAAATTTAAACTTTTTTGAAATCATGTAATTGGGCATTAGTAATGAGATAGCTACACAAATATTTAATTAGTCAGTAGGAGGATAGTAATTATTACCGGTAATAAACATTTGTTTATAAAAAGGTGTTACTATCCAACTTATACGTTAATGGCAATGAAATACAATGTGTTGCACAAATTGAAAACCAGAGCTTGATTCCTGATTAATCATTAGGCTGACTAAGCTGCAGCCTAGGGCACCAGTCAGTCAAGGGACTCAATTTTTTTTCTTTCTCCCCCTATACATAGGGAGAAAGTATTGTTTTCGTAAAAATTTTTGAATTTTAGTTGTTAGTGTAAATATTCGTTTTGGTGCTCCCTGAACCCAAAAAAGTGGTTTTTACGTGATGTCTGTCTGTGTGTGTGTGTGTGTGTGTGTGTGTGTGTGTGTGTGTGTGTGTGTGTGTGTGTGTGTGTGTGTGTGTGTGTGTGTAAATTTGGTATGTAGGTACTAATCCTCAATATCTCCAGGCGTTTTTTTCATTTTTTGAATTTTTGATTTTTAAGGGTAATTATCCCCCAAAAATCGCCAAAAAACATGTAAAATCCAAATTTCTCAAAAACGGCTCTAACGATTTTGATTAAACTTTAGTGGTTTGTAGAACTTTAGGTTTCCAATAACATGACACCACCCGCATTTCTGGGAAAATTCGGGTTCAGAAATTACAGGACTTAAAACGTCCAAAATTCAGTTTTCTAGATTTTTCATAAAAAATCATAGATGTTAAAAAAGATTTCTATTCACTATTAAAAAGATCTCAAAAAACTAAATAATTTGGTAATTTAAATTACTATTCTACGATTGCTAGTTGTGGAGAAAATTGAAATTTTCATGTAGCGGTAAACGCAGTACGTTGTCCAATGTTATTCTTATGGGGAATACAAAAATAACTATTTATCCCTTATTTACTGATCAATTTCATTAAAATTTGATATGCAGGTCAAGTTAGCATTGACCAACAGAGGATGTTCGAAATATGTTGCTATTTAACCCTGGGGGGGCAAGGGGGCATTTCCGCTCTCAAAACCACTGTGTGTAGCAACGGACTCTATAGTGCCTCCCAAAAAGGGATTTGGGTGGATATTTCTGAAAACAACTATTTTAGACAATTTTCTGTACATTTATCTATACTTCATATTCTATATTTAGTAAATAAAAAATTTTGTTGTCATTAAAGTTTGGCCAAAAGGGAGAAAGTATGTGTCAGTTTCCTGATACCGTTTATTTTTAATATTCTAAGAAGTGCGGTGATCAATTGGTTAGAGAGAATTTTATTTCCGCGCGCCCTTTCCTGTCGCCACACCTGCTTCATTTTATGTTTGACAGAAATTTAGTTTAGTTGTTCCTTAGCTCATGATTAGGGTTTGATGGGTTCCGAAATTTCGGGAATTTTTCAGGAAAAACTATCCTGTTATCCGGGCGAGATTTATTTTACCTCGTGATTATTTGGGAGTAGGGGTGTATGACCGGTTCTGGAACAGTTTAGCAAAGTGAGGATCGGGAGGATCAGTTGACCTTGACTTTTGACCCCCCCATGACGTCACTCCCCCCGTGACGTCAGCGCCCCCCCGTGACGTCAGCCTCCCCATGAACATATTTTAAAGTATTCATAACTAACCTATTGGTTTTATTTTATTTTATTTATGTTTTGTTTTGGATAAGGATTTATTTATTAAATAAACATCTTAAGACAGAGGTGGTTGTGATCGAGTTTGCGGTGGTGATGAAGGTGGTGGCTCGGGCGATGGTGGTGGCGATGGTTTCGGCGCTGGAGGTGGTGATGGAGGCGGTGATGGTTTCGGCGATGGAGGCGGTTGAGGTGACTGAGGTGACACTGAGTATGGTGTTGGCTTTGCCAACCCCGACTGTTGTTCCGGAACTTGTCCGGTAACCTCATCAGCACTCAGCTGCTGAATAAACTCAATACTTTGAGCTATACACTCTAGCTCGTAGTCAGTGAGCTCCTCACCCCACACGTCCATGTTAGCAACTGCAGTGTGCGAGCCTGTTTACCCATTAACGGAGATTGTTGTTCACGGAAAAACCCCCCAGTCACGTAACTTGTGTATCTATTAGGTCCGAGAGCTGTTTGTTCTACGATAATGATGCACAGTCAGTTCGAATCTTGAGTTAGCCATGGAAGCACGCCGCCCACTGTCACTAGCTCAGCAATCGTCCATTGTAATAAGAAAGCAAATATGCATTCTGTATCGGGGGATTGCACAATTGCCAGTGCCTATACAACGGTACATCGCATCCTGCCTCAAGGGATATTGTCGGGAATATGTGATAGTGCTTCGCAACCCCGAACCGGATCCTCAGGTGATAGACTTGTATAATAAATACAAAGGCAAGAGAGTTTACCAGTGCCGCTACTGTCAGTACACTGAACATTATTGCAATAGGCTTCTGTATCCCGCAAGAACTGTAACAGTGTATCGCTTTTCAGACTCTACTGAACAGAACACTTGTTTCTGTTGCGGCAAGTATGCTTGGGAGGTGGATTGGTTGAAAAAAAATTATTACCTATCTATCTTGGTGACTTCAAAGGCAATGGCCAGAACAACAGTTTGGAAGGGCTCTAGACACTCCAACTTCATGTTTTTTTGTCAATAAAGACTTCTTTTTACCCTTAATCTCATTCCTTGAAAAAAAGGTTTACTTGTGGACTTAAAGATGACGTGCCCCCCCCCGTGACGTCAGCACTTGTTGACTTACCACTGCCTACGTGACCACCCCAGGCTGTTTACTCATTGGTGATTCTGGGAATTATTTACTGGTATTTTCCGTTGTTCACTTTCCTTACACAACATGTTTTGCTAAGGACTACGTGACTGCTCGGGACCACCTGATTAGTGAGAGTTCTCCAGTTATTTATGTAGGAATCATTTGCTCACATGCTCCTTCACCAACCAGACCTAACAAAATGACAACCTTCAATGTTGGAATTGATGTGTTGCCGGAAGGAGCATATTCTCGAACAAAACTATTTACAGTTAGATCTGTAATTGAGGAAATCGAGTCAATCGATGCGGAGATGTTCTTACAGACGGTGAAGTATTACACAACGGGTCACTTTGCCGAATTGTCCATTAGGATGTGGATTAATAAGCGGTTGCCTGATCAAAAACGCCTGCAAGTTCAAGCTGCGTTGGAGGGCATCGATAACCGCATGTCGCCTGTCGACACGCGATTATATACTTCTTGTAGAATCCGACCAGGTCTTTGCAAAGGTTATTTTAAACGGGGGTTAAGTAAAGATTATAATTAAAATTGTAAAATAAAGATTATAAATAAAATTGTAATAAAGATTAAAACAAAAAATAAAACAAAAAAATATCAATTACGGACTTATACAGGTTCCGAGGCTCCTGATGCCCGACGACCTGAAGATAATGACGTCATCCCCCCCCGTGTCGTCAGCCCCCCCGTGACGTCAGCCCCCCCGTGACGTCACTTGTTGTTCACTTTCACGAGGGTTTTTTCCCCTCGACTTTCCGCGCGTACACTATTTAATGGATAGCGCTTAGCGATTGTCATCAGTCCTCCTCAAACCGTGCTACTGACTTCGCTACGTGGTTCCTGCCTTACAATCCTTGAACGAAAGTATAAATGTTTTATTGTATTCATCCTTTAAAGTGTTCTCTTGCTTTATACCACTTTACATATTTCGTTATTAACGAAATTTCATTTTTTTATTTTCAGATGGAAATGAATTCAACCGTGTTGTCTTTAGAACAGTTGTGTCTTGTTACAATTAAACAGAACGATTCGAGTCTTGAAACTGAAATTGCAAAATTACCGTTGTGTATTAGGAACAGTATCAGTGGAACTGAATTAGGTTTTGCGTTGAAAGGAAAATTCGTGGTTGCAACTGTTCAATCAGAATCCGATATTTTAATGTGTGAGATGAACAAAAGCAAATCAGCATATCAGTGTTGGGCGTGTCATAGTTTTGACTCTTGCCATATTTTCATGAGAGCCACTGAATACGTCAAGTGCGTTTCGTTCTTGGGCATTATACCAATGAAGTGTTGTTGTAATCACTGTGCGTGTATAAATAAAAAAGACTTTTGGAGGAGATAGACTTAGCGTAACGGTTGTTGTAGATGAACAATCAACATTTGTGTGACGTCTGCGGTCGCACCTTCAGCCTGTTCAGTAACCTGAGGAGGCACACAGAGTCTAACCACAACGACAGACGCCATGACTGCAACGTCTGTGGTAGACGCTTTACACGAAGGGACAACCTCAACCATCACATCACTAATGTCCACCACCAACAACAACAGCCCGTGTAGGAACTCCGAGGTTAGTTAGTTACTATCTATTGACTAACAATTAAAAAATTGTTCTTTTAATAATTAAACTTTAAAGATTCACGTAATAAATTGTAGTAAATGTCTACAGAGATTAGCCTTTACTTTGTAAATCTTATTTGCTCTGTACCTTTGAAAATCCTATGAAGGTAATAAAGTAAAACTGGAGCTATTTGCCTTTCAAGGCAAATATGTGCAGTCATTGTCATTATGAGTAATTGTCATAATTTGTTGTAGGCGGCGAGTTGGAGGTCCGGGCAGCCAGGTTCCGCTGCGCCTACTGCGACAGGGAGTTTATCCGCTGCCACAACCGGGACCGCCACCAGACGCGCAGCTGTCCGGTCGTGATAAACCTCGTCCGAGACCACTTCGAACCGCTGCCTGCGCCCAGCAGGGAACCGCAACCTGGACCTAGCAGGGAGCCTCAACCGGGACCCAGCAGGGAACCGCAACCAGGGCCCAGCAGGGAGCCTCAACCTGGACCTAGCAGGGAACCGCAACCGGGGCCTAGCACGGAACCGATGGTGGGTGCCGGCCTCCCAGCGTTCCAGCTTGTACATCGAGCCCTCCACAGACGCCTCCTTTCCTACCGACTGTCGTAACCCATGGACGCCTTACTGACTGTTGAGGAGGCGCTGGTCCTCCTGGTTCCAGGAGGCGTTCGACCTGTTGACCGATGTGAGGAGCAGACATCCCAACATCAAGGTGAACATAGTCCTGGAGTGTGAGTTTACCAACGTTCACGGAGCCACCTGCTTGCGATCCTTCAACACCGTCAACGTCCCGCTGACCGAGGCCTCTGACCTGGAGGATTTCCTATCAGCGACTTTTAACACGATCATGGACAAGAAGGAGCAGTGCGAGTTGGTAGGCAGCGGTTGGACTTACCTGCGCATACGCGATCTGGAGATCCGTGTAAACGAGTACACGCCACTCAGAGGCAGAGCGTTTATTCTGCTGCCAAAGGCCATCGAAGCTACGCACACAGTCATAAATGTCCAAAACAACGATGAAATGTGCTTCATGTACGCGATCCTGACCACGTTCGTCCTGGATACTAACCCGCACAGACCCGCAAGGTACACCTTGGACATCATCGCGCGGTACGACTGGACCGAACTGCACTTCCCCGTCACTCTGAAGGACATCAAGGCCTTTGAGCGCAAGAACGCCATTAGCGTGAACGTGTACGGGATCGAGTGTGTGATGGTGGGGAGACGACCCTGCGGAACGCCAGAGTTCAAGGACAAGGTGTATCCGTTGAAGATATACAAGCGTGAGCTAGAAGACCACCGCGACCTGCTTTACGTGACAATTGAGAGCAACAGCCATTACGTGTACATCAGGAACCTGAGCCACCTGGTCCGCCCCCAGCTCACCAAACACGACCACAGGATCTACATCTGCAAGCGGTGCTTCGCCTACTTCGACAACCAGCCCAACAAGCTCAGCCTAACGGGTGCTACGCCAAGGCTCCCCTCCGCCTGGACATGTCAAAGAAGGAGAAGATCCGCTTCTCACACCCCGAGTACACCCGGCGAGAGAGGTTCTGCATCTACGCGGACTTTGAATGCTCCCTCCAGCCTGTTGCTGATGACCCCGCGGAACCACCACCCGGCACCAGACCCCTGCGTATGCACGTCCCGTACGCATTCGCCTACCAGATCGTTGACTTGCTAGGCCTGGAGGAGTTTGAACTCCGGGTCTACTTCGGGGCCGACGCCTCCAAGGTGTTTATGGAGAGGCTGAAGATGGACGTGTTGATGCTGTGGGAGTTCCTGTTCAGCACGAGAGCTCTGCACCCTTCCTTGACCTGACAGGAGATGGATGTGTACCTCGTGGCGACCCGCTGTTACCTGTGTAACAAAGAGATAACATAGCAGGACATCAAGGTGCGAGGCCACAACCACGCTCCACCGTACGAGTTCCGAGGAGCGGCGCACCAGTCGTGCAACCTGCGGTAGAGGGAGCAGAGGGTCATCAACTGCTAATTCCACAACCTGTCCAACTACGATGCCCACTTCATAGTGCGGGAGCTGGCCATCGACCCCGGCGATGTGGACGTGTTGGTGCACACGGAGGAGCGCTACATCGCTTTCATCAAGCGATTCCACTTTGGCCAGCCCGAGGACCAGCAACGATAGTCGTCTTTTGCGGTGCGCTTCCTGGACACCTACTGGTTCCTGTCCATGAGCCTGGCCAGCCTGGCAGCGGGGCTGCCCACCGACAAGATGCACGAGACCAGGAAGCGGTTCCCCGACGACCGGCTCTTTGACCTGGTGCGTAGGAAGGGCGTGTTCCCCTACGAATTTGTCACCTCCTACGAGACACTGTACTCCACCAGGCAGCTACCTCCCCAGGCGGCGATCAAAAACAGCATGACCCTGGAAGACATCGAGGAGGAGGAGTACGAGCACGCTCTCAACGTGTGGCGAGCCTTTGACTGTCACAACCTCAAGGAGTACGCCGATAAGTACTTGCGCTGTGACATCGCCCTGCTCACCGATGTGTTTGAGCAGTTCCGAGACACCTCGATGGCCGATTACGGACTGGACCCCGCTCACTACTACACCCCACCCTCCTACGCCTGGGACGTCATGCTCAAGACCTGCGACGTGGAGCTGGACACGCTGCGGGACTTTGACATGTACCTCTTCGTGGAGCAAAGCATCCGAGGACGTATCTCGCAGGCCATCACCCGCTACGCCAAGGCCAACCACGAGCGGCGCCCCCCCAAGGACCGACGCCCCGACGAGCCGACACGCCACCTCCTGTACCAGGACGCGAATTACCTATACGGCTGGGCCATGTCCCAGTACCTGCACAACGGGGAGTTCCAATGGCTCAGCCACGAGGAGATTGACGCCTTGGACATCACCTCGCTGGGCGCGGAAGTCGACCGGGGCTACATACTGTAAGTAGACCTCCACTACCTCGACCACCTTCACGACCTGCAAAAGGACCTACCCTACTGCTGCGAGACCAAGCGTCCTCCGACAGGCAAGTTCCCAAGCTGGTGACCACCCTGGACGACAAAGATCACTACGTATGCCACTACAGGATCCTGCAGCAGGCTTTGGACAACGGACTGGAGCTTGCGGCTGTACACCGGGTGGTCTCGTTTCGCCAGTCTCGATGGCTCGAGCCCTACATCCTGATGAACACCGAGCTGCGGAAGAAGGCCAAGACCAAGTTCGAGCAAGACTTGTTTAAGCTCATGAATAACGCGGTCTTTGGCAAGACCATCGAGAACGTCCGCAAGCGGCTCAACGTCAAGCTGGTGTGCACCCCGGAGAAGTTCAGCAAGTACGTGGCCAAGTCCAATTTCCTGGACCGCACCTACTACACGGGGGACGTAGCCCTTGTCCACCTCGCCAGGGTGAACATCGTCCTGGACAAGCCAATCTACATCGGCATGTCCGTCCTGGAGCTGAGCAAGTGGCTCATGTACGAGTTCTTGCGGAAGATGAAGAACCGCTACGGTGACCGCCTGACCGTAGACTACATGCACACGGACAGCTTCGTGTTTGACATCGTCTCGCAGGATGTCTACAGGGATGGGGCACCTGGACGATTTCGACACCAGCGCCTACCCCAGGTCCCACCCCTGCTACAGCCCCGTCAACGCCAAGGTCATCGGCAAGTTCAAGGACGAGTGCGGCGGTAGATCCCTGTTCTAGTACCTCGGGCTTCGTTCCAAGCTCTACTTCATGGACATCGAGGACCCGAGTGAGGAGACGGGATCCAAGGCCCTCAAGCGCGCCAAGGGAGTCGCCAAGGTTGTCAAGAACGTCCTCACCCCCGACGACTAGAGAGAGTGTATGTTAAACGGGGTGTTGATGACGACCATAAACACCCGGTTCCAGTCCCACCTGCACCGCGTCTTCACTGTCCAGGTGGAGAAACTCTCCTTGAGCCCTGAAGATGACAAACGCTACGTCCTGGCCGACGGGGTCCACACCTTGCCGTGGGGACACAAGGACATCCCACCACTGGCTGAAGGAGGACGAGACCACCTCGAGGAACAACAGCAGCCAATGGAGGTAAAGGAGGAGGAGGACGTTGATGAAGAGTTCCCTGTATAGGCTTATGTTTATATGTAAATAGTATTTTTAATTTATTTGTAAATAGCATTTATAATTTATTTGTAAATAGTATTTGTAAGCAATTATATTGTAATAGTTTAGTTCACAGCAGATATCCGTGTTGTTATTACCTCACCCGTATTTCCTCATTATATATTAAAAAATCATAAACATGTCCAAGTTATAACTACTCCAAATTGAAATAATTTAAAGACTTAATTTTTAAATTTAAAATAAAAAAATATCGAGATATTGGTCATGTATTTTTTTAAACATTGAAGTAAAAGGACAAATGAACAACAACAAGTGATTACAATATATCGTATTTATTGAAAAACATAATAAGAATATACAAACACACACAATTAAAAAGAATAAAATAAAATATCATTATCAAGTTTAACATAGTGGTGAGAAGATGGAGTGGAAGAGCCTGCGGACCAGAGCGTCGTTGACCGTGGGAGACGCCAGATCGAAGAGCTGCACTTAGTCGCCGAGCGGCATACCGAGGACCGCCCGGCAGTGCAGGTAGGTGAGGCAATAGTGGCCGCAAACGGAAGTACCGTAGCTCTGGAGTCGATACCTGTTGTAGACGTAGCGGCGGCGCGAGTTGCGCCTCAGGAATCTCTGGTAGTCCGCCTGGTACGGGAACCTGCCGTAGCTGTCGAAGTATTCCAGCCGGTCTTCGGAGCAGTAGAACGCCACCCTGTGGTCTCCTCTCTCAGTGTGCGACATGGTGTTGGCCACTATGGCAGTCCGGGGCTGAACGGGCGCGAGAGGCAGGCGGTAGGAGGCGCAGACCAGAACGCTCCTCAGTCTAGGCTCCTCTCGATCTGGGTGGTGTTCATCGCGGGCGGAAGCAGCAGCAGCACTCGAGGGCTGACGAGTCCGACCTGTCGTTGGCCATCAGCCAGTCGCGCAGGACGATACAGTTGTGCAGAGCGCAACGGTTGAGGGCGCTCTTATGGTGGCCGCAGCGCAGGGTCCGGCAGGAGGGTGGTCCTTTGAGGGACCCGCAACCCAGGTCGTCCATGTCCTGCACGGCGGTGGCGGCGGGCACGGTGATCAGGTGCCTCTGAACGAAAGTCCTCTTCTGAGACCCCTTCACGTAGACGATGGGGCGGTGAACGAAGCAGGCCCGCAGCTTGTCCAGCAGGGCGACGTAGGCGATGTCGCCCTGGTCCCACTCGAGCCCGTGGCAGTGACGCGTGAGCCAGCTGCTCTCGCGCAGTTTCTCGCCAGTCAGGAGGTCTCGACTGAAGGGCGGACGGGCGATGTGGTGCATGATGAGCGTGCCGGTAGTCACGTCTACCACGCAGACCTCTTTCAGCAAAAAGACGTTGTCGCTGTCCTTGAAGCACTGCATGTCCATAACCACGCTTCCGTGATGGCAGCGCACTAGAGTGGCGGGCTCTTGGCGGCGGTGTTGACGGTGTTGTAGATCGGCGGTGGCACGTCCATATCGTAATGCTGGCTGAACTGGGGGTGCGCGCGCGCTGCCTCGGCCTTAAGTAGGCGGCGGCGGCGGGGAAAACCCGTTTTACCCGCCAAAGTCCACAGTCACGTTCCTGTGGCGGTCCACATCCACAACGTTGTCCAACTCAGCGTACACTATACAGTTGACAGCCTCTGCCAGCGCTGTGGCGAAACCGATCTCTATGCGCAGGTTACCGTTGCGCACCAGGTTTTTGTGGCTGGGTTGACCGGCCGCCATATCGGGTGTCAGATCGAACGCCAACAGGCAGTATCCGTAGGGATATTCGCTGCGACCGATATCGTTACCGCTGTCTGAGAAATTGATGCCGGTGCCGGTGAACAGCGTGTGGTAGGCGAGCACGCACAACTCGTGGCCAAACGTGTACCGCGGTTGAAGCGGTTTACGCGGCACTTGCTCGCCATCCACGTACATCACGAAGAAGTTGGTGTCGTAGTGGGTGAAGTTGAACGGGTTCTTCTTGTAGTCTCCGTTGAACGCCTGATTGTTGACCAGGCCGACTATAATGCGTTTCGGCAGTTGACCCAGAAACACGCTGTCCAGAGTCTTGCTGCTGATACCGGATGGTAGCGTGATGGTTTTCACTTCCACGCGCGTGATGGGGTATTTGGCTGTGCCCGACTCCAGTGTCCTGCTGTGAGCCAACAGCACGCTCGAGTTGATCTTACAGCGGCGCATAAACAGGTTGACTTCGGCGATGTCCACCTTGTAGTCTGTTACGGTTTTGGACATGATGGAGAACGAGTTCCGCGACCTGATCAAGCGAAAGCGCATCTCCATGCCGTTCAACATGAACTTGTCTTGGTTGCACAGGTCGACGTGCAGATGTCCAACCATGTCCACATAACGGCTGCCCTTTACATACGCCCTCCGCCCGTTGAGCCCGGAATTACCCTCCTCGCAATTGTCCATGTACCCGGCGTAGTCCTCGAAGAACAACTCCGCGGTGAGGTGCGATTTCTTGGCGTCACCGCCGTAGGACAACAGGTTCTACAGGTAGGCGCGATAGGCGAACGTGTTGTTCTGAGGAGACACCAGTTTGTTATTCAGGTACAGGTCCACTTGACTGAACAGCGAGTGCAACCAGTTGTTAACTGGGCCCACCTCTTTTAACGCTTGTTCGTCCGTTACAGCATCTCCGTTTTCCGATCTAATGGTGGCCTTCACATGCAGTAGCGTCTGTGACAGATCCGTGTACTCGTCCCCGTGACCCGGAACTATGAACTCCACGGGCGAGTCGTCTGTCAGGGAGGAGACGGGCTTGTACTGCACCCATTTACCTCTATCTATACTGGTCTGCGTCGGCGGTAGCGAGAACAGGTCCAACTCGGTCTTGAAACACTAGCACGACTTCTGATGTAGAAACGCCATTATCCAAAAATGTCCTTCGCGGTACTCCTGCTCTTCTTACGTCGCACAACGATCTTGCTTCTCCTCTTCTTATCGACGCGTTTTGCGGGCTTCCTTTTCCTCTTGGGCGGCTCGCTTCTTCTTCCTCGCTCCGAGGAGTTTAACCAGAGACTGAGGGGTCACTCGCTGTACGCGCCTCTTCTTATAGGCGGCACCACCCCCGCTCAGCACGCGCTCCAATTTGTCATCAGCCTTGCGTTTCAGCGCCCCAGAAAACTGCCTGAGTTTGGCGTTGGCCGCGACTCGGGGATCACTTGCGCCCACCGCCATGTCGCCCAAAAAGCCCACACCGGACCTCAGCGCCTCCTTGCTCAGCGCCGATGCGCCGGATCTGATCAACGGGACCACTGTACGTATCAGCCCGCCTAGGAAACTGCCGATACCGTGGCCACGTTGGAAAGCGGCTCCTCTGAATACGGAGGACACTCCGTGCCCCGACTGCTGTTGGCAGTAGTACGCCAGATAGGGGTCGTTCGGGTTCATTGCTGCTGCTGCTGCTGCTGCTGCTCTCTGCGCAGGTGTAGCTTCATGCACGTAGTCCCAAAGCGGAATGGTATGTGGTGTCCAACGCTGTCCCTTAAATCGATTTCCACGCTCTCGAAAGAGCTCTTCATCAACGGCACGTAGTGAGGGTCGGTGAAATGCACAGTGGTACTCGCACCGTAAATGTAGATTTAGTGTCGATGTTTACAATCTTTAACAAGGGCACTACCGTGTCACCTACTTGCTGGGGTTCGACTACTTCAACTTACTGGCTGGGATCCCTTCGCACATGTACGTGTACTGCGGTCTCGCAGTACACGTACATGTGCGAAGGGATCCCAGCCAGTAAGTTGGGTGGTCTTATAGCTTTTCTATGTTTAATCAAATCCACACTGTGCGCATCGTATCCCAACTGTAACGCTAGGGTGGGGCTAAATTCAAGTTGCGCCACAGTCCGGTCTATCGAGATCAATTCCACCTTCCCAGTCTCCTTGTCGTACTCAAACCGGCATTGGTACAAGTCCAATTTTGGAATGGCGTTGATGGCGTTAACCAGTTCATCGATGTCTTTATAGTTTCCGGCTTCCACTTTTACAGCGGTCAGTACAGGCTTGTCAGTGTCATCTTTAGTGTGGAGATATACGTGAGCGTCCTCGCCCACTGTGACAAACGAGCACGGGTAATGGGCCTCGACTAAAGCGACTTCCCATTCGCCGCCGCCACCGCCGCCCAATCGCACGACTGACAGTAGATGGGTGATGTAATTAGCCTCAGTGTTGTTTGGATAGTAGTTCATGGAGCTGTTGCTGGGCAACGTCAGGTACAGCTGGCTGCGCCTCGTCATCGTAGCAGCTGTTGCACTTCAGATGCGGGTACCCACGAGTTGAAGTCCTCTCCGTAACCGACCCACTTGACCAAGTAGCGCTTACTGCGGCCTCGCCCTTTAGTGTTCAGTATTTTATCTATTTCGTACAGGCGGCGTGGAGCGATTGTCACTTTTTGCATCTCGTGCTCGTAGAAACGACCCTCCAACAGCGTCCCGTTCAGGTCGCGCAGCACGTACAATGGCAGAGGATGCGACCCGTATACGAGGTCCACCACGAACAGCTCCTTACTCCAGTTGGTCTCGTAACCTTTGGCGAACGTACCCTTCTCCTTGGCTATGCGCACCGTGTCGCCCGGCTCGAACTTGGGCTTGCGGCGGCGCTGGAGCGTCTTCTTCTTCCCGTACATGTGACGCCACACCTTGTACACCGTTTTTCCATCACCGCTGTCCGCGTCCACGGGACGCAGGCCACGCCCAGGCTCTTGTGCGGGCTGCGGTTGTAGGCGTCCACAAGCCTGTCCAACACGTCGATGTAGCGGGATGTGTTTTTGTTTTTGTAGGTCAGGTAGCGCCATATGCGGGTCTTGAGCGTGCGGTTGACTCGCTCCACCACCGCCGCCTTCACGTCGGGGTTCTGCGTGGTGACGTACGTGACACCGTGACTCTTGAACACCCGCTTGGTCGCGGCCCCGGTGAACTCCGTCCCCTTGTCAGTCTGTAGGCAGCGAGGAGTCGCCTCGGAGAATATCCTCTCAAACGCCGCCGCCACCTCTTGTCCGCTTTTCCTCCTCAGCGGTACCGCGAACAGCCGCTTGCTGAATATGTCAATCACAGTCAGCAGGTAGTTGACTCCGTCGTTGTGCCGGCTGAGACCGCGCATGTCGTTCAGGTCCGCCTGCCACAGCTCTCGAGGCCCGAAAACGGCGTAGCGGTTGCAGGGGAACCGCTTGCGCGCCGGCTTGTGCAGCGTGCAGGTGTCTTGGGCGGGCAGCCATTCTGCCACTCTGCGTTTCGGGAGGCGCGTGGCTCGCGCTAGGGCGGCCACCCCGCCAAAGGAGCCCGGACGACTAGGGTCTTAGTACAGCTCCTCCTCCATTACGGTTAGAACGGCCCCCAGTTGTCCAATGACGATTCCTGGTCGGGTTCCTCGGCTATTATCCTTCTCCTGGCCGTCGGAGCTTGCGGTCTCAGGCGGTCTCGTATCGGTGTTAACCTCGGTGACAGGGGTGTCGACGAGGCCGTCGTGTCTCTCCAGGGGCTCGATGCCGTGTCCAGCCCCAAGCCTAGGTAACGCAACGCCGTGGGATTGCTCACGTATTCTTTGGGCACGTTCATGTTCTTCAAGACAGTCATCAC
Organism: Allygus modestus; assembly: GCA_963675035.1. NCBI lineage: Eukaryota > Metazoa > Arthropoda > Insecta > Hemiptera > Cicadellidae > Allygus > Allygus modestus. The sequence continues at coordinate 118,309,227 of OY776112.1, forward strand.
TTGTTGCCAACCGGTAGGCAATCGGTCCGCCCTTCGCGCTCTCACTATGCCGTGCGCAATGTCCACTATATTGGAACCGGGGACCTTCTCGTTGTTCACGTACACCGCCCCACTGGCGTCCCAGGTGATGGGGCCGTCTCGCCGGGTCATGAACCGCAACAAATTGTGCGCCTCCGACTTGTAGTTTTTTGGGAACGTTTCCACAACCTCCTCCACCAGGGCGCTAGACTCGCGTTTCGCGTGACCCGGACCCGCTTCCTCCTCCTCCTCGATGATTTACAGGCCTATGGGTTGACGTTTAGCCGCGGAGAAGTGCAGGAACCGCTGTAACACCTGTTGATATTGTTGTCCATTTCTCCGTATCGTTCAGCCGCTTGTCGCTCAATATGCGATGCATCTCAGCGTCCAGGCCGGCTGGCTTATTGGCACTGCTTCATCCTCCTCCTGGTCCTGGTCCTTCTCGCATCCTCTCGATGAGCTCCTGCGGTACGACTACCATTTTCTTAGCATGCTCCATTTTTTCAAATTACTTTCCGCATCAACGCGGGCAGAACGGCACTCAACAGCAAGGGCAGGAGGAACCCACCGCCTCGTTGTACGAGGTAGCGTTGCTTCTTGACCCAACCCTCGCCGCGTTTCACCAGCCGTCTGAGCGCCTGTTTGTGTATTCTCAACTTTCGTTTATGGCAGGTGGTGAGCGTTACGTTCCCACGTAACACGTTTTACGCGCACTCGCACACTGACCTGATACGGCTGTTCTCGCACGCTTTTAACAGGGCCTTGCGTTCCTTGGGTGTAGCGTGCATCAGAGCAGTCAGCAGCGCTGCGTCTTTCTTCACGCGGTGCGACATGATGACTGACACTGGCGCGCGCGCGCTCGGTCTATTTATCGTTTCTTGGGCAGGTACACGTAGTTTGACCGGGTCGTCTGGGAAAACGGCCGAACGTACGCGCATCTCCTCGGGCATGGACTGTTTCAAGGCTATAAGCAGATAGGCGTGAGGATCGCGTGTGGCGTCCGCGTAAGCCTCCTCCACAAATTTGGTGTTTTCCGGGTATACTTGGCGGGCCAAGTGTTTGATCTTAGCGCGGTCCCTGGGATTCTTGAAACACACTATGTAATGGGCGTTCAGTGATATGTCGCGCTGGCCCCTGCCCTGATGAAACAGGTTTTGCGTAATGAAGAACACGCTCATGTTGCGGTGATGGGAGCCCTTGGCGAACAGGTCCGCCACGCGCCAGTCGGCCTCGCGCATCATGTCGTCGACGATAACCAGGGCGGGCTCGCTACCGTCGTAGTCGTTCAGGTCGGGCAGGCCGGCTACGTAACGCACAGCGGTGTCATTGGTTCCTCCTCCTCCACCGCCACTACCGCAGTGCCAGGTGATACGGGTGAAGCGCGTATCGCACATGCGGTCGGCGGGCTTGATGAACCGAGCCACGAAGTGCGACTTGCCGCTGCCCGAAGGCCCGGCCACGATGGCGGCGAACGGGTGTTTCCACCTCAAGTCCATAATGGCTACTAACACCGCCGTGCACCGCCTCGGCTCTTATAACTAAATTGAGTTTTTTGTTTTGTTTTATTTTTTAATATATTTATATTTTTTTGGATAAAGGAATAAGGTTTTTTTTATTTTTAAATTTTAACAATTCATACAAATTCTAGAATAGCTCCTTTGCTGCCAGGGGGGCCGCTCCTCTTCACCAGACTCATCCTCGACCCCACACCCACGTTGTACTGGCCGATGACATGGTCTCCTAAGACGGCCATGTATCTGCGAGGCATGTAGATCCTCAGCGGGTCGTCACCAGTTAGCCCCTCCAAAGTGGCCATTATCGCCTCGCCGTAGGGAGTATCCACCCACTCGAATTACCGGATGGGGTAGACTATTTTGTCCCGCAGATCGGATATGCGGGTGTATCCTCCCGCCTTGCAGCTGTTGAGAGCTGACTAGAGGTCTCCTGTTTGGTCCATGCTGCTCGTTGGGTGTCCGGATGTGGAATGGTTGTAGCCCGCCACCGAGTCGTTTATATAGGTTCGCCGCGTTTTTTACGTCATTAGGTGTGTTTTTCCAGAACGTTACGGTGTTAGCTTCTTGCGCTTTGGGATGACGCAATCGCCTCCGGCCTTACGTTTTCCCTCGCAAACTGTTGCGCAATCGCGGGTCTTACGCTAGGCGGGTAGTGGAGTCACGGTCCTGGTAACTCCGTTAATTTTAGGCACTCCGGTATCGCTATTGATCCACATGTTTTCCAGTCTCGTTAACAGGTCCGTGAGGCACATGTAAATTTCATCGTCTCTATCCCCGTCCAAGTACTGGCCGCAACTGTTCGTAGGGCGTCAGCCTTTGAATACCGACATCTTCAATAAAATGTTTCCAAAGTTGGCGGGGTTTTTTACTGTAAATTGGCATTCGGCATCGCTCCAACTGCATGCCGGAGAATCGGTAGGCGTATCCTTGTCCACTGTCCATCCAACGACGGGCTTCCTGCTCCTCTTCTTAGCTATGGTAGGCGGTCTGGCATTCTCGTCCATGGCGTCAAGCTCCTCCATCAGAGAGCGGATTGTTCGGTCCACCTCGGTTACGCTGTTGCTGCTGCTGCTCATGACGGCTCGGGCAAAACTGAGGCCACGGTGGCGGAACTCGGGTTTATATACCGGCGGTGCGCGCGACCGGGTATGTCCCCGCCGAGTGGTGGCGTCGGCCAAAGAGGGCGCGCCACGACAGCAAGCCGCTGAGTAACTCGAGGGCACCATGGCACCCTCGGGCGTCAGCAAACCGCTTAGCAACTCCTTCGTGCGGTTGCGTCAGCGAGCCGCTGAGCAACTCGTTCGTGCACGCCTCGACGCGTGCCGCCGATCGCTCCCGGTCGGCGGGGGTTTTTTGAACTGTGGGGGGGTCTGACGTCACCGGGGGACAGACGTCACTGGGGGGCTGAAGTCACCGGGGGGGCTGACGTCACTGGGGGGGGCTGAGGTCACTCATCAGTGGAGCCCACTCACTAATTGACGGAACTTTCCAGTAAGCGGCCTCTAGAAACTACTAAAACAATCCAGTTGTTTACGTGGTGGAGCTTTCCAATGGAGCCCACTCGCTAATTGACGGAACTTTCCAGTAGGCGGTTTCTAGAAACTATGAGAACAATCCAGTTTTTTACACAGTGGTGCTTTCCAATGTACTGGTACTATCCATTGGCTAAGAAAACAAAATTAGGTTCTTTACGACTCTCTACTCCACAACGCTTCATTCTTTCTCCAACCTCCCTGACATCAACATGATTTCCTGCCACCTTTGTAACAAATCCTTTTCACGTAATGACCACCTCACCCGCCACCTTATGACGGTCCATCACACAAGCGGTGTCGCTTACCGCTGCTCCTCCTGCGGGATGATGTCCCTCAGGAGGGACAAAGTGGTACGACACATGCTAGCACATGGGTCGTCCACCACTACTATTCAGACCACCTCCACCACCTCCGCCCCCGACTCTGCCACCTCCACCTCTGCCGCCTCCACATCCTCCACCTCTGCCACCCCCGCCTCCACCACCTCTGCCGCCTCCGCATCCACCGCCTCCGCCGCCCCCGCTTCCACCGCCTCCACATCCACCGCCTCCGCTTCCACCGCCTCCGCCTCCACCTCACTAGCCCCCATGACCACCACCGCCACCTCCGCCCCGCCACATCCACCGCCTCTGCCGCCTCAACCACCTCTACCGCCTCCAGCACTTCCTCCTGCACCGCCCCCACTTCAACTGCCTCTACTGCCTCTGCCTCGACCGCCTCCGCCTCTACCGCCTCCGCCTCAACCACCTCCGCCTCGACCGCCTCCACCTCGACCACCTCCGCCTCGACCGCCTCCGCCTCGACCAAGGATGCTGCAACTCAGTATCCTCCTGCGGTCCGTCCAGTGTGTAAGTATCATAGCGTAGGGTTAGGGACTTGAAAAGCTATTTGACGTTAAAGCTGTATAATTCACTGTCGACCTCTCGTTTTCAGGCGCAGTACGGCCAACTGCGCACTCGAACCAAAATTGGTTCAAGGATGAGGTCCGCAGGCTGGAGGAGGAGCAGCAGCTGCGGGAGGAACGGCGGCGTCGTGAAGAGGAGAGCCGCCGTTTTGTGTTGGCGGAGTTGAATGCGGAGGCTAGACAACACCGGCTCCGGCGAGAAGAAGAGGATGCGGAGGCTATCTTCGTTGGGGCCGTTAACGCCACCGCCAACGACAACGGCGACGGTGGCGGTAGCGACCACAACAGCAGTGGAAGCGGCAGTGACAGCGAAGATTAAAATAAATAAATAAAAAATTACCCTATCACCCAAAAAAAAACCAAAAAACAACAAAAAACAAAAAAATAAATAAAGGGTTAACATAGGTTTTGTCTGAAGGCGGCCGTTTACCACATCGGTGTAACGTCACGTGACACGGGGGGGCTGACGTCACGGGGGGTCTGACGTCACGGGGGTTTGACGTCACGGGGGCTGACGTCACGGGGGCTGACGTCATGGGGGTAACGTCATGGGGGGTGACGTCATGGGGGGTGACGTCATGGGGGGGTCAAAGTCAAGGTCAACTGATCCTCCCGATCCTCACTTTGCTAAATTGGTCCAGAACCGGCCATACACACCTACTTTTGGGGACGGGACTATGTCCTCAAAACGGTAATCTGTGGTGCAATCGTCTTTTAATACAATTAATACTGTTAGACCAAGGTTGGTTATATTAATATTATTATCTTAATTATAATAATTATTTTAAAATTAATTATCTTAATTATACACTGATATATACATTTGTTTGTGTTCGATAAACAGAATACCTCGAAATATTGCAACAAAATGTTGTTAGTTTCTTAAGTGTATATAAATTAACTTTATATTTTTGATTATAATTATATTAAATTCGGAATATATTAATTTAATTTGCTCGCAGTTTACAAGGCAAGAATGGATACATAAATCAAATGAGCAAACTGAATTTGTTCCAACATTCATTTCACTTAGAAAAATTAAACCAAAGTATTGTCTGCATCGCGTAGGTGTTAACTATTGGTAATTTGTATATCTCACTCCATCCAAGTATACCCAAAAGTCAGGATGGCTGCGGGGGTTAAGACGTGTGTTCAGTAAGTCAAAGATCCAATGTTCAAGACCCGTCCTAGTCATGATAATTTTGAAACTAAAATCCTTTTTAAAAATGTTTATTATTGTTCTGGCCCAGATGTGGGCCAGAAAACTTTTTTCACTAGGGTCGGCCCTAGTTTGAGAAAACCAGGCAACGTGTGTTCATGGAATTTGTACCAATTTGAAGCTTAAGTATTCCGATACTGCCCAAAATTGTCAGATTTATATTACTCTCCTTTTAAAGTTGTTTAATGATATAAAGTATAAAGTCGTAAAATTCCCAGTGCTATTCATATGGGAGAATATTTTACCAGGAACTTGGCCTTAGTTTCAGAAAACCAGGTAACTTGTGGTCATGGAATTTATACAAATTTGAAGCTAAAACATTCCCAGGTAAAAATGTCGACGTCCAGACACCACTTTTTTGAATTTTTTTTCTCAAATTGTTTGTTATGAGTAGTGAGAGATGGTGAGTTCTACCCCAGCAGGAGCAGCAGTACCTCCTCCTCCTCCTCCTCCTCCTCCTCCTCCTCCTCCTCCTCCTCCTCCTCCTCCTCCTCCTCCTCCTCCTCCTCCTCCTCCTCCTCCTCCTCCTCCTCCTCCTCCTCCTCCTCCTCCTCCTCCTCCTCCTCCTCCTCCTCCTCCTCCTCCTCCTCCTCCTCCTCCTCCTCCTCCTCCTCCTCCTCCTCCTCCTCCTCCTCCTCCTCCTCCTCCTCCTCCTCCTCCTCCTCCTCCTCCTCCTCCTCCTCCTCCTCCTCCTCCTCCTCCTCCTCCCCTCAGAGCGATCTGGCTTATCATAGGTCGGATCTGAATTCTGATTGCATATTATTGTTCGTCTTGTCAAGCCGAGTCATTTGAGTACCCACATCGTACACTTTGGATGATGTTTACAAAAAAGGGGCCCGCACCACAATTTTGACCTTTTTTGTTTTTTTGCATTTTCGGAATCTCCTCGTCAAGACGAGTCATTTGAGTACCCACATCGTACACTTTGGATGATGTTTACAAAAAAAAAAAAGGGGCCCGCACCGCACTTTTGACCTTTTTTTTGTTTTTGCATTTTTGGAATCTCCTCGTCAAGCCGAGTATTCTCAGTACCCACATGACATACTTTGGATAAGTAATACAAGAGTTTAGCAGGGTAACTCTACAACCAACAGAGCTAGCCCATCAGCGCCTGCGGACAATTGAACTACCAGTGAATGCAAATTTTTCGGAGAATATAATTGCATTGCTTTGGATTAGAGCACTTGAAGGGGAGTGTATCGATACCAAGTATTCCCTTCAAGTACTCTACAACAAGGCAGCTGTTCACACAACCGACCGACGAGTCCAGTCTTGTCTGGGATGCAGCTGCCGTAACTGGATACCCCAACAGGCTGGCGCTTGACGCAGACGTTCACACAAATAACCGTCGCGTCACCCTCCTGTCTGGGGTGCAGCTGCACCCGACCCCAAGCAGGCGCAGCAGGGGCAGCAGGAGGTCTTTACCCCAGACAGCGGTTGAGATTTATTGCTTCGGCCTTCTCCGAAATCCATTAGTGGAGAGTGGGAGCGTCACCCCACATTGCCAGCCCTCCTTCAGTTCAGTTCGAGAGTTCAGTGCGCGTAGACGTGATAGTCCGATCCTGCTCCGTTCTGCCGATTCGTGTTAGTTGCTGATTATGATCACTTGTGATTTGCGTCCAGCATCCTTAAACTATTTAAAACGTTTGTGTTGTGCTGTATTATTTGTGATTATCAAAACTTTATAATCCATATTTAAGATGAACGCCGCACACAAGTGTACCATCTGCGGCTGTGCGTACGTGCGTAGTCACAATTTGATGCAACACCACATCAGATTCCATGGCTTGAGACCACAACCACCACCACCACCAACGCAGCAAGGTACGTGTTTGTGTGTTGCATTATTGTTTTAATCAGACCTAAATGTTAGTAATACAGGAATATGTTATGCTAAATATAACCGGAGAGTGATAAAAGTCTTGTTTTTATTTAACAGCTTTAATTATTTTGCGCGAGTAGAAAGCTGTTTATAAAAAAAAAAAATTAAATAACATGACAGTGACTTATTTTATTGTTCGCCCCGTCAAGTCGACTCACCAGAGCGGTCTGGCTTATCATAAGTCGGATCTGAATTCTGATTCAAGATTCTTGACCGACCAGAAGAATGTGACCGTGACAACTGGTGTTCAACTGATTTAATTGCTAGGGGGGAGATTTTCGCTCCCCCATACTTCAGGAATTATTGAAGACTAGAGCAAAAATGAGACCTCGGGTGTTTGTCAACTGGTGTACCATTGATGTAATTGCTAGGGGGAGATTTTTGCTCCCCCCTAAAACATAATGATTCTTTAGGGTTGGTGCAGCTCAATATTGCAGCTACATCTTTAGCTTTGAACCCCGGATCATCAATGTAGACAAACAGTACAGAAGATTACATTCCCTGTTCGAAAATTGATATTTTAAATTAATAACTCCATTTTGAAATGTGATTCTCGAGAGAGGGTAATTGGATCTTTAGTTATCCTAATCTGTTTTTGTTATTATTTTCAGATGAAGGACCGGGTCCTGGCCACCACACCTGCCATGAATGCGGTCGCCGTTTCCGTCGCGAAATAAACCTGCGTCGACATGTGGAATCAACCCACAGCAGAGTCTGCAGGTTCCTATGCGACACATGCGGCACCGCGTTCAAGAGGGAAGACAACCTTCGAGCCCACACCAAGCAATTTCACGCCGATGGTCAAGAACGAAGATTCTCTTGCACATACTGCGGTCGGGAGTTCACCCGGCTGTTCAACAAGGACCAACATGAGCGGTTCGCCTGCCCGATCATGAAGGACCTGATCCTGAACCGAGCGGCTATGGTACAGGACGAACCCCAGGCAGGACCCAGCACGGAGCCACAACCCGGTACGAGCACACACCCGCAACCCGATGATGTTGAGATGACTGGAGCAGGACAGTCAAGCCCCGTATTCTCACTTATTCAACGGGGTTTTCGCAACCGCCTCTTAACCTACCGTCTGCAACGACCGATGGAGAATCTCGTCACAATCGGAGAAGTGATGGCGTTGTTGATTGTGAGCCTTACGGAGTTGCTTGAGAACACCTTGGCGAAACACCGCAGCATTAAGGTCAACTTGAAGCTGGAGTGTGAATTCAAAAATATTCACAACAACACCTGCCTGCGCAACTTCAAGACGAAGATGACTCCGCTGACGGTGACCTCGGACCTTAACCATTACATTTCAACAGCTTTTGCGAAGCTTATCAGAGAGAAGGCCGAGTGTGAGCATATCGGCTCCGGGTGGACATACATTCGCGTTCGTGATTTGGAGGTCGGTATCAACGAGTACACTCCTCTAGGTGAAGATGGTCGAGCTTGGCTCCCACTGCCGGCAGCTGTAGAGAACACCAAAGCAGTCATCAACGTATTGAACGCCGATGAGCGGTGTTTTATGTATGCAGTCCTGAGCAAGTTTGTTCAAGATCACCCCGAAAGACCGGCATTGTACACCGATGACGTCATCGCCCACTACGAGTGGACCGGCCTACAATTCCCCGTTGCTCTGAAGAGTATCAAGACGTTTGAGCGGACAAACAACATCAGGATCAACGTCTATGGTATTGATCACACGCGCGTGGGTCAGAAACCTAACGGGCGGCCCAAGTATCAGGACACCGTCTTTCCCTTGAAGATTTGTAGGCAGGAGCGCGAAGACCATTGCGACCTTTTGTACGTGACTGAGGAGGGGAACAGCCACTACGCATACATCAAAGACCTTGGCCGACTGATCCGTCCCCAACTCACAGCGAACCGTGGCAGGATATTCATCTGTAAGCGGTGCTTTGCGCACTTTGACAACCGTCCGAACAAGCTCGGTCTGACGGGCGCTCAGCGTCTGGAGGAGCACAGGCGATACTGCTCCGCTTCGGCCCCTATCCGCATGGATACACCGAAGAAGACTGAAATCAAATTCAGCCATCCAGAGTTCACCCGACGCGAACGTTTCACCATCTACGCGGACTTTGAGTGTGCTCTACTGCCGACCGCCGAGATGGATGAACAAGTCGATGAACCGCACGGAGGAGTAGCCACCCACATCCACATCCCATACGCCTTTGCGTACCAGATTATCGACTCGTACGGACTTGAGGAGTTTGAGCCTCGAGTCTACTTCGGGGATGATGCGTCAAAGACATTTATGGAGATGTTGAAAACTGATGTTGAGCGATTGTGGAACTTCCTGTACGAAGCAAGAAATCTGTGCCCTGTCCTGACCCCAGCGGAAACGATGCAGTACAACTCGACAACGAATTGCTACCTCTGCGGATCGACATTTTCAAGCGAAGACCCAAAGGTTCGTGATCACAACCACGCGCCGCCCTACGAGTTCCGTGGCGCTGCGCACAGATCATGTAACCTACGCTACAGGGAGCAGCGAGTAGTCAACTGCTACTTTCACAACCTTTCCAACTACGACGCTCACTTCATAGTGCGGGAGTTGGCGGTTGACCCTGGTGATGTTGAGGTGTTGGCTCACACGGAAGAGCGGTACATCGCTTTTACGAAGCGGTTCCTGTTCGACCGAACAGCGACACCGGTTGGGATGCCAGGGCGCGGAAAAAGGCAGCTAGGATTCCGAGTCAGGTTCCTAGACACCTACAGGTTCCTGGCTTTGAGCCTCGCCAGCCTTGCAGCCGCACTTCCACCAGCTCAACTCTTGGAGACGAGGAAGAGATTCCCCGAAGACCACCTCTTCGAACTAGTCCGTAGGAAAGGCGTGTTCCCGTATAACTTTGTAACGTCAAACGCCGTGTTGGAAGATACTACGGAACTGCCTCTGCAGCGAGATTTTCGCAACGACCTGACCCTGGAGGACATCACGGATGCAGACTACGAGCATGCTCGCAACGTGTGGGAAACCTTCGGTTGTAGGAACCTCAAGGACTACGCCGAGAAGTACCTGCGCTGTGACATTGCGCTGTTGACTGACGTCTTTGAACGCTTCAGGGACACGTCGATGGCTGAATACGAACTAGACCCTGCGCACTACTACACCCTACCGTCATACGCCTGGGATGTCATGTTAAGGACCTGTCGAGTGGAGCTTGATACGATACAGGACTTTGACATGTACCTCTTCTTCGAGCAAGGCATCAGAGGAGGTATTTCCCAGGCGATCACCAGACACGCCAAGGCCAATCATGATGGATGTCGCCCTGAAGATCGACGACCTGAAGAGCCAACGCATCACCTGCTATACTTGGACGCCAACAACCTTTACGGTTGGGCCATGTCCCAGTGTCTTCCACAGGGACACTTCCAATGGCTCAGCCGCGAGGAGATCGCGTCCCTGGATATTGCAGCGTTGGACCCCGAAGGACCCACGGGCTACGTCTTGGAAGTTGACCTTCGCTACCCCGCCCACCTGCACGACCTTCACAAGGATCTTCCTTACTGCTGCGAGACCAAACGTCCGCCAGGAGGGAAATTCAAGAAGCTCGTTACGACTCTGGATGACAAGAAGAACTACATCTGTCATTACAGAATACTGCAACAGGCGCTGGAAAACGGACTGGAGCTTGTGAACGTGCATCGCGTCATCTCGTTCCGTCAGTCTCGGTGGTTGGAGAGCTACATCCTAATGAACACCGAACTGAGGAAGAAGGCCACGACCAAGTTTGAACAAGACTTTTTCAAGCTTATGAACAATGCGGTCTTTGGCAAGACGATCGAGAATGTTCGCAAGCGAATGAACTCTAAACTGGTGTGTACGCCGGAGATGTTCAGGAAGTACGTGGCCAAGTCAAACTTCCTGGACCGAACCTACTTCAACGATGATGTTGCCATTGTCCACATGTCGAAAGTCAATATCGTCCTGGACAAACCGCTCTACGTCGGAATGTGTGTCCTCGATCTGAGCAAGTGGCTCATGTACGACTTCCTTCGGAAGATGAAGAACCGCTACGGTGATCGTCTGAAGGTTGACTACATGGACACTGACAGCTTCGTGTTCGACGTCCAGACTGAAGATGTTTATAAGGACATGTTGGAGCATCTGGATGATTTTGACACCAGTGCGTACCCCCAGAACCATCCCTGCTACAGCCCCATCAACGCAAAAGTCATCGGAAAGTTTAAGGATGAGTGCAACGGTCTTCCTCTGCTCGAGTACCTCGGTCTTCGCTCGAAACTTTATTTCATGGATATTGTCGAGTTCGAGGAGAGGACCGAAGATGACGAGTTGCAGGTCATGACGGTGAAGCGCGCCAAGGGAGTCGCTAGAGGTGTTGTAAAACACAATCTAACCTCTGACGACTATCGGGAATGTCTTTTCAATGGCGTGTTGAAAAGAACCATCAACACCAGGTTCCAGTCCCGAAACCACCGCGTCTTCACAGTTCAAGTCGAGAAGCTATCCTTGAGCTATAATGATGACAAGCGTTACATCCTTCCGGATGGTGTAAATACACTGCCTTGGGGTCATATTGACGTGCCACCTGAGCCCGAAGACATCCCTCAAGACGATGAAGAGGCGGAGGATGAGGAGCGTTGAGTGGTTGTGACATATTACCAAAGACCCTGACTTGACTTGTAAATTATTTTGAAAAATCTAGTCATTAGTTTGTATCGAGTCTCGTAAAACTTAGAAATGTTCTCCTTTTTTTTTGTTCTAGTCATTAGTTTGAGTCGAGTCTCGTTTTGCTAGTCAATCTCAATTGTTCAGGAGCACATACTCGATGTAAAATATCTATAAGGTGTGTAAATAAATAGCCAAATTGTTCGTATATACATTCGTCTTTTTTTTTCTCCACTCACATAGTCTTAAGATTCAAAAGTAAACTACCAATTAAAATGTCTGACTACTTGCTAAAAGTGTAATTGCTAAAGGAGGCGAGGATATGAATGTTACTTTAGAATCATTGTATGATAGGTATGTCCAAAATTGGGTCAGACCTAGTGTTTTCACCAACACGCATTAGTAGGACTTTCCCACCTGGGTTAGAGTAATTGAAGGGGGGTGTATCGATACACCCCCCTTTGCAGTATGTGTTCAAAGCATTACATTCATCTTTTACCTCAAAATTTGCATTCAATATCTGTTTTGCTCGTTCAATATGTGTCTGTCTGACTAATTGCTAAAAGTAATTACTAAAGGAGGCGAGGATGGGAAATAATGAGAATATTTCTTTTTTTTTATTCTGAGTACACAACTAGTTTATTGAAAAAAAAATTTCAAAATTCAATTGGTATACATTTGTGCAAAGAGTCTTCTGATCAGTGCGTCGTTGTGGCCGACAGAAGAGTGTTCAAAGAGCTGTACAAAGTCCTTCATCTTCATGCCGTAGTGGGTGCGGCAGTACAGGAATACAAGGCAGTATTGACCGCAGACCAGAGTGTTGTCACTTTGAAGGCGATGCTCGTTGTACAGGTAGCGACGAGCGTTGCGTCTCAGGAATCCTTGGTAGAATTGAAGATGTGGCGGTTGACCGTAGCTGTCAAAGAATTCAATTATTCCTCCTCCTTTGTTAAGGTAGAAAGCGACCCAGTGAGTGCCGTCTTCATTGTGTGGATCAGTGTTCACAATCATAGCAGTAGATGGTGAAATATAATGGGGCAATTGATCCGCAGCGTAGACACCAACATTCTGTACGGGCAGTTTAGCCATACACTTTTGTATCTCTAAGGTATTCATTCTACTGTGTCGACGCCACAGTCAGTAGTAGGAGTAGTAGTGCTAGTAGCAAAACAAAAGCAGGAACTGGTATCACTCTCACCATCGTCAGCGTAATCATCAGCGTCATCGATATTTGTACTTAGATGTAACCAACTGCGCAATGTGATGCAATTGGTTAGAGCGCATCGTGTGTGAGTTGTTCTGTGGTGGCGACATCGCACCGTGTTTGTTGATAGTAGACTGTTGATTGACGATAGTGATCCGCAGCCAATATCGTTGATATCGATGACATTAGTAGTACAGTGATCCGCGATGAAATTGTATCGTACAAACTCTTTTTTCTCAGCACCTTTGACGTAGACAATCGGTCGTTTGGCGATACATGCACGTAACTTTTCCTCTAGCACATGATACCAGATATCACCTTGGTCCCACTCCAATCCGTGACAGTGTTTTGTGAGCCAATAGCTTTCACGCAGTTTCTCTTGTGATAGGAAATCTCGACTGAATGGTGGTTTGGCGATATGATGCATTAGCAGTGTTCCACTGACCAATTCCAAGACGCACACTTCCTTCAGAATGTAGTCATTTGCGTTGTCCTTGAAACATTGAAAATCCACAATAATTGGAGATGCGAAATTTTTACGCGGTACTCTGCATAAACGATCCATCTTGTGCGAATGTTGGTTGTAGACTGAGGAGGAGGACGACGACACCACCGCCGACGATCTAACCGCCAAAGTCCACAGACACGTTGCGATGACGATCGATTTCGATGACGTTGTCAAACTCTGCGTATACCAGACAGTTGACAGTCTCTGTGAGCCCCGTGTCGAAAGCAATCTCCATACGCACACTGCCGTTGCGCACTAGGTTCCAATGAGTTGTGTCGCTTGCTGACATATCAGGTGTTAGATCGAATGCCATCAGACAGTATCCATCGTCGTAATCGTCTCTATTTATGAGATTACCAGCATCGCTAAAGTGTATGCCGGAGCCTGAAAACAGACTGTGATACGCCATCACGTATTTTCCCTTGCCGGTTTCGTAGTGTGGTTGTAGCGGTTTGGACGGCACTTGTTCACCGTCCACGTACAGCGAGAAGTAGTTGGTTTTGAAATTTTGAAAGTTAAATGGATTCTTTTTTAAATCGCCATTATAAGCGGCGTTCGTGACCAGTCCGACAATGATTCGTTTCGGCACTTGCCCTAGAAACACATTGTCCAAAGTTTTGCTCCTCACTCCAAACGGCAGTGTGAATGTTTTCAATTCCACTCTGGTGATTGGGTATTTAGCTGTGCTGGTCTGAAGCGTCTTGCTGTGCGCCAACAGTACCGTGGGGCTAACTTTACACCTTCGTATCCAGAGATTCGCATCAACAATGTGCACTTTGTATTCACCATCATCCGACATAATGGAGAAGGAATCTTTTGATCGGATCAGTTTAAAACGCAGTTCCACACCGTTCAACAGGAACTTGTTCTGATTACACATGTCCACATGTAGGCGACCGAGCATATCGATTTCACGACTTTTATTTGTCATTTTTCGTCTCGCCTTTAGTCCATCGTTATCGTCCAGAGTATTGTCCATATAGCCGGCGTCGTCCGCGTTCCACAGTCCACATGTTAAATGTGATTTCCTAGCATCATAGCCGTAGTTCATCAATGTTTCGATATACGCTCGATATGCATAAGTGTTGTTTTGTGGTGTGACCAGTTTCTGATTCATACTCATATCGACTTGACTGAATAACGTGTGCAGCCAATTGTTGACTGGGCCAATTTTGTTCGATTCTTCGACATCTGCGATTGCCGCTCCTGTCGACTTGACAATAGACGCTGTAACTTCCAACATTGTTTGCGAAAGATCGGTGTATTCTTCGCCGTTGCCGGGCACAACAAACTCGATGGGCGAATCATCAGTCAGTGTGGAGATTGGTTTGTACTGAATCCATTTGCCGCTCTCGATACTGGTCTGCGTCGGTGGTAGGGAGAATAAGTCCAATTCCGTCTTGACGCATTCACACGACTTTTGATGTAGAAACGACATTGCTAGCGTGTGTGTTAGTTGAATATATCGCGTATAGACGTTCTCCTCACTGCTTTCCTCGTCTTCCTCGTCTTCTTCTTCCTTCTAACTGTCCTCCTCTTCTTGCCATTCTTCTTGGATGACGACGACGACGACCTTCCTCGAAGGAGTTTCGCCAAAGACTGAGGTGTGACACGACGGCCGCCGAACATGGCGCTCTTCGCGTTTCTCTTACGCGAGAGTATCGCGTTAGTCTTTCGCGCAGGAGTAGCGCGCCGGTGTTTCGCGGTATTCTTTCGCGTTACGCGACGGTGTTTCGCGCGAGAGCCGCCGCCGCCACTTAGCACACGTTGAAGTTTGCCGTCCGCCCGGCGTTTTAGCGAGTCTGTAAACTGGCTGAAATGATCTCTAGCGGCTTCTTTGGGGTCCCGCTGGTGCATGGCCATGTCGCCCAAGAATCCAACACCGGATTTCAACGCCTCTTTGGCCACAGCAGAGGCTCCCGACTTGAGTAGCGGTGTGATGGTGCGGAACATACCGCCTAGGAAACTGCCAATTCCATGTCCGCGCTGGTAGGGTGCACCGCGAAATACCCTCTCGATACTGCCTCCGGTCTGCTGCAATTGTTGGCGGCGATAGTACGCCATGTATGGATCATTTGTATTCATCATTGCTGAGCTCCTCTTTTGAAATGAAGCTTCACGTACGACGTCCCAAAGAGGAATGACGCTTTTTTACTAGCGTGATCCCTTAGGTCAATATCGATCGTTTCAAATGTTCCTTTCATAACTGGCACATAATGAGGACTGATGAAATGCACAGTCTTATGCGCGCCATGTGTGTAGTTCTCTCTGTCAATGTTGACAATTTTCAAAAGCGGCGCTGTAGTGTCGCCAATCAGCTGCGGTTCAATCAGATCACAATACACGTACAAGTGTGTCGGCAGTCCCATAGTCAGATTAGGTGGCCATATCGCTGTGAGGTCATTTGACAAAACGTTCTCGTATGGGTCGAAACCCAACTGCAGAGACAGCGCTTCGGTGAAATGCACTTTGCTTATACCGTCCACCATTGTCGTGATCTTGACTCTGTCCTGCTCTTTGTCATACTCAAAGTACAAGTACTGGGTGACATCCTTTGCTTTATTGATCATTTTCAATAAATCGGTTATGTTCTTGTAATAACCGGGTTTCATCTTTAGCATAATGTGCTCGACACTGAGTGTGACGGGAATACTCGGCAGAACGAGTTTATAGTCGAGCCAAATACACGATTCCTCGTCCACAGTCATAAACGAACATGGATAATGCGCTTCGACCAAAGCCATCTCCCACTCGCCATCGCCTTCTAATCGAATTTGTCTCGGCAGATGTGTAGTGTACTTGGACACTGTGTTTTTTGGAAAATAATCCTTTGAGCTGTTGCTGGGCAATGTCAAATAGAACTGGTTGCTATTAGGCATTTTGCAAATCTATCGCTCTTACCCAAGAATTGAACTCGTCTCCGTAACCTTCCCACTTGACGAAATAACGCTTACTGCGACCGCGACCCTTAGCGTCTAGTATTTCAGCAATCTTGAACAGATGGTCGTTGTATATTGTCACTTTTTGTAATTCGTATTCGTAAAACTGACCAGTCACTTGTTCACCGTTGAGATCCGACAAAGTGTACATTGGCAGAGGCATCAATGTGTTTACACGACGCACCACAAACACTTCTTTACTCCAATTAGTCTCGTAACCTTTTGCGAATGTACCCTTCTCCTTAGATATGCGCACTGTGGTGCCAACTTTCAGTTTTGGCTTAACACGACGCGGTATCTTACCGAACATGCGACGCCATACCTGATGCAATATTCGCTTATTGTCGACAGTCACATCGACTGGTCGTATTCTATTGCCTAGACTCCTGTGAGCGCTGTTGTTGTATGCGCTAACCAGTTTGTCCAACACATCTACGTAACGATATGTGTTTTTGTAAGTCAAATATCGCCACATGCGTGTTTTCAAAGTGCGATTCACGCGTTCCACTACGGCCGCTTTAACATCTGGGTTTTGTGTAGTGACATAGATGATTCCGTATTGTTTGAATAATTTTTTCGTCTTGGCACCGGTGAATTCAGTACCTTTGTCAGTTTGTAAACAGCGAGGTGTGTCAGTCGCTTCGGCAAATATCTCCTCGAAAGCGTTGGCCACTTCAGCTCCTTCTTTCCGCCTCAACGTTCGCACATACAGGTGTTTGCTAAACACGTCTATTTCAGTCAGTAGGTAGTTGACGCCGTCGTTGTGTTTACTAAGACCACGCATATCGTTCAAGTCCGCTTGCCACAATTCAAATGGACCATACACTATGTAAGGATTGCGCGGGAAACGCTTGCGTGCCGGTTTGTGCAATGTGTAAGTGTCCTGTGTTTGTAACCATTCAATCACTTTGCGTTTTGAAACTGGTTTTGCAGCTCGCGCTAAAGGAGCTACACCGCCATACGACGAAGGTTCGATGGGATTGTAATACAAACGCTCCATAATACTGAAAACCTATCCTGTGTACGTTTCCCACTTGTCCAGATTTGACGACGGCTTGTTTCTATTTGAAAAATCAAACTGCTCTGTCGCTCGCGCCGGTGTAGATGTTGCACGTTTTCCTCTAGCCGATCGTAGTCGATTTATTAGCGGTGTTCTCAGTATTGATTCAGTTGAGGTGTCTTCCACTTCATCGTCTGATCCTTCTCCTCCTGTGAATGATGATCGATATTCGGCATTTATTTCCTTAAGCGCTCTTAGATTATTCATATAGTCCTTTGGCACGTTCATCGCTTTCAATGCGTTGAGCACTTCCCGCCATCCTGGCGGTGTGTAATCACGCATACGCACCTTTACTATGCAATTTAAGATATCCACTAGATTTGAGTCTGGGATTTTTACACCGTTGATGTACACTGAATAGCCACTGTCCCAACTGATTAAGCTGCCATCACGTTTCATGAAACGTAAAAGATTGCGGGCATCAGATCTGTAAGTTTTGGAAAACGTTTCCGCAATCTCTTCCACTGGACCACCTTCCGCAGCGGGGTGCGATCGTCGACTATGTTCAATCCCACCCGTCTCCACGATTGGTATGCTAATCGGTTGACGTCTATTCTCTGCAATATGCAAGAAGCGATGTAACGCTTGTTTGTACAATTTCCACTTTTCACTATCGTCCATACGTTTGTTATTCAATATTTGTTGCATCTCCGCGTCGAGGCTGTTTTCGCTGGATAGATTAGTCGATCTGTTATCCGTAGCATTTGATTGCAATCGATCAATCAACTCTTGCGGCACAACTACCATCTTCTTTGTATGTTCCATTTTTTTTTTTTTTTGTGCTAATGA
Organism: Allygus modestus; assembly: GCA_963675035.1. Lineage (NCBI taxonomy): Eukaryota > Metazoa > Arthropoda > Insecta > Hemiptera > Cicadellidae > Allygus > Allygus modestus. Next base: position 118,327,444 of record OY776112.1, read on the forward strand.
CTAGCTACTTTTCTAAAGTGTAACTTCACGCACGACGTTCCAAAGTGGAATGGCAAATGATTACCAATGTTATCTCTTAAGTCAATTTCCACACTGTCAAAAGATCTATTCATAACAGGCACATAGTGCGGATCGATGAATGATGTTGATTTATGCAATCCGTATACATAAGTAGACGTGGATATATTGACAATTTTCAATAACGGTGCGACTGTATCGCCGACCATCTGCGGCTCGACTAAATCACAATACACGTACATGTGTGACGGTAAGCCAAGACGAATGTTGGGCGAACGGATGCTTTTGTTAACTGCATCACCTTCCAGCGTCAATTCATTCGGATCGAATCCCAATTGAAGCGCTAACGTTGGACTTAATGTAATTTTTCCAACATCAGTTCCCATCGATACTTCAATGAATTTGTTGTATGAGTTTTCAACGGTGAACTTTACACCAAAAGTAATCGCTAGTTCTTGCGAATTGATATGATCACACAATTCTTGAATATTTGCGTAATCACCAGTCTTCAATTTAATTCTGTGGTTTTGTTTTGGAGTAGCCGACACTACTGGTGTTACATCGGCATTGCTGTCCATAACCCGCGCCAACGCTTCTATGTTCACTTTTGCTTCCTCTTGCGGTTGTATGCAAATGTCAATTGTTTCGTCATTACCGACTGATAGAAATGTACAGGGATAGTGCGCTTCCACAAGTGCAATTTCCCAGTCGCCAGCGTCCAGTTGAATAGCTCTCGGCAAATGTGTTATATAATTTGCAACTGTATTTTTCGGATAATACTGCATCGAACTGTTGCTGGGCAGTGTCAAATAGAACTGATTGTTGATACCAGTCATTTTTATCTACTCAATGCTGCTTGTAGTACTGCACTCAAGAGTAATGGTATAAAGATTCCACCGCCTTTTTGTATGAGATACTTTCGTTTCTTTGACCAGCCTTCGCCGCGTTTCACCAATCGACGTAGCGTCGCCTTGTGTTTGCTTAACTGACTTTTACTCTTCTTCGCCAGAGGAACGTTACCTCGCAACACGTTGTATGCGCACTCACACACTGAGCGAATGCGGCTCTTGTCACACACCTTTAACAGTGCCTTCCGCTCCTTGGGTGTTGCGTGTATGAAAGCCGTAAGCAGAGCTGCGTCCTTCCGCAAGCACGACATGATTACTACTGATGGCGAAATTACCTTTTCTTTGGCAAGTACACATAGTTGGTAGAATCGTCTGGAAATATGCAACTTCGTATTCGCATATTCTCGTCTGTTGATTGTTTCAAGTCTATCAGTAGGTAGCCGTGTGGATTCCTCGTAGCGTCAGCGTACGCCTCCTCGATGAATTTCGGGCTGTCTGGATATATTTGTCTGGCCAAGTACCTAATCTGAACTCTATCTCTAGGATTCTTAAAACACACAATGTAATGCGCATTCAATGAGATGTCCCTCTGCCCGCGTCCTTGATGAAACAAATTTTGTGTAATGAAAAACACACTAATGTTGCGATGATGGCAACCTTTTGTGAAAAGATCCACCACACGATTGTCGGCCTCACGCATCATATCGTCTATAATCACAAGTATCGGCTCGTTACCAGAAAAATCCTCCAAGTTCGGTAGACCTTCTATGTGGTTAATGTTGACATTTTTCGAGTCACCACCGCCGCCACCACTACCATAATGCCAGTTTATACTGGTAAATGGTGTGTCACACATTTCTGTAATGTGTTTTAGAAACTTTGACACAAACTGAGACTTGCCACAACCCGAAGGTCCCGCCACAATGGCTGAGAACGGATGTTTCCACATCAAGCCCATGATTACTACTGAGCTAAACACCTCACAGTTACCATACTCACACTCTTAAACTTACTACTAAAGGACATTTTTGGGGTTAAGTGAAATAAATAACACAGTGGTTATGTTCTGAACGTGACTATAAGTATTGACTACGAAAACTAATTTACAAAGGTATCTACATAATCTTCAAGTCTTGCTTTACATAAACTCCAAAGGTGTGAATCTGCTATTGGAACCCCTCGGACTGCGCTTCACCAAGCGAAGGCGTTCTCCAAACCCGCCGTTGTAGCGCTCGATGTCGGTGTTGCTCAGGGCCTCGTTGAAGCGCCTAGGTAGGTAGACTCGCAGAAAGAAGTCGTCCCCGACCTGCCCCTCCAGGATCACGATGATCGTCTCGCCAAAGGGTGTGGTGGCTCGCTCCATCGCAGTGATGAGATAGCCGCATTCCTCTCGGAGATCGGCTATCCTGGTGTATAGCGGAGAGTCAGACTTGCAGTTGTTGAGGGTTGCTTTCAGGTCCGCGGTTGCTGCAGTGCCGTTCAAAATCGAAAACTCTGGCTTGAAAGTGCTGCTGTTGCTCGACATCTCTAGTAGTAGTTGGAGTAGGTCTATGTGAGGTGGTGGTCTGGTGGCGAATGATGCTCAATCGGGCGGGGCCCCGCCTTATAAACCCTCGCCGCCATTTTCTTCTATGTGGGTGGTCCGAAGGGTCGGGCGCAGGTGTTCACACACAAAAACCCAACGCGTCGCCCTCCTGTCTGGGAATGCGGATGCTCTAATTGAATGCCGGCGACACTCGTTGTTTCTTCCTCACAGCTCGCTTCTTCGACGTTGGCTGCGAAACTGCACTGCGTTGTGTAACAGTTTGAGTTAAGCCTGTAATTTTCGGTACTCCTGTTGATTTATCGATCCACATGTTTTCCACTTTATCAACTACTTGTTTAACACTTTGGTGCATTTCACCATCTTTGTCCAAAAATAAACCGCACATAAAAACCATATCTGTACCATCGTACATTTCTATTTTCAATAAAATTTGTCCTTTGTTTCCCGGGTTTTGAACGGCAAAAGTATTCCCATCGTCCATCCATGACACTATGGGACAATCATCTGTTGGTTTTGGCACCCATCCTGGTTTCTTGGTTTCCACTTCGATGGGAGTTGGCCTCCTTCGTCTCTTGTAGGCAGTGGCTGGTTTTAAAGATGATGTCTGTGGTGATGTTAATGCCTGATCACTAGCATTATTGTTCATAACCTCAATCTCCTGAATAAACGATTTGATATAGTCGTCCGCAGAAGCGTAAGCGTCCATGTTCACGTCCTTACCGTGTGACTTCAACCGTACTACTGACTGGCGGTGCGTCTGCTCACCCTTGAAGTAAACTGTACGCACTCGCTGTCAGACAATATTTCTGTTTGGCGTTCGCTTTTATTCACCCGCTGAAGTCAACTGTTACGTTGCGGTGACGATCGATCTCGATGACGTTGTCCAGTTCGGCGTACACTATACAGTTGACGGTCTCGGGCAACGCTTTGGAGAATCCAATTTCGATACGTAGATTACCGTTGCGCAGGAGATTCCAGTGACTCGACTCAGCCGCGGACATGTCCGGTGTCAAGTCGAACGCCATAAGACAATTACCGTACGGATAGTCACCTCTCTTGATCTCATTACCTGCGTCGGAGAACTGGATTCCGGTGCCGGTGACCAATGTGTAATAAGAGAGTATATATGTCTCACTGTTCAATGTGTAAACGGGCTGTAACGGTTTGGCCGGTACTTGTTCACCGTCCACGTACAATGCGAGATAATTCATATCGTAGTGTTGAAAGTTGTAAGGATTCTTCTTGAAATCTCCGTTGAACGCAAGATTACTGACCAGTCCAATTATCACACGTTTCGGTAACTGGCCGAGAAATGCACTGTCTAAAGCCTTACTCATTATACCGGAGGGTAGTGTGAAGGATTTCACTTCTACACGCGTGATCGGATACTTGGCCGTGCCGGTCTCGAGAGTTTTACTGTGCGCCAACAATACGCTCGGATTGATCTTACATCGACGTACGAAAAGACTAATCTCTTTAATTGTCACCTTGTAGGTAGTTAGCGTTTTGGACATTATACAAAATGAGTTTCTGGATCTGTTAAGTTGCAATCGCATCTCGACACCGTTCAACATGAATTTGTTCTGATTGCACAGATCGATGTGCAATCGACCGACCATATCGCAAACATCGCTTTCTTTCGTGTGATCGCGACGCTTTTTCAATCCCTCGTTCAATTCGTCACAATCGTCCATTTGTCCGGCCGAATCTTCAAAAAACAGCTCGCTAGTCAGGTGCGAATTCTTCGCACTACATCCGTAGTTCAGTAGGTTTTCCAAGTAGGCACGGTAAGCGTACGTGTTAGTTTGTGGGGACACCAGTTTATGATTGAGATAGAGATCCACTTGACTGAATATCGAGTGGAGCCAATTGTTCACCGGGCCCACCTCTTTAGCAGGTTGCCCACCGTCCGCTTTACTGTCGTCCTGTTTCACAATAGCGGCTTTCACGTGTAATAACGTTTGCGTCAGGTCCGTGTACTCGTCACCGTGACCGGGTATTACAAACTCTATTGGCGAATCGTCCGTCAGCGATGAGACCGGTTTGTATTGAACCCATTTGCCACTCTCAATGCTGGTCTGAAACAAGTCCAGTTCAGTCTTCACACATTCACACGATTTCTGATGAATAAACGACATTGTTATCGAATTAATTGAAAATATCCCTAGTTCTCCGGCGTCGTTTCGTTACAGTTCTACGACGTTTGTCTAACGATGTTATCCTCTTTGTAATTGCTCTTCGTTTAAACTTTCCACCTACTTGCCCTCTTTATAGTTCTCCTTTGTCTTTGCATACGTCCGGTAGACGTCCGTCTTCGAAGAAGTCTATCGAGAGACTGTGGCGTGTCGCGACCCGCTTCTTATAACCACCACCGCTCAATACGCGCTCCAATTTCTCGTCCGCCTGGTGTTCCGTTTACTAGGGGGAGATTTTCGCTCCCCCTAACACATAATTGGTTAGGGGGAGATTTTTGCTCCCCCATACTTCAGGAATTGTTGAAGACTAGATCAAGAATGAGACCGTGGGTGTTTGACAACTGGTGATTTATTGCTCGGAATTCGACGCGGGTGGTCTATAATTATGGGTTCCTAGAAGGGTCGACCGCCCTCCCGTCGAGGTATCAAATTACAGCTTCCGCATTCCCAGACAGGAGGGTGACGCGACGGTTATTTGTGTGAACGTCTGCGTCAAGCGCCAGCCTGTTGGGGTATCCAGTTACGGCAGCTGCATCCCAGACAAGACTGGACTCGTCGGTCGGTTGTGTGAACAGCTGCCTTGTTGTAGAGTACTTGAAGGGAATACTTGGTATCGATACACTCCCCTTCAAGTGCTCTAATCCAAAGCAATGCAATTATATTCTCCGAAAAATTTGCATTCACTGGTAGTTCAATTGTCCGCAGGCGCTGATGGGCTAGCTCTGTTGGTTGTAGAGTTACCCTGCTAAACTCTTGTATTACTTATCCAAAGTATGTCATGTGGGTACTGAGAATACTCGGCTTGACGAGGAGATTCCAAAAATGCAAAAACAAAAAAAAGGTCAAAAGTGCGGTGCGGGCCCCTTTTTTTTTTGTAAACATCATCCAAAGTGTACGATGTGGGTACTCAAATGACTCGTCTTGACGAGGAGATTCCGAAAATGCAAAAAAAACAAAAAAGGTCAAAATTGTGGTGCGGGCCCCTTTTTTGTAAACATCATCCAAAGTGTACGATGTGGGTACTCAAATGACTCGGCTTGACAAGACGAACAATAATCTGCAATCAGAATTCAGATCCGACCTATGATAAGCCAGATCGCTCTGAGGGGAGGAGGAGGAGGAGGAGGAGGAGGAGGAGGAGGAGGAGGAGGAGGAGGAGGAGGAGGAGGAGGAGGAGGAGGAGGAGGAGGAGGAGGAGGAGGAGGAGGAGGAGGAGGAGGAGGAGGAGGAGGAGGAGGAGGAGGAGGAGGAGGAGGAGGAGGAGGAGGAGGAGGAGGAGGAGGAGGAGGAGGAGGAGGAGGAGGAGGAGGAGGAGGAGGAGGAGGAGGAGGAGGAGGAGGAGGAGGAGGAGGAGGAGGAGGAGGAGGAGGAGGAGGAGGAGGAGGAGGAGGAGGAGGAGGAGGAGGAGGAGGAGGAGGAGGTACTGCTGCTCCTGCTGGGGTAGAACTCACCATCTCTCACTACTGTTATGCCTCAACCACCTCCAAACAACCAGCAGGAAACCAGGGACAATGTCGCTTATGTTTTTTGGTTGTGTGTGTGTGTTGGACTGACTGGTCTTCTTGTTTGTTTGTTTTTTGAAAATTTTTTTTCGGAAAGCCATTTTTCCCGGGAAAACGGGAACGAGAAACTGTCTAGTAAAAATCACAGAGTTGAGATTATAATCAGCTGTAAATAAAACATACTATAAATCCCACCAAAATGGTTTGTAGACACTTACACTTTGTATAATTTATAAAACTTAAAAGGAGAAAATTATAAATCTGACAATTTTTGGGAGTATGGGAATGGGGTAAAAATTTCGACGTCCAGACACCACTTTTTAAATTTGTTTTTCTCAAATTGTTTGTTATGGTCGGTTTGTTTGTTTTCAAACAAGATTTTTTTCGGAAAAGCCGTTTTTCCCGGGAAAACGGGAAATTTTTTGTCGTCTTAAAATATACATTGTGGGTACTCAAGAATTTTATAGATAATTCCTCTTTTATAGATATAGATAGATAGATAGATATAGATTTCCTTTGGCAAAATTAACAATTAGTATGACCCGCACTGTGAAGCTTAAGCCCGGGACCACCATAGAAGTTCCAAACGTAAACCCCTAAATACGTTTTGAGGGGTCGCTAACAACACCTGTACATATAGACGAGTTCGCACGCAGCACGCTGACGTGAGGGAAGTGAATTTCCACACAACAACTTTTAAAACTCAAATTCAGTGTAAAAAAATACATTTGTCCAATTCTTATTGAAATCTGAAAACATTGATTTTTTGGCTGTTCTGATACTCCTGGTTTCATTTACTTGCAAAGCTGGGAATACAATTTTGCGCATTATAAGGTTAGGAGAAGGTCCAGACAGGCTTAAAAGTAGGCGTGAGGTTGCTGGGGATGATAAAAGTACTCTAACAAAGGAAGAACAGGCTTTTCTAGTATAAACCCCCCGTAAGACAACGTACTGTGTTTACTCGATACACATTTTCTTTAATAACTCGGTAAATATTTACGCTAGAATGACGATGAGAGAGGGCTTAAAACTTTTGTCTTTTTAATTCCCATATTTTAACATGCATTGATTTTACATCTGGGGCTTTTATAACCCTTTTTGGGCCCAAAACCCCGAAATTTGAGTGATTAATCCCCCAAAAAAAGGGGTTTAGAGTTTTCCGATTGTTTTGCCCAACGAACTTGTCCAACTGATTACAGAAAGGAACGTCCCTACCAAATTTGAAGTAAATCGGACAAAAATTGCGACCGCTAGAGTGCAAACACACACACACACATATATATATATATATATATATACACACAATTTTGAACGACCCCCCAAAACGTGTTCAGGGGGTCACGTTAGGAACTTCTATGGTGGTCCCGGGCTTAAGTTTCACCGTGCGGGTCATGCTAATAGTTCACTTTGCAAAGGAAATTCACTAAAAAGTGCATTTTCATAATTTCTGATATTTGAAGTCAAGTATTTCATTGTTGTTGGTTGTTCCTACTACAGGGTACCGTCGAGTCGGCCAAACTTAGTATTTTATCCGTCGAATTATGACGGGCTCCTGCTAGTAGGCCTTCCTATTATATGGCAACTACTGGTCGGTTGAATTTTAAACTTGTCAGTGAATTTCCTTTGGAAAGTGAACTATTAGCATGACCCGCACGGTGAAACTTAAGCCCGGGACCACCATAGAAGTTCCTAACGTGACCCCCTGAACACGTTTTGGGAGGTCGTTCAAAATTATATATATAGTTGGTCTTTTTAGCGAATTTACCCTATAGGGAAGAAGCTATTACCGTAGGTCTCATGGTAAGACTTAAGCCCGAGACCATGATAACTTTTCATTTGAGGTCCCCAGATGCCAAAAACACCATTCGTTCAAATTTTTATATATGTATATATATATATATATATGTGTGTGTGTGTGTGTGTGTGTGTGTGTGTGTGTGTGTGTGTGTGTGTGTCCGTAAGCACGATAACTCTCGTAAAAAAGGTCCAATCTTAATGAAATTTGGTACAAATGTGTAGAGTACCATTTATTTGAACGAGTTCGAAAACCAGATGAATCGCACCATCCAAAGGGGGGTTTTGGGGGGGTTTTGTACCCCAAAAATGTGTTTTTTGGGGTTTTCACATGTAATTTTTATTTAAATCAAATTTTAATTTTTACCATTGAATTCAACTTAAAAAAAACAAATAATTTGGTATTTTGATCATTGCTCTACGTCAATTGGTTACCGAGATATTGAAAGTGCTAAACACAGTAAGTTGTCTAATTTTATTCTTATGGAGAAAAAGAAAAATTGTATATCTGGGTTATTTATGAACATAAACTGACGAAATTTGGTATATGGCTTCATCTGGTTGTGGTTTATTGTTGTTTGCACAAAAAAAATGTTTCGCCTACGGTTCCTGTAGCAGCAAACCTAGGTACTCAGTCCCGATGTTATTCTTATGGAAAATACTTAAAATGTTATATATCGCTTATTTATGGATGTATATGGATGAAACTTGGTATGTGAGTTCACATACATGAGTTCTATTGATATTTGCATAAAAACCCATTATTTTGTGTGCCTTGTTGCAGCAAACCTGCGTACTCATCCCCAATGTTATTCTTATGGAGATTAATTAATTAATATTTTTAATATCGCTTGTTTTTGAATATATTTCTTATGAATCCTGTTAAGTTTTTTAATGTGTTATGTTACATATTCATTGTAAATTCGCTGAGTATGCAGGTTTGCTGTGACGGGGGTATTATTTTAATACACACACACACACACACACACACACACACACACACACACACACACATATGTATATATATATGTGTGTGTGTGTGTGTGTGTGTTTGCACTCTAGCGGTCGCAATTTTTGTCCGATTTACTTCAAATTTGGTAGGGACGTTACTTTCTGTAATCAGTTGGACAAGTTCGTTGGGCAAAACAATCGGAAAACTCTAAACCCCTTTTATGGGGGATTAATCTTTCAAATGTCGAGTTTTTGGGCCCAAAAATGGTCATAAAAGCCCCAGATGTAAAATAAATGCATGTAAAAAGATGGGAATTAGAGAGGCGAAAGTTTTAAGCCCTCTCTCGTCATTCTAGCATAAATATTTACATAGTTATTAAAGAAAATGTGTATCGACTAAACACAGTACGTTGTCTTATGGGGGTTTTACACGAGAAAAGCCTGTTATTCCTTTGTTAGAGTACTTTTATCATCCCCAGCAACCTCACGCCTACTTTCACGCCTGTCCGGATCTTCTCCTAACATTATAATGCGCAACATTGTATTCCCAGCTTTGCAGGTAAATGAAACCAGGAGCATCAGAACAGCCAAAAATCACTGTTGTCAGATTTTAATAAAAATTGGAGTAAATGGATGTTTTTACACTTATTTTGAGTTTTAAAAGATTTTCTGTGGAAATTCACTTCCCTCATGTCAGCGTGCTGCGTGCGAACTCGTCTTTATATTATGAAGTTGAAATTGTTACCACTACGGGAACGAAAAAGATACCGTGTAGACAAGACAAGGTACCGTGGGATAGGTCATTTACTGATACGGAGAACGCAAATGTCAATTGACTAACGCACCAAAAACAACGGTTTGTGAGGACCACCCAGCCACATAGCTCGAAATGTCTTAAGGTTCGAGCTTCTCAGGATATTTATACCTAAGATAACTTAGATGACTGAAACCGGCTCAAAAGCCCCTAGATACTTCCCGGGATTTTGTAAAAAGACTCATTAACCTTCATTACACGCAGCAACTGGAATGGAATTAACGACCGTTTTCGTCATGTATGTCATCTATATAATACAACTCTACCCTTATATGACGTAGGTTAACACTAAGAAACATTTTACGGACTGTACTTTATGGCTCCGCCCTATCGGGTCGTAAAAGATAAACGATCCACTGTTATTCATATGAACGTTAAATTTCTCTGACAAGATGAATAAACGAATGTTACTTATTGGAAATATATTTCAAAATAATGTACCATACACACAAATGTTGTATTCCCGGGTGAAACAGATTCATTAATGAATAATCATTCTGAATTACATGATTTTTTTGGTGAGGTAATATTATTCCAGAGTTATTTTGGGCAACACTCTTGTGTTTTAGCGAATTTCCCCTGTAGGGAAGACGCTAGGCCTATATTACCGTAGTCGGCATGGTAAGACCTAGGCCCGGGACCATGATAACCTTTCGTTTTGAGGTCACCAAATGCCAAAAACACCATCCGTTCAAAACTATGTGTGTGTGTGTGTGTGTGTGTGTGTGTGTGTGCGTGTGCGTGTGCATGTTTGTGTGCGTGTGCATGTGTGTGTCCGTGGGTGCGATAACTCTCGTAAAAATGGTCCAATTTTGATGAAATTTGGTACAAACATGTACCAAAACCATTTACGAGTTTATGTTCTAAAACCATCCAGATCGCTCCATCCAAAGGGGTATTTAGGGGGGAGGTTTGTACCCCAAAAAAGGTTTTTTTTGAGTTTTTTACATATAATATTTTAGTTAATCAAATTTTAAACCATTGAATTCATCTTGAAAAAATAAACAATTTGGCGTTTTGATCATTGCTCTACGTCAATTTGTTACAGAGATATTGTAAGTGCTAAACACAGTACGTTGTCCAATGTTATTCTTATGGAGAATAAGAAAAATTGTATATTTCGCTTATTTATCAACTTATATCCTATACTCTAATATGAGTAAGGTTTGCTTGCTTGCTTGCGACACTGATCTCAAAAACGGCTCCAACGATTTCCTTCAAATGTTCGAAATAACTAATTTCTGGGATAAAAATAAGTTCTAGACAGGCCTCATCCCCATGAAAAATCAAATAATGTAAAAAAACTAAAATGAAAAGTTAAAAAAATTAACATTGGGCTTATGTAGTTTCAAATCAAAACAAAAGAATTGTAACAGCTGTTCATAATCAACCAGGGAACTGTAAAAGTAATACTCATGTTGTTTATGTTTATTAACATGTGGTTTACTGAGAGCAGAGATTAAAAGATTTGAGTGACGATTACATATATAGAGTAGTAAAAAAATCAAAGGGACATTGAGCTATAAATAACAACTGGAGGGACCTTAAAAATGTAGAAAAGACATTTGTAAAGAGATTTGTAAATGAGTTATACAAATCTGATTATCAGTAGGGGGAAGTGGTGAAATATTACTCCGAGTCATCTAAACAAACTGACTGGCCTTCCCCCGAGCAAGCTCGGCCCCCAGGTACTTATAAAGAAACTTGGAATATTGATTCATATTTCTATTGATATTTGCAAAAAAAGGTTTTTTTTGCCGATAGTTCCCGTAGCAGCAAACCTGCTTTATCACCCCCATGTTATTCTTATGGAGATTAAGTAAAATGTTATCTCTGTTAACTATGAACATAAATTAATAAAACTTGGTATGTGGCTTTACCTAGTTGAGTTAGATTAATATTTGTATAAAAACCCATTTTTCGTGTTCCTTGTGTCAGCAAACCTGCATACTCAGGCCCAATGTTATTCTTATGGAGAACTAGGTGTACGCTCATTCCTCGCGTATAAGGATAATTGAAACACATGATCAAACTTAAATCGAGTCTCATAAAAAATCCAATATCTGATTTGAATAACATCATCAGAATACATTCCGTTATCATTTAACTGCCGCCAGAATCCGGGTTTAATATCTATCTAGCTATAGTTTTAGTCACTTCCCCCTTAAGAATCAATTATCGTGGTAGCTGAGAGGGTATCGCACTGGCTCTTGGAGCGTAAGGTCGCAGATTCGGATCCCGCCGCCGACCTAACATTTTATCCGTAGAAAAACATACATACATTTATCACTTGTTTTTATCAAAGTAAATGTTGTACAAATACGTACATTTATTTATTTTTTAAATAAATTGAAGATTTCAGGCATGGTTTGTTAGGATTGGCATGGGTGCGTTATCTTAGAACAAACAGAGTATTTTGGGCTAAGCAGTGACTTTAGCAGTGTGGTTAATTTAACTTTTAAGAGAACAGCAAGTTTTCTATATGAACTAATGTTAACAATTTCTATAGGCCAAGTCAAAATATCATTAAGGATTAACAATAAGTCGTCAGGTCCAGTTATGAAGAAATGAGATTTCAATATATTGTTTCAATAGCCTAGGCTATCATGAAATTAAATGCTATAAACATGGGTTGGCCCAAGTCCGTATATGAAACTTCTACAAGTAGCTTAAGTGTACATGCCTACATTTTATAGTCATAGGTCCAAGTTTATGATGAAAACAGCTCACTATAATCCAAACGTAGGAGATGTCAAATCATTTAAGATAACCTGTACAAAAGGCTTAGTTTGGTTAGAATAGTTTAAAGCTTTTGTTTTGGTTCACTACAACATTCCTGGTAATGTGTTTAAAGTATTTTACAACAGTTGTATTTTACAAAATGATATTTCAATATATTGTTTCAATAGCCTAGGCTATCATGAAATTAAATTCTATACACATGGGTTGGTCCAAGACCGTACATGTAACTTCTAAAATGGCAAGTAGCCTAAGTGTATAGGCCTACATTTTATAGCCATAGGTCCAAGTTTATGATGAAAACAGCTCACTATAATCCAAACCTAGGATATGTCATATCATTTCAGATAACCTGTATAAAAGGCTTAGTTTGGTTAGAACAGTTTAAAGCTTTTGTTTTGGTTCACTACAACATTCCTGGTAATGTGTTTAAAGTATTTAACAACAGTTGTATTTTACAAAATGATATTTCGATATATTGTTTCAATAGCCTAGGCTATCATGAAATTAAATTATATAAACATGGGTTGGTCCAAGACCGTACATGAAACTTCTAAAATGGCAAGGAGCCTAAGTGTATAGGCCTACATTTTATAGCCATAGGTCCAAGTTTATGATGAAAACAGCTCACTATAATCCAAACCTAGGATTTGTCAAATCATTTCAGATAACCTGTATAAAAGGCTTAGTTTGGTTAGAATAGTTTAAAGCTTTTATTTTGGTTCGCCACAACATCAGTGGCGGATCCAGCCAGGGGGCGCGGGGGGCGCGCGCCCCCCTTGGACTCAGAAAGTGTGTAATTAATGGGTATAATAGCATTGACTATAATATATATGACTATATCTGTAGTCTGTACTAGACTGAAAACCTTATGAAGCAAGTCGCTACAAAACGATACGTCCTTTATGCGTTTTAAGTAATTTACTGCATCCAAACATTTTTAAGATAAACAGTTGCCGATCGATACATAAAATTAGGGAGTCACTGAGCTCCTTAAATCCGACAAACACAACTTACCATCTGTAAGATAAAGGCACCGGCCAGGGCTGAGCATCTCCTAGGGTAATGCACCACAGCACCGGCCTATTTCCTTTGGCCGCCGTAGGGGAACACACCGCAGCACCGGCCTAGGGTCTTGGCATAGACTAACTACAGTACTACTGTAGTTAGTCTATGGTCTTGGGCCGAGCATCCCTAAGGTCACGCACCACAGCACCGGACTATTTCCTTTGGCCGCTGTAGGGGAACACACCGCAGCACCGGCCTAGGGGCTTGGGCCGAGCATCCCTAAGGTCACGCACCACAGCACCGGCCTATTGCCCTTGGCTGCCCTAGGAGCACACACCGCAGCATGGGCGTAGGGGCTTGGGCTGAGCATCCCTAAGGTTTACGCACCTCAGCACCAGACTATTGCCTTTGGCTGCCCTAGGGCAACACACCCTAGCACCGGCCTAGGGGCTTGGGCCGAGCATCCCTAAGGTCACGCACCACAACACCGGCCTATTGCCCTTGGCTGTCCTAGGAGCACAAACCGCAGCATGGCCTAGGGGCTAGGGCCGAGTATCCCTTAGGTAACGCACAACAGCACCGACCTATTGCCTTTGGACGCCCAAGGGGGAACACACCGCAGCACCGGCCTATTGCCTTTGGCCGCTCTAGGGGAACACACTGCACCACCGGCCTATTGTCTTTGGCCGCCGTAGGGGAAAACACCGCAGCACCGGCCTAGGGGCTTGGGCCGAGCATCCCTAAGGTCACGCACCACAGCACCGGACTATTGCCCTTGGCTGCCCTAGGAGCACACACCGCAGCACCGGCCTATTGCCTTTGGCCGCTCTAGGGGAACACACTGCACAACCGGCCTAGGGGCTTGGGTCGAGTATCCCTTAGGTAATGCACCACAGCACTGGCCTATTGCCCTTGGCTGCCCTAGGCAGCACACACCACAGCACCGGCCTAGGGGCTTGGGACGAGCATTCCTAAGGTAACGCACCACAGCACCGAACTATTGCCTTTGGTTGCCCTAGTGGCACATACCGCAGCACCAACTCTGCAGTCTTCCTCAATCTTCTTCTTTTCTGAAACCTTTGCGATCTACCTTGGCCATTTTTTGCGCGTTGGTTTAGCCATTAGTAGTGCTTGTAAGTAAATAAATCGGTATAAAATGTTTGTTTTTATAGATAGTAGTTGTATAAAATGTGTATATTTATGTACCTACTGTTTATTGTATCAGTGGAATACATCAATATTACACATTTCGTTGCGAAATAAGTGTTACAATGTGGTGTTTTATTTGTTAGCATCATAATTTAATTGAATTTAGTGAGTACTAACAACTGCCTCCCGTTGCTGCGGGACGTTATCGTTTAGTGAGAAAAAAAATCCCAAGTGCGCCCCCCCTCCTCAACAAATTCCTAGATCCACCCCTGCACAACATTCCTGGTAATGTGTTTAAAGTATTTTACAAAAGTTGTATTACCAGTTTAATGTCGGCTTACTCTTACTGTAATTCAAACCTTAGGTTATGTCAAATCATTCAAGGTAACCTTCCGAAAAATGCTGTTTGGTTCGAATAATCTATTGCTTTTATTGTGGTTACCTACTACATTACTGGTAATGTGTGTTAGGTAATGTAGACAATTGTTATTATTAATTTAGTGAAAATATAACCTAGCAAATAATTGTCCTACAAAATAAAATTTAAAGTTGTTCGCTTACTGTGACTAACTTCATCAACGCTTTCTAGACAAATTGAGGCTTTGTATACTTTTTACACATGACAATCACAATATTACCAATTGTCTAAGAAAATGTAATAAAACAAACTATTTTATAAGTTAATACCTTAGTATCTACCGTCATCAAAAAGTTATTTTGAGTTTTTCGATCTGCCACACGCGTCGTCTGTCGCCTGCCACTGTTACAATCGTCGCCTCTGACCGACTGACGATATTTACACAGATTAGGCGTAATAAGGGAATATTAACCGTATGGATATTTTTTTGAAAACGTACACTTAATAATTTATAAAATAATAAATATGCTCACAACTTAAAAATATACTTCGATTTATCTCTCTTGTGTGTTTTTTGTTGGTAAAAAACTTTGTTATCCAGTATAACAATGTATACTCTAGTAAACTAACTATTGTTACTCTGTTGTTGAAACATAGACGTCGGCTAAATTTTAACGATTCAAGTACCAATAAAATGGCTTCCAATGTTATTCTTATGGAGAAAAAAATAAATTTGGTTTTAAGATAATTTGATTAATACTGAACAAAATTATCTGAATAACGAACTTGACCGAGATTTTGACCTGTAAAGTTTTTCTGGAAAATTTTAAGTTTAACTGTGGAGGCATTCTCGAGTTATTGTGGTCACAGACACGCCAGTTGAGTTGATTCTCTTACCAGTCTAAGCAGTAAAGTTGTGTATAAGGATACTTTCACTTCGTTCAATTATCCAATACGGATAACTTCACTTCGTTCAATCATCCAATAATTAAAATGTCATAAATCGCTTATTTATGAATGTATATTGATGAAACTTGGTATGTGGCTTTATGCCCCATGTAGAAAAATTTTTTACTGGGCCAGTACTAGCCCAGAATTCTGGGATACTACCAAAATTGGCAAGAACTGGCCAGTACTGGGCCATTACTGGGCCAGTACTGGCCAGTTCTGGGCCATTACTGGGCCAGTTCTGGGCCAGTACTGGGCCAGTTCTGGGCCAGTACTGGCCAGTTCTGGGCCAGTTCTGGGGCAGTTCTGGGCCAGTACTGGCCAGTTCTGGGCCAGTTTTGGGCCAGTACTGGCCAGTTCTGTATACAACAGAATAAAACTGGCCGGTGAAGAAATTTTCACATCTAAAGGTTACAAGCGTGAAACCAAACAAAATTCTTTTACAGTCGGCTTCAAGAGTGAAGACAACATTGAGAAATATGGGGAAGTTCAGTATTATGTTAAGATTAGCAATGTACATCAAAGTAAAATATATGCAGTTTTAAATACATTCACTATTAACAAGCAATTTTTTATCCACACTGTAACTGGTGTGCATATTGACCATATTGCTTCAATTTCTGATGTGTACCAAACAAATGTTCTTATGAAGGTTGAATATATTTTATTCAAAGTAATCAACCTATGGTCAATATCTGCTGTAGGCCAAACTTCCTTGAAAGAAACCTGTAAATAGTAATTAAAAAAGACTTATAAGAATTTTATGTTTAAATCAAGTTATAGAGTTATTAATTGTGTCATCACCTACATAAGTTTTTCTATATGTGTAATATGTAATAAATGTATTTTAATGACTTTGAATTGAAACATTTTGTTTAACAAATTATATTGCAGAAATTAAAGGTTTAATTTTTGTCCAGTCATTTCCCTTACTGAACCAGGTTATGGCCTAGTTCTGGCCCAGTACTGGCCGGTTCTGGCCCAGTACTGGCCGGTTCTGGCCCAGTACTGGCCGGTTCTGGCCCAGTACTGGCCAGTAATGGGCCAGAACCGGCAATTTCTGGGCCAGTACCGGCCAGTACTGGGCCAGTACCGGCCAGTTCTGGCCAGTACTGACCCGGTACTGGACCAGTACTAACCCAGTACTGGGCCAGAAAAGTTTTCCACATGGGGCGGTATTAAGATACATATATATGCATTGGAAATTCATTGAGTACTCAGGTTTGCTGCTACGGGGGTATTTTATCTCCTGAGGACTGGATCCAGCATCTGATAACTGTGTTGAGTGTTGCCCAAAATAACTCTGGAATTAATGAATCATGTTTTTACTCTTATACTTTGTACCCTTAATTCGCTCTACAAGAACAGGGAGGGTGAAGTAAACTTGTTTATCAAGCAACAAAAATGCGGCCTACCGATGGTAAAATTAACGAAATAAATCAAAGTTGTCTCCGTTGATAGATGTGCTGCCGGACATTTTAAGTAGGAAATACTTCAAGTGATTAATACTAAACATTTCTTAAAATTTTACCTAGTGTTGGAAAAGCTATATTTACCGCAGTGGCGTAACTATTTGTTGGGCCCCCCCGCAAACTTATTTTCAGAGTCCCCCATGTAATATAATGGTACAGTTTCACCCTATCCCTTCCCCCTTTCCCTTAAGCCTATACTAGATTTTAGGATGTGGTTGCATGAACCAAAGACGTTTCCTAACCTCCAGATACATATAACGTCAGTTCAAGTATTGTTTAATTTAGTGATTTCGTAACACCCAGGTTTTTATTTAGGATATAATGTTTTTAATAAAGTTCCATCACGGAAATGTAGTATAAAATACCTAAGAACAAATCGACGAGTGTCAAAACGTAAAGCTTCATAAACCAGGACCTAGGTCAGTAACTCGCTCTGTTCCTGTCCAAATGTGTAACAATAATTTGTAATTTGTAAGCACAACGTATGGAATATATATTATATATACTAGCCCAAAATAAGTCAATTCTTAAAGTTTATTAACAACATCATTGGTGTTATGAAATACTTATTCACTTATAAAACGAAATGCCCAAAGAATGAAATATATTATTATGCTAAAAAATCGACTTTTTAATGTTTACTACTAACAACATTATTATTGCTCATTCATTTTCCTTCAAATCTTGAAGTTATTTGATTTATTACAAGCCTAAGGTACCAAAATATACAACTGACTTGAAGTACCGGTATAGGTTAGGATCAGTGAGACGTTCATCTTCAACATGTTTTTTTTTCTTATTACTTTTCGGTGTCTTTTGCTTTTCAAGTTTGGCTCAACTCCCCACTGATGAGCAAACAAATACTGTTGCTGTGTCACAATTGCTGTGCCATATTTGTTATATCTATCACCTCATTTTTTTATTTCGCCAATAGTTTGATTGCTTTTTGCAGATCTGTGTCGTCTCTTTTAAAAACTTTCGATACGAAGTTCGCAGGCTCAAGTATTAAAGTAGGTATTTAGAACCACTTGAAATACAAATTCAAAGCTTTCCATGTTTATTTTTAATGAGGTGGCTTGAGTTTTCTCTCTGTAATTAAAGGAATTGCAGGGCATTTTTGTCAATGCTCTCATTAAGTAAAAGTTTTTAGTTATTATGCCTTAAAGCTTTCAAAGAATCAATCCGAGATGACCAGCGTGTTGGGAAACGGTTTTTTTTCAAAGTGTAAGCAGTTGAACTTAAAACGTCCCACCTTTTAATACTTTGGCTAAAAAATACACAACCGTTTAAATACACCAAAAAAGTTTAGTTTTTTTGAATATTTGAAATAGTATAATTTAAAACAAAGTTTAAATTGTGGGCAGCACAATGAACATTGCCGTTTTCTGATTTTTTTAGTCGACTTATACAGTGAACAGCTGTTGCATAACAAATTCAAAATGGCTAAAGTCATTAAAATTTATCAAAATTAAATATAACAATTTCATCCCAAAATGCGTTAACAATTTTCCCAGAGCTTTTACCTCGGCCCGCGAGCCCCTCGGCTCGCAGGCCCCCTAGGCCCGCGGGCCCCCGCACCACGGACCCTGCGAGCCCGGCAGTTAAGCCACTGAACCGTGTATTTCTATTAAAATATACTATACTTAATTGTTGTTGTTATTATTAGTGAATTGCCTATGGAGAACTATTAGCATGAATCGCACGGTGATACATAGGCCCGGGACCAAAATGTGTTTATCCTCTAGCGGGCGCATTTTTTCGATTTACTTCAAATTTGGTAGGGACAATCCTTTCTATAATCAGTTCGACAATGTCGTTGGGTAAAACAATCGGATAACTCAAATCTCCTTTTTTGGGAGACTTTTAAGTTTTCAAATTTTGGGCTTTTGGGCCCAAAAAGGGTCAGAAAAGCCCCGGATGTGAAATTAATGCATGTAAATAGATTGAGGAGGCGAAACTTGTAAGCCCTCACTCATAATTCTAGCATAAATATGCACCTGGTTACTAAAGAAAAAGGTATATTGAATAAACACAGTAAAAACACAGTCTTATAGGGATTTAACATTGGAAAATACTGTTTTTCTTGATGTAGTTGTATTACCCCTTATACCCGCATGCCAACTTTTGATCCTGATGGGACCTCCTCCCAACCTTATTATGCACATTGTTTTCCCAGCATTGCAGGTAAATAGAACCAGGAGTATCAGAACAGCCAACAAATTAAATATTTTCAGATTTCCATAAAAATGGGAATAAGTCTATGTTTTAACACTGTGTGATTTTTTAAAGTTTTTTGTGTGGAAATTCACTTCCCTCATGCCCCAGTGTGCTGCGTGCAAACTCGTTATTTTTAAGTAAATTCTCTACACATTTCTATTAGATATTGAAAATTACGTTTTAATTGGAACATTCCGATTCCTGCAGATAGTCAGAGATTATGTAAGTTGGATTTGTTTATAATTTGTTGTGGGAAAACTTAAATAAAATAAATACATTGAATTCATGAAAAATAAAAAATAAAATGTTTTTTCCAGCTAACTATTGACTTAGTTTCACCAATTTACTAAATATCGATATCGAGTTGTATATAGGAATTGCACCAGCTTAAAAATGCCACTATCCACATAGGCTACGTTAGTGATTTCCCCACACCTTTTAACTTATATTTAAACTTCTCAAAATTTGCTATTATTTATCTTTTGTAAAATAACGAGTATAAGTAGGTTGCTAATTATGTTATACTCATAATTTATAATTTAGTTTTTTCCTTATACAGGCAAAAAGGTTTTACCTGGAAACTTTCACGGACATTTATTGCTTTGCTTATTCATGTGTATTTGTGGTTGCCGGTAAAAATATGTCAAGGGCTACCGCTAAAGCAGCACTTTTCTTTTATCGTCGAACGTGGTACAATTCAGTTAGTTTAATATCTCGTTTGTTAGTGAATTTACTATGGAAAGTGAACTAGTAGCATGACCCGCACGGTGAAACTTAAGCCCGGGACCACCATAGAAGTCCCTAACGTGACCCCCTGAACACGTTTTGGGGGGTCGTTCAAAATTTTATATATATATATTAGTTTTGTATTTTTTGCCCGATTTATTTCAAATTCGGTAGGGACATTCCTTTCTGTAATCAGTTGGACAAGTTCGTTGGGCAAAACGATTGGAAAACTCTAAACCTCTTTTTTGGGATTAATCTTTCAAATTTTGAGTTTTTGGCCCCTAAAAGGGTTATAAAAGCCCCGGATGTAAAATTAATCCATGCAAAAAGATGGGAATTAGTGAGGCGACACTTTTAAACCTTCTCCCGTCATTCTAGCATACCTATTTGCCAAGTTATAGAAGAAAATGTGTATTGGTCAAACACAGTACGTTGTCTTATGGGAGTTTTACATTTAAAAAAACTGTTATTCATTTGTTGGTGTACTTTTATCATCCCCAGCAACCTCACGCCTACTTTTAAGCCTGACTGGACCTTCTCCTAACCTTATAATGCACAAAATTGTATTCCCAGCATTGCAGGTAAATGAAACCAGGAGCATCAGAACAGCCAAAAAAATCAATGTTTTCAGATTTCAATAAAAATTGGAATAAATGTATGTTTTACACTGATTTTGAGTTTTAAAAGTTTTTTATGTGGAAATTCACTTTCCTCACGTCAGCGTGCTGCGTGCGAACTCGTTATTTATTTAAAGGCATACGTGTTTTTCAATTTGTTGGCAACCCGCAAGAGAGCGCCGCGTTTTGCTCCATTTCTTGTCGCGCCCATGCTCAGTGGCGGGTTTAGGGGGGGGCTATAGGGGCTGTAGCCCAGGGCGGCAAATCTTTAGGGGCGGCAAATTTACAGAAAATTAATAAGTGTTTACAAAATAAATGTTGAAACGGGGAACATTTTGACAAAAACGGATGACAGTGACGGTGTGCCGCCCTTTTAAAGGTAAATGTAGTAACCAGAGACTAATGTTTAGCTTTCAGTCCCTCACACTGCAGTTCCTCAAAGCAGTCATAATGCATTTGTCATTCATCCGTACTAGCGACAAGACGATTACGCTACAGAGAAAGGGCGGCAAGCCACGAACTACATCAGGCACTGCGCCATTATGACTACGTCCAACCATAGATTAAACACACTCCATGTGGTATTCTTAATACATGGTCCAACTCACGGACTTCCAATTTTACCCATACATTCGCATAGCATTACAATTATTTCTTACACAATATCAATAATGACCAAGGCACACAGATGAGAAATGTTGCAACAATCGAATTTGAGATGACAATAACAAAATGTATACTACAATGTTATTTTCGTTTCATTTTCAAACTCAAGGTAACAAAGAAAGTTATTTTAGCCGTCTTATACTTACCATCAAAGGCCACAACACATAATCGTTCATTCTGGAGGATATTTTTTTAAACAAAACATCTGACCAAAGACAAATAAAGAATAACATAATTTGTGGAGAGAGGATTTGATTGGTTGTTGCCATAGGAGCATAGTTGACAGAGGGTCAAAATGGTGGTCAGCATGTAGGCTGTAGTTTTTTACTCCAGGCGAGACCTCTATATATATTTTTTGGGTAGGACTGTGTCAAAATCTCCCATTTCATTAAATGAAAAACTGTGAAAATTAGAAGTCTTTAAATTAATATCTTGTCGCATTTTAGGCGAATCATGATGTTAAACTTAACTTTATAATCTTGAGACATATTTTAGATGTAATTTTATTGTTTATCTCGAAGCAAAGTTATGTTTTGAGATAAATGAAAACACCGTTGTAATATGGCTTTGGAAATAGTGTTGAAAACAAGCCGCCTTGTACGTCGAATGACACCGTCCCCGGCACGCTTTATATAAAGGTTATTTGTCAGAGAGTAGTGATTTCTGTAGGTATTATCATAGATTAAGAATACCACAAGTAACTAATGCCACTAAGGAGTTTGTTTAATTTGTGGTATTATATTTTAGTTCATTGCATCTACAACATCATGGAGGTGAAACAAGAAGAAGTGTTTGAAAATGTGTAGAGGTTTATGAAGATTAGGCCTACATCAATTAATTTTATATTTTGATCGTCTAAACATATAAACAATTCTTTGTATAAAAATATCAATTACAAAATGACTGAAAAACTGTATTGAAAAGCGCTAATTCAGGATTAAAAAAGTCAAAATTTTGAGGCTAATGGTCCGAATTATGAATTTTAAGGCTACAATGTCATCATATCTTATTTATAGGTTATTTATTATAATTTTCAGCAGTCAATGCGTTGGTGTAAAATTTAATGTTTTGATGAAGTGTATATATTTCTTACTACCACATAAAGCCACTTACCAAGTTTCATAAAAATACTTAAATAAATAAGTGATATATAGCATTTTATTTATTCTCTATAAGAATAACACTGAGAACGCAGGTTTGCTGCAACGAGGAAGATAAAAATGCGGGTTTTTTGCAATTATCAATATAACTCAACCAGGTGAAGCTACATACCAAGTTTTAATGATTTATGTTCATAATTAAGGGAGATATAAAGCTTTCCGTATTCTCCATAAGAATAACATTAGGGATGAGAATGCAGGTTTGCTGCTAAGAGGATAATCAACAAAAAATCAATTTTTTGTGGAAATATCAATATACCAGTACTAGGTGAAGCCACCTACCAAGTTTCATCAATATACGTTCATAAATAATCGAGATATCAAATTTTAAATATTCTCCATAAGGATAACATTGGACAACATACTGTGTTTAGTACTTTGAATATGACGGCAACGGTTGGACGTAGAATCACAATTTAAACACCAAAATGATTGTTTTGTAGAGCTAAACTGATTGGTAAAAGCAAATGAAGTTTACATAGAAATGAACTGAGGAAAAGCCAAAAACCTTTTTCCCATAAGATTAACATGGGAGATTTTATGAGCAGGTTTTTTTGGATTTTCTCCGCAACCACTTAACCTAGGTTAATAATTCAAAAAAACCATATTATTTGTTTTTTTAAGCTCTATAACATGGTCAAAACCAAAATTAAGTTTTTTTAAAATTTTAGGGTGAAAAATGCAAAAAACTGATTTTTGGAAAATTTAAAACCCCCATAAACCCCCCTTCCCGTGGTCCGATATTTCTGGTTTTCGAACTTAAAGTCATGAATGTCACTTTACACATTTGAGCCAAATTTCATCGAAATCGGACGTTTTTTACTCAAGTTATCGCGGTAACGGACACACACACACACACACACACACACACACACACACACACACACACACACACATATATATATATATATATATATATATACATATATATATCAATTTGAACGAATAGTGTTTTTGGCATCTGGGGACCTCAAAACAAAAAGTTATCATGGTCTCGGGCTTAAGTCTTACCATTAGACCTACGGTAATAGCTTCTTCCCTATAGGGGAAATTCGCTAAAACGAAATATAATCCTGATACATTTCCGTGATGCTTATATAAGTATATGTAAATACAATAATAAAAGAAAATATAAAAATAAATAAGAATAAAGATTTTTTATCCTTGACACCTTACTTACTCCGAAGTACCACTTAACTTCCATTTAAGAAGGGCCATTTTAAGAATTCCTCAACATCTTTGATTCTAAATAGCCATTCTTTAGAATTCCGCTTAAATAAAACGCTGTATATATTCGCAATTTTATTCTAATGTGGATTAAAGAAAATACCATTTCTCTCTTATTTATTGATCAACTTCATTAAAACTTGGTAAGTAGGTCCATAAATATTGGCCAAAAGAGGATAATCAAATTCAGAATTTGTTGCCACCCAACCTTGAGAGAAGGATGGGATATTTCCCCTCGTAAATCCACTGAATGTGTATAGCAAATGATTCTGATGTGCATGCCTCTAAAAAGAGATTTGGGTAGACATTTCTGGAAATAGGCTATTGGAGGATTGTCTATACATTGTAAACTTATAGATCACAACGGCACGTTTTTCATATATTACCCTGGGATTCGGCTGCACGTTTTAAGTCAGAGCACAGAAAACTATAGTGCCCGTTTGCAATTTTTTTGGATTTTCGGCCTCTTATTATTTTTATGTTGTGATTTGATTGACTTTATAAGTATTATAAAGTGTTACTGTTATGTAAGCGTTTGACTGTTATTTTCCCAGATCTACTTGTATAAACGATAGGCAATACAGAACTTGTAGATCAATACGGTCTGAAATCAGTCAGTCAGACCAAGCGTATTTATAACAGTTAGACAAAGTTAGGATTAATTAAACAATATTCTAAACCAAAATTATGATAAGTAAAAATTTTTAGCGTTTGATTACAAACACGAGTTGAAAGTTATTCGTTAAAATTTAAAATTGATTTGCTAGAAACCCAATGAAAGTGACCACTTCTCAAATTTGGTACATGTTATTCTTTTGAATTTTAAAACAGCATTATACGGTTTTAACAAATATATATTTATTTAACATAGTAAACTTTGTTTTGACAAATTCGACTGTTTAATCAGCAAAATCAATCTACATTTATTGCACCTCAGTTCTAACGGCTAAGCAAAGAATAATACTTAAAACTCGCTTCGCTCGCTGAGGGATCTGCTCCCTCAGATCCCTGCTTGGGGTCACTCCAGTTGTTTTTACAACTCAGTGTCCCTTCAAGTATTTTTGTATAGTATACTATTTGTATTCGTTTGGGATATATCCACTCTAGATTTCATCTTTATTCAATGACCCTATCCTGCCTGCGTTTATAACCTACCATGTGAAAGTTACATTGACAGTTTACTGGACATTTCGCTACAGCGGTTATAATTCTATTGTTTTGATTTGAAACTCCATAAGCCCAATGTTAAAATTTCCAATATTCAAGGTAAAATTTAAAATTGTCAATTGTAACTTTTGACAATTTTTCCGGCAGTTTCTAAGTACAAGCTACCTGCATGCCAAATTTCACGTTTTTACCTAATCTAGAAGTGGTCTAGAAGTCGTATACGGTACGTGAGTCAGTTAAACATTGGGCTGAATAGTTTTTATATGAGGGCGTGTCGAGAGTGTTCTATACTAATTCTTATAAACGGGAACACTTCCCTCCTATGACTCTGCCAGTCTGCCATCGCTTGCCATTCGGCCAGATGCGAGGGGGCGTGGGCGTGGTCTCCAGCGTGGCCGTTGACGTTAAGACCACGTTTTCTAATGTAGTCCAATACCTTATAAAATCGTCTACGTTCCTCTTTATTCAAGTACATCTTAACTACTAAAATGTCCTAACGTTCAAGATTCAAGATATTTATTTCTAAATTAATATACAATTTTACATGATATAAAAAAATAGTTACATGGAAAATATTCCTCACAATACCGTACTATACGTCTGTGTGTGAGGAAGAGTTCAACAGTCACTGTTGGTCAGCAGAAATCTTCTTGGTTAAAAAATACAGATTTAAATAAATAGGCCTATTGCAACAAAATTTATAACAGTTAGACAAAGTTGAATTCCTCAATTTTTACTTTTTACTTTCTCCCCTTATACATAGTATATGGAGAAAGTATTGTTTTCATCAAAATTTTCGAATTTGAGTTGTTAGTGGAAATATTCGTTTTGGTGCTCCCTGAACCCAAAAAAGTGGTTTTTACGTGATGTCTGTCTGTGTGTGTGTGTGTGTGTGTGTGTCCGTGTGTGTGTGTGGATGTGTACAGAGCTAGAGCCCTAACCAATGGACCGATTTTTATGAAATTTGGTATGTAGGTACTAATCCACGATATCTCCAGGCGTTTTTTTCATTTTTTTGAATTTTTGATTTTTAAGGGCAAAAATCCCCCCAAAACCCCCAAAAAACATGAAAAATCCAAATTTCTCAAAAACGGCTCTAACGATTTTGATTAAACTTTCGTGGTTTGTAGAGCTTTAGGTTTCCAACAAAATGACATCACCCGCATTTCTTGAAAAATTCGGGTTCAGAAGTTACAGGACTTAAAACATCCAAAATTCAGTTTTTTGGATTTTTCATAAAAAATCATAAGTGCTGCAAAAGATTACTATTCACCATTGAAAAGAGCTCAAATAAATAAATAAATTAGTATTTTGAATTACTATTCTACGATTGCTAGTTGCGGAGAAAATTGAAATTTTCATTTAGCGGTAAACGCAGTACGTTGTCCAATGTTATTCTTATGGGGAATACATAAATTACTATTTCTCTCTTATTTACTGATCAATTTCATTAAAACTTGGTATGCAGGTCAAGTTAGCATTGACCAATAGAGGATGTTCGAAATATGTTGCCATTTAACCCTGGGGGGGACAAGGGGGCATTTCCCCTCTCAAAATCTCTTTGTTTGGCAACGGAATCTATAGTGCTCCAAAAAAGGGATTTTGGTGAATATTTCTGAAAACAACTAGTTTAGACAATTTTCAGTTCATTTATCTGTACTTCATATTCTATATTTAGTAAATAAAAAATCTTTTTTTCATTAAAGTCTGGCTAAAAGGGAGAAAGTATGTGTCAGTTTCCTGATACCTTTTATTTTAGTTACTAATTATAAAACTATACACCTTCTAATTGATCTCAAGTAAGGATAAACATTAGTTTTTTCTTTCTTTTATAGTGGCCTACTTCTTCCATATTTTACAAAATAATAGCAAGTAAAAAGAATTCTTGAAAAGCAAATCAGTCACAAAACATAGACAATAAAAAAATTCCACAAATAGTCAGAATGTAAACAAACAGAAGATCCAGAGAAAACAAAACAATACCCCCGTCGCAGCAAACCTGCGTACTCAGCGAATTTCTAATGCATAATAATATCTTAATACCACATAAAGCTGGATAGTAAGTTTCATAAACATATATTCACAAATAAGCGATATATACAATTTTAATTATTCTCCATAAGCATGACATTGGGGATGAGTACGTAGGTTTGCTGCAACAAGGAACACAAAATATGGGTTTTCATGCAAATATTAATATAAATCACCTAAGTGAAACCACATCCCAAGTTTCATCAATATACAATCATAAATAAGCGATATATACCATTTTGATTTTTCTCCATAAGAATAACATGGGGGATGAGTACGCAGGTTTGCTGCAACAAGGAACACAAAAAAATGGTTGTTTTTATAAATATTAATATAACTCAACAAGGTGAAGCCACATACCAAGTTTTATTAAATTATGTTCATAACTAAGGGAGACATTACATTTGACTTATTCTCCATAAAATAACATGGGGGCTGAGTACGCAGGTTTGCTGCTACGGGAATAATCGGTAAAACTGCTGTTTCGTGGAAATAACAATAGACCACAACCAGATGAAGCCGTATACCAAGTTTCATTAGTATTCGTTCATAAATAAGCAAGATATAAAATTGTTCTTATTCTCCATAAGAATAACATTGGACAACGTGCTGTGTTTAGCACTTTCAATATCT
The DNA here is from genome assembly GCA_963675035.1 of Allygus modestus. Classification (NCBI taxonomy): domain Eukaryota; kingdom Metazoa; phylum Arthropoda; class Insecta; order Hemiptera; family Cicadellidae; genus Allygus; species Allygus modestus. The sequence goes on from OY776112.1 coordinate 118,355,230, forward strand.
CTGTAACTGTAACCATTTGACGTAGAGAAATTATCAAAACACCAAATTGTGTGTTTTTTAAGCTGAATCTAATGGTGAAAACTAAAATTATACTTTTAAAAATATTACATGTAAAAACTTCAAAAAAACAATTTTTGGGGTACAAAACCCCCCCAAAATACCACTTTGGATGGGGCGATCTGTCTGGGTTTCGAACTTAAAAGTCATAAATGATGCTTTACACGTTTGTACCAAATTTCATCCATATCGGACCATTTTTACGAGAGTTATCGCACCCACGGGCACACACACACACACACACACACACACATATATATATATATATATATATATATATATATATATATATATATATATATATATATATACAGTTTCAAACGAATGGTGTTTTTGGGGTCTGGGGACCTTAAAACGAAAAGTTGTCATGGTCCCGGGCCTAGGTCTTACCATGCCAACTACGGTAATAGCTTCTTCCCTATAGAGGAAATTCGCTAAAAAGAAAGAAGTATGGGAAGTGTAGGGCGAGTGAGATAAAGCTTCGGAAGCTACCTATTTACTGTTTTGCTATATACCAGCCCCTTTCGAAAACAATAATAGTGTTTGGTATAAATATGTATGAAATTTAGGCTGTTGATTAGGACAGTAGGCAATGGAATTGATACGCATATCATTTACATGTGAACGCCAGTGTAAAAGTGTTTTCTAAAAAATAACTTTACGGAATGATTTAATTTTTATAATTTATCGAAGTATAAAATTACGAACAGGTTGAGCTGCAGGTGTTTTCACCAACCAATAAAATATTCGTAACTCGTGTCAAATTTTTAGGATTTTCAAATTGTTATTGACATTAAACTGTTGGTTTGAAATAATGTAATAAAAAGTGTTAGAAACAACCAAAGCGACGCAGATAAACATCTGAAGAATTAATTATAATTTGAATGACGACAACAGATGTGCATTAATCAATAATTCTAACCTTGAAGCTTGTTATATTTATAAAAACGAACTATCAGCAGATTTCTACGTCATCTAATAATATTCTATGAATGTATTCTGCTTTATGTTCCCTCCAAAACACGTGGGTCGCACATTATTTGGGCTGGCGTAGGCTGGGACCCTCCCAGCATAAAACAAATTTAGATTAGGCTAGGGTAGGGCATTGTGCTCCCCTGCCAATCGGCGGAGTGGGGCCGAGTTACTCCGCCACTCGTCCACGCCCCAAATAGTTCCTTACCGGTGGTCAAACTAAACTAGTTCAAAAGAATCCGTTAATCCTCCATTAAGAGGGCGGTCATTCAGACAGCGATGATTAAAATTGACGAAACTGTGCCGAAAACTAGACGCCGAAGTCCCTGATGAGAAAGAATGTTATAATCGTTGTATTGATCGGCGCATGAATACACTTACAAATGTTTCCTTTGCGTAGCTTCAAGAGTTGGACGGTGAATATTGTGTATGTGTCCAACCGACCTTGTCAAGTGAATTTTAAATTATAAATCGATAGTGTTATGTTAAAAGTGATTTCCATGAAGTGTAACGATGACCTCGTCAACTAAAACGTCCAAGTCGGAATACGTATTGTCGAACCACAACAATCAGGTAAGTTTCAGTAAATCAATCAAGAATCGAGCCTAGAAAGGGGAGGGGAAGTGGGAGTGTTTTCTTGTCTCCTTAGCCAAACGCGAGGCGCGCGCGTAACGATTTGTGTTAGGGATAGTAGTGCTGTCCCTTACTATACACCTGATGACAACCCATTTTCTTTTTGGCTCCGCCTCATTTAGGAACCGAAGTCGTCGGTGGCGTCCCCACTCGCGCTGCTAGCAGCTACGTGCAGCAAAATAGGATCTTCACACGAGAATCAGCAGCAGGGAGGGAAAACTCAGCAGAAGATCAAGGTCGTATCGAACAGCATTTCGGCAGCTCTCCTGCAACAACTCCAGCAGCAGGAAGCAGATACCGTGGCGTCTCAGCAAAATGCCATGGCCCCTCGGGACCCACTCGCCAGCCCCTCACCACCTCAGCAAGCCCAGCAGCAGCCCCAAGTCATAACGCTGACTCAACTGCAGAACCTCCTGCCTCTGCAGCAAGTGGCATCGTCTGCCGCTAGCAATGACATTGCTCAACAACTGCAGGGCCAAACTGTCAAAACATATGTGTCGTCTGCAGCAGGTCTCACGACACCAACTGTGGTCTCTGTCCAAGGAGTACCAGGACAATTTATTCAGGTTAGTTTTTGTAATTTTAATACAACTAGATATTATTGAAAAATTATTGCCAAGGCCTATTTAATCACAATAAAAATATTTCTGAAAATTAGCCTATATTTAGTAGCCTGCATCTAACATTTAAGAGCAGAAAAATGCTTTAGTTTATTAAGTTATACAGCTATTAAACAAAATACTTTAAATAGGACTATCCTAGCTATTTACAATCAAGGTCCATACTTTTTGTACAGGTTTGCTGAGTCAATTTATTTAAGGTTTTCTAGTTAACCGGATGAGACCTCGTAAAAACAGCCGTAAGGTCATACCAGTCCAATCTGCAGTGTTGCTGGAAACACGATACTATATCGTACGCGAACCATATTTTCTACATCATTGTAATTAAAATTAATATTGTTTAACTGCTTACATTCTATGATCAGCTGTTATTTTATGATACTAATATACTGTTTTGATTTATTTGTATTATTAGATTAATGGATAAAGGGTTTACATTTTCTTTCTGCATGCATAGTGACAATTTAAAAATAGCTGTACCATTATTATACCCTTAACGTTGGCAACATTTTATAGTATGTTGTTGATTTATGTATCAACTGGACACCCTCGTAAGACATCTTTGCTGCGAACATTAAGGCGGTCCCACATTTCTCGCAAACACGCCTGAACATTCAGCCGAACATTCTCCCGAATGTTCCCGCGTATATTCAAAAGTTGGTGTAGCTCCCACACTTCTCGCGAATACTCCGAACAATCGGGCGTGTTCCCGAGAAGTGTGGGACCGCCTTTACTCTTATGGAAATAATCATACCTGGTCTGAAAGCTCTACGAACCTTGATATACTATAACGGCTGCAGTTTAGTTTACTGCCCACATTCATTTAATTAAAATTTTCAATTAAAGATATCACATTATTTCATTCAATTGTTCAAGAAAATCTATTATTAATTACCTATATTGTTATTCTTTATTGTTTTTGTTTACATTAATGTATTTTTGGCAAAAGTTAAGTATGTAGCTTATTGCTCTTTGAACTACCATGACATTTGTCAAAATGTATTAATAAATACTGAAACTTGCTTTAACTTAAATCGGTGCAAGAAAAAGGTTCTTGTTACACCAATTTTTCATCTCTGTTTTGTTTAATTTTATTAAATATTAGCCCATTTTAATTTTTGTTTAGAGTCATGACATTTTTATTTATAAAAATAACTTGCGTTTATAATTTGTGTGATATAAAAACAGCTGATGATAACCGATACTTCTTAATATCAATATTTTCTATCACCAGTAGTTCGATATATCGATATTTTTAATCGAAAATTTCAATCGAATGAATGTGGGCCGTAAACTAAACTGCAGCCACAATGACTTACAATTATAGTCACTTCATTTTATGATATTTAAATACTGGTACCGGTATATGTAAATGAACTGGACAATTTAAACAATAGGCATTACCTGAATAAACGTTTTTGCTTCATGAATGTATAAAGCAAACGCAATTTAAACAATTAGGCCTATTTAACCAATCATTTTTAAGCTTATTAGGTACTGTACCTAACTAACTTAGTGCTAGGTCCCTATCCTATATCCCTAGCAATGGCCAATGGTGTAAGTGAGAGATGGCCAAGCAGATTTGGCGAATTTGCAGACTTTTTTTGAAAGTTCATATATTTCTACTGTAGAACTTAACCTAGCCATTATCATATTCATTTTGATCGGAAAAAACAGCAGAATCTGAAAATAGTAAAACAAAAAAAGAAAGGTAATTTTTGGTAGGCCCTAAAGTAAAAAAAATATATATTTTTAAATTTCAAAAACAGCCTTAGTAAAATTTGTTCTATAAATTTGTTATGAAATATTCATTATATACATTGCAATTCCCTACAGTACATAGATACCGTAGCCTATTTAAGATGGGTAACAAATATTACAAACATCAGGATCATTGATTCTTCAACGCCAGTCAGAAGGGAGCTAACTCCACTTCTGACTTAAAAGATTTTAAGATTTTATCTATTGATGAACTCAGACAAATCTTACGCTCAATAAAAAGTAAAAACTCTGCTGGCTACGACGGTATTTCAAGTAAATTAATTAAGTCTTGTGCTCATGAATTAGAGAAACCCTTGTTGCATCTGGTCAACACCTCTCTTTCTCAGGGAATTTTTCCAGATGGTGGGAAGCTGGCTATTGTTAAGCCCCTTCATAAGAAAGATAGTAAGCTACTTCCCCTGAACTATCGTCCAATCTCACTCCTACCAACAATTTCTAAAGTTTTGGAGGTACTTTGGTATTATACGGATGCCACCCTTATACAGCGCGCTGCGGCAGTTATGTTAGGATGGGTTATCATAAAAATGATTGTAGGACTTTCCTTGTTTCGTTAAAAATCGAATGATACCTGATGAGTCATACTTCCGGCCGCCAAACCCCCTCCAAATAGGCCAAGGTCAGGTCGTTGACCGGAGCGCGCGCATCAGCTGTCAGCGCCTGTATCTGGGTCAGTGTCATGAGTGATTCATTGCCGTGCACTACGTTACATTTGTTTTCATAATGAGTGACGTTCTTTTGGTGTGGGATTTACCTCGAAATGAAGAGGAAACCGTACGTATTTTTATGATAACCCATCCTAACATAACTGCCGCAGCGCGCTGTATATTTTGCGGAGTACATGTGGCGATCGGGTGTGGCTGCTAGCGGGGGCGACGCATTCAACACGATCCTATCGGACATCGCTGGCTTTTGAGAGGCACAACACAAAGACCGCTCATCAGAATGATGTAAAATTTTTACAGTAAGTCAATAAAAGTACGTTTTTTCGAATTATGTAGTTATCCTTTGTATCCGGTAAAAATTAACCTCCAAAAATAGTGGCATCCGTATAATACCAAAGTACCGTTTTGGAGAAGGCAGTGTGTCAAAATTTAATGCAGTACTTAGATGACAATAACTTACTTTTTTCATAACAATTTGGCTATCAAAAAAATAAATCAACCAAGCTGGCCCTTATAGACTTTGTCTATAAATGCATCGATGCCTTGGAGGGGGGTGATTCTGCAGTTGGCTGCTTTATCGACCTTTCCAAGACGTTCGATTGCGTTGATCACAAAATTTTGATCAATAAGCTTGAACATTTAGGCATTAAACAAAGTGCTTTGAGCTGGCTAATCTCATGTGTGTGAAACTGGCAAGGAATCATCCATAACTCCAGAAAGAGGGTATTTAAACTATGACATCACATCTCCTTTATTGTTCAGGGTATTTAAACAATGACGTCACATGACCAGCTGACAGAAACAAACAAGATGGCAGCCACATCAGTATGCAACATAACCTCAAAAACGATTATTACCGCCTTTTTGCAGACATCAAATTCCCGCCAATATGAAAATCTAACCTCAAAAAAGAGATGATTTATATTACATTTGAGACACATATTATTTTATTTATTATTAAACCTATTTTATTTTATTTAGGACCAAAAGCTGTTTAGTTTATCTAAAACCTAATTGCTATGTGACACCGTCACGATACTGTTAAATTAATAAAAACTCGTTTTTAAGACATCCATCAACCCGGTGTTGACATCTCAGCAATAACTCGTAACTCGTAAACGCTTCGTAAAAACATATATTTTATGGTATGTAATTAAAGCTAATGAGTCTATCTACAAGATTATCACTATGGGATACCGTCACGATCATTGAAAATATATGTAATTGTAATCTCAACTTGTGCATTTTCAAAGATTTTTCACTATCAGTCTAGGCTATGTTTGGGTAGTAAAAACGTTCTAAACCCAGTTTAAAATAATAATAATAGTTTTTACTTACAATATACACATTCTGGCAGTTTTCCCTAACACCTGTTGACTATTTAATAGTGTCGAATCTCAGTTTGATTAATAAAGACTTGCCTAGAAAACGATCGCTAACCCGGTGTTGACATCTCAGCAATAACTCGTAACTCATAAACGCTTCGTAAAAACATATATTTTATGGTATGTAATTAAAGCTAATGAGTCTATCTACAAGATTATCACTATGGGATACCGTCACGATCATTGAAAATATATGTAATTGTAATCTCAACTTGTGCATTTTCAATGATTTTTCACTATCAGTCTAGGCTAAGTTTGGGCAGAAAAACCGTTAGAAACCGAGTTTAAACCAATAATAATAGTTTATATTAAAAATATCCATTGTCTGACAGTGTAACTGACACAGGTTTACCATGTAATACTGTATAATTTCTCTATTCGATTAATAAAGACTTGCTTAGAAAACGATCGCCAACCCGGTGTTGACATCTCAGCAATAACTCGTAACTCATAAACGCTTCGTAAAAACATATATTTTATGGTATGTAATTAAAGCTAATGAGTCTATCTACAAGATTATCACTATGGGATACCGTCACGATTATTGAAAATATATGAAATTGTAATCTCAACTTGTGCATTTTCAAAGATTTTTCACTATCAGTCTAGGCTATGTTTGGGTAGTAAAAACGTTCTAAACCCAGTTTAAAATAATAATAATAGTTTTTACTTACAATATACACATTCTGACAGTTTTACTTAACACCTGTTGACTATTTAATAGTGTCGAATCTCAGTTTGATTAATAAAGACTTACTTAGAAAACGATCGCTAACCCGGTGTTGACATCTCAGCAATAACTCGTAACTCATAAACGCTTCGTAAAAACATATATTTTATGGTATGTAATTAAAGCTAATGAGTCTATCTACAAGATTATCACTATGGGATACCGTCACGATCATTGAAAATATATGTAATTGTAATCTCAACTTGTGCATTTTCAAAGATTTTTCACTATCAGTCTAGGCTATGTTTGGGTAGTAAAAACGTTCTAAACCCAGTTTAAAATAATAATAATAGTTTTTACTTACAATATACACATTCTGACAGTTTTACTTAACACCTGTTGACTATTTAATAGTGTCGAATCTCAGTTTGATTAATAAAGACTTGCTTAGAAAACGATCGCCAACCCGGTGTTGACATCTCAGCAATAACTCGTAACTCATAAACGCTTCGTAAAAACATATATTTTATGGTATGTAATTAAAGCTAATGAGTCTATCTACAAGGTTATCACTATGAGATACCGTCACGATCATTGAAAATATATGTAATTGTAATGTTAACTTGTGCATTTTCTAAGATTTTTCACTATCAGTCTAGGCTATGTTTGGGTAGTAAAAACGTTCTAAACCCAGTTTAAACTAATAATAATAGTTTTTACTTACAATATACACATTCTGACAGTTTTCCCTAACACCTGTTGACTATTTAATAGTGTCGAATCTCAGTTTGATTAATAAAGACATAAAGTTTCACACACATATGACTTGCCACAAAGCTTTTCAATTCATTTTCAGCATTTTGAAACTTGCAGATAAGTTAGATATCATTTTGAAGGAACACAGTTATTAAAAATTTGTTTTAATTACTGCCATACGGTACTACAAAGACATTTAATTTATTAGTAGTATGTAGGTAGATTAAGTTTACCGAAACCATTAATGTATCTCATGTCCATATGTACATGATTAAACTAGGTAGCCTATATATATATACTGATTGATTGATGCGGCTGGGAACTTATTTTAATGTTAGCACAATATTTTCCTTTTGCCACCTTTGATTTTCACTTGCAAAACCATCTCACAAAGGGTTTAAAGTCACAAAATGGTGCAATTCCTGGACAGTTTTTCAAAAACATGTTACAATTTTTAACAATCACCACATTCACATTTGTCTGTGGCTCCGTACGTCCGTCCGTCCGCGGCTGTTTCTCGAGCTGTAATGGCTCCCAAGCTTCAAAAAAGTTTTTTTTTTGGGGTAATCGAGGTTGGGGAAGCTGCATGTCTTGTTTGTTATTATTGAAAAACAACCTTATTTGAGTTACGGTAGCTTTAAGCTCTTTTTAAGCCATTTTCGTGCATCCGTCTGTTCGCGGCTGTTTCTCGAGCTGTAATGGCTCCCAAGCTTCAAAAAAAGTTATTTTTTTGGGGGTAATCGAGGTTGGGGAAGCTGCATGTGTTGTTTGTTATTCTTGAAAAACAACCTTATTTGAGTTACGGCAGCTTAAGCTGTTTTTAGGCCACTTATAGCATATATTAGCGGAGCCGGGAGTGTTCAAGCTTTGTTTCTGAAACAGCTGATTATTTCTACAAGCTTTGTTCCTGAAACAGCTGATTATTTCTTGCGGTCACGATAGCGGCCGCCAATGCTAGGATATGATAGATAATTTTGTTACAGAATCATCCATATAATCAGCAGAGTTAAATATTTTATTTTATTTTTAGCAAATTTCATCTATAGGGAAGAAGCTATTACCGTAGTCGGCACCCTAGGCCCGGGACCATCATAACTTTTCATTTAGAGGTCCCCAGACCCCAAAAACATTTAATTCGTTCGAAACTGTATATATATATATATATGTATATGTAAAAAACAGATATAGATATATAACATATATATATATATAAATAATGAAAAAGAAGTTTTTGTGAATTTTCGTTTATAATAGGAGTTTTCAAGCAATAAAGGAGAAAGAATGGAATATATTTTTTTATTTTTATTTTGTCTATTTTTTACAATCTGTTCAAAAAAAATTACAGAACAATAAGTAAATAGGATAAAGTACAATTGACATGGGTTAGTCTCTATCCATTGACGGAGCTAACACTTAAACTTTAAACAAATGGTTGATTGAATAAAAAACGATTTGGCAGGTCCAAAACAGAGTGTCTCTTAAGTCTATAGGCTACACTGATCCACTATTGTCTAGCAGACTCATAGCCAGATGGTTTGGATGGGCATCTAGTTTAGCTTGATAACTCTTGCTAAATCGGGTTATTTCTTCTCTTACTGTAGCAGTACGTGTATCACGGTGCAATACTTCATTGGTCACATACCATAGTGCCTCCAGGATGTTGCGAATGACTTTTGACTGAAAACGTTGGATTATGTCAATATTAGAATTACTAGTGGTTCCCCATAGTTGGATTCCATAGGTCCAGACAGGTTTTAGTACTACTTTGTACACTAGTAATTTGTTTTTAGTTGATAATTTAGATTTTCTATTCAAGAGCCAGGACAATTTTCTTTCTATACTTTAAATTTAGAGATAGTCGTTTGTTCCAAAGATGTGAGCGCCATGTTAGTCGTCGGTCAAGGTGCATCCCCAGATATTTGACTTCATTTGACTGAGGAATATTAACATTATTGAGAGTGACTGGGGGACAGTTGCCTGTTCTGGTCGTAAATGTCACGTGAGCAGATTTGTTTTCATTAACTTTCACTCTCCAGCTTTTAAGCCACTCTGACAGATCATCCAGTTCTGATTGAAGTAAATGAGAAGCTGTTCTTGGGTCTTCGTGAGAGGCTAATATGGCCGTATCATCAGCAAAGGTTGCCACGGTGATGTTAGCATTTACAGGTATATCAGCTGTGAATAAGATGTAGAGGATGGGACCTAAAACGCTGCCTTGAGAACCCCCGCTTCAATTTTGTGAAGTTGGGTATGGACTTCTGTAAATAAATGAAAATAAACAAATATTTTACATCTGACTTTTCAAAACTAAAACATGTGATTTTTGGTACAGGGTTAAAAATTACCTGAGATTTAACCCAGAAGGAACCTTGGTCTTCAATACCAACTGATGTGCCAATTCAGAATTTCTTAATATCAGTTGGTTATATTTGGGATTTTGATGTGGTTTAATTTTGTGAAGTGCTAAGGAACTTGGAATATATATATATATATATATATATATATATATATATATATATATATATATATTATATTATTTAGTTCACTGCATAGGGCTACTATTATAATTATTATTTTTAAAAGAAAATTACCAGAGTACCCTTCAAAATTCATTTTTAATTCACTGACACGTGTTTCGAGGTTTACCTCATGATCACAGTGCAGCTAATAACCTTAAACATAAAATTAAATAATCTGTAAATAAACAAAACAGTATGATAATTTTGTTAACATATGCTAAATTATCTATCTATATATGATTAATTACTTTTGATTTTTTTGATTGTTTCAAAGATTGGAATTTTTTTGTTGCGCCTGCATTATATTTAGTATATTAGTTTTGTCTTCTGAATAATTCATGTAAATGTGAAGCTCTTCTTTTGCATTCATTTTGTCACCTTTCTTTTCAATAGACAAAACTTCTAAACTTTCTTGCAGTGTACTTTCTAAACAATTTTGGTACACTGCAAGAAAGTTTAGAAGTTTTGTCTATTGAAAAGAAAGGTGACAAAATGAATGCAAAAGAAGAGCTTCACATTTACATGAATTATTCAGAAGACAAAACTAATATACTAAATATAATGCAGGCGCAACAAAAAAATCCAATCTTTGAAACAATCAAAAAAATCAAAAGTAATTAATCATATATAGATAGATAATTTAGCATATGTTAACAAAATTATCATACTGTTTTGTTTATTTACAGATTATTTAATTTTATGTTTAAGGTTATTAGCTGCACTGTGATCATGAGGTAAACCTCGAAACACGTGTCAGTGAATTAAAAATTGCGTGTTGCCTGCATCGCAAAAGACAAGGCAAAGCAAAATAAAATTGATTTTGTCTTGCATTTAGATGCAACTGGCAAGGTTGTACGTCCAGTTGAACAATGTAATGGTAAAAGAGTATTTTACTACTGCATGGTATTTCAAATTGATGATAACATCTTACCATTGTCAGAGTACATAACTTGCAAACATAATGCACTGTCTATTGGATCATGGTTGATCAAGTTGAAAGATTTTCTCTTAAACGAGAATAAATGGCCCTTCTGCAACAGAGTTGTTACAACATGCTCTTGGTAACTTACAGTTAGAGTGTACTATTAATGTAGACGAATTTGAAACTGATGAAAGTACAAAGAAAGAAGAAGAAGAAGAATTAGATTTTTCCAATAGTAAATCTTTGTATAGGAAAAGTCCATTTTTTAAGGACATATGTGCCATGAACAGTGATTTGTTTGTTAAACATGACATTATAAAATCTAGTGAAGGTAAATGTGACAAAGATGGTTACGGGGATTATGATGATGAATGTGACTCAGAAAACAGTTCAACAGAACAAATTGCAGAAGGTGAAGTTAAAAATCCTTATTATTGCCCTAATGTTGCAAAGGTTATTGCTAAGAGATATGTTGCCTACCTGCCTATGTGGTCGGGAATTTTATTGAAAGGTGATAAATACGATATGGCAGTACATAGAATGAGCAATGCACCTGTTGAGAATTGGTTCGGTCAGGTAAAAAACATGATACTCGATGGACAAACAAATCTGAGAGCAAATCGATTTGTCCGAAAAGTTAAGAGTGTAATCAAAGCTCGATGTAAAGAAATAACAATGAACATTCCAAAGGAAGGTTGCTGTGGTCGGAAAAAACAGACGAGATTAGGTAAAAGAAAACTAAAACTAACAACTAAAGGGAAATCAAAAGGTAATACAGAGATAAAAAAAAAAGGAAGTCAACAATAAATAAACCTGGTATGCTGTTGTTGTCGGACGGGGATGTCGACGTAATTGAAGAGTCTTGGGATAAACCACCTAAATCACCCCGACGTAACTACTTTGAATCGCAGTACCTTCAACAACACGTCAAAGAACCATTCAGGATGGAAGATGATGATAAACTCAAGATTACAAGTTTGGTGATGAAAAATAGATTGATAAAAGACCCAAATTTTTACACACAGTTGAACCCTAGGATTAATTATCAGGTATGTACAATTGTAAATCGTAATGGCTCAAAATGCTGTTTGAATATAGATGATATTGAATGCCTACGAGGTCAAACTTGGTTAGACAGCACTGTAATTGAAGCTATAGGCTATATGCTTCTGGAAAAGGATACAACAGGCACTTGTGTTATTTTCCATGACAATCTAGCAACATTAGCACTGGTCGGAGGCCAAACATTCGAACGCTCACACTGGTTGGTGGAAAAATCAATAAACAATATTGGTGATGCTACAAAATTATTCTTTCCTATAAATATTGATAATGTACATTGGGTTTTAGGTTATGCCAATGTGCAGGAACAAACATTCTATTTGTTAGATCCAGCATTGACTTTTGTTCAGGTAAATACAATTGAGTCCATTTTCAGTAACTTTTTACACTTTTACTCAAGTCTCACACAAACAAGCATAAGTGTTTTGAAAAAGAACTGGTTTCAAGGTAAATTAATTAACCCTGCCCAAACTGATAACTACAACTGTGGAGTTTTCATTACATACTTCATAGAACAACTGATATCACAGAACCATATTGAGTGTCAGTTCAATGCAGACATATATAGAACTGTTTTATTCAAAAGGTTGCTGGAATCTTCAAGTGACATGTTATACACTTGTTACATTTGTAAGAGAGAGTTGACTGACGTACCAAGAGATAACCAGGATCAGTCTGTTGAGTGCACTACATGTCAAAGATGGTTCCATGTAAGCAAACGATGTCTACCGTGTGATGTGCCTAGCTCTATGGAGGTATTAAAAAAAAAAGATCTATATTGCCTACTGTGCAGAAGCTACTACAGTAACTATTTAAAACAACAGTAAATGACGAATATTTGACAAGTTGCTTTCATAAAGGCGTCATGTGTTCACCTATGCATGTGTAAAAATATCATGTAAATTGTTTCGGGTCGACAATAAAAGAGAGAGGGAGTGGACGGCTTTATGGAAGGAGGATGCCATAAAACACAATTATTTTAAGTATTACTGAATACTGTTATATTTAATATGTTGTTGTAACAAAAAAACCTGAATATAATTTACAAATTAACACTATTATAAGAGTTACAAAATGTTCATGTTAAATATAAGTGGAGAGGGTTAGGGCGGCTTTAGGGGAGGAGGAGGCTGCAAAAAAATTGAATAAAGAAACATTAGATAGACTCATTAGCTTCAATTACATACCATAAAATATATGTTTTTACGAAGCGTTTATGAGTTACGAGTTATTGCTGAGATGTCAACACCGGGTTAGCGATCGTTTTCTAGGCAAGTCTTTATTAATCAAACTGAGATTCGACACTATTAAATAGTCAACAGGTGTTAGGGAAAACCTGTCAGAATGTGTATATTGTAAGTAAAAACTATTATTATTAGTTTAAACTGGGTTTAGAACGTTTTTACTACCCAAACATAGCCTAGACTGATAGTGAAAAATCTTAGAAAATGCACAAGTTAACATTACAATTACATATATTTTCAATGATCGTGACGGTATCTCATAGTGATAACCTTGTAGATAGACTCATTAGCTTTAATTACATAGCATAAAATATATGTTTTTACGAAGCGTTTATGAGTTACGAGTTATTGCTGAGATGTCAACACCGGGTTGGCGATCGTTTTCTAAGCAAGTCTTTATTAATCAAACTGAGATTCGACACTATTAAATAGTCAACAGGTGTTAAGTAAAACTGTCAGAATGTGTATATTGTAAGTAAAAACTATTATTATTATTTTAAACTGGGTTTAGAACGTTTTTACTACCCAAACATAGCCTAGACTGATAGTGAAAAATCTTTGAAAATGCACAAGTTGAGATTACAATTACATATATTTTCAATGATCGTGACGGTATCCCATAGTGATAATCTTGTAGATAGACTCATTAGCTTTAATTACATACCATAAAATATATGTTTTTACGAAGCGTTTATGAGTTACGAGTTATTGCTGAGATGTCAACACCGGGTTAGCGATCGTTTTCTAAGTAAGTCTTTATTAATCAAACTGAGATTCGACACTATTAAATAGTCAACAGGTGTTAAGTAAAACTGTCAGAATGTGTATATTGTAAGTAAAAACTATTATTATTATTTTAAACTGGGTTTAGAACGTTTTTACTACCCAAACATAGCCTAGACTGATAGTGAAAAATCTTTGAAAATGCACAAGTTGAGATTACAATTACATATATTTTCAATAATCGTGACGGTATCCCATAGTGATAATCTTGTAGATAGACTCATTAGCTTTAATTACATACCATAAAATATATGTTTTTACGAAGCGTTTATGAGTTACGAGTTATTGCTGAGATGTCAACACCGGGTTGGCGATCGTTTTCTAAGCAAGTCTTTATTAATCGAATAGAGAAATTATACAGTATTACATGGTAAACCTGTGTCAGTTACACTGTCAGACAATGGATATTTTTAATATAAACTATTATTATTGGTTTAAACTCGGTTTCTAACGGTTTTTCTGCCCAAACTTAGCCTAGACTGATAGTGAAAAATCATTGAAAATGCACAAGTTGAGATTACAATTACATATATTTTCAATGATCGTGACGGTATCCCATAGTGATAATCTTGTAGATAGACTCATTAGCTTCAATTACATACCATAAAATATATGTTTTTACGAAGCGTTTATGAGTTACGAGTTATTGCTGAGATGTCAACACCGGGTTAGCGATCGTTTTCTAGGCAAGTCTTTATTAATCAAACTGAGATTCGACACTATTAAATAGTCAACAGGTGTTAGGGAAAACCTGTCAGAATGTGTATATTGTAAGTAAAAACTATTATTATTAGTTTAAACTGGGTTTAGAACGTTTTTACTACCCAAACATAGCCTAGACTGATAGTGAAAAATCTTAGAAAATGCACAAGTTAACATTACAATTACATATATTTTCAATGATCGTGACGGTATCTCATAGTGATAACCTTGTAGATAGACTCATTAGCTTTAATTACATACCATAAAATATATGTTTTTACGAAGCGTTTATGAGTTACGAGTTATTGCTGAGATGTCAACACCGGGTTGGCGATCGTTTTCTAAGCAAGTCTTTATTAATCAAACTGAGATTCGACACTATTAAATAGTCAACAGGTGTTAAGTAAAACTGTCAGAATGTGTATATTGTAAGTAAAAACTATTATTATTATTTTAAACTGGGTTTAGAACGTTTTTACTACCCAAACATAGCCTAGACTGATAGTGAAAAATCTTTGAAAATGCACAAGTTGAGATTACAATTACATATATTTTCAATGATCGTGACGGTATCCCATAGTGATAATCTTGTAGATAGACTCATTAGCTTTAATTACATACCATAAAATATATGTTTTTACGAAGCGTTTATGAGTTACGAGTTATTGCTGAGATGTCAACACCGGGTTAGCGATCGTTTTCTAAGTAAGTCTTTATTAATCAAACTGAGATTCGACACTATTAAATAGTCAACAGGTGTTAAGTAAAACTGTCAGAATGTGTATATTGTAAGTAAAAACTATTATTATTATTTTAAACTGGGTTTAGAACGTTTTTACTACCCAAACATAGCCTAGACTGATAGTGAAAAATCTTTGAAAATGCACAAGTTGAGATTACAATTACATATATTTTCAATAATCGTGACGGTATCCCATAGTGATAATCTTGTAGATAGACTCATTAGCTTTAATTACATACCATAAAATATATGTTTTTACGAAGCGTTTATGAGTTACGAGTTATTGCTGAGATGTCAACACCGGGTTGGCGATCGTTTTCTAAGCAAGTCTTTATTAATCGAATAGAGAAATTATACAGTATTACATGGTAAACCTGTGTCAGTTACACTGTCAGACAATGGATATTTTTAATATAAACTATTATTATTGGTTTAAACTCGGTTTCTAACGGTTTTTCTGCCCAAACTTAGCCTAGACTGATAGTGAAAAATCATTGAAAATGCACAAGTTGAGATTACAATTACATATATTTTCAATTATCGTGACGGTATCCCATAGTGATAATCTTGTAGATAGACTCATTAGCTTTAATTACATACCATAAAATATATGTTTTTACGAAGCGTTTATGAGTTACGAGTTATTGCTGAGATGTCAACACCGGGTTAGCGATCGTTTTCTAAGTAAGTCTTTATTAATCAAACTGAGATTCGACACTATTAAATAGTCAACAGGTGTTAAGTAAAACTGTCAGAATGTGTATATTGTAAGTAAAAACTATTATTATTATTTTAAACTGGGTTTAGAACGTTTTTACTACCCAAACATAGCCTAGACTGATAGTGAAAAATCTTTGAAAATGCACAAGTTGAGATTACAATGACATATATTTTCAATAATCGTGACGGTATCCCATAGTGATAATCTTGTAGATAGACTCATTAGCTTTACTTACATACCATAAAATATATGTTTTTACGAAGCGTTTATGAGTTACGAGTTATTGCTGAGATGTCAACACCGGGTTGGCGATCGTTTTCTAAGCAAGTCTTTATTAATCGAATAGAGAAATTATACAGTATTACATGGTAAACCTGTGTCAGTTACACTGTCAGACAATGGATATTTTTAATATAAACTATTATTATTGGTTTAAACTCGGTTTCTAACGGTTTTTCTGCCCAAACTTAGCCTAGACTGATAGTGAAAAATCATTGAAAATGCACAAGTTGAGATTACAATTACATATATTTTCAATGATCGTGACGGTATCCCATAGTGATAATCTTGTAGATAGACTCATTAGCTTCAATTACATACCATAAAATATATGTTTTTACGAAGCGTTTATGAGTTACGAGTTATTGCTGAGATGTCAACACCGGGTTAGCGATCGTTTTCTAGGCAAGTCTTTATTAATCAAACTGAGATTCGACACTATTAAATAGTCAACAGGTGTTAGGGAAAACTGTCAGAATGTGTATATTGTAAGTAAAAACTATTATTATTAGTTTAAACTGGGTTTAGAACGTTTTTACTACCCAAACATAGCCTAGACTGATAGTGAAAAATCTTAGAAAATGCACAAGTTAACATTACAATTACATATATTTTCAATGATCGTGACGGTATCTCATAGTGATAACCTTGTAGATAGACTCATTAGCTTTAATTACATACCATAAAATATATGTTTTTACGAAGCGTTTATGAGTTACGAGTTATTGCTGAGATGTCAACACCGGGTTGGCGATCGTTTTCTAAGCAAGTCTTTATTAATCAAACTGAGATTCGACACTATTAAATAGTCAACAGGTGTTAAGTAAAACTGTCAGAATGTGTATATTGTAAGTAAAAATTATTATTATTATTTTAAACTGGGTTTAGAACGTTTTTACTACCCAAACATAGCCTAGACTGATAGTGAAAAATCTTTGAAAATGCACAAGTTGAGATTACAATTACATATATTTTCAATGATCGTGACGGTATCCCATAGTGATAATCTTGTAGATAGACTCATTAGCTTTAATTACATACCATAAAATATATGTTTTTACGAAGCGTTTATGAGTTACGAGTTATTGCTGAGATGTCAACACCGGGTTAGCGATCGTTTTCTAAGTAAGTCTTTATTAATCAAACTGAGATTCGACACTATTAAATAGTCAACAGGTGTTAAGTAAAACTGTCAGAATGTGTATATTGTAAGTAAAAACTATTATTATTATTTTAAACTGGGTTTAGAACGTTTTTACTACCCAAACATAGCCTAGACTGATAGTGAAAAATCTTTGAAAATGCACAAGTTGAGATTACAATTACATATATTTTCAATAATCGTGACGGTATCCCATAGTGATAATCTTGTAGATAGACTCATTAGCTTTAATTACATACCATAAAATATATGTTTTTACGAAGCGTTTATGAGTTACGAGTTATTGCTGAGATGTCAACACCGGGTTGGCGATCGTTTTCTAAGCAAGTCTTTATTAATCGAATAGAGAAATTATACAGTATTACATGGTAAACCTGTGTCAGTTACACTGTCAGACAATGGATATTTTTAATATAAACTATTATTATTGGTTTAAACTCGGTTTCTAACGGTTTTTCTGCCCAAACTTAGCCTAGACTGATAGTGAAAAATCATTGAAAATGCACAAGTTGAGATTACAATTACATATATTTTCAATGATCGTGACGGTATCCCATAGTGATAATCTTGTAGATAGACTCATTAGCTTTAATTACATACCATAAAATATATGTTTTTACGAAGCGTTTATGAGTTACGAGTTATTGCTGAGATGTCAACACCGGGTTAGCGATCGTTTTCTAGGCAAGTCTTTATTAATCAAACTGAGATTCGACACTATTAAATAGTCAACAGGTGTTAGGGAAAACTGCCAGAATGTGTATATTGTAAGTAAAAACTATTATTATTATTTTAAACTGGGTTTAGAACGTTTTTACTACCCAAACATAGCCTAGACTGATAGTGAAAAATCTTTGAAAATGCACAAGTTGAGATTACAATTACATATATTTTCAATGATCGTGACGGTATCCCATAGTGATAATCTTGTAGATAGACTCATTAGCTTTAATTACATACCATAAAATATATGTTTTTACGAAGCGTTTACGAGTTACGAGTTATTGCTGAGATGTCAACACCGGGTTGATGGATGTCTTAAAAACGAGTTTTTATTAATTTAACAGTATCGTGACGGTGTCACATAGCAATTAGGTTTTAGATAAACTAAACAGCTTTTGGTCCTAAATAAAATAAAATAGGTTTAATAATAAATAAAATAATATGTGTCTCAAATGTAATATAAATCATCTCTTTTTTGAGGTTAGATTTTCATATTGGCGGGAATGTGATGTCTGCAAAAAGGCGGTAATAATCGTTTTTGAGGTTATGTTGCATACTGATGTGGCTGCCATCTTGTTTGTTTCTGTCAGCTGGTCATGTGACGTCATTGTTTAAATACCCTGAACAATAAAGGAGATGTGATGTCATAGTTTAAATACCCTCTTTCTGGAGTTATGGATGATTCCTTGCCAGTTTCACACACATGCTAATCTCTTACCTCAACAACAGAAAGCAACAAACTACAGTGAATTTTACTTCTAAATCAAGAAACAATTCTTTTCTCAAATTGCCCCAATCACAGTTGGAGTCCCTCAAGGATCTATTTTAGGCCCAGTTCTTTTTTTAATTTATATAAATGACATTTCTTTTTCAAGCTCTATTCCGCAACATTCTTTAACAATTTTTGCCGACGATACGTCCTTATTCATGAAAAACCGAGACATAACGGAACTTGAAAGAGATACTTTTGGCCAGCTCAACACTATTTCTCAATACTTTTCTGAAATTAACCTGCATATTAACTCTAAAAAAACCCAATACATGTTCATAACTACAGCTCAAAAGAAAAAAATGACTAGATAGGGCTGGCTTCGTGGCACCTTCTGTGCTTTTGGATGAAGAGATGCTTGAGGAATCTTCTTCAGTGGACTATTTGGGAGTGAGGTTGGACGATGGTCTTAGGTGGTCAGAACATGTCGATAAATTAGCATCTTTTTTAACCTCGAATGTTTTTGTTCTTAGAAATCTGACTGTCTTCAATAATTTAGCTTTAAGTAGACTAGTCTATTTTAGTTTGATCGAAAGTCATTTAAGGTATTCGATAGTGCTTTGGGGCTTGTCTAGTAAATTGAATCATAGACGAATTTTCATAATACAGAAAAAAGCAATTAGATGTATCTCTAGGCTTCGGCCTAGCGATTCATGTGGGGAGAAGTTCAAAGAGTTGCAGATCCTCACCGTTCCATCTCTTTATATTTACGAAACAATTCTATATGCTAAGGAAACCAATCAGATACAGGCTCATCAACATTCATATTTTACTAGAAACATAATGTAAATCCGTCTGTACAGCACAATTTAAAGCTTTATGAATCAAAACCAGGTTATGCCGGCTTGAAATATTTTTCAAAACTTCCCTCAGCTATTAAAGAAATCAGTGACATTAAGAAGTTCAAGACTAATTTAAAGCAACATCTTATTGAGAAGAGCTATTATGATTCGCCACAATTTTCCTGATTTCTATATTTTTTCTGACTTCTTCCTGAACGGGTCCTTTTTTCTTTTTCTTTTTCATTTTCATTGAGACATTCCAAAGCACTAATACCTCACCGGTACTTTGGTATTATACGGATGCCACCCTTATACAGCGCGCTGCGGCAGTTATGTTAGGATGGGTTATCATAAAAATGATTGTAGGACTTTCCTTGTTTCGTTACGAATCGAATGATACCTGATGAGTCATACTTCCGGCCGCCAAACCCCCTCCAAATAGGCCAAGGTCGGGTCGTTGACCGGAGCGCGCGCATCACCTGTCACCGCCTGTATCTGGGTAAGTGTCATGAGTGATTTATTGCCGTGCACTACGTTACATTTGTTTTCATAATAAGTGACGTTCTTTTGGTGTGGGATTTACCTCGAAATGAAGAGGAAACCGTACGTATTTTTATGATAACCCATCCTAACATAACTGCCGCAGCGCGCTGTATATTTTGCGGAGTACATGTGGCGATCGGGTGTGGCTGCTAGCGGCGGCGACGCATTCAACACGATCCTAGCGGACATCGCTGCCTTTTGGGAGGTACAACACAAAGACCGCTCATCAGAATGATGTAAAATTTGTACAGTAAGTCAATAAAAGTACGTTTTTTCGAATTATGTAGTTATCCTTTGTATCCGGTAAAAATTTAACCTCCAAACATAGTGGCATCCGTATAATACCAAAGTACCACCTCACCTTATAGCACCTGATTGGACAACGTCGGTCTTCGACAACCTTAGAGATAGTTAATTATGACGGGTCCCATGCCTCTGGGTCTACAGGACGTACGAAGGAGGTAACAGGAGGTAACAGGTAACATAACAAGTTGTATTACCTATTTTTCAGTAGGCTTAGCTTGTTATAGTTTATAGTAAATCCTACTACTTTTCAACAGAAATGTCCTACTTTTCGACTGAAATATCCTATTTTTCAACGAAAATGTCCTACTTGTTAGCCATCAAAAACCGCTTGGACCCCTGCTTAGAATAAGAACAATTTTATTTATGAACATATCTTGTTTATTTATGAACGTATACCGACCAAACTTGGTGTATGGTTATACCTGGTTGTGGGCTATTGTTATTTGCACAAAAACCCATTTTTACCGAGATAGTTCCTGTAGCAGCAAACCTGCATACTCAGCCCCATGTTATTCTTAAGGAGAATAAGTGAAATATTATGTAGCCTAACCCTTAATTATGAACACAAATTAATAAAACTTAGTATGTGGCATCACCTAGTTGAGTTATATTAATATTTTAATAAAAAAATATGTCCCTTGTTGCAGCAAACCTATGTACTCAGCTCCCATATTATTCTTGTGGAGAATAATTACAATTTTATATTATATCGCTTATTTATGAACTTGCGGTGGTATGAATTTTATGCGGTATCAAGTTAAGACATAATATATATGCAATGGAAATTCGCTGAGTACGCAGGTTTGCTGTGACAGGGTTACTTATTATTTGATTGTCTATGATAGCGCCATTTTGTAAAATTCAACATGTTGAACTTTACAAAACATGTTGTGTTAGACAACACTGTCCAAACCTTTCAAAATCATGTGGGCACCTTGGAAATAAAACCCGTAACCTCTTGCACCAAAATCCAAAATAATAACTTACCTGTTAAGCTAGCAAGGCTAACTTTAACACTGACTGTTAGACCACTCAATGTTGTTTGGATAATGCTGCTCCATCATTGAACTGGCAACACTGCCA
Source organism: Allygus modestus (assembly GCA_963675035.1). NCBI lineage: Eukaryota > Metazoa > Arthropoda > Insecta > Hemiptera > Cicadellidae > Allygus > Allygus modestus. The sequence goes on from OY776112.1 coordinate 118,377,109, forward strand.
TCTCCAGAGCAGTAGAGTCACTGCTAGCACCAAGCCCCTAGCTTCCAGTAAATAAAACATCCTCTTTAATACTTTTAGCTGCATTGGTTTGTTTTTTTATAGGGAGAACAAATGGAATGGGCAACCTGGTATCGTTAACACGTTGGATGCGGAGGACGATAATTCCCGCCCTCTAATTAACATCGAAACTTATACAGGGTGAGTTTCTACTGACGCCCATAACTTCGCCAGGGGATTCTAATGATAAAAAGGAACAAAAAAGTTCCCGTAAACGCTATCCCAATTCCGAACCGTTTGGTCATAATTGAGAAATTTGTGTTTTCTACAAAATATTGGACTTTGTCCCATTATTAGCGAATTTCCCCTATAGGGAAGAAGCTATTACCGTAGGTCTCATGGTAAGACTTAAGCCCGAGACCATGATAACTTTTCATTTTGAGGTCCCCAGATGCCAAAAACACCATTCGTTCAAATTTTTATATATGTATATATATATATATATATATATATATATATATATATGTGTCCGTAAGCACGATAACTCTCGTAAAAAAGGTCCGATGTTAATGAAATTTGGTACAAATATGTAAAGTACCATTTATTTGAACGAGTTCGAAAACCAGATGAATCGCACCATCCGAAGGGGGGTTTTTGGGGGGTTTTGTACCCCAAAAATGTGTTTTTTGGGGTTTTCACAGGTAATTTAAATTTAAATCAAATTTTAATTTATACCATTAGGTTGAGCTTAAAAAAACAAACAATTTGGTATTTTTATCATTGCTCTACGTCAATTGGTTACCAAGATATTGAAAGTGCTCAACACAGTACGTTGTCTAATGTTATTCTTATGGAGAAAAAGAAAAATTGTATATCTCGCTTATTTATGAACATAAACTGACGAAATTTGGTATATGGCTTCATATGGTTGTGATTTATTGTTGTTTGCACAAAAAAACTATTTTTCGCCTATGGTTCCTGTAGCAGCAAACCTAGGTACTCGGTCCCCATGTTATTCTTATGGAAAATACTTAAAATGTTATATATCGCTTATTTATGAATGTATATGGATGAAACTTGGTATGTGACTTCAAATACATGAGATCTATTGGTATTTGCATAAAAACCCATATTTTGTGTGCCTTGTTGCAGCAAACCTGCGTACTCATCTCCAATGTTATTCTTATGGACATTAATTAATATTTTAAATATCGCTTGTCTGTGAATACATTTCTTACGAATCCTGTGAAGTGTTTTAATGTGTTATGTTATATGTTCATTCGAAATTCGCTGAGTATGCAGGTTTGCTGCGACGGGGGTATTTACTGTATAAAAATGAAACCAGTTAACCTAGCGATTGATATTTAAAATAATTAGAAAGGTCATTAAATTTGCTATAAAACCAAGGTTACTTGTACAAATTTCATTTCATACATCGGTTCCTAGCCAAATTGAAATGAAAAATATGCTATAATTAGTTATTTAGGCTAAGTTTAAAGACCCTTTTTTGTTACTTCAATCTGGTGCAACGCGATGTCCAACTGGATAAAAACTTCCTCATTTAATAAGCTTTAAATTGATATGCTATTTTAAACTGTTGTAGGCGGGAATGACAGAAAAACTACTATCAGCCTAAATAAAAACACGGTTTACGAGTGAGGGTATTCTTATTAATAATACAAGGCAAATGACTACAAAATTGTTATACGGTAACTCAATGTTTACTTTGCATTAACAAATTAATTACAAGCCTTCAGAATGACCAATGCTGATTGCTACTTGAGTAAGTTTTCGAAATGACCACCATTTTGTCTAATGCAGATACGTTTTCTCAGCTCTCTCACAGTAAATCACTGAGTAGATTATTATTAGTAGGTTTGTTACCTTGCTAAAACCAAATCAGTAAACAGTGTTTTACTTTAGTTTGGTGGTAGTTTTTCTGTCATTCCCACCTACAACAGTTTAAAATAGCATATCAATTTAAAGCTTATTAAATGAGGAGGTTTTTTAATCTAGTTGGACATCGCGTTGCACCAGATTAAAGTAACAAAAAAGGGTCTTTAAACTTAGCCTAAATAATTAATTATAGCATATTTTCAATTTCAACTTGGCTAGGAACCGATGTATGAAATGAAATTTTTACATGTAACCTTGGTTTTATAGCAAATTTAATGCCCTTTCTAATTATTTTATATATCAATCGCTAGGTTAATTGGTTTTATTTTTATAAAGTAAATAGTAGGACAAAGTCCAATATTTTGTAGAAAAAACAAATTTCTCCATTATGACCAAACGGTTCGGAATCGGACTAGCGTTTACTGGAACTTTTTTGTTCCTTTTTATCATTAGAATCCCCTGGCGAAGTTATGGGCGTCAGTAGAAACTCACCCTGTATGTGATTTTCATGTTTAAACATGTTTGTCAGCATTGAATGTGTTAATAAAGTGTGTATAAAAACAAAAAGTACAGACCAATGATTTTTAAACTTACAAAATGCAATTAACTAAACAATACGTGGATCATATATTATTTTATACACATTTATAAATTATAAACATCCAAATTATGGTTCTGATTTGAAGTTTACAGTTATTTAATTATAAAAATATAAATTTATTAAATACCTAAGTTATCTTGACTTTAAATTCAATAAATAGGCAGATTTTTGTAAGAGGAGCATTTTAAAAAGCTATTAAAATTATTAGGACATACTTGAATAACTAGTAGGGCCTAACTGTGCTAGGTGTACTTTTTCCTATCCATGCCTAAATCTAAAACTAACACTGACCACAACACATGCTTCGTTTTACCCTCAGTTTCAATTTCAACCCTATAATTTAATCTCACACAGGGTGAGGCATATGTAGGCTATACATCACCATCAATAATCATCACTTTTGTAATTTTAACTCAAAATAGTAAAAAATAACGATTTGCGATACAGGCGACTCGATTTTCCCATGCTACTATACCAGCGTTACCAATTCTACTACGCCACGGCCTTCTTTAAAGACGACTGAGGTTGATGGACCTACTCCTCATGTGAGGCAGGTGACTGCAGCTAGTACAAAGTTATTTCATCCGCAGCAAGGTGGGCAGCTGCTGTCGACAGGAGGAGGAAATGTGTTCAACGTGGTGCAGCCGATGCAGATGCAGACTGTCACGGTGGACGGTCAGGAGGCACTGTTCATCCCTGCAGGGGGACAACAGGTAATATATGTCAGTAAGGGAAAATAATTTTGCCAACAATTTAGGTTATTTGCAGAGTTACCATTTATGAAATAATTTAACTGTTAATTGGTCAAAATTTGGATTATGAACAACAATCTTTTAGATATAATTTTTTTTATAAACGAGAAGTTACCCCTACCACTTGCCTGTGTTGCCTTAAAGACTCTACAGATACAAAATTGCACCCCCACTCTCGAATAGTGATGTTATAAAAGCAGTTGTTAGTTTAGCGTCAGCGATCTCGCTTCATTTGTAATAAATGTAATAATAGCAGTCATGTCGAATTGGTGTTTAAGGCGTGAGTTTGACGTAATGAAGTTTCCCAGATTGAGCCTGGATGTTATGGTTATCTTTTTGGAGATGAGAAATTGTTAGGCCCTTGTTAATTCCTGATTTTTCTATTTTTAAATCAATACAGTATTTATGTTAGTTTATATATATTGAAGTATTGTTTATTAATTTAAAATTATATTTGATGTCATGTTCATTTACAGGGATTTCCACCTTTAAGCAACCCGGACCGAACAGGGTCAAATTGACGATTACAAATATCTGTGTTCGGGTGGCGGTGTTCTCACTATAAATTGTTTTTCTATAAGTTTGTCCCGACTTATTTGGTTAGGGCCTATCTGTACATTGACAATGTGTTACTTTTGTCCATAATCCTCAAACCCTATTTTATATTTACTAAAAAACAATCAATTTTTAGATGATTTCTGTTCTAAAAATGCATTATATTTTCAAATACATACTTATGGAAATTTTAAAATGAGTTATCCTCTTTAAAAAGATTTCCATGGCTTTCAGGTGGATTGTAATTTCAAATATATACTATTTAAAATTTATTTTATTTTCAAATATATACTTAGGGAAATTTAAAAATGAGTTATCCTCTGTAAAATGATTTCCATGGCTTTCAGGTGCAGCTGGCTGGGGGCCAGACCTTGCTGACGCCTACAGGCCAGCTGATCCGCAGCCCTAATGTTTTGCCTACCAGCATCCTGCAGGGGCAGACACTGCAGTTCCCTGGAGGTAAGGCTATTAGTAATAATCCTACAGCTATTGACACGGGAGACCCCAGGACTACTATTGAAGCTCCTAACTTGATACCCTTTTAATTTCTCCCCCTTTACATAGTATGTGGAGAAAGTATAGTTTTTTTTTGAATTTGAGTTACTGGTGGAAATTCGTTGTGATGCTCCCTGAACCAAAAAAAATGGTTTTTGAGGTGATGTCCGTCTGCCTGTGTACAGTCCTAGAGACGACACCAACAGACCGTTTTTGATCAAATTTGGTATGTAGGTACTCATCCACGGTATCTTCAAGCATTTTAATTTGTGTAAATTTATGATTTAAATAGTAATTATCCAGCAAAACGGCTAAAAAACACAAACCATTCATATTCTCAAAAAAGCTCCTACGATTTTAGTTTATAGTACTATAGGTCTCTAAAACGCACATCCCACATTTTAGCGAATTTCCCCTATAGGGAAGAAGCTATTACCGTACTCGGCATGGTAAGACCTAGGCCCGGAACCATGATCACTTTTCGTTTTGAGGTCCCCAGACCCCAAAAACACCATTCGTTTGAAACTGTATATATATATATATATATATATGTGTGTGTCCGTGGGTGCGATAACTCTTGTACAAAAGGTCCGATTTTGACGAAATTTAATACAAACGTGTAAAGCGGCATTTATGACTTTAAGTTCGAAAACCAGACAGATCGGCCTATCCGAAGGGGTATTTTGGGGGGCTTTTGTACCCCAAAAATGGGTTTTTTGTGTTTTTTACATGTAATTTTTGAAAAAGTAAAATTTTATTTTTTTCCATTGGAATCAGCTTAAAAAGACGCAAAATTTGGTGTTTTAATCATTGCTCTACGTCAATTGGTTACTGAGATATTGAAAGTGCTTAACACGGTACGTTGTCCAATGCTATTCTTATGGAGGATAAGAAAAATTGTATATCTCGCTTATTTATTAACTTATCCTGATGAAACTTGGTATATTGCTTCATTTAATTGTGGTCTATTGATATTTGCACAAAAACCCATTTTTTGGCCTATAGTCCCCGTAGCAGCAAACCTGCATACTCAGCCTCATGTTATTCTTATGGAGAATAAGTAACGTGTTATCCCCTTTAATTAACAACATAAATTAATTGACCTTGGTAGGTGGCTTTACGTAGTTGAGTTATATTGATATTTGTATAAAACCCAATTTTAGTGTTCCTTATTTCAGCAAACCTGCATACTCAGCTGCCATGTTATTCTTATGGAGAATAATTAAAATGTCATAAATCGTTTATTTATGAATGTATAGTGATGAAACTTGGTATGTGGCTTTATGTGGTATGAAGATAAATTTATATGCATTGGAAATTCGCTGAGTATGCAGCTACGGGGGCATTTAGAAAATATCGGGTTTAGAAATTACAAGGCTTAAAAGGTCCCAAAATTCATTTTTTAATTTTTTTTCTATAACTGCAAGTTTTCAATAAAATTTACTAATCCTCATTAAAAAAGTTCAAAATATTAAATTAATTAGTATTTTGAATTATTATTCTAATGGATTTGGATTTATTATTGATTTTATTTATCTGTCGCTTCTAGTGTTTAGAATTACATATATTTAATTTTAAACAGTGAATCAATAGGTAGGTCCAAATAAATCAATAATAAATGTATAATTTTGTTATACAATTAAAAAAATCTTTTATTTAAAAACAAATTTACCCAGAGGAAATCTTCCATTTAGCAACTGCTGGAAGGTTAAAAGCCTCTAAAGTACACACTTGGTACTGAATGCTATTGGTTAGCTTCTGATTGGTGAAATGACATTCCACCTCTTATGATTACAAAAGTAGTACCGGGCCAGATCTTGACAAATATTGGCAAATATGATTAGGCCTACTTTTAGTGGGATCCGACTAATCCTTTGTACAAGCCCGATTTGATTATTTTATAATGCCCATTAATGTCTGTTCCATTATCCTTTCACACAAGGAATTTGCGTGCACTTAGTAAACAGTGACCAAAATAATCATGTTTTGACAAACAAACGTAACTTGGTAAGGTGACTGTAGAATCAGAATCAGAAATAGGCCTACTTTATTAAAAATTTATAACAAAGTACAAATACAGAATGCCATATCTGTACTATGTTTGGAGAGGGAAAGTCATTACTGTGCATGCATTAACCAAAGTATAAAATAAATGTTATATGTAGTTGGTGAAGAGCACAAATGTTAATGAGTAATGTCGTGGGCTTATTAACAGATGTTAACATTCGTAACAGGTGGCATGTTGATTACTTGACCTGGTTATGTGTGCCAGGCAATAATATTTGCAACAACCACTGTAATACTATGTACTAGCTGATGTACCCGTTCTTCGTACGGGTTAGAAAGGTTAAATACAGTGAAATAATACACGGGTGAATTAATACAAAACTAATAAAAACACTCACTACCTATTTTTAATGCAACATAACCCTAATTTAAATGAAAACACCAGTTGCATCAATGTTTGTTTTAAAACATCAACTAAATAAATGGTATCAGGAAACTGACACATACTTTCTCCCTTTTAGCCCAACTTTAATGAATAATTACTTTTTATTTACTACATATAGAATACAAAGCACGGTCGAATGTACAGAAAATCTTGTAAACAAGTTGTTTTAAAAAATATCCACCCAAATCCCTGCTTTGAAGGCACTACAGAATCCATTGCTACACTCGTGGTTTTATGAGGGGAAATGCCCCCTATCCCCCCCCAGGGTTATTAAGGGGCAACATATTTCGAATTTCCTCTGTTGGTCAATGCTAACTTGACAAGCATATCAAGTTTGAATGAAATTTATCCGTAAATGAGAGAGAAATAGTAATTTTTGTATTTTCCATAAGAATAACATTGGACAACGTACTGTGTTTACCGTAAAATGAAAATTCCAATTTTCTCCGCAACCAGCAATTGTAGAATAGTAATTCAAAATACTAAATTAACACAGAAGTTAATATTCCTATGTGTTGCACGGGTTCAAGATCCACCTTCGAGTAAAGTTTCAGCCCAGTCGGTTTAGTAGTTTTTGCGTTTACCCGGAACAACAGACAGAAACCACCTCTTCTTTATAATATTACTAGCTGATGACCCCGTTCTTCGCACAGGTGTTTTCTTTACCCGTTCTTTAGTCAATGCAATTTGCATTTTAGATAGCTTGAAACAGCTGTTCTTGCTTCTGCTCTTTAAGCTGTCAAATGGAAGTATCCACAGCTGTTTGCATTACACTTTCTGAATGTTTACTTACTTCTGAAATGTAAACATTGAAACTTAGGACGTTCATGGGGCGTAGCCCAAGGGGATTTTAAGGAAGTGAATAGGCCTATGTGTTGCATGGGTTCAAGATCTACCTTTGTGTAAAGTTTCAGCCCAGTCGGTTCAGTAGTTTTTGCGTTCACCCGGAACATCAGACAGGCAGACAGAAACCACCTCTTTTTTATAATATTATAGATAGATATAGACTAGCTGATGTAACCTTTCTTCGCACGGCTTAGAAAGGTAAGTTAGCTGTCAAATGGAATTATCCACAGCTGTTCGCATTTCAGTTTCTGAATGTTTACTTTCTTCTGAAATGTAAATATTGAAACTTAGGACGTTCATGGGGCGTAGCCCGAGGGGATTATAAGGAAGTGAATAGGCCTATGTGTTGCAAGAGTTCAAGATCTACCTTTGTGTAAAGTTTCAGCCCAGTCGGTTCAGTAGTTTTGGCGTTTACCCGGAACATCACACAGACAGACAGACAGAAACCACTTCTTCTTTATCATATTATAGATAGATAACTCCTAGTAGTTTATTATTTGCTTTAGAATTAGTTGTGTTGATAAGAAATAATAATGGCTTATAGGAGCTATAGCCTCAAACCGTTGGTGTTTGTGTATGTACTAATTACATTTCGCATGCTGAGGAAAATAATTCAGTTTGAAATTTGATTACATATCCTATACTCTTAAATGAGAAATTTGCTTGCTTGCTGGCAACTCTGATCTCAAAAACGGCTCCAACAATTTCCTTCAAATGTTGAAAATAACTAATTTGTGGGAAAAAACAAGTTATAGACACTTACCAAAATACCAAAATTAAAGTAAAAAAAATAAACCGCTGTGTTGCTGTGCGTTTATTTGAAGATGTATTTAGGAGGCGGTGTCGTTTTAAATTGCCTAATAATTTTCAAAAGTAATAATTGCCAAATTGCTCATACAAAATAGGTATTTAATTTTGTTAATAAGGTATGCATTGAATTGTATTATTTGAAATTTTAAATGTTATCTAATCTGTAAAATAGGCATAATTTATTATATTTTAACTAAATTTGATAACCCATTCCCAAATTTTGAAATAGGCCTAGGCTATGTTATTAAGCTGGGTTAATTACTTACTTTAACTCTTGGGTTCATTTGGAAAAGCTCTAGGCTGTGAGAATTTGGTAAGTTGGGAAAAGGATAGACAGCTAGCTTACCTGAAGAGAATAAAACAGATGTAGCACAGGAGACACATAAAAAACACACAAATAACACATAAAAGAACATCTTAGTTACCGTACATAACCTAGTCAATTTTCAATTTTTTATAGTCGTCAAATTCTTTGCCAATGGGAACTAGGTCTATTCTAAAATAGACTAGTTAAACATTGGTAGTCTTTAAGCCATATAGGCCTAAGCTACAATTGTTTGTATTTAATGTAAAAATAAGAATACTTTTTATTGCCTTTAAACACAAATTTGTGCAATTGACAAAGTCATAAATTAATCTACAATTTTACTTTTATAAACTGTATATAAATACAAAGGATGTTATTACATTGATACACAACATTTGTAGTTGTTATTTCAATGAATTATTGTTATTATTATTATCATCATCATTAAGTTAATTTCAACAATTCAAAAACCCAACAATAATGGTAACTATAAAAGTTAATAACAATATAAGTAATAAGTTAATAATACATTTTCTTCATCTGTGATTTTTGTTGGATTTCAATTTAATTTTAGGTCAACTTAACGTGATGAAAGTTCATTTTAACTGTTATGGATCAACATTCAATTATTAAATTATTGTAATAGGTAACTAATTCATAAAATTGTAAAGACAGGCCTAGATATATACCAAAATTATTTTCTAAATGATGAGTGAAAGTTAGTTTTAGTTTATTAATTGAATATTTTGTAGACCTTTTTAATTGCTCTGAGTACTACTGTATAATGTATCTTATTACATCCTAGCCTTATGTTTTCTAATATGTCTATGTATCGATTTCTTGTAGAATTATATTTCAGTATATTAATTTATTCTGTAGACCAATTTTCCCCCTTTTTAACCCTTTAATTATTTTGTTCTTAAACAGAAAATAGTATATGAAAATAGCTAATTAGAGATACATTACCTCTTACTTGTCACCTAAATTTGTTAATTACAGTTTTATACAACTTGTACAGAACCTTACAGTTTTAGAAAATGTCCTTAAATTTTGGAGTGAATGTCCTTAAATGTACGGGAATTGTTCAGGAATTTTATGTTTGAAATAAAGCAGACACCCTAAAAGAGAAAAATAATACCCCCGTCGCAGCAAACCTGCATACTCAGCGAATTTCCAATGCATAATATATGTCTTAATACCACATAAAGCCGCAAACCAAGTTTCCTAAAAATATATTCACATATAAGCGATTTTAATTATTCTCCATAAGAATAACATTGGTACTGAGTACGTAGGTTTTCTGAAAAGGAACAGAAACAATTGGTTTTGATACAAATATAAATAGAATTTAACTAGGCGAAGCCACATACTAAGTTTCATCAATATTCAATCATAAATAAGCACTATATAACTTTCTAGTTATTCTCCATAAGAATAACATGGGGGCTGAGAAAGCAGGTTTGCTGCAACAAGGAACAGAAAAATGGGTTTTTATAGATATAATTATCAATATAACTCAACCAAGTGAAGCTACATACCAAATTTTATTAATTTATGTTCATAATTAAGGGAGTCATTGCATTTGACTTATTCTCCATAAGAATAACATGGGGGCTGAGTACGCAGGTTTGCTGCTACGGGAATAATCAACAAAAAATCAATTTTTTGTGCAAATATCAATATACCAGTTCTACGTGAAGCTACATACCAAGTTTCATCAACATACATTCATAAATAATCAAAATATCAAATTTTATTTATTCTCCATAAGGATAACATTGGACAACGTACTGTGTTTAGCACTTTGAATATCTCTGCAACGGTTGGGCTTAGAAACACAATTTAAACACCAAAATGATTGTTTTGTGGAACTGAACAGATTGGTAAAAGCAAATTTGAAGTTTACATTAAAACAAACTGAGGAAAAGCCAAAAACCTTTTTCCCATAAGATTAACATGGGAGATTTTATGAGTAGGTTTTTTTGGATTTTCTCCGCAACCACTTAACCTAGGTTAATAATTCTTAATACTAATATATAAATTTGAACGAATAGTGTTTTTGGCATCTGGGGACCTCAAAACAAAAAGTTATCATGGTCTCGGGCTTAAGTCTTACCATGAGACCTACGGTAATAGCTTCTTCCCTATAGGGGAAATTCGCTAAAAAATAAAAACGATTAATCTAAAACTGAGTTGATGTGTGTACCTTATAGTTCCACAGTATACAAAGCAATAAGGAAAACATTCGATCCCTCAAAATATAAATTAAGTTACAAAACAAGAAAAAACGCATTCCATTTATTCAACAAATTCATCAGCAGAAGAAATCTTCAAAAGAATTAATTTGAAAAATCAGGTATTTATTTTTAAACGTCACAAAAATCGTCATTTGCAGAACACATTTTTCTAACAGATCATACCTATAAAAACAATAATGAGAACCTACAAATTTTGGAATACGAAAAGAAAGGACAAAAAATGAATATCAAAGAAGAACTCCATATTTATACAAACTTCCAAAATGACAAAGAAAATATACTCAACGCAGTGCAAACTAATGCGCGAAACCCATTATTTGACAAAATTAATGAAGTCAGAAAATCAAAGAAACAACTTCACCAACAGTTATAAGCCAAGAAAAAGATAGCATATGACAGTTACCTATATTAGTTCCATCTGATTGTCTTTGTTTATTTACATATCAGGTTATTGTACTTACATTGTGAAGATGACTTGAAAGTCGAAATAGGTGCCGTGTAGAATAAAAATGACTACAGGGTACTCAAGGTTTATTCCTTTATCTCTTATTAATATTATATTAGGAGCCCTAATTTGTCAATCAACATATGTATATATAAATTAGAGATGTGCGAAATGTGGTCGAAATTTTGAGTTCAAGCCGAGTTCGGCACTGAAACTCGAAAGTTTTGAGCGAGTTTACTCCCGCCGTTTACCCACGCTACCAAGGGTCCGTCCGCGGCCGCGAGTCGTCTGTAAAAATCAAATTGAGTGTGAATGTATTTGAGGTGTTAAGAGTTGTGATGTGGATTTTAGTGTTTTATTAATAAATAAGTAAGTTGTGGCTTATAAATTTGTGTTACTCTTTTCACCAAAATGGAGGATTTACCAGGACCTTCAGATTGAGTTGTATGGACACTGTCTGTATAGTCCACTTTTAGGTTAACCTAACCTTGTAATTTTTTTTAGGTAAAATACCAAAAACATATCTTTAATTAAATCTAATAGGTAAGCATAAGAAGTTTGTGCTTGTTTTTGTTCCATAATAATTGAAATTGAGTCAACTCATTCATTTTAGGCTCAACTGTCCTTTGGCATTGAGCTGTTTTTAAAGGCAAGTGATTTGTTTTGGCCTTATTTAAGTTTCATTAATCATTTTTTAAATAATTTGTAATATTTTAAAACTCTATTTAAGACATGGCTTCAATTTCATCAATTGATTTTCCAGGCACTTTCAAACATATATTCATGTTGTTACTAACTGATTGTTCTTATTAGGACTATTAGTGTTAAAATTAATGCTAAGATATGTTAGTAAATACATTTTGTGTGGTAAGTAAGTAGGCTAATGTTTTACCATGTAATAAGCCTTTTAAATATTAAAATAAAGTTTATTTTAACAAATAGGCCTAAATGTAATTTTATTTTCTCCATTCGTAGAAAGATGTAGCTTAGGCCTAAACATAATATACAAAACATAGGATAAATAAAAAGGAGAAAATAAAATAAAAAACCGAGATTATTTTGTAATGAAACTGTTAATTAATACCTTATAGGCTATAACAACCTTAATAACCAACAGATTAAAAGTATTTTAACTTCATGGCAAAATGTTATGCAATTATTTTGGTATGATTTATTTTCAGACAAATGTACTGACCTCTTTCCAATGAAGCAGGAATCCATTCATTTTACTCACTATTGTTATTTTCAGGTCATAGTGACTAGAAAAGTATATTTTAATAACAACATTTATAAATGGAACCCTATACACTGTTTTGATCCAATTCAACTCGATCTATGTGTTTTTTTTATTTGTATACTCGACTCGAACTCGATTCAAATCTTTTGCCATTTACTCGACTCGAACTCGACTCGACTTAAAAAACCTATACTCGCACATCTCTAATATACAAATATATAAAGTTTTTAGTGATCCCCCAAAACGTGTTCAGGGGGTCACATTAGGAACTTCTATGGTGGTCCCGGGCTTAAGTTTCACCATGCAGGTCATCTCTTTTCCATATGAAATTCACCAAAAAGAGCAATTTCCAATGCAGCAAACAATCCCGGTGCAAGTCCCCATCACTACCAACAATGGCCAGACAGTTTACCTCACAGTTGTGTTTCAGGTCAGAATGTGACTGTCAGACCTGCACCTATGCCCCAGGTGGTGCAGTTTCCACTGCAGCAAACAATCCCGGTGCAAGTCCCCATCACTACCACCAATGGCCAGACAGTTTACCTCACAGTTGTGTTTCAGGTCAGAATGTGACTGTCAGACCTGCACCTATGCCCCAGGTGGTGCAGTTTCCACTGCAGCAAACAATCCCGGTGCAAGTCCCCATCACTACCAACAATGGCCAGACAGTTTACCTCACAGTTGTGTTTCAGGTCAGAATGTGACTGTCAGACCTGCACCTATGCCCCAGGTGGTGCAGTTTCCACTGCAGCAAACAATCCCGGTGCAAGTCCCCATCACTACCAACAATGGCCAGACAGTTTATCACACAGTTCACTTCCCGCTACAAGCGTTTGCTACTTCTTTTCCTAACATCTTGCAGACATCTTCCGGACAGGTGCAGATGATCCCTCAAATGTCTCAGGTACAGTTACTATTGGTGTATCATCATGACGGCAATTATATTTTGAACATTTTAACTCCAACATTTTGGTGGTTTGTGTAAGCTCATGTCATGTACTGTTTTTTTTGTTTGTTTTTTGTTTACTTTATTTTTAGTTTATTTATTTTACTTAGTACATCATAATCTCTATATTACTGCCAAATCACTTGGATTTATAAAACCATTCTTTACATAATGCCTATAAAGTAAAAATCACAATCTATAGCCATTATTCCCAAACTTTTCAGCCTGCGGCACACGTTAAAAAAGCCAATAGCCGTGGGACACCTATTACTGTTTGCCATTAAGCACTTTTTTTAACAGATAAAAACATACTTTCATAATCCTACTAATATTATAAATGTGAAAGTTTGTTTGTTTAAATAGTAGTGGCTCAATAACATACTAACCACTGGACTGATTTGAGCTGAAAATTGGCAGAGAGGTACTTGGTAGTCCTGAGTAACATATAGGCATTTAAAGTTGCGAAAATCCTAAAGGGCTTTACCCCACGGGGGTTCAAAGTTCCCATATATGCCTTATGGACATTAATTTTTGTTTGAGCTGATGAAAATACAAACAGCTGATCTTGATTCGTAGTAGTTCCATGGGCTAACCCACAGAATGCAGCACTCACAACTGTCATCGTTTTTAAAAATCATCTGCGGAGTTTCTCGGTAAAGTAAAAGAAAAACATTACGTTTACACACAAAGAAACTTCATTTACTCAAACTTATTTAGAAAAATAGTCTAATACAGTAGCTAATCAAACTACCGTACTTCTTACTTTCCATTACCTACAAAATTCTTGCTTGATGTGATACATGAGCTTGAAGTTTTTTCAGTATCTCCCATTTTTCGAGGTTTTACAACTGACAAGGCCAATAGGCCAATGCTTTATTTCATTTATTGTCTCTGTCCCACGGCACACAGTTTAGGAATCTGATCTAAAGGGTGATTTTTGTCATAGATAATAATGCTGCAGATTCTTAGAAGTGTCGCGACCACCTATTGATGGAAACAAAAAAAAATCTTTAGTTAGAGCAAAATGTATTATTTATTAAATAATCACGTTTACAAAGGAAAACTTAGGAGTTTCTTAGGCTTAGGAGTTTCTTTGAAAAAAGGTGGGATACACAGCTAACATACTAGAAACAACTGGTTCAAATGAGCACAGCAACAATAAGAAGATATTTACACACATTAAATAATATTTCCATTTATTATTGTCTCCATATTGTCTGTTAATATTGTCTGTTATCTAATAATGTCTCCATTGGAGATTTCTTCAGATGATGAGTAGAGAGATATTGTCATTTAAAACACAGTTTGAATTTGAACTAGTACAGTTTTGCCAATACTAAAATCACTAACACTGATTTCTAGAGACTATCTATATTTATAAAAGGCAAAGTCCTGACTGACTCACTCACTCACTCATCCACTAATCACTAATTCTCCTCCTTCCCATGTAGGCAGAGAGCTGAAATTTTGTACACTGATTCTTTAGGCATAAAATAGGAAAACTAAATTATTTTCGTCCTGATCTGACCTTAGGGCTCCGCCAGAGACCCAGACAAAGTTCCCATGTATTCCTTATGGACATTCAATTTTGTTTGAGCTGATGAAAATACAAAAAGCTGATCTTGATTAGTAGTAGTTCCACGGGCTAACCACAGAATGCAGCACACACAACTGTAATAGTTTTTATAAATCATTCGCGGGGTGAAGCCTGCGGCTATCAGCTAGTATTCATATATTACACACTAATGCATGGATTTTTTTGTTAGCTGTGAAAGGAAGGGTATGGATAGGTGTGGGAGCTGGTTTTTTTTACGAGGGTTAATGAGTCATGTAGTTTTAGGAGTACTAGAAGGTTTGTTAGGTTCGAAGGTTGTCTGTAGATCAAGGTGGGGGGTTTCTGCAGAAGGATTTTAGTTTAGCCGGAGTATTCTGTGATCTATCCAGGGCATTTGTGTTAAACATGATTTATTGGCCACTAAACTGGGTAAAATTGGAATTAGAGGAAACTATCTCAGATGGATTAAATATTTAGCAAACCGCAATCAACGAACACTTATCTTAGAAGATGGTTCGAAATATCACTCTGAATGGATGGACGTAGGTTACGGTATTCCTCAAGGATCAATCTTGGGACCAGTATTTTTCTTGGTCTATATTAATGACCTACCGAATAGTGTTCAGAATGAGTTAGTTATTTTTGCAGGTGACACTATTGCCCTAGTGAAGGCTCAGACCCTAGCAGACTTTTAAAGTTCAGTTGCTGAGACGCTCAGACAATTGGAGACATGATTTTCTTTGAATGGTCTTCTATTGAACAGCTCAAAAACAGATCTATCTTTTTTAAATCATCACTAGATTTCTATGTTACTACAAACCACAAATTCCTGGGAGTTTTTATTGATCATAAGCTAAATTGGAATGATCACATTGAATTTTTATCGAAAAGGCTTAGATCCTTTTCATATGCCTTATCTATTTTATCCATCTCTTGAGATATGTAAAACGGTGTACTTTGCATTTGTTGAATCTGTTCTGCGCTACGGCATCACACTGTGGGGTAGTGGTTCAAAAAGAAAGAAAGTTTTCTATAATTCAGAAAAGGTCATCAGAACCCTGTCTCATTCAGAAAATCTTGCAAACCCCATTTCAAAAACCTCGGTATCTTAACTCTTTCTTCACTATACATTCTCGAGACTTTGATCTACGTCCACGATAACTGCAAAGAATTTTCAGCATTTCTCTCTCATCACAATTACCATACAAGAAACAGAACAATGTTAAAGTATCCCATACATAGAACTTCATCACTAGAAAAAAGCCCATTTTACACTTGTTTCAAGTTTTACAACAAAATCCCTGAAACGTATAAATGTCTCAGCAACAAATGTTTCAAAACTAAAATAAAAGATGTACTACTGGCTAAATGTTACTACTCCCCAACTGAGTGTTTAAATGACAACTGTTTCTGAGTTAAAATATTTAAGAAAAAGACAGATTGTTACATTTTTTAATGCCTTGATAAGATGTTTACGGTTAAGGTATTCATACTCTTATTTTAAGTACAAGACACCTCTTACCGCTTTTTTAGCAAATTGTGTAATGTATTGTGTCAATGAAGAATTTAATTTAATTTAATTTAAAGATTCTAGAATTTAATATCCTGGTTTAAGAAGACTTTTTTAGAGGTTGTAGGCCAGAGTAGTAGGTGGTTATCAAGTTCAGGTGTTGTTTATGTTGTTTCTTAGCAGCAGCTATCTGAGATTTCACTAAGTTTCTTTAGGTTAGTTAGCTGCATATCCCACATTTTTCAGTGAAACTTATTAAAGAATCAAAGATTCAAAATTTGCTCTACAAGTGATAAATTTTCATCTCAGTCATATTTTACAGTAGGGATACACGATGATTGGATACAAATATCAGCAGTTATAATTTGGAAAAGAATACAGTCAAACAAAAAATGTTTAATGAGACGGGACAAGTTACATACTTGGAAACTACCACGTGACTACCAAGATCTGGCGTTCAGCGTTGACACGCTGTTGCCTAGACCAATCAGACTGCATCTGTTTGTGTTTGTGTTTGTGCTGAGATCAGCACTCAACCCTCTGATATAAGTTTGTGGCCCTTTCCATGTCAATAAACTTTACTGGTTTATATAATCAAAATATTTTAAATTTGTTCTCTGACCTTTACCATAAAATTAAATGGTCGGCATCATTTCTGATTATTGTCATATTTAATAAATAAATTACTCCTGAAAAAATGATTCTTCCTCACCAAAATATTTTAATTACTGAATATTTTAGGAATAAATATTGTTTAATACTCTTAACTGCAGCACTTGCATTTAATTTTTGGGGATGGGTGGAAGCAGAAGCAGGTGTTGGAACTGTGGAGCAATGAAGCAAGAGAAGGGAAGTAGGTTGGCCATACAGTCCATATGTTGTTACAGATGCAGCCACAGATTGCCCAGATTTTGACACCTTCGGGACAGCTGCAGCAAGTTCAACTAGCTCAGCTAGCGACACCTTCCGGCCAAACCCAGGTAAAAAAATGGCCAATTGGTTGATTATATCAGAAAATTATATAATAGTAACAGTTTAATAAATACAACGATACGGTTAGCTGTTACTGTTAGACATAGATTTAGGAAACCCCAGTGGAGTTGCTACTGTAGTTTTTTCTGCACTTCTTGTGTAAGGATGTGGTGTGTGTACCATTCCCACCAGAATGTTATCAAAATCAAACCTGTGACTCTTGATCTAAAGTCCAGTATGATGATTATTCTAGTGAAGGTGACCTCAAAGGAAACAATTTGAAAGTTACAAACTTCGTAAGCAACTAGTGTGTAGAAGGTGCCATTGCTCCTGCCCTTGCTCCCATCTGATTTTGTACTCTTTAAATACTGAGGAAAATAGAACAATATAAGAAGGATCACATGTCAGTTTATAAACAAAGTAGACACTTAATCACATGTTTTAATGTAAACAAAGCCAACGTTTTCAAATCCCCATGCTTTTCTTATAGGGGATATTTTATATTATTGCTCGTTTGCTGGTAAATTTTTAGAAATACTCTATTTTTCCCGAGTCCCTGGCATCATGACCTTTAATTTGAGCAGTCTCCCATCATCCTGTGATTTGCCAAACTCCCACAATTTGACTTACAAATTTTGCTTACAAAATTATAAATAAAGATAAGCTTAACAGCCCTTTAAAAAAAATTATAACTTTCAGAGCTATGTTAGTCAAAATATGTAGATTTTTTTAAATCCGCCACAAAATGTTTAAAAGTAATCTCATGAGCCATGCCTCCAATTATTACAGTTTAACTCAGTAAAATTCCTCCTCCGATTGATCGCAACTCAGTACAGTCGCTCCAGCCCTTTGTTGAGACATACGGTTGATACCAGGTGGTGGTGCAACCGGCCAACCAAAGTCACATGGTTGTGCAGAGCCACAGCAGCCAGAGCCCCAGTAACCACCACAACCACAGTCACAACCACATGGTTGTACAGCAGCCTACCAGTGTAAGTGTGAGCACCAACACTGCCACCACGACCACGGCTTCAGTCACTGTGCAGGTAACCCTCCTCATACCCACAACTGGGAATTTATATTTACATAATCTTATTTACTGTAAGCTAGATAAATAAAGTTGAACTTTTAAACTCTTTACAACCCCTATAGTCTATTTAAAGTAGCTTTAGGATTGATTCTAGGGACACCTGTTGGGACTATTGGAAACTATAAGGCAGTAGCGTCTCGCCCTGCCAATGACGGGACAGCTTTAACCGAACATAACCATAGCAACCAAACACATGGGTCCTGCTGCGCCAGAATGCTTTTTGTTTACTGGTCACCATACTTGGCGTGTGCTTGAATTAAATAAATTTTTGTTTTTATTGACTCATAGAAATTATAGTAAAAGCACAAATGCCAGTTAAATTGCAAACAGTGTTTGTTTTGATTTTGATCCTTTCAATGTTTCGTTAAAATATCTTGAGGTATTTATGTGTATTCCCCGTTGTTTTGCCAAACTCGGGAAAGTGATTTCCATAGTTTTGTTTTCACCGTACGTAGCATCGTCTCCTGTTTGTAGATTTGGCAACATTGCAACAAAAGCTTCCTATAGCTATCACTTGAGTGCTATGGTCAGTCCTAAAGCTACTTTAAATAGACTATAAAAGTCTTTTTCTTCTCTTTCTCTTTGATAAAGGTTCAAAATGAACCAAAATGGTGAATAAGTTTTGTCCAGAGTACCTGCTAGGAAAATGGACTGCTATAGACTTTGAAATTTAAAAAGTCCAGTTCTTTCTTGACGTTCCAATGTACTAGAATGTAATATTGCTTGGTTGAATAAAATATTCTATTCTATTCATTGGGCTTTGTGTTTATTTGAGGCCTACACAACTTTAATATAAGCTAGGCTCTTTTACAAATATTTGTCCTGTGTTTAGGCTACTTCTTCGCCCTCCGTTGTATCCAGTGTCGACACCAATGTGCAGTCTCAACAATCTCAGCAGAGTTTGCTGCTGCCTCAGACCACCAGCCTGCCTCAGCAAATATCTCTCAGCACTGTTGGTCAGGAAAGACAATTTGCTAATTATTATAACGCTGTTTTAAATATTACATAACATTAGGAATATAAAGGACTTTGGAATAGAAAGGACATTAGGAATAGAAAGATTTAGGGAACGTAAAAAGTAAAAATAATTTTCTTCATATGGTGGGATTTTCGTTGCTTGGGCATTATTTCTGAAGTGGTGTTAATTATTTAACTACTTTAAAAATGAGTTTACCACAAATAAAACAAAGTAATCCACTATCCGAGAACCTTAACAAACAGACATAAAATATGTTTTACAAATAAATAAATAAATAAATATATATATATATATATATATATATATATATATATATATCCATAAAAGAATTGGTTAGTTTATCAACACTAGAACACCTCATCAAGGAAGTGATTATAAATATTAATACCTCACTGAGACAGACAGTTAGTTGTCTTGACCAGCTAGGGCCGAGGTCAGGATCCAATTTTTCAGAGCACTGCAGACCCATAATTTAACCCTAGGACTGCCCTGGCCTGATTTATACTAAATTGCTCAGTACCCTAGCAATTTTTGTCATTTTCCAGATTTTTTTTAACAAATTGCGGAGCCTAAACTACTGTTGATAATCTAGTCATATGCATACTTGTTTTGTTCAGAAAAAAGGGGATTTTGAATAAAATATTATAAAAAAACCCTACTGATGGTTTTTTGCAAAATGTGAAAAACCAAATTTTTTTTTAATAATTTTTAAAAGTAGAGTCCTAGCAATTTTACACTAATTTGTTTACAGACAATAGGAAGATATTCAAAATGTAGGCAATTTAATTCCCTAAGTGGAAATGTGTTTGATATATTTGAAAACATTTTGTTACCCGAATTACGGAAAGAAATACGGAAATTTGGAAAAATCTACAAACTTGTGCTGTATATTTGAAAAATAAAAAGTATAAAAGTAATATACTGGTAACAATACAGTTATTGGAAATAATAAACTTTTGTACAAAATAATAACTGTTTTTATGACTTTATATGAGTTGAAAAACTACATTTGAGTTTCGCCGAAAGCCAAAATTAGTCATTCGAAGCTAGTTCTAATTTTTGTACTTTATTATAATATAATAAATGGTACATATTTTTGTAGTGAATACACTTTTGAACAAGTATATATATATATATATATATATATATATATATATATAGAGAGAGAGAGAGAGAGAGAGAGAGGGAGAGAGAAATATGAAAATAAAGGTTCCATAAGCACATTTTGAACACAAATAATAATATTTACCCATAGTAATATAGATAAATATTATTACTAACTCACACACTACTCAATAATACACTTGTTTATCACCGAAACACTAACATACGATAGTAAAATGCGGACCTACTCGTACTAAAAAATCACACATTGACTTTGGCATGGCTAGGCTAGCAGAAAGAATCTCTAATTTTTTATTATTTACACGAGTCACCTGACCCTCCATACAGGAAGGCACCGCTACAAAGAGGAAGAACTTTTTCTTGGCTTCAAAGAGGTATGTGATTTACGTCACGCTAAATCAACTATCGATATATTTATTAGTGATTTATAATAAGCCGAATTTTCGGCTAATGGGGCAATTAAACAGCTGACATAACAGCTGATTTAAAAAATTATTTCTTAAGACTTTCTGAAGTCGTATGACAAAGTTCTCATCACGAAATGAGAGAACAACTAATGCTGTTTCCAATGGTACCAACCGCTTCCTGTTTGGGCCAAAATGCAGACACTACGATTTTTTTGAAGAACACGTGGTTTATGAGATTTCGCCGCTCGCAAGTCAAAAATGTTCCGCGTGCTAATTTTTGTTCAAATTATAATAGCAATTATATTGATCTGTTCCTGCTAAGAGGTTCGTTTATATATGAAAATTAAAATTTAGAATCTCCTCTTTTAAATGGTACCAATATTATTACGTTTCTGGATCATTTTCAGTGTGTTATAAGCAGTTGAAAAAATTACCCAATTTGTCGTCTATAGTACATCCATCTCACACATGCGATAGACGAATATTCGGCTAAGGGCAGTCCTAGGGTTAAACACATTACAGGAATTTTGGAATTTTTTCATATTCAATTTCTCTTAATTAAGGATTTCCCTCTACTAGAAGCCATATAAAATTTATAATGAAGCTAAGTAAAAACTTTCAATGTTCCCATCAGTGCTATAGGAGTGCAGGGAACCGATCAGGCTTGATTCCTAAAGAATATTTACCATGCTTTCTTTTATGAATTGTAAGATAAATTGTAAACAAAATTTTTTTCTAAGTGTTTATTTTGAACTTGTTGAACAGTGTCATCGTGTAATTCTCTCCCCACCTTATCAAGAAATAAATGAATCCTTTATTCATGTACATGTTTGCAGGGAACCAACAGCAAGTGACTGTAATACCCGCCTCCAGTCTTGCCAGTCTGAACAGCCTCAACAGTGGCGTCACGTCTGTCAGGACCAACAATGTTGTTCAGGTGTGTGTTGATGAGTATTACATATAAATGAATATTTATTATTCAAAGACACCTTTGTTTTCCAACAGGGAACTTATCACCTGACAAGATCATGTTTGCCATGAAAAACCTAGGGTCATCTGGACTATTGTAAATGAGGGTCTGAACAAAAATGAGAGGCCTTCTGTTGATAAGGAATCACTAAGCTTAAGTTGCACCATGTTCAATAACTGCTTTGTTGACAATGTAAAATCAACTGTTCAAATTTTCCAAAGGCAAATGAAAGTGTTCAACATTATTTAAATAAACTAAGTCCTTGCAACAACGTTCACAAATCTTTTGCATTCAATAATGTGTCCGTTGAACAAGTGTTCAGAGCAATTTATTCTTTAAGTGATAGCTTAAGTTTGGATGTATATTTTATTAATTCTCAGATCTTGAAATTAGCGGCACCATACATTGCTGAAATACTTTCATACCTGTTTAATCTTTGTGTTGATGAGGGTGTTGTTCCACAGTGTTTAAAATTAGTGAAAGTTATTCCTATCTTTAAAAAAGGCTCAAAAGTAAAATATGAAAGCTATCGTCCTATATCAATAATTCCAGTTTTGTCTAAAGTGTTTGAAGTTTTGTTAAATAATCAAATTAAAATATTTTTTGAAAACAAATTACTGTTTTCTGATAGTCAGTATGGCTTTAGGTCTAAGAGGGGAACAAGCACAGCAATTGTCAATTTCACTAGAGATTGTATATCAGCATTAGATGCTATAAAAAAGGTATGTAGTAGCTTTTACGATATGTCAAAAGCATTTGACACTGTGGATCACACAGTACTTTTGCAAAAGCTTGGTTTTTATGGGTTTGACACAGTTTCTTTATATATGATTAAGTCTTATTTGTCACAGAGGTACCAGTCTGTCTTATTTAATGGATGTTTTTCACCATACTTGCCAGTGTCTACAGGTGTGCCTCAGGGCTCGATATTAGGTCCTACTATTTTTATAATATATATTAATGATTTACCTGCTGCCATTTCTAATGAATATGTGATACCTTATATGTATGCAGACGACCTGGCCATACAAATCAGTTGTAATAGTAGTAGTGATCTCTTAAATGATCAGCTGCTACTCAGGTCTAATAATTTAATTGAAGACTGGTCTGCAGCCAACATTTTATGTTTAAACAAAGAGAAGACGCAAAGCCTAAATTTCAGTTTTGGAAATTCCTCTGATGAAATGTCAAGTGTTAAGTTTTTAGGTATTACTTTGCAGACTAATGTTAAGTGGGATAAACATATTACATCTTTGTGCAAAAGAATAGCTAAAGCAATCTTTATGATTAGAAAACTTCAGTTAATTGTTAATATTGATGTCTTAACTGCTGTGTATTTCGCACATATACAAAGCCACCTGTCATATGGTATAGTGTCATGGGGTTATGATAATAATATAAGAAAACTATTGCTGCTACAGAAGAGAGCCTTAAGAATCATGTTCAGGGTTAATTGTAGGACCCACTGCAAACCACTTTTTAAGAAACTCAAAGTAATGACTGTTCCCTCTTTGTTTATATTGGATTGTTTAATGTACATTAGAACTAATGTGTAGCAGTTTCAAACTAATAGCTCTGTTCATAACTACTTTACTAGGCAAAACAATTATTTAAGAACTGACCAATGTAACTATCGAAGGACAATTAATTCAACTTTTGAGCTTGGTAAAAGAATGTATAATCGGTAGCGGCGAACATAAGGCCGCTGCTTGCACAGCGGCCGCTTCTTGCGTTCTCTGCACCGGTACACCTGGAGCGTCCGCGGACCACATTCCGGGCTCAGGGGCGTGCAGGGCTTTCAGGAAAGCCCTAGACGCTAAGAGGGCTCAATTTGCCACGAAATGATCCGTTTCGTCCAGGCAAACCTGCAGCGGAGTCGAGCAGCTGACGCCATTCTTGAGCAGCTTGCTTGTGAGGTCAAAGCCCAGATCGTGATCGTCAGCGAGCCCTACCGGATCAAAACCAGTCCATCTTGGTTTTATGACCGGCTTGGCACCGCGGCTCTCTGGATTTCGGACAGTCGGGGGATTCAGGTGTTGGGTCACGGATCCGGTGACGGTTACGTCTGGGTGAGACTTCGGCGAGTCAACGTATACAGTGTCTACCTCTCTCCAAACTATTCCGCCGAGGAGTACCGGGAGAGGCTGGAGGCGCTGGAAGACAGTCTTCAGGGTGTCTCGGGGGGCGTAATAGTTGCTGGGGACTTCAACGCGCGTGCCGTTGAATGGGGCATGCCAGTCACTAACGCCCGGGGGAGACGAATCTTGGAGATGGCCTCGAGGCTCGACCTGGAAGTGGCGAACAGAGGGGACATGCCGACATACCGAAGACCTGGTTTTGGTGACTCCATACCAGATGTCACGCTGGTATCGGCAGGGTTGTTTCCTCTGGTAGCGGGGTGGGGGGTGATGGACGTGTACACGGCCAGTGACCACGAATTCATCTCCTTCAATCTGGAAGAAAACGAGTTGTCTCGTCGATGCAGTACCCGAAACCCAATTGGCTGGAATCAGGCCAAACTGGACAGGGGAAAATTCGTCGAGCGGCTCAGTCGTAGCCCCGAGGCCGGTTTGACGGAGCGCTTTGACTCCGCTGATCGAGATCGGGTCGAAGCTCTCGTGGGTTCCACAATGCAGCTGATCGAGCGTGCATGCGACTCGTCGATGCCTCGGAAAAAACCTGTCCGGGGTCGTCGCCACGTGTACTGGTGGACGGACGAAATCGCGGAGCTCAGGAGAACGGCACTGATGCTTCGCAGAAGAGCGCAGAGAACTCGAAACCGACCGGAGGCTTTGGCCAGGTCGGCAGAGCACAAGACTGCGAAAAAAGCTCTTGCCAGTGCAATTCGCCTGAGCAAGGCTCGCTGCTGGAAGGAGCTGTGCCGGGACGTGGACTCCGATCCATGGGGAAAAGGGTACAAGCTCGTCACGAGAAAGCTCGGGGGAATGGGGGCCAGCAGTGCCTCTATGCCTGCAGGCACGATCACGGCCATCGTCGATGCTCTCTTCCCAAGTCACCCTGTGAGGCGAGAGGAAAGAGTAACGGGGCCGGTGCCTGATGTTCCTTTGTTCACGGAACAGGAGCTCGTGGCAGCGTCGTCTGCCATGCACAACAACAGAGCTCCAGGCCCTGATGGCATTCCGGTTGAGGCTCTGAAGGTTGTGGCGGGAAGTCACCCACATCTGCTGCTGCGCATGTTCAACGCGTGTTTGGCGGCGGGTGTGTTTCCGTCACGCTGGAAGACAGCTAGACTGGCGCTCATCAGCAAAGACAAAGGTGACCCGGAGTCCCCGTCGGCATACAGACCACTCTGTATGTTGGACACGGCGGGTAAACTCTTTGAGAGGTTGCTGAAACCCAGGTTGAGGTTGGCCGTCGAAGCCGCTGGGGACTTGTCCCCCCGGCAGCACGGCTTTCGGAAGGGCCACTCAACCTTGAATGCTGTGGCTGAAGTCCTGGGCGCCGTCCAGTGGGCTGACACGGCCTGCCATCAGGCCAGGCCGATCGTGCTGCTGGTCACCCTGGACGTTAAAAACGCTTTTAACTCGGCCCGTTGGGTGGACATGCTCGAGGCGTTGCAGCGGGACTTCAGGGTACCCGACTATCTCTTGGTCGTGGTACAGGACTACCTGAAGGAGCGCAGGCTGCTATATAGCACAGAAGCAGGGGTCCGTTCCAAAGTGGTCACCGCCGGCGCGGCGCAAGGGTCGATCCTTGGCCCTGACCTTTGGAACGTGGCATATGACGGAGTGCTTCGCCTCGAGATGCCACCACAAGCCTATCTCGTGGGCTACGCAGATGATGTAGCCGCAGTCATCACGGCTCGGAATCCGGAGTTAGCCCAGCTTCGCCTCAACCAGGTGATGTTTCGGGTCAACAGATGGATGAGCGGTCATGGACTTGAGCTGGCGGTCACCAAGACCGAGATCGTCATGCTCACGCGACGGAGGATCCAAACAGTAATCCCTATGACTGTTGGTGACGTGGAGGTCCAGACGAAGACTGCGGCGAAGTATCTGGGAGTGGTGCTTGACCGCCGCTTCACATGGTGGGAGCACATCCAGGCGGTTTGCAACAAGGCGACGAGGGTTGTTCTGTCGCTCAGCAGATTGATGGGGAATGTCGGAGGCCCGAGGTCCAGCAAGAGGCGACTTCTCATGTCCACCGTCAACGCGACTCTCCTGTACGGCGCAGAAGTGTGGGCGGGTGCCATGAGAGTCAAAAAACACAGCAAGAGAATTCTCTCCGTTCAGCGCAGGGCGGCTCTTAGGGTTGCCTGTGCGTATCGCACTGTGTCTGGACTGGCTGTAATGGTTGTGGCTGGAGTGTTTCCCCTTGATCTGCTCGCCGCTGAGAGGCAGAACATCTTTCGCCGTGCTCCTGATCTCGGAAGAGACCAAGCTGCTGTGGAAGCCAGACTCGAAACTCTGCGAGTTTGGCAAGAGCGTTGGAACGGTGGACTGGAAGGGCGATGGACGTTTCGTCTCATCAGAGACATAAGCCCGTGGTTGAGCCGTGCATTTGGGGAAATTGACTTTTTCTTGTGTCAATTCCTGACGGGCCACGGGTACTTCAGGGAATACCTTTTCCGCATGGGGAAGGTGAGGTCACCTCAGTGTAGGTACTGCCCGGAGGAGGTGGATGATGCTCATCATACTTTCTTCCGGTGCAGTCGTTTCGCTGAAGACAGGAGGAGGCTCGTCTCTGCTGTCGGCGATCTGTCCCCGGACGTCGTGGTGGGGGCGATGCTTCGAGATGAAGACTCCTGGAGAGCGGTTGCGCTCTTCGTGCAATCCGTTCTTCGGGGAAAGCGAGACGAGGGATGCTTAGGTGACCTCTAAGTTTCCCGAAACGGTGACGTGACCCGTCTGGGCGCAAGACACGCGGGCCAGTGCCGAAGTTGTCCGATAAGGGTTCCGGCCTGGTTTTTCCCCCGCGGCTCCGTAGGAGGTTTAGTGGGTATACCTCGTAAGAGGGAGTCCCACACTGTTCCTTTGGGTTCGCGCATTAAGCGTTCCTCCTACGTAAAAAAAAAAAAAAAAAAAAAAA
Organism: Allygus modestus; assembly: GCA_963675035.1. Lineage (NCBI taxonomy): Eukaryota > Metazoa > Arthropoda > Insecta > Hemiptera > Cicadellidae > Allygus > Allygus modestus. The sequence goes on from OY776112.1 coordinate 118,404,363, forward strand.
AAAAAAAGAATGTATAATAAATTACCGAACCATGTAAAGCAGCTAGATTTAATTAGATTTAAGTCTTATCTGAAGCGACTCCTCTTAGAATTAAGTGTATATAGCGTTGAAGAATTTGTTAATTATTTAAATGTTTAAGTGTGTTATAGCTAGTTGAATTGTAGAAATGTAATGACGATGCACCAGTTTGATGTTACCTGCTGTAACCCATATAATGTTATGTGCAAATAAATACTTTGACTTTGATGTTTCGGAATCTTCGAAAGCCTGACTGGGTTTTGTAAAACCGTGCTAAGCTTAAAACGGTTCAACTTAGCGGTGAAGAAAGCTAAAACGCTCTCTTGGGAAAACCTTGCAGCAATCTGGAAGTTGTCAGAGAATCCTCCAAGTCAAAACTAACGAATGTGTCTGTATGAATATCACAAAATAATTCTCTTCTTTCTACATGGAAGCACTTAATTTTACTTGTTTTTAGGGAGCCCATTAAAAAAATTAAGTAATTTCAGACGGAAAGAAGAAAGTTATTTCATGATTTTCATACGGACGCAGGGGCACCATCAGATAATCTCTTCATGTTTAACCCCTTCAGTGCTAAGCCCTGAAAGGAGTACTTAATCTGCGATATTTTCTTTATTTTTAGCGAATTTCCCCTATAGGGGAAATATAGCTATATACCTATATAGCTATATAGTATATAGCTATATAGTATATAGCTATATAGTATATAGCTATATAGTATATAGCTATATAGCCTATATAGCTATATAGTATATAGCTATTACCGTAGGTCTCATGGTAAGACTTAAGCCCGAGACCATGATAACTTTTCGTTTTGAGGTCCCCAGATGCCAAAAATACCATTCGTTCAAATTTTTATATATGTATATATTGATATATATATATATATATATATATATATATATATATATATATGTGTGTGTGTGTGTGTGTGTGTGTGTGTGTGTGTGTGTCCGTAAGCACGATAACTCTCGTAAAAGAGGTCCGATCTTAATGAAATTTGGTACAAATATGTAAAGTACCATTTATTTGAACGAGTTCGAAAACCAGACAAATTGCACTATCCGAAGGGGGGTTTTGTACCCCAAAAATGTTTTTTTTTTGGAGTTTTCACATGTAATTGTTATTTAAATCAAATTTTAATTCATACCATTGAATTCAGCTTAAAAAACAAACAATTTGGTATTTAGATCATTGCTCTACGTCAATTGGTTACCGAGATATTGAAAGTGCTAAACACAGTACGTTGTCCAATGTTATTCTTATGGAGAAAAAGAAAAATTTTATGTCTCGGTTATTTATGAACATAAACTGACGAAACTTGGTATATCGCTTCATCTGATTGTGGTTTGTTGTTGTTTGAACAAAAAAAATGTTTCGCCTATGGTTCCCGTAGCAGCAAACCTAGGTACACGGTCCCTATGTTATTCTTATGGAGGATAATAAAAATGTTATATATCGCTTATTTATTAATGAATATGGATGAAACTTGGTATGTGACTTCACTTTGATGAGTTCTGTTGATATTTGCTTAAAACCCATTATTTTGTGTTCCTTGTTGCAGCAAACCTGCTTACTCATCTCTAATGTTATTTTTAGGGATAATAATGAATATTTTAAATATCGCTTATTTATGAATATATTTCTTATGAATTCTGGTAAGAGGCTTAATGTGTTATTAAGACATATATATTCATTGGAAATTCGCTGAGTCTGTAGGTTTGCTGCGACGGGGGTATTCAAATGTCTTGAACGCCTGAACAGTTAAACTTGCTTTTGGTGTACACACAGGAAATGATGGTAAAACGTAAAACACCTGTTCAGATATGCAAATCACAAAGAATCCATCCATCCCGTGAGCATGGACTTGAGCCCTCCACCGTTCGCTTAAGGTCCACCCTCCCCTTCACTCTGCCACAGACAGGTGAACTCTCCATGAGTTGCACATAAAAACCACCGACTGACAGGATTCGAACCCTCGATCCAAGGGTTACCCCTGGCCGGGAAGATCGTGCCTTAGACCAGACTGGCAGCTGTACCAGGTGGTATTAGAGCCTAGGACAAAGTAGTTCAGTTTGTGTCTACCAGGTTTCACCACGTGTCAGACACAGACTGCAGACTGAGCTCATAATGGTACAATCGCTTATGCAGCAGTAACAAATATTTATTGGTGGCAGATTCAAAAGCCGATATATTGGTTAATAGCACTAAAAGAGTTAAAAATTAAGATTAAAAAAATATGAACAAGCCTCAAATAAGATACATTGTTATATTGCAGCTGCCTGGACTACAGACCATTAATGTGCCGGGGCTGGGGAATGTCCAGCTGATCCCTACCTCAGCCTTGCAACAGAGCCATCAGCCTCAGATCATACACAGTCTCCCTCAGAACGTCCAGATCATTGGTTAGTTATTCTGTAATATCACAGTTTGTCGTAGTTTACACTTACTAAGAGAAAGATTAGTGGTGTAGCATTTCAGCTGTTATGCATGGAGAGTTTAGCAAATATCACCGTTGTTTCAGTAATCGTAAGTTATTTAAGCCTGTACAAAATTAATTTTAATTCGTAATGACCAATCACAGACTCATTAGTACAATGTTGTTAACTTTGTAGGGCAGTAGTTATGGTGCTTACCTTATTGTTTGAGAATTGTTAGTTTTGACCTGAGCAATCTGGATAATTTTTATGTAATTTCATATTAAAGCTTCTGGTTCAACTCCACCCATCACGAGTGCAAAAGCAAACTTATATAATTAATTATAAACATCACTGTGGGTAATTCTCAGTAAGGGTTCAAACGTGGAGGTGTTCATTCAAGGACAATACAGTATAGGAATTAGACATATTGTACACATTTTGTTACAAAACTGATCTTCTCCCTTAATGAACCAGACAATTATTCAAGATACAAAAGCTTTATTAACCCTTTCCGCTCGAATGCCGTGGCAGCCCCGCCCACTGCATTTCGCTATGTTGTCGTATGCCGGGCCTGACCCGCACATACGTTTTATTTTTCATTTGTTCATTTTTTTTTTGGTCCCCAATCAAGTGTATCAAGATAAAAACACTAAAGTCAGTTTTTTTTAACAAACAAACAAAATTAATAATTAAGTGACCAGCTGTGATTTTAAATGCAGCTGGATAGGAATAGGCAAGTAAAAAATGAGAGTGGAAAGGGTTAATGCAAACATATTACATACAGAACAAGTCTGCTAAATACAGGCATTTTGTTATAAATAAATTGATAATATATATTTTACACGATGGTAATAATAATAATAAATTCAACAATAAAGGTGTAGCTACTACATTAGTGTACCACATGCCTGTATTTATGATTACCCAATTTAAAAAATGACAATAAAATATCTTTGTTTGATCAAGACAAAATTTAAAAGTAACTGAAATAATAGAATGCTGCCACGTCAGAGTCTTCAAACAATTCTGCCACTGAATAGTTGTTTTTATCTAAAAGAAATTGATTCAATTTATTCTAGAAAGTAGAGTCACTCCCATATAATATGGGGACTTTTCTCATACACAGCTATTCTGTGGTATGGAATTTTGACTTTTATGCCTTGTTCCATATCCATGTTCATCAAATCTATGAAGTTTGAATGTACTCAATCTGTTTTTACATTTTTTACTAATTAATGTAGTTACAGACAAGGTAGCATTAAAAACAGTCACTGAGACGGCCAGATATTTGACCATTTATGATTGTAATATTCAAATCTTATCAAGTCTCACCTCGCACACTTCTCAGGAGGCAGCCAGATGTCGCAGGAGAGTGGAGGGGGGGAGAGGTGGCAAGTGGTGGTGCCCCCCTCCCAGCCGGCTGCCCCTTCCCCTCCCCTGCCCCAGCACAGCGGCTCGGCGGTGGACTGGGGCATCGACGAAGATTCAGGGGACGAGAAGCCGCGGACACGACGGGTCGCTTGCACTTGTCCCAATTGTAGTGAAGGTGGCGAGAGGTGAGAACACAAATAACATGCTAATTAAGTACACTCAGGGGATTTTTTACCAATAGGCCAACTAGGCACGTGCCTAGGGTGCCAAATTTTCAGGGGCGCAACATTTTAGCAAATTTCCCCTATAGGGAAGAATCTAATCCCGTAGTCGGTGGTAAGACCTAGGCACGGGACCATCATAACTTTTCGTTTCCGAGGTCCCCAGACCCCAAAAACACAATTCGTTCAAAACTGTATATACATGTGTGTCTGTGAGCACTCTTGTAAAATAGTCTGATTTTGATGAAATTTTGTACAGATGTATAAAGCAACATTTATGACTTCAAGTTCGAAAACCAGGCAGATCGACCCATCCGAAGTGGTATTTTGGTGGGTTTTGTACCCCAAAAATGGGTTTCTTGAAGTTTTTACATGTAATATTTTAAAAAGTCAAATTTTAGTTTTCACCATTAAATTCAGCTTTAAAAAACACACAATTTTGTGTTTCGATCATTTCTCTACATCATGGGTTAAAGAGAAATTGAAAGTGCTAAATACAGTACATTGTCCAATGTTAATTCTTATGGAGAATTAAATCAATTTTATATCTCGCTTATTTATGAACGTATCCCGACAAAACTTGGTATACAGCTTCATCTGGTTGTGGACTATTATTATTTGCACAAAAACACATTTATGTCAATGGTTTTAGTAAAATTACCCTTTATTATCCTAACAAAATAATCACCCTCGAATCTCCATCACTGCTCTCTCGACTATGCAGTCATCCATAGACACACAACTTGGACTGATACATGCGTGTTGTCCAACCATTGGTTGTAGATAGCGGTGGCGTTTGGAAAGGGTTTAGGGAGGGGCGCCTGCATTTTAAGTGCATAGAGGTGCAGTATTCCCAAATGCGGCACTGGTTGACACTAACTGGTACCCAGTAGGCTACTTCATTCTTGACAATTGCCGTTGTTTTCACAGTGGTAAACATGTTGTTAGCGTGGAAACCGAAATAAAAGCACTACTCCATAAGGTTAACACTGACAATTTCAGAGTCTTGTAGGGTGAAGCCCTGAGATTTAGTACTTTGATTAATGGCTTGCGACCTAACTAGGGTCGACCTCAATTACCTTGTGAAGTTTCAACACGATCGAACTAATGATATAGTAATACTTAAGGGACAAAGAAAGAAACATTGTTTTTTATATAGGCTGTACAGGTTTCTTTTAGTCTTAAGCAGCTGACCTTTGTGTGTCAGTGTTATTAACTGTGCAAAAGTAAGTGTTGTTTAATCGATCACTTGGATTATGCTCAAATCCAAGGAAATTTATACCTGATGACAACTAATCCTGACACATTACATTTCTTAAGACATACCGGTAAGCAAATTACTGTCCTTCAAATTCGGATTGAATTTGGCTGTTAGCCTAAAAAATTTGTAATTGGCAAAGTAAATCGCCTAACCCTTTTTTGACCTTGGGTTTCCCCCTGGCATTTTAACCTCGGATGTGGTCATACTGCAGTTTCAGTTGTTCTCATATTTATTTTCCATGTAACATGTTTTTATTATATCAGTAGCTGCAACTCAACCAAAATTATTTCTTATGTTACTCTTGTGGACAAAAAAAAACTAACTTTGGTGGCAACCTGTGCCCTTCAGAATGAAAATATTAAAAATTAAAACTTTTATGAACTTATTACAACTTGTATGATTAATGACACACTTTTTGATACCTCAATAACCGTTAAAATTGGTTTGGAAATAAATGTGAAGTTTCCTTGAGAAAAAATCATTTCTGTATTAAAATTGCCACGTCCTAATTGCCGTATTATTATATATAAGATGCCCAGTTAATTTTGGATTTACGAGGTAGGGGAGTTGGTTTGTTGGTGGAGGAAGGAAGGAAGCTGAGGGTGGGTGATGGAGGTGAATTTGTTGTGATGTAATGTAGGGATTGAAATGTGATGCTATTCATGTAAAACTACATGAAAAAAAAGAAAGTTTTAAACTTTTATTTGGAGTCCCTATATTTATTGGCTAGGTATATGGTATAGGGAATCTGTCCTTCCAAAACATAATTCATTGTAGTAGAGAAGAACAGCTTATTTTGGAGTTGTAAGACAAAATGGAAACAGACCAAAATATGAACTGGAAACAGAAACAAAAGTGGAGCCATATAGGAAATAGGAACAAAAATGATAGTTAAAAAAAACGTTAAAACTAAAACATGTTAGTATGGATGGAAAGTGTTTGTCATGTAATATATTGTTGTTTTTATTTTTGTAAAATTATTAATATTTTTAATTATGGTATTTGCCACCAGGATCAAATTCAGTCGTTTCATGATCATTACTTAGTCCTTGCCTATTCAATTAGTTTATTAGATATATTTCCAGGGAAAAGTATAATTTTGAAATCTTTAAAGTGTGTAATTTTGTAACTGCCTTTTGGTTAAGATATAACAAATAAAAATTTAAAAAATACGGACGGGACATTACACGCATTAACATGATTGACGCTTAAACAATCAAGTATTACATATCCATTCCAGTGTCTCGAGTATGCCACTGTTTAAAATATGGAAATAACTCTCTCTTTTCTTACTATTCTCTTGTACAATTAGTCAATAAATAAATATTTGTCTTTGATAATTTACTAATTATATCATATTATAGCTCCGGCAGCTGTCTTCTCAACCTAGCCAATAGCTGACTTATTACACCAACATTATATAAACTCGTGTAGCGTCTTTACCTCTGAATGAATTACACAAAAGTACAGAGATAAAACCTAGATTTACTGACTGAAAATACAATTATGGGAAACCTTCACTATGTAAAAGGGATTAACAATGAATGATAACAATAATGGGGAGTGTTTTTTTATTTCTTGATATACTTAAATTACTTCTAAATATAGTCTTTTAGCTCAGGGTTACAAAGATTCTTTCTCAGGGAGGGGTTTTCGTGAACATATTCTTACGTTTGTTTTCTTAATTAAACTCATAAGTTCTTGGTATAATGTGGAATAAATGGTTATAATTGATGAATTCGGATGAAAAGATTAAAAGGTTGCTCAATAACAGTTTGATAAAATTGATAGTTCACTTCAACAATGCTGTTTGAAAACGTGGTTTTAGGCTACTATTAGATTGATGTTCAAACTGTTCAAATGGAATATATATATATTGAAATAGTCTTTTGATGTGAATTTTGAGATATTGGAAAAGGTTTTCTTTAATAATTTATTGATTTATCAAAGTCTGGTTGATCTGTACTTAATTAAATGTATGGTTATCTGTTGAAGTTTCACATGGGCTTCTACAATGTAGAAAAGGGTTGGTCTCACCAATCTGAATTTCTTCACCACAGGCTAAATAACTCTTCACGGCCTTATCAAAGGGCTTAATTAATGCCTGTGGCTCTTCTTCTAATAAAAATTTGAACTTTTAGTATCCAAAATACTTATTTAAGGGGTATTAATCACATTTTTTATGAAGCTCAATTTATGGAATGGGTAACTAAGCCAGCTACATTCAGAGAGAGAGTCTAGGGTATTGTTACATAATAATTAACATCTGGCATTGCACACTTAATCATTCTTCAGCTCTTGATGCCCACTTCACTAGTTGCACTATATTAACTGCTAAAGAGCTTAATTTGGATTTTGGAGAAATGTAATTATTAGAAATAAAATAATATAAGGTTTTGAAGCAACTTTGTTATGAATTATTTTAATCTTATTTACTAGGTTAATTGGTATTTTTATATGGTGGTTTACATTATATGGTAGGCCTATACATTATTTCTGGTGGGGAAATATAATGTACTTTTCATATATAAACTTTATTACAACTTGTGGATAACATTTTAAATTAAAAGGATGATTTAAGGTTCAAATTATCATAGTCAGGTGAATAAATGAGATGTTGCAAATATGAAGTGAGCACAGTTTTTTAAGAACGCAATTTTCAACATTCGGAACATCGCAGAAGTACTTTTGGCTTCTATTAATTGAAATGCAAATTATTCAAGAATCAACACGGTGTTTACTAACACTTTGATGCACGGGTATTTCAGGAACAGCGATCGCAAGAAGCTGCACATCTGCCATATTCCTGGGTGCAACAAGATCTACGGAAAGACGTCACACTTGCGGGCGCATCTCCGGTGGCACACTGGCGAGCGGCCGTTCATCTGCTCCTGGCAGTTCTGCAACAAGCGATTCACACGCTCTGACGAACTGCAGGTACAGATTACTCCATTAATAATTACGTCATTCAGTGAAAATTGAATAATTCCAAATCTTTAGTTAAAATTTTTCACTTGGTCCCTAGCATTTGCTATATAAACAATGTTAACAAAATTGGTTTGTTCAAATTTAATTTAGGATGATTTGAATTTTTGAAATTTGAACAGTCGGTATGAGGTCAAAGTTTCGGATCTTTACAACATCTGTAAGTGTGTTTGGCAGCTAGAATTGCAAATATTTAGTTCTAATCCTCCGGGAGTGAAAACAATTCCAACCTTTCCCATTGAACAAGAATTCAGTTACTTACAGCTGTTGTTAGCATTCCATTCGTTCCAAAAACAGCTGCAGCAGATCTTTCGGGAAAACAACTGTATGTAGCGCCTCGCAGGTTAAACTAGCTGCAGCTGAAACTGATTTGGAAGCAGTTCCGCAAGCTCTGTGGAACTAACTCTAGCTGTTTCACTTCAGCAACTACCTGCTTGGTACATCCCGAACCCTGCTAGGTTACGTTCAAGATTATTGTAACCACCCCTCACCCCACTTCCGATCCATCCCTGTTTAGCAGTTGTGTTTGACTTTTTGCACCTCTCGAAAAGTGCAAGTTGTTCTACAAACAATTTTTTTAACACTAACCGAAACCCCGGTCTCTGAGACCGCAGGGAAATTTTATTGTCTTGTATAGGCAACACTGGTTCATTGAACGGGCGAGCGACCCAATACCTTCCTTCCCCCTACTCCTGGTCCAAAGTCGAGGCTTTGTTTAGTTTGAGAGAGGCGTTTGACCTTATCATGTCTATTGTTGAAAACATGCCCGTCTCTAAGACCGAGGGTTTCGGGTTATGCTATTACGCTGCCCCTTGCAACAACAGGCGACAGTGCAACATTGTCGCAGAAAGAGGAGGGCTGCAGAAAGGTCAGCCACATAACATTACAGGTGCAGACAAATCAACAATGTATCAAAACCGTTATTGCTGCAGAAAAATTATCCATTCTGCAAACAAAAACTATCGAGAACCATATAAATTCATGTAAACGTAATATTGTAACCCCAAAGTTGCGCAGTCTATTATTAGACGGGTCCGCGAGTGTTGACAATTACTCGTAGACTGAATGAGCTCGTACTGGCTGGTAGTGAGCGCTGATACCTATCCTATCGTTTCGCAATGTTGCTATATGACAAAGTGCGATACAATATTTTGATTGTGTATTTGGGAAGTGATATATATCACAATTTCCATTTAGATATTTCAAATTGCATTGACACATAAAAAAGAAAAATCTGATACTGTTTTTGAGTGCTCATTTGGAATCAAAACACATTATATAAGGGAACCCTGTAGTATGTGAAAGATATAATACCTATGTCAAAAACGATACAATCTTAGTAATACCGTACACTACACAACCTGATACAATACGGCAGTATGATATTTATTGGATACGATATTTAAAGAGAAGCGGGCTGTTTCTTATCGTAGTGCCACTGCGCATCACTCGGATAGGTCACGTGATCGTGCGGCTCCAATCAGTGATGCTAATACATTGTGTTTCTGATTCTACCAACCAACCAATAGACATTAGCAATGTGTAGCGCTACTACCTGTAGTTTGGTTATTATTGTTGTGGAGCACCAATAAGGTAATGGCCTCATCCGGTGAGTGGGTTTTTTGCTCAGTTTGTTTAGAAAGATTAATCTAAAAACTGTAAAAACCTATCATTAGGCATCAATCGGCATTGTCCGTTAAATAGAAGTCTGGTTCGAGTGAAAATATCAGGAAACTATTTCCAATGCAGGTTCCTCGGCAAAAAGACCTTAAATAGATGAAAGTCACAAAACTAATTACTGTAAATATCTTATGACATCACTGAGCAAAAACTGGCACTTTGTCAAAAATATGGCTCTCAGTACTACTACCCTTTCAAGCCAGTTTAAAAAAGTAAACTAACTTAAAAGTCTGAAATGGTAACATCGAAAGTTGTTAGGAGAAAACAAGAAGACCTAAATATTTGTTTTAAGGGTTAGGGAATAATCAAGTACATTTATTATCAGTGCAACTTAGGGATATGACTGGGTCATTTCTATATTTACAAAAAAAAGTACTTAAGAACTAAACAAATATTGATTAGTTGGTTGTAAAGAGCTAACTTAGTTTCCAAATATGTTATTTAAAAAATATATTTGTTATGCCTATAACCTTGAATCTCAGTTTATAAATTAATTTAGAAGTAAGTCCTTATTTTAGACTGGTTATTATTTATCCTGTTCTAGCTGATTAATATTATTATTATTATTAACATTATATTATAGATGTTAGTTTAATATGTTCAGGCTATACAGTATATCGGTGTAATCGCTGCAATTTAATTAATTTTCTTTATGATTGCCAAAACTTGGAGTTTTCCAATAAGATTGGTTTAATTGAATAATTTTCTTAGTTACTAGTTTTTGACAAGTGGCTTTATATGATTCCAATGGTTGCAGTAGGCGCATGAAAAATCGCGTTAGGCTTGCAGAAAGTTCTGGGATTTTACATATTCCGTTGCAGAAAGAATTAAAACATTCTGCCTTGGGGTTACGTCGTGCGGTCTGTTAGACCAAGGGTTTCTGTTATTGCTAAACATTAGTTATTTACACTTTTTATTTTAGTTTTACGTGGAAAAGCAATTAGTATACTGAAGTGAAACTTATAGTTATAAAATATACTAGCTTTATGAACAAAATGGATGAACCAAATTTACCTCGGCGACTAACAAGAAAATTAAATCCAAGTAAACCAGATTTTTCTGACCAAATTCATGATTTGTTGGTGGAAGAAGATTTTGAAGATCCAGACAGTGACAGTACAGTGGATGATTCAGATGAGGATCCAGACTATGTTTTGCCAACCGAAGAACATAGCCAGAATGAATCTCCAGACGAGGAACCCGAAGAAGAAGAGGGGGAGGATGAAGAAGCTTATTTGGAAGGTAATGTACAGCAATCTGCTGTTGATAATTTATTGCCACAAAATGTTGATGAACATTTTTATTTGGAGAGGATGAAAAAAGTTTGGTCCTCCAAACGCATGGAGCAGTAGAGAACCTACAAGAAATATCAGAACCCCTGCTAGAAATATAATCCGCACTTTGCCTGGCATAATAGGTCGTGCAAGGACGCTAGGTACCAAACTGAATAAAAAAGAAGTTTGGCAGCTTTTGTTTGATCCTACTATGATGGATTAAATCGTAAAAAGTACTAATGGAAAGTTAGCTTCAGTAAGAGCTGGCTTATCAGCTCAGACAAAAAACAACTACAGGGACACTGATATTGAAGAAATAAATGCCCTAATTGGTTTGGAGTTACTATCTTCAATTTTGAGGTAATATGATGAAAGAATAACCTCTTTATTTACTAAAGTTTTTTTTATGCGGCCCATATTTTCAGCAACTAAGTCTGAAAAACATGTTGAGATTTTGCTAATGTGCCTGAGGTTCGACGATGTCAAAACACGCCCTGCGAGAAGAGAAATGGACAAAGCTGTGCCTATATCTGAACTGTTTGACCAGTTTATTTCTAATATCAGGAGTGTATATTTTGCATCACCAAATGTAACGATCGATGAAATGTTGGTACCTTTTCGGTGTAGATGTGTGTTTAGGGTTTTCATGTCAAACAAACCCCGAAAATACGGTATAAAAGTGATGTGTTTGTGTGATTCCAAAACCTCATAAATTTTGATCTGAGATCAATTTACACTGGGAGAGGAAGTGATGGCACTGGTCTAAATGATCAGGGAAAAGCTCTGAGTATACCATGTCAGGCAGTTATCAAATTGTGCAAACCAATTGTGTCCAGTAACAGGAATGTCACAGCTGGTAATTGGTGTTCGTGTGTAGAGGTCCTAGATGAACTTCTCAAAAGACAGTTAACCTACGTCGGTACCGTAAAAAAAATATAAAAAATCATTCCTCAAGAGTTCCTCCCAAATCCAGGTCGAGGAGAAAGACCCTCCCTTTATGGTTTTACAGACAAAACCACATTGCTAAGCTTTCTACCTAAAACAAAAAATCAGTGGCTCTTGCGTCCACAATGCATAATAGCATTGATACTGATGATGAAAAACAGAAGCTGGTAATCATTTACTTTTACAATAAAACAAAAGCTGGTGTGGATCTCCTAGACATGAAATGTGCCGTCCTCTGTTACAGTCAAAGAACTGGAAAAGGCCAGAATATGGCCTTTGGCTATATTTTACAGGTTATTGAACATTGCTTCAGTGGATGCATTTATTTTATACATGTCATACAAAGACACACCGATAATGACACGTTTTGATTTTGTAAAACAACTTCCTTATGACCTAATCGTACCCCACCTTCAAAGAAGACTCGCTAATCCAAGCCTTCAACGAAGGTTGAGGGGAAATATCAGGAACGTCTTAGGCGAAAACCTGCCACAGGAGCTCCAACCTTAAGATGTGGCAGCAGGCCCGAGTGAGCTGTCCAGTGACCGCTTAGAAAAGAGAAAAACTTGCTCACAATGTCCCTCGGAGAAAAAATGCAAGACAGCGTACAAGTGTATTATGTGCAAGCAGCCAATTTGTTTGGAATGCAGCAAAAAGGTGTGTGTGAAATGTGCTATAGAAGAAATAATGAAAAACTAAGCGGCAAACAAGTGCGTACGTTATTCCGAGAACTATCACTCTTTTTCATTTATATATTTTTTTATTTATCACATACATCTCATATAATATCACAGTTATCACATATATTTCATTTTATAATAATTGTAGGTTAGGATGGATATACCTGTGTTCTCTTTATTATTGACAAATGTTTCATATTATTTTTTCCTCAGATATAAATGTTTTTGTTATGTGTTTAATTGCTTTTGTGTACTTTAATAAAGTTAATTTGTTTTAAAAGACTACCGTGATTATTAAAATCCTATTAATGTTATTTATTAACAATAAAATAACGATAGTTATTGCTAAAAGTGTATGTTTTTAACATGGGAGTCTCACAGACCGGGGGTTTCGGTTAGTGTAAATCTGGGTAGGGTTTGGTCATAGTGTTAATGAGACATTATCTCTGGAAGTAGGAATTATGAAGGTTTTAAGCCTTATTCAAGCAATTTTTGAGGTTCGAATTATGCAAGTTCCACTGTATATGAATAGAAATTTAAAGAATAAACAGGTAGAACATGGAGGCCTGAATACCTGACATGCCTTTAGTTCTAAGATTGTAGTTGCAAGGTCTATCAGAAACATGTTGCGGTGTAACTATATTCAAGCTGTTGAAAAATGTGTGAAGCTTTTTAATCCATTTGATGCTATGTCATGACATAAAACACATACTCACAAGTTACAAAATATGGAAGATCATTATACCCTTATATTACCTGAAACTGCAGTCATGAAAGGTATATAAACCTATTTATTAACTAAATAAACAGTTCTGGGGCTATCAAAAATGTGTTTATAGAAATTTAAAAACAAAACATAACATGACAATATTGACAATTATTTATTTAATTATTTTTCACTATAATCAAAATGGTTTTTTGTTGTTGAGATCCCAGACAAGCGCATTAATTCATGGGAAGGGCTGGCGGGTCTCCAAATAATAGCCGCTTTATGAAAGCCCCTTAATATACAATAAAACACCCCTAAATGTGTGGGAATTATGCGTGAACTTTGGTGACTGGTAGGGGTCTGCAGTGCACCGAAAAATCTGTACCAGTTCGGTACAAAACGAATTACCGAATTCGGTTCGGTACCACTAACGGCGCCGGTACTAAGTCGGTACGGTACAGCCTAGAACTACAAAAAATCAGTATTCACTGTTTATCAACCACATTTTTCCTTCAGTTTTATTCATAACATCTTTTTCGTCCGTTGACATTCTATTGACACGCCTTTGCTCACTACAGCAACTTTCAACTTTGACCGGCATTCGCGAGTTTATAGGTTCACAATCAGATCATGAATGATGACGAGATGTCTTTACAGCATTGATAAAGCCGCCTCCACAGACTGGCCGAATGTTTCGTCGAGTCGTAAGACTCGGCGAGTAATGAAATAATGTACATAAACATCGAGAGCAACAGAGGTTTATAACAAATTACTACGCATTTACTCTGTCACACTCATCTTTGCTCGCCTAGACTTGGCCAGTGTATGGAGGCGGTATAAACGTAAACAAAAACCTACAACCGAATTTGCATGACATTTAATCATTTTTAAATCAAACTTAGGGTATAAACAAATCTGTTTGTTTTTTATATCAACGAAATTATAACACCGTTTTGTGTTGAACATTGCCAATTGTATAAACCCTCTAACCTAAAATGAGTACTTGATACTACTTAAAATCGCCAAACATTTGGCAAACACATTCTGATCTATGGTCGTGTGGTACAGAGAGTAATAACATGCAGAAGGTTGACACTTATTTTGATATGCAAACGTAATACTGTAACATGCACATCAATTCAAAAACACAAATCGGTCTTGTCATAACATTTTCCTAATAGGCATTATGACACTTCCTAACGTTTTGTGGATAGAAATTAAACCAACCGAAAGAAACTGTTATAATTCAATATTAAATATGCCAAGAACAGTTTAGAAGAGTTTTTAGGTTAAATATTAGTTTCATTGCTAAAACGTCGATTAATAAAAAAAAGTCGTACACACACTACTGTTGTAACAAATAAAAAAGGTTAGCCTACATTGGTTCATAATTTTATGGGGTAAATCATAATTTTGGAAACTGCGTATTTCTTTCTCTCTGATATTCACTTTCTAGGTTCACTCTTAGTGTGACGATGACGTTTGGACGTAATCATCACTTCCACTGATCGCGCGTCGTCTTTGTTGATAAAATGTTTTGAACAAGCCTTGATAACAAGTTTTGTGATAGCCTTTATAGTTAGACTATTTAAAACAACCAATGAGTGATTGTGATGGATTCTTGATTCTTGATGAACCGCCATCGCCGTCGACTTCTGTTACAACGAGTAGGCTACAACTTTGACGTCTGCTGAGTATGTGTCATCTGATTGCAATACAAATTCTTATTCTGTTGCGTTACTTGGTTATAGGATTTAAAATTTGTTGGAGGCTATAATTTATAATTCATACAACCTGTATTTAATTTGAAAACACACACACATACCTTCCTTTCCTTTATTATTATTTTATCGTCTTACCTGTGAATAAAAGTTGATAAAGAAATATATTTGTCTTATTTGTGTTTTATGTGACTGTAATTTGTATTATTAGTGAATTTCCTTTGGAAAGTGAACTATTAGCATGACCCGCACGGTGAAACTTAAGCCCGGGACCACCATAGAAGTTCCTAACGTGACCCCCTGAACACGTTTTGGGGGGTCGTTCAAAATTGTATGTATATATATATATATAATTTTTTTTGTATATATATATATATAATTTTTTTTGTATATATATATATATATATATACAATATATATGTGTGTGTTTGCACTCTAGCGGTCACATTTTTTGTCCGATTACCTTCAAATTTGGTAGGGACGTTCCTTTCTGTAATCAGTTGGACAAGTTCGTTGGGCAAAACAATCGTAAAACTCCAACCCCCTTTTTTGGGGATTAATCTTTCAAATTTCGAGTTTTTGGGCCCAAAAAGGGTCTAAAAAGCCCCAAATGTAAAACTAATGCATGTTAAAAGATGGGAATTAGTGAGACGAAAGTTTTAAGCCCTCTTTCGCCATTCTAGCATAAGTATTTACCGAGTTATTAAAGAAAATGTGTTTTGACTAAACACAGTACGTTGTCTTGTGGGGGTTTTACACTAGAAAAGCCTGCTACTCCTTTGTTAAAGTACTTTTATCATCCCCAACGTCCTCACGCCTACTTTCAAGCCTAACTGGACCTTCTCCTAACATTATAATGCGCAAAATTGTATTCCCAGCTTAGCAGGTAAATGAAACCAGGAGCATCAGAACAGCCAAAAAATTAATGTTTTCAGATTTCAATAAAAATTGGAATACAAGTATGATTTTACCCTAATTTTGAGTTTTAATAGTTTTCATGTGGAAATTCACTTCCCTCACGTCAGCGTGCTGCGTGCGAACTCGTCTTGTATGAGATCAATTTTGATTATCTATATCCATGAAATATGTATATATATATATATATATATATATATATATTATATTATAATATTATATATAATATATATATTATATATGATATATATATATAATATATATTATATATATAATGGACTTTCTTTCTTTATTTACGTGATTTAACACATTATTATTGTTATTAGGCCTATATAAATATTTGTGAACTATTACAAATTATAATCAAAAGCTTACCTAAACACTTTTTTATTTCTGCTAGTACGTTTCTCTTTAACAATATTTTTTCTGTATTTGTTCTGTTTGGTTTCCAAATACACTTAGGCTATGATAAATTACGTCTATTTTATTACTGCGTACTGTACCGATTTTGTACCGAGAATCGAGGTACAAAAATATTTACCGTACCGAACCGTACCGACCTTAAATTTCTGGTACCGCAGACCCCTAGTGACCGGGAAAAAATGCATGGATTATGTGGAAATTTTCGGACGAACCGGGAGTTTCAGGTCGCGATCGTCGGCGATTGCGTAACGCGTTCTTAATAGTAGGCGACATTAGCGATGTGTTAGCGTGTAATTTGGAAATGTAAGGGTATGTTTGTGGCACAGCTGTAATGTGCTATCCAATGAAAGCCAGCAAGTTTTTGATTTCTTATTTTCCCACTTTTCAGAGGCACAGGAGAACTCACACGGGCGAAAAGAGGTTCCAGTGTCCAGAATGCAACAAAAAGTTCATGAGGAGTGACCACCTCTCTAAACACATTCGGACACATCAGAAGCAACGCATAATTGTAAGTAAAAGGGCCAAATAATGAACACTAACAACTCTACATTTTCATGCAATCATCAATTTTTGTTTTCCTTTTTATTTGTTTTATACCGCTGGGTACCGTTCGATTTTTTTTTTATTTCCCCTTTTACATATCTTTCTATTGTTGTAAAGGAAGCTGTTTCTTCATAATCCCTTTTTTAGACAGTATAAATAAGTTTTATGGTTTTTTAAAATATACTTCGAGCATTAAGCATTATTTTCATTTAATATTTTGAATTTTCCCCGATAAATGCTAACTTGTAGACTTTGTATTCTTACTAAGGCTGATAAATAAAATATTACATTTGATCATAAAAATAACAAAACATTCATATTTTTATACAAATCCAAAATTGGAGCTGTACCAATTGTATGTGCTCTCTGAATGACAAATTTGTTCTGAAACAAATTCTCCGACATAAGTCGAAGACACATCGATGTTGTTACTCAAAACATTTAGGTCTATTTAAAATATGTTAACTCCTGACTTGAGAATATTTTTTTCTGTGTTTTATATTTTTTGTCCTACCCCCCCCCCCCCCCCCCGACTACTTGACAATATAAAATATAGCTACCCGGTGGCCTAGTACTTTTAAATTTAAATAATCAAGTGTTCTATACGAAATTTGATATTAAGTTATGTTTCAAATTCAAAATCCAGTGCAATAAATCAAAACACACAATATCACGTAGCTACAAACATAATTTTGAGTCTAAAGTAAATTTATCCATTACTGTTGACCCCATACCATTGCCACCCATGTTTGTTTTGATTCCCCCTCACATTGCTTTGTCGCATGCTTGTTATTTCCGTTGGCCTTGCCCTGTTTGTTCACGTCCCATTTTGTTGTTTCACCCCAGGATGCCCATCAAAGCCTAGACAGCCAGACCACCAAAGAACTTTGGATTACTTCAGACACATCACCTACCACTATTTATTTGAAACAAATTCAAATGGCTCAGGTATTTATATTTGGTTATTGTTACATTGCATTATATTCTATTTTGTATCAATTACAAATCAAATACATTTGTGAGTGTTGATAGAAAAATACTATTTTATAAACTTTTTGATCCCAATAAAGCCACTTGTAGGGAACCTCTACAAAGCCCACCTCTTCCACTCCATTGGAATATTGGGGCAGGTGTCGAGAATGAAGTGCCCCAATATGGTTTTTGGTCAGAGAAAGTCAGGGTAAATAACTATTTAGTCAGGAAAATTGTTAACCAAATAAAAGTGTGAACCATGTACTCATTTCGAAAAACAAGGCAACAGTAGCGGATTTAAGGGAGGGGGAGCTTTTTGACTGAGTCCTTCCCAAAATCTTGAATGATAAAAAATAGTGTTTCAAACTATATTAACAAAGTTAACAAGCCATATTGACATAAACTCAATACACTTAAAACAAGTGTAATGTTTTGTTAGTCTGTTCTAGTTTATATGAGTTATAAAAGGAATTTAGCAGAGGCATTGCAAATCAACATTTGCAAAATTAATAGTGGTATGTTTATAACACAAATATTGTTGACACTGGGAGACTGTAAGAGGATGTATGTTAATGTTATGCTGCGGCCATGCAGGTAGCGTTGCAGTGTGTCCGTTTTAGGGACTTTTAGGACTTCCAGTGAGGTAGAGAGTGATAATGTGCGTTTAGAGAAAGATGTGGAAGCCAGAATTCCCATTGAATTAGGTTTTATATTTACAGTTGACGTTCTTTTATCCGTCATTCTAAGAACTACTAAACACTTCTAACTGGCATCAGCCGAGCCACTCACGATCGGCATTTTCAGGTTATGCTTGGGCACTCACTGACTCACTGGGAAGTTACCAAAGCACTGGACTTTCCAGTGAACCGTGTGCGTTATTTTCAGAGTTTATACTTTACATTATTTTGTTTTCTATATATTGCTTCACGACTTTGTCATGCAAAAATATATATGTTTTGTTCATCTGGGCTTTTTATGGAGTGAATTATCTTCAATATCCCCTTTAAAAACGATGTATGTTCTATTATCTGGAATGGCCATGGTTCCAAACGTGCCGGTTATAAGAGCTTCCACTGTATTACAAATATTACAATCCTGGTACTGTGTAGCAGCTCTCAAGCAGCTTAGATTTTAGGTTATGTAAGCAGAGGACACCTTAGGCAAATTCAACTAAAGGTTTGTATTTTCTTTGTTTGCGTTTTTAACAATAGCTAAGCTATATTTGGTATAGGGAGTTTGTCCGTCGCAGAGTCCATCATGTAAGTCAATGATTAGTTTCACATTTCATGTTTTGAATTTATTCAAATGTGTTATTATGTGGACTTACATACTGTTGAGTTTTGTGAATGTTGAGTTGCCCAAAGTTACATTTAGGGGGGGAGGGATGAAAAACCCAAGATTTAGCTTTAAATTGTATATTAGATCATATTCAAATATATTATAGTACTGCACGTGCTATTAAGAATCATAGAAAATCATAAACCTTGCGCAGTGATGTAGTTGAAACGACTAGTGCCGGAGTTAAAGTCTCTTGAATATAGTTTTAAAATAAGTAGGTACTTTTTCCAAAGTTATTAAAATCAACTTGTTATTTATAATTTGATGTTTTTCTATCAAACTTGGAAAAAAGTAATTCATGAACAAAATAAAAAATTGTATCAAGCTTAAACAAGAAATTGTTTTTTAAAGAATTGGTCAGATAATAAAGAACAATTGTATTTAGTGAAGATATATCGAGTGCAAATCAACAGTGAAATTGTCACTGGTTAGCTTGCCGTCAGCTAGTCTGTTATAAAAACTGACCCTTTTTCTATCGCTTAGGAATACACACTTCTTGGCAGACGCTTCAAATTAGGGGTGTGCTAGTAGTGATTTATTTTATTGAGTCGAGTAGTGCCAATTATTTTCGAGCGAGTATTTGCCATCAGTTGGTAGTTTAAAATAGAGTTGTGGGGTTTGGATACCACCCTAGATTTGATTATCTAAACTTGGTTCTAATCAATACATGATTAGCAATACAAAGTTTTGGCCAGTACATTCAAACTGGATTACGTGTTGACAAACAAAACATGGTTTGACATTCGTTTCCGGCCGATAAAACAGGGCCCGGTTGTCATTTGGCCAATTTCACCTGGTCCAGACATCGCTTATAATCAATATTAAATGACGAAATCGTTAGTTACGGCCGAAATTACGCAGTCCGATTGTCATTTTCGGCCGATTTTATGCGATGCAATCACCTTTTGCGGTCGTTACTACGCGTTTTGGCCGGTCGCAATCGTTCATGGTCGTCATTTTTGGCCGATTTTAGGCAATGCGATTGCCTTTTGCGGCCGTAACTACGTGTTTTGCCCTGTCGCAATCGTTGGCGATTGTCCGGAAATCGGCGGGAAATACTTGCTCGAACTTTCGAGTAGTTTTCAAAACTTCGAGTTGAGTTCGAGTATTAAAATATTCGGCCGAAAACTCGAGGTTTCGAGTACTCGCACACCCCTACTTCAAATGAAATCAAAAATAGTATTATTCCAATGCATTATTCTAGCAACCACGCTGTGTCACTCACCATGTTACTGGTTTTCTTAGCTCATAAGAGAGGGGTGTATAACAAGCCGTTGGCAATAGTTGTTGAATGGTGAGGCATGACTTTGTGAAAAAAAATGCAAAACTTACCTGGAGATCATGAACTTTTTCGTGTCGCAAGCCAGAGCAAATATTTAAAAAATGGCCACAATGAACACAGCATTTGGATAAAATTATAAATTTCAATTTTTAGTAGGCCGCATTAAAAATTTGCAATTAGACTCTAAACCATTTTAATGCTGAATGCCGCTCACAGGGACACACCATGAATATCGCTTGAGTGTCCCTGTGTCCTTGGGTGACTTTTATAATTAACTAGCAGACCCGTTGTGGCTTCGCCTGCGTAAACTATGACAGTTGTGTTTGCTGCATTCTGTGGTTAGCCCATAAAACTACTACGAAACAAGGTCAGCTGTTTGAATTTTCATCAGCTCAAACCAAAGTGAATGTCCATAAGGAATACATGGTAACTTTGAAACCCTGTGGGTCAAAGCCCTATAGTTGAATCGGTATGAAAACAATTTTACTTTCCTATTTTAGACCTAAAGAATCAATGTACCAAGTTTCACTACTCTAGCATGCTGGGAAGTTGGAGAATTAGTGATTTTGAGTGAGTGAGGGCTTTGGCTGTTATGTATTAAGATTACAGTTTTTCCCAAACATTTACATTTTGATCAAAAGCACAATTTGTGCAGGAGGCAGCCACTTCCACCCAGTCCGCCTCGGCTGATGACAGTTCGTCGGGAGATGAGAAGATGATGATCACCCTGAGTAGCGAGGCAGACCAATCAGAGCTCACCATTGTCGACCCCCTCGACACTGCTGATGACGAAATGGCGCTGGGTCACTAACAGGTACATGAGTGATCAAGTAATACTACAGGGTCATCAAAAAAGAATACCCAAATTTGAAAAATTACTATTTTGAGTACGATGAACATATCGAGGCGAATATGGTAGCAAATTGAAGAGGAGGGTTGGGAGTTTTTGTTTTTATATTTGGTAGCTGTCGTTGCGTTGTGTTGACGGGTCGTTGGCCTTGGTGCCAAAAATAGCGTTGAGCGTCGCTGTCCATGTCTAGCCAGCATGATGTGGACTGTGCAGCAGAAAGCTCAGTTTGTGCTTTGGTTTTCTGAGCTGAAAAATTAATTGTGTGTGTTCAAAGTAATTTTAGACAAAGTTATGGTTGTTGCGATGCACCTGGCTGTAAATCCATTCTTATTGGCTGCCATCGCTACTGTCGCTCCAGTATACAAGGTGAGAAATAGAATATCGTTTCGATGTCTGCCGTTATACTATTGGGGCACTTATCAAAACTTATTAAGAGAGGTAAAAAGATTCCAAACTTTCCTCTTTATTTTGAGACCTTATTCGGCTCAATATGTTCATCCTACTCAAAGTAGTCAATTTTTCTAATATGAGCATTCTTTTTCGATGACCCTGTAGGAATAATCTACATTATAGATAACTATAAAGTAAGATCAAATTTATATTACTTTTTAAATTGAATGTGTTCTAAAATTTCTTCCATGAAGTAAAAATCATTGCTTATTAATAAATCTGACTTACAAATCTTGGAATTTCTTAATAACCGGGTTTTTTGTGTGTTTTGGTAAAATATTATATAATTGTAATCCATTATAATATAGTAAGTTTAAAAAAATAATGTTTTTTGTGTTGCGGAATCTGGAAAATGTGTCAGAGAACAAACAACAAAAGAGCGGAAGGATTAAATAATACATTTTCACATGCCTCCCAACCTGAATTTTGAATTTTTAAATTAAGATTAAGTCTTAGAGGAAGTGAATTACATGTTGTGTGAAGTGTAATTTGGTGTTTAGTGGACAATACTTCTCTCATATTCACTCCATTACACATTTTTTGATCTCACTTTATGCTGCAACCAATATCAAAATATCTCAACTATTAGCAAACAGTTTAGAAAAGCAGAATAAAAGTTTTCAAAAGCTGCTAAAATGATAGTACAATATATAATATAGAGAAATTGGGGGGATGAAGGACAAGCTTTAGACTCTTGGGCAAAGCGAGTTTGTTTTACAATTACCATCTTCTTCATAATTTGCCCCCATTGGGGATTACTTGCGTCAAAACATACCATGTCACAGGTCCACTAGCATTTAAAAATTACCAATTGTAATAACAACGGTAAAGCCTATGCCCTAGCATTAGTTAAGTAAAGTCATCAATTAATGATTTCCTATTACGTTTCCAGGTAGAAGAAGAGCATTGTAACATCACCGGTCCAGGATACATGATCTCTCAATTTTATTATTTGAGACTTACCATTAGTTTAAGGGTATGTTTAATTTATTGTTTTAAGCTATTTGTGCAATATTCCTTCCACGTTTGTTTCATCTGTGATTCAGAGTTTTATCTTTTTATTACAAACTTGTATATTATTTATTTATTATTTTATTGTGTCATATTTGCAGTTACATATATTCAACTTTTATATTCAACTTTGAAGACCTTTTACATAGGGACAAGTATTAAGTTACTTAGCCATTGTCAAGTATTTTAATTTTATATATGACTTCATATATAGTGCTGTTTCTTTACAAGTTAACTTTTGGGCCACTTTGCCATTGATTTGCCAAATACACAGTTAGCATCTTGAACTAGGCCTATGATATTCACTCACAATATTTAATATTATTTATGTGATTCTATTTTATGTTAAGTAGGCAAAACCTTTTGGTTTTACTGTTTTAAGTTTTAAAATATTTTCTTGATAGCCTTAAAAGTATTAGTTTCTTTGTCCAAGACACATGTATTCCTGGAATATGCATTTAATTTAATTTAAGAAGCTATAGCTTGTTTCTCTGTCCCCAATGAATGGGGGGACTGTTTGAATAGTGCATCTATAGACAGATTATTTTTGTATTGTATTGGAATTTGCTGGACCAAAGTCCAATGTGTTAAATGAAAAGGTTTGCATGTTTCCCTTGACTAACTGTTTTTTTGAGTTTTAATTTATAATTTGCTTGTATTTTAACCATTGAAATAAGGTTTACATTCCTTCTGCCAACAGTTCTAATTCCAGTATTTTATCCTGCATGTTTCACAACATTTTTTTCATCATCAAGAAAGTTACAAAAATATCATGCACAGACAAACATGAAACAGTTAAACATAAATTAGTTGTGCCAGCTGGCAATAGGCACGATTGTATTTTACTAATAAAATACTAAGGGTTAAAACAAACAAGTTTATTTCATTGATGAGATAGGGGAGTATGTCAAATTACTTTATACTTTTTATTTTCAAGAAGGGCTGGAGGCAAAGATTAGTGATTGAGGAATGGTAGGGAGATAATTCTTATCTTTCATTTTACTGAAGTCCACTCCATATACATAAATTCACATTAAACCTGCATACTTAGTGAGTTTTTGAATTTTCGTTGCCTATATATTTTTCTCACTAACACGTAAAGCCACTAACCAAATGAGGTAGTGATTGTTGTACCTCACATTTGGGAGGTCTTGAGTTTTATCCCAGGCCGGCCATTCTAAGAAGAGTTTGTACGGTTTCTCATCTCACTTAGGCAAATGGCGGAAAGGGACCGACCCCCGCCAGGAAAGGAAAGATAGGACCCAGGCCTACCTTCCCTTGTTAACCCCATAAATGAACTATTTTGTTATGGATTACAATACATTGTTAAACATTGTCACAGAATAAATATTATTATTATTATTTTAAAAACTGTTATAAAAATACATTCATAACATAATTAACAATATATAACATTTTATTTATTTTCCATAAGAATAACATTGGGGCTGAGTATGCAGATTTGCCGCAGCAAGGAACACCAAAATAATTGGTTTTTAAGCAAATATCAATAGATCTCAACTAGGTGAAACCACATACTAATTTTTATAAATTTATGTTCATAATTAAGGGAGGCATAAAACGTTACTTCTTCTCCATAAGACACATTAGGGCTGAGTATGCAGGTTTGATGCATCACGGACCATCGACAAAAAGTTGACTTTTTATGCAAATATCAATAGATCACAATTAGGGGGAGTCACGAACATCAATATAAGTTTCATCAATATACATTTATAAATAGTCAAAATATCAAATTTTATTCCTTCTCCATAACAAAACCATTTGTCAACATACTGTGTTTAGCACTTAGAATATCTCTGCAGTCGTTGGACGTAGAACAACAATTTAAACACCTAAATGATTGTTTAGAGCTGAAGAAATATGAGGTTTTCAAAAAAAGTTAACTGAAGAAAAAATCTAAAAGCTATTTTCCTGTAACATTAACATGGGGGATTTTATGAATAAGTTTTTTTTTTATTTTCTCCGCAACCACTTAACGGAGGTTTATGATTTAAAATGCTAAGTTATTGTTTGTTAAGCTCATTAACGCGTTGGCTGCTGCGGACCCCGATCGGGGTTTTGCCTCAACATAGGAACTTATGCGAATTTCATGTTTAAACATGTTCGCAGCAGCGAAAGTGTTTAAATGGCCAAAACCAAAATTGTGGGTTTCTAAGGTTTTAGAGTAAAAGCATGCAAAAAAAAAAACAGATTTTTTAAGGATGTTGAACCCCCATAAACCCCCTTCCCGTGATACGATATTTCTGGTTTTCAGACTAAAAGTCATGAATGTCACTTCACACATTTGTGCCAAATTTTGTTGAAATAAGGCTTTTTTCAAAAGTTATAAGTTAACAGAGACACATCTATGTAAATTTGAACGAATAGCATTTTTACGAGACATCTGGGTACCTCAAACAAAACATTATAATAGGCTTAGGTCTTATCGTGCCATCTACTTCTTCCCAATAGGGGAAATTCGCTAAAAAAGAGTGAATTTCCATACATTTTGTGACTATGGCCTAGAGTTCATATGATTCAAGGTAAGCCTGCACTTTGAAGAGAAGCTAATGTAGACGCTACATTTAGGAATCGTTTAGAACCTCGGTTGGTTACGTAGCGCTCAGTAATACGATATTGTCTGTATTTACAAATACTTTGGATCTAATACTTTAAATTTCAAGTATCCATATACATTTAAAAAGGCGAGTAAGTGTACCTCTACTGATTCTTAATTCCCAATTCCAATTCACTATTTATTTTTCTAGTATGACATCAAAATTTTACACTTGACTATTGATCGTGTTAAATGGCAGATTTTCTCTGTATGTTATTTGATAACACTTTCAATATTCAAGATTTTGTATTCGGACATTAAAATATTACAAGCAATAGACTATGTCAAGTTTAAAGAAATAAGTAACATCTAGACTAAATAGGTACTTGCAATATATGGTATGATAATTGTTAAAAACGTAGATTTGTCAAATCAACACCATAAATTATGGATTTGTCAATCCATAAATAGTGTATGAACCATCAAGAAAAAGAGGTAAACAAGTTTTAATCTCAAGATACCCTTGTGAGAGGCTCAAGCTATGAAACATATCACATTTATTCCTGGCCTTTTTTCAAAATAATTTTTTCTGTAAACCTGCCTGGTTCCTCCTCAACAGTTTATTTCAACCTGTTCAGTTTTGATCAATTTCAACGTTTTTCCATTGTTGAATTCTCAAATCACTTTTACTGGTACATACTTCTATGTACAGGTAACATAACCTTTGTTCATTTCACACTGAAATCAATTGCAAGGGGCTCTCTCCATATGCTGAATTTTGATATTTCAAGTAAATTGTTGGCAAAGCTGTTAAATGATCAAGAGTTGTGGATTTGAGGAACTCGACAGGAGCTGTTCAATGCTCATCCTTGATTTTTTGAACAATAAGTTTTTTTGTTATTATTTCTCTCTTTCAATGTGAAATCCCATTGCCTAATTGATCAACTCCCGTTGAACTTTAATTTTTATGGTAACTATTATCTGTAGTTGTAGGTCCAACAAAGTGCCTTAGTAGTAAATGTATCGTCTTAGACGTGATTGTTTTTATGTTAGTACGATTTAGTTTATAACTTAATTTCAACGACAATACTAATGTTTAATGGTTTAACTGTTAATTTGTTGTAAAATGTTGAGAAATTGATGTTCAGTGTAGCCTATACAAGTATCACAGATTGAGAATGTATTTGGTTTCAACAACTTAATGTACTGTAAAAATAATTTTAATGTTAAGATCGAGTTTTCAATTTGGTGACTAAACCATCAAAATCAAATCTTAGAATTTTAATCAAAATATGTACAAATATAGACAAAGAGTTATGTAAATATTGTATATACAAATTTTATAGTTGTTTTTTATCTAATCTTAAGGTTATTACATGTTTGTTGTTCATAAATATGTTGTCTGGTAGTTATTTTATTCCCTGCTTATAAAACTAATTTATTGTTAACTATTAAACAATTCTGCAATCAATTGTGTCTTCAATTTTCTTTAAGGCAAATTCCACTCACTCATAAAGTGAACCTTGGGCTAAGTGAAACCACTAGACTTTTTGTTACTGAAGGAAGACACAGAGACTTAACACGTTCGCTGCGGCGAGCGCCATATGGCGCTCGGCAGAACAACGCCACGATCTGAGAGCGCCACATGGCGCTCTGTCTACATGCCAAGTTCAATTTGGTCTCGTGCTGGCAGCACTGTGGTGAGGACGGGTATTTTATGTCAGAGTTTTAGCTAGGAATGCGAGCTTTATTTTGGTGTAGGTTGGTAGTAAATTTCCCCGTAAAATTCCCGTTCATAAGGGACAAAAAACCAGTTTTTGCCCCATATTTCTGGGATATTCTCCCTGTTATTGACATTACAAGGGAAATGGCTAGTACCCAGGCAGTGCTGCTACCTGTGGGTGTTTCAGCGAACTACGTCCAGTCTCGTGGAAATGCAGCACTTCACCGAACCGCTGTTTTGTGATTCGTCAGACCGAAATAATTGAATTCGTCTGTGCCAATCTGGTTCGCTGCCGTGCTCGGCGCACGCCCGCCATTGGTGGGCCGCAGCGAACGTGTTAAACTATTCACATATTCACAGAGTTTTACACTTTGAGGATATACTACACTTATTTCTAGTTATGCAATATTTCAAATCCTATACAGTACAGTACTAATTTTAGAAAATATTTAAGACTGAAATTGTGCACTTACTACCAATTAGGTGAGTTTTAATCAGCAATAAAACTAGTCTACCTAAGAATTTGTAAAAAAGATTTTCTACTTTTGTATTTGCTTTTTTGATAATACCCCCAAAGAAGAAAACTTATGTGAATGTTTATGCTCCTTCCTGCCGTAACCCAGGTTGTAGATGCATTTTTATCAGAGATAAGACAATATTTTAAAGTTCACTTTGACTTTAAATATATTTTCTGAGTTTCTTCTATCAGTTGCCTGCTCTTAACCAGCCACCTTAGGTCCAGGCCAGGTTACAAATACTTTATATATAATTCTGCAAGCGACATTTTTAAGTCAAAATTGTGTGAGTTTGGCAAATTGCAGGATGATGGGAGACGGCTTAAATTGAAGGTCTCGATCCCAGGGACTCGGTAAAAATCGCAGTATTTCTAAAAAGTTATCAGCAAAAGAGGAAAAGCATGAGGAATTTAAAATGTCTGCTTTGTTTACATTAAAACATATGAAAGTATCTGAACTGTGTTTACAAACTGACATGTATTCCTACAAATAAGATATTCAGAGTATAGGAGCAAGGTTAGGGGCTATGGATGGCCCCTTCAAGCCACTAGTTATTAAATATTTTTATTTTCTTCCTAGCCGGCGTCACGTTCTATGCACGGGAATTTAGCAAGCATAGAGCCTGATGTGCTGAAGTTTTGATCATTAAAATCCGCCGACTAAGTAAAATAACTTCATAATACTAACATTAGACCTTTGAGAGTACATGGGGCCATCCTGAAGGTGAATGTTTCTCAAACCCCCAAAATGAACATGTAAATAGAGCATTTCATTGTTACTAAACATATATTAAAATTCATAGTTTTAGAGGACTAAAATCGCCGAACAAATATCAGTAAACTATTTTAATAATCTATGCTCCCCATAAAACCTTTTAAATTAACATTTTGATACTTCATTCTCTTCTCTTCTGATGAAGTCCCCAAGAGGGACGAAATATCAAGTATTTTTTATGTGTCTCCTGTGCTACACCTGTTTTATTCTCTTCAGGTAAGCTAGCTGTCTATCCTTTTCCCAACTTACTAAATTAACATTTTAGAATTCGTATTCACCTAAACGTCCTAAACTACCGAAGAATCAAGGGTGGTTCCAGAGAAGGGGCCATGGCCCCCCCCCCCCGAGATTTTGGAAAATATATTTTTTTCCAACTGAAATTAAGTGGACTAATACAACTTTTATGAACTAGCGATCATTTCCTAAGAAAACAAACCATCAAAACAGCATTTTACAAGCAACAAAGTATTTAGCCAGCTCTCAATGCCAGAACTCAATCGTATCAGAACCACCAATGTATTGACAAAGATGACTGGAAACACTGGCAGTGTCTATTCCTCCATCTTGAAATTCTCCTCTCTCTCTCGCCCGTCGCGACCCTTTCGTCACAGGAACACGGACTAGGCCTTACTGCATGCGCCAAAAATGAACGACACTTGTTCCTTTGATTCTGTTCTATAAGTCAGATTACTGATTCGTGAATGAGTTGAGCTCGAACTGGACCCATAATAATGCAACACCAACCAACACTCAACTCAATAGTACCATTCCCTCGCATTTTAATAGAGGTGTACCACAGATGCATACAAAAATTTAGGAAGTTATTAAACGAAAGTATAATTATTTTGTTCGTTTAGCCTAAATTTTTATTTTATAGAGAACATTGATTGATGACTTATTTTAAATTTCTTTGGCAGCAAATAGGCCTATGTCTTTCAAAACATTAATCTGTATGGCTATGCCATTTTAATAATAGTTATATTTTTATATTTTGTAATCTGTTGATAAGCAAGAAATATTTATTAGTTGTCAAGCATTGCAACATGCACTGGACGTTGTAAAAATAACTGCAGGTGTGTACGCTCATTCTTCACGTAAGGAGGATGAACAAAGATTTGATTTACAAATAATATCCTCCAATACATATTTTACTTGCAATATAATCCAAGTAAAAGTGATTACAAATGTTATACATTGATTGCAATTACAATTTGTTATAACATAGTCAGAGTGGCATAAGAGTACCGATAACTCCAATGTTTGATCACAATTAAAATGTTGTCAACGGTAACAGAGTCATATTCTGTAAGCAATTTCAAAGGACTGCCAAAGAGAATATGTAAAATGAATAAGCGCAAAACCGAACAAAATATTTAAATAATACAAAGAGATTTGTACCGAATCCCGCTGAATTGGAAACAAAATTTCCTACGTTAAACTACTTAGACAAACACTGGCAGAAATGAATTTTGTTATTTATGATGTAACTCATCATTTGTGAAATAAACCTAATAAAAGAAACTAATAATATATGCTCTCCTGATACTTGATAGACAACACCAAAATTTATATAAAGGACCAGAATTTATATTATTAATGATGATACAACGGAGGGTCGTAAAAAGGTGGTTAAAATATTTTCTTAAGTTTTGCGTTTTGCGAGGAATCCGATGGTTCAATCAGATTTTTAATCAGACATACAGTAAAGGAGTTATATTATTTTACGAATTTCAAAGGGCACCATACGGAAATGGTGTAAGTGGATAGGCCAGTTAACGAATTTGACCTAAAAATCAAAGCAAAGAATTCGTGTTCCAAATTTATAACTGTAATATACTAAAGCGTTATGTTATGCGACCAAAACACAAACAAATTGGAATGAAATTTTTTGTTGAGTATATGGACTCACTTCGTTCATCCAATTAATGTTAAGGCATAAACCACACAGCAATTATACCAGGTTTCACATGACTATAAAACAAGGTTTCGGAACGCTCGTACATCGACACAATACAACCTAACCCTCCTGCTCCCAGGAAATTTGTCAAGTGACTGTTTAAATTGCTTTTACAGCTTGTCCTCTTTTCACAGATAGGGCAAATAAACTTGTTATTTTCCATCTTTATGCATCTCCGAACTTCAAACAACAATTTTTATTTACCACTTGTTTTGTACTGTACCAGCACTCTTTCTTTGCCTTCTAAGGAAGCGATTAGTGAGTGAGTGAGTAGTTAGAACTTGAACTGAATAAGTCATTATTTTAATTGTAGAATACAAAAGAACAAAAACCGTTCATTTCTGGCGCATGCGCATAGGCTTAGTCCTTGTTCCTGCATCGAAAAGGTCGCCTCCCGCCACTCGCCAGTTTGTACTCCACTCATAGTATAGGCGCGAAATGGTTGGTAAAATGGTTTTTAGGCTTAACCTTCTCAACATTAAAGGAGAGTTAAGACTTGGGTAAGGGCAAAAATGGGAGAAATACGGCTCACAGATGTCAAACTTGCTTCTCGTTCACAGAGCCCTTGAAGTAAACACAGATCAAATCATTTAAAGATTTGTGAAAAAGGGTGCCAGACGACTTGACTTTGTTTTATAAAGACGTATAGACACAATTTGGCAGTTCTTACAGTTTAACAGTTATTTTATTGTAAGCTATATTAATAAAACTTGTTTCTTCAACAATATTTTTTCTTTCAAGAATCCAGTTTACAATTAAGAACATTATAATATTACAACTTCTTAGTTTTATTTATTGCCTTACTGCTTAGGCCTCATGCAAACTTTATATTCGATTCATATAAATAATAATATGCTATATTTTTTAAATAGTATATTATGATGTTTTATATTTGCTTCATAAAATATAGAATAATTCCCGGGGTAGGCCAATGGGCTTCTCCTTACTTTGGGTTCTGCCCTTAATAAAATTTGAATATCAATTACAGCAGTAATTATTGCATTTTTCAATGAGCTCATTAACACCATCCTTGCAGACTCTTAACCCTTTTCGCTCGTATGTCCACACTCAGTGGACAGTATGGAGTCTGCGACAGCTGGGAATTATTGTCCGACGCTCAGGGCCCAGAGCTCGCATGTCCACACTCAGTGGCCGCACTAGGTTTCGTCGCCAGCTCGGCAGCCATTGCCGGTCGTCTGCTTCTGCCAGCTCGGAATTATTTTCTTCACTCTAGACTGAAACGTCAAGTTGAAGCGTACATTCTAAGGAAAACTTGTTGTATACTTTGAAACTTATTTATTTACCATCGAAAATCACAATTTACTTATTGTTAATTATATTTAAGAAAATTTTAAGAAATAATTTTAAAAAACTGCTAATAACATAAATAGAACAAGATGTCGATGTCACTTTCATGGTCCGAATCACTGCCACACTCACTTTCACCTTCAAGCTCGTTACGAATTTTGTCGGAACGTAATGTTTCCTCCATATTAAAATATTATAAAACTTGAAATATTACGTATAATAATAATTATCAGGCATATAAGCCGAAGACTACACAGCGTAACACAAAAGCGCTTGACTAACTGTTGTTGTTTACTGTTTACATTAGAATGCAACAGCCGACATTTATGCCCGTTGCATTCTGGGATTGATCTAGTTTCGAAATCCACCGTCAGGCTTCAGCACAATACGGTAGAAAGAATATTAAATGCTGGAAAAGTCTGCATTGTCACTGTCCACACACAGTGGACTTGCGAGCGTTCGCGATCGCATGCGCCATTTAACTCTGTCCACTGGGTGTGGACATGCGAGCGCTGAGCATATGTGTGGCAGAAAAAAATCCTGGCTGGCGGGAAAATGGCTGCGGCCACAGAGTGTGGACAGACGACCCCAGGGGACCATTTCCAAAGAACCTATCCGAGCGCAAAGGGTTAAGACCGAAAGTAACTTTAACCTTAAGCAATATGGCCCCTCCCGAAAATCAGTCCTGGAACCGCCCTTGCGAAGAATCCAATTAAAATTTCACATTATTTATTAAAGTAATATTTTATTGCTGGAAAAGTCCATACTATAATTTGATGTCTAAGACACACAGAGAAATATTTGCTAGCAAACTGTGTACCCCTTCCACCAACCCTCTACTCTCCCTCTTGCTCTTGGCTGCAGAGCCCAAGACAGCTGTTGGGATTTGTTTGACCTTTTTCCACTTTTCTCTTCATTAACCTTTTGTGCATCAGTATACTGGTAATTAGTTACTTTGACTTTGCGTATTTGATAAGAAACAAAAAATGAAAACTCAAATGCACCCTAGTTTACTCCAATTGTAGACACATATTTTTATAACGAATGGACAGTATTGAGTGAAACAAATTTTTTATATGCATGACATTCTCACTTAATTATGAACAGACAAATTATTATTATTCTGTATTCCATACACTCGAAAAATTCACTATTGCGACGTTCTTCCTCTAGTATTTATTTATGCTAGTTTGACTTACTCTCTCAGGGTCGTATTTTACAGGGTATTTCTGCGTGACTGAGTATAAATGAGACTCCAGAAATATAAAACAATACATTTATTTAGTTACATTAGGAACCGGTACTATTTTGTCAAACACTTTAGATAGTTAACCCTTCGTTCCTTCTCTTCACTAGTAAACAGAATAATTTTTTTTACGTTTACCGCCAATTCAGGCAAATCAAGGCCCTCTGAATTAGTCAAATTCATGTGCATAATACTGCAGAACTATAACAAATATTTATGTGAGGTTTTATCCGCTACACGACTAAAAACTTTAAAAAATTAAAATTTGGTTAAATTTTAAATATTACTTCGGAATTCTTCTTAGTTAACAATGATTGTCTAAATGCTTGGTGTAAAGTTTTATTTAAATTAAATTTTTTTTATATTTTAAATTTAAAATAAATGAAAATGTTGAGCTTAATTAATAAACCACAGCATTTTACGTCTCAGCTAGAACTGTAACTAGCTTCTTGGTTCGGGATTTTATAATAAACGAGTTCTCACGCAGCACGCTGACGTGAGGGAAGTGAATTTCCACATAAAAACTTTTAAAACTCAAAATCAGTGTAAAAGCATACATTTATTCCAATTTATATTGAAATCTGAAAACATTGATTTTTTGGCAGTTCTGATGCTCCTGGTTTAATTTACCTGCAAAGCTGGGGATACAATTTTGCGCATTATAATGTTAGGAGAAGACCCAGACAGGCTTGAAAGTAGGCGTGAGTTGCTGCGGATGATAAAAGTACTCTAAAAAAGGAATAACAGGCTTTTCTAGTGTAAAACCCCCCATAAGACAACATACTGTGTTCAGTCAAAAGACATTTTCATTAATAACTCGGTAATGCCAGAATGACAAGAGAGGGCTTAAAACTTTCGCACTACTAATTCCCATCTTTTTACATGCATTAATTTTACATCCGGGGCTTTTCTGAACCTTTTTGGGCCCAAAAACTTGACATTTGAAAGATTAATCCCCAAAAAAAGGGTTTAGAGTTTTCCGATTGTTTTGCCCAACGAACTTGTCCAACTGATTACAGAAAGGAACGTCCCTACCAAATTTGAAGTAAATCGGACAAAAAATGTGACCGCTAGAGTGCACGTATAAATATACGTGTGGTAAGTTATTGTAAGTAAAATATGCACTGTCGGTTATTATGATAATTTTGTGTTAATTATAGCCTACTGTATTAAAAGCATAAAAGTTGTATTAGGGGCCTACCTATTTTTCAGTAGGCTTAGATTGTCATACTTTTTTAGTAAATACTACTAATTTTCAACGGAAATGTCCTACTTTTCAACAGAAATATCCTACTTTTCATCGGAAATGTCCTACTTTTCCTACTTTTTAGTCCTCAAAAACCACTATGTCAATTCAGATGAAGATCAGTTCTCTCCCTTTTTATCCAAGCATGCCTATATAATATATACAAGGGTATTTTAAATGAATCCTGTAGTATATACTGGCTTAGAGCTGTACAATTATAAATTTTACCTGACTCAAAATAGAAAATGCAATCACCTTTAAAAAGGAAACTAAACAAATCATACTAAAGTCGCGTTTACACGATACAGGTAACCTTGTCAAGGTAGCCTTGGGTAGGGCGTGTGGACAGAAACATGATGAGCAGCCTGCATGGTTTTTGATGTGGTTTCTGGTCCACACACCCTATGCAAGATTACCTTCTCCCTAACCTGCATCGTGTAAACGCGCCTAAAGACTTGTTATTCAGTTTCATAATGTATAAATGACACAAACCTGGGTAGATGACATGTTTTTTTTACTAATATATGCCCTGTATAAATTATATATCTGTGTGAGTTTTGAAATAACAAATTTATAGTTTTTAGTTTCAATAACCAGCTAAGTCAGTACAATTTATTATTTCCTCATCAAACGGCAACTGTTTCTGCTAGTAGAAATTTATATAACGTTTAGTTTGTCCATAAAGGATTTTTCGTCATACTGCTTCAAAAACAACTGTTTTTGACAGATGCGTTGAGATTCAAAAGTTCTTTTTAGTCTTTGGATAATAACATATGTTTTGATGATCATTATTGTACTAGTACTAAAAAGATCATTGTTGATGATACTTTTGATTCGAGGTCGTCATAAATCGATTAAAATTCATTCGATTATAAATAATCGAAACACTCATTGTTATTATCGAAACATTCATTGTTGTATTGTTATTATTTTTGCGTTCGTTCCCCCTACACCACTGGTGAGTGACAACTGTGAGTGACACGATGGACGAAGTTAGTAGGCCTAACGATTCAAGAACCGTGCCCAAATCGAATGTTTGTTTTGAAGAACAACCGATTGATTCGAACCACAATGATTGGTTTGAAGTGATCCGACTCAACAACCGATAGATATGAATGAACTGAAGTTATGCATGTGCTGATTGCTGATGCTGATTGTTTCAAGAGACAAGCTGAAATAAACATTTGAGGTTATGAAGACATAGTACGTAAATTTTACTTTTGTTTTTATTTAAACCTTAAGTTTGTTGGCAGTATGACGAAAAATATAGTTCGTCACTCGGATCAAAAGTGTCTTTTTAATACTCGCTCATTTCCCAGCCTCGGCAGTTAAACTGGAGCTCGTATTAAAAAGAGCCACTTTTGATCCTAGTGACGAAATATACTATTATTTTTTATTCCTACAATTAAACTACGAGTTTACTAAAATAAAATAAAAAAACACCACTTAGCAATACAGTATCACATTTCTAAAGGAATTAATGAAAAAGTTTACAAACATGTTATCTTTTATTTATGTATAACATAAATCAAATATAAATTATGAAACATACAAACAAGATATAAATACTCGTATGACATGACGCAGCTGGAATGATTGAAATGCGAGTGAGAGAGCTTAAGATCGAGTGTACTTCCCCCAGATGTGAAGCATGAAGACGGACGCAATGAACAACAGTGACATGACCAACACTGGCACAGGCCCTCTGAAACAAACATACAGATATCATGATGGTGATAGGATTAAAAACGTACTATATCATGGTGTGTGTGGTATTTAATGGAATCTATCAGCCAGGAAAATGCATAAGTTGAGTCTTCAAGAAAGTCCTAAGGGAAGAATAAATCAAAATAAAATTCCTTTTTTCAACGTTCTGCTAAAAAAATAAATATAACTTCACAACCACTTTGATTACTAGAATCAAAGACCTTCATATCAATCTATCCATTAAATATCATTGATAAAATAACTGATTAAGATTATTACGGGTAGTTACAGTTAACTTGATTTTTCTTGAGTGTTTCTGAGCATTTCTATGAATAATAAGGATAGATAGATGAACAAAGAGTGATTGGAATGACAAGGCTATTTTGATAAGCCAGCCACATACCTGGGAAGGTTTCAATAAAAATACTTATAATACTGGTAAAACTGGAAACACACACCATGTTCTCATTTTGGGTTTCATTTAACATGATCGCTTCTGGGCATGCCCGGGGGCATGTTCCTGCCACACGGCAACTGTTCCTACAGACGCGATCACTATTTGAATTCCTGGCTCACAAATGACAAAAACACTGTGGTACTTTACTACCCACTGCTACACAACTGGATGTAGTTCAACAAAATGCCAACAGGTAGCAGCACGACCCAAATGGAAGCATAATGGACATGACACCGGCATTCCCCGGCGAGCGCCCAGCGTGGCGGCAAGGGACTAGAGCACTCACCGGGTAGTGCCATGCAGTCAATCTTCCATTATTATGTTTACGAGTAGACTAACACCATCAGAGTGACAGAGCAATATTGCATCATTTTATTTGGTTAATGATTTACCTGACATTCCCTTTCTAAAAAAGTTAATTAAAAACGCAAGAGTCCTGTCTTTTTCTAACCAAGAAAGTTATTTTCCCTGACTTACAACTCGGAATGCATACTTTTTCAAATAAGTTTTGATTTTTCGCACAGTAGTCCTTTGCGTTTTCGATTAAATCAAAATTGTTCCCTGACATGTATAAACTAGTAAGCATTTTGCCTGACTTTAGGAATTTTTCCAACTTTTTCCCTGACTTTCCCTGATATTTTTCAAATTCCCTGACTCTCTCGAAAGTGTGAACCATGTATACAATAGAAAGTTAACAAATTCCGTTTAAGATACAAACCTTTTACTAACTGTGAGAGCTAGACAACACAATGTTGTGTGTTGGGTTGTGTGGTAATGTTGTGTGATATTCAACATTACCACACAATCTTGTGTTGAGAACAGGGAAAGCAAAACTGTAAATTACTTACACTTTGATACCAGGAGAGTCATCAGTGTAAAACCTCCACATTCCTCCGCTGTTTGTGCCAGTGTTACGATTGCGAGCTGAAGTTGTTGGGGCTGCTTTCCTGCGATCAAAATACTCAATTGAATTCTGAGAATTCTGGTAACAAGATTATTAATTAATCTGTAAAAAACACTTCTAAATAAATATTGATAATTTAAAACATAGACTGGCAGATTTTCCGTTTGATCGGTTAGGTGTTGTTGCATATTTTGAAACACAATATGTCCGAGCTCATGTGATGGAAACTTCACCTTCAAATATTTAAATAACTTGGATATCCAATGGCAAAAGTCCTGCTAAATCAAAGATACTTAACTATTCCTAGCCATATACAGGGGTAACCCAAACATTTTGGAGCAAATTTTAAGAGGTATAAATGTCAAAATTCTAGGTACGGTATTTTTAAACTAGGCATTTCTCATCTTGAATCCATAAGCAAAATTAACACCCGATAATAACTCATGCATTAAATTAAAATAATTTGTATTACTACTAAATTATTATACTTTAAGAATAGCATATGCAACATTCAATGCTCTTCATAAACCTATACCGGTACCTACAATTACATTCAATTTTCACTCATCTAATAACCTGCGGTAAGGTATATCCAAAGTGAATTAAATGCAGCAAGTTGTAATATCTAACAATTGTGAAAAACTGCCTATCATTCCCAAACAGTCAAACTTCCATGGAATATCATCAGTATATCATCGGTAATTAAATGTGTAGGCCCATATAGTATTCAAACTGGGTTTAAGCTGCGGTCGCATTTGTCGCAAAATGCGACATGCACCACGAAAATGCGACAATATTTGGGCAGGCTGTCGCTTTCTTGCTACAAAGAAAAGTATAAGAAATTTCTTAATTTTATTGCAGAAAATCTGGTTTTAACAATACAAATTTTATTAAAAGTCCGTGATCACGATCCACAACCAAAAAGATTAGAAGATTAGTTGGGATGTTGTAGAGGCTTAACTTAGCGTTGGTTGCACTACTTTACCGATCGCCTCTGAGCAAGTGGTAGAGGAGACGAGCCTACATTACGTAAACAGTTGCTGTCGATTTCAACTGCGTACCGTGTAAACGTAACGGGCGAGTTACTGATATGATGGTTGCAGTGACAGTAGCTAACCCCCTAGCAGATTCAAAAACTAGAAGCCCAGATCCTAATAACCTACAAACAGGTATTGCTACAAGAAGTAAAACTGTAAATGGCAAAGTGGTGACTGGATTAACTCCAGTTTCTAAGTCCCACAGTAATAATACGAATCACGTACTTCCATCTGGCTGGAGAAGAGAAGAGGTTGTGAGGAAAGCTGGACTTAGTGAGGGTAAAATAGATGTGCATTTTTATTCGCCAGATGGGGAAAAGTTTCGGTCAAAACATGAATTACTGACTCACATAAATAAAAAAAATCTTCCATTCAAAATCGATAACTGTAAAAAAGGTAATTCGGCCAAATTGTTTACCCCGAGAAACTCAAGTAAGAAAAATACTGCTGAGAGTGAATTATCTCCAAAACAATCACAGGTGAGACCTGATGAGAAGCAAAATGAAAATACCACTATTGTTGATATTTCAAATAAAAGCCCATTATTAACAACTGATGTATCTGTGACAGGCCCAGACCCAAATATCTGCAACAGTGTGAGTACACAAAATGAAGGCCGGATTAGGAACAGTGTTGGTTTGCTGAATAATGAATGGGTTTACAATTTACAATGAAACCATTAAGATGTACTTTGATTTGATACGCAGAATCATAACTAAAAGTAATTTATGTCTAATGAGTCCAGTGGTCAGTCAAGCTGTTAAGACATTAATTGAGTATGAACATTTTCTTGAATCTCTTGAGTTAAAAAAATGTCTTATGTTGTCATTCCTGTGTGTAATGCCGAAGCAACCCTTGAAAAATCTGGATCCCACTGGAGCTTGCTCTTTTTCCAGAGGGAAAATAATACTTTTTTTCCTTGATTCAATGGGGAA
Source organism: Allygus modestus (assembly GCA_963675035.1). NCBI lineage: Eukaryota > Metazoa > Arthropoda > Insecta > Hemiptera > Cicadellidae > Allygus > Allygus modestus. Next base: position 118,443,801 of record OY776112.1, read on the forward strand.
ATACAATATCGAGTCAGCCAGAATTATATTTCAAAAGATTTCCAAGTACATTTCTTCTGAAAGTGCTACTTTTATATCAGTGGACTGCCTGCAACAAAACAATGCTATCGACTGTGGCATTTTTCTTACTAATCGTTGATTGGCTGATCTCCTGTGTGCTTGAAAATTGCGATATGACCGAAGTACTGGCAGCTGCAGAAAAAAATTGCATATTAGGAACAGTGATGTTATTTTGAAATGGGCTAGTCTTGCCTATCTGTTGATCAATTCTTACAAGGTTCACATTGCTTCAACCTCGGTCAGGGAGATAATGTTTAAGAACATAAATGATCCAAGAAACACCACAGCAAATGTCAGTAAGGCGATAAGCCATACGACAATGAATACTAAGCAATTATAAGTAATAATAGCTACAATACACTTAAAAACTGGACGACAATGAAACATAGTCTGAGGAAAAAACTGACCGCCCAACAAGTCCAGAGAAGCTAATTTTTCCCAATAGTATTGTTACAACTAATAAGTTTGGAATATTGAGCCAAACTCAAGACAACTCTATGTCATCAAATATTAATCGGCTAAGTATGAAAGTCGCAACGAGCAGTAACAGTGGTGTGGAAAATAACACATCTAGAATGTTTAGCCAAGTGAAAAGTGAAAAAAAGGTTTGGAAAGAAGGTTTTAAATAAAGAACTGTCAGTGAAACTTGTCTCGGATAGTCAAGGAAGAGGTGTGGCACAGCTGTTAAATGAAAGCAGTAAAGGAAAAGTTAAAGTTGACCCATTAATTCTGCCTAATGCAACAGCTCACCAAGTGTACAACCACACTAGAAACACAGAAAACAAAACATGTATCATTCTCACGGGGACAAATGACAGTTTAAAGAAAAATTATGATTATTTATATGGTAAAGTGGAAGAAGAATTTCGTAACCTGAGTAAAAAGAATGTTGTTTGCGTCACAACCATTCCTCCTCGATATGACTTAAGCAGCGAGGACCCACAACAAGATGATTTAGCAATACTGAATAATTACATTAAAGAGCTAGCAACTAGAATATATAATGTGCATGTTATTGACCTCCAAAACCTAAAAAGAATTCACTTTACCAAACACGGTCTTCACATGAACTATAAAGAGGAAACTTTCCTTCATGATTTTAGACAACTTAAGTAAAATTGGTGAGAGATCAGTAACATATAATGATGTTATTGATATTGAGCATGAGCAAACAAATTGCATAAAGGTCGTAGATGCAAATATGAATCAGATGATAAAAACTTTTCACAAAAACAAAAAAACAGCATTCTCACATTGTATATCTGCTGATTTTGATTCAGAACGTCACACGAGAGCCGGAGTTCCAGTTATATTTAAAATACCCCCGTAGCAGCAAACCTGCATACTCAGCGAATTCCCAATGCATATTAATTTATCTTAATACCACATAAAGCCACATTCCAAGTTTCATCAATATACGTTCATAAATAAACGATTTATGACATTTTAATTATTCTCCATAAGAATAATATGGCAGCTGAGTATGCAGGTTTGCTGAAATAAGGAACACTAAAAATGGGCTTTTATACAAATATCAATATAACTCAACTAGGTAAAGCCACATACCAAGTTCTATTAATTTATGTTCATAATTAAAGGAGATAACACGTTAATTATTCTCCATAAGAATAACATGGGGCTGAGTATGCAGGTTTGCTGCTACGGGAACTATCGGCCAAACAATGGGTTTTTGTGCAAATATCAATAGACCACAATGAAATGAAGCAATATACTAAGTTTCGTCAGGATAAGTTGATAAATAAGCGAGATATACAATTTTTCTTATCCTCCATAAGAATAACATTGGACAACGTACTGTGTTTAGCACTTTCAATATCTCAGTAACCAATTGACGTAGAACAATGATTAAAACATCAAATTGTGCGTATTTTTAAGCTGATTCCAATGGAAAAAATAAAATGTTACTTTTTCAAAAATTGTAAGTAAAAAACTCAAAAAACCCATTTTTGGGGTACAAAATACCCCTTCGGATAGCTCGATCCGTCTGGTTTTCGAACTTAAAGTCATAAATGCTGCTTTTCACGTTTGTACCAAATTTCATCAAAATCGGACCTTTTTTACGAGAGTTATCGCACCCACGGACACACACATATATATATATATATATATATATATATATATATATATATATACAGTTTCGAACGAATGGTGTTTTTGGGGTCTGGGGACCTCAAAACGAAAAGTTATCATGGTCCCGGGCCTAGGTCTTACCATGCCGACTACGGTAATAGCTTCTTTCCTATATAGGGGAAATTCGCTAAAACAATTTGGTAAACCTGAAAATACTAACTATGTAAAGGATCACGTAACATACCCACAAGTAAAAGAAGTCCATCTACAGTTTGGTGACAAAGCTTAAATTTAATCTTAAACCTGAGGAGCAAGAATATAACACTGCCTTTGAACAGCTTACTGAAGATTTCCAGAGACGAAACCTGAAGCATCTGGTGAGCTCACCAATGGGCTGCATGCGAGACAACATTCCTCCTAAATTGTTTGCCAAGAATATTATTAATTTTCAAAAAGCCACGGGAGCTAAAATAACTGTTGTTGTATTCAATGAAAATTCTTACAGGAAACTGAGGAGAGGCCTTTCACACAGTGAATTATTGAAAGAGCTAAGAGATCTGCTTGTCATACAAGAATCTGAAAAGTTGGCCTCAATACGTTCTACCAGTCCAACTTCTGCTACTGTACGTGAGGCCTCACCGACACCAGCAAAAAATACTGAATTCAGCTTTGAAATGGTTTCAGAAGATGAACAGAGTGGTGAAGTGTCAAAGCAGAGCAATGGTGTCAGTGATCTGGTGATAAATAATAGCAGTAGTGTAAGTTCAGTTGTACTGAATGATTTAATCTAAATTTTTATGACAATGTTCTGTTCTGCATCTAGGTTTAATAATTTCCATTAAGATGTTTTTGGTGACCAAAACTACTTGGACACGTCCTGTTTTGATAATAATGATTTTATTTTAAAAGCAAACTTGGGAAACTATCAAAATTTAAAATATCAAAGGAATGAATACTCCAAAAACACTATTTGCACATCAACATTCAATCAAAATAAAATAAAATAAAGAAAAAATTAATACAGAAAATAATGCTGGGAAAATTTGTGTAATGCACCAAAACATTCAACACTTACCATCAAGAATAGACATTTTATCCTTATTATTGGCTGAAATTCAGACTGATATATTGGTGCTCTCAGAGCACAAAATGAAAGAAGAAGAAATAGATAGTCTGAACTTGGCAAACATGCAAGTAAAGTCCTTTTACGCCCGAAAATCGTCGACTGGGGGAGGAGTAATGATTTTAGTGAGTTAAAAATTTAACGTGAAGCAGTTACTTTTACCAGATGTCATGGAGTTAACAACTGAAAAAGAATTTGAGTGCTGTACAGTAAAAGTAACATCAGGTAAATTTTCATTTGTGTTGGCTGGAGTTTACAGAACCCCGAAAGCCTGTTATGATACAATTTTTTTTAGACAAATTTGATACTTTAATAGAAATACTAAACAGTAAATTTAATAACATCGTGATTGTTGGTGATGTGAATGTTGATGTACTTAAGAAATCCAAAAATACAGATTGATGAATATACTGATTTCACATAAGGTTAAACCACTAGCAGATTTTCCAACTAGAGTTTGCAAAACAAAAGAGAGTGGAATAGATAATGTATTTACAAATATTCCTACATGCAAAATAAAAATCTATGGCATAATTACTGAACTGTCGGATCATGATGCTCAAGTACTTGAGATATATGATGAGGGTATTAAGACCCCATCTGTTACAAAAAATGTTATTGCTTACTCTAGGAAATTTACCGATAGTAGTATTCAAATTGTTTGCAACGTGTTATCAGGAGTAAATTGGTTTGAGGTTTTAAATGCTCCTATAACAGTCAAATTTGATGTTTTCTTTAATATTTTTATGTATTATTTTGACGTTTGTTTCCTTAAGGTTAAAAGTAGAGTGAAAAATAGTAAAAAATGGGTCACCAATGATATATTAATTAAAAGAAGTGATGTTTTAAGTATGAGTCAGAATGTAAGGAAAACAAAAAACCAAAATATTAAACCACTTTTAAGTGTGAAAAATAAAGAATAAAAAAGGATCTCGTTGATGCTAAATGTGCATACTACCATAGCCTGATTACAAATTCACAAAATGTTAGTAAGACAGCATGGAACATTATTAATAAAGAGGTTGGAGTGAAAGCTAAAAGTATGCCATATATTGAGGGTTTAAGTTGTGATAGCATAAGAAATTTATGCCAATCTTTTAATGACTACTCTACGAGAATGGTTGAAAATGTTATATTGCCAGAATCTAATTTTGTTCCTCATTTGAGAAGCAACTTATTACCATCAGGAAAATATCAATTAAGGTTTAACCCCAAAACAATTAATTAAAATGGATTAGAAAAAGTTATTAAATGTCGTTTGAAAACAAGTTTTCAACTGAATGGGACGAAGTACCTATGCCTCTTATCAAGCAAGCTCGAGCATATTTGTTGCTTCCGTTGCTACATGTCATACATTCGTCCCTTATTGCTGGAATTTTTCCAGATAAATTAAAAATTTCCAAAATTAATCCCTGCTATAAAAGTGGTGATTCAAAAGAATTTTCTAATTACAGACCAATATCCTTATTATCCTCATTTTCCAAAATCTATGAAAAAGTAATGCATATTCAGCAATCACAATTTCTTGAAGACAATAATTCACTTGATGAGCAGCAGTTCGGTTTTAGAGAGGAAAAATCAGTTATCAATGCTGGGGTTGATTTCTGTGAATCAGTTATTGATTCTGTTGATAAAAAAGAGCAGGTTATTGGAATTTATTTTTATTTTTTTTTATGGACCTTACTAAAGCCTTCGACAGTGTCTCTCATAATATGTTAATTAAAAAATTGTGCTGTCTTGGTCTTGAAGGAAGAGCAGCTTTACACTGGTTTCAATCGTACCTTATCGGCCGAAAACAATATGTTACAGTTGAACATATTAACAGTTTTAACCAATTAACTACTTACTCCTCTACAACCAATATTGTTAAGTACGGAGTCCCACAGGGATCTATATTGGGACCATTACTTTTTTGAATATACCTGACTGAGTTACCTTCAATAATAAAAGAGCCCAATAATATTTGTTTATTTGCTGATGACATAAATATAAAAATAGCAGGGCCTCCAGGGCCTGACATCAAAATTTTGTCTTTCATAAATCTTTCAAATACCATTCAATATTTGCATAACATTAACTTGTTGCCTAACCCATATAAAACTAAATAAATCCAATTTTCAACTACAAAGAATGCCAATGGGAATAGCAGGAATATTTTTATGGATAAATACCAGCTAAATGAAGTGGAGACTATCAAATTGTTGGGGTTAAATATAGATAAACATTTAAGTTCAGATAGTCAGTTTGCAAGAAGATATCCTCAGGTCTCTATGCAACAAGGCAGATGTCTAAATGCACTAATTTTGAAACTTTAAAAATAATATATCATGCCCTAATTGAATCACATATTGCTTTTGGTTTATGTCTTTATGGATGTACTTCAAGCAATAATTTGGACCGAATACTAGTACTGCAAAAAAGGCACTTTGAATCATGTTAAAATTGAAACCAAGGGAATCTGTAAAAGAACAATTCAAAAAGGCAAAAATCATGACAGTTTATAGCTTATTTATTTTTCAGTTAACCATCTATATTAAATCAAATTTGGATAAGCTGCCAAAATTAAATACTTATCATCAGCATAAAACGAGGAAAGATAACCAACTGGCATACATTAGGCATAACACATCTATTTACACAAAGAAACCCTCATATAAGGGAATACTTTTTTTAATCATTTGCCAAAATGTATAAAGGAAATAAAAGATCCTAAAAGCTTGAAAAACCAAGTAAAAATGCTTCTAACCAACCCACTATAGGCTATAAAATAGATGACTTTTTACATGTTTCAAATAAGTGGACCTACAACCTTGCACAAAGAGATGCATAACATTTAGTTAGGGCCTATTTAATTTTTAACCTATCTCAAACTGATTTTAATATTATAAATTATTTTATTTTTTGTAAATGACACCAGTCTGTACAACCTATCTGCTTCATGAATAAAGTTATTTTGATTGATTGATTGATTGAGACGTCATGCAAACCTATGTGCTTCATGAATAAAGTTATTTTGATTGATTGATTGATTGAGACGTCATGCACAGTGACTCGGTTTGGCGCGCACTTTGTAGTAGCCGAGCGAATCGGCGAATGCGAGAATGTCGAGGGCTAGTTCGCCCCCGAAGGGATGACTGCGCTCGCCTCGCAATCGCACCGATTCTTGTCGGTTTTTGTGACCGAGTCAAAGGAGACAAGCGGCAGGTCCTCCATACTTAGTGCCGCTTGCGGTTTCGACTCGCTGCAGAATGTGGGCGGTTACACGAGCACGAGTCACTCGAAATCGCAACGATCGGGCGAAAGTGTAGAGGTACCTTAGCGAAAACAGACAACTCGAAATCGGTGATGCGCAAATAAGATCACCATATGCTTTGAGGTTATGTTTCAGAGTGTGTAATGTTTAGGGTGTGTAAGTTTTTGTTGTTCTGGTGCCATATTAGGCCAATTCTATTAGAATGTTTCAAAGTATGTTTCCATTACAGACCTTAATGGTTAAAATGGATAAGTTACCAAGAAAAGTAGACTCTGTTGAATTAAATATTATTTAAATGTTAAACCTTAAAACAAATACAATCTCTACAAGTCTCTAAGACCTTGTAGCATATTTGCTCAAAAAATTTTTTTCCCAGCTGAATCCCTGTATTCAAATATAACTTTATTTAAGTAATTTGTACAACTATAATTATATCAAAAACTACTAGTAGATCCTGAAGCCAAAATAATTGTTTTAAATATTTTTCAAAGTAAAATTTAGGTTTCTGTCTCAAAACCATCTCTTCAAAAACTTTGGAGTGTGGGAAGCAAAGTTAGAGGTCGAGAATTCAAAGGGTTTGTTGTGCTTCCAATTCTATGAAGAGGATATAGTTTCGGAATACTTCAATTTTCAGGAAAACACCTGTTGATAGTTGATAGATTATGTGTCAGAGGTCTGAGGAAATGGAGCTGTCCTTTCTACAACAGCCTAATGAGTATTTCATCCCATGACTGGATATGAAATATTAGCTAGGCTATTTGGTGAAATATCCATTACCTTTAATACTACTTTTTCGGTCAGTTGTTAGAATGAAAAACTGTTGTTTGTAGTAACAGAAACATTTTAAAAACAGACTAAAAGCATTTAACTTATAACCTCTTGAGAAGGGGGGTGGCATCACTAACACTGATGGAGGTTTGGGGAGGATCATTGTTTGGACTAGTACACAGCAGACTGGTAGAGTACAGTCAGTGACAAAATTTGGAGTAGGACAAAATTGGAGGGATTTGGTGGGTGCATAAAGCATCCAAACTGACCACATATTTTTGTTCAGTTGCGTCAAAGTTGGACTAAAGTGGTGGGGTTTGAAGCCATCCAATTTGGCCACTGTATGACTCTGGCGCGGTCCAGTGGAATGAACCAGTAAGAAATGAGAAAGGATGGTAGATTTTTACATTTTACTTGATAGTAGTTTGACAGAAGTACTAGATTAGTCATAGGATATACAAACTTTACTTCTATAAGTCCACCTGAAGCTTACTCATCCTTATAGTTTGTAGCTAGATTAACTGTGGAAATAAAATTGATGCTGTAGGCCAGCATTTTAAACTCTTGACTAAGTGACCGCTCAGATAACCTAGTGCATGAAGAACTATGATGGACTTTTACACAAGTGACAATTTGAGTTTGCATGTACAATATGACCAGGCCAATATCATATAGGTAGGCCCTAATTGTAAAATAATACCCCTGTAGCAGCAAACCTGCATACTCAGCGAATTTCCAATGCATATCAATTTATCTTAATACCACATAAAGCCACATACCAAGTTTCATCAATATACATTCATTCATAAATAAACGATTTATGACATTTTAATTATTCTCTATAAGAATAACATGGCGGCTGAGTATGCAGGTTTGCTGCTACGGGAACTATCGGGCAAAAAATGGGTTTTTGTGCAATATCAATAGACCACAATGAAATGAAGCAATATACCAAGTTTAGTCAGGATAAGTTGATAAATAAGCGAGATATACAATTTTTATTATCCTCCATAAGAATAATATTGGACAACGTACTGTGTTTAGCACTTTCAATATCTCAGTAACCAATTGACGTAGAGCAATGATTAAAACATCAAATTGTGCGTCTTTTTAAGCTGATTCAAATGGGAAAAAATAAAATTTTACTTTTTCAAAAATTGTTTATAAAAAACTCAAAAAACCCAATTTTTGGTGTACAAAACCCCCCCAAAATAACCCTTCGGATATGTCGATCCGTCTGGTTTTCGAACTTAATGTCATAAATGCTGATTTACACGTTTGTACCAAATTTCATCAAAATCGGACCTTTTTTATGAGAGTTATCGCACCCACGGACACACATGCCGACTACGGTAATAGCTTCTTCCCTATAGGGGAAATTCGCTAAAATATCAACTGATAAAAAACTTAATTCTGATTCTGAATCATAAGCTTATAATAGTCTTAACGATGTAATTGGGCCGCTACTAAATTAACCCTTTGGCTGCCAGCAGCTGATGAGATCGGCCCACCTAACATTTTGTATAGAACTGTGGACAATTACATCGGCTCAAGATGATCTAACCTAATTTGAAAACTGTCATCAATTCAATATACTTACCAATAAACGGAGAGTTTGTTCATTTGGTATTTTACACATTTTATACTATGAGATTGGCTACAATGTCAAAATGTGCTGGCAGTTCTCCTCAGGCGTGGCACTTTGAGACTTGAGACTGAACTCATTTATGCCTGGCAGTCCTGGTTTAATGATTTCTAAATCATTATAGGCTACATTACTAAATTAATGCTGAGGGATGAAACCCACAAGCATATTAGTCACATTATTAGGGTGCTGATATATGTTATTATTGGTGCCAAACCTGAATAAATTAAATGAAATTGTTACTTGCCTTTGTCTAACAGTTCCACCAGTAGAAGACCTTGGGGCCACAGCCTTGGATGGGGATCTACTCCCTGATCCAACAGTTGTTGAACTCGGTGGGGCTGGCTGGAAAAAAAACATTTCTTATCGGAAACACCAAATATATTGTTCTCAATTTTGTTAGGCCTATTGAATGAGAAAACCTACATTACTGAATCATTAAAATCTGATGTAACCCGAAAAGACATTTCACAGGATATGAGCAGAATAGGTTAAAAGGCTAGTCACAAATACTTAAAGGACTAGATTCTTCTACCAGACAATAAACTAGGCCTAGGCCTATGCCTTTAGCAATTTAGCCATAAGACTTCGTAGAATATTGTGACATTTACAAGATTCCAATAAAAGCACTTCAACATCAGTACTATAAAGATATTATCACGATTAAACAAAAGTAATAAAACTAAGTGAGGATAGCAAAACTAGGCCAGAGCTCTAGAAATAAATTGTAACCTAAATAACCTGAATTAACTAAGCTTACGTGAAGAATTTATTTCATATGACAAAGATAAATCCAAACTCACCATTTTTTACTTTTTGGAGAACGAACACTTCAACTTGGTCCTGATTTGTTACACGTCAACACCTACAGCAGAGGAAAATCGTAGTCACAGTTGACGGGTTACAGACGCTTCTCTCTCTAATATGAACAAGTGAAAAACAAAGCAGGATGAAGGGAACAACTCAACAACCAACTGGAAAACGTGGAGTATCAGTGGCACTCCACAGAGTATTGAATTTTACAAAAAGTAAACCTTTGCGTATTAAAGTATTTATACACAAAATTATGGCTGTTGTATAAATGGTTGTTGAGTATAAAGTTTATGGCAAAGATTTATGCATGTGAGTAACCGTTCCAGTTAAAACTTGTGTTTACACAGCTATACCGCATAGCTACATAGCAAAGCAAGAAAAACTAGAACCTAAACAACGGTGAGAATGATGAACTCGTATGCTTTATTTGAATTGGGTCATTTTATTCAGTGGCGTAGGTACGGCCCCGCCAGATTTGCCGATTGTTCGGTTAGGTGTTGTTACATATTTTGAAACACATTATGTCCGAGCTCATGTGATGGAAACTTCACCTTCAAATATTTAAATAACTTGGCCGTTTGTTCCAAGAGCCAAAAACACTGACAAATATCCCTTGCTTGGATTGCAAGGGAGATATATCTCCCCCCTTGTAACTTGGAAAAATTAAAATTTATATACTCCTGAAATCAAGCTTATTATGCCTTTTAATTAAAAATAAATGCTGTTATGTACTGAAAAAATGTGTGCAACCTCCAAAATATCTTATTTATATATTAAGAATATTGTTCGCGTACAATAAATAGTAGCAGATGAACTGCATCGACACACGGCACGCACGGTATTTGAGCGCCATAAGTGGGACGTGAGACGTGACTGACATGAGACGTGAGTCACCGAACAGTCTACCTTCAACGGAGCCAACTGACGCAGCCTTCCAGTCCTCTTCCCATTGTACATTAGCTTTCTTGGTGATGAACGAATTTGTGTAATTGAAACAAGGTAGAAACGAGTTAGTAATATTGTTTAAATGTAAAGCATCTTTACCAAAAGAATCCGGTAACTCGTTCCCTTTTATACCAATGCGAGAATTCTTCTACAACAAATGGCATTTTGCAATCGTTATGGATGATGGAATTAGACACATATACCATGGGGCTTTCAGGATAACCCTTAACGCCTTGGACTGGAACCTCTGCAAGATGTCAATGTTTGATTTTGAGGCTGTTCCCCATAAAGATATGCCGTATGTCCAAATAGGTTTGAGGACAACCTTGTAGAGTAACAGTTTATTTTCAATTGAAAGTTTTGAGTTGATAAGCCAGGTCTTCTGACGGAATTTCAAATTAAGTTGTTGTCGTCTTCGCCAGATGAGTCGTCCGTCAAGATGAATGCCCAAATACTTCACTTCTTCCTGATGAGGTAAAAGTACATAATTTAAGTGGACTGGATGGCAATTAGCTGATCTGGCAGTAAACGTGATGTATATAGTCTTACTTTCGTTTGCTTTGATTCTCCACTTTTTCAGTCTGTGGAGAGACTATAAAGACCATCTTGTAGGGTTTGGGAAGCTATTAACGCATCCTCATGGGAGGTTAGGAGTGCTGCGTCATCCGCAAAGGTGGATAGAAATAAATTTGGATGTTCTGGTATGTCTGACGTATATATGAGATACCAGCAGTGGCCCTAGAACACTTCCCTGTGGCACGCCTGATTCTATTTCACATAGGTTGGTGTAAATGCCTTGATATTTTATCCTAAAATGTCTGTTTGCCAGATATGATTTGAGCAACAGAAAATAGTTGTGAGGGAGAGAACGTTTAATTTTATACAGAAGGCCAGGATGCCACACTTTATCAAACGCCTGGCTAACATCAAGAAACGCAGCAGAGCAATACTCATTCCTCTCCAGGCTTTGACGTATTTTGTCCGAAAGTCTGTGCACTTGTTGAATAGTAGAGTGTCTTTGACGAAAACCAAATTGATGATTGGGTATAACATCGTGTTCATCCAACAGTGGGCCTAGTCTTTTCAATAGAAGTTTCTCAAACACTTTTGACGCTACTGGAAGGAGGCTGATGGGTCTGTAAGAAGTTACTTCGTTTGGGGGTTTTCCAGGCTTGGGTAGTACAATAACTTCTGAAACCTTCCACTGAGACGGGAAGTACTCCAGGCGGAGAACTGCATTGAATATGAGAGTAAGAAACTGAAAACCTTTCTCTGGGAGCTCTTTTAATATCTTGGCAGTAATCAGATCATATCCTGGAGATTTATTCAAACCGATTTCATGAATAATGCAGCTTTTAGTTTCATTTTTAGTGAAGTTTTGAATTGGAAAATTCAGTTGATTAGGAGAATCTAAATATTCTTGTACCTTGGGAGAGTCAGTTGCACTGGGATGTGACGTATAAATACGTGTGAGAAGTGCGACGTAAATAATTCTGCTTTTTCAACCGAGCTCTTTGCCCATGAACCATCAGGTTTTACTAAAGGTGGAATAGCTGATTTTGGTCTCTTAAAGTTCTTAGTTACCTTCCATAAAGAGTTGTCTGTCGGTTCTGTTGGAGAAAGATTACTCGTAAATTCCTCAAACCATTCATTTTTGATACGTTTTAAGAGTCTTTTCAGGTTTTGGGAAGCTCTATTGAAGTTAGTTTTACAATTTTGATTCCTTGTAGTCTGCCAGATCCTCCTAAGCCTACGTTTTTCCGCTATAAGTTTCTTTATTTGAACAGGATAGTTAATACCATTGGTAGTTTGTAGTCGAGATGACAACGTAGGGGTTGCTTCCCAAGCGGATCGTTGAATTAAATTGTTGAAGAGTTCAACCGCGTCGTCTATGTCTTCGTTGGTTTTTAAGGGTATTGATAGATCAAGTTTACTGTTGATAACGTCCTTAAAGTGTAACCAGTTGGTTTGTTTGTTATGCAAAGTGGGGGGTGCTTCTTTGGTGATTATTGTCCAGCTTACTGTTAAAATTACAGGTGAGTGGTCTGAAGACAGATCGAGGGACTGGGTAACGTCCGTGTAATTGTCAGAAATACCTTTCATGATAAAAAAATCAAGCAGGTCAGGGATCTTTTGACGGTCTGTAGGCCAGTAGGTTGGCTCCCCTGATGAGACATATTGTAGGTTGTTGTCCTCAATAGATTGTAAAAGTCTTCTTCCCCTTGGGTTATTCAGCCTTGAACCTCACAATTGGTTCTTAGCATTATAGTCACCTCCAGAGATAAATCTGCATCCTAAAGTATTAAAAAATTCAGTAAATTGATTATCTGATATTTTATGCCTAGGTGGACAATAAAGGGAAGACACAGTCAGAGGGCCAATACAATCTTCTACAACTATAGACGTACTCTGAATATAGTCAAATTGGTACTTTGGAGCTTCATAGTGCTTAATATTTGATTTTATTAGGATTGCGCTGCCCCCGTGGGCTCTGTTGCATGGATGGTTTGTAAATGTAAAGTAAACTGAGTAGGATAGAACTTTAAAATAGCTGGCGTCGGTGAAATGAGTTTCAGATACTAACATAATATCTATTTTGTTTTGAGACAGAAAGAGTTGAATATCCTGATTATGCTGAACCAGGCCGTTAGCATTCCAGAGTCCGATTCTAAAAGAATGGCTCATTTTAATTTAGCTACCACAGTGGTTAATAGATTCAGTAACGAACCTATTTGTTGCCCTTGTTGCATCATAAGTTTTTCAAATTTATTGAAAAAAGAGGTCATAGTATTGACTAAATTGTTGCTGTCATTGCCTGTACTTAGGACGTCTTCAGATTTGGCAGTCGCTTGAGCGTAGGTCATCTGTTCCCTAGGGTGAGATATCGGTGATGACTGAGGGGCAGAAGAGCTAGCGGAGATGTTGCGTTTCCCGATGTCAGGAGGGGCTAGGTGAGATGAAGAACTAGGTTGGTTTTTTACCCGCAATTGAGGAAAAGATTTATTTTTTAAGTCCTTGTAGACATTACACCCTTTGTAGCTGGCAGGGTGTTCACCATCACACAGGTGGATCAGCTTGTGGCTTCGTGCATTTCGATGTATCGTGGTTTTTACCACACAACGGTAAGCATGCCAACAGTATGCCTTAGTATGACCATAGTTTTGACATTTCTTACATTGCACAATTTCTTTTTTCTTATGAGGGGGCTCAAAAGTGATCCTAGAGTTCAAAAGATACTGTACATTGAAAATGTCTTTATTATTTTTGCTAGGCTCAAGGTCTATGAAGAACATAGAAAGCGGATTATTGGTCTGGTTATGTCTGGCATTTACAATGTTTAGAACTCTGTGGCCAAGAGTTTCAATTGACTCTTTTAAGTCATTTATGTCAGTCGAGTAGTGCATATTTTTGAGCACAACTCTGTATGTTCTTTCCTGCTTCAGCTGAAACGTGTGGAAGTTCACCTTCATTTCAGTTAGCTTGTGAACAATTTTGCGATATGCCTCCACAATGATAGGTATTAATTTTATTTTATTCATGCTGAGACACTTGTAACAATATTCATCTTTGGTGATAACTGATTGGATGGTGTTCATCATCTTATTGACGTCCATTATGTCGGGAACGAATATAGGAGGTGGCTTTGGTACATTCTGGCCTGATACCGATTGTGAGTCGTCATTCATTTCGGCCATTTCACTGAGTGCGTCATATTTTTTATGAGTGAGAGTGGGTTCACCACAATAATCATGATCCTGTCGAGTTTTCTTAACAGTGGATTTTCGACTAAACGAGCTACTTCCTCTCTTTTTAAAAGTTGTTGATGATATTGGGACTTTTTTCCACATGCCATCATCATTATCGATCTCTTGTGACATTTTTGTTGTAGTTATATCATTACCGGTGCCTATATCTTTAACAAATTTTATTTGAAAAATATCATGTTCAGTTCCCGTATGAGCACTTGTAAGATTCTTTTCTTTCTCTCTTAAGTTTGAATCATAACTCGCTTAGCTTAGTGAGATGGAAACCAGGAAATTGATTGAAATGACACCAGCGTCTGTAATAACATATACCTTTTAATATACATAATTCAGATGAACTACTTCCTCCTTATTATATAGTGATTAATATTCGTGACAACCCTTTAAATAGAGGCCTCTGTGCCCTAACTCCTATTTATAAAATACAACTGAAATGACAAACACAATATAAATCAATACTCTCTTAAGCCAACAAATCATTAATAAGGATCACTCTGTTCTGGCATGGCCAAAGTTCTTTAAGGCAATTTATACGTCACAGTCCACACCTTCCATATGAATACACACCCTTAACTCGATATTTAACATTTAATTTACATTGTTGGGCATGTAGCCGTTAATCTACCATTAAAGGTTTACTCAATTCACTTTATTAATAGTTTAGTTCTTTATATTTCATCCATCAATTACGCATCAAAATAATCACCCTTAAACCTTTCCAAATTAAACATTGTCACATTATATTACATTAAAATGTTAAGCCATGTGGGCCTTTATATTCCAATAATCAATTCATTCATGTAACAGTTATTCATTAACACTTATTAATTTAATTGAACGATGGTTAATGACATCGAGCTACTGTTATATTTATTTACAACTATTTTACACCTCAACTTGGCCTATAGGCCATTCCGGTTATGCCTACCGTCTTTAATTTATTTTAACAATTTACCCTGTCATTTATTCTGAGGCTTCTTAATTATATATATATATATATATATATATTTCCCCTTTCTGTTTGGATTATTTATTGCTTGTCTTAGTAATCTCTAACTTTTAATATCTTCATCATTGTTTAATCATTATTATTATCAAATCATTTCCCTTAACCTTCGACTTTTCTCTCAAATTTTCCCTTTTAACTAGAGGTGCAATTTAGTGAAGATCACATACCACGCAGTCCGGAATTTTGGCTGTCAGGTGGTCTCCCTGCGTTGTCGGTCCTTGGCCTCTCCGTGGTCCCGTCCAGTGGTTAAGGTGTCCAGGAGTGGTCCAGCGTCCAGAAGTGGTCCTGGGTCCCTTTGTCGGTGGTTGTCTTGAAGAATTCTCCCAAGGCTCCTCCGGTCGCAGACACGGTCCGTCCTCTTCTCCCTCTGGGTTGTGGTCGCTGTAGTGCTTCTCTTGGCCCTGCGTTGGTGGACTTGGTTGGAAGGTCGACAACACCCGGTATTTTACTATAACCTAAGTGTTGCGGGACTTACTCGATCCAGCCCCCTTACTTCCCAACACTTCACTTCTTGCCTCTCTTTTCCTGACTGTCCATCCTCTCCTCTCGATATGTTTCCCCCGATATCGTGTTTCCCCCAAATTCGGTCGACCACGCCCACGTCAACCAATCACGTCGATTCTGGACTCCTACACCCGCCGTGATTCGTGTCCGTAGCTGGTCAGCATTCCGCCGCCATCATTGGAATTTTTGGTGAGTTACTTTGATTTTGTCGCTTGAACCCTAGGTCATTTACCTGTGTAATTTGACCGTTTATTTCCTGTTTTGTTACTCTGTCATTTCCTGTTGTTCCCAATTCCAAGTCTTTGACCTCAGCTTTACTTCGTAGTTAATTGTACTCATATTTTTATGATTTTATTTTAGGGATTTTATTAACCAATAATGTTCATAATGTTTACACTCCCCTGCTTGGGAAAATTTTTCGTCCCCGAAAAATAATTTAAGTAGTGAAATGAAGGTGACATCAGTGAAGTATGTTGTTTGTTAGTATAATGTTCTATGAATTTAACCATCACTAATGTAACATATATTCTTGATGTGAAATTTTGTAAACATGTATGTTTCACTGGAGTTAAATGTAATTTGGAAGTTTGAGTTCACCATTAAATGTCATGAAGTATCTAGTCTGCCGGAAAATTAACTAGCCTGTCTCCACGAGAATTAATAGGTGTACAAATTTTGAAGTTATCATAAGTTTTGTTTATCGATCAATAATTTTGGTTCAGTAATTTGCTATTAAATGTCATGAAGCCTTAGCTTTAGCGCTTTTCACTAACTCTCCGCAAGATTTAATAGCTATGATATTATTTAATTGTCTTATTTCCATCTCCTTAGAGAATATAAATTACGTTGTTGTAACGCAGTAATGTAATTTTCATAGCTAGTAGCAGCTCTATTCAGCTGAATAATCTGTAGCCTGTCTGTAAGTGCAACGTGGCTTGTTTCTCACGCGTGTAATCTTATCCGCAACATCCTGTCTGTCGCTTCGTGTTGTTGTGTCTGTGTGTTTATAGTATGTCCCCAGTCGAGAGTGAGTATGGCTTTGGTCCAGTGTCGATCCGCGTCGGATATGTGTCGAAAACGTGTTAAGGTTTTTTTTTGAGTGATAAGTGGTCTTCCTTCCTTTTTTTAGATGCTTTATCTTCTGTGTTTGAGTGAGTGTGGATTATTTATCGGATACCCTCCAAACTTTAAGGTATCGCAGCTTATTTAAGTCATTAAGACATATTTCTTGGTCGGTCAACTTTAATTTCCTTTTACATGCGTAGTACATTCATAATTTTTATAAATATTTTCCTTATTTAATTTTGTCAAGGTGATCCCAATTTTGTTGTTTAACTTCGTATTTAAATTTCCGTAATATAAATGTCAGGACTCGTTATGTTGTTTAGAGCTCTCAGTTCATGTGTGGGAAACCCTTTATAATTTTTTTTTGTAATATTTGTTAATTATTTGAAGTCTGTCAAATGCTTAGGTTCATAATTTTTATCGCATGAACCTAAATTTTGTAAATTCATTTGTAAATTGCAATTTATTGAGTTACCAATGGAATCTCAACTATCTAGTAATATATGGGCCATTAGATGATACTAGTAGTAGTAGTTATTAGGCTTAAAGAGTCGAGCCTTCTTGAGTTCCTCTGTAGATTAGAAGTTAGTCTTTATTTTTAAGGAAATAACGTATTCCTAATACGTATGTAGGCCCAAGTTAATTAATTAATTTATTTGATGGGATTTTATTGGTAATTGTTTTGTAGATGTTTCACAGGAGTTGACCTCTTAGTACTTTAAATTAATTTGCAACAGTGTAACATTGACGCAATTTTGAATGTTTCCCAATCAGCATGTTGTGTATTAAGTTACAAATTGAATCTCAGTTGCGCACTCTGGTCGTAGGTGATGCAGGTGTAAATAGGGTGCTTTGTAGAGAAATTTCCTAATAGGGGAAGATTCTAACAGTAGGAAAGCTCCTTGACACGTACGTATTTCTAATACGTTCATTACGTTGTCGTCAATAGAGGTTCTGTTTGTGACTTATAATTTTAATTGTTTTTATTTAATTTCTTCTGTGAAACGGTTTAATATTCTCGACATGAACTGGTTCCTCCACTAGTTTTCCTCGTTTTTCTAAAGCCACTAAGTAAGTCAAATCATTTAATTTATCGGTGACATGATAAGGTCCTTTATAGCAATTTTGAAACTTGCTATATTTTTTTGTGTGATCCGTTGGATATTTAATTAATATTTCATCCCCTGGTTGTAGTTCGTGTCTTGTCAAAATATTGTTTTTGATTATTTTGGGCCTTTTCTAAGATTTTTGGAATTTCCGTTCTAATTTTATGTATTAATTTAATCTCTTTTAATACGTCCTTGTCCTGATTTTCGTGAACATAAATGTAATCAGACGGGTGGTTTGCTTCTCTTGCAAAATTTAAATAAAATGGAGTGTAACCCGTGCTTTTATTTATCGTAGTGTTATATGCAAATGTTATAAATTTTAACACGTCAGACCAATTGTGTGGGTCTTCCTGTATGTAGTGTGAAATTGCTTTCTTTATTACCAAGTTGCATCTCTCCGTTAAACCTTGAATACGTTGCATGTATGGAGGACTTGGCCGCTGTTCTATGCCTAAGCTTTGTAATAATTGTTTTAGTACTTGTCCCATGAAATGTGTACCCTGGTCGTGAGTAATAATTTTTGGACAACCGTATAAACAGAATATTTCCAATAATATCTTAGCTACGGTTTTTGCGTCTGCAGAACGAGTTGCACGTGTATATGCCATCCTCGTTGTGGGGTCTGTCATTACTAAAATGTATTTAAATCCATGGCTTTGTGTTATAGGGCCTAAGAAATCTATAATTAATCTTTCAAACGGTTTTGTTGAGGGGATTTGCGGTTGTAACTTTCCGTATTGCTTATAAGTAGCAGATCTCCTAAGTTGACAGTCTTTACATGTTTTAGTATAGTTTACAATGTCCTGATTTATACTGGGCCAATAATATCGTGATTTTATTTTCTTTCCAGTTTTAAAGCTTGAGAAATGCCCTCCTGAAAATATATTATCATGGAAGGTTTTTAATATTTCGTTAACCTTTTGCTGCGGTATTGCTAATAAATATTCCGTGTCCCTACCATTGAAATGTTTGTAATATAATATGTTATCCCTCTCTATATATTTCCTGGATTCATGTCTGATTTTCTTCGGAACGGAATCTGGTGATATCTTAGCTAATTTTATTTGCTTTAAATAAGGGTCTTTTGCTTGTAACTCTTCAAAATTTTCTGTTTTTATCTCCTGAATGTTTAATGTAGCTTGAATTAGGTCCTGGTCTAACTCCTCTTCTGGTGGATTCCTAGAAAGGCTGTCCGCTAGTAGATTGTTAGTTCCTTTCTTATATTTTACGATTATATCGTAGTCAACTAGTGCGAGAGCAAGGCGATTTAGGCGTGATGAAGTGTTTTTAAAATTCTTATAATGTATGAGTGACTGACAATCGGTATAAACCATTGTTTGCCTGCCCAGCGTAAATTCCCTCCAGTAATTAACTGCATATACTAAGGCTAGCATTTCCCTTTCTGCATTAGAATATCGCTTTTCCGTTTCTGTGTATTTTCTTGATAAATATGCTATGGGATGCATAGTATTATTTTCAGGATTGATTTGCAAGTAACAGGCCCCAAGCGCAAATAATGAACTGTCAACATAAATAACTGATTCCCAATCGTCTTTCCAATGAGCAAGTAATGGTGGATTAGTTAAAATTTGCTTTATTTTATTAAAAGCTTGTTCACAATCTTCATTCCATTTAAAAGGTAAATTTTTGTTTGCCTGTTTAATTAACTCTGTTAGGGGTAATGTAATTTGGGCATAATTTTTAATATGCTTCCTGAAAAATGATGACGCGCCTAGGAACTGACGCACACGTCTTATACAGTCTGGCCTTTTAAATTCTTGTATAGCATTAACTGTAGATTGTTGAGGTAAAATTCCTTGCTTTGAGACTGTGTATCCAAGTATATCAACTGTTTCATATAAAAACTTGCATTTTTTTGTGTTTAGCTTTAAATTAGCTTTGTGTAATATTTCTAAAATTATTTCCAAATTTTCTAAATCCTGTTGAAAGGATGATCCGTAAACTATAACGTCATCAATGTACGATATAACTTTATTGTACAGGTGCTTATTTAATAAAGCTAATATCGCTTTGCTGAATACAGCGGTTGCAATTTTTAATCCCATGGTTAACCTTTTGTATCTTAACAGACGATCTTGCGTTTTAATCGCAAGTATGTTTCTGTCTTCTTCTCTTACAAGTAATTGGTGAAACGCTCCCTTGAGATCTAATTTTGTGAACGTGTTTGCTTTATTTAAGCAATTTAAAACTAAGTTAACTGATGGGGTAGGATGTACACAGTTCTTTAAAATGTTGTTAATACGACGCATGTCCGCAACAACGCGAGCCGAATTGTCGCGATTTTTTGTTACGAATACTGGTGAAGCATATTCGCAAAATTCTGGGCATTCCTCTAAAATGCCTGCTTCTAGTAATTGGTTTAAAAGTTTATCTAGTTCCTGTCTCTCCTGCATACTCTGTCTATAAGGTGGGCTGTTTACGGGCTTAGCATTTGGAACTAATTCTAATTGTATTGGTGGCAAATTAGCTGGTTCAAGGTCCTCTACCTTCGTGGTGAACATAGATTTGTATTTATGTAGCGGTTTACTGACCATGTTATGCTGCTATGTGGCCACCGTTAGGTGTGGTGATATGTTAAGTTCTATGCCATCCTTATCTGTGACTGTTTGTTTACGTAGGTCCCGCGTGCCTGGCTGTTGTCGCGGCCTTGTTGTGTCAGCACAAGTGTCGTCTTTGTTTACTTCCTCAGTGAGGTAGCCTAATAAAGTGTTGGCATTTATGTGTTTTGGGAAGCTAGATGCATTATAAATAGTTATATAGCTGCCCTCATCTGCTTCTGCATCTATTAAATATGCATGGCATTTTTTCTTTTCTTTTAAGGACCTTTCCGACTCAAAATATGTTTTATGACTTAGTTTATGTTTAAGCTTTATTCTCCTATGCTGATGAGGTGCTATTACCATATCCTCTTCGGTTCTTATGTCTATGATTTTATCTCTGGAAACCATCTCAGTACTGTTAATGCTTTCGATTTGTATCAACCATTTTTTTCCCATTTTTATTTTATGTTTAAATTGGCCTAAGTTTATCACAATTACTTTTGTGTCGAAATTTAATTCAACCCTGTTCTTATTTAGGAATCTATTCCCTAAGATTATTTCGCTCGTGATATTCGGAGTGACAAAAGATTTATCCCTGATAATTATATTATCTATTTCTAATGCAATTTCCGCAATCCCTAAAATGGTTATGGGAGTATTATTTGCCGATACAACTCTTGGCAATTTTCCTGTCTCAATATTTGTCCCGTGTACGAACTTTGAATTTATAAGGTTTATATTTGATCCGGTGTCAACTGTACACTGAATTATTTTGTTTGGATTTTGAGTTATCTTTGCATTAAGTGTTAACACTGGTACTCTCTTGTCTTCCGTTTGGTTTATTTTAAATAGAGTATCATGTAACTCCTGGTTTCTTAACTGTTCCTTTCTCCTTGGCTTATGTATCCTTCCTTCTGATACTAGTGTAATGTCACAGCTGTGGATCATGTGTTGAGTTCCTTGCTCTTCTAGCTGCCTGCATATTTCTTCCTTCTCCTGTTCCATCAATGTGTCTCCTTCTTCCCTGTTCTCCTGTACTTCTGTTGTTCCTTTGACTTCCTTTGTTCCTTCCCTTTGTTCCATCCTTACTGTCTCCTCTTCCTTCTTTATAGCTCGTTGCTCTTCTCTGGCTCCTTCCCTTATTCTCATTCCACCTGATAATGGCTGTAGCTGTTTTCTCCATTGCACTCTGCGCTCCTTAGTCGTGCAAGCTTGGTATATATTGTGGTCTTTTCTCCGAGGGTTAGTGATGTTCTCTTCATGTCTTCTTTCTTCTCTTCTGTGTATGTATTCCCTCTTCTTCTTTATGTTCTTAGCTTCATCTAGCTTAGGAAATTCCTTCTCGTAGTTATATATTCTGAACTGGGGTTGTACTTGTTTGTAGGGCGAATTTATACTCTGTTTTAAGCAGGGAACCTTCTCTTTGTTGTTAGTATAGAGAGGGTCCCTTCCTATGCGTTTTTTGTATCCGGTTTTCCCCTTTGTAGTTTGTAGCATTCTTCTTTGTTGTGGTTGCTCATCCTACAATAATCACAATACTTGGACCTTGTCTTCATCATTTCCCCTGTTTGCTGCCTCTTAAACCTGCAATCCTGCGTATTATGTTTGTTTCTTCTGCAGTAACTACAATATGTAGTGAAATTCCTGCTTCCATTATATGGAACTTCTGCTCTTGGGGTTGCATGTCGTGGGCCCCATGATGTTGCATGGTAGTTGGTCTGGTAGCCTCCTCTGCTCATGGTGTGCCGTGGTGTCCATTGCACTGGGTGTCGTTGTGTCGTCCTATATCCAGTTGGTCCCCTGTAGTTGGTTCCTCTTCCCCTGTAATTATTGCAGTACTCCCTGTGTTGGTTTGGCTTGTCGTGTTGTTGATATATTTGTCGCTGTGGCGTTTGTTGCATAGTCATGTTTGAAATGACCTGAGTTAGGGTCCTTATTTCTGCATGTAAATTGT
The DNA here is from genome assembly GCA_963675035.1 of Allygus modestus. Lineage (NCBI taxonomy): Eukaryota > Metazoa > Arthropoda > Insecta > Hemiptera > Cicadellidae > Allygus > Allygus modestus. Next base: position 118,466,465 of record OY776112.1, read on the forward strand.
TTATTTCCTGTCTATTGGTGGTGGTTTCCCTAGCGTATCCCTCTCTTTCTGCTCTGCTGTATTTTTCTTGATTTACCGATTTAATTTGTAGCTGTAACTCTATTTTCTTTAAACTCTTTTCTAGCTGTTCTAAAGTGTCACAAGTTTCTGATAACACCCTATCACAAAATTCAGGTCTTAGGCCTTGTATAATGTACTGCCCTATTCGTTTTTCTGACATATTGGGGTCATGGCGCCTACACAAGGTTAGTAACTCCAAGTAATATGTTAGCACAGGTTGGTTCCTACCTTGCACTTTCTTATCTAAGATGTTCTGTAAAGTTTGTGCCTGTGCAACCGGGGTGAAAGTGTTAATAAAGGTTTCCTTTAACTCATCCCAATCGTGTATCACCTTCCCTTTTGTGAAATGTTGATGCCATGTAAGTGCCGTCCCTGCTAGGTGTGCCGGAAATAATTTTATTTTTGAAGCATCCTGCCAATTATTTGACTGTGCCGCGATTTGATACTTGTCTATAAAATCGTTGGGGTTTTCAGTTGGTAGACCGTAGTACGTACCAGCAGATATTAACGGTAAATTTTCTTTTGGTGTCGTCATGTTATCCTCGTGGTCTCCTATGTAATTATCCGTGAGTGCTCTATGATTTGCCCTATTCGTCCCTTGGGGTGTAATTTGACCTGGAGGGTCGTCTGTGTCCACTGAAGCTAAGTCAATGTCCTCGTAGTCGTCACCGTCACTGTCCTCGCTGGCTGGCGTGTCGTAAAGGTTTTCCCTATCCCTAATGAATTGTTCAATTCTCCTAAGCAATGGGTGTTTTTCTAACTCAACCTCGGTTAAGAATCTTTTCCCTAATAACTTTCTTAAAATGAATTTTTTTTCTTCAGACCAATTATTTTTTAAATAAGCTTTAAGATCGGCTACAATGGGTCTTAATTCGGCAACCGTGTCCTCGTCTTTGTATTTAATGTTAAACTTCACTAATATTGCTTGTAGTTGTTCTTTCTTTACCCTATAAATATCCGAAGGCAAGGAAACTTGGTTTATTGGCATTTCATTTTATTTTAAATTAACAAAACCCTAGACAGTTTTATTTGTATTTATTTATTACTGTTATACAACCTGTCTTTTATGTTTTATTAAACCCTGACGACTTTTATTATTTTATGCGATATATCTGTTGATTAAATATATTGTAGGCTATTTTTTTATTTGTAAGTGCCCTACAGTATTAACCGTTTTGTCGATTACTTCCCTTCAATTCATTATTTCTGTCCCTATGCAGTTTTATCCTATCTCATAAATACCTTCTTATCTCTATAACCATCTTATGCTAATAAAACATCACTCACTCTGTGTCAATTCAATCAATTTTATGGTAATTAAACCAATTCAGCGATCTCCACCATGTAAGATTCTTTTCTTTCTCTCTTAAGTTTGAATCATAACTCGCTTAGCTTAGTGAGATGGAAACCAGGAAATTGATTGAAATGACACCAGCGTCTGTAATAACATATACCTTTTAATATACATAATTCAGATGAACTACTTCCTCCTTATTATATAGTGATTAATATTCGTGACAACCCTTTAAATAGAGGCCTCTGTGCCCTAACTCCTATTTATAAAATACAACTGAAATGACAAACACAATATAAATCAATACTCTCTTAAGCTAACAAATCATTAATAAGGATCACTCTGTTCTGGCATGGCCAAAGTTCTTTAAGGCAATTTATACGTCACAGTCCACACCTTCCATATGAATACACACCCTTAACTCGATATTTAACATTTAATTTACATTGTTGGGCATGTAGCCGTTAATCTACCATTAAAGGTTTACTCAATTCACTTTATTAATAGTTTAGTCCTTTATATTTCATCCATCAATTACGCATCAAAATAATCACCCTTAAACCTTTCCAAATTAAACATTGTCACATTATATTACATTAAAATGTTAAGCCATGTGGGCCTTTATATTCCAATAATCAATTCATTCATGTAACAGTTATTCATTAACACTTATTAATTTAATTGAACGATGGTTAATGACATCGAGCTACTGTTATATTTATTTACAACTATTTTACACCTCAACTTGGCCTATAGGCCATTCCGGTTATGCCTACCGTCTTTAATTTATTTTAACAATTTACCCTGTCATTTATTCTGAGGCTTCTTAATTATATATATATATATATTTCCCCTTTCTGTTTGGATTATTTATTGCTTGTCTTAGTAATCTCTAACTTTTAATATCTTCATCATTGCTTAATCATTATTATTATCAAATCATTTCCCTTAACCTTCGACTTTTCTCTCAAATTTTCCCTTTTAACTAGAGGTGCAATTTAGTGAAGATCACATACCACGCAGTCCGGAATTTTGGCTGTCAGGCGGTCTCCCTGCGTTGTCGGTCCTTGGCCTCTCCGTGGTCCCGTCCAGTGGTTAAGGTGTCCAGGAGTGGTCCAGCGTCCAGAAGTGGTCCTGGGTCCCTTTGTCGGTGGTTGTCTTGAAGAATTCTCCCAAGGCTCCTCCGGTCGCAGACACGGTCCGTCCTCTTCTCCCTCTGGGTTGTGGTCGCTGTAGTGCTTCTCTTGGCCCTGCGTTGGTGGACTTGGTTGTAAGGTCGACAACACCCGGTATTTTACTATAACCTAAGTGTTGCGGGACTTACTCGATCCAGCCCCCTTACTTCCCAACACTTCACTTCTTGCCTCTCTTTTCCTGACTGTCCATCCTCTCCTCTCGATATGTTTCCCCCGATATCGTGTTTCCCCCAAATTCGGTCGACCACGCCCACGTCAACCAATCACGTCGATTCTGGACTCCTACACCCGCCGTGATTCGTGTCCGTAGCTGCTCAGCATTCCGCCGCCATCATTGGAATTTTTGGTGAGTTACTTTGATTTTGTCGCTTGAACCCTAGGTCATTTACCTGTGTAATTTGACCGTTTATTTCCTGTTTTGTTACTCTGTCATTTCCTGTTGTTCCCAATTCCAAGTCTTTGACCTCAGCTTTACTTCGTAGTTAATTGTACTCATATTTTTATGATTTTATTTTAGGGATTTTATTAACCAATAATGTTCATAATGTTTACACACTATTGTCGGTGCACGGCATAGCTCCAAAAAGCACAACTCCGACAAGGCCTAACTGCGACAAAAATACTGATTTTAACTTAAATAAATCAGAAATGCACAACTCCGACACTTTTACGGCTCTAAAGCAGTACTCCGACATAAAGTTTACGTTTGGCGTTACTCCGACAGATTGTTGTCCCCAATGCGTTACTCCGACAGATGTTTTTCGGACTTATGCTTTACGGAGTGATTCGTGTCGGAGCTGTGCATAACTGCTTAAAAAAGTGTCGCAGTAACGCATTAGCAGCCGAAAACCAAATAAGGAGAACTGAACGAACCGTTGACGATTATACCAATAATCGAACGATCATTCGGTTTATTTTAATCGAATGGACATTCGGTTTATTTTAATCGAATGGCCATTCGGTTTATTTTAATCTAATGTTCATTCGTTTTATTTTAATCGAACTATTAGTTTTTCCTTAAGTATCCTTATACCAAATACAACAAACGTATGCTGCTTTAAAACATTGTAACGGCATAAACTCTTGGAAAACGTTTTGTAACGTTCCTTCCCAAATACTTTAATAAGTTCATCTATATATTAAGTTATAAATTCGTTGTTCAGGTTTTGAAATCTCATATACATGTTGATTTTTGTTTATAACTTTATTACTTATTAAATTTTATTTTAAAGCCACATTCCTCCGAAACCGAAGATCCTAATTTTAATATATTTTAACGTGATGTTTACGAACAAGCTATTTAAAGTGGGATTAAGGAAAAATCACAATTGTATAAAATGACTATACTGTTTTTGGTGGATAGAAGAAAAACGCTACATCAGTAGTTAGTTGTTATAACTATATCAGAAATACACCTCAGAGGTTACCTGTAAAATTTATTCTTGATAAGACAAACTTGCAATGTAACAAGCCGCGAGCTAACCGACGCAATTTTTAGATGGCAGTGTTTGTCTAGTGCATACTTGTAGTTGAAGGCGTAATTGACCACCTTTTTGCGCCCTCTTAGAAATTATATCCTTTGTAAATGTAATTAATTGTCAAATTTCTCTTGACTGTAAAGAATAACGTATGAGTTAGTACATTCAATTTGTTTTAATAAAACAAAGTTTATACAATTTGAATTGTAAAGGACAGGTACTTGAATGTAATAAACGGCAATGCCAAAAATGTTGTATTTATTTCCTATTGTTTGTATCAGGTTAACCTCAGAGAGACCAATGGTTTCCATGGTTAATCGTTGATTAGGTTATAACATCTCTCCATGAAGAATTTTCAATCGTTATTCAAACAAGGATTTTAAATAATTCATATTAATATTCGGATTCGCCTTTTTACCCGGATTGCTTACTACCCAGATGTTACCCGGATTACAACATACACACTGATTATTGTCTTAATATATTATAAATTTCCAAGTGGTCTATAATAATGCTATGCGCTTGTCCCTTACTAAAATACTTAGTATTCTTCTTAGACGACAACACATTGATGGCATATTTTGTCAAATATGCATGACTGATGTCATTGTTTGACAATGGTCTCCCTAGTTTGAAGTACACACCGTTATATAGTTATGTTGTTAACGATGAGATTGCATTTAGAGCATGTTTACCACTTATAGTATTAAAATTTTTATTGTGTCCGTTGTGTTGCAATTACGTTTACACTCTCATTTCAACAATTTTAGTCTCAGTGTGTTTCTAGTTTTGTGTTTGTACTTAGTGATATATGCAACAGGTTATTATAATGTTTCTAATAAAATTATTATCTCTTTTATTCAAAATAAATAAATAGTTCTATGAGAGAAATAAGACACAGCTGTTAGTTACAATGAACAAAGAAAATCAATTTACTCACTTATGAAAAACTATACATCAGTTACAAAAAAAAAACATATCAATAGTATTCACAGAAAAATGTTCAAAATGTCTCTATAACTCAGGGTATTATATATTCATGGGTTCAAATGCTTCTGGCTTGTTAACAAAAGTTATCATAAAGATCAAATTAGAATATTCAATGCAAAATATTATGTAGAGATATTAAATTTTGAAAAAGAATAATGTTCAAAGGCTTTTCGAAAAAACTTGCTGAGATTGTATTACACTTGTCCTTTCTTGAAGTTAAAATAGTTGACAAAATAATTAATTAGTAGTTTAGATGAGTCCAAAAGTTCCTATTAAAAATCAATAAAGTTCTTCCAAATGGAGCTGAAAAGGTTAGTTCTGAAAAATGGAGTGATCTCACCAAAGTCCTGTTAATGGCCTATGATAAACGATAAAAGATAAAAAAGGATTCAGGTGGGCTAATACAGCTGGGGGAAACTTTATTAAATTTGTTAAACCGCACTAAATAATAAAAACTGGACAAATTCTCTTCTTCTAAATTTCTGGATTAGAGCAACATGCTCCTTGCCCTAAGACTTCCCAAAGGCAACTCCTCTCACTTCTTGTTCAAATTGTAGAAGAAGGTCTATTATCCAATAGCGTCGCTTGCCAATAATCCAGGATCTGTCTAATTTTTCTATTGGCTAACAGCTGAAAATTACACTTTTAATTGGTTGTACACTTCACTGAATTTATAAAATCATTCTCTACATAATTGAATTTGGAAAAACATGAATTTAGGTCTTCAAAACTAGAAAATATGATTAAGAATCGAAATAGTTACTAAAATATATTAAATTCAACTTAAAATACTCATAATTGCATTTCTACAATGACCATGTCAAAAAACAGCTGTTTAGGGAAATCATACAAGTTTCACAATATTTGCAATGTTTGGTTAAATATTTAATTTCTGCACATATTTAGGTTATTTCTCCTATACCATAAGTTTACAATTAATTTTAGTTCAATTGTTAAAATATTTACTTTTCATTATAATGTACACTTGAATTTAAAAAATGTAAAATAATGTCTTAAAAATAGCGGTAGAATACAATGTGCTGTGTGGACAATTATACGGTAGTAGTTCAGAGTTTATCCACTAGGTGTCGGCACTGAATGGACCGGCTGGGTGGTAAGTAACAGACGACATTCGTTCAACAAGATGGCTTCCGTGGATCAAAAGAATGGTGTTGTATGTTTACCTATTTACATTTATTTCGTTTTCAATTACATTTGTGTGTAAATCTTATAGTTAAAATGGATAGGAGAAGTGTCCTACTTACTCTTAAATTCCAATCATTATGGTTATATAGTTCGAAATAGTGCTAATCTTCTCAGAAAGGTGCAGTGTTAGAAAGGTTATTTCCGTTGTGAAAAATAGTCGTACATAAGGAATTTAAATCTTTCTACGATACTATTTACAAATGACATGGGTTACTTAAATCCTATTACAAAATTCTTTTGTTCTGGTATAAAAATAAATAAACGTACCGGAACCAATTTGTCACATTTAACCTTGTCATGGTTATTAAATTTGGTATCCTGGGATAGGCCAGTGGATGATTTGGATTAACATTATTCTGTGAGTACATCGATTAATATAATGCTTATTATCTAAAGGTTATTACTTCTTTGTAAAATATACTTGTTGGGAATTATCCTTAATATCTAAAAAATTGATTACTTAATACTAAAACAGGATTTACAAAATTGACTTGTAGGCTATGGTCATACTTGTCTAGGTATTCTGTGAACTTAGGCATTGTCTATGGGATTTATTTATGGGAAAAAGTCTTTGTATTAAGCTGATTATTGTTATCACTAGAAAATACTGTAATAAAGCCCCTTTTTGTTTGGCGAATGGTTCAGTTCAAAATGAGTCCAAACAAAAATTACAGTTAACATTTCAATACATATACTGTACATGATTTACCTTAACATTAAATACAATGGTAACAAAACATTAAAATGGAATATATGGGAATAAGGGATGAACATTTAAAACGTAACCTAACTAAATTGTTTAACTAAATATGACATGAAATTAATAAAAGATCAGGTCGCTTATCTAATATTTACAGGGTCATTATATTTGCGTAGCAGTTGGGTGTGGAAGGGTCCTTCATACAATTCTAGTTGATTTAAGAAAATGGGGTGCGAATTTATTTATTAACTGTTTTAATTGCCCCTTTTGTACTGGGTTTAATGTATCGGTGTAGTGAGTGATCTTGTTGATTTCCTTCTGGATCAGGTGTGGTCTTATGTTTAGTTTGAACTGGTTCTCATTGACTTTGTTCGACAACTTCGACAGTCTGTCATTCCTGTCTGACATTTGCTCTCCTATTTTAAAGGTAGTGGGCTCCTGCTCGTTTTTTCGCTTTAGGGTAGTCTTCTGTAGCTTTGTCTGACTGTGTGGCCTAGCTAGGGTGAAGTTTTCTAGATGAGCTGTGTGGTTAGGTTTGGTTTCTGGTTGAAATTTGGTCCAGTTTTGTTGGTGGTTAGGAAGCAATATTTTCATGGTTCTTTTGATGTTTTGGATGTAGAGTTCTGACATGGTCCTTGGTGGTTGACTGTTAGGTTGGGTTTGGTTGGTTTGTCGTTCGATTTGTTTTTGAATTTGATTAGGTAGCTGATCTTCAAGTGCTTGAATACGAGTTTCCTGTTTGATGTTTTTATCTTCAAAATTAATATTAACTTGTTTTAAGATTTCGTTTTTCATTTGTAGGTTTTGTGTGTGAGTTTTAAGTTCCAATTTAGAGATTTTTTCATTTATCCTATCTTCAAACATGTTTAGACTTTCAGTCATTTTTTGAGTTAGGCTACTTTCTAGGTTTATATTTTGTTGAGTTAGGTCAGTTTGGACGGAGTTGATTTGGGATTTCAACTCGGTATTGGAATTTTCGATTTTAGAATTGACTGTATCAATTTGAGTTTCGATTTTAGAATTGATTGTACCAATTTGAGTTTCGATTTTAGAATTGATTGTACCAATTTGAGTGTTTAGGTTTGTCAGTTGGGTAGTCATTTGTAAGATTAAGTGCTTGAGCTCTGTTTGTTCGGTTTCTATAGGGTTTATGTTGGAAGGGTCTAGATTTTCTGTAGTTTTGTATTTGTCTAGGCTAGGTATTAATGGTTCTCCTCCTACAGCTATGTCGTGTCTATTCTCTTCTGTTTGAGTGTTTGTGGTGTCTATAGTGTTTGTGTTCATGTTGGGAGTTGTGTAGTCTTCTAATAACTGTAAGTGTTGCAGTTCTTCTATAGGATATGTAAGGTCTTCGTCTTCGCCGCCTTCCGCTAACTTGGCACTTTTACGGGGATTTTTTCTAAGGTTATAAGGAGATGTCATTTTCTTAGGGAACACACAAAAAATAGGGATAGGTCCTAGATAAATAACGGGGATACAAAAAAATGGGGGGAGTTCCTAATGGGGTTTCCTACTGGGGTTTCCTACTGGGGTTTCCTACTGGGGATATTCTTATCTTAGGTACAAGTAATCTAATATTCTTATTCTAATTAAATATCTTAACTAAGATGCAATTATGAGTTTTGAGTTTGTTTTTTGTATGATAACTTTTGTTTCATAAAGCCACCACGTTGTTGCGCCATTTTATTATAATGTTTCTAATAAAATTATTATCTCTTTTATTCAAAATAAATAAATAGTTCTATGAGAGAAATAAGACACAGCTGTTAGTTACAATGAACAAAGAAAATCAATTTACTCACTTATGAAAAACTATACATCAGTTACAAAAAAAAAACATATCAATAGTATTCACAGAAAAATGTTCAAAATGTCTCTATAACTCAGGGTATTATATATTCATGGGTTCAAATGCTTCTGGCTTGTTAACAAAAGTTATCATAAAGATCAAATTAGAATATTCAATGCAAAATATTATGTAGAGATATTAAATTTTGAAAAAGAATAATGTTCAAAGGCTTTTCGAAAAAACTTGCTGAGATTGTATTACACTTGTCCTTTCTTGAAGTTAAAATAGTTGACAAAATAATTAATTAGTAGTTTAGATGAGTCCAAAAGTTCCTATTAAAAATCAATAAAGTTCTTCCAAATGGAGCTGAAAAGGTTAGTTCTGAAAAATGGAGTGATCTCACCAAAGTCCTGTTAATGGCCTATGATAAACGATAAAAGATAAAAAAGGATTCAGGTGGGCTAATACAGCTGGGGGAAACTTTATTAAATTTGTTAAACCGCACTAAATAATAAAAACTGGACAAATTCTCTTCTTCTAAATTTCTGGATTAGAGCAACATGCTCCTTGCCCTAAGACTTCCCAAAGGCAACTCCTCTCACTTCTTGTTCAAATTGTAGAAGAAGGTCTATTATCCAATAGCGTCGCTTGCCAATAATCCAGGATCTGTCTAATTTTTCTATTGGCTAACAGCTGAAAATTACACTTTTAATTGGTTGTACACTTCACTGAATTTATAAAATCATTCTCTACATAATTGAATTTGGAAAAACATGAATTTAGGTCTTCAAAACTAGAAAATATGATTAAGAATCGAAATAGTTACTAAAATATATTAAATTCAACTTAAAATACTCATAATTGCATTTCTACAATGACCATGTCAAAAAACAGCTGTTTAGGGAAATCATACAAGTTTCACAATATTTGCAATGTTTGGTTAAATATTTAATTTCTGCACATATTTAGGTTATTTCTCCTATACCATAAGTTTACAATTAATTTTAGTTCAATTGTTAAAATATTTACTTTTCATTATAATGTACACTTGAATTTAAAAAATGTAAAATAATGTCTTAAAAATAGCGGTAGAATACAATGTGCTGTGTGGACAATTATACGGTAGTAGTTCAGAGTTTATCCACTAGGTGTCGGCACTGAATGGACCGGCTGGGTGGTAAGTAACAGACGACATTCGTTCAACAAGATGGCTTCCGTGGATCAAAAGAATGGTGTTGTATGTTTACCTATTTACATTTATTTCGTTTTCAATTACATTTGTGTGTAAATCTTATAGTTAAAATGGATAGGAGAAGTGTCCTACTTACTCTTAAATTCCAATCATTATGGTTATATAGTTCGAAATAGTGCTAATCTTCTCAGAAAGGTGCAGTGTTAGAAAGGTTATTTCCGTTGTGAAAAATAGTCGTACATAAGGAATTTAAATCTTTCTACGATACTATTTACAAATGACATGGGTTACTTAAATCCTATTACAAAATTCTTTTGTTCTGGTATAAAAATAAATAAACGTACCGGAACCAATTTGTCACATTTAACCTTGTCATGGTTATTAAATTTGGTATCCTGGGATAGGCCAGTGGATGATTTGGATTAACATTATTCTGTGAGTACATCGATTAATATAATGCTTATTATCTAAAGGTTATTACTTCTTTGTAAAATATACTTGTTGGGAATTATCCTTAATATCTAAAAAATTGATTACTTAATACTAAAACAGGATTTACAAAATTGACTTGTAGGCTATGGTCATACTTGTCTAGGTATTCTGTGAACTTAGGCATTGTCTATGGGATTTATTTATGGGAAAAAGTCTTTGTATTAAGCTGATTATTGTTATCACTAGAAAATACTGTAATAAAGTAAATTGGATTTATTCTAGTTTATATAATTTTAAATAAAATCAAATTGTTTGATAAAATGGTGTTTGTAGTTTCCATAACAAGCGGACCGGTGCCCAACAACAGTTAATTATAATACAGGGTGTTTCAAAAAGAATCATCCGATTTAGAAAAATCATAGCTATTCATCTGTGAATCCGATGTGCTCGAACAATGTACTGTTAGAAAGAGGAAGCTCTGGAGTTTAACGTCGTTTCCGCCAGGTAGCAGTAGCGCGCTTCTGTCAACGCCCAGCTCAGTAGTTGTCAAAATGTGAGTTTATCCAAAGCCAGATGGCAGTAGATGATGAGGAAAATGATGATCGAGATTTGGTATCGCGCATAGTTTTTAGTGACGAGGCAACTTTCCATTTGAGTGGAAAAGTTAACCGCCACAATGTGAGAATATGGGGGACCGAGCAACCACACCAAATTGTACAGCATGAGCGAGATTCCCCAAAAGTTAATGTTTTTTGTGCAATCTCACGGAATAAAGTGTATGGTCCCTTTTTCTTTGCTGAGAACACTGTTACGGGAATAACATATCTCGATATGTTAGAAAACTATCTCTTCCCTTAATTGGAAACAGATTCTGATGACTTCATATACCAACAGGACGGTGCCCCACCACACTGGAATCTTCATGTGAGAGAGTTTTTAAATGGTAGGCTTCCTCAAAGATGGATCGGCCGTACTGGACCTAATGATTCCGCGTTAAGTCACTGGCCTCCAAGGTCACCGGACCTTACTGTTTGTGATTTCTTTTTGTGGGGGTTTGTAAAAGACAATGTTTATATCCCTCCCCTTCCAACAACATTGGTTGAACTGAAGAACCGCATTAGAGCAGCCATCGAATCCATCACTCAAGATATGCTAGCTAAGGTGTGGGACGAATTTGAATATCGTATAGACATATGCTGTGCATCTAAAGGGGGCCATATTGAGCACCTGTAAATGGTATGTAAAAAAACTTTATTAGTTGTCCTTTAATATGAAATTAACCTCATGTCCATATGATCATTAGTTTTGAAATTATAAACCTTTAAAATCGGATGATTCTTTTTGAAACACCCTAGAGGCTAACCTAAACTGCTGTCATTTAACCAACTGTTGTGCACTGTTGTTTGTGTAAAAGATATTAGCAAATTTACTAGACTTATTACTTAGTACAATAAATTACTTAACAACCTATAATTTGCATAGGTAACTGCAACAAAAAATAAACTACTTTGCAGTTTTATTTGTTCTGTTAAACGTAGATTATTCATCTCATAGAAAACCCAACCATATTATATTGGTATTGATATTGGCAACTGTTATGGAGTATTGAGTGCCCGTTTTCAGTGCCTCGTTCTCATGACGCGCGGCTTGCCGAGTCAGACGGCATTGATCATTCATCAGAAGACAAGTCGTCTCTGCATTTCCGAGCCGACTGTTCTGACGGCGTGGCACCGGTGCGGGGCGGCACGGTAGGTAAAGACTAGCCGCGGACGGGTCGTGGACTAGGCCAAGCCAATTAAGCTGGTTTTGTGAATTTAGAAATAATGAGCGATCATAGTAAGGAATTTATTTATTTTTTATATGGAATTGTGAGAACGAGGCTTAAGCGCCGTACAAGGGCGTAGCCATGTTTTATTTTATGGATTGCTAGATCGCCCTGGTTTATAAGGATGTAACAGATAGTAACTAAATTGAAATTCCTTAGGATAAAAAAACGAACAAGAGACAAAATAACAAAAAATGTTTTTGTATTATTGCTTGAAACAGAAAACTTATTTTAGGATAATTAATTGTATATTTAAAGTTAAAATTGCTTTGATGGCCTAACAAACTACAAGAGAACCAGCTTCCTGGGCTCGCTCGCCTTTACATCCAGTACTTGTTCTGATGAAACACTGACATTGCCGTAATGAACGGAGATAGTGCAAGATCAGTTAGTCTTAAATGAAAATGTAATAATAATAAAAATAAATGATTAACTATGCAGTAACTCATTGTGTATATACCGATCATATATTTCATCAGTCATATATCATAGACTAGCTCATCAGTGTAGTTAGTCTATGCATATATTATTGTATAGTAAAAAAACATTATAGTGCATGATCTTGCAGACTGATATTATTAAACTACAGAATAATAATTTGTAGTTAAGAGTAGTGCATATATACTAAATAAGGCTACAAAATACTTATAAGGTTACGCAAATTTCATGTACATTTAAGATTGTGAAATCCTCTTAAAAGGAAACTAGGTTGCAATTTGTGTCCATCCTATTTTTATTTGCAACCATCGCCAGATTTAGGAGCTGAGGGCTCCTAGGCGCAGCCGGTGGTGCGGGCTCTTACCACCCAGGTCAGCAAGCTGGCGACCTTTTTTTTGCATGTTTGATGTTGTTGCATGTGGTATTAATATGGTGGGGCCTCCTAGGCGCGCGTCTGTTTAGCCTATGCTTAAATCCGACTATATTTTCAACAATTGTTGAAAAATCTGAAATTTGTCATCCATACCTTTAGTATCATATACCTCCAACCAACTTATATATTTCAACATATCAATGAACAAGTTAACATTATGATCGTTAACTATCCTAACTAATTGCTTAGGCCTACACAAATTTAAATTTCAACTAAAAAGAATTCTGTGGTGGTCCGACAAAATTGTATGGATTACTTCTGAAGACCACTTTGTTTTATGCATGTCTGTAACCACATTGTCAATGCAATTATCAGTACTTGATAAACCGGGCCTAGTAATTTCTAAGGTAGTGATTTTAAGTCCAAAACAGTCAAACAAGTTGTTTAAATCTCTCTCAAAATTATTGACATAAGTAAATTTAACATTGAAATCTGCAGCTATAACTACATTAAAAACAGGCTTGATTACTAAAGACAAAATTTCATAGAGACAGTTCAGAAAATTTAAAAAAAAGCTTAGTCATCATTATAAGGCCTATAAACAGATAGCACAATAATTTATTTCCTTCATTAGCTCTATTGCAGCAACCTCCAAGGACGTAGCCAGTTTTTTATTTTGGAGGGTGCTGAACCAGGGGGAAATGTTTATAAGGATGTAACAGAAGATAATAACTAAATTCAAATTCATTAGGATATTAAACGAACAAGAGACAAAATAACAACAAAAGCGAGTTTTATTATTGCTTGAAACAGAAAACATTATAATATAGTAAATTGTATATTTGAAGTTAGATTGATTTCATGACATAAAAAACTACAAGAGAACCAGTTTCCTGGGCACGCTCGCCATTACATACACTACTTGTTCTAGCAACACATTGGCATTGCCGTAATGAACGGACAAGAGTGCAATATCAGTTAGTCTTGAATAAAAATGTACTAATAATTAAAGTAAATAATCAATTCCGTAGTAATTCATTGTGTTTACCGATCATATCACCAATCATATACCATAGACTAACTACAGTTATGTCGTTAGTCTTTGCATATATTCTTGTGTCGTAAAAAAACATTATAGTGCATGATCCTACAGACTGATATTATTAAACTAAAGAATAACAATCTGTAGTATATACTATACATGAGCTACAAAATACCTATAAGGTTACGCAAATTTCATGTAAATTTAAGATTGTGAAATCCTCTTAAAAGGCAACTAGGTTACTTTATGTCCATCCGACTTTTATTTGCAACCATCGCCGGATTTAGGAGCTGTGGGCCCCTAGGCGCAGCCGGTCGTGCGGGCTCTTACCACCCAGGTCAGCAAGCTGGTGACCTTTTTTATTTGCATGTTTTATGTTGTTGTATGTGAGATTCGTGTGGTGCGGGCCCCTATACGCGTGCCTGTGTAGCCTATGCTTAAATCCGGCCCTGTTTATAACAATTGTTTATTTGAATTTACTTAAAAAAATAACCTTGGATTAAAGCAGTAATTGTGAGTCTGCGTCCTAAAACCATAATTTGTTTAAAAAGCTACTGTCCGTTTTAGTGTTGCGTTGCATACAGTCCGCGAAACTAACCTCGCTAACTTGTTCGATGATAAACTAACCAGCAAGGCAGCAACCCTGAGGTTTTTTTTGGAGGTTAAAGAAGCCTCTGTTAGTCATTGTTAAAAACGTAATTTGATGAGAATTTCGGGGGGTGCTGGAGCACCTTCAGCACACCCCCTGGCTACATCCTTGGCAACATCATACACCATCTCTATTGAAAGATCCCTAATATGTGATAAATCCTAAAAATTTATATTATTAGTAACAATTATTGCTGCACCACATAAACATTGAGCATCAGTCTCATTAATCCAATGTACAGCTACAGCAATGACATCTACATTATAATTTGTACATCAAAAATTCATATAATCAATTTTGTTATTAAAACCCTGAACATTGCAAAACAAAAACCTAACATTTATGACACTATTTACATATTTTGTTATCGACTTATCCCTTAACAACATATAATCACAGCCTATTTTATTGTTTTCAGCAGGTACGGTCTCATAAGTGACTTTGTCAAAATTAGCAAGAACAGGCCTAGAACCACTTAATGTACAAAAAAAGTACTTTCACATCTATCCCATCAAGTGCTATTGTTATAAATCAGTGGGGGCTGATTTATCCTTAATTTATTTTACAAATAACATTCAATAGTTGTTTCTTACCAGCACGATTGAAATGCATTCCATGAGTGCTACATTTTCTATGTTTCATTATCAAATTATTTGTACGATAACGCACCCATGCCAATCCTTACAACAAACCATGCCTGAAACCCACAATTTATTTTAAATACCCCCGTAGCAGCAAACCTGCTTACTCAGCGAATTTCAAATGCATATATATGTATCCTAAAATCACACAAAACCAAATACTAAGTTACATCAATATACATTCATAAATAAACGATTTATGACATTTTAATTATTCTCCATAAGAATAATATGGCGGCTGAGTATGCAGGTTTGCTGAAGGAAGGAACAAAAAAATGGGGTTTTATACAAATATCGATATAACTCAAGTAGGTAAAGCCACATAACACTACGATAAGAAGCAATATACCAAGTTTCATCAGGATAAGTTGATAAATAAGCAAGATATACAATTTTTCTTCATAAGAATAACATTGGACAACGTACTGTGTTTAGCACTTTCAATATCTCGGTCACCAATTGATGTAGCGAAATGATCAAAACACCAAATTGTTTGTTTTTAAGCTGAATTTAGTGAAAACTAAAATTGGATTTACTAAAATATTATAATGTAAAAAATTTAAAAAAATCACGTTGTGGGGTACAAAACACCTCCAAAATACCCCTTTGGATCGAGTGATCTGGCTATTTTCGAACTTAGTCATAAATGATGCTTTACATGTTTTTACCAAATTTCATCAAAATCGGATCATTTTTACAAGAGTTATCGCACCCACGGACACATATATATGTATATATATATATATATATATGTATATATGTATACATATATATACAGTTTTGAACGAATCGTGTTTTTGGCATCTGGGGACCTCAAAACGAAAAGTTATAATGGTCCCGGGCCTAGGTCTTACCATGCCGACTACGGTAATAGCTTCTTCCCTATAGGGGAAATTCGATAAATTTTCAGATTGATACAACATTTCCTTTGATAAAAACAAGTGATAAATGTATGAATAATTTTATACTGATAAAAGGTTCAGTTTGAGACGGGATCCGAACCTGCGACCTTTCGCTCTGAGAGGCAGTGCGATACCTCTACTGAGCTACCGCGAGAAGTAAGAATACCCCCGTCGCAGCAAATCTGCGTACTCAGTGAATTTTCAATGCATATATATGTGACTCACTACTACATAGAGCTATTTACCAAGTTTCACAAAAATACATCCATAAATAAGTGATATATAATATTTTATTTATTCTCTATAAGAATAACATTAGGGTTGAGGACGCAGGTTTGCTGCAACGAGGAAGATAAGTAACGTGTTTTTTTTGCAATTATCAATACAACTGAACCAGGTGAAGCTACATACCAAGTTCTCTTAATGTAGGTTCATAATTAAGGGAGATATACAACTTTACTTATTCTCCATATGAATAACATGGGGGCCGAGTATGCAGGTTTGCTGCTACGGGGACTATAAACAAAAACTTGTTTTTGTGCTAATATCAATATACCACAACTAGTTGAAGCCACATACCAAGTTTCATCAATATACATTCATAAATAATCGAGATATAGAATTTTATTTATTCTCCATAAGGATAACATTGGACAACGTACTGTGTTTAGCACTTTGAATATCTCTGCAACGGTTGGATGTAGAACAACGATTAAAACACCTAAATGTTTTTTTTTGTTGAGCTAAACACATTAATAAACAGAAATGTGAAGTTTTTAGTAAAACTATCGGAGAAAAATCTAAAAACCTTTTTCACGTAAGATTAACTTGGGACAGGTTTTTTGGATTTTATCCCCAACCACTTAACCTAGATTAATAAAATAAAAATGGCTATAAAAATGGGTTGGCCCAAGTCCGTACATGAAACTTCTAAAATGATATAGGTCCAAATTTATGATGAAAACAGCTTACTATAATCCAAACCTAGGATATGTCAAATCATTTCAGATAACCTGTATAAAAGCTTTTATTTTGGTTCACTACAACATTCCTGGTAATGTGTTTAAAGTATTTTACAACATTGTATTGCCAGTTTAATGTCGGCTTACTCTTACTGTAATCCAACCCTAGGCTATGTCAAATCATTCAAGATAACCTTCCGAAAAAGGCTGTTTGGTTCGAATAATCTATAGCTTTTATTGTGGTTACCTACTACATTACTGGTAATGTATTTTAGGTAATGTAGACAATTTTTATTATTAATTTAGTGAAAATATAACCTAGCAAATAATTGTCCAACAAAATAATATTTAAGGTTGTTCGCTTACTGTGACTAACTTCATCAACGCTTTCTAGACAAATTGAGGCTTTTGTATACTTTTTACACATGACAATCACAATATTACCAATTGTCTAAGAAAATGTAATAAAACAAACTATTTTATAAGTTAAGTTAATATCTTAGTATCTACAGTCATCAAAAAGTTATTTTGAGTTTTTCGATCTGCCACACGCGTCGTCTGCCGTCTGCCACTGTTACAATCGTTGCCTCCGACGACTGACAATATTTACACAGAGTAGGCGTACTAAGGGAATATTAACTGTATGGATTTTTTTTAAAACGTACACTTAATAATTTATAAAATAATAAATATGCTCACAACTTAAAAATATACTTAGATTTATCTCGCTTGTGTGTTTTTTGTTGGTAAAAAAACTTTTGTTATCCAGTATAACAAAGTATACTCTAGTAAACTAACTATTGTTACTCTGTTGTTGAAACATAGACTTCGGCTAAGGCAGAGGCTACGTACACGTCCGACGTGAGCCGCTACTGTTCACGTCCGTTCCAAATTATGCACCGTACGTTACTTATCCTGTGATTTTTAAAACAAATCGAGAGCCAGAAAACCTCCTAACCTAACTTAACATAACCTAACCTATCCTAACCTAACGTAACGTAACGTAACGTAACGTTAACTAACCTAACCTAAACGGTACCGAAGTGAATTTGCCCTTACATTGGACGTGTACGTAGTCACTTCGTTCGGCTAAATTTTAACGATTCAAGTACCACTAAAATGGCTTCCAATGTTATTCTTATGGAGAAAAAAATAAATTTGGTTTTAAGATAATTTGATTAATACAGAACGAAATTATCTGAATAACGAACATGACCGAGATTTTGACCTGTTAAGTTTTTCTGGAAAATTTTAAGTTTAACTGTGGAGGCATTCTCGAGTTATTGTGGTCACAGACACGCCAGTTGAGTTTATTTTCTTACCAATCTAAGCAGTAAAGTTGTGTATATGGATACTTTCACTTCGTTCAATTATCCAACTAACCTAAAAAATGCAACAGAATAATAAAGTTTGTTGAACAAATATTCAAACTAAGAACACACACTAACTTGTTACATGATTAAGTTCATCACTTTAAAACGAATAAGAACACTAAGTATTATAAAAATTAAACAAAAATAATTAAAAGATTGATTATTTTTCAGGAGAAAAATAAAACGTGTATCTTAGTTGGCATCCAACAGCTGATAAATAACGAATTTAAAAAGGAAAAATATTAAATGCAGTTTAAAATCAAAGCATGAGAATCTCAACAGCTGTTTATGATATACAAATCATGAGAGAAATGATTTTCATTTAAACAATTTAGAAATCTCTGCCATCAATGCGGGGATAGGTCTAAATATTGCTTTTTAGTAATATATAAGGAAAGGTTAAAGAATAATGGAAAATACAGATTTATGATTGACCAATTTTATAATGACCAAGGGCAAGAGTGTTGATGCCATCCAGAATAAACCTCTTGTCATCATCAAGGGATAGTACATTTTAATTTATCGTTAATGTTTGAAGGTGGTGGTTTGTGGATTTAATTATTGTAACATTATCATAATAATCTTCCCAGGTTGCAAGACAGTTTAAGTAATGTTGGTTGGTATCTTAAGAGATGTTTAACTGTAGCATTATCAGCCCGTTTGCCCTTTTAACCTCTTGCTCATTTTCTTTTTCTTTTTCGTATAACCATTGAAAAGGAATGAAAAATTATAATTTTGGCCTTAAACCACAATATTCATACATAATTTTACCATCTAATTCGTCTTTAAACTTGCCCGAAACTTTTAGCGAATTTCCCCTATGGGGAAGAAGCTATTACCGTAGGTCTCATGGTAAGACTTAAGCCCGAGACCATGATAACTTTTCATTTTGAGGTCCCCAGATGCCAAAAACACCATTCGTTCAAATTTTTATACATGTATATATATATATATATTTATATATATATATATATATGTGTCCGTAAGCACGATAACTCTCGTAAAAAAGGTCCGATCTTAATGAAATTTGGTACAAATGTGTAAAGTACCATTTATTTGAACAAGTTCGAAAACCAGATGAATCGCACCATCCGAAGGGGGGTTTTGGGGGGGTTTTGTACCCCAAAAATGTTTTTTTGGGGGTTTTCACATGTAATTTTAATTTAAATCAAATTTTAATTTATACCATTGAATTTAACTTAAAAAAACAAACAATTTGGTATTTTGATCATTGCTCTACGTCAATTGGTTACCGAGATATTGAAAGTGCTAAACACAGTACGTTGTCTAATGTTATTCTTATGGAGAAAAAGAAAAATTGTATATCTCGCTTATTTATGAACATAAACTGGCAAAATTTGGTATATGGCTTGATCTGGTTATGGTTTATTGTTGTTTGCACAAAAAAAAACAATTTTTCGCCTATGGTTCCTGTAGCAGCAAACCTAGGTACTTGGTCCCCATGTTATTCTTATGGAAAATACTTAAAATGTTACATATCGCTTATTTATGAATGTATATGGATGAAACTTGGTATGTGACTTCACTAAGATGAGTTCTATTGATATTTGCATAAAAACCCATTTTTTGCGTTCCTTGTTGCAGCAAACCTGCGTACTCATCCCCAATGTTATTCTTATGGAGAATAATTAATATTTTAAATATCGCTTGTTTTTGAATACATTTCTTATGAATCCTGTTAAGTGTTATGTTATATATTCATTGGAAATTCGCTGAGTATGCAGGTTTGCTGCGACGGGTGTATTTATTTTTATCAGAGTATAAGAAATGGTCTTTAATATATGCATAGGTGTCGAAAACAGTCCAAGTCAGATTGTGTTTCCTTGTAAAAGTCCTCTGTAACTATAGAATACATTACACTAGGAGTACGTTCTTATATCGCGTATAAGGATTGAGTGATCGCGTAAAATACCAAAAAAATGTTTCAATTGACAATATACCTCATGGGCCCTCCATTATAACTGCAGCTTGACAATGACACACAAATCCAGAACATGACAAACAATGAGGCCTGAAATCTGTCAATCAGTCAGACAAAGTGCATATGAAGTAGTTACTCACCCCTCAGTCTCACTGAGGGCTGTATCATCTAGGCCCTCATAATAATATTAGCTGAAGATTTTGATAAAATATGTTGGCGGCAATAAAGGTCCCCAATCAGTGAGAGCACGTGGTTTAAAAGTAGTTATTTACACTTTGGTTCCACTGGAGGACCCATCAGGATATTTATTTTATTGTAGCTTAATATTGCTGTAAAAATCTATAAGTATAAGTACAGAACTTTATGAACAATACGTTTTAAAATCAGTCAATTGGTTTTGAATGCCAAAATATTTTAAACTCTAATCCAGAGGTTTTAATGTAACACATTAACCTTACTGGGGGGAGGGGGGCTGTGCCCCCCAGGCCTCCCATTGTTATTGTAGCTTGATACGGTTGTTAAAATACATAGGCGACCTATAAATGCAGAACTTAAAAAACAATAAGGCTTAAATCATTCCACTTTTTTAAGAAGAATAAATTGCTCATTTTAAAAAGAAAAGAAAAGTAGTATCTTATGTTAAATATAATCTAGGAAGAAATTAAAACTCTTTGACCCACTTCTTAGAATCCACGAGTCATTGTGTCAAGGTCCAAGATTTTGTATACATCTTAATATATAAATACCCATGTAGCAGCAAACCTGCGTACTCAGCAAATTTCCAATGCATAAATATGCATATATATGTATCTTAATGCCACATAAAGCCACATATCAAGTTTCATCAATATACTTTCATAAATAAACAATGTATGACATTTTAATTATTCTCCATAAGAATAACATGGCGGCTGAGTGTGCAGGTTTGCTGAAGCAAGGAACTCTAACAATGGGGTTTTACACAAATATCAATATAACTCAAGTAGGTAAATTTTTTTTGTGCAAAAAATAATGAACCACAACCAGATGAAGCCATATACCAAATTTCATCAGTTTATGTTCATAAGTAAGCGAGATATACAATTTTTATTTTTCTCCATAAGAATAATATTAGACAACGTACTGTGTTTAGCACTTTCAATATCTCAGTAACCAATTGACGTAGAGCAATGATCAAAATACCAAATTGTCTGTTTTGTATGCTGAATTCAATGGTACAAATTATAATTTGATTTAAATAAAATGAGATGTGGAAACCCGAAAAAACCCATTTTTGGTGTACAAAACCCCCCGAAAACCCCCTTCGGATGGTGCGATTCATATGGTTTTCGAACTCGTTCAAATAAATGGTGCTTTACACATTTGCACTAAATTTCATTAAGATCAGACCTTTTTTACGAGAGTTATCGTGCTTACGGTCACTTATATATATATAAATTGGAACGAGTGGTGTTTTTGGCATCTGGGGACCTCAAAATGAAAAGTTATCATGGTCTCGGGCTTAAGGCTTACCATGAGACCTACAGTAATAGCTTCTTCCCCATAGGGGAATTTCGCTAAAAGAAAAATTGTATATCTCGCTTATTTATGAACATAAACTGACACAATTTGGTATATGGCTTCATCTGGTTGTGGTTTATTGTTGATTCCACAAAAAACAATTTTTCACCAATGGTTCCTGTAGCAGCAAACCTAAGTACTTGGTCCCCATGTTATTATTATGGAAAATAATTCAAATTTTATATATCGCTTATTTATGAATGTATATGGATGAAACTTGGTATGTGGCTTCGCTAAGATGAATTCTATCGATATTTGCATAAAAACCCATTATTTTGTGTACCTTGTTGCAGCAAATCTGCGTAATAATCCCCAATGTTATTTTTATAGAGAATAATTAATATATAACATTACACAACGTACTGTGTTTAGCACTTTCAATATCTCAGTAACCAATTGACGTAGGGCAATGATCAAAAGACCAAATAATGTGTTTTTTAAGCTGAATCCAATGGTGAAAACTAAAATTTGTCTTTTAAAAAAATTAAATGTGCAAATTTCTAAAAACCCATTTTAGTGGTCCAAAACCCCCCAAAATACCCCTTCGGATAGATTGATCTGTCTGGTTTTCGAACTTAAGTCATAAAGTTTGCTTTAGACATGTATACCAAATTTCATCAAAATCGTACAATTCTTACGAGAGTTATCGTGCTCATTTGTCATTCATTCCTTTGTAATATATATATATATATATATATATATATATACAGTAGAACCTCGCTAATTCGAATTTCAGGGGAAGACAGTATATTTTGAATCATGGGAAGTTTGAAATAAAGAGGGTTTGAATTATAGAGGTCATAATAAATAAAATTTGAATTATGGAGGTCCCTGTTTTAAGTGTAGAGAGATTGAATTATAGAGGTCAAAATAAAATTCAAACTATAGAGGTCCAAGTTATTTTTTAAAAGCTAGACAAAATAGTGTAGTTCAAACACATATCTTGAACAAAATACTCAACAGGCGTGTTTTTTGTCTTGAATTCGAATTACAGAGGCTAACGGTAACGCAGTTCGAATTGTAGAGGTTGACTTCGAATTTTGGAGGTAACAGTTCGAATTACGGCAACAAAATTTTAATTGTAGAGGCTCGAGTATATACAAATTCAAATTTTAGAGGCTGCATTAAGCGTAAAAATCACTTTGAATTATCTGTATATTATTTTTCAAATTTTAGAGGTTTTCTGAGGGGATCAGACAAACATTACTAATTATAGAGGTTTTTGAATTATCGATGTTCGAATTAGCGAGGTTCTAATGTAGTTTTGAACGAATGGCGTTTTTGGGGTCCGGGGACCTCAAAAGGAAAAGTTAACTTAGTCCCGGGCCTAGTTCTTACCATGCCGACTACGGTAATAGCTTCTACCCTATAGGGGAAATTCGCTAAAAACAAATTTGAAAATTTAAAAAATAAAATTGGTTTTATGGAGTTTCAAATCAAAACAAAAGAATCATAACAGCTGTTTATGATAAATAAGTGAACTGTCAAAGTATATAGTGAACTCGCTTTGCTCGCTGGGGGCTCCGCCCCCAGACCCCCGCTTGGGGTCGCTCCAGTTGTTATTATTGGTCAATGACCCTTCAAGTATTTTTTACATAGTATACTATTTAGATTCATTATGGTTAAATCCACTCTAGATGTTTTCATTGTTCAATAGTTCTATAATTTGTTTATACTCTACCATGTGAAAGTTGCTTTGACAGTTTACTGGATATTTGTTTACAGCTGTTACGATTTCTTTTGTTTTTATTTGAAACTCCATAAGCCCAATGTTAAAATATCCAATTTTCAAGATCAAAATTAGTGGTTTTAAAATTTAAAATTGTATATTTTGGCAATTTTACCGGGGGTTTCAAGGTACAAGCTACCTGCTTGCTAAATATCACGTTTCTAGTTCGTCTGGAAATGGTCTAGAATTCTTATGTCTGGTGTGTTACACATGGGGCTGTATATATATTAGACTATTATTGTAGTTTAAGTATTAACACGTGATTACCTCAAAGCAGTGACTAAAATAAGCTAAAATCATAAAATGAAGATTATATTAGAATGGCAATGTCATATCCAAAATTAATCAAAGGGACATTGAGCTATAATAACAACTGCAGTGACCTTAAATATCTCCAGAAAAGAGACAAATGAGCTAAGAAAATCTACTCATAAGTTGCGGGATGTGATGAAATATTAAGTCATCTAAACAAACTGACAGACCTTCCCCGAGCAAAGCCCGGCCTTCGGGTACTACTTCAACAACAACAACATGAGTATTACTTTGAACATTAACTCACAGATTATAAACTGCTGTTATTTACTTTGTTTAGATTTTAAACTGTATAAGCCCAATGTTAATTTTTCTAGTTTTTAAAATTAGTTTTTTCTAATTACCGTATTTGATTTGTCCTGGGGATGAGACCTGTCTAGAACATATTTTAAAGTAGTTTGATGTGTTTTCAGAGAAGTACAAGTATTAATGAAATAGGCTATGATTCAATGAAATGATCATTTTTCAAGTTTTTAATTTGTTTATAGGATTGATTATACTGGTAGGCTATTTAAATTATATACTTACTCATTTTACGTTAGTTATTTTTACATTTAGAAACATGCTAGGGGGCCATACACATATATTACATAACACACTTAAGGGGTGGGAGGGGGTATGGCGTAGCGTTATGTAGGGGAGGGGTTATGTAACTCACACATATCAACCCTAAGAGCTGGCGCACTCCCACATCTATTGATAATGTTATAAAACTTTCACAATTAAAAGCTTATCTAATTGATATCTTAATCAAGGTTACAGTTAGTTAGTTCCGTCATACTATTTTACTAACAGTAAAACTAAAAACGAGTTCGCACGCAGCTCGCTGAGGTGAGGGATGTGAATTTCCATATAAAAAACTTTTAAAACTCAAAATCAGTGTAAACACAGACATTTATTTCAATTTTTATTGAAATATGAAAATGTTGATTTTTTTGCCTGTTCTGATGCTCCTGGTTATATTTACCTGCAATGCTGGGAATACGATTTTGCACATTATAAGGTTAGGAGAGGATCCAGTCAGGCTTGAAAGTAGTGTGAGGTTGATGGGGATGAGAAAAGTACACCAACAAATGAATAACAGGCTTTTCTAATGCAAAACCCCCTTAAGACAACGTACTGTGTTTAGTCGATACACATTTACTTTAATAACTCCGTAAATATTTATGCTAGAATGACGAGAGAGGGCTTAAAACTTTCGCCTCATTAATTCCCATATTCTTACATGCATTAAAGTTACATCCGGGGCTTTTCTAACCCTTTCTGGGCCCAAAAACTCAAAATTCAAAAGATTAATCGCCAAAAAGGGGTTTAGAGTTTTCCGATTGTTTTGCCCAATGAACTTGTCCAACTAATTATAGAAAGAAACGTCCCTAACAAATTTGAAGTAAATCGGACCAAAAATGTGACCGCTAGAGTGCAAACGTATATATATACATATAAATAAAAATAAAATTTTGAACGACCCCCCAAAACGTGTTCAGGGGGTCACGTTAGGAACTTCTATGGTGGTCCCGGGCTTAAGTTTCACCGTGCGGGTCATGCTAATAGTTCACTTTCCATAGGAAATTCACTAATAAATACATAGCGTATTTTGAGTAAGTTTGCTTTAAACCTATGTTATTTGTTGTTTTAGAGCGTAAAATCATGACTTGATACAGTACTGCGCAGTGCTACCCACATCTTTAGTTTTTAAGTTGTTTTGTGTAAGGCACAAAACAAATCACTGCCTGCGGCAATGGTTTTTTATTAAAATGGAAACTACAGCAAGGCTATCATTGACAATTCAAATTCAAGATCTTTTAAGAGGGGGTACCAGTTAATCCATGTATATTCCTAAACCCATAAGAGCAATGATTCTTTCAAGTTCCATCCAGCCTCAATGGGTGGTCGGATGTTGTTGATTTATAGCTTTTTTCAGGAGGAAAAAAAATAACAAAGTGATTTCAGTGAGCAAAGTTTCAAATTTATTTTTTATTTCTATTTTTCTATCGAATTTTAAAATGCAAATCGAAAATGTTGTTACTGAAATTGCTAGATAACCACCAGCACATCATTTTTTCTAAAATTTAAAAATATATATTCACAAATAACACAGGACGGATTTTGAAAGTATTGGCCTTATGGGGGAAGCAGTTAGAAATGCAAAAAGTTTTGAGACTTTTCCATTCTAAAAACGCCACATGCATGACCCAGAGGGGAGCGCAGAATTGGACACGTCAGGAAGTGTTGCAGCGACGACTCCAAGCAGTCCTAAAGATTTGGTGGAGTGGTACATTCATGGAGTTCATACCTCTGCCGCCACCATTACTGTACTATTAGACCACGCCCTTTGACTAAGGTTGCTCCCTCCCCATCAGTGATGCCAACAGACATATAAGAAAATTGTCGTATACTCATAAAATATGACCATTTTAAACCATAACCTTGCCATTCTTTGGACGCTTTGAACATAATTTTACGTTCTTACGTAACTAATTAAGTAATTCAAAGAGTAAATTTAAATTTTTTTCATGACCTTGTAAACTGAAAAGCATTGATTGAATAAAAGTTGAACATAACTTATTGAATTATAAATGAAAAGTAAACAATAACAGTTTTATGCAGGACTAAAAACTTATGTAGCGCGCTGCGGCGGTTGGGTTACATTAGGTTACTCTAATTTTACGTCCATAACACATAATTTATAAGGGACCCATAATTTTAAACTGTATGCTGGAAGTTAGCGGACCTGCTGTTGATATGTGCAGAGTGAGAACAACCCCCCCCCCTCAGCTGCAGGGTGGGGGGCTGTGACAATTCTCCTGCCAAACATTTCTACTGCGCGTAGTCGTCGCTGCGACAGTTTTTGACTGAGGACTTTCCATTGTCTCACCTAGAGCATGACTTCCATTGTATTACATGTACCTAGTTGCATTAGTGATAGCACCTAGTTAATTACACTTGAAAACAGGAATGAAGTCCAGCGAGAAATGTAGGCCTAAATGAAAAATCTACTTACAGGCTTAAAGTGCTCAACTGAATCGTTTTTATGTGAGATTTAATATTTAAGAATACATTTTTAACAAATTTGGTGTGCAATACAGTCACATATCACAATAGGCTATGGCAATATGATGTGTATCGCGTCACCTTATACTGTATCATTTTAGGTGCACTGTATAATTTGAATTTAACTTATTTCCTCATATAAGGGACTTAAAAGACCCTTTATTTGAAGCGGCAAAGATAGCCTGGCTATAGTTTTCATTATAAAAAAAAGCCTGAATTACTTTCTTTGAAAATTTTGTAAAACAAACTTTTTTTGATTAAAAGTCCAGCAAACTGTTTGCTGTGTGTGTGTGTGTCCGTGAGCACGATAACTCTCGTAAAAAAGATCCGATTTTGATGAAATTTGGTTTAAACGTGTAAAGCAACATTTATGACTTTAATAACGAAAACCAGCCAGATCGCTCCATTGGAAGGGGTAGTTTATGGGGGTTTTGTACCCCAAAAAAATGTTTTTTTTGAATTGTTTACATATAATTTTCTAAATCGTCAAATTTTAGTTTTACCCATTGGATTCAGCTTAAAAAATACACAATTTGGTATTTTGATCATTTCTCTACGTCAATTGGTTACCGATGGATTGAAAGTGCTAAACACAGTACGTCGTCTAATGTTATTATTATGGAGGAAAAGAAAATTGTTATATCTCGCTTATTTGTGAACGTATACTGACGAAACTTGGTATACAGCTTCATCTCGTTGGGGTCTATTGATATTTGCTAAAAAAAAAATATTTTTTGCCAACGGCTCCCCTAGCAGCAAACCTGCGTACTCAGCCTCCATGTTATTCTTATGGAGATCAATTAAATGCTCTGTCTCCCTTAATTATGAACATAAATGAATAAAAACTGGTATACGACTTCTCCTAGGTGAGTTATATTGATATTAGCATAAAAACCCATTTTTTGTATTCCTTGTTGCAGCACACCTGCGTACTCAGCCCCAATGTTATTCTTATGGAGTATAATTAAAATTGGATATATCGCTTATTTGTGAATATATTGTTATGAAACTTGGTAAGTGGCTTTATGTAGTATTAGGACACTTATATCTCCATTGAAAATTCGCTGAGTATGCAGGTTTGCTGCGACGTGGGTATTTAGTATGTGGTTCTAAACCCTGGCAACCCTATCACATGCCAAACATATTACAAGCCATCTTGTAAAACTGCGTGTTTCGATCTGTAAAAATGGTGTGATCCTTTGAAATAAATAAATCCCAATCATATAAAATTAAATTAGGTATTTGCCCCCTCCGTTAACTTGTGTTCAAAATATTCAGCTCTTTTTAGCGAATTTCCCCAATAGGGAAGAAGCTATTACCGTAGTCGGCATGGTAAGACCTAGGTCCGGGACCATGATAACACAACGTTTCAACAGTGACGCGATACCACTTCAGCCATATCGCGAAATGTGACCATATTGCACATCACTACTCCATATTCTTCTCAAGTGGCATACCTATTTGTTAAAAATGTCATCAGCATATAGGCCTATACATACTATACACCTAAAATCAGTTCAGTTAAGCCTGTAATCAGTGTTTATACTCTATTTTCATTTAATTTAGATTATAAGTGCATTAATAACAACTATCAAAAGAATATTTGTATCATTTCCGTTAATTAACCAGCACAACCTTTTTGGCTTTCCATTTATTTGCTACTGTTCACAACATATTTCTTATTACCAAAGAAAACACCAAACAATTTGTAATAGCCTGTGTCTATTTAGTTATTTTGAAGTTTTAAAAACAATTGGTACTTTGGTATTATACGGATGCCACTATTTTTGGAGGTTAATTTTTACCGGATACAAAGGATAACTACATAATTCGAAAAACGTACTTTTATTGACTTACTGTAAATATGTTATATCATTCTGATGAGCGGTCTTTGTGTTGTGCCTCCCAAAAGCCAGCGATGTCCGCTAGGATCGTGTTGAATGCGTCGCCGCCGCTAGCAGCCACACCCGATCGCCACATGTACTCCGCAAAATATACAGCGCGCTGCGGCAGTTATGTTAGGATGGGTTATCATAAAAATACGTACGGTTTCCTCTTCATTCCGAGGTAAATCCCACACCAAAAGAACGTCACTCATTATGAAAACAAATGTAACGTAGTGCACGGCAATAAATCACTCATGACACTGACCCAGATACAGGCGGTGACAGCTGATGCGCGCGCTCCGGTCAACGACCTGACCTTGGCCTATTTGGAGGGGGTTTGGCGGCCGGAAGTATGACTCATCAGGTATCATTCGATTTGTAACGAAACAAGGAAAGTCCTACAATCATTTTTATGATAACCCATCCTAACATAACTGCCGCAGCGTGCTGTATAAGGGTGGCATCCGTATAATACCAAAGTACCAAACAATTTACAGGTATGGTTGGTTGGGGGTACTTAGACTTATGTTAAATATCTTACCTAACTCAACGTTACTTAATGTAATAAACACACGTCAAACCCACCATCCACGTACCAGAATTTATTTTTTTTGCCTTTTAGGCCTACCCCCAATTAGGTAAGGTTTGGATGTGCTATCAGAACTAAATATGAGTATTCCGGTCAGGCATTTGTTACTTAATTCATAAAAACCCCATTAATTCGGTTTACATTAATTAAGTTTGGTTACGTTTATGTTTAGGTATTGAATAGGGCCTATACACTAAAAAAACCTTCCTAGCCTAGGCTCCGTTAATTTTATTCGTAAGCGGTACCTAGTGAATTAACAAAATTAGAAACCAAAAAGTTATGGTTTTAAAGGAAAGGATCCGAATATTGGCTTTCATACCTAGCCTAGGCTACGGTACTTTAAATTTTTGTCATCAGTGGTACCTAGTGAATTAACAAAAATTAGAAACCAAAAAAGTCATGGTTTTAAAGGAAAGGATCCGAATAGTTACTTTCACTAGATTGTGAAGAATGTAGCCTATTAAAATTTGTCAAACAGCCAAAATTACCCGTCACGAATAAACACACCAGATTGGAGAGAGGATTCTCTTGACTAATGCAGGGTGATCGAAACTTTAAAATTCCAGGAGAATGAAAGGGTACACTTTCATAAGCAGAACAATAAACCAAAGCCGAAAAAGTTTTTCGATACCTATATCGATTAGATCGATAGTAAAATATTTTATCGTTTGTATGTTAGTTACTACGTAATGTTTGTTTTTTAGTTTTTTTGTCAAATTAACTTAAAATAAAAATGAAATAAATGTTACCCTACCAGTATTAACAAAATGATTTATTTACAAAACATAAAACTACAAAACGTAACAAATTTAAAAGGTTTCCAGGATACAGCTTTCTGATATACCGTACCGAGAATACATATTTAAGTATTAATGGAATCAATGTTTCTTATCTGGACAAATTTCAAGACAAAATCGTTCACATCTTTGAGACTGAACACAACCGAAACCAAAACCAAATAACCTAAATAATAGCTAAACCGTAACGAACAATTTCATTCAGTTTTTTATATTATCGCTTCATATCATTCATTCATCATTTATGAAAGTGTAGGTACCCAAAAGGAAAGTTTCTGATAAACACTAACCTTATTTGTGAATTCTACAGTAAAAAATCTTTCAGAAAAAATAAAACAGGCAACGTATAAGTTATTGGTCCAATACTTTCTATTTCAACCAATTATGAATAAGTATGCAACAGTTCAGGATAAGATAACGAAGTTTAAATAATTATAGAGCTCTTGTTAAAAAAGTGAAGCCTCATTGGAGGACATTTTTGTAAACAAAACATCTAGCCAAAGAGTAATAAAGACTAACATAAGTTGTGAAGAGGGTATTTAATTGGTTAACTTATTTGTTGCCATGGAGACCGGAGGTTATAAAGGGTCAAAATGGCGGTCAGCATGTAAGCAGAGTTTTTTATCCCAGACGAGACCTCTATAGACATCCTCGTTGGATAAGATAGGATTTGTTATTTCAAAATAACGTAACATAACCTACCCTAACTGCCGCAGCACGCTGTACAAGATGGGTCGTAAAAAACAAACGATACCATTTCACCATCGGAGGTCAGTCTTACCACTCTTGGAAAAAATCAATGAGTTATAAAATATAGACAAAATAGCTAGGATACACTGAAAATACCTGAAACTCATTCTGATGTAATATAAAAATAAAATTACGCCCCTGTTTAGTCCCGACACAGACTTGCTAGCTACGTTGAGAAATATAATCGCTATTGGCTAAATACAACGGCTAATTCATGTACTTCAAAACTTGCAGTTAAATTAAAACATGTCAATATTAGCAAAATGTGTACGTACCACTAACTGTTTGTACATTGTCTTCAGTTGTTCAATTGATAAGTTAATCATCAAAAGTCCACATTTCTGATCCCATTCATGGCCATGACACCTCTAGCTTCCACATACAAAAACCCTCAAGTGCGAGGCCTTCATAGGCGCAAGGCCCTTGTGTGGGTGCACCTGTCGCGCCGCCCTAAGGACGGCACTGGGTGCTTATCACATTAAGTAGATACCTTGGGTTAGGTAAGGTTTATATGACGGTTTGGTCTGTTGGATTCATTTAAGTATGTTTGGCCATTCAAAGTAGGCCTACAGTTTGCCTCAGCAAACTTAATTTTCTCACGAAAAGTAAATGGACATTTAGTAACTCGCAAATATAAATATAAGCTAGGCCTATCATAACATTCCCACTGTATAGACTACCAAGACAGACTTATGGTTAGAATAAACTTACAGCAAGGCTAAAATTTAAATAGTATGATGATTGACCAACTTGGGATGGTTGAGAAACTACAGTATCATTGGCCTACCTAAATTAGTCAAAAGGATACTGTCTGTTTTGGCGATTAAAACTTTGTAGACAGTATTTAAAGTTTATTAATAACATAAAAAGTTCGTTTTTAGTCACACCTTGTGCTATAATCATCCATGTTATGGCTACGACTGTAAGCTAATATACAAAACCTGAGTATTATTCGAACACAAACTATCTACAAAAGAACACAGACAAAACCTCCAAGATTGTGTTTAGTAGTGATGTATAATGTTGGCATTCTCGCCGATAACACTTTTAATCGTATTAAATCCAACTTGAACCAAAGTGCTTCACATAGGTTATGTGTATGGAACTCGCAAGGAAATAAGATTTACATTTGATTATTGCTATGGTATAACATTAATGAAATTATTATTGAACTCAAAAGAATGACACGTTTTGAATTTCTAACAGAAATGTGTCTAGGTAGGTAGAACCACTAAGTTTTAGAACAAATTAAATAAATAAACCACTCTGACCTGAACACAAACTTCAATCAACAAAATTACAGCAGCTGAGCTGATGTATTTTGACAGTTCAAACTTCAAACAACACGGTACTACAAAGCTCAAAATATGTACTGAAATAATGTTCAATGAAAAAACTGATAATTATTAAAATGTAATAATAATTCGCCAATTATAGTTTATTTAAAGCATTAAACCGTAAAAACGTTATCCTAAAAATTTCATGACAATCCATCAAACCGTTAAAATGTAGATAGCGTCACACTACTTCGAATTCCAAACTGAGTATAAGGATATCGTTTCACTCAATCCAATAATCTGTATCTGTCTCAAGGAACTTTTTATTCTTGAATTTTGACACATAATTATAGTGGAAATCATACATTATTACTTTATTGATATCTAAAGTGGGTATTCCTAAATAAATTGGTTGATAAAACTTAACAATTAATTAATTTAAATGTACAGCATGCAAATTGTTATAGCAATTTTTGCTACAGTCAAACCCTGGCTTTGTAACGTATTCCAAATAGACTGTTATTTAACAGTTTGTAAAAGTATTTTTGAAAGTCGTTTTTAGCCTGATTCCGCTTTTAAAATTAATTCTGCTTAAAATTAATTTAGGATGCAAGCCAATTTGAATGGCCAAATTTTAAAATTCTGTGGTATATTGTAACAATCAATCCCAATTCTTCGTATTTTGTAATGCTTTATAATGTAAAATATATTTAGTTTTGTCATTTAAATTCTGTATTAATTTTCCATTCATTTTAGCGAATTCCCCCTATAGGAAAGAAGCTATTACCGTAGATCTCATGGTAAGACTTAAGCCCGAGACCATGATAAATTTGTGTTTTGAGGTCCCCATATACCAAAAACACTATTCGTTCAAATATTTATATATATATATATATATCTAAAATATATACAGCCGCATGTGTAACTCACTCACTCACTCACTCACTCACTCACTCACTGAGGTATACAAATTCTAGACCACTTATAGACGATCTAGAAACCTGAAATTTTGCATGCAGGTAGCTTATAGCTTGTAACCCCCAGAAAAATTGCCAAAACTGACAATTTTTTATTTTAACCCCCCTAAAAAAATATTTAAAACCCCCCAAAAAAGGCTTATTTTAAAATTATAGTTTTTGAGCTATAGCGGCCGAACGGATTGACATATCGAAAAACGAACACCACCATGTGTCACGGATTTTGCAGGATCTACAACTTTGTTCCTATAACTTTTTGTCGTATCTCGCTCCCTTCACCCTTTGGTAGCGCTAGATTTTTCAAATTTTAGGCAATTTCGACGGTTATTTTCGTAGTTTTTAATTTCCTATCACTTTAATTTAGTATATAAAGGCTTGATATTTGGCACTCAACATGTTTACACATTACCCCTTACGAATTAGTCGATAAACTAACTTTTTTTAATAAGTAAACACCTCAAAAAAATTAAAAACCCTAATTGTTCCATAAATGACAAACTGCATTATCGACTTACTCAGGTAATTCTAGACAAGCTATAAACGTGGAATTAGGCCTACATGTAGCTTGCCCATTAAAACCTCCAGAAAAATTGCAAAAAGTTAAAATTTGTAGTCAGAACCACAAAACAAATTTAAAATAAAGGAAAATTTGAATATGTCCAAAATAGTGCTTTTATATTTTAGCTCTAGCGGACAAACGGATGGTCCTATCGATAAACGGAATACCTCCACTTGCCAAGAAATTTAGACGATCTAAAACTTTGACTTTTGACTTTTGTCGTATCTCGTATCCTTCACCCTTAGATAGCGATAGATTTTTCAAATTTCAACATTATTTCGAGGTTTTGTGGTGGTTTTGCATTTTTATCACGTAAACAGATTTTCTGATTTACACCAATCAATCTAGGGGCGAAGCCTTCCACAATGGTCTAGGTATCTAGGGGTTGGGGAAGTGGGGTGGTAGGGGAGGTCTAGGAGGGGAGAGGGTTGCAAATTATCTGTTTGGGTATATGAGATATAGCATGCATGTGCCTTGAACCGTCAAATATCCTTAAACATTCCCAAACTCTACTATTTCAATTGTAACCCCCTCATATTTAAATAACTGCTGATTTGTCTATTTTTTTAAAAGTAGTAGTATAATGTTGGTTCTGGGTCACTTATAATGACACCACTTTCACTAGAGCTAGGTACCCGGGCCACTGCCACGGGTACTAAGCACCCGAAAACTACCTGGGGGCGAAGCCCCCCACAGGGGTCTGGGGGGCAGAGCCCCCAGCGAGTATATATATATGTGTGTGTGTGTGTGTGTGTGTGTGTGTGTGTGTGTGTGTGTGTGTGTGTGTGTGTGTGTGTGTGTGTGTGTGTGTGTGTGTGTGTGTGTGTGTGTGTGTGTGTGTGTGTCCGTGAATGCGATAACTTGAGTAAAAAACGTCCGATTTCGATGAAATTTGGCTCAAATGTGTAAAGTGACATTCATGACTTTAAGTTCGAAAACCAGAAATATCGGACCACGGGAAGGGGGGTTTATGGGGATTTTAAATTTTCCAAAAAATCTTTTTTTTTGCATTTTTTACCCTAAAATTTTTAAAAAACTTAATTTTGGTTTTGACCATGTTATAGAGCTTAAAAAACAAATAATATAGTATTCTGAATTATTAACCTAGGTTAAGTGGTTGCGGAGAAAATAAAAAAAAACCTGCTCATAAAATCTCCCTTGTTAATCTTATGGGAAAAAGATTTTTGGCTTTTCCTCAGTTCATTTCAATGTAAACATCACATTTGCTTTTACAGTCAATCAGTTAAGCTCCACAAAACAATCATTTTGGTGATTAAATTGTGATTCTACACCCCACCGTTGCAGAGATATTCAAAGTGCTAAACACAGTACGTTGTCCAATGTTATCCTTATGGAGAATAAATAAAATTTGATATCTCGATTATTTATGAATGTATATTGTTAAAACTTGGTATGTGGCTTCACGTAGTTCTGGTATATTGATATTTGTACAAAAAAATATTTTTTTATCATCCCCGTAGCAGTAAACCTGCGTACTCAGTCCCCATGTTATTCTTATGGAGAATAAGTAAAATATAACGACTCCCTTAATTATGAACATAAATTAATACAACTTGATATGTGGCTTCAACTTGTTGAGTTATATTGATTATTTGCATAAAAACCCATTTTTTGTTCCTTGTTGCAGCAAACCTGCTTACTCAGCCCCATATTTTTCTTATGGAGAATAATTAAAATGTTATACAGCGCTTATTTATGATTGAATATTGATGAAACTTGGTATGTGGCTTCGCCTAGTTAAATTCTATTTATATTTACATAAAAAAAACAATTATTTGTGTTCCTTGTTTCAGCAAACCTACGTACTCATCACCAATGTTATTCCTATAGAGAATAATTAAAATTGTATATATTGCTTATTTGTGAATATATTTTTATGAGACTTGGTATACGGCTTTATGTGGTATTAAGACATATATTATGCATTGGAAATTCGCTGAGTACGCAGGTTTGCTGCGACGGGGTTATTTTCTGGTGCTAGCAGAAAGTCATTGTGCAAATCATGTAAACTTGTACAGTATAGTATTTTTAATCAACTTCCAAAATAAATCCAAAGTTTTCATTTTGATGTTTGTATTTATAATTTTTCTCAGTCGTCTAATGGAATCCATCGATAGGCAAAGACTAACTCATTGCTGTACAGTATAAATAATTTCAGTCTACTGTAAATATATTAAATACACACTCTCTAGATTTGGGTCATAATATTGACCCACGTATTTATTATTGGCTTTAGCATAGCGTGTGGAAATCATAGAGACTCATCCACTGACTGCACTCCCTATAAATAAATGCATGTCAATATCACAAATAATTTAATTTTATACTGGTCATTCTAAGACATGCCTCCCATATTAGTCCAGGAATTTAGTACATATGGACAGGGTCAAGCTTATAATCCTTTAAAAATAAATCTCTAAATGTATCAAAAACATCAGCCAATAGCAACACATTCGTTTTAAGATATAAATTGTAATATTATTTTAAATTCTTTATATTAAAATTATTCCATACGTTTTTAGCATGGTCATATTGTGCAGGAGAGATACATTATTTAGTTAGACTACTGTAAAATGCCTCTATTATTGGTGGGAGAGACTGAGAATTTATCTGGTCCTGACATGTATTCATATGGAAATTCGCTTTTACATTGTAATATGGATTGTCTATAAATCTAAATTTATTTAAATTGGAAACTAATTTGTGTAGTGGTAGGGATAGAAAATTGTAGGCATCTAAAAACACAAAATCATCCACAGAGAATGAAATATACTTTTCCATATATTTGGCTATGCAATTCAATTTCCGGTTAAATTTTCCTAAAAGGTGCATTATTAAATTACCATCTTAGTTTATAAGATTGTGGAAGAATACTGGAATTTTCTTAGTTTGTTTATAGTTTAAATTACATTCATTATGTGCGGGGCCTCTAAACTCACCTGTTAAATGGCAGTGATCACGGACTTTATCCCACAATTATCCTCCACAGCATATGTGACAATGTGTTGAGTTTTGAAAAGATACCTCTTGCTCTGGAGTCATTAAAAGGGGAATATATACTGCCATGGACGATGACGATACACGGGTCAGTGTGGTCTCACACTCAAATTTCTCAGGCCGAGAGACGGTTGCGATTTGAAGTGTCTCTTCGGCCTGCATATGAAGCCCAGGAGAGAGTAATCTCTCTTTAATTAACGCTGGAAATATGCTCTAGTACATCTAAAGTCGAGGTAGGAATGACCATCAAGTCTCTCATTCGATCGACTGTATCCAAGATGACCTCACCCACATAGTAGTCAAAGATTTAAGATGTGAGGCTGTAGGCCCCTAGTTTCAACCTGTAGTACATTCCCAAACTCTACTATTTCAATTGTAACCCCCTCATATTTAAATAACTGCTGATTTGTCTATTTTTTTAAAAGTAGTAGTATAATGTTGGTTCTGGGTCACTTATAATGACACCACTTTCACTAGAGCTAGGTACCCGGGCCACTGCCACGGGTACTAAGCACCCGAAAACTACCTGGGGGCGAAGCCCCCCACAGGGGTCTGGGGGGCAGAGCCCCCAGCGAGTATATATATATATATATATGCGTGTGTGTGTGTGTGTGTGTGTGTGTGTGTGTGTGTGTGTGTGTGTGTGTGTGTGTGTGTGTGTGTGTGTGTGTGTGTGTGTGTGTGTGTGTGTGTGTGTGTGTGTGTGTGTGTGTGTGTGTGTGTGTGTGTGTGTGTGTCCGTGAATGCGATAACTTGAGTAAAAAACGTCCGATTTCGATGAAATTTGGCTCAAATGTGTAAAGTGACATTCATGACTTTAAGTTCGAAAACCAGAAATATCGGACCACGGGAAGGGGGGTTTATGGGGATTTTAAATTTTCCAAAAAATCTTTTTTTTTGCATTTTTCACCCTAAAATTTTTAAAAAACTTGATTTTGGTTTTGACCATGTTATAGAGCTTAAAAAACAAATAATATAGTAATCTGAATTATTAACCTAGGTCAAGTGGTTGTGGAGAAAATAAAAAAAAACCTGCTCATAAAATCTCCCTTGTTAATCTTATGGGAAAAAGATTTTTGGCTTTTCCTCAGTTCATTTCAATGTAAACATCACATTTGCTTTTACAGTCAATCAGTTAAGCTCCACAAAACAATCATTTTGGTGATTAAATTGTGATTCTACACCCCACCGTTGCAGAGATATTCAAAGTGCTAAACACAGTACGTTGTCCAATGTTATCCTTATGGAGAATAAATCAAATTTGATATCTCGATTATTTATGAATGTATATTGTTAAAACTTGGTATGTGGCTTCACGTAGTTCTGGTATATTGATATTTGTACAAAAAAGATTTTTTTATCATCCCCGTAGCAGCAAACCTGCGTGCTCAGTCCCCATGTTATTCTTATGGAGAATAAGTAAAATATAACGACTCCCTTAATTATGAACATAAATTAATACAACTTGATATGTGGCTTCAACTTGTTGAGTTATATTGATTATTTGCATAAAAACCCATTTTGTGTTCCTTGTTGCAGCAAACCTGCTTACTCAGCCCCATATTTTTCTTATGGAGAATAATTAAAATGTTATACAGCGCTTATTTATGATTGAATATTGATGAAACTTGGTATGTGGCTTCGCCTAGTTAAATTCTATTTATATTTCCATAAAAAAAAAACAATTATTTGTGTTCCTTGTTTCAGCAAACCTACGTACTCATCACCAATGTTATTCTTATAGAGAATAATTAAAATTGTATATATTGCTTATTTGTGAATATATTTTTATGAGACTTGGTATACGGCTTTATGTGGTATTAAGACATATATTATGCATTGGAAATTCGCTGAGTACGCAGGTTTGCTGCGACGGGGGTATTTTCTGGTGCTAGCGGAAAGTCATTGTGCAAATCATGTAAACTTGTACAGTATAGTATTTTTAATCAACTTCCAAAATAAATCCAGTTTTCATTTTGATGTTTGTATTTATAATTTTTCTCAGTCGTCTAATGGAATCCATCGATAGGCAAAGACTAACTCATTGCTGTACAGTATAAATAATTTCAGTCTACTGTAAATATATTAAATAAACACTCTCTAGATTTGGGTCATAATATTGACCCACGTATTTATTATTGGCTTTAGCATAGCGTGTGGAAATCATAGAGACTCATCCACTGACTGCACTCTCTATAAATAAATGCATGTCAATATCACAAATAATTTAATTTTATACTGGTCATTCTAAGACATGCCTCCCATATTAGTCCAGGAATTTAGTACATATGGACAGGGTCAAGCTTATAATCCTTTAAAAATAAATCTCTAAATGTATCAAAAACATCAGCCAATAGCAACACATTCGTTTTAAGATATAAATTGTGATATTATTTTAAATTCTTTATATTAAAATTATTCCATACGTTTTTAGCATGGTTTTTGTGCAGGAGAGATACATTATTTAGTTAGACTACTGTAAAATGCCTCTATTATTGGTGGGAGAGACTGAGAATTTCTCTGGTCCTGACATGTATTCATATGGAAATTCGCTTTTACATTGTAATATGGATTGTCTATAAATCTTAATTTATTTAAATTGGAAACTAATTTGTGTAGTGGTAGGGATAGAAAATTGTAGGCATCTAAAAACACAAAATCATCCACAGAGAATGAAATATACTTTTCCATATATTTGGCTATGCAATTCAATTTCCGGTTAAATTTTCCTAAAAGGTGCATTATTAAATTACCATCTTAGTTTATAAGATTGTGGAAGAATACTGGAATTTTCTTAGTTTGTTTATAGTTTAAATTACATTCATTATGTGCGGGGCCTCTAAACTCACCTGTTAAATGGCAGTGATCACGGACTTTATCCCACAATTATCCTCCACAGCATATGTGACAATGTGTTGAGTTTTGAAAAGATACCTCTTGCTCTGGAGTCATTAAAAGGGGAATATATACTGCCATGGACGATGACGATACACGGGTCAGTGTGGTCTCACACTCAAATTTCTCAGGCCGAGAGACGGTTGCGATTTGAAGTGTCTCTTCGGCCTGCATATGAAGCCCAGGAGAGAGTAATCTCTCTTTAATTAACGCTGGAAATATGCTCTAGTACATCTAAAGTCGAGGTAGGAATGACCATCAAGTCTCTCATTCGATCGACTGTATCCAAGATGACCTCACCCACATAGTAGTCAAAGATTTAAGATGTGAGGCTGTAGGCCCCTAGTTTCAACCTGTAGTACATTCCCAAACTCTACTATTTCAATTGTAACCCCCTCATATTTAAATAACTGCTGATTTGTCTATTTTTTTAAAAGTAGTAGTATAATGTTGGTTCTGGGTCACTTATAATGACACCACTTTCACTAGAGCTAGGTACCCGGGCCACTGCCACGGGTACTAAGCACCCGAAAACTACCTGGGGGCGAAGCCCCCCACAGGGGTCTGGGGGGCAGAGCCCCCAGCGAGTATATATATATATATATATATGCGTGTGTGTGTGTGTGTGTGTGTGTGTGTGTGTGTGTGTGTGTGTGTGTGTGTTTGTGTGTGTGTGTGTGTGTGTGTGTGTGTGTGTGTGTGTGTGTGTGTGTGTGTGTGTGTGCGTGTGTGTGTGTGTCCGTGAATGCGATAACTTGAGTAAAAAACGTCCGATTTCGATGAAATTTGGCTCAAATGTGTAAAGTGACATTCATAACTTTAAGTTCGAAAACCAGAAATATCGGACCACGGGAAGGGGGGTTTATGGGGATTTTAAATTTTCCAAAAAATCTTTTTTTTTGCATTTTTCACCCTAAAATTTTTAAAAAACTTGATTTTGGTTTTGACCATGTTATAGAGCTTAAAAAAACAAATAATATAGTAATCTGAATTATTAACCTAGGTCAAGTGGTTGTGGAGAAAATAAAAAAAAACCTGCTCATAAAATCTCCCTTCTTAATCTTATGGGAAAAAGATTTTTGGCTTTTCCTCAGTTCATTTCAATGTAAACATCACATTTGCTTTTACAGTCAATCAGTTAAGCTCCACAAAACAATCATTTTGGTGATTAAATTGTGATTCTACACCCCACCGTTGCAGAGATATTCAAAGTGCTAAACACAGTACGTTGTCCAATGTTATCCTTATGGAGAATAAATCAAATTTGATATCTCGATTATTTATGAATGTATATTGTTAAAACTTGGTATGTGGCTTCACGTAGTTCTGGTATATTGATATTTGTACAAAAAAGATTTTTTTATCATCCCCGTAGCAGCAAACCTGCGTGCTCAGTCCCCATGTTATTCTTATGGAGAATAAGTAAAATATAACGACTCCCTTAATTATGAACATAAATTAATACAACTTGATATGTGGCTTCAACTTGTTGAGTTATATTGATTATTTGCATAAAAACCCATTTTGTGTTCCTTGTTGCAGCAAACCTGCTTACTCAGCCCCATATTTTTCTTATGGAGAATAATTAAAATGTTATACAGCGCTTATTTATGATTGAATATTGATGAAACTTGGTATGTGGCTTCGCCTAGTTAAATTCTATTTATATTTCCATAAAAAAAAACAATTATTTGTGTTCCTTGTTTCAGCAAACCTACGTACTCATCACCAATGTTATTCTTATAGAGAATAATTAAAATTGTATATATTGCTTATTTGTGAATATATTTTTATGAGACTTGGTATACGGCTTTATGTGGTATTAAGACATATATTATGCATTGGAAATTCGCTGAGTACGCAGGTTTGCTGCGACGGGGGTATTTTCTGGTGCTAGCGGAAAGTCATTGTGCAAATCATGTAAACTTGTACAGTATAGTATTTTTAATCAACTTCCAAAATAAATCCAGTTTTCATTTTGATGTTTGTATTTATAATTTTTCTCAGTCGTCTAATGGAATCCATCGATAGGCAAAGACTAACTCATTGCTGTACAGTATAAATAATTTCAGTCTACTGTAAATATATTAAATAAACACTCTCTAGATTTGGGTCATAATATTGACCCACGTATTTATTATTGGCTTTAGCATAGCGTGTGGAAATCATAGAGACTCATCCACTGACTGCACTCTCTATAAATAAATGCATGTCAATATCACAAATAATTTAATTTTATACTGGTCATTCTAAGACATGCCTCCCATATTAGTCCAGGAATTTAGTACATATGGACAGGGTCAAGCTTATAATCCTTTAAAAATAAATCTCTAAATGTATCAAAAACATCAGCCAATAGCAACACATTCGTTTTAAGATATAAATTGTGATATTATTTTAAATTCTTAATATTAAAATTATTCCATACGTTTTTAGCATGGTCATATTGTGCAGGAGAGATACATTATTTAGTTAGACTACTGTAAAATGCCTCTATTATTGGTGGGAGAGACTGAGAATTTCTCTGGTCCTGACATGTATTCATATGGAAATTCGCTTTTACATTGTAATATGGATTGTCTATAAATCTAAATTTATTTAAATTGGAAACTAATTTGTGTAGTGGTAGGGATAGAAAATTGTAGGCATCTAAAAACACAAAATCATCCACAGAGAATGAAATATACTTTTCCATATATTTGGCTATGCAATTCAATTTCCGGTTAAATTTTCCTAAAAGGTGCATTATTAAATTACCATCTTAGTTTATAAGATTGTGGAAGAATACTGGAATTTTCTTAGTTTGTTTATAGTTTAAATTACATTCATTATGTGCGGGGCCTCTAAACTCACCTGTTAAATGGCAGTGATCACGGACTTTATCCCACAATTATCCTCCACAGCATATGTGACAATGTGTTGAGTTTTGAAAAGATACCTCTTGCTCTGGAGTCATTAAAAGGGGAATATATACTGCCATGGACGATGACGATACACGGGTCAGTGTGGTCTCACACTCAAATTTCTCAGGCCGAGAGACGGTTGCGATTTGAAGTGTCTCTTCGGCCTGCATATGAAGCCCAGGAGAGAGTAATCTCTCTTTAATTAACGCTGGAAATATGCTCTAGTACATCTAAAGTCGAGGTAGGAATGACCATCAAGTCTCTCATTCGATCGACTGTATCCAAGATGACCTCACCCACATAGTAGTCAAAGATTTAAGATGTGAGGCTGTAGGCCCCTAGTTTCAACCTGTAGTACATTCCCAAACTCTACTATTTCAATTGTAACCCCCTCATATTTAAATAACTGCTGATTTGTCTATTTTTTAAAAGTAGTAGTATAATGTTGGTTCTGGGTCACTTATAATGACACCACTTTCACTAGAGCTAGGTACCCGGGCCACTGCCACGGGTACTAAGCACCCGAAAACTACCTGGGGGCGAAGCCCCCCACAGGGGTCTGGGGGGCAGAGCCCCCAGCGAGTATATATATATATATATATGTGTGTGTGTGTGTGTGTGTGTGTGTGTGTGTGTGTGTGTGTGTGTGTGTGTGTGTGTGTGTGTGTGTGTGTGTGTGTGTGTCCGTGAATGCGATAACTTGAGTAAAAAACGTCCGATTTCGATGAAATTTGGCTCAAATGTGTAAAGTGACATTCATGACTTTAAGTTCGAAAACCAGAAATATCGGACCACGGGAAGGGGGGTTTATGGGGTTTTTAAATTTTCCAAAAAATCTTTTTTTTTGCATTTTTCACCCTAAAATTTTTAAAAAACTTGATTTTGGTTTTGACCATGTTATAGAGCTTAAAAAAACAAATAATATAGTAATCTGAATTATTAACCTAGGTCAAGTGGTTGTGGAGAAAATAAAAAAAACCTGCTCATAAAATCTCCCTTGTTAATCTTATGGGAAAAAGATTTTTGGCTTTTCCTCAGTTCATTTCAATGTAAACATCACATTTGCTTTTACAGTCAATCAGTTAAGCTCCACAAAACAATCATTTTGGTGATTAAATTGTGATTCTACACCCCACCGTTGCAGAGATATTCAAAGTGCTAAACACAGTACGTTGTCCAATGTTATCCTTATGGAGAATAAATCAAATTTGATATCTCGATTATTTATGAATGTATATTGTTAAAACTTGGTATGTGGCTTCACGTAGTTCTGGTATATTGATATTTGTACAAAAAAGATTTTTTTTTTCATCCCCGTAGCAGCAAACCTGCGTGCTCAGTCCCCATGTTATTCTTATGGAGAATAAGTAAAATATAACGACTCCCTTAAT
Source organism: Allygus modestus (assembly GCA_963675035.1). Classification (NCBI taxonomy): domain Eukaryota; kingdom Metazoa; phylum Arthropoda; class Insecta; order Hemiptera; family Cicadellidae; genus Allygus; species Allygus modestus. The sequence continues at coordinate 118,510,643 of OY776112.1, forward strand.
TATGAACATAAATTAATACAACTTGATATGTGGCTTCAACTTGTTGAGTTATATTGATTATTTGCATAAAAACCCATTTTGTGTTCCTTGTTGCAGCAAACCTGCTTACTCAGCCCCATATTTTTCTTATGGAGAATAATTAAAATGTTATACAGCGCTTATTTATGATTGAATATTGATGAAACTTGGTATGTGGCTTCGCCTAGTTAAATTCTATTTATATTTCCATAAAAAAAACAATTATTTGTGTTCCTTGTTTCAGCAAACCTACGTACTCATCACCAATGTTATTCTTATAGAGAATAATTAAAATTGTATATATTGCTTATTTGTGAATATATTTTTATGAGACTTGGTATACGGCTTTATGTGGTATTAAGACATATATTATGCATTGGAAATTCGCTGAGTACGCAGGTTTGCTGCGACGGGGGTATTTTCTGGTGCTAGCGGAAAGTCATTGTGCAAATCATGTAAACTTGTACAGTATAGTATTTTTAATCAACTTCCAAAATAAATCCAGTTTTCATTTTGATGTTTGTATTTATAATTTTTCTCAGTCGTCTAATGGAATCCATCGATAGGCAAAGACTAACTCATTGCTGTACAGTATAAATAATTTCAGTCTACTGTAAATATATTAAATAAACACTCTCTAGATTTGGGTCATAATATTGACCCACGTATTTATTATTGGCTTTAGCATAGCGTGTGGAAATCATAGAGACTCATCCACTGACTGCACTCCCTATAAATAAATGCATGTCAATATCACAAATAATTTAATTTTATACTGGTCATTCTAAGACATGCCTCCCATATTAGTCCAGGAATTTAGTACATATGGACAGGGTCAAGCTTATAATCCTTTAAAAATAAATCTCTAAATGTATCAAAAACATCAGCCAATAGCAACATTCGTTTTAAGATATAAATTGTAATATTATTTTAAATTCTTTATATTAAAATTATTCCATACGTTTTTAGCATGGTCATATTGTGCAGGAGAGATACATTATTTAGTTAGACTACTGTAAAATGCCTCTATTATTGGTGGGAGAGACTGAGAATTTCTCTGGTCCTGACATGTATTCATATGGAAATTCGCTTTTACATTGTAATATGGATTGTCTATAAATCTAAATTTATTTAAATTGGAAACTAATTTGTGTAGTGGTAGGGATAGAAAATTGTAGGCATCTAAAAACACAAAATCATCCACAGAGAATGAAATATACTTTTCCATATATTTGGCTATGCAATTCAATTTCCGGTTAAATTTTCCTAAAAGGTGCATTATTAAATTACCATCTTAGTTTATAAGATTGTGGAAGAATACTGGAATTTTCTTAGTTTGTTTATAGTTTAAATTACATTCATTATGTGCGGGGCCTCTAAACTCACCTGTTAAATGGCAGTGATCACGGACTTTATCCCACAATTATCCTCCACAGCATATGTGACAATGTGTTGAGTTTTGAAAAGATACCTCTTGCTCTGGAGTCATTAAAAGGGGAATATATACTGCCATGGACGATGACGATACACGGGTCAGTGTGGTCTCACACTCAAATTTCTCAGGCCGAGAGACGGTTGCGATTTGAAGTGTCTCTTCGGCCTGCATATGAAGCCCAGGAGAGAGTAATCTCTCTTTAATTAACGCTGGAAATATGCTCTAGTACATCTAAAGTCGAGGTAGGAATGACCATCAAGTCTCTCATTCGATCGACTGTATCCAAGATGACCTCACCCACATAGTAGTCAAAGATTTAAGATGTGAGGCTGTAGGCCCCTAGTTGCAACCTGTAGTACATTCCCAAACTCTACTATTTCAATTGTAACCCCCTCATATTTAAATAACTGCTGATTTGTCTATTTTTTTAAAAGTAGTAGTATAATGTTGGTTCTGGGTCACTTATAATGACACCACTTTCACTAGAGCTAGGTACCCGGGCCACTGCCACGGGTACTAAGCACCCGAAAACTACCTGGGGGCGAAGCCCCCCACAGGGGTCTGGGGGGCAGAGCCCCCAGCGAGTATATATATATATATATATGTGTGTGTGTGTGTGTGTGTGTGTGTGTGTGTGTGTGTGTGTGTGTGTGTGTGTTTGTGTGTGTGTGTGTGTGTGTGTGTGTGTGTGTGTGTGTGTGTGTGTGTGTGTGTGTGTGTGTGTGTGTGTGTGTGTGTGTGTGTGTCCGTGAATGCGATAACTTGAGTAAAAAACGTCCGATTTCGATGAAATTTGGCTCAAATGTGTAAAGTGACATTCATGACTTTAAGTTCGAAAACCAGAAATATCGGACCACGGGAAGGGGGGTTTATGGGGTTTTAAAATTTTCCAAAAAATCTTTTTTTTGAATTTTTCACCCTAAAATTTTTAAAAAACTTGATTTTGGTTTTGACCATGTTATAGAGCTTAAAAAAACAAATAATATAGTAATCTGAATTATTAACCTAGGTTAAGTGGTTGTGGAGAAAATCAAAAAAAACCTGCTCATAAAATCTCCCTTGTTAATCTTATGGGAAAAAGATTTTTGGCTTTTCCTCAGTTCATTTCAATGTAAACATCACATTTGCTTTTACAGTCAATCAGTTAAGCTCCACAAAACAATCATTTTGGTGATTAAATTGTGATTCTACACCCCACCGTTGCAGAGATATTCAAAGTGCTAAACACAGTACGTTGTCCAATGTTATCCTTATGGAGAATAAATCAAATTTGATATCTCGATTATTTATGAATGTATATTGTTAAAACTTGGTATGTGGCTTCACGTAGTTCTGGTATATTGATATTTGTACAAAAAAGATTTTTTTATCATCCCCGTAGCAGCAAACCTGCGTGCTCAGTCCCCATGTTATTCTTATGGAGAATAAGTAAAATATAACGACTCCCTTAATTATGAACATAAATTAATACAACTTGATATGTGGCTTCAACTTGTTGAGTTATATTGATTATTTGCATAAAAACCCATTTTGTGTTCCTTGTTGCAGCAAACCTGCTTACTCAGCCCCATATTTTTCTTATGGAGAATAATTAAAATGTTATACAGCGCTTATTTATGATTGAATATTGATGAAACTTGGTATGTGGCTTCGCCTAGTTAAATTCTATTTATATTTCCATAAAAAAAACAATTATTTGTGTTCCTTGTTTCAGCAAACCTACGGACTCATCACCAATGTTATTCTTATAGAGAATAATTAAAATTGTATATATTGCTTATTTGTGAATATATTTTTATGAGACTTGGTATACGGCTTTATGTGGTATTAAGACATATATTATGCATTGGAAATTCGCTGAGTACGCAGGTTTGCTGCGACGGGGGTATTTTCTGGTGCTAGCGGAAAGTCATTGTGCAAATCATGTAAACTTGTACAGTATAGTATTTTTAATCAACTTCCAAAATAAATCCAGTTTTCATTTTGATGTTTGTATTTATAAATTTTCTCAGTCGTCTAATGGAATCCATCGATAGGCAAAGACTAACTCATTGCTGTACAGTATAAATAATTTCAGTCTACTGTAAATATATTAAATACACACTCTCTAGATTTGGGTCATAATATTGACCCACGTATTTATTATTGGCTTTAGCATAGCGTGTGGAAATCATAGAGACTCATCCACTGACTGCACTCTCTATAAATAAATGCATGTCAATATCACAAATAATTTAATTTTATACTGGTCATTCTAAGACATGCCTCCCATATTAGTCCAGGAATTTAGTACATATGGACAGGGTCAAGCTTATAATCCTTTAAAAATAAATCTCTAAATGTATCAAAAACATCAGCCAATAGCAACACATTCGTTTTAAGATATAAATTGTGATATTATTTTAAATTCTTTATATTAAAATTATTCCATACGTTTTTAGCATGGTCATATTGTGCAGGAGAGATACATTATTTAGTTAGACTACTGTAAAATGCCTCTATTATTGGTGGGAGAGACTGAGAATTTCTCTGGTCCTGACATGTATTCATATGGAAATTCGCTTTTACATTGTAATATGGATTGTCTATAAATCTAAATTTATTTAAATTGGAAACTAATTTGTGTAGTGGTAGGGATAGAAAATTGTAGGCATCTAAAAACACAAAATCATCCACAGAGAATGAAATATACTTTTTCATATATTTGGCTATGCAATTCAATTTCCGGTTAAATTTTCCTAAAAGGTGCATTATTAAATTACCATCTTAGTTTATAAGATTGTGGAAGAATACTGGAATTTTCTTAGTTTGTTTATAGTTTAAATTACATTCATTATGTGCGGGGCCTCTAAACTCACCTGTTAAATGGCAGTGATCACGGACTTTATCACACAATTATCCTCCACAGCATATGTGACAATGTGTTGAGTTTTGAAAAGATACCTCTTGCTCTGGAGTCATTAAAAGGGGAATATATACTGCCATGGACGATGACGATACACGGGTCAGTGTGGTCTCACACTCAAATTTCTCAGGCCGAGAGACGGTTGCGATTTGAAGTGTCTCTTCGGCCTGCATATGAAGCCCAGGAGAGAGTAATCTCTCTTTAATTAACGCTGGAAATATGCTCTAGTACATCTAAAGTCGAGGTAGGAATGACCATCAAGTCTCTCATTCGATCGACTGTATCCAAGATGACCTCACCCACATAGTAGTCAAAGATTTAAGATGTGAGGCTGTAGGCCCCTAGTTGCAACCTGTAGTGCGGGTCCTTTCGCCCAGGTCACCGACTTGGCGACTATTTTGCTTGGCTGAGGCTATGTGTTATTTGTGTGGTGCAGGCCTCTAAGTGGGCGCCTATGTAGTCTATGCTTAAATCCGGCCTTACGTACCGTGTGTCAAGACGTCTCGGTAGGTATACTATTCTACTAAGCTTCTCAAATTTGTATAAAGCATAGATTTTTATTTGTATGCTTACTTAGTGCATCAATCTTTACCTTCCATACTATTTGAAGAAAAATATTGTTTGGGATCATGATTTAAATACCAGGCATCTGGTATTTAAAACACTAAAACACTAACTATGGACTAATTACAGCACTAGCACTACTGTAACTACTTACAGTACAGTAGTATTTCTATGCACTAACTGTCCTCTGTGTATAATAAATAATAGTTTCTCTTTGTAATAGAGTCATGGTCAGATGTCAAGATGTCATGGTCATGTGATGTGCATGTGCAAATGTGCATTGGCATTGAGCATATGTGTGTGTGTTTGTTGATGTTATTGTTTTTGTCCTTCCTTCTTATTATTCAATTCTGTCATCGTCCTTGTCCGATGAAGTTATATTCTGGACTTGTTATTGTTATCAACCTATTTACAAAGCAATCTTATTTATGTATATAGCAACTGAACATTTTATATTTAGTTAACAGAAGACGAACACGTACTACAATTAATTAAGGTTTTTAAACTAACATTGTTTTATTCTGTAATATTTAAATATTTTATTATAGTAACATCATTATTTATTTAAGTCATTTGAATTACGTGTGTTGTAATTTAAATTAGGCTAAGTCCCTCCGTTATTTTTAAATACAGTAGACCTATGACATACAATCAGTCAACTTGTATTCGGCCTGGTTTCCTGGGTGTGAAGTAACTCTCTGGACAGTTGTAAGTATTAAGCTTTTGTCACTGTCAGTGTGTCAATTGACTGCTGACTTACATTTGTGTAGAATCATTTACTTGTCTTCTCTTATGTATATCAGTTGCTGGGTGCAGTAAGATAAGGTACCAAAACAATCGAATATAAAATATCAATTCATATGTTGCATCAATATTGCAGATGAGAATATCAAAGAGAAAATTAAATAACCAAACCATGACAAAAATAGTGCTGTGTGGAGTTATCATAGTAAGTTAGTCTATCACAGTTAATGTTAATTTAAGCTATCCCACCACCATAGAGCACTGTAAAGTAAAAAACTTTGTGATTATGTATTATGTAAACACTTTGCGACCCCCATCGCAGCAAACCTGCATACTCATTGAATTTCCAATGCATATTAATGTCTTAATACCACATAAAGCCGCATATCAAGTTTCATAAACATATAAGTTATTCACAAATAAGCGATATATACAATTTAAATTATTCTCCATAAGAATAACATTGGGGATGATTATGTAGGTTTGCTGCAACAAGTAACACAAAATATGGGTTTTCATGCAAATATCAATTTAAATCACCTAGGTGAAACCATATACCAAGTTTCATCAATATACATTCATAAATGAGCGATATATATACCATTTTGATTTTTCTCTATAAGAATAACATGGGGGATGAGTATGCAGGTTTGCTGCAGCAAGGAACACAAAAAATTGTTTTTTATGCAAATATCAATACAACTCAACAAGGTGAAGCCACATACCAAGTTTTATTAGATTATGTTCATAATTAAGGGAGACATTACATTTTACTTATTCTCCATAAGAATAACATGGGGGCTGAGTACGCAGGTTTGCTGTTACGGGAATAATCAGTAAAAATTGCTGTTTTCTTGCAAATAACAATAGACCACAACCAGATGAAGCCGTTTGCCAAGTTTCATTAGTATCCGTTCATAAATAAGCGAGATATAAAATTTGTCTTATTCTCCGTAAGAATAACATTGGACAACGTACCGGTACTGTGTTTAGCACTTTCAATATCTCTATAACCATTTGACGTAGAGAAATGATCAGAACACCAAATTGTGTGTTTTTTTAAGCTAAATCTAATGGTGAAAACTAAAATTAGGCTTTTTAAAATATTACATATAAAAACTTAAAAAAAACCATTTTTGGGGAACAAAACCCCCCCAAAATACCACTATGGATGGGGCGATCTGTCTGGTTCTGGAACTTAGAGTCATAAATGCTGCTTTACACGTTTGTACCAGATTTCATCCAAATCGGACCATTTTTACGAGAGTTATCCTACCCACGGACATATATATATACATTTCAAACGAATGGTGTTTTTGGGGTCTGGGGACCTCAAAACAGAAAGTTATCATGGTCCTGGACGTAGGTCTCACCATGCCGACTACAGTAATAGCTTCTCGTATAGGGGAAACTCGCTAAAACCGTAAAAATCGAACAGAAATATGGATTTTGGTGTACCAATCATGATATTTCATATTCGATAGTTTTGGTGGATGTTTGTCATATTGTACCCCAGTTGCCAAGTAGTTTTGAATTTTTGTTGTACTGGTAATAGTATATTACGTTACTAGCCCGGTAAGTGGTGTTTTACCGTGCGAGCACGACAGTTCCCGCGCGAGGCGTAGCCAAGTAAAGCTTACCGGGCGAGTAACGTACGATACTTTACATCATACTACACAGAAAAATAGTATCAAATAGAATGGTTTGTTCTCTCAAAATGTGTTTACTATTCAACACTCGTAATTACTCATGTGGTTTAACGTTGTATTGTTGCAATCAGCTGTTTATTTCATCAGCTGACTAAGTGCACGGTAAAAATCTTTTACCGTGCAGTGCACGGTAAAGTAATTTTCTGTGTGTAGGCACGGCAAAGGGCAACTTTCCAGCCTATCAATACGGATGGAAAAGTACCTGTTTCTGTGTAGTATGATGTAAAAAAAAATTACATTGGATCGCTAAACTTACTTTGTTTGGGAAATCAGTTAATAATGTGAATTTTTGATGCGACAGTTGTATTACTGTTGCATCAGTAACTTAATTGGCATTTTCCATTTATATGGTTCATTTAGTAGAACCCCGCTATTCTAACCTCGGACAGGCGGACTAAGCGAGGAGTCAGACCGTGCTGTTATTGCTGTATGCTATTGTTTACGTATCCGATGTGTCGCTCCTGTACAGGTCTTCTTCTTTCAATGACTCATCATTGATCATATAGGCCTAAATCAGTAGACCGGTAACAGTTGATGCAGTAAGTCAAGTATGATTTAAGTTACAGTAGGATTATTAAATCTCTAAGACCACAAGGTACCCTTAAATACATCTTATTAATTGGCAGATATTCCATTTTACAAATTGTGATACCGTACATTCAAGATAGCAGGCATTAAAACTAAGCATAACAAGGCAACAAGGTACTTTATTCTAGGTGATAAACAGCATTCAACATCAAAGCCAAAATCATTGTCACAATAATGTGAGAGATGCATCTACACTACAAAAGAAAAAATTAGATTTAAAATACCCCCGTCGCAGCAAACCTGCACACTAAGCGAATTTCCATTTGAGGTATGACTTAATACTACATAAAGCCATTTACCAACTTTCATAAAAATATATTCACAAATAAGCGATACATACTATTTTAATTATTCTCTATAAATAGCATTGGGGGTTGAGTACGCAGGTTTGCTGCATCAGGGAACTCAAAAAATGGGTTTTTATGCTAATATCAATACAACTCAACTAGGTGAAGTCATATGCCAGTTTTTATTCATTTATGTTCATATTTAAGGGAAACATAGTATTTAATTATTATCCATAAGAATAACATGGGGGCTGAGTAAGCAGGTTTGCTGCAACAAGGAACAAAAAAATGGGTTTTTATGCAATTATCAATATAACTCAACCAAGTACCTATATACCTAGTTTTAGCGAATTTCCCCTATAGGGAATTAGCGAATTTCCCCTATAGGGAAGAAGCTATTACCGTAGGTCTCATCGTAAGACTTAAGTCCGAGACCATGATAATTTTTTGTTTTGAGGTCCCCAGATGACAAAAACACTATTTGTTCAAATTTATATATATGTATATATATATAGATATATCTATATATATATATATATATATATATATATATATATATATATATATATATATATATATATATGTGTCCGTGAATGCGATAACTTGAGTAACAAACGTCCGATTTCGATGAAATTTGGCTCAAATGTGTAAAATGCCATTCATGACTTTAAGTTCGAAAACTAGAAAAATCGGACCATGGGAAGGAGGGTTTATGGGGGTTTTAAATTTTCCAAAAATCAGTTTTTTGCATTTTTCACCCTACAATTTTTAAAAACTTTAATTTTGGTTTTGACCATGTTATAGAGCTTAAAAAAACAAATAATATAGTATTTTGAATTATTAACCTAGGTTTAGTGGTTGCGGAGAAAATCCAAAAAACCTACTCATAAAATCTCCCATGTTAATCTTATGGGAAAATGGTTTTTGGCATTTCCTCAGTTTATTTTAATTTAAACTTCACATTTGCTTTTAGAAATCTGTTCAGTTCCACAAAACAATCATTTTGGTGTTTAAATTGTGATTCTACGCCCAACCGTTGCTGAGATATTCAAAGTGCTAAACACAGTACGTTGTCCAATGTTATCCTTATGGAGAATAAATAAAATTTGATATCTCGATTATTTATGAATGTATGTTGATGAAACTTGGTATGTGGCTTCAAATAGTACTGGTATATTGATATTTGCACAAAAAATTGATTTTTTGTTGGTTATTCCTGTAGCAGCATACCTACGTACTCAGCCCCCATGTTATTCTTATGGAGAATAACTAAAATGTTATATAGCGCTTATTTATGATTGAATATTGATGAAACTTGGTATGTGGCTTCGCCTAGTTAAATTATATTTATATTAGCGTAAAAAACAATTGTTTGTGTTCCTTGTTTCAGCAAACTTACGTACTCATTACCAATGTTATTCTTATGGAGAATAATTAAAATCGCTTATATGTGAATATATTTTTATGAAACTTGGTACGCGGCTTTATGTGGAATTCAGACAAATATTATGCATTGGAAATTCGCTGAGTACGCAGGTTTGCTGCGACGGGGGTATTATTAATTTATGTTCAAAATTAAGGGAGTCATTACATTTCACTTATTCTCCATAAGAATAACATGGGGGCTGCGTACGCAGGTATGCTGCTACGGGAATAATCAACAAAAAATCATTTTTTTGTGAAAATATCAATATACCAGTACTACGTGAAGCCACATACTAAGTTTCATCAACATACATTCATAAATAATCGAGACATCAAATTTGATTTATTCTCCATAAGGATAAAATTGGACAACGTACTGTGTTTATCACTTTGAATATCTCAGCAACGGTTGGTAGTCCAGGAGCTGAGGGGGTTTGAGCATGCATAAAAGTATAACGCAATATTTTTGCAGATTGTTGTAATATGGACCTTGGTGATACCGGAAACGCATGTCGTCTCTTTACCAGGTGGTCGATAACTTGGGGGGAGGGGGGCAAAGATGGCGGGGGGCGCTACGCGTTAAAACGCCGATATCTAGAAAACGGTAAAAGATAGAACATTGGTTAAACCGTTGTTCTTTTTGTAAAAATATGGGCAATAAAAAAGGTTATTTGGTCTGAAGTCGTATCTCTATTAATAAAAGAGTTATGGAATAAAACATGAGAAAATGGGATATTTAGGTTGATTTTTTTAACGACTTTAGATTAAGTTTATAAGTATTGCATGCAAGTATAACCAAATATAATTACGTATTATTGTTATATGTAGTGTTTTGATACCGGAAACGCATGTCGTCACTTTCTCAGGTGGTCGACGACATGAGGGGGGGGGGGCAAACATGGCGCGAAGCGCAATGCATTAAAACGACTGTATCTCGTCAACGGAATGAGATAGAACAACGGAGAAAACGACATTTTAATCACAATAATTAGTAAAATAAAAAAGGTTATGTGGTCCAAGGTCGTATCTCCTGTAGTAAACGAGTTATAACAATCATGTATTTCAAAAATTAGTGTTATTATCATGATTTTTAACGAAAAAACACTATTTATTTTTATATTGTCGGTTGAAATTAATAATAACGGCAACCCCTGTTTACTAGATACGATTTAGAACACTAATAGAGTGTATTAATGCATAAATTGTGTCTTAACATGTAAAACAAGTTATGTTAGTTACGCCCAGTAAGTGAGATCGCTGCACCATAGGGAGATAAATGGTAATAAGTACTTATACGAATAACATTTTAATTTTAATCATAATACTATATGAACTTACATTTTTTATTACGTGACTTTATGTAGAACAAACAGTGTCTAAATCTAAAGAATTGTATACAAACTTTGTATATTTAATATCTTTGTTAAGAGCTAATATGAACTTGGTAATTGGCGATGATTGCTTATATACCCTTTATATACCCTTACTTAGTTTGAGTCCATGTTCTTATCAAAAATCATTTTCTTCTGTTTATTAATAAATTCTTCTTTTGACCTGAAATGAAAAACAACACGTAAATTCCTTCCCAACTTTTATATAAAAAGTATATCCATGTTTAATTTTGTATATCAGGGCTGTACACGATTACGTTTGTTATACCTTGATCTTCTTCTAGTAGGGCTTGATTTATGTGAACAAACATTCGAGTATCTGCCTCTCTGTGATCACTGGTTAGCTTTGTTTCATTAGATATAACCTGATTTTCATCCTTTTTGTAGCATTCAGTGTCATCATCAAAACAACCAGGAATACAAAGCAATTTACCCCTGGGAACTATGAGGTTATGTAGTATGTAAACCCCAACATACTTTATTAGGCATCTTTTGTTTTCTGAGGAGGCCATATATCGGGACCATTGCTTGGGAATTCTGGTAGTGCCACTAGTAATTTTTACAGATAAAGGAGGTTTGCCGCTGGCTCTTAGTTCACTTTCAATGTTTTTAAGAGAACTGCTTAGATCATTGTATTTGTCATAAATAAGGTCCACTCTCTGAGCTCTGCTAGCATCAATTACGTGCTCAATTTTGGCTATTTGATGTTCAGCAAAATCTTGAAACGTCTGAAAACCCTTTAACACAACACCGGGAACATTGTGGATGAAACTCATCCCGTCAATGACAGCCATTGAGTTTTCTAGCGGGTACAATTCATTTATAGGTTTACTACAGTCAGTGTTTTTCGATGGCATTTATTAAATCAGACTTAACACTCTTCTTTAGTGATCCATTTTCATGAGCCAAACTGGGGGGGTAATTTACCATTTCATACTCCAGTAGTTCTCGCAGGTTGAAGTTCCTTTGGTTGGCAAGCATTATTACTTAGCTTACATTTGTTGAACTATGCTCCTCTTTTTTTCTTTCTTTCTTTTTGTGTCATTGGATAAGTCTAAAGTAAACAAACAAAACTCTCCGTTTTCCTTGTAAGATATCAGACACCCATTAAACACTAGTTTCAAATTACAGACAGTTTAAAAACTTGTAAGTTTCCTTTCATGTTAATTTAGTAAATATGCTATTAAACATACAACCTTTGTATATACTTGTTTATAAACACCTTTATACGCAATATATACAATTATATTTACACACTGTTTTTTTACACTACATAAAGTCACGTAATAAAAAATGTAAGTTCGTATAATTAAAGTATCAAAATTAAAGTGTTATTCGTATAAGTACTTATTACCATTTATCTCCCGATGGTGCAGCGATCTCACTTACTGGGCGTAACTAACATAACTTGTTTTACATGTTAAGACACCATTTATGCATTAATACACTCTATTAGTGTTCTAAATCGTATCTAGTAAACAGGGGTTGCCGTTATTATTAATTTCAACCGACAATATAAAAATACCCCCGTCGCAGCAAACCTGCATACTCAGCGAATGTCCAATGAATATATAACATAACACATTAAAACACTTAACAGGATTCATAATAAATATATTCACAAACATTCAATATTTAAAAATTAATTATTCTGCATAAGAATAACATTGGGGATGAGTACGCAGGTTTGCTGCAACAAGGCACACAAAATAATGGGTTTTTATGCAAATATCGATAGAACTCATCTTGGTGAAGTCACATACCAAGTTTCATCCATATACATTCATAAATAAGCGATATATAACATTTTAAGTATTTTCCATAAGAATAACATGGGGACCAAGGTTTGCTGCTCCAGGAGCCATAGGCGAAAAATGTTTTGTTGTGCAAACAACAATAAACCATAACCAGATCAAGCCATATACCAAATTTCGCCAGTTTATGTTCATAAATAAGCGAGATATACAATTTTTCTTTTTCTCCATAAGAATAACATTAGACAACGTACTGTGTTTAGCACTTTCAATATCTCGGTAACCAATTGACGTACAGCAATGATCAAAATACCAAATTGTTTGTTTTTTTAAAATTAAAAATTAATTTGATTTAAATTAAAATTTAATGGGAAAACCCCAAAAAACACATTTTTGGGGTACAAAACCCCCCAAAAACCCCCCTTCGGATGGTGCGATTCATTTGGTTTTCGAACTCGTTCAAATAAATGGTACTTTACACATTTGTACCAAATTTCATTAAGATCGGATCTTTTTTACGAGAGTTATCGTGCTTACGGACACACATATATATATAAAATCACATAAAACCAAAATTATCTACAAAACAGTTTATATTTCGGTTTACACCATCTTCAGAACTTGATACAAAATTAAATAACCTACATATTTGATAACAACTAACTGAGTATCATGTGTTGTAAATCTTATCAGAAATCATATGTTTTTAAAACAGAAAATTTGTAAATTTGTATATATATTAAACAATTAGAGCTTTGTGTGACTTCTTCTTTATGTTTAACGAATGTTTAGGCCTTTTGGGCACTTTGATTCGGTCACTAGTTGGCATGCCTGTTCGAGACTTCTAAGTGACGACACACTGAACTTTTTCGTGATTTGTCTAATTGGCTTGACTTGATATGTATTTTCGAAACTGTCACCGTGTTTCTTTCCGTGTGTCACTAGGGGTTTGGTCTCATCCTGATGCTTGTATGCAAACCGGTGACCCGTCATCCTTACTCTTAGTGTGTTTGTTGTCGAGCCAATATAATCTTTAGGGCATTTCTTACATTTTATTTGGTATACAATATTTTTTGAGTCACAGGATAAATTGCCTGGTATTTTGTATATTTTTGATGTTGAGCTGCTACTAAAGGTTGACGATTCTTCAATTTGTTTGCATACAAGACATCGGGGTTTCTTGCAGGGATGCGATCCGGCGACTTTTCCACTTGTTTGCTCTGTCATGGGAAGTTTTGGTTTAGTAATTATATCTTTAAGAGTAGGCGGTCTTTTAAAGACAACTCTAGGTGGACATTTAAAGATATTGTTTGTCAGAGGTGAAGACTGTAGAATGCCAAAGGCAATCTTTATAATACTGTTAATTTTGTGAAGTCCAGGATGAAACTGGGTTATGAGTTTAGGGACGTTATTGTCAAACACAGTTGAAGCACCTTGCTGATTCTGTGTTTCAATTTTTTCTTTCAACAGTTGTTCAGGGTACCCTCTTTCTAATAAAGCATTTTTTATTTTCATCTTGTATTCAGTCACATCCCTGCCTTCGCTGCATAGTCGTTGAGCTCTTGTTGCTAGACTTTTTGGAATTGATTTCTTAACATAAAGTGGGTGGCAGCTACTGTAATGTAAATATTGAAAAGTGTTGGTTGGTTTTATATTAATTTTGTGTTTAATTATGTTGTTCACAATAAAAACGTCAATGTCCAAGAATGTGGCGGATTCTGATGATATGGACCATGTAAATTTAAGGTTGTTGAATGAGTTTAGTGATTCTAAAAAGTTGTTAAGTTTTTCAATACCGTGTGTCCATATCATAAAAATATCATCTATAAAACGCATCCAACAAAGAGGTTTCAGGAGTTGAGTATTTAGGAAGTCATTTTCAAGTTTTGTCATAAACAAGTTTGCATATGAGGGAGCCATTCTAGTGCCCATCGCAGTTCCACGCTGCTGAAGGTAGTGTTTATCCTCAAACCGAAAACAGTTACACGTAAGAATAAAAGTCATCAATGTAGTGAGGAAATCTGTGGTTGGTTGTGCATTTGTCGTTCTTTTATTGAGGAAAGATTTAGCAGCTTTGATACCTTCATTGTGATTAATGTTTGTATACAATGACACAACATCAATTGTTACTAATTGCACCCGATGAGGTAAGGGTTGAGGTAAATGTTTTAACTTTTCAATGAAGTCATCAGAATTTTTTACGTAAGATTCAGCTTCCTTTACAAATGGTTGAAGAAAAGTATCGACGTATGCTGATATCCGTTCAGTTGGTGATCCTATAGACGCTACTATTGGTCTTCCTGGCGGTGGGAAAACACCTTTATGAACTTTGGGTAGTAGATAGAAGACTGGAGTTTGGTAGTTTTTGTTAATTAGTATCTCAACCAAATATTTATTTAGGCCTTCTGAGTTTGCATTAGCTTGTATGTATTCAGATATATTGTTATTTATCTCAGTTGTTTGGTCTTTCTCTAGAAGTTTATAAGTTTTAGAATCGTTTAGCTGTTTGTACGCTTCTGCTGTATAATCTGATTTGTTCATTATCACTGTTATATCACCTTTGTCAGCCGGTAGTATGATTATATTATTGTTATTTTTTAGAGAAGAAATTGCCTGGAACTCTTGAGTTGATAGGTTCTTATTTCTAGGAAGATCAGTGGGAAATTTCGGGTTTGATACATTAGAAATTACCACATTCAAAAATTGTTCTAATGGATGGTCAGAACACAATGGTTCGGGATCCGATTCATTTACTATAAATTTTCTATAAAAAGCTGTCAGTGATGGATCTTTATTAGCGTTTGAATTATGGGTATCTTGTTTTTGGATACTTTTCATGAAATGTTTACGCATACCTTTTGCAAAATTTAATGTATCCGATGCAAGTTGTATGTGATCAAATATTGGCGTGGGAGCAAAATTCAGACCCTTTTTAATTAATTCAATTTCGTTAGATTTCAGCACATAATTAGACAGATTCATGTATTTTTCTTTCTTGTTATCAACTCCAGAGTTATTATGTGTAGTTATTGTATGCACTACTTGTGATTTAGATGTTATATGAGTCTTTGAGGAGGAATAAGTCGAAATTGGGTTAAGTGATGTAGCTGGCATTGCAACTGGTAATGAGGCTGGGGGTGAGGGTGGGTTAAGAAAATTGTGCGTTAAAATTCTATTTTCCGAAACAGATGATGATTTTTGTAATGGGAAGGAGTTTGCAGGTTGGTAAGACAAAGTTTGATTATGATCCATTACGTAGTTTGATGATATAGAAGAGTGTTGACGATCTGTGCCAATCATATTGAACGGGTTCAGTAAATTACACATACTCCATGACTGAGAGTGAGGAACGGAATGTTTTGTTAAGATGAGATTTTAAAGTTTTTTCTGATGAATTTGTGATCTTTGGTAGATATAACTATTTGCATTTGCTACTGCTTTATTAATAACATAGCTCATCTCTGGAAAGTAAGATAGGATAAGGTTTTGATACCTGATAACTTCATTATTATGAAACAAGGCTTGTTTCGAATAAAGTTCATGTACAGTTTTGGTTAAGGTAAAGCTGGTATTTAAAGAGAGATTGTTTAATACATCGTGCATGAAAACTGGCAATCCTGATAGTGGAAATTTAACCATCAAGCCTTTAGGAACAATAGATAAGTTTAAGCACGCTGTAAGAAACATAATATTGCAGTAGCATTTGGCTAATTTAAAAATATGAAATTCAATCGATCTTGACCATGTTTCTTTCATTTGTGTAAAGTTAGTCATAATGTTGACAGATGAAATACAAATCTTGGTTTTATTATGTCAATCGACTTAAATAGCACAGAAAAACATACCTGAAGGTTAATACAAAATCACATAAAACCAAAATTATCTACAAAACAGTTTATATTTCGGTTTACACCATCTTCAGAACTTGATACAAAATTAAATAACCTACATATTTGATAACAACTAACTGAGTATCATGTGTTGTAAATCTTATCAGAAATCATATGTTTTTAAACCAGAAAATTTGTAAATTTGTATATATATTAAACAATTAGAGCTTTGTGTGACTTCTTCTTTATGTTTAACGAATGTTTAGGCCTTTTGGGCACTTTGATTCGGTCACTAGTTGGCATGCCTGTTCGAGACTTCTAAGTGACGACACACTGAACTTTTTCGTGATTTGTCTAATTGGCTTGACTTGATATGTATTTTCGAAACTGTCACCGTGTTTCTTTCCGTGTGTCACTAGGGGTTTGGTCTCATCCTGATGCTTGTATGCAAACCGGTGACCCGTCATCCTTACTCTTAGTGTGTTTGTTGTCGAGCCAATATAATCTTTAGGGCATTTCTTACATTTTATTTGGTATACAATATTTTTTGAGTCACAGGATAAATTGCCTGGTATTTTGTATATTTTTGATGTTGAGCTGCTACTAAAGGTTGACGATTCTTCAATTTGTTTGCATACAAGACATCGGGGTTTCTTGCAGGGATGCGATCCGGCGACTTTTAAACAATAAATATATAAAAATTTGAACGAATGGTGTTTTTGGCATCTGGGGACCTCAAAATGAAAAGTTATCATGGTCTCGGGCTTAAGTCTTACCATGAGACCTACGGTAATAGCTTCTTCCCTATAGGGGAAATTCGCTAATAAATAGTTTTTTTCGTTAAAAGTCATGATAATAACACTAATTTTTGAAATACATGATTGTTATAACTCGTTTACTACAGGAGATACGACCTTGGACCACATAACCTTTTTTATTTTACTAATTATTGTGATTAAAATGTCGTTTTCTCCGTTGTTCTATCTCATTCCGTTGACGAGATACAGTCGTTTTAATGCATTGCGCTTCGCGCCATGTTTGCCCCCCTCCCCTCATGTCATCGACCACCTGAGAAAGTGACGACATGCGTTTCCGGTATCAAAACACTACATATAACAATAATACGTAATTATATTTGGTTATACTTGCATGCAATACTTATAAACTTAATCTAAAGTCGTTAGAAAAATCAACCTAAATATCCCATTTTCTCATGTTTTATTCCATAACTCTTTTATTAATAGAGATACGACTTCAGACCAAATAACCTTTTTTATTGCCCATATTTTTACAAAAAGAACAACGGTTTAACCAATGTTCTATCTTTTACCGTTTCCGAGATATCGGCGTTTTAACGCGTAGCGCCCCCCGCCATCTTTGCCCCCCTCCCCCCAGTTATCGACCACCTGGGAAAGTGACGACATGCGTTTCCGGTATCACCAAGGTCCATATTACAACAATCTGCAAAAATATTGCGTTATACTTTTATGCATGCTCAAACCCCCTCAGCTCCTGGACTATGGGCGTAGAATCAGAATTTAAACACCAAAATGGTTGTTTTGTGGAACTGAACAGATTTCTAAAATCAAATATGAAATTTACCTCAAAATAAACTGAGGAAATGCCAAAAACCTTTTTCCTATAAGATTAACATGGGAGATTTTATGAGTAGGTTTTTTTGGATTTTCTCCGCAACCACTTAACGTAGGTTAATGATTAAAAATACTATATTATTTGTTTTTTTTAAGCTCTATAACATGGTCAAAACTAAAATTTAGTTTTTAAAAATTGTAGGGTGAAAAATGCAAAAAACTGATTTTTGGAAAATTTAAAGCCCCCATAAACCCCCCAACCCATGGTCCGATTTTTCTGGTTTTCAAACTTAAAGTCATGAATGTCATTTTACATTTGAGCCAAATTTCATCAAAATCGGACGTTTTTTACTCAAGTTATTGCATTCACGGACACACATATATATATATATATATATATATAAATTTGAACGAATAGTGTTATCTCAAAACAAAAAATTATCATGGTCTCGGGCTTAAGTCTTACCATGAGACCTACAAAAATTCCTATATTATTATTATTATTATTATTATTCTTATGTTCCTATAGCTTCTTCCCTATCTAGGGGAAATTCGCTAAAAACACGTCCTTGAGCGTTACTGAAGGACAGACAGACTGACAGAAATTGAGATAAGACTTGTTTTGGCTCCCTTAGGGTGTAAAACGCGAAATTAAGCAAAAATGTAATAATTCCAAGCAATGTACAGAGAAAAATTTAACTTTTGTATTAGATATCCTCTCTGTATACTTATGTCATTTATTACCAATCTTCACTCAAAGTTTTAAATAAGAACTACATCATCTGTTTATAGGATAACTATTCTTAACTCATCATCTTGAGATATATATGCTACATAAAAACACTTACCAAGTTTCATAAAAATATATTCACAAATAAGCGTTATATACAATTTTAATTATTCTCCATAAGAATAACATTGGGGCTGAGTACGCAGGTTTGCTGCATCAACGAACACAAAAAATGGGTCTCCTTGTCCTATTATCAATATAACTGAACTAGGTGAAGTCATATACCAGTTTTTAGCGAATTTCCCCTATAGGGAAGAAGCTATTACCGTAGGTCTCATTGTAAGACTTAAGCCCGAGACCATGATAACTTTTTGTTTTGAGGTCCCCAGAAGTCCAAAACACTATTCGTTCAAATTTATATATATGTATATATATATATATCTATATATGTGTCCGTGAATGCGATAACTTGAGTAAAAAACGTCCGATTTCGATGAAATTTGGCTCAAATGTGTAAACTGACATTTATGACTTTAAGTTCGAAAACCAGAAAAATCGGACCATGGGAAGGGGGGTTTATGGGGGTTTTAAATTGTCCAAAAATCTGTTTTTTGCATTTTTCACCCTAAAATTTTTAAAACACTTAATTTTGGTTTTGACCATGTTATAGAGCTTAAAAAAAACAAATAATATGGTATTTTGAATTATTAACCTAGGTTAAGTGGTTGCGGAAAAAATCCAAAAAACATGCTCATAAAATATCCCATGTTAATCTTATAGGAAAAAGGTTTTTGGCTTTTCCTCAGTTAATTTTAATTTAAACTTCACATTTGCTTTTACCAATCTGTTCAGTTCCACAAAACAATAATTTTGGTGTTTAAATTGTGATTCTACATCCAAGCGTTGCAGAGATATTCAAAGTGCTAAACACAGTAAGTTGTCCAATGTTATCCTTATGGAGAATAAATAAAATTTGATATCTCCCTTATTTATGAATGTATATTGATGAAATTTTATATGTGGCTTCATGTTGAACTGGAATATTGATATTTGTACAAAAAATAAATGTTTTGTTGTCCCCGTAGCAGCTAACCTGCATACTCAGCCCTAATGTTATTCTTATAGAGAATAAGTAAAGTTTTATATTTCCCTTAATTATGAACATAAATTAATAAAACATGGTAAGTAGCTTCACTTGGTTCAGTTATACTGATAATTGCAAAAAAAAACTCTTTTCTTATCTTCCTTGTTGCAGCAAACCTGCGTACTCAGTCCTAATGTTATTCTTATTGAATAAATAAAATGTTATAAATCACTTATTTATGAATGTATTTTTGTCAAACTTGGTAAGTGGCTTTATGTAGTAGTGAGAAACATATAAATGCATTGGAAATTCGCTGAGTACGCAGGTTTGCTGCGACGGGGAGTATTATTCATTTATGTTCATAATTAAGGGAGACATAACATTTAATTATTATCCATAAGAAAAACATGGGGCTGAGTACGCAGGTTTGCTGCCACGGGAGCCTGTTGCAAAAAGTTGTTTTTTTGAGTAAATATCAGACCACAACCAGATGAAGCTATATACCAAGTTTCATCAGCATACATTCATAAATAAGTGAGATATCAGATTTTTATTTTCCTCCATAAGAATAACATTAGACAACGTACCGTGTTTGGCACTTTCAATATCTCCAATATATCCAAATGGTAAAAACTAACATTTGACTATTTCAAAAATTATACGTAACAAATTCAAAAAACCCATTTTTGGGGTACAAACCCCCCTAAAATACCCCTTCGGATGGAGTGATCCGGCTGGTTTTTGAACTTAAAGTCATAAAGGTTGCTTTACAAGTTTAAACCAAATTTCATCAAAATCGGATCATTTTTACGAGAGTTATCGTGCTCACGGATATATATATATACATATGTAGTGGCAACTGACTTTGCACTTTTCAGGAAAACTCCAGCAGCAGTCAGTAATGGCGGCAACGGACTGCACAACTGCTAGTAGCCGCCTTTATGTTACAGATCGAACTAGTCTAAACCGATTCCTTATTGACACCGAATCTGACCTCTGTTGTTTTCCTAAACGACTCCTACCTGATCGACGTTGCCCGACTGACTACACATTAAGTGCTGCAAACAACTCAACTATAAGTACTTATGGTTTCATAAACCTTACATTAGATTTTGGTTTTCGCCGTTCTTTGACATGGCGCTTCATTGTAGCTGATGAACACCTGCCAATTATTGGTTCTGATTTTTTGGCTTATTTCAATCTCTTGCCATACTGTCGTAATAAACGTCTTGACGACGGAACAACAGGTTTCGTGACTTTCTGCCAACCAGCTCAGAACTCTCAACCCACTCTCTTTGAAAACACTCCCCATCATAAGATTTTTGCAGCTTTTCCAGAGTTAATCCGCCTATCTGGATTGACTCGGAATGTTCGACATTCGACTTTACATTATATTCTGACAACTGAAGGTCCGCCAGTGTTTTGTCGTTCCGGTTGTCTCGCTCCTGACCGTCTTAAAATAGCTAAGTCAGAGTTTGACTCAATGGTTCAGGAAGGTATTGCTCGTCGTTCTGATAGTCCTTGGGCTTCACCTCTCCATATGTTACCCAAGAAGACCGATGGATGATGCCCATGTGGAGACTATCGTGCACTCAACGCCTGGACAATTCCCGACCTTTATCCTGTTAGATATATATACATTACTTTGGTCATTGCTTACATGGTTGTACTGTATTTAGTGTAATTGACTTAGTTAAAGCCTACACTCAGATCCCTGTAAATCCTGACGACATTCCCAAAACCGCAATTACCACTCCGTTTGGATTATTTGAGTTTCCTTTTATGGAATTTGGGCTTCGAAATGCTGGACAGACATTTCAAAGGTTTATTGATGAAGTTCTTTCTGGTCTAAATTTCTGTTTTGCTTACATCGATGACATTCTGATCTCGTCTCACAATCAGGAAGAACACATGAAGCATCTGAACATCCTCTTTAAACGTCTCTCTGACCATGGCATTCTAGTAAATGTTAAAAAGTGTGTCATTGCATCCTCTGCAGTTCCCTTTCTTGGCTACGAAGTATCTGCAGCTGGAACTAAACCTTTGCCAGATCGTGTCATTGCCATCCAACAGTTTAAACGACCACAGACTATGCTCGTGAGCTACTTAGGTTTCTGGGTATGTTGAATTTCTTTCATCGCTTTATTCCCAGTGCAGCTAAATATCAGTCCTTCCTATGCACTTGCTGGACTTAAACCTGTGAACTGAAACGAGGATTTAGACAAAGCTTTTACTAGGTGTAAGGAAAACCTTGCCAAAGCTACATTGCTCAATCACCCTGATCCTGAAGCTCGCCTTGGATTGTTTACAGATGTGTCTGCAACCTCAGTAGTTGCCTGCCTGCAGCAATTTATAGAGTCTTCCTGGCAACCCTTAGCTTTCTTTTCTTACAAACTTAACGGAAAGCATAAGGACTGGCCGGCCTATTACCGTGAATTGTATGCTGTCTGTACAGCAGTACAGCATTTTCGACATGTACTCTAAGCACAACCTTTCACTATTTTTACAGATCACAAGCCCCTAATTTATGCTTTCCAGCAAAGACGAGATAAACTGTCTCCCACCCAACTCAATCAGCTTACTTTTATTTCACAGTTCTCAACTGACATTCAGCACATCTCTGGTTCTACAAATATTGTCGCAGACACATTTTCATACGTTGAAGCTGTAAACTCCCCCATTTCGATTGACTTGCAATCCCTTGCAAGTGCTCAAAAGGATGATGCTGAATTACTGGCATCCATGTTCTAACGGAATGGTCAAGCATTTCCATAGACAACTCAAGGCTGCGATCATGTGCCACCCAGAGACAACATGGCTTCAAGCCCTGTCAGTTGTTTTACTCGGAATCCGCAGCGCGTTTCGACCAGACCTCAAGGCATCATCAGCTGAGTTGGTGTACGGTGAACCTCTTAGACTTCCTGAAGAACTCATTGTAGCACCAAGCGGTCCTCATCAACAAAAGGATGCTTCGGATTTTGTCGTGCAGCTCCGTCACCACATGTCTAATCTCCGTCCTGCACCTGGATCTAGTCATAGAAAACCGACTAGGCCTACCTTTGTTTTCCAGGACCTAAAAACTAGCTCTCATGTTTTCCTTAGAGATGAGGTGAGGAAATCTCTACAACCTCCTTACACAGGCCCTTACTAAGTGTTTTATCGTGATGATAAGACCATAACTATTATCATTAACGGACAGAAGTCCAAGGTGAGCATCGACAGAGTAAAACTTGCTTATATTTTGGCTGATGAGCCACAAAAAGATGCAGAAACCCCACCCAAGACCCTCAACACCAAACCTTCTCCTGTTGCGCAGCCTCCAGATAATACAGAAACTTCAGTACTTCCAAACTACACCACCCGATCAGGACGTTAAGTTCGCTTCAAAAGGCCCTGACCTCCGGTCTCCGCGGGGGGCTGTGTGTTTGCTGTGGGGGCAACTGACTATACACCAAAGTTTATCATGTGGTTTTAATTGAAAACAAATCATATGTTTCATTATTGTTAATGTTATTGTTTTTATTTAAAAAATATTGGAATTGGGATTGATGTAAAAAATACAACATTTATTTTCAGTATAGCTTTTCTTCTTTGAACTTAATTAATTAAGGAACTGAAGACTTAAACAGCTATATATATATATATATATATATATATATATATTATATAACCAGTTTCAAACGAATGGTGGTTTTGGGGTCTGGGGACCTCAAAACGAAAAGTTATCATGGTCCCTGGCCTAGGTCTTACCATGCTGACTATTGTAATACTTATTCCCTATAGGGGAAATTCGCTAAAACCTCATTTTTTTAGCGGGAAGGGGAAAAAACAATAATTGTTGTTAGCTGGATTATGTAGGCCCTACAGCAATGGGTTTTTATTTAATATTTTCCAATATCCATACATTTATTTATAAACAAACTGAATACAAAATAAAATAGTTTATTTTTTTTACGCACGCTGGAATATTGCCTGCGAACTATATTTCGCGTCAATAATACTTCCCGCTAACATTCAGCTGTTTTTTTTTGTTTTTAGCGAATTTCCCCTATAGAGAAGAAGCTATTACCATAGTCGGCATGGTAAGACCTAGGCCCAGGACCATAATAACTTTTCGTTTTGAGGTCCCCAGATGCCAAAAACACCATTCGTTCAAAACTGTATATCTTTATACATAATTTTGTAAGCAAAATTTTTAAGTCAAAATTGTGGATGATGGGAGACGGCTCAAATTAAAGGTCTCGATCCCAGGTACTCGGGAAAAATAGCAGTAAACCCCAAAAAGAACCAGCAAACGAGAAATAACGTAAAAAATCCCCCATAAGAAAAGCATGGGAATTTAAAAATGTCTAATTTGTTTACAATAAAACCTGTAATTAAGTGTCTACTTTGTTTACGACGTGACGTATGTTCCTACTTGGTGCAAGGTTAGGGGCTGTCACCCCTTCAAGCCACTAGTATATATATATATATCTATATCTATAAAAGAGGAAGTATGTATGCATATATGTATGTAGCCTATGGACTCCGAAACCGCTTGACAGATTGTAATGAAACTTTCAGGCATTATTAAGCATTATTCAAGGATAGTTTTTGTGAAGTTTGGTGCAAATCTGTCCAAAGGGTTCCGACCCAAAGGGCATACAAGGGTGCAGTGTCAGGTTTTAGAAATTTAGTGTTTACAAAATTAACAGCTGTAATTAAAAAAATTCAAAGTTTCTTTAAACTGTCATTTGTTTAAATGCAAACAACACAATGTAAACAAAGAAAAGTAAACACTGGCTGGTTTATTATCTTTTGAATAATCGTGTAACTTGAATGAATTGTGTTACTTGAATTTATTTCTGTAAACCACTTAATTTGGGCGCAGCAACGCGCGCCGGGTAACCGCTAGTATATATATATATATATATATATATATATACACACACACACACACATACATATGTGTGTCCGTGAGCACGATAACTCTAAAAAAATAATCTGATTTTGACGAAATTTGGTATAAACGTGTGAAGCAGCATTTATGACTTAAAGTTCGAAAACCAGACAGATCGACCTATCCGAAAGAGTATTTTGGGGGGGGTTTTGTACCCCAAAAATGGGTTTTTTGAGTTTTTTACATATAATTATTGAAAAAGTCAAATTTTAGTTTTTAGAATTGGAATCAGCTTAAAAATACGCTCAATTTGGTGTTTTGATCATTGCTCTATGACAAATGGTTACAGAGATGTTGAAAGTGCTAAACACAGTACGTTGTCCAATGTTATTATTATGGAGAATAAGAAAAATTGTACATCTCGCTTATTTATCAACTTATCCTGATGAAACCTGGTATATTGCTTCATATCGTTGTGGTCTATTGATATTTCCACTAAAAAAACATTTTTTGGCCGGTAGTTCCCGTAGCAGCAAACCTGCGTACTCAGCCCCCATGTTATTCTTATGGAGAATAAATAACGTGTTATCTCCCTTAATTATGAACATAAATTAATAAAATTTGGGATGTGGCTTTACCTATTTGAGTTATATTGATAGTATAAAATCCCATTTTTTGTGTTCCTTGCAAACCTGCATACTCAGCCGCCATGTTATTCTTATGAAGAATAATTAAAATGTCATTAATAGTTTATTTATGAATGTATGTATATTGATGAAACTTTTTATGTGGTATTAAGATACATATATATATGCATTGGAAATTCGCTAAGTATGCAGGTTTGCTGCTACAGGGGTATTTTTTTACAGAGACAGTATTTATGTGTTGTTATAAAGCATCCAAGAATACAGACAGAATACAAATTATATAAACGAAAACTAATGTTACTAATGAATAATGTTAGTAATAACACAACTAACTGTAGGGCCTATTCATATTTCCATGACAACGTAATATGGCCAAAAAGAACAAGCCCATAAAGTGTAATTAATGATTTTTTTATACTGAACTTTTATAATTACTTTCATTTATGTCTTTATGCATTGTTTTATTCATATTTAAGAATATTCAGATGGTAAACGAAGACCAAATAATTCATTTCAGTGGCATTGCACTCATCACGGAACTGTTACGTGGTACAAAATTTGAGCCCAATAGAGCCATCCGTTATAAAATAACTGATCCGTGATACAAGGCTAATGGGTTAAATCAAGTTAAGACTACTTGCAGACGCTCCTGTTATTATAAATTTAAAATTACATGTTTTAACGAATTACCTTCCTTCTATAGGGAAGAAGCTATTACCGTAGGTCTCATGGTAAGACTTAAGCCCAAGACCATGATAACTTTTTGATTTGAGGTCCCCAGATGACAAAAACACTATTAATTCAAATTTATATATATGTGTACTTTGTTAAAATATGAAGATACATCTAATAATATTAGTAGCCCTAATCAATCATTATAACATAATATATATATATATATATATACGTGTGTCCGTGAATGCGATAAGTAAAATCGTCCGATATCGATGAAATTTGGCTCAAATGTGAAAAGTGACATTTATGAGTTTAGTTCGAAAATCAGAAAAATCCGACTATGGGAAAGGGGGTTTATGGGGGTTTTAAATTTTCCAAAAATCAGTTTTTTGCATTTTTCACCCTAAAATTTTTAAAATACTTAATTTTGGTTCAAACCATGTTATAGAGCTTAAAAAAAACAAATAATACAGTATTTTTAATTATTAACCTATGTTAAGTAGTTGCGGAGAAAATCCAAAAATACCCCCGTTGCAGCAAACCTGCAAACTCAGCGAATTTCCAATGCATATATATATATATATATATATATATATATATATATATATATATATATATATATATATATATATATTATATACAGCCACTTACCAAGTTTCATAGATACATATTAAAAAATTAGCCATAGGTTAAATTTTAATTGTTCTCCATAAGAATAACATGGGGATTGAGTACTCAGGTTTGCTGCAGCAAGGAACAGAAAATATTAAGTTTTAATGCAAATATCAACAGACCACAACCAGGTGAAGCCACATACCAAATTTCATCCGTATCCATTTATAAATAAGCAATTTATACAATTTTAATTATTCTCTATCAGAATAACATGGGGGGCTGAGTAAGCAGGTTTGCTGCAACAAGGAACACAAATTATGGCTTTTTATACAAATATCAATGTAACTCAACTAGGTGAAGCTACATACCAAGTTATATTAATTTATGATCATAATTAAATGAGGCATAACATTTTTCTTATTCTCCATAAGAATAACATGGGCGCTGAGTACGCAGGTTTGCTGCTACAGGAACCATCGGAAAAATTTTGTTTATTTTTAACAATTATCAATAGACCACAACAAAATGAAGCCATATACCAAGTTTCGTCCAGATACGTTTATAAATAACCGAGATATAGATTTTTTCTTATTCTCCATAAGAATATCATTGGACAACGTACTGTGTTTAGCACTTTCAATATCTCGGTAACCAATTGACGTAGAGAAATGATCAAAACACCAAATTGTTTGTTTTTTTAAGCCAAATCTAATGGTGTAAACTAAAATTAGATTTCTTAAAATATTATATTTAGAAAACTCAAAAAACCCACTTTTAGGGTACAAAACCCCCCTAAAATACCCCTTCGGTTAAAGCGATCTATCTGGTTTTCGAACTTAGTTATAAATGTTGCTTTACACGTTTGTACCAAATTTAATCAAAATCGGACGATTTTTACAAAACTCATCGT
Source organism: Allygus modestus (assembly GCA_963675035.1). NCBI lineage: Eukaryota > Metazoa > Arthropoda > Insecta > Hemiptera > Cicadellidae > Allygus > Allygus modestus. The sequence goes on from OY776112.1 coordinate 118,538,425, forward strand.
GCCTACGGACACACACACACATATAAATATATACACATATACAATATATACACATATACAATGTATATGTGTATATTGTGTATACATATACAATGTATACACATTATATATATATATATATATATATATACATATACAGTTTTGAACGAATGGTGTTTTTGGCATCTGGGGACCTCAAAACAAAAAGTTATCATCGTCCCGGGCCTAGGTCTTACTATGCCGACTACGGTAATAGCTTCTGCCCTATGGGGGAAATTCGCTAAAACCTGCTCATAAAATCTCCCATGTTAATCTTAGGGGAAAAAGGTTTTTGGCTTTTCCTCAGTTTATTTTAATGTAAACTTCTCATTTGCTTTTACCAATCAACAACTCAGCTCCACAAAACAATAATTTTGGTGTTTAAATTATGATTCTACGTCCAACCGTTGCAGAGATATTCGAAGTGCTAAACACAGTATTTTGTCCAATGTTATCCTTATGGAGAATAAATAAAATTGGATATCACCATTATTTATTAATGTATATTGATGAAACTTGGTGTGTGGCTTCACGTAGTATTGGTATATTGATATTTGCACAACAAATTGATTTTTTGTTGTTTATCCCGGTAGCAGCAAACCTGCATACTCAGCCCTAATGTTATTCTTATGGAGAATAAGTAAAGTTTTATATCTCCCTTAATTCTGATCATAAATTAATAAATCGTAGTATGTAGCTTCACCTGGTTGAGTTATATTGATAATTGCACAAAAACATATTTCTTATGTTTTTTTTGCAGCAAACCTGCGTACTAAGCCCTAATGTTATTCTTATGGAGAATAAATAAAATGCTATAGATCACTTATTTATTTATATATTTTTATGAAACTTGGTAAGTGGCTTTATGTGCTAGTGAGAAACATATGCATGCATTGGAAATTCGCTGAGTACGCAGGTTTGCTGCGACGGGGGTATTTGACAATATTGCTTAATATAAACCAATAAGTAAAATATATAAGAATATACATGTTTGCACCCTGATTATTAATGCAATTACTATGAAGGTCAATATTGTACATATAAGTACACTGATGTGCACATTAAATACTTACTATAACATATTGGTTAGTTGTTAATTTAAAAAAAAACAACTTCATTGTTTTCAAATAACCATATCTTTAATAATTTAAGAACGGTTTTCATCTGCCCTCAAGAAGCAATGTTAATAGGCAACTTTCCAAATAATTTAGGAGCACAATACATAACAAATCTTCTAAAGGCCTCATTGTTTGGCTGAGGAACCGCAATGCGCCTCCTCAATTGTAAGGTAGTAGAAAGAATGTTCATGTTACTGGTTACATTACCTCCTCTAATAAAGAAAATACGTAAGACTCGATAAATATATAAATGTCTAAGAGGTAAAATGCTCAACAACTTAAACAAAGGAAAAGATATTTCATCCATTCTGACTTGCAACATAATTCTTATATTTTTTTATGCTGTATTATAGCTTTAAGGTTTGAAATATATGTTCCACCAAAGCAAGAAATACCATACTGTATTTTGGAATTTACAAGAGAATAAAATACTTTTTTTAAGACGACTATAGGTCAAATGTATTTTAACAAATAAAAAACTCTTAAAGCTTTAATAATGTACTGCTGCAAATTTGTTGGATTAACTTTACAATTACAATCTTCATCAATAGGTAAACCAAGATATTTTATGTGACTTACTTGCTCAATGTTCAAGCAATTAATGCATGTATCACTAACAGTTGAAAGACAACAAATTCATCTAAATAAGAGAGGTTCAATTGAATCATCCTTGGACCTCAAACTAAACTTGATAATTTTTGTTTTAGAACTCGAAGATATTTTACTAGTAGAAAACCAGAATTTCATCTTATCAAGATCATCCAGCATCATTAACTTCAGAGCTGGCACATCTTGTGCTGGATAACAAAGAGCAGTATCGTCAGCAGAGCATGTGAGTTTCCCCTTAAAACGCCCATTACACAAATTATTAACATAAACTAAGAACATAATTGGCCCAAGAACAGAGCCCTGAGGAACTCCCGCACTTAGGGACAAAAAAGAACTACGCTTATTATTGAATTTTACACACTGAGTTCTAGTGTGTAAACTCTTAAATTACCAAACCAGTTCCAAACTATACCCCGAACTCCTACATCCCACAATCTTTCTAAAAGAACAATGTGATCAGCTGAGTCAAAAGCCTTGGTAATATAAAAAAAAATACCAGCTGTGCTCCTCCCCTTATTAAGACCCTCAAATATCTCTGAAAAATAATTTAATAAAGCATCCTCTGTTGATTTTTCCTTCACAAAACCAAATTGGTTCTCTGATAAAAAAATTATTTTGCTGAAAGAAATTCACTAAAGGTATTTTGATAACTTTCTCCAACATTTTATAAAAAACAGACAACAGGGAAGGTCTATAATTATTAATATCCTGATCAGAACCTTTATTAAACATTGGGATAACTACAGCGACCCTTAAACTATCAGGAAATCTCCCCGATTCCATGCTTAGATTTATAAGAAAAGCTATAACTGGGGATATTACATCACTAACTTGCTTAAGAGTAAATGCAGAAATACCATCAATCCCTAGGGATTTATTTGGTTTTCAAGTTTTTTTTAAAATTTTATCAACTTCTGCTGAATCACATGGTACAAAAAACATGGACTGATTACTTATTAATTTAGGAAATGAATCCACATATGGCAATGTTTTAAAACTATCAGGTACCACAGTGTTTGTCTCAAATTTGTTGACTACATCTACAAAAAAAAAATATTAAACTCATTAGCTAAATCGTAACTGTCAGTTAGTAACTCTCCCGGTCTGCATTGTGAATGAATTTTGCTGGCTATCCGTTTCTTTGTTTCCCTGCCAAGAACATTGTTTATTACCCTCCATTGTTTCTTTTAACAAATCTATGTTATTGAAATCAGAAGGCTTCCTTTTTACTTTCTCCCCCTTATACGTAGTATATGGAGAAAGTATTGTTTTCGTCAGAATTTTCGAATTTGAGTTGTTAGTGGAAATATTCGTTTTGGTGTTCCCTGAACCCAAAAAAGTGGTTTTTACGTGATGTCTGTCTGTGTGTGTGTGTGTGTGTGTGTGTGTGTGTGTGTGTGTGTGTGTGTGTGTGTGTGTGTGTGTGTGTGTCTGTGTGGATGTGTACAGAGCTAGAGCCCTAACCTATGGACCGATTTTGATGAAATTTGGTATGTAGGTACTAATCCACGATATCTCCAGGCGTTTTTTTCATTTTTTTGAATTTTTGATTTTTAAGGGTAATTATCCCTCAAAAACCGCCAAAAAACATGAAAAATCCAAATTTCTCAAAAACGGCTCTAACGATTTTGATTAAACTTTAGTCGTTTGTAGAACTTTAGTTCTCCAACAAAATGACATCACCCGCATTTCTGTAAAAATTCGGGTTCAGAAATTACAGGACTTAAAAAATCCAAAATTCAGTTTTTTGGATTTTTCATAAAAAAATAAATATTAAAAAATATTACTATTCACCATTAAAAAGAGCTCTAAAAACTAAATAATTTAGTATTTTGAATTACTATTCTACGATTGCTGGTTTCGGAGAAAATTGAAATTTTCATTTAGCGGTAAACGCAGTACGTTGTCCAATGTTATTCTTATGGGGAATACAAAAATTACTATTTCTGTCTTATTTACTGATCAATTTCATTCAAACTTGATATGCTTGTCAATTTAGCATTGACCAACAGAGTTAATTCGAAATATGTTGCCCCTTAATAACCCTGGGGGGGAATAGGGGGCATTTCCCCTCTTAAAACCACGAGTGTAGCAATGGATTCTATAGTGCCTCCAAAGCAGGGATTTGGGTGGATTTTTTTAAAACAACTTGTTTACAAGATTTTCTGTACATTCGACCATGTTTTGTATTCTATATTTAGTAAATAAAAAGTAATTTATTCATTAAAGTTGGGCTGAAAGGGAGAAAGTATGTGTCAGTTTCCTGATACCGTTTATTACTTTCTTATATAGTAAACTCCTATTACTAAGATGTTTGGATAAATTTAATGTCATCCAAGGTTTCAACAACTTAAACTTATGCTGTGATTGAGTAAAACTTGTTTCGTCAATATTATTTTTTTAAATGTATAAAAAGCTATCAAACGCCAAGGACACATCATTTAAACTAAGTAAAAGAGACCAGTCACAAATACTCAATAAATTTTGTAGTAAAACATAATCAATTTTCTTGACTTCAAGTTTATCATTATAATTTGGCATCTTCATATCATTATTGATTACTATATTGAACAAACAGAAATATCATTATCAGTTTGTCCCGAATCAATAACCGTTGATCCCGCGATTAAGTTATCTATATTTCTAAAGAATATGTGAACCAAACATGATAACGAATTTCTATATTTTCTTGTAGGAGAATGAATTAACTGTTCAAAACCATAAATAGCTACCAAACTCTGATAATCAAATAAAATACCCGAGGATTTCAATATACAAATATCTATATCGGTCAAGATTACGTTTTTATCTGTACACTTGGATAAGACATTGTTTAGTTCAACAATAAAGTCGGTGGCCGTGCGGAAGTGAAAGCGATTGACAGAGAGAGAGATAGGCCCAATGTCAACAATAACCTTGGTCGCATGGGCGGTTGCCATGGTAATTCTAATCTGCAATGAATTGAACAGCTGAGATACAAATATAACTACACCACCTGCTCTGTAACTTTCGTTTCACTGAAAAAGCATTATAACCCACAATATTAAACTGATCAATTTCGTATTCCTTAATCCAAATCTCAGTCAGCACTATAATGTGAGGTTTTACGTTTAACGGATTAAGAAAATTACAGAAAGAAACTAAGTTTTCTCTCAAGCTTCGTATGTTTTGGTTCGTTAAATAAAAGTTCCCATGGTTGTAAAAAGTTCCCATGGCCTGTAACACAAACATTGCTAAATTCGTCATATGACAGGAGTATTAACCGTGAGATGTTGTATGAGCATAAAAAAAAACTACTGACATGATTGTGATGCGATCAATCACATCGCTGTATTGCAACTGCATCGCCATTCAAACTATCTACCTAAAGGAGCAGGATGTGACGTCATAAAGCAGCTATTGGTTTAGCTGATGTGTTCACCTAACTACAGAGCAATTAGTTCATTAAATAGCTGCTAGACAGCTATGAAAATGAAAATAAACAAAACCCGATCGAACCGGATGATACTAAGATTATTATGCTGATTTAATAATGAAAATTATAATTTATTTTAGCTATGATAAACCAAACCAAACTTAACCAAATAAAGACGCAAAACTAAGTAAGTTTAGGTAGTTGGTTGGTGAATTTCACATGGATACTTAACATAATAAGCACCTAAGTCAACCTCACCAACCAACTATGCCTGTAAATATTCGCGCCGATAACATAATATGTCAACAACTTTTTTTTATTGAGAGGAAGGAATGCATTACGCAAACGTATCGTATTGCCATACGGCAATATGTCCTTTCTATTAGGCCTGAGTTCAATTATATTTTTCAAAATAATTTTTTTTCAAGGATTTGTTTTAAACTATTTACAACAACATCTAAATAAGAAAAAATAAATAGTTGGATGAGCAAAGTGAATAGAACAAAGTGAATAGGTAACGGTACTTTACAAAATTTATTCAGTTTTGTTGTATTTCTTGGTTAATTAACTCAAAGAATGTTCTATTTCAGCCAAATGTTTCTCTGATTTAAAGATGAAGTTCATTACAATCAATTAGTTAATTACCAATTATCTTGAAACACAATGTTTGCATGATCAGGAACAACATGGCTTCAGACCAAAACGATCTGTAATAACTGCTGGTATTGATTTTATTTATTCAGTCATAAACTCTGTAGATAAAGGAGAGAAAACTATAGGAATTTTCTTGGACCTAAGCAGAGCGTTCGACAGTGTGTCTCATAAACTTCTTTTGAACAAAATTGAAAGCCTGGGTATTAGTGGAAATTCTTTAAATTGGTTAAGTTTGTATTAAGTAAATAGAAAACAGTTTGTTGAGATAAAAAGTACTGTAAAAAAAAAAATAGTTTGCAGCCATTCTTCACTAGCTCAGATTCATCATAGTGTACCGCAAGGATCAATCCTTGGCCCACTGTTGTTTCTTTGTTATTTAAGAGGTATTCCACTTTAATTTCTGAATAGTCCATCAAAGAATTTGTGTCTGTATGCCGATGATGCTAGTTTAAAAATAAGTGATAGTATACTAAGTAACTTGGAAAATAGTGCTAGGCCTATTCAAAGTCTAACAGGTATAAACAATTTTTTAAATAATCATAAATTATTATTAAATACAAGTAAAACTAACTATATTATGTTCAAAGCTGGAAAAAGTAAACCCTCTGTGGATCCTGTAATAAAAATTAATGATCAAGCTTTGAAAAAAGTTAGTTCTACAAAATTTTTAGGTCTGATTGTAGATGAAAATTTGTCATTTAATCTCCACGTTGATCATGTAGTAAATAAAGTCACCTCAGGTATATATGCTTTATATAGAATGTCTAAATTTTGTTCAATGGACACTTTAAAAACTCTTTACTTTTCACTTATAGAATCGTCAATCACATTTGGTATTGCTATTTATGGCGGTACATCAAAACAGAACTTGGATAGAATTCTCGTTCTTCAAAAACGGGCAATACGTACCATGTTGAATCTGAATTTTGGTGTTTCTGTTTGTCAGTATTTTTCTAGTTTGGGCATAATGACTGTCTTTAGTCTTTATGTTATTCATACAACTCTCCACTTAAAACAACTGTGCAAAAACAATTTGGTTCCCAGGCTAGGCGACAGTCACTCATATTTCACAAGAAATAGAAATAAAATTGCCATTAATCCCCACAAGCTTGCATTCTTTAACAAAAAACATCTTGTGCTGGTGAAAAATTTGTATCTAGGTTACCTGTGGAATTGAAGGACATAGGTAATCTTGAGGTGTTTAAAAAGAGGTTAAAAATGTATTTGATAGATAATCCTTTTTCTGATTTTGCTGAATTGTAGCTAGATGTCTATTTTAAGATTATTGACATTGTAAACTGGTGTTAGTGATAGTTAGTATAATGACGCCATTTGATGTATACCATTGTATACTTTATGAATAAAGATATTTGCAATTCAATTTAATTCAATTAACCAGCCCGTTCTGTGTGGTGGCTCTTTGAAATCGATAATTAAATGTAACTCTGTGATCATAGGTCGTAATACAGTTGATATATATATCGTATGGCTTATGCAGCTGCTTTCTATTCCGGAGTTTAAAACAAACCAAATAACTTCGGTTTGAGTTACCTGTGTTAATAAAGTTCAGAAAATAAATGATAGGCCTACATTGTATCTGTATCGCAAGTCTGATTGACCATGAGATGATGTATTGAGTAAACTATGGCCACGCACACTGATGGAAGGGAATATCCGTCACCACAGCCTCTTATGTGGCACTGTATGAGTAAACCTTTTGTTGCAGAAGAAACCCACAAATTGACCCATTCTGAATATTACCTTGCAGAAAAGAAAACCGGGAATGACTGAAACCAATGGCTGCACACCTTCGCTGCTCAAATTTGAAGTGATTTCTACTCGAACAATTTACAGTCCTACGAAACATGTGGTGAGTTATTTACCACAAAGTAAATGCTATACAGTCATTGAGAATCTACCGTATGTATGATTATGGAATTCTTATATTTTACGACATTTTTCTATAGGGAGGAATTTATTACCGTACTTGGCATGTAAGACCTAAGTCCTGGACCATTACTTGTTGTTGGCAGTATTAAAGACTTCGTTTTGAGTCCCCAGATGACGAAAACACCATTTGTTTAAATTTATAGATATATATGCCAGTGTTCATGGATTATATGTATTCTTATTTATGATGTGATGTAGGTGTTTGAAAATGGAAAATTAAAGTCATTGTCGTTAGATTCTTCCCTCTTTAAGTATTGTACAGTTGGAACTTGGATAATTCGTATCTCAAGGGACCGGTATACAATTTTGATCCATCCAAAAATTAAAACTACAGAAGTTGCTTGAATAAGGCTTAAAACCCTCTTAATTCCCAAATAAATAGTTTGTTGAACAGCTTGCACTTTTGGTTAGGTGCGAAAAGTCACTAAACAACAGGGAGGGATTGGAAGTGGGGTTAGGACGTGAGGGGGGGGGTTTAATATAACCTTGAACGTAACGTAGCAGTGTTTAAGATTTACTAAGCATTTGGTTGCTACGCGATACAGCTGCAACTAGATCCTCAGAGCCCAGGGAACTGCTTCCAAAATCAGTTCCAACTGCAGCTTGTTTAACCTACACAGTGCTATAGCTGTTTTTGGTACAATACGCAGCAACTGTTTTGGAACAAGTCGTTGCAGCACTAACAACAACTATAGCCAACGAGGTAAATATCTAGAGAGGTCTCGTCTCATGTTAAAAAAGTAAAGCCACACCGGAGGAATTTGTTGTAATCAAAACATCTTGGCCAAAGAGCAATAAAGACTAACATAATTTGTGAAGAGAGGATTTGATTGATTGCTTGATTTTTCAGAGGGTCAAAATGGTGGTCAGTATGTAGGCTGCAGTTTTTATACCCAGGCAATACCTCAATAGATATTTACCTCATTCGCTCTAGCTAGCTGAATTCTTGTTCACCTGGAAAGGTTGGAACTGTTTTCATTCCTGGAGCTTTGAAACAAAATATTTCCTGTTTAGGTTGCCGCGACACACCTAAGCCGGGTAAAAATCTGAGACTTTGGCCTTATGCCAACTATGCAACACGTGTTACTCTTACATCATTTAATGAATGCCCCTTCAACAGACTTTCTTTTATAATATTGTGGTTCATGATATATAAAATATTCCTCTTCCCAACTACATTTATGATGATTTTCCTAGGTGTGATTATGCCAATTTAGATTTTACTGTTTCGCCATTTCTTTTATGTTCGTTTATGCAAACTTTTGATAGCCTTTTAATTTCTCCTATATATTCACCCTCGCATTCACACTTCATACCATGAGTAGGCCTAAAGTTTTTTAGGCTTGTTCTTCATTTTTTTCACTTTAATTAGTTGCTGCCCTCAAAGTGTGGGACGATTTAAAAGCTGTTATAGTCTTGTATTTTCTGGCAAGCTCCCTATTTTTAGCGAATTTCCCCTATAGGGAAGAAGCTATTACCGTAGGTCTCATGGCAAGACTTAAGCCCAAGACCTTGATAACTTTTCATTTTGAGGGCCCCAGATGCCAAAAACACCATTTGTTTTAATTATATATATATATATATATATATATATATATATATATATATATATATATATATATATGAAAAATAAGTAACATGAGTACCCTGGAGAAAAGACTATATATATGTGTGTGTCCGTAAGCACGATAACTCTCGAAAAAAAGGTCCGATCTTAATGAAATCTGATACAAATGTGCAAAGTACCATTTATTTTAATGAGTTCGAAAACCAGACGAATCGCACTATCCGAAAAGGGGTTTTTGGGGGTTTGGTACCCCAAAAATGGGTTTTTTGGTGTTTCCACATGTAATTTTTATTTAAATCAAATTTTAATTTTCACCATTGAATTCAGCATAAAAAAACAAACAATTTGGTATTTTGATCATTGCTCTACGTCATTTGGTTACTGAGATATTGAAAGTGCTAAACACAGTACGTTGTCTAATGTTATTCTTATGGAGAAAAAGAAAAGTTTTATATCTCGCTTATTTATGAACATAAACTGACGAAATTTGGTTTATGGCTTCATCTAGTTTTGGTTTATTGTTGTTTGCACAAAAAAAGTTTTCGCCTATGGTTCCCTAGCAGCAAACCTAGGAACTCGGTCCCCATGTTATTCTTAAGGAAAATAATTAAAATGTTATATATCGCTTATTTATGAATGTATATGGATGAAACTTGGTATGTGACTTCAATTAGCTGAGTTCTATTGATATTTGTATAAAAACCCATTATTTTGTGTTCCTTGTTGCAGCAAACCTGCATACTCATTCCCAATGTTATTCTTATAGAGAATAATTAATATTTTAAATATCGCTTGTTTGTGAATACATTTCTTATGAATCCTGTTGAGTGGGTTAATGTGTTATGTTATGTATTCATTGGGAATTTGCTGAGTATGCAGGTTTGCTGCGACGGGGGTATTTTCTGACAGTTTTGGGACATGTGGATGTTTATAAAAGCTATTTTATTTTGCATTTGTCAGTTGCCCTATTGTATTTTTTTTAGTTTTGTGTTTGTGTAAATTTAAAAAAAATTGGCTAGTTAGGTCTAAGTGTTTGCTATTTAGATGTAAGTAGGGTTCACTTGATAACAGGAGGAATTTCCTTACCTCCCGATACGCTATGTAGTGTTAAATAATAGAAGTGTTAGGTAATAAATTAATCCTTAGCATTTAATAAGCTAGACGCTCAACTTAAGCTAGCAGTTTGTCTGTAAGAACAATTTCTGTTTGTTTTCTGTTTAAGGTCTACAAAGTAAGAGTATTGAAAGAAGGTTCTTTACCAGACGACCATCCGTGTGTGTTAGAAAGGAGGTACACAGAGTTTTTAGATCTTTATACAAAACTGTGTCAGGAATTTCCTGTCATATTTTCTTCCCTAGCTTTTCCAAGGAAAGCTATGGTTGGAAATTTCTCTCATGAGACGATATCACTCAGAAGTGCTGGCTTTGAGGCCCTACTGCTGTTGCTTGTCAGCAACGAGAAAGTCAGAGAGTCTTCTGCAGTTATTGACTTCTTCCAACAAAAAGAGTTGACTGAATCCCTCAAGTTTATCGAGAATCAAAACTACAGTGAGGTAAGTTGGTGAGGTGTCATAGTTATTTGTAATTCTTTCAATTTGATAATTGAATATTGTATTTTTTATGGTGGTGTTATTATTGATCTCTACTAGGATCACTGGTTGTAAATACTGGATAATACTTTATGTAAAAGTTTATGAGTTAAAAAATATATATTGAAGCTTGTCGGATCTTCAGTCAGTCTTTGTTCTGCAACAGAATAATCATGCATATGTTAAGTATATAACAAAAGGATTGGATTTTTAGTAAGTAAAAACAGTCAGCCGTATGTTCATTCACCTTTTCCGAAAAGCAGTAGACAATATAGAGTAACAAGTTTGAATAAATGAGGTAATAGGCCTAACTTTACAGGTTACAAATTTGAGAATTTTACAATTTTTTATCAAAATGTTCAACATCTCCCTAGTAGATTTAGTTGCGCGTAACACTGCAGGGATAAAAGTTATGAAAACAGTTTAGACTACTTAGAGAAAAAGCAGAGACAGAAAATAATGCCGCTGTCTTCAGCTCCATTGCAATGTTCACTCTATATCCTTCCTTTTACAAACCATTCTCACTCGGCTACATCTCATTGGTTAAATTGTTCACAGCTGTTCCTTTATGCCTTATGATTTGAAAGTGCTTCTTTAAAATAAACTTAAAATGTTAACGTCGTCTCCTATCAGTTTTGACTTTTAGAAATGATAATTAAGTGCATACAGAAATTTTAGCGAATTTCCCCTATAGGGAAGAAGCTATTACCGTAGGTCTCATGGTAAGACTTAAGCCCGAGACCATGATAACTTTTCATTTTGAGGTCCCCAGATGCCAAAAACACCATTCATTCAAATTTTTATATATGTATATATATATATATATATATATATATATATATATGTCCGTAGGCACGATAACTCTCGTAAAAAAGGTCCGATCTTAATGAAATTTGGTACAAATGTGTAAAGTACCATTTATTTAAACGAGTTCGAAAACCAGATGAATCGCACCATCCGAAGGGGGGTTTTTGGGGGGTTTTGTACCCCGGTTTTCACATGTAATTTTAATTTAAATCAAATTTTAATGTATACCATTGAATTTAGCTTAAAAAACAAACAATTTGGTATTTTGATCATTGCTCTACGTCAATTGGTTACCGAGATATTGAAAGTGCTAAACACAGTACGTTGTCTAATGTTATTCTTATGGAGAAATACCCCCGTCGCAGCAAACCTGCGTACTCAGCGAATTTCCAGTGCATAATATATGTCTTAATACCATATAAAGCCGCATACCAAGTTTCATAAAAATATATTCATATATAAGCGATATACAATTTTAATTATTCTCCATAAGAATAGCATTGGTGATGAGTACATAGGTTTGCACAAGGAACACAAACAATTGGTTTTTATGCAAATATAAATATAATTTAACTAGGTGAGGCCACATACCAAGTTTAATCAATATTCAATCATAAGTAAGCACTATATAACATTTTAATTATTCTCCATAAGAATAACATGGGAGATGAGTAAGCAGGTTTGCTGCAACAAGAAACTAAAAAAATGGGTTTTTATGCAAATATCAATATAACTCAACAAGGTGAAGCCACATACCAAGTTTTATTAATTTATGTTCATAATTAAGGGAGTCGTTACATTTTACTTATTCTCCATAAGAATAACATGTTGGCTGAGTACGCAGGTTCGCTGCTACGGGGATAATCAACAAAAAATCAATTTCTTGCGCAAGTTTCATCAATATACATTCATTAATAATGGAGATATCAAATTTTATTTATTCTCCATAAGGATAACATTGGACAACGTACTGTGTTTACAATTTGAATATCTCTGCAACGGTTAGACGTAGAATCACAATTTAAACACCAAAATGATTGTTTTGTGGAGCTGAGTTGATTGGTAAAAGCAAATGTGAAGTTTACATTAAAATTAACTTAGGAAAAGCCAAAAACCATTTCCCATAAGATTAACATAGGAGATTTTATGAGCAGGTTTTTTTGGATTTTCTCCGCAACCACTTAACCTAGCTTAATAATTCAAAATACCATATTATTTTTTTTGTTAAGCTCTATAACATGGTCTAAACCAAAATTAAGTGTTTTAAAAATTTTAGGGTAAAAAATGCAAAAAACTGATTTTTGGAAAATTTAAAACCCCCATAAACCCCCCTTCCCCTGGCCCGATTTTTCTGGTTTTCAAACTTATAAGTCATAAATGTCACTTTACACATTTGAGCCAAATTTCATCGAAATCGGACGTTTTTTACTCAAGTTATCGCATTCACGGACACATATATATATATATATATATATATAAATTTGAACGAATAGTGTTTTAGTCATCTGGGGACCTAAAAAAAATAATTTGTCATGGTCTCGGGCTTAAATCTTACCATGAGACCTACGGTAATAGCTTCTTCCCTATAGGGGAAATTCGCTAAAAGAAAAATTTTATATCTCGCTTATTTATGAACATAAACTGGCAAAATTTGGTATATGGCTTGATCTGGTTATGGTTTATTGTTGTTTGCACAACAAAACATTAAAATGTTATATACTTAAAACAACATACTTAAAATGTTATATATCGCTTATTTATGAATGTATATGGATGAAACTTGGTATGTGACTTCACTAAGATGAGTTCTATTGATATTTGCATAAAAACCCATTATTTTGCGTGCCTTGTTGCAGCAAACCTGCGTACTCATCCCCAATGTTATTCTTATGGAGAATAATTAATATTTTAAATATCGCTTGTTTGTGAATACATTTCTTATGAATCCTGTTAAGTGTTATGTTATATATTCATTGGAAATTCGCTGAGTATGCAGGTTTGCTGCGACTGGTGTATTTTGGGGTTTTCACATGTAATTTTAATTAAAATCAAATTTTAATTTATACCATTGAATTCAGCTTAAAAAAAACAAACAATTTGGTATTTTGATCATTGCTCTACGTCAATTGGTTACAGAGATATTGAAAGTGCTAAAAACAGTACGTTGTCTAATGTTATTCTTATGGAGAAAAAGAAAAATTGTATATCTCGCTTATTTATGAACATAAACTGGCGAAATTTGGTATATGGCTTGATCTGGTTGTGGTTTATTGTTGTTTGCACAAAAAAACAATTTTTCGCCTATGGTTCCTGTAGCAGCAAACCTAGGTAGTTGGTCCCCATGTTATTCTTATGGAAAATACTTAAAATGTTATATATCGCTTATTTATGAATGTATATGGATGAAACTTGGTATGTGACTTCACTAAGATGAGTTCTGTTGATATTTGCATAAAAACCCATTATTTTGTTTGCCAAAAAAAAAACCTGCAAACCTGCGTACTCATCCCTAATGTTATTCTTATGGAGAATAATTAATATTTGAAATATTGCTTGTTTGTGAATACATTTCTTATGAATCTTGTTAAGTGTTTTAATGTGTTATGTTATATATTCATTGGAAATTCACTGAGTATGCAGGTTTGCTGCGACGGGGGTATTATATATATGCCTCAACCAGATGAATTACTAGAAAAAAGCAGTGTTCCTCCCCGTTTCATACCATGCACACAAATTAAAACCATCAAAATCGTAAGATATGTGGGTGTGTGTGTGTGTGTGTGTGTGTGTGTGTGTGTGTGTGTGTGTGTGTGTGTGTGTCTTTGTGGATGTGTACAGAGCTAGAGCCCTAACCAAAGGACCTACTAAAAAACATGTAAAATCCAAATTTCTCAAAAACGGCTCTAACGTTTTTGATTAAACTTTAGTCGTTTGTAGAGCTTTAGGTTTCCAACAAAATGACACCACCCGAATTTCTGGAAAAATTCGGGTTCAGATATTACAGGACTTAAAACATCCAAAATTCAGTTTTTGGGATTTTTCATACAAAATCATAAATGTTAAAAAAGATTACTATTCACTATTAAAAAGAGCTCAAAAAACTAAATAAATTAGTACTTTGAATTACTATTCTACGATTGCTAGTTACAGAGAAAATTGAAATTTTGTTTTAGCGGTAAACGCAGTACGTTGTCCAATGTTATTCTTATGGGGAATACAAAAATAACTATTTCTGTCTTATTTACTGATCAATTTCACTAAAACTTTATATGCAGGTCAAGTTAGCATTGACCAACAGAGGATGTTCGAAATATGTTGCCATTTAACCCTGGGGGGGACAAAGGGGCATTTCCCCCTTAAAACCACTGTGTGTGGCAACGGACTCTATAGTGCCTCCCAAAAAGGGATTTGGGTGGATATTTGTGAAAACAACTATTTTAGACAATTTTCTGTACATTTATCTGTACAGTACTTCATATTATATTTTTAGTAAATAAAAAAAATCATTAAAATTTGGCTAAAAGGGAGAAAGTATGTGTCATTTTCCTGATACCGTTTATTAATTTATGAGTTAGTCCTTGTATAGCTATATCTATAAATACGAAATTCCGATCAACGACCAGGCCAAACCATTGCACCTAGAAGCACA
The DNA here is from genome assembly GCA_963675035.1 of Allygus modestus. Taxonomy (NCBI): domain Eukaryota; kingdom Metazoa; phylum Arthropoda; class Insecta; order Hemiptera; family Cicadellidae; genus Allygus; species Allygus modestus. Next base: position 118,553,800 of record OY776112.1, read on the forward strand.
AAATGTTGCATGTATCATAGCATAGACACCCACTAAGAAGGTATTTTAAGAAATTCCCACGGGGCTTCAAAGTTCCAACCCTGTGTTATTCTTATGGACATTCACTTTGGTTTGAGCTGATGAAAATTCTATCAGCTGATTATACCTAACTGATGATTCGTAGTAGTTCCACGGGTCAACCACAGAATGTAGCACACACAAATGTCGTATTCCCGGGGGAAACCGGAAACGATGGCAGCTAGGAGCGACACATAACACATCCGCTGGGGTGTTTACTGTCGCTGCGTCGACAGTCAAACAGCGTTTACGGAATAGGCTCTGGGGCGCATTGAATCTTAATGAACCGGATCGAAATTGGTATCGCCGTTTACGGCAGATTCTAAGCTTTTTCCCAATGTCTGTCTGCAGACGCTTTTTACGTTTGTGCCAATCATACTTCAGCAGACAGCTGAAGTGTGAAGGTTTGTTATGCGTCGTTAACTTAACTTCGGGAATGGTGTTGTTTTGCGATGTTTTTCGTCGTTTTTATTTGTAAAAATGGACAGTATTGACATACGTGGGGTTTTAGAAAAAGTGTAGTGATAATGAATGGTTGGTTGATGTTCCAGGAGAAATAGGCGGCAGTGTTATCGAGGTAAATTATCCTTCCGACTGTAACGTCGCCAAGGCTATTTTGCTTATTTGCTATAGCACGCAACAACAGATTATTATCTGAAACTTTTTTATTTGCTGCTTTACCTGATTATTTGTTTATTTATTTAGTATCCCTATAAAATTTAAAACAAATTGGCTATTTTGAAAATTGTATATTCTATAACCGTTTATTATTTGATGGAGCGAAAACTTTAAAATTTTCTTATTTATTTATATTTATTTTAACATCACATAATTTTTCTATTATAATTTTTATTAGATGTTATATACATAATATTGAAGCCCATGATTTTCTGAACAAGAAAAACTATACAATAATGCAGTTTGGAGTGTTGTTGAGTTTTTTTAGAGTTATTTGAATAAAACACTGCAAAATCACCAAAAATAGGCAACTTTAAGACCATTATTAAAGACACTTGGAGGGTTAAAATAAAATGGAAAACATTGAAAGGTTACAAGCAGTCATATTTGCTGGTATAGCATCAACTTAACTGGTAGTTTTTGAGATGTTTAAGTCTATTGGTGTTATTTGCACTAGAGATAAGTATTTTCTTTAGAATTACCAATACTAGTACTTGATTTATATTTGTGGGCATCAGCAGTCGGGACGGTGGTAGGTACTCGCAACAGTTGAGGCTCATCGGCCTCTGGTCTCATCGGTTGAATACTTGGTCGTCTTTCAATGTGTTGAGCGGTGGTGATATCTTCGCTGTTTTCTTTCAACGCAGGATTCCAAGTGTTTACTGAAGGCTTTGTAATACCAAGACTTATGAGCCGCAAACATAAGCGTTTTTATAACCAAACAGGTTTTCCTCTCACATTTAATTTTAGTCCATTGCGACTAAACCACTAAAAAGGTAGTCTGTTGAAAACACTGATGTTTAAAAGGTTAACCATTCCTGGACCAAATTATTTTATGTTTGTAGTCACTATTATTTTTTACAAAAGGGGGAAAAAATAAAATTTTGATTTTTTTTATATAAGTCTATATAATATACATGTAAAAACACAACAAAACCTATAAAATAATTTGTTGGAACATTTTATAAACATTTGTTGGAAAAGTTGACGGATATATCCGTCCAAGGTCTGGAAATAAACTAAGAAAATACGGATATATCCGTCTGCGGTCCAGAAATGGTTAAAAAGCTAATTTTTCTGAAGTTTTCTATTTACGAGGTTTAGTAAAAACACAAACTATTGAGCGTATAAGTTTGACAATGACGATTACATAGTGTGTGTTTAAAGATAGACTAAAGATCTTGATTCATGAAAATACAAATGTTACGTCTACGTGTCCAGGCAGTGGGGGCGCTGGAGAACAGCTTCTACCTGCTCAACAAGCTGCTGACGCCCAGACACCCTCAGGTGCTACGGATGCTGTGTCTGCTAGTTGCGTGCTGCCACGCCGCAGGGGCTCAGCAGACGAGACACTTCGCCATGACTGCGGTTCAGCGTTTTGAAGCTGTTAGTGATACGGACCTTCTACGGTGAGGCAAATACCAATAAAGGTCCCTGTACACTGATTAGGATTTATCATAGGGTACAGAAAAAGGATATGCCCCTAAATTAGATATCACCTTGTTTCTTCTGTGGGCGATGTTGGGGGGAGGCATGGGGCAATAATTCAAATACTCCCTCCCTAACTAATGATTTACTGGTTTTGAGTTCCCAAAGAGACATTAGTTATTCAAATGTAAAAAATCCTATACTCAAATACGAGCAATGTTTGTCTGTCTGTTTGTTTTAATCCATCTCAGAATTCACTAGAACGATTTTGTTAAAACTTTGGAATTAGGGGCTTTTGGACATACAAAATTGATTGCTAAAAACCTCAACCTGAGAAAAAACATATTTTTTTAAACAATTCATTTTAGAATTGAAAACTTTAACATTGTTGGGCTTATAGAGTTTTAAATGAAAAAATCATAACAGCAGTAAATAAATTAACTAGTGAACTGTCAAAGAAGCACTTTACACATGGTAAAGTATAAACAAATGATTTCTTAAAAATGGTGACGAGAACCATTGAAAAAAGATTGCATATAGAATGGACACATCTTTTTCACCCACAAAACTAATCGAACTAAACACCGAGCATGGCTTGGTCTCCCCGTTACTAAATAATTATGTAAGAATGGTAACCTGAACCTTCCAAATCAATGTGTCAATCGCATGTGAGTATTGAACCGCCACGGTTTTGGAAAGAGAAACCTAGTTTACGGTTTGCTCAATTTGAAGCACAATTTACTTTGGCCAGGATTACAAAAAAAGTAAAAAGTGGTTTCACATAATAAGAATGTTTCACCATTGAGGTCAAGGACCTTATTGTATCTCCTCCAGTTGAGGCTCCATAAACCATGTTAAAATCAGAGTTAATATGACGTCTCTTTGTATCAGAAGAGCAGCAGCATTTCTGGCAACTACTCATAGGAACACTGTGATCAGGCACCATACCAGTTCTTGAGATCATCGGTTGGATCCGCAACTGTTTAGGATAGTCTGTTGAGGACTGTACATATGCAATGCTTGCTGGCTCATTTACAGGATACAGGTCATGTTGGGGCGAGTACAGATACTTCAACCGTGACTACCGACAAAGTACTCAAAGTTGCAACCTAACTCGTTATTCTGTCATATAGCAAATACTAAATTAGTTTACACAATTTTTCCTTCAACTAGCTAGTCTACTTATCAAAAATGGGACAAATTCAACAAAGTTTTTCATCAACTTTCAGTCATACAACTTGAGATCAAATCGATATATGACGGTATAAACTGTGTTTCGATCAAGCTCACGACTAAAAAAAAATCATCAAATGATCACAACTTAGTAGAAGTCTCCTTAAGGATTCTTAACAGGACAGTGTTAGTCAACACCACAACATGAAGCCTACAGATGTTTATACCCGTGTACCTACTGACTGCTAATCTAGGGGCAACAAATTTGTTTAGATAACCTTCCGCTTTTTATTTTCAACTGTGACAGCTTTGTTCTTAGAATAAATTGTGAATTGTAATGTGCGGATCATTATTTAAATTTAGACTAATCCCTCCACAGGTTTCTTTAATGTATCACATGACAAATCTTAAATTTGTTCTCCAGTGTAGCTCAAAATTGAAAACAAAATGTGATATCAATTATTTGATTCGATATGCCTAACAGGACCTAGGACAACTTTCAGGCTGGTTTATATCGGCTCTGAGATATTTGATAAAGTAATATGAAGATATTACAAAATGCAGTTAGTCCTTTGGCCATTTTTTGCGACAAGTTTCCCTTTATCCTTGGTCCCTCAATCTTTGAAGAATAGTATAGAATATTTTCTGGGCCAAGGCCGCTCAGTCACTGTCCAGTGCATCGCTGCTTTGTGAACATATTCGATTGTTGTCATCTCACTTGGTTGTTTACTACGTACTGAGTTATACTTAGCCGATTCTTAATTAAAGTGCCAAATACAAATGTAAAACCCCTCATGGAAAAAGGTAAACAACATAAAGAACCAGGAAGTATTATTATTTCGGACTGTTGGAGGGCCTAAAAATAAGATGAGCTTGAGACACCGTGTTTTCATCTTAAAAACTTGAAGTTGTTTCATAGATAGTTAAATATTTCTACTTTCATTCAGAATAATTGGTTTTATTATTTTCATGCCAGTACATTTTCTGTAGGAGTGTGGTCGAACTAAAAGAAAAGTACCCAACTGGCTTAGTTTTTTAAATTTCAAAACCCAAAGCAGTCCACTTACTTGTAAGACTGCAGGGGATAGACAGTGGTCCCTAGCTGATGAATACAGAAACTACTTCTTTGTTAGCCTAGTAGGGCAAGGCAGGTAGCCATAAACAGCTGAACAGTAGTCAGGAGTTTTTACTTTCCTAAAAGTTAATTGGACATCCCACCTTTTCCGTCCCTGCAAGTTTCTTTCCTTCTAGTGATATACTTATGCCTAGACGCTCTTCTGGAGTTTCCTAATCCACATCTAACAGTAGGCGTGGTGGATTTATTAAAGTTACTAATGGTTTATTATTGTGTGTGGTTTCAGATACTATGTGCCTTTGCTGCAGTTGTGTGTGGGGTTGCTGCAGAATGCAGAGAAAGAGTTGCTGCAGGACCGACTCTGCTGCATGAAGAGGAGGGGGATGAAGGTGGATGGCTGTCCCACGCTGTTGGAAGCCGTTCTGGCAGATTTGACGTAATGTTGTGACGTGCGGTGGCAAAACATAACCTCTGTAAAGGCACTCAGTGAAGTATACTTACTTGGTAAGGTGTCTACCAAGAGTAAATACTGGAGATGGATGTTTTAATACCTTAACATGTAAGGAAATTAATCACTATTTTTCAAGGATTTTAAAACAAGAGTTTAAACCAGGAGCTTTGAGCCCAATAGTACTACTTAAGAACTCTACAGCTCTACTTTTGTAAAAGCATCACTTTTGTCAATTACTTTATTTATCACCTTTAAGCCCAATAGTACTACTTAAGAACTCTACAGCTCTACTTTTGTAAAAGCATCACTTTTGTCAATTACTTTATTTATCACCTTTAAGCCCAATAGTACTACTTAAGAACTCTACAGCTCTACTTTTATAAAAGCATCACTTTTGTCAATTACTTTATTTATCACCTTTAACACATTAGGCATTCTTACCTGATGGCCTTTTTCTATAGAACAAATAGTCTTTTGACTGCTGTCTTATTGGTGTACCCCCAGAGTATAATTGATTAGCTGAGTCCATATGAGATTATGGCATACCATTTTTGAATGATTTTGGTTTTTGATTTTTGAGATATTTTTGAGCACAAAAATGATTGATGAAATATTTAAATGCAATTTGTTTAGCTGCAATTTCTAAGACAGATTTCTATCAACCCCAACTCCAAGAAAGTCTACAGAGAATAATGTTTGGTCAATTCTTAAATATTTAATGAATTATCCCCTTCTAGGTACCAAAATAACTTTTTGGCACTTATTCTGGGCCTTTTATTCCGCCCTTTTTATTGCATCAGACACCCTTGACACATTCCCTCAATAAACCAAACAAACTAAAAGGTCACTTTTTGTAAAGTTATTTAAGCGAAACTCATTCCTACCCTCTTCATCCTTCTGTAACTTAACTTCTTTTACCAAATCTCTTGACACACTTTAAGTTGTTATGATGGCCCACGCCACTTTAATTTTTTGATCATGAGTGTTTTTATTAGAATAAAACATTTAATGTGCCGAATAGAAATCTAGTAATTTATTTATTAAGTACTAGCTGCTATGCCCGTGCTTCGCAACTGGGTGAAAATTCAGAGTAGAAAAAATTGTAAACAAAACAATGAGACTGTTTAGTTAGATATAATCCTTATAACAGTTGTTTATTTAAATTAATTGAACTAAGAAAAAACACATGATGACATAAAGGAAATAAAACTCTCCTCCATATGAATAACACGGGGACTTGGAAATCCCGTGGGGCAGGGGCCTGAGGACTTTTATAAATGGAAATAAGCCTTTGACACTCCTGGGTACATATATATTTGTGCAAACCTTCAGCAGAATTGGTCCAGTGGTTTTGGCGTGATGGAACAATAGACAGACAGGTAGACACTACCTCATTTTTATAATAGTAGTGATACATGGAGTCCTTTACCTTTATAATACTATTTGAATATCTAATAACCTAAATCCGGTTGTTCTAAAGCCATTTATCCACTATTTATCTGTGGAAGCAGTCAGATTGTGCGCTATAGATCTTTTTGAACAGTGGGAATAAGTTTAATATTACTTCGTTAGTAAATATTCCAAGAATTTTGGAGATTGTTGATTTGTGAGATAGTTAATTTGTTATTGTTAAATTAACCCATTGGCTTACCTGAAATTTTCCACCCGACAAACTGTTCAGTTTCCTAAGAAAAATTACATTAACATAGACTTTTACTAAAACTGTCACTATTGCAACAATTATTGCTCAATTTACTTATTTTTTGTACTAATCTTTAGAGAAATAAATTATCTACAAGAAGAAAATACTTTTGACAGCATTTATCTATGGTAAATATTATATATATATATCATATATACAATATACATATATATATATATATATATATATATATATATATAGTTTATAAAAAACATTAATTTTAAAAGGAGTTACATGTAAAAAATAAAAAAATAATGTTTCAGCCCAACAACTATTATGTATTTGTAGGTTATTTATTTTTTACATGAAAATAAAAAATGTTAGTGATACATTTATATTTGACATAGATGTAACATATTTTTCAAAATCGTATTTTTCCGAAATTTGACCAAGTTTTTCCAAGTATTAACAACAAATTAAAACAACAAATAAATAAAAAATTTAAAAATTAAAAAAAAAATTAAAATGCTATCTCGAGTATACTCGCGGTTGTATGTCCGGGCTACTTTCGGCGGCCACGAGTATACTCGGGGTTGTGAGCCAATGGGTTAATGCCATAATCAAAAGTCTGGTTCTTTGTAGTTGTACATTTCCTGTTTTAAATACTCTTGATATGTGAATTAGTTCCTGTACCAATATAAATCAATTTTTATTTTTTTAGTGAGAAGTTTTAAACATGCACGTTTGATGCTTACAGTTTAAAATACATTTAATTTTATAATTATTTTATAGAATGGTTTATTTTGATGTTTTATTGCATGTATTTTTAATTTGTAATTTGCAGCTTCTTACTTATAGGTTGTTATCACACTGTATTCATCTAACAATATATGTTCGGATCTTTAATTTATTTTAGCTTAAAGAATGGTTGTTATATTTTATTTATGTATAATTACATACTTATAAGACATACATTTATTTTATTAAATTAGTTACCATAGTTAAGGTTATATAGTTTGTTTTCTCTATTTATAAACTATAAAGTTTTTTAAGCCAATATTTGTTATAGCTGAATTATTTTGACGGTGTCCTGCATGAAACTTTGTTGCTTATGTATGAAAGGAAAAAACTGTCCCCCACCACTTCTTATAGTCATATGAAAGGAAGTGAAGTGTTATCTATTCTACTGTTCATACACAGCCTTTGGTAAGAAAGACTTAGTTTTTACTTTTTCCAGTTTAAACCTCTTTTCCCATTTTTCCAAAGCTTCTGCAGTTGCTGAGTAAATTTCAAGTTTGGTTAATATGTTATTCGTTTATAACAGTAATAATAGTTACTGCAACTTAAATTATTCTATCTGTCTCACCAATTCTCGTGTAAATGAATAATATTTGATAAATTATTTTTTAACTAGATGTTACCTGCAGCATTCACCTTGCAAATGATTTATAACAACTATGACAGTTGTGTGTGCTGCATTCTGAGGTTAGCCCTTGGAACTACTACGAATCCAAATCAGCTGTTTGTATTTTCATTAGCTCAAACAAAAATTAATGTCCATAAGGAATAGATGGGAACTTTGAACTTTGAACACCCATGGGGCAAAGCCCTGAAGGATTTTTGCAACTTAAATATGCCTATATATATTACTCAGGACTATCAAGTACCTTTCTGCCAAATTTAAGCTCAATCAGTCCAGTGGTTAGAGCATGGTTGAGCCACAAATATCTAAACATACATACAAACAAACTTACAAATTTATAATATTAGTAGGATTACAGTTACAAATTATCAGATATGGAAAATGAGTAGAATTGGTGGGAGGATAACCCACGCCTCTGATTGGTCGAGAGCCGATCACGTGACATCCCAATCCTCGCCCCATCCAAAATGGAAAGACATTCAAATTTTGGTTTCCCAAGATGGCGGCCCCCATGTGGCAGGTTTCCTAACCTCAGTTTTGTCTATCCTAATGATAGGGAATAAGAAATCTTTGGTAATGCATATTTATACTTATACTATTTACATATATTTATATAAACAAGTCCATCTTCCCCACTATAGCTTTCTTACAAAAAGGTCACTTGAAGATACGTCTGGCACATAATTTACGCAGTTCATGTCCGCACGATAAGAGCACTACAGTGGGGAGTCTCTCCAAGCATACCCTACAGCTTAAAGTCCTTGCAGGGACGGTTTGTTAATCCCCCTTACCACTATCTACATTTATTTCCCATAATATCTTAAAATTGGACACCGCCTTCATAATTCAGTTATTACCTAGTTACATAATTATACACAATTGAGTTATTATAGATTGTGAATAGTGTTTATTATTGTTAGTTTATTGGTGTTTGTTTGTTTGTGTTAATTTGATCTGTTATCTGTTTTGTGAAATATAGTAAGTGTGTAACCCAAATAAAAAAAGCAGACATCAAATTTGTAGGAACAATGGTACATTCGATGGAAAGGGGACTAAGAGTGGCGGCTTGTGAGTAAGGGGGTTTGCAATTTAATAACGTGAAAATTTTTTTAGTGCCTGTAGTTTTTGAGATACACACTGTCTAACATTTGTGCATTGAGCGTATTTTTGTAATTTGGTAATATGGTGTTCTTTGATCAAGTTGTCACACCAAAGACATCAAAATCAGTTACAAATCTAAAACAGTCCTACAGAAACCATAAAGAAAAACTATCCAATATTATAAGCATATATAATTACTGCATGCCATCTTACCCGGTTTCACCCGGGAATAAAATCTGTGGTGTGTGCTGCATTCTGTGGTTACTACTATCATGATCAGCTGTTAATTTCATCAGCTCAAACCAAAGTGAATGTTCATAAGAATAACAATGGATTTGAAACTTTGACTCCCCGTGGGGCAGAGCCCTTTAGGAATTTCTTAAAATCCTTTCTTAGTGGTTACTTACGTTATGGAAAGAGTATAATGTCAAATTTTGTGGTTTAGGTGTTAGAGGTTTGGCCTGGGGATGATTGGCTTATTACATTTACAGAAAAAGATTATAAACAATATTTATATAATTTTTGAAACTCATAATAACGATGGATTTGAATGTATTACTGATTTATTTGGACTCCATCAATTGCTTCTGGTGTTTAAAACTACACAATGTTTCTTTCGGGAGGTAAGGAAACTCCTCCCGTTATCAAGTGAACCCTATACATCTAAATATCAAACACTTACACCAAACTAGTTTAAATTTTTCCCCATTACATTTTATTTACCCAACCAAAAAACTAACACAAATATAATACACTTACACAAAATATATCAAAACAAGAACCAATGAAAAACTGACAATACCTGTTCTGCATCGCTGCCTCTATGCTGACAGTGAAACGGGCCTCTATAATTTTTGCGTCTTCCCAACTAAATATATTATAATTTTCCTAGGCCAATTTCTCCAATTTATATTTCACGGTTTTTGTGTTTCTTTTATGTTTGTTTATGCAAACTTTTGACAGCCTTTTAGGTTTTCCTATATATTAGAGAAACTAAAAGGCCGTTAAAAGTAGGGTTCACTTGATAACATAAGGAGTTTCCTTATCTCCTGAAACATAGTGTTGTTATAAACACAAAGCGATAGGTAAAGTTCAAATAAAATAATAACACATATTTATATATTACTTCGAGTTCTCAAATTATATTTTATCTTTAATTAGTTTGTTAATATATAAAATAAAATATTTTTAATTATATGGCTAATTTATTTTAGCCGTTTTCATGTCATTTTATATATTCCAATTTTGGTATATCCAAAGCTTTAAGATTTCTATTAACAGAGGCTAAACTATAACATGTGGGCTACATGTTTATATTGTATTACATATAACTAATTTACTTATATTAATTTTTTTAAATTCGTTTTAAGGAATCCGTTGCATAATTATGTTTTGGAGTTTAAAACGTTTATTGTATTCTTACATTTCAGCCAAATTAATTTATAAATATTAATCAAAACAATTTGGATTGACTGTTTCATTGAAAGTTTTTTTTACATTCACACCTACTGTAAAGGATTGTTTCTGGGTCCACTGTGCATTGGCAAAACTATCCCCACCTTCCTCCCAACAGGTCCAGAAAACCAATCCCTAATAGTTTTGCCAATATTCCGTTATATTTCTGGATCTTGATTTTGTTATGTTATGGTTGCTAACATGACACCACAGTAGCCTCCCTATTAACCTTTTTTTGTCCATTACTTGTACATGGAAAATTAATCCTGCACTATTTATGCAGTTCATGTTGAATTCAAGCAACTACTTTGAAGGCAGAAATTCCTCTAAAGTTGTGTTTAAAATATGTTAATATTAATAAATATAAATATAAATATATATAAATAAATAAATAAATAAATAAATATAAATAAATACAGTTTAATAATTTAATAAATAAGTAAACAGATATTAAAGACTGAGGGTTAAAGTATGTTGTATAGATGAGTGCAGCTATAGGTTATTTACTACTGCGCTTGAAACTTATGTATGATCATTGTCAAAAAATCTAATGTGACTATTATTGTTTGTTTAATCTGATAAGACAATGAATTTTTTCTGCAGTATTTTTGTAATAAAACCAATATTTGTTTAAGATTTGTTATCTTTTAAGTTTGAATATCAACAATTAAAAAAAGGCTTTTGCAGCAATATTTATTTATTTATTTAGGTTTAATAAATTCTATAATAATTCTAATTCTAATTTCTATAATTCTGATAATAGCACATTGAATTTATTTTGTAATTGATTAAATGGCTTAAATACCTATACTGTTCAAGTGATCATAGTATCCTAAAAGCGCTACTGCAGTTTCGACTCTTCTAATGTCATTGAGTTTTCATCAGGCGAGGTGTCAAGACTGATTCTCGTTCATGTGAATACGTCAGTTTTTAATAACCATTTAAAGACATACAAGCCTACTTTCAATATTTCGGTTGGAGGGGCAAAATGGGTTGTGATCGTGATTATTGTGACTTCATATAGTACAATAATAGTTTCCAAATTATTTTGGGAGCGACTGTCCCCCCCCTTGTTCCCCCCCCCCCTAAATTATGCCTGTGGAAAGACACAACACAAACACACGAAAACACGGACGAACGGACATTGAAACAATGAATGTACATAAAACAAGGATCATATTTGGCCAAAACTGGTAAAATTAATTGATAGTGTGGCAGCAGCGCGACGCCTGCGAAGACTCATCTAGACTCAATTAATTTTACCAGTTTTGGCCAAGTATGTTCCGTGTTTTATGTACATTCGTCGTTTCAGTGTCCGTTTGTACGTTTTCGTGTGTTTGTGTTGTGTCTTTCAATGATTTTTAAAAACTGACACAGAATCAGTCTTGACGCCTCGCCTGATGAAGACTCAATTACATTAGAAGAGTCAAAACTGCAATAGCCCTTTTAGGATACTAGGATCACTTAGAGAGTACAGGTATTTAAACCATTTAATTTTATAAAGTTATTTGGTGGCTTACAACATGAAATTTGTAATTGAATACTTGAATTAGTCAATCATTATTTTTTTTAACTGCATAAGTTTGAGGATGTTTTATGATAATGTTTATTGCACTTTCATACCAACCTGCTATTTCTGTATATTACATGAGCTGATTTACTTAAGACTGATAGTTCAGAATTATATATGTATAGGAAAAAATACGGTTTTAGCGAATTTCCCCTATAGGGAAGAAGCTATTACCGTAGGTCTCATGGTAAGACTTAAGCCCGAGACCATGATAACTTTTTGTTTTGAGGTCCCCAGATGCCAAAAATGCTATTCGTTCAAATTTATATATATGTATATATATGTATATATATATATATATATGTATATATATATATATGTGTCCGTTAACACGATAACTTGGGTAAAAAAAAGGTCCGATTTTGATGAAATTTGGCTCAAATGTGTAAAATGACATTCATGACTTTAAGTTCAAAAACCAGAAAAATCGGATCATGGGAAGGGGGTTTTAAATTTTCCAAAAATAAGTTTTTTGTATTTTCACCCTAAAATTTTTAAATACGGTAACTTAATTTTGGTTTTGACCATAATATAGAGTTTAAAAAACAAATAATATAGTTTTTTGAATTGTTAACCTTGGTTAAGTGGTTGCGGAGAAAATCCCAAAAAAACCTACTCATAAAATCTCCCATGTTAATCTTATGGGAAAACGGTTTTTGGTTTTTCCTCAGTTCATTTTAATGTAAACTTCACATTTGCTTTTACCAATCTGTTCAGCTCCACAAAACAATCATTTTGATGTTTAAATTGTGATTCTACACCCAACCGTTGCAGAGATATTCAAAGTGCTAAACACAGTATGTTGTCCAATGTTATCCTTATGGAGAATAAATAAAATTTGATATCTCGATTATTTATGGATGTATGTTGATGAAACTTGGTATGTGGCTTCATGTAGTATTGGTATATTGATATTTGCACAAAAAATTGATTTTTTGTTGATTATTCCCGTAGCAGCAAACCTGTGTACTCAGCCCCCATGTTATTCTTATGGAGAATAACTAGAATGTTATATAGCGCTTATTTATGATTGAATATTGATGAAACTTGGTATGTGGCTTCGCCTGGTTAAATTCTATTTATATTTGCATAAAAAACAATTGTTTGTGTTCCTTGTTTCAGCAAACCTACGTACTCATTACCAATGTTATTTTAATAGAGAATAATTAAAATCGCTTATATGTGAATATATTTTTATGAAACTTGGTATGCGGCTTTATGTGGTATTAAGACATATATTATGCATTGGAAATTCGCTGAGTACACAGGTTTGCTGCGACAGGGGTATTTTCTTTGTATAAACCATAAAAAAGACTGTACTGGTATAAACCAAAGGAAAGATGTACAGAAACGTGGCTGTACGTTCTTGGTTGCCATGTCTACTTCATAACTACATTTCTTCTAGTTTGTCTTTTGATTGATCAATCAGGTCACTATATTATATTCAGTTGAGCTTTAATTTTTTTAATATACATACTTTTTTAAAATCTGTGTGTTTAATATAATATATTATGTGGTAAAGTTATACTTTAGAATACATACATTTATTGTCAGTTATTTTAATTAACACAGTTAAACTAAGTATCCATTTTAGATGTATTTTATTTTCCACTAACATGTTTTGTCCAAGTACTTAAAGTACATTTTTTTCAACTAAAGGATGCTCAGTTAAATTATGTCAACTATAATGTGGTAGTAGCCCTACTTAGTGAATACAATAACAGTAGTGACAGAGATATATTTATATTATAAAGCATGTATTATTTGTTATGTGTAATTAAAACCCCTTAACAAAGAAATGAAGTTTCTTCCCCCTGCCAGCCATTATATGGTGTTGTAGTCTAAATAAATCAATCAATAACTTTATCTTAGTGACTACATACACGTCCAATGTAAGGGCAAATCCACTTCGCTAGCTTGCTTAGGTTACGTTAGGTTAGGAGGTTTTCTGGCTCTCAATTTGTTTTAAAAATCACAGGAAAAGTAACGTACGGTACATAATTTGGAACGGACGTGAACAGTAGCGGCTCACGTGGGACGTGTACGTAGCCTCTGCCCAAGTTGATTGTCAAAAAATACATTCTCTATCATCCATCAGCACTGCTGGGAAAACAGCTGAAATTGACAATAATAAAAAATGTACTAACCTAAAATAATTTTGTCAGCTTAGGCCTTAGGCATCAAAAGTCAATTATATCATATATATTATATCATATTAATTATATAGGAAATGCGCATGTTATTGCATCACACAGGAACTCCTTTATACTGTAACAGGCTCTGTTAACAATAAAATCTACCATCTTATTCTTAAACAAAAAAGTTATAATAGAACTGAATTTTTGCTAATTAAAAGCTCAATGAGAATGATTCTGCATTCTGCGTAATTGGTCCGAACTGATCACCTTGTGCCATCTTTTATCTTTTATATATCCTCCATCATTAGGACTAATAAGATAATCTTCTGATTATGCAATCAAACTTTTATGTATACGCGAAGTATGCAAACTTCGCGAAGTGTGGTGTACCTTCAACGCCTCGCTTACAAGCGTAATTTCTGCATTTTGGTTGGAAGGGCAAACACGGTCGTGCTCGTGGTTACTGTGTCACTTAATTGTCATATAGGCTCTATTACACCACCTAATATTTTCTCCAAATTATTGAGGGGGAAGGGGGCAATTGCCCGCCCTTGCCACCCAGAATCAATCCTATATGCCACATTAAACGCTAGTGGAGTGACGATATGGTAGCGCCAGAAAGTTTTGGCCAGATTCCAGGTGTCTTCTTTCCTCTCGCCGATGGTAAATTTAATACTGTAATGCTTTGTGTACTTGATAACATAGAATTATTCAAAAGAATATAGCGGATTGTACAGAATAAAGTTCTTCAGAGGGTGTCTTAAAAATATTTTATATTGTTTAAGGTAAATAATTATTACCATAGACTAACTACAGTATAGACATTGCACCTTATGGGCCTTTGCGTAGCACTTTTAATCTGTTTTTTGATTTATTTGGAGATGTAAGTAGGGTTCACTTGATAACGGGAGGAGTTTCCTTACCTCCCGAAACGTAGTGTAGTTTTAAACACTAGAAGCGATAGGTAAAGTCCAAATAAATCAAAAAATAAATTCAAATCCATCGCTATTATGAGTTTCAAAAATACAACTTTTAATCTGGCTCCCGACGTAGTTCAGGGTAGCCCTGGTATGGTAGCGTTGTCATCGTGATGGTAACGTAGTTCACGAAGAGAGACGGAAATAAACGAGCGGTTCCGAAGGCCGCACTGCCACGAAGAGAGACGGAGACGAACGAGTCATTCCGAAGTATTGATGCGCGATCACGAGAGGATTCGGTTGTTGAATGGTTGCGTTTCGAATGTTTCCGATGACGCAATCGAATGGATTTTGATTTCGAAAATTTACTAGCGTTTATTGACTTCCCAATCTATATAATTCTTATTTACTTATTATTAAGTATTATAAACATGATGCATTTCAATTATGATCAGCGAATGCATACTAAATATTCGGTAACATTTCGAATGGCTATAACAATCGAAACGTTTCGAATGGTGCATCTCGCAATCGCGCATCACTGATCACTATTCCGAAGGCCGTGCCGCCATGCCGAACGAACGATAGGTCCTCGGAGAGAGGTGAGAGTGAAAACCTCTGCAACAGTTGGACTTAAGATCACAATTAACCACAAAATTAATTGTTAAGTACTTGAAAAAATGTGCAGTTTTCATTAAAATTAACTGAGAAAAAACTAAGAACCTTTTCCCCATAAGATTAACATGGCAAATGGTAAGAATACGTTTAGTATGAATACTGTAGTTAGTCTATGTTATTACTGTACAAACCTGTTTTCCAGCATAAGAAGTTTGTTTGCCAAAATGACTTTTTCTGAAATATTATAATTCGTATTTATTATAATAAATACGATATAATAAGATATAATTTTTCTTGTATCGTGATTATGTCATCCCTCAGGTTTTTTTTCACCTATAAAACTGGTGAACATCAACAGGCATGAATGTAGGTTTATTTTTATACGTATGATCTACAGTATACATTGTGTCTTTCTTCACAATCAACGAACACGAACCTATTAACAACCAGTGTTGACACTTTTAGGGTAATTACCCTTTTAAGGGTAATTGAGTTTTTAGGGTAAAATCTAGAGTCCCTTTATAATTTAAATTTAGATTTTTGGCAATGTAAACAATGTTCCAGGAATTAAACGTATTATACAAGAGATATAACTAGCATGTACATCCTACATCCTATCATTGATTATACATCCTACGGAAATCTGTATTCAAAATCGATGATCCTATTCAGTATTAGACTAAAAAGATGCTTGTAATTACAAAGAACACGAAGTTCAATTTTCGAACAGATAAAATTGAGTCACATTATGTTATGTGTCCAAAATTAAGCACAACATAATAATATAAAAACCATAAACAATAAAAATATATCGGGTTAATTTGGTTAAATATAGGTTGTTAGATTTGCAGCGCTATTGTAGAAAATATGTTTACTGAAGAAGGTCTCTATTTTTACACATATTTGTATGAAAGAACTAAATTGTATTTTATGCCTGTGTAATCCCCATGGTGAGCCAGGTAAGTGCACATAAAAACATCACAACAAGGCATAACAAGTGTAAATTTGTGTGATGTGGTCTATTTGCAATGAAACCTATTGATCTAATCAATTAGTAATAAGATTACAAACATACTGTATTCTCTGGGCATTATCATTTAGAAAAAATAACATTAACAACTTTGTACAACTGAAATAAGTTTATAAAACAATGAAGCACTCCCAATAACTGTTAATAATTAACATGTTTCAGCAAGTTTCTATTATCGGCGACACCAGCACATCAAGCAAAAAATATTAATACAGAATATTTATTTGAATTGTTTGATACATATTTCGTTTTATGTGTGATGTAGGGCCAAATACGAGTATTAAGTGCTATGTAACCTTACTTTTTATGCCTTAATCATGTTATAAAACCAATCTCGGGTGTGTTTTGAGCTTTTAGAGAAGGAAATCAACTCTTAGGGTAATTTACAAAAGTTTAGGGTAATTTTATCACACGTTTAGGGTAATATTTCATCTACCTGTTGGCAACACTGTTGTTAACACAACAGTGTTGCCAACGGATAGCCTTCAGTTCACAACAGATTGGCAGGTCATTCGGTAACTATCGACTATCGTATTATGAACTATCGATGTGACGGTCGTAGTCGACAAGTCGATTAGCGCCGTCTACATGGATATGTACACCTTTGGGGTTTGGTACACACACAAACACAGTTTAGTCTTAGTCTATAAGACGGGAAAGAAAGAGGACACACTGGCACTGCTCTGCTGTATTAATAATTGTAGGTTATCTTTTGTCTGTGATAAAACGCATCAAGTGATACCAATTAATTAATGTGTTAACAAAAACATTCCTCACCGGCCAACTCTACCTGCCAGTTTAGGGATAGGCCATTAGGTCTTTCTTCAGTATAATTGTCCATATGTAATTCGGAATTACCGTTAGTAACTTAAATAAATAACTTCCAAATCATGGACTAAAAAATTCCATCCTTGTTAGATTTTACAAGTTAACTCTAGCTAGGTTTATTTAAACCATTTTGTTAAATAAGGTAACCTTTGTTCGTAGCACCTCGAAGTGGACGTTTTTGCTCAGAAATATCAATGTGTCTAATTAATTTCAGCGCCTTTTCGAAATTTCTAATTTTATCGTAGGTAATTTATAAACAATATAGCCTACCCCATGGTACTATCGGATGTATTTGTATTAGACCTGTCTAAAAGTCCAATAACAACATCTCATGTTTTAAAATGCTACTGTATACTGGTATAGCAAGCATGCAACCTATTACAACGCCAATACTTGTGCATAATGCTCAATAGAAACGATAGTTAACTTTTTTGTTTGCAGTCATTGAGCAAATATTCCTTTATGAAATTAGCCTCGGTTGATTGTCTGTTCTTGCACAGCAAATTAAATGCATTTGCAATGTAAGTAGACCATATTGTGTTTGCCCTTTTGTATAGGCCTACAAGAATGTTATGCCTACTTATTTACCAATAGGTAAATTAGTAATTGTAATAGTAATCGTGAATTTGGTTACTAAATGGCTCAACTTAACCTTCGCAGTAGGCCGAGTTTGTTTGGTGTGACTAGGCCTACGACAGTTAATATGATATTGTCACATTTTATTTCACATCACTCCTTACTTACCTCTCCAGTTAACTCTCCTTGACATTTTAGGCTTAGGCCTAACTTAATATCTTATCACTTGTCATTGCTAGACTTTTTCGATTGCTGCTGGATACTTTTCAGCTAATTATTATTTCATTTTAACTACGTACTTATTAAAGATGTGTAATTTCATATTAATAATTATTAGGAATTAGGATTATGCTTTGTAGAAAAATAACTTAAGTTATAAAATCTAACTAACTCTTAAATCTAAAATGCATCACACTGTCAGATTTAATTTCGGATCAAGAAGTCTCAGTGTCAGAAAGAAAAATAAGGGGGGAGAGCGATGCCAAAGGAAGAGAAATGACAGGTCAATTTAGGTTATGAGCCAGGGTAGGGACAGGATGGGCTAGGGTGTGTTCCTAACCCAAGGTTAAGTAACTTGTTTCTTGTCCTTATCTTTATTTTCAGTAACTCTTACTTTAAATGGTAGACAAAGTTTACAAATATTTCTTTTAGAGATGCTTCCCTCCAAATTACTCGTAATAAACTTTTAGATAAAATACTATCATAATAGTAAAATATCACAATTGTAACCGTATATATGTTGAAGTGATGAGATGAGACTGCAATGCAGACTCTGTCTCTGTCCAGCCTAAATAATCAGCTGCAGATAACAGTCGATGTATTTCAACAGTCGATGTATTTCATTCGATAGAGAGTGACTAACCGAATGACCTGCCAATCTGTTGTGAACTGAAGGCTATCCACCAAAAATATAACGAAGTGACTGCATACACGTCCAATGTTAGGGCAAATTCACTTCGCTACCGCTTAGGTTAGGTTGGGTTAGGTTACGTTACGTTACGTTATGTTACGTTAGGTTAGGATAGGTTAGGTTATGAGGTTTTCTGGCACTCAATTTGTTTTAAAAATCACAGGAAAAGTAACGCACGGTGCATAATTTGGAACGGACGTGAACAGTAGCGGCTCACGTCGGACGTGTACGTAGCCACTGCCAAAATATAAACATAACCTCATCATCTGGTCTTCTTTTGTTTAAGAAACGTCTGATAAAGCCTGAGATAACGTTTTGTGATATATTTGGCTTATTATATATGATCGCTAAAAATGTGTGTTTGGTTTTGTAAATTAAGTTTGAGATTTCCATGGTGGCTTTTCCTGATATTGACTTTTTCTGTTGTGGGAATTTATTATACGTTATTTCATCATGACAAAAATTCTCCTCCACCTTCACCTTCACCAGTTGATAAAGTATGTAATGTAAGTGCAACTTTGAAAGCCGAAATTGCTGGATATTGGCCGGTTGTTGACAAAATAATTAAAACTTCAACTAGTATTAAAGGAAATTTCCAAGGGAAAACATGGAAGCAACTAGCATACTTTACTGACAAGTTTGGAAATAGAATGACTGGAACTGCCAATCTTGAAAACTCCATAGACTATATGATAAATTTGTTAGAATCCTTTCATCTGGACAATGTACATGGTGAAAGTGTATCAGCTCCACACTGGGTGAGGTAAGTTAGAATTTTCAACCACAGTTTGGCTCAAGTAAATTAGACTGGGTATAAATGCAAAACATTTGTCGGTTTTATAATACCGGTAACTATCAATTTGACACTCCTGATCAAGGACAACCCCCAAATCAAATATTAAAAAGTTCTAGAATTATATTATGTAAGTGAGTGATTCTAGTCATCGCTAGGTAACAGTTATTTATTTTATCATCAATGACGATGCCAATACATAAATTTATGTAAGATGAGTTACGGAATAAATAGCCCTACATTAGAAATTCTTATTAATTATTAAATAATTTAACAATAATAAACAATATGTTAACACAATATAACATCAAACATATTCTACAACAGCACATTACATTATGTTATTCTAACAAACATATTCGACAACAGCATATTACATTATGTTATTCTATGTTGTTAGTTGTTCTATCTAAATGCCCCCCTCCTGGAAAACCCAAAAGTGCCTCTTCTGCCTCCTTAAACATTTCTATGGCGCTAACTGTGTCCCCCCTTATGGACACCCCTGATTTTCCCACAAAAGATAGGTCTATATATTTTTGGTTTTGATTCAGAGTGTAATTATCACCGTATACTAGTAGGCTAGGCCTATTATATGTCTGAGAACTTAACTTATATTATTTATTATTACCCTGTAATAAGTTGTAATGTCGGTGTTTCAAATCAGCAGTAGGCTAGATAGGCTAGCACAATTGCGTCAGAACTTTAATTGAGTAAAATCTAAATTATTTGCTATAGCCTAGCTGATTAGTTCAATATTCCACTCTTGCACATAATAAATCTATATATAAAGATTGGGGTACAGTTCCGCAGACGTCCCTACGATATATTATCGAATGAAAATATTGATCGATTATAAATATCGATATATATAATATCGAATGAAACTATCGATTGATTATAAATATTTATTGGAATTCCGTTGAAATACGATATTTTTAATCGATTGTATATGGTACTAATTAAATGAGAACAGATTTAATTTAAATAACCAAATATATTTAACAGATTTTTAAGGGTTAAAACATGAAACGAATTTAAAATACCCCCGTAGCAGCAAACCTGCGTACTCAGCGAATTTCCAATTGGTATATAAATGTCTTAATAATACATAGAGCCACTTACCAAGTTTCATAAAAATATATTCACAAATAAGCGATATACCGGTATACAATTTTGGTACTTTGGTATTATACGGATGCCACTATTTTCGGAGGTTAAATTTTTACCAGATACAAAGGATAACTACATAATTCGAAAAAACGTACTTTTATTGACTTACTGTACAAATTTTATATCATTCTGATGAGCGGTCTTTGTGTTGTGCCTCCCAAAAGGCAGCGATGTCCGCTAGGATCATGTTGAATGCGTCGCCGCCGCTAGCAGCCACACCCGATCGCCACATATACTCCGCCAAATATACAGCGCGCTGCGGCAGTTATGTTAGGATGGGTTATCATAAAAATACGTACGGTTTCCTCTTCATTTCGAGGTAAATCCCACACCAAAAGAACGTCACTCATTATGAAAACAAATGTAACGTAGTGCACGGCAATAAATCACTCATGACACTGACCCAGATACAGGCGGTGACAGGTGATGCGCGCGCTCCGGTCAACGACCAGACCTTGGCCTATTTGGAGGGGGTTTGGCGGCCGGAAGTATGACTCATCAGGTATCATTCGATTCGTAACGAAACAAGGAAAGTCCTACAATCATTTTTATGATAACCCATCCTAAAATAACTGCCGCAGCGTGCTGTATAAGGGTGGCATCCGTATAATACCAAAGTACCACAATTTTAGTTATTCTCCATAAGAATAACATTGGGGCTGAGTACGCAGGTTTGCTGCAACAAGGAACACAAAAAATGGGTTTTTATGTTAATATCATTATAACTCAACTAGGTGAAGTCATATACCAGATTTTATTAATTTATGTTCATAATTAAGGGAGACATAGCATTTAATTATTATCCATAAGAATAACATCGGGCTGAGTACGCAGGTTTGCTGCTACGGGTGCCTTTGGCAAAAAATAATTTGAGCAAATATCAATAGACCACAACCAGATGAAGCCATATACCAAGTTTCGTCAGTATACGTTCATAAATAAGCGAGATATGAAATTACTCTTTTCCTCCATAAGAATAACATTAGACAACGTACTGTGTTTAGCACTTTCAATATCTCGGTAACCAATTGACGTAGAAAAATGATGAAAATACCAAATTGTGTGTTTTTTAAAGCTGAATCCAATGATAAAAACTAAAATTTGATTTTTTCAAAAATTACATGTAAAGAAATTCAAAAAAAACATTTTTGGGGTACAAAACCCCCCAAAATACCCCTTCGGATGGAGCGATCTGGCTGGTTTTCGAACCTAAAGTCATAAATGTTGCTTTACACGTTTATACCAAATTTCATCAAAATCGGATCATTTTTACGAGAGTTATCGTGCTCAAGCACTCATATATATATATATATATATATATATATATATATATATATATATATATACAGTTTCGAACGAATGGTGTTTTTGGGGTCTGGGGACCTCAAAACGAAAAGTTATCATGGTCCCGGGCCTAGGTCTTACCATGCCGACTACGGTAATAGCTTCTTCCCTATAGGGGAAATTCGCTAAAACAACACATGCTAACGAAACAAAATGTACCCAACAAAACAGATTAAACTTATTTACAAAAACTTATTTACAAACCATACTTAAACTACGAAAATTATCACTTGTAGAGTTCATTTTAGTTCATTTACCAAGGAAAGGAAATAACATTTAAACAAATAAAGTAAACAAATTATATTTCAAAACAGATGATTTAATACGGTATAAATAATGTTGGAAATAGAGATAATAACCAATTCGATCGATAATAAATACCGAAGTCCAATCGATATTTATAATCGATCGATATTTTCATTCCATTATATATCGTAGGGACGTCTGCGGAACTGTACCCAAAGATTGATAAATAAAATAAATAATAAATAAAAGATAACAAATTATTATAGAAACAAATTAGTATCCTACATAAAATGTATTAGGGTACAAACAGAATGGGGGATTATGCTAAAAACCTTATATAAAACTGAATTTTATTAACATTTTTATCAAGATGAAGTTTTTATGAAATTACTGAAGTATGTTGGTAATACTTATGGCAGTAAAACAAACAACCAAAGTAAAAAGGCCCTAAAAATGGCAATAGTAACTTAGTTATAACATTTGAATATTATTTTAAATACAAAAACTTATCTGAAGAACTAATCAATTTCATGTGTACAATTAACAGTCAAAAGTTTTGATTTTTTTAAGTCTCTGTAGACCTCGTGCAGATCTTCATGAAGCCTGGGTGTTATTAGTGAAAGTGGTTTGAACCGGTTTTTTAGGGTGGGGGTGAGCGATTGACAGCTGTTCAAAGTCTATTTCTAAAAATCGCTAGTAAGAATCATCTGTTATGTTCCAAACAAAAAACATTGCAATCACGAAGTGATTGTCATGCGAAGAACATAGGTTCACAATCAGAATTAGAATAATTTGTATTGTCATTTTTCTTTTGCAGAATGGACAAAGTCAAATACAATAGGCCCTAACGTAAATAGATATATTACCGGTACTAAGATCAGTAGTTAAAGTGTACAATGAATAATATTTGATTGGATAAATTATAATTAACAATTTAAATCTACCTCTTGTGTGTAAAAATTCCTTTACAGAATAAAAGGCGTAATTGGTGAGCCATTATAAATTTGGTTCTTGAATGCTTGCACCTCTAACAATCTCAATGCTTCAGGAAGTTTGTTACAGAATTGGAATTATAAGTACTTACTTAGTTCACTTATTTTCTTCCTTGCCACAATCTTGAAGAAAGGGGAGACGTCATCTATTCTTCCCTCAATTAAGGGGGTTGGTGGGCATAAAAAGCACTTTTGGCTCCTAGGTATTTTTATAATCTTACTGTGGGTAAAATTTAAGGAAATTGTAAATTGTTCAGGGAAAAAATGCTACATGAAATGAGATGCGGTACTGCAACCTAATATTAAATTAAAAGTTATATTTTTAGCAACATTTCCATGGAAAATTATCAATTCCAGAATACCTAACAAAATTATTTTGAATATTTTGAAAAAAATCAATTTATGTGAGATCATTGAAGGCAGTTTTACCCGGCAGGTACTTCAGTTTGTTGCTGTGCATACATCAAGATGTGATTTTTAATTGATTTATTCAACAAATTACAATTTTTATAGCTTTTAAATTACCAGCTGCAAAAGCCAAACATGGTTTGCCAGCTGCTTACTGTTGAATAGGAAAATAGATTGCAAGTTGTACTATCTTCACTCAGTGTTGTTGTGTATCTCCCCATATTATTATATTATTATCGATTATTATATATTATTATCTCCCCATATTATCACCATCAATCACTACACTTGTTTCACTAAACTTGCTCTGCTATTTTCAAGATTATAAACTATACTTTTATATTGAAATAACACCTCCACCTTACTTCCTTATTTACTTTTTCTTACTTATTTACTATTCACACTTGTAATATATACTGTTCTCTGTTATTAAATACATAGATATCTACTTATTTCTATTGAGTTTTGTTCTTGTATTGCTAGCCTAAATATTCTGTGGGTTGGACCTTCTAGTTTCTAAGGTGACATAATAAACAGGATGGCTACTTCTGCTGGAAATAAAGACTAGCTGTTAAAATAACAAAATCACACATTTATTTCACAAAATTTACATTCCACAACGTTTACAAATTCTCAGGGGACTAACAAATATATAGTACAAAAAGTGGGGATAAAGTATGATTTTGATTTATGAAATATTACTGTTTACAATCCATACTTATTTAATAGGTCAGCAGGTTTTTTTGACAATCACTCCTCCTAAACTACTGAACCGATTTTTATGTTTTTGGTGTCATAGGAAAGAGCATATCGTGAAGTTGTGCAGGAAACATTTTTTATAGAGAAATAATTTGTGAGTGAGGCCCTGGGGCCCCTTAAAGTTGAGTTTTTTCCTATAAGCGTTGGCTTTGGAATGGTAACACTATATGTATACAGGAATGTCAATATAATATTACGTTGTGATCGCGACTGGCTACTAGTTATATTAAAATGTCCTTGGCTTAACTCTTACGGTGAGAATAAAGTTTCTTTGGTCTCAGGGCGTTTAGGAGGATTCATGGTGGCGACTCTCTCTCTTACTAGATTTTTGGTAAGATTTTAAAAACTGATTTTCTTTATTGTTAAAATTTGAATCTGATTATATGACTGTAAGTTTTAATATATAATTTAGTCTGATGCTCAAAGAATTGAAGTTGGCTTGGCGTCACCAAACATAACGGCGGCCATGATTTTGAATTTCACTGATGCTACAAAATTTGATTAAATAAGTTCTCTTATTATTGAATTTGGATTAAAATTGTCTATTTCACGAATGTTTTTGAACTGGATCAGTAGTTAAGGCTGCTCGATCCACCCTAACTCTGATGTAATTTAGTCTGTATGCTCAAGATAAGTTTGGGTTTGGTTTACCAGAGCTGCTTCATTAGTGAATTTCCTTTGGAAAGTGAACTATTAGCATGACCCGCACGGTGAAACTTAAGCCCGGGACCACCATAGAAGTTCCTAACGTGACCCCCTGAACACGTTTTGGGGGGTTGTTCAAAATTTATATATATAGACATTTTTATATAGGTATATATATATGTGTGTGTGTGTGTGTGTGTGTGTGTGTGTGTGTGTGTGTGTGTGTGTTTGCACTCTGGCGGTCAAATTTTTTGTCCGATTAACTTAAAATTTGGTAGGGACGTTTCTTTCTGTAATCAGTTGGACAAGTTCGTTGGGCAAAACAATCGGAAAACTCCAAACCCCTTTTTTGGGATTAATCTTTCAAATTTCGAGTTTTTGTGCTCAAAAAGGGTCAGAAGAGTCATGTATGTAAAATTAATGCATCTAATAAGATGGGAATTAGTGAGGCGAAAGTTTTAAGCCCTCTCTCGTCATTCTAGCATAAATAATTACCGAGTTATTAAAGAAAATGTGTTTCGACCAAACACAGTACGTTGTCTTATGGGGGGTTTACACTAGAAAAGCCTGCTACTCCTTTGTTAGAGTACTTTTATCATCCCCAGCACCTCACGCCTACTTTCAAGCCTGATTGGACCTTCTCCTAACATTATAATGTGCAAAATTTTATTCCCAGCTTTGCAGGTAAATGAAACCAGGAGCATCAGAACAGCCAAAAAATCAATGTTTTCAGATTTCAATAAAAATTGGAATACATGTATTTTTTTACATTGATTTTGAGTTTTAACCCATTGGCTCACAACCCCGAGTATACTCGTGGCCGCCGAAAGTAGCCCGGACGTGCAACCCCGAGTATACTCGGGATAGCACTTTTTATAAAAAAAAAAAAAAAAAAAAAAAAAAAAAAAAAAAAAAAAGATTTTTATTTTAAAATTTTTTTTTTTTGTTTATTTGTTGTTTTAACTTGTTTTCATATTTTGTTTGAATGTATTTTTTATGCATATGCCCATCCTTGGGGAAACTTAGTCAAATTTAGGAAAAATATGATTTTGGAAAATATTTTATAACTAAGTCAAATATAAATGTATCACTAACATTTTTTATTTTCACGTAAAAAAATAAATAACCCACAAGTACATAATAGTTGTTGGGCTGAAACATTTTTTTTTGTTATTTACATGTAACTCCTTTTAAAATTTATGTTTTTTATAAACTATATATATATATATGATATATATATATAATATTTACCATACATAAATGCTGTCAAAAGTATCTTCTTCTTGTAGATAATTTATTTCTCTAAAGGTTAGTGCAAAAATTAAGTAAATTGAGCAATAATTGTTGCTATAGTGACAGTTTTAGTAAAAGTCTACATTTATGTAATTTTTCTTAGGAAACTGAACGGCTTGTCAGGTGGCAAATTTCAGGTAAGCCAATGGGTTAAAAGTTTTTATATGGAAATTCACTTCCCTCACGTCAGCGTGCTGCGTGCGAACTCGTTTCTTCACTAAAACCATTTCTTATTGGCCTACTAACAAACAAAAAAGGATAATCTAAATGGTTTTAGCTTTTCTCCTATTAAAAAGATTGGACTTTTAGTGTCCAATGCACTTATTTAAAGGGAATTTAATTAATTTTGAGGGTTCAAGGCTAACTTCTAGCATCTGACACCTAGGCCAGTTATTTTAGAAGAGAGAGAGATGAGGTCATCACCCATCCAACAATACACTCACAGGTGATCTCCTTTCTTGAGGCTTCCAGCACACTTGACACTTTCACTTTAAATTTCCACTGAGATTTCTATATACAGTTTTAGCTTGGTAATATTAAATTTAAGATCAGATTTAATTTATATTTGTGTTTGAAGTAGTTTACACTATTATTAGACAAGGTTAGACTATAAAACATTTTACATGATATGATTGGCATATATATTATATGAATAGGCTTATAAGGATAGTTTTATATACACATGAAAATTATTTATGGGCCTAATTGTGTTCTCATGAGGGCACATTAACCTTTTATATAGGCCTATTCAGGGTTTATACCTCGTTACATATTATTTCTATAGGCCTACTTAACTATTTGTTATTAAATGTTTGTCAACATAATTTGTGAACTGTTGCAATATTCATGGTGTTTTTTGTATACAATTTGTTTATAAATATTAAAATATGAATTATGCATCTTAACTATTTTAATGTAACATATCAACTAATGAATATATTACAAGCAATAATACAAATAGTGTAACAAATATTTAAAAAACCAGTCACAGGAAAAGAAAACAAGAAAATACAAATAACTTATATTACTAACCTTTCCAACTTATAACAAACTAAAAATCAGTACTATAATTCCCATTTGTCTGTGGCTCCCAAGCTATGAAAATATATTTTTTAGGGGTAGGCTAGTCGAGGTGGTTGAGGTGGTGGTTTTTCAAGAAAAAACAACCTTATTTGAGTTACGGCAGTTTAAAGTTTTATGTTTTTTGGCCATTTTAGCATAAGTGAAGCCCGGAGTATTCAGCTGTGGATTTATATTCCTACAAGCTTTGTTCCTGAAACAGCTGATTATTTCCTGCGGTCGCGATAGCGGCCGTTAATACTAGTATATTTATAAATTGCAATAACAACCATAACAATTATAAAATTTGTTATTAATAACAATAACAAATAAACATAGCCTATATACAATTTCTAACCTCTTATGGGGGATGTTTTACGTTTTTTCTCGTTTGCTGGTAACTTTTTAGAAATACTGCTATTTTTCTCGAGTCCCTGGAATCAAGATCTTAAATGTGAGCCTTCTCCTATCATCCTGCGTTTTGACAAACTTCCACAATTTTGACTTACAGAATTATACATAAAGATGGTATAGGATATTGACATGTGGTTTGCTAAAATCAGAGAATAAAACCTTTGAATGAAGATCACATATATAGTGGTCATATCCATAATGAATAATACCCCCGTAGCAGCAAACCTGCGTACTTAGCGAATTTCCAATGCATATATATTTATCTTAATACCACATAAAGCTACATACCAAGTTTCATCAATATACATTCATAAATAAACGATTTATGACATTTTAATTATTCTCCATAAGAATAACATGGCGGCTGAGTATGCAGGTTTGCTGAAGCAAGGAACACAAAAAATGGGGTTTTATGCTAATATCAATGTAACTCAACTAGGTGAAGTCACATACCAAATTTAATTTATTTATTTTCATAATTAAGGGAGATAACACGTTACTTACTCTCCATAAGAATAACATGGGGCTGAGTACGCAGGTTTGCTGCTACGGGAGCCTTTGGTAAAAAATTTTTTTTGAGCAAATATCAATGGTCCACAACCAGATGAAGCCGTATACCAAGTTTCGTCAGTATATGTTCATAAATAAGCGAGATATAAAATTTTTATTTTCCTCCATAAGAATAACATTAGACAACGTACTGTGTTTACCACTTTCAATATCTCGGTAACCAATTGACATAGAGAAATGATCAAAATACCAAATTGTGTGTTTTTTTAAGCTGAATCCAATGGGAAAAACTAAAATTTGATTATTTCCAAAATTATATGTAAAAAATTCAAAAAACCCATTTTTTGGGTACAAAACCCCTCAAAATACCCCTTAGGAGAAAGCGATCTGGCTGGTTTTCGAACTTAAAGTCATAAATGCTGCTTTACACGTTTATACCAAATTTCATCAAAATCGGATAATTTTTACGAGAGTTATCGTGCTTACGGACAAACACACACACACACATATATATATATATATATATATATATATACAGTTTCAAACGAATGGTGTTTTTGGGGTCTGGGGACCTCAAAACGAAAAGTTATCATGGTCCCGGGCCTAGGTCTTACCATGCCGACTACGGTAATAGCTTCTTCCCTATAGGGGAAATTCGCTAAAAGGTACATTGAGCTATGATAACAACTGTTGTGACCTCAAACACGCTTGTTAGTGTAGGGGACATGGTGAAAAACTACTCGGAGTCATTTAAACAAACTGATTGATCTTTCCCTAGCAAAGCTCGGCCCATGGGTACTACTTAAAACTACATAACTATAACTTTGAGAGTTTGCTGAATGAGTATCAACAACTTTTATGATTCTATTTTTTTTATTAGAAAATTTCCCGTAGAGGAAAGAAGCTATTACCATAGGTGGCATGGTAAGACTTAAGCCCAAGACCATGATAACTTTTAATTTTGAGGTTCCCAGATGCCAAAAAAATTTGTTAAAATTTGTATTTATGCATATATTATATATATATATATTTCCATACACACGATAACTCGTAAAAAAAAGGTCTGATCTTAATGAAATTTGGCACAAATTAAATGTGTAAAGTACCATTTATTTGAACGAGTTCGAAAACCAGACGAATCGCACCATCGAAAGAGGGATTTTGGGGGGGGTTTGTACCCCGAAAATGGGTGTTTTGGGGGTTTTATTTGTAATTTTTGTTTTAATCGGATTTAAATTTTCACCATTGCATTCAGCTTAAAATACAAACAATTTTATATTTTGATCATTGCTCTATGTCAATTGGTTACTGAGATATTGAAAGTGCTAAACACAGTATGTTGCCTAGTGTTATTCTTATGGAGAATAATTGAAATGTTACATCGTTTATTTATGAATGTATATGGTTGAAACTTGGTATGTGACTTCACATAGATGAGTTCTATTGATATGCATAACAACTCATTATTTTGTGTTCCTCCAATGAATACTTAATACGTTTAAATATTCATTGGTTCCTCGTTGCAGCAAAGCTGCGTACTCATTTCCAATGATATTCTTATGGAAAATAATTAATATTTTACATATCGCTTAATTCTTAATATATTTCTTATGAATTCTGGTAAGTGGCTTAATGTGTTATTATGACATATATATTCATTGGAAATTCGCTGAGTTTGCAGGTTTGCTGCAACAGGGGTATTTTAATCTCCATAAGCCCAATGTTCACTTTTTACTTCTCATAGTAGTATTTTACATTATTTGATTTTTCCTGGGGTGGGACATGTTTAGAACTTATTAGCGAATTTCCCCTATAGGGAAGAAGCTAACACCGTAGGTCTCTTAGGGCAAGCGGGGGAGGTTAAAGTTTCTTTAACCCGACCCAATAGCAGAGAGCAGAAGCTCGCGATTGTCTCTCTGTCAGAACGCGGAGCGAATGAACTCCTGAAAACAGCGAGGGTAAAGGTGGGCTGGGTCAATGCCAGGATTCGTCGGAGGGTGGAAGTAACCAAGTGCTTCAAGTGTTTTGGTTACGGCCATCTTCAGGCCGATTGCAAAGGCCCGGACCGACGGGCCATGAATCTGTGCCTGAAGTGCGGTGGGAGTGGCCACAAGCTTGCTTGGGACGCTTGCACTGCAACGGCCAAGTGCTGACCAGTACGCTGCCCTGGTTTCACAGCATGCAGACACTGAACACCTTCCCAGAGCAAGAGCATGCCTCATTTTTCGTCAGGATCTTGCCAGTGCCACAGCCAGTCATAAAAAGTAATGAGAGTCCTCCAAGGAAATATTCAGCACTGTAGGGTAGCGAACGATCTTCTGTCTCAGATAGTCCTGGAAAAAAAGATCGATCTGCTTATTATTAGTGAGCAGTAGCGTGACAGGGATGGATCCAATTGGTACCCGGACGCGGTCGAGACTGCTGCCATTTGGATCCCGAATACAAATGTATTTGTCAGAAGTCACGTTAGGGCGAACGGTCTCGTTTGGGTGACTACCACCGAAGCAAATTTTGTTAGCTGCTACTTCTCACCCAACGAGAACGTGGCAGAGTTCGAGGACCGTCTGGACAGACTCGAGGACCTTCTTCGCTCCCTCAGTGGAACCCTGATCGTAGCCGGCGATTTCAATGCTAAGGCTATAGATTGGGGTATGCCAAGAACAGAACCCGAGAGGACAGAACATTTTGGAGATGGCGGCAAGGATTGGACTGGCTGTTGCGAACGTGGGGGACTCGTCCACCTTCAGGCGACCAGGTTATGGACAAACCATACCGGATGTGACATTCACGTCGGAAAACGTTTCGAGACGGATCGCAGACTGGAGAGTGATCGAAGACTATACTGGCTCCGATCACCAGTACATCACCTTCAGTCTTGCTACAAACAGCTTTGTACCAAGGAACCTTAATTGGATGCCAGGCTGGAACGTTTGGAGACTCGATTCAGTGTTGTTGTCCTCGGCAATTGACGAGGGGAAGACTACTGTTTTGGAATCTTCGGGAACCACGCGGGAGATCGTGGAGACTACAATGAGGCTCATCGAGCGCGTAGTTGTGATGCTGCCATGCCCTGGAAAGTGCAACCAAGAAGAAACCAAAGATCGGCATACTGGTGGACGGAGGACATTGCTGTGCGGCGGAGAGAGTGCCTTAAACTCAGACGAAAGGTCACCCGCAGTAGGAGAAGGGGTGGCGTGGTGCCTGAAACACTCATGCAAGAGTTCAGGGGTGCCAGTCAAGAACTGAAGCACGCTATCTCCACGAGTAAAGCCTCCAAATGGAATGTTGGAGGCAATCGTCGATGCTTTGTTTCTGGCCCACCAGATCAGGCCGCAAGAAGAGGCTGCTGTGGTTCCCGAACAAATACCTTTGTTCAGCGAACAAGAACTGTCAAGTGACATTGGCTCTTTGCGCTGCCGAAAGGCTCCTGGTCCTGTTGGAATTCCAACGGAAGTGCTAAAGGTAGTAGGTCTGGATTTTCCAGGCCTGCTGCTAAGCATGTACAACCGCTGCTTGTTGGAAGGCTTGTTTCCTCTGCGATGGAAAGTTCAACGCCTCGTGTTGATCGGCAAAGGTAAAGGAGATCCCGAAACCCCGTCTGCATACAGACCTCTGTGTATGCTAGACACGGCAGGGAAGCTTTTTGAGCGACTCCTGAAGCCAAGGCTCACACAGGCAGTAGAAGCGGCAGGTAGACTTTCCGATCGTCAGTACGGCTTTCGAGCGGGCCGATCAACGATTGGAGCTGTCGGTGAAGTGATCAGGACTTTTGAGGCTGTTCAGCAGGTGAACCACAGATCACGGAGGCTAGTCATGTTGGCTACGCTGGATGTGAAAAATGCGCTCAACTCAGCCAGGTGGGCTGACATGCTGGGCGCATTGAAGACGGATTTTGTAATTCCCTCATATCTGT
This sequence comes from Allygus modestus, assembly GCA_963675035.1. Taxonomy (NCBI): domain Eukaryota; kingdom Metazoa; phylum Arthropoda; class Insecta; order Hemiptera; family Cicadellidae; genus Allygus; species Allygus modestus. The sequence continues at coordinate 118,586,416 of OY776112.1, forward strand.
TAAGGATGCTGCAGAGCTACTTACAGGATCGGAAGTTGGTTTTCAACACGCCGGATGGACCGTGGCGGAGAGATGTAATAGCAGGTGCTGCTCAGGGCTCGATTCTTGGACCGGACCTCTGGAACATCGCCTACGATGGGATCCTCCGAATGGAAATGCCTCGGGAGACTTTCCTCGTCGGTTATGCGGACAATATCGCTGTAATTATAACCGCGAGGGATGTTGATGAGCTACAGAGGCTGTTGACCTTGGCCATGGGCCAAGTGACAAGGTGGATGGGTGACCACGGCCTGTCCTTGGCGACGGAGAAGACCGAGATCGTGCTTCTCACCAGACGGAGGATCAATCCCATTGTACAGCTCGCGGTCGACCGGGAAGTTATTGTCACTAAACCCGTTGTCAAGAACCTGGGTATGAGACTGGATGTTCGGCTCACATTCCGGAACCAGATCACTTTTGCGACGGAGAAAGCTGAAAATATTGTGGCCAACTTGAGCAGATTAATGGAGAATGTCGGCGGACCGATTGGTAGCAAGCGGCGGGTGCTGGTGTCTGTGGTTCACTCCGTTCTTCTTTTCGGGTGTGAGACATGGGCAGAGGCCCTCCGGAAAAAACTACTGAGGGGGAAGATGGCAGCGGTCCAGAGGAGAGGCGCTCTTCGGATCGCTTCGGCGTACCGCACAGTGTCGGAGCCAGCTGTCCTCGTAGTTGCTGGGGTGATTCCCATCGATCTTCTTGCTTTCGAGCGGAAGCGGATTTTCGATGGGAACGGTGCTTTGAGCCGTGCCGAAGCCCGAGAACGCACTATGGAGGATTGGCGAAATCGCTGGGAGGGGGACGGACAAGGAAGATGGACGGCGAGACTCATTGGGGATCTCCGGGAGAGGGTAGAGCAGGGGCACGGGAACTGACATTCCGGGCTCGCTGACTTTTCCATCTTGTGGAGGTAGGCCCCGAAACAACTCTGTCCAGTGAGGAGCGGACACGGTTGTTTCGGGGCCTACCTCCACAAGATGGAAAAGTCAGCGAGCCCGGAATGTCAGTACGGTGAATCCGACTACGATGATGTCCTGCACACCTTCTTCTGTTGCGTGAGGTGGGAAGAGGACAGAAGAGCCCTCGTAACGGCCGTCGGCCCGAATTCGCCGGACACACTCGTTCGTCGGATGTTGTCCAGTCCCAAATCATGGAACTCTGTTTCTGCATTCTTCAGGAGGGTGCTGAGAGAAAAGAGAACAGAACAGCTGTGATGCACCGACGCAGCTAAACCCGGTGGGGCATCGCGGTTGAAATGCCATTTTTGGCGTACGAAGGCACCCTCTTGAAGTATTGCGAACAAATTTCCGAGAGGGCTTCCATTGCCTGGACCGATAGGTTTTTAGTGGGTGAGAGTCCTACACACCGGGGTAAACACCAGACCCTGACGGTGCATAATGCATTTTCCTATCGTACAAAAAATAAACGGTATCAGGAAACTGACACATACTTTCTCCCTTTTAGCCCAACTTTAATGAATAAATTACTTTTTATTTACTAAATATAGAATACAAAGCACAGTCGAATGTACAGAAAATCTTGTAAACAAGTTGTTTTAAAAGACAACCACCCAAATCCCTGCTTTGGAGGCACTACAGAATCCATTGCTACACTCGTGGTTTTAAGAGGGGAAATGCCCCCTATTCCCCCCCCAGGGATATTAAGGGGCAACATATTTCGAATTACCCCTGTTGGTCAATGCTAAATTGACAAGCATATCAAGTTTGAATGAAATTGATCAGTAAATAAGAGAGAAATAGTAATTTTTGTATTCCCCATAAGTACAACATTGGACAACGTACTGCGTTTACCGCTAAATGAAAATTTCAAATTTCTCCGAAACCAGCAATCCTAGAATAGTAATTCAAAATACTAAATTGTTTAGTTTTTTGAGCTCTTTTTAATGGTGAATAGTAATATTTGTTTATATTTATGTCTTTTTATGAAAATTCCAAAAAACTGAATTTTGGGTGTTTTAAGTCCTGTAATTTCTGAACCCGAATTTTTACAGGAATGCGGGTGGTGTCATTTTGTTGTAAAACTGAATTTCTACAAGCGACTAAAGTTTAATCAAAATCGTTAGAGCCGTTTTTGAGAAATTTGGATTTTTCATGTTTTTCAGCGGTTTTGGGGGGATAATTACCCTTAAAAATCAAAAATTCAAAAAAATGAAAAAAACGCCTGGGGATATCGTGGATTAGTACCTACATACCAAATTTCATAAAAATCGGCCCATTGGTTAGGGCTCTAGCTCTGTACACATCCACACACACACACACACACACACACACACACACACACACACACACACACACACACACACACATACATGTATTCGCTCAATTGTGGAAAACACCCAATTGTAGCATCTTTAAGACGAAAGATACTGCGTTATCGACAATACTGTGGACAGTATGTTCCACAACTCACTTTCCCGATACACACCGATTTTTGCCCTTACACACTAGAAAACAATTGTAGCAACGTGCCACAATCGTGCAAACTCCAACTTTGGTGTGTACTCCCTACCACGTCACCCCAGCGCTGTTGCCAGTTCGTGTCGGTGCGGCGGCGCGCGGCGCAGCGGCCAGCTTGGTGACTGGGTAACTTGCCTCCACTCCGTGATCTTTGTTGGCTCAGATGTTCGTTTTTAATGCTCTATTGATGCTTTTTGATAATTGGGCTGCATGTTGTATATCATAATATATTGTTGAAATCACTGTATGTTAAATTATCTCTGATTTAAAATAGAAACCCATTTTTACGTAAATTAAACAGTAGGCCCTAAAACTAGTTAATATAGTATGGTATATATTATATTATTTGATAACTAAAATCATTGTAGAACTTTTATATTGTTATTAGTATTCGGTACTTATTTTAGCGAATTTCCCCTATAGGAAAGAAGTTACTACCGAAGTCGGCATGGTAAGATCTAGGCCGGGGACCATGATAACTTTTCGTTTTGAGGTTCCCAGATACCAAAAAAATCGTTTGTTCTAAAATATATTTATGTGTGTACGTGGGTACGATAATTCTAAAAAAATTGTCCGATTTTTACGAAATTTGATACGAACATTAAAAGCAACATTTATGACTTTAAGTTTGAAAACCAGAAAGATCGCTCCATCCAAAGGGGTATTTGGGGAGGGAGGAGATTTGTACCCCATAAATGTTTTTTTTAGTTTTTTATACATAACATTTTAGTTTTGACTATTTAATTCAGCTTAAAAAAAACAAATTGCTATTTTGATAATTTTTCACAAAAGCAGTTTTGTTACAGATAGTTCTCGTAGCAGCAAACCTGCGTACTCAGCCCCCATGTTATTGTTATGGAGAATCAGTCAAATTTTCTCTCCCTTAATTATTAACATAAATTAATAAAACTTGCTGTGTGACTTTACCTAGTTGAGCTATATTAATATTTGTATAAAAACCCCTTGTTTGTGTTCCTTGTTTCAGCAAACTTGCGTATAAATGTTATAAATCGCTTATTTATGAATGCATATTGATGAAATTTTTTATGTGACTTTATGTAGTATTAAGACACATATATATATGCATTTGTAATTCGCTGAGTTTCCAGGTTTGGTACGACGGGGGTTTGCTACGACATCCATTTATATGATATGGATGTATTGATATACATAAGGTGCATTTAAATGCTAAAATATTTTCAATCATGAGTAATGAGCGTAAAATTTGAATATAATTCAATAATTGTAAGTAAATAGTGAAACTAGTTTGTTGATTGGTTATCTGATCGCTTTGAGATACCAAAACAAGTTTATAATTCTCATGCCAATAAACAAAGGTGCAAAATGTGTTTACACCGAATGGTACGGATTTGGAAAAAAAATTTCCTCATACTTGATCAAACATTATTAAAAAATATCAAATTAAAACAGATTTGATTAACTTTGGAAACTCTGATCAAGCAAGCTAAACAAGTCAGTTTAATCAAACTTGATCGACTGTCTTGATCAGGCCTGATAAAATGTGTCCCGATCTAACCTTAGGGGATCTAACCCCAGGCATTGTTAAACTCCCCATGTTATTCTAACTGTATAATAGAAATCAATTAAATTGGATATGTAAACGGATGTCAATAAAAAAAAAACAGTACAAAACAGGATAACTACGGGATTTTGATTTTGTTTTCGCCTTTAGGGCGCTCTGCCTCACGGGTGATCATGGGATGAGCATGGTCCCCAAGCTAAACTTATGGATATTAATGTTTACTCAACTGTTTAAGCTAAAACTTGTTAGTTGATTAGTAGTTGCTATTATTACTGACATAAACCTTCCAAATATCTAAAAAAAATCTCTTAGGCAAATTCCCATTGCCTTTGAAGATTAGTTATTACTGAGGCCATTGAGATGACATATTGGGAGGGAGGTAAGTAGTACAGTTATGAATGACATATAATTACTCACAATTTAAGTACTCTTTAGGGCTCCGTCCCACTGGTTTAAGAGTTCTCAAATTAGGAACTACTGAACCAATTGGGTTGCAATTCTGGAGGGAGATTGGTGTTAGAATAATCATACTCACACAAATCCGCTCATGACCTAAGTGCCCTTTTGGGCTCCGCCACACTAGCTTTGGAAATTATCAAATTAAGGATTACTGAACCAATTGAGCTGAAACTTGGGACTGAGATAGAACTGATACATACAAACTGACTCATTCTAAAACTAATTCATTGTAATTAATTCATTGTTGGTGATGGCGAGGTCATGTTATTTCAGGAGTTATTGCAGACATTTTCAATCACTTACTAGTAAATGAAAATTAGGAACTGTAAAAACGAGTTAGAAATTAAGTATGTTTCCTGATTCAATTTATTTAGTTTAGACGCGACTATGTTCGTGTCCTTGAATTGTCCTCCAATCCACATACTGTTATGTCCATGCTATTTTACTATATGAAATTGAATCTATGTTCCCTATGGACTATTAAGCCACTCAACTGAATTTAATGACATTTTCATTATTAATGTAGCATTGGGTCGGGATGGTTCCTGGAAAGATTATTAAAAATTTAATAAAAAATATAATACAACAAGCATTTTTTGTAAATCTCATAAGAAATACAGCAGCGTACGCCAGTTACCACTAGTCAATAATAAAATAGCTAACATGAAATGAAAGCCAAATAAAACTCGAAAGTGAAATAAAAATAACATTAACTAAACTAAAGAGAACGTGAGAATCTAATCAATAATTATCTCCTACCAGTGGCTGTCAGTCAAAGCAGAGCCTAAAACGGTGGGTCTTGATGACTGAACTGTAGCACACATGTACTTTACTGACCACACAAAATAATCAGTATTTCTTTCAAGTTTGTTGGAAGAAATTTCCATAGTGCTTCACCCTATCGATTGTCAAATTTTAAAAGTTATTCTTACGGACATTCATGTTAATTGACTACTTAATAGCGTAAGAAATATTACATCTTTGGAGTTGTTCATTATGTTAACGATAGAATACAGCACAGCATACACCTGTTCATGTGCCTAGTTCTTTGATAATCTTAATTTTAAATGAAAATAACTGATGGATAGAGAAGTTCACATCTTGTAGCCTTGAAAGCTATTGTTTAATAAACTAGTAGCCCGTCGCGGCTTCGCTCGCGATCACAGTACAGTGTTATGTTTTAGATGTCAGTTCCATTTGTTAAAGCACCTGGAGGACCCAGGTTTGTTCGAAAAGCCAGTCAGTTTGTTAAAAATGCCTAGAGTACTTATATTCACGATTCCTCTCCAAGGCGTGCGTATTTGCTTTGCTTATTGCGTATTGCTCGTTTCTTTTCATTTTGGGCATGTCCGTTTTATATTAAATCTTCAGTTTGAATAGTGCTCACAATTTATAAATAACCTAATCATGTATATTTAAAGTTATGTACTCATTGGTTCTGATCTCTATTCCCACAAAAACCACATGATACTTTACCAAGTGATTGTTATTTTTACAATTGAATGGTTGATTTTGAACAGCTGGTATGATTCTTTTATTTTTTTTTACAAATCTTAACCATAACTCCAATGTTAGTTTTTTTAATATATTTCTATACAATACTATATTTTTCTATGGATGAGATCTAATTAGAACACATTTATTAACCCATAAATTTTATAGTTTTAACATTTGGTAAAGATATTTTGGAGCAGGAGTAGGCAAAGGTTTTATTCTGATATATTAACTATTCTCCTAACAAATATATGTTCAATCGGTTTAGTTAACTACTTACATTAGTGATGAATAAATTACAATTTTAAAAGCCGACAGAGCAGATAAGTCCCAAAGGGCATACAGTAGAAATCCAATTATCCGAACCCCAATTATCCGAATATCCAATTATCCGAATCGATTTTGAGTGAAATAATAGAAATATAAAAATCAAGAAAATAACAGCGGGAGCGTGTGTAGCGATAATGTGCCGTGAGCGCTAAAATAAAAGCCTGCGCTGTTACCTTCCGGACGATATTTTCGCAGGGAACAATGAGTCATACCCCCTTCCCGCCCTGCTCATCATCAGTCGCTACTGTTCTTTCACCGAGATTATCATTCGAAATGAGTACAAAACGTAAACGTGTGTTGTCCTTTCGCTAAGTGATAAACTCACTTTGCTCGAGATGTTCAAGTGAAATAACCAACATTGAACAGTGAAATACGTACAGTATATAGGCCTATTGAAAAGAGCAAATGTATATACTGTATTCAATTTAACTCCTGTAATTTAATTTTTATAACGTATATTCTTGATACAGTTCGCTCACTTTCTGTTCACTACATTTATAATAACTTTGTCGATAAAATTCTGATTTTTTATGTATGGTGATGTTTTTTGCTTAATTCCCGAGGTATACCTGATTATCCGAATTTCTGCATATCCGAATTGGTCCGATCCCCAATTAATTCGGATAATTGGAGTTCTACTGTACTGGATGAAATTATAGGCCTGTTTCTGACTAAAGTGCATTGCCTGCTGTCTTTCTACAAAATATACGCTCAATCGGTCTAGTAAGTACATAATTAACATGGAAATGTTGAAGGCTGTTAGGGCCTAGCCTCATTGGAACGGGAATTAGCCTAATCTTTTTTGGGATGAACCCGTCTTCTTCCAAATATCTGCTCAATAACTCCTGTAGTTTGTTAAACTTATTGAAAGTGGGCTTAAAAACATAAAATATTCGATATTATAATCACAATGGCTACTTAGACAAACTGAGCTTTAATAAATACCATGTAAAGCTTACGTGTTCTGTATAGCCAATGATTTATTACCATGCCGTTATTTTAAATGATTTAGTGTACCTATGTAGAGTAGTAAAATATCCATTCTTGTTTTCTTCATTCCGTGATAAAATATAATTAGCTGACTAAATGCTGATTATAACAAATACGGTGCAAGCTGTAGTGAAATATTAAGTAACCTGTACCCCTAGGATCGACTTTGTAGCAGTGCCGGTCAAAGGGGCGTAACCCTAATTACTTACCATGATTTAAAACAGCCAAAAGAGATTCCTCCTCTACACGAAAACAGGCAAGTTATTTAATTTCATTGAGTAAATTTTTTTGTGAAGCGCAGAAAAAATCTGGCTTATAAACTGACAGACGGATAAACAAATGTTTAAAACAAATTAAATATCTCCGTAGCATACAACATTTCACTGCTCAAAACGATGTAGAAAAATAACCTATTTAATTTATATAGATAAATTAATTCCTTACTTGTATAATCGGGTTTTCTAATAACCTGTCCATAATGTACTAACAGCTGCAATTCAAATAAAAATATTCCTCATGTTAATCTTATGGGATAAAAACGAACTATGAAAGCTCGTGGGGCGAAGCCCCGTGGTCGAGAGTGTATGGAAACCCTACAAGACACATCTAGAGAGTAAGAGCTTTCGATTAATACGAAATATGTATATGAAATAATATTTTTAAGGGTTGGAAATCGCCTAAAAAAAGTCAAGATATTCTTTTAATAATATAGATTATTGAATGTAGAAATTATATATCTTTAGCGGAACACATGTCTGATGAAATATTTGCTTTATATAGGTTAAAACTAGTGGCTTGAAGGGGCAATAGCCCCTAACCTTGCTCCAAGTAGGAACACATGTCAGATTGTAAACAAAGTAGACACTCAATCACATGTGTTATTGTAAACAAAGCAGACGATTTAAATTCCCATAATTTTCTTATGGAGGGTGTTTTACATTATAATTTATCTTTTGCTCCTAAATGTTTGAAAATACAGCTGTTTTTCCCGAGTCCCTGGGATCAAGACCTTTAATTTGAACCGTCTCCCATCATCCTTCGATTTTCCAAATTCCCACAATTTTGACGTAAAATATTTCGCATACAGAATTATATATAACTAGGCTTATCGCCGTTGGAGGCTTCGCCCCCAAACCCCCTTTCGGAGTTTGCTTCGGTCACTTGCATTCCTCAGTCAACTCAAGTTTAAATCAAACTCGTAGTTCATTAACCAAAGAAAAACTACAAAACAATGACCTTTGGTGAGCACCTACACCGGCGCTCCCGTATCGTTTCGGTATCGAAACATTTTATCAACCGGCTGCTTGTTCGTTTTATCGAATGAACTCCCGATTACGATGGTTGTTTCGAGGTGTATAAAAGCAAAAAAAGTACTCACTCAATCATAGTCAATCGGATATAAATAAAAAGTTGTGGTTACAATGTTAAATTGGAGTTCTACAAATGGATTTACGTGTAAAAGATAACAACAAATTAGACTTCAGTTCACGACAAAATGATAGTAACCTAACCTAACCTAACTCCACAGAGCGCTGTACGGTAGCTGATCGTTGAGCAACATAATTAGAAATAAATGAATTTGTAAAAACAAAATAAAGTCAAATAAACATAAATTGCAGACCTCAAAAAGTAAGCATCAAAAGTAGGATTCAAACCCGTGACCACTGATCTTGAATCATCTGACAACATATCCACTGGGCTATTGGGCTAAATTCATTCCATAGAACCGGTAGAATCGGTTTGATTACATTTTCCATTCTCGCAACAAACGATATTCGCGATACTGAACCTCCTGTGTAATGTGCTTACCATATTTTGTAACAGCTGATTTATATACACCTCATGTGAGCAAATTAGTATCGCCTACACTACTAAATAAATCAGCTATTGTTTATTTAAATCAGCTGATACAAACATGTGGTATTAGCCAAAGGTAGTGTTCTTTCATTTAAACAGCTTTCCAAAACTGTACACATTTAAATGGGCCAAAATACTCAAAATTCCTCCTTCTATGATAAATTGCGGCTAAACAGATGATCGGATCTTAAATCTGACGAAATATCGTTAGTTGGAAATTAAATTGTATACAACTTTTGTATTTAACATTTTTTTCCATCTCTTACCGTTTCCGTACAAAACGCGCTCAAAGTGGAAAGATTGAAAAAGTGGAATTTTCCCCGCCCCATAAATGCCTTAAAAACTCAAAAACGTTAACCTTTAGCAAAATTTCTGTCAGTTTCTCGTCAAGAGCTTTAACTCAAGTATGATGTTGAGGGAGGTTAGATTACGGGAAGTGCCTCATAGTTTATGTCAGTGAATGAGTGAACCCGTCTAGTTTTATATATTATAATATTTATATATAAAGACTAGTTTATTTTAATGACGAGGATGATATGTACTCTATGTGCAGAGTGATTCAGTGGCGTAACTTATTAATTTCAACCAGGGAGGTTTATTGTATAACTGGAGGTAACACTGCTTAACGATTTTGGTCAAAAACGCGAGCCGGTGATTTTGTCAGGTTGGTACACTCGGTGAGGTAAATGTATCCGTTCTTTGAACTATCCTCATTGGTTGTTTTATTCCAATAAGTGAATCTACTCATGAAAATCATTGGAATAAAAGTAATAAGAGTTGAAGTAAATTCATATTTTCGTTTGATTTATGTATCTAATCTTTCCGTGAAACATAATGTATTATGAGGAAATAAACAAATACAAGTATATTGTGTTTAAAATCATGGATAGGTACGTGTTTGATTCACTTTGTCGACTCGTCCGATTTCAGCGAGTATAGTTCTTTGCTTCACCAAAATTTGGAAAGAACGGCTCGCAGGTTTGTTCATCAGTGTTACCTCCAGATATACAATAAACCACCCTCATTTCAACCTTAGGTGCGCTGAAGCGAATTAAAGGTTTCAGTCAGAGCGCTCCGAGTAATAATTTATTTATTTGTTAGGACTTTATTCTTCGGATGGCAGCTTGTGTCATAAATAACTCATGCTCCACTGAAAAAAATCAAGATTTTGATCAACAGCGTACTTAGATAAATAACTTCTAATAATTCATGCCTCAACTATAACTTGGCTTTTAATGCTTAGGGAGTAGAGAACAAAATTGATTAAAAAATGAATTTTAAGTAGACAAGTTTGAGTTAGCCAATTCCCTTTTGTATATATATATATATATATATATATATGTGAAATAGTATATACCTATATGTAAAATAAAAACAAATAAAGTATAATAATTGTTTTGTAAAACACAGGTGATGTTTGCAAAATCCTGCAACAAAGATAGTAAATAATTATGCCCCAATTAATTGCAATAATATCGTTCTATTAAAACAAATCTTTCAGTTTACTGTTGTGTAGCCTGACATACATAATTAGGGTGATACAACAGTAAAGTAATATGACAAAAAAAACAACATAAGCAGAGTCTTCTAACAGTAAAAACCAACCAGCAACGGACGCCGCGAACATGAAATAACGTAGCGGCAACACCGCACGACCTTGCCACTAGTTATACGCTGCTCCGCTAGGATCGCTAGTGAACGATAAGCCGGTGAAATGCCACAATCCAGCGAATTTCGGTGTTTCTTACACACATGATGGAAACTCAAAAGTGGCAACTTGAGTTAGTTTGACTTATTTTGACATTTTAACTTCAAAATTATCGATAAAAATTGTAGCATCGTGTGTAAGATGCCACAATTGGATCACGATGCCACAGTGTGGTTGTGTGCATGTCCATGATGCTACAATTGAGTAAATACAAACACACACGGACACACACACACACACACACACACACACACACACACACACACACACACACACACACACACACACACACACACACACACACAGACAGACATCACGTAAAAACCACTTTTTTGGGTTCAGGGAGCACCAAAACGAATAGTTCCACTAACAACTCAAATTCGAAAATTTTGACGAAAACAATACTTTCTCCATATACTATGTATAGAGGGAGAAAGTAAAAAAACACCGTAGGTCTCATGGTAAGACTTAAGCCCGAGACCATGATAACTTTTTGTTTTGTGGTCCCCAGATGCCAAAAACAACATTTGTTCAAATTTGTATACATGTGCGTACATGTGTGTGTATATATATATATATATATATGAGTGTGTGTGTGTGTGTCTGTAAGCACGATAACTCTCGTAAAAAAGGTCCGATCTTAATGAAATTGGTGCAAATGTGTAAAGTACCATTTATTTGAACGAGTTCGAAAACCAGACAAATTGCACTATCCAAAGGGGGGTTTGAGGGGGTTTATTTAAATCAAATTTAATTTATACCATTGAATTCAGCTTAAAAAAACAACAGTTTGGTATTTTGATCATTGCTCTACGTCAATTGGGTGGTGTCTCGTTCGGTCCAAGTGTCATTGGGTCCAAAACTACATTACCTGTTCATTGGGTCCAAAATAATAATTTTCTCCTGTTCGTTCGGTCCAAAACTAAATAATTATAGTTTCATTCGGTCCAAAATAGAGGCTGTGTCGTTGGGTCCAAAAGTAAAGGAAAACTGAAAACATAGTTATCCAATTCAATTTTGGACCGAATGAACAGACGAAGTACTTAATGTTATTACAAAATTTGTGTGCATTCGATCCAAAATATTTCAACTGTTTCATTGGGTCCAAAACTAATAAAATATACTTGTGCCTTTCGGTCCAAATATCTGTCTGTGTTGTTGGGTCCATAAGTACAGTAACGGTATATGGTAATAGACCTCCGCCAAGTCACTGGTGCCAGAGTGATGCAACATGACGGGCCTTTGTGTAAGCGGATTGCGTTGTATATATTGAAGGTAATGTTATGGTATGGTCATCTATCAGAAGGCAACTATGTAAATTGAAATGAACTTATGTCATAATATTTTGTAATTAGGTAAAAAGTAACACTAATGCAACATTTGTATTAGGCCTAATACTAAAGGACACAATTGTAATAAGTAAATGTATTTAGATAAATTAAATTAATTTAATAATTCCATAACGTTTTAACAAGATTAATGTTATTGTTTTCCGTATCGCGTTCAATGATATATTGTTTTTAACTATTGAAGTGTTACACTATTTAATATTTATTTCTGTAATCATGATCTTGTATATTGTAAAAAAACTTTGCTTGCTCGAAATCCGTTAAAATTTCTTATTTGTATTTAATTTGTTGATTATGTGCATCTTAACATTATTTTATTCAACATTATAAAATCACCCTTATAAGGTTAAAATAATACAACAATAAAATTGTTAGTTAAATACTTATTGTTAAGTTTAAACCTATGCCTATATTTAGTATTTAAATATTCATAACACTAATAGAAATAATTTATTTATTCATTCATCAACGGTTACACCATTTTACATTTGTTAAACAGAAAAGAAAAACAATATGTAGCTAAAAAATACTCACAAAACAAATAAACAATAATGTCCAAGCTAATCTGTGATCCTAGTGTGAACCCATGCTTAATTTGTATGTTAATCACTAACTATATAGATACAACCATTAATTTGCAATTTATCAACAATATGGTAAATAATTGTTTGTTTTAAATTGTATTGTTAAGAAGGCTACATACTAATCACTATTACTATCATTCTATCAATTCTATAGCATGTTACCCCGAAACAAAATGTTCCGATTAGCAATCAAGGATAAGATATTGGAAAACCTTCAAAAATGATTTTGACAAACGCCAAACGTGCTTATATTACATAATATTACATAATCTGCCTTTAGGAAGTATTTTAATGTTAACATAAAATGATCGCAACCTGACATCAGGAGCTCTAGGAGTCAAGATTTTGCACACGAAAATCGTATTTATTTCGAACGAATATTTAGTTGTTTAACTGAACACTCAGTCCTCGTCTAACATACGAAGAGGTCGGACGTTCTGTTGCCTTTGGCATGCACGTTGTTGATTAAGTATGCTTTAGTTTGGACGTAGTGGTTTATTGCGCTAATATTACTTTTATGTAGTCTTGTAAGTTTTTAACCGTATAATATATTTTACAGTTTTTATTAATTTTTATATATCTTTACTTGTTCTGGTCAGTGGCATCATTTTTATAAATTTATTGGTTTACCACTTCTCTTAAGTGCATTATATATTTCTTTCTATATTTTTTTTGGGGAAATGGAATTTGTTTCAAAGACGGACGCCAAAAGAAAAGGTAAACATTTTACCACGTCAATGATGGTTATTTTTTTAAAGTGAGTGATAGTAATGGCACAGCAGTATATCTGAAGTGCCACGAGAAGAATTGCCGTTCTCGCGCAACTATGCCGCTTGCGCCGTGTGACAGGACTGTTATAAGTTTTGTTGTAACGGACATGATCACGAGCCTGACCACGGATACAGCGAGCTGATGCAGCTGAGACATAGGATTAGGCAAAGGTGCCAAGAAAGTGGTATGGATCCAAAAATCATTTTTGAAGAGGGATGTCTTCAGTAAGTAAAAGTTTAGCATGTTTGTTATATTTTTACTGTAGCTTATTATTTCTAAAGTAATGATTTTTCATGTTTAACGTTAATAAGTTATAACATTGTAATGAAGCTTTACTCAGTGTTTATTCTGGAAATACCAACAAATGAATTTATATTAAAATCAATACGTAAAATATTTAATAACATATTCTATATGCCTAGAATGAAAAATAAATTACGGGATCCCGGGATTGGATTCCCTACTGATAGCGCTCTGTATAGTGAAACTCCATTTAAAATAGCTTTCTTCTAGATAACAATGTACAAGCGAGTCCAGTAGCTTGAACCCGAGCAATTATTTTTCTTTTTAGATTACCTAGCTCATATACAGTGTATAATGTTAATTATAATGTAATAATGTATAATGTAATTCCGTGTGACGAGGTCCCGTGGGACAGAGCCCTGAGCAAATGTCTTAACGGCAATAGGCGTACTAGCTCATATACAGTGGATAATGTTATGATAATTCCGTGTGACTTGAGGTCCCGTGGGGCAGAGCCCTGAGCAAATGTTTTAACGGCAATAGGCGTACTAGCTCATATACAGTGTATAATGTTATGATAATACCGTGTGACTTGAGGTCCCGTGGGGCAGAGCCCTGAGCAAATGTTTTAATGGCAATAGGCGTACTAGCTCATATACAGTGTATAATGTTATGATAATTCCTTGTGACTTGAGGTCCCGTGGGGCAGAGCCCTGAGCAAATGTCTTAAAAGCAATAGGCGTAGAACACTCCTGCGTACATAGACTATATTTGTGCAAAAACTTCAGCAGAATTAGTAAAATATAATATTATTGAAAATATAGAATGTGGCATATTATCAATGACAGGTAATGGAACAATTCAAATGTGATACAGGTACCTAATCCCACTTATAAGTTTATTACAGCATGACATTGAATTATTTTTTCCTCTTTTTAGCGAATTTCCCCTATAGGGAAGAAGCTATTACCGTAGGTCTCATGGTAAGACTTAAGCCCGAGACCATGATAACTTTTCATTTTGAGGTCCCCAGATGCCAAAAACACCATTCGTTCAAATTTTTATATATGTATATATATATATATATATATATATATATATATATATATATATATATATATATATATATATATATATATATATATATATATATATATATATATATATGTCCGTAAGCACGATTACTCTCGTAAAAAAGGTCCGATCTTAATGAAATTTGGTACAAACGTGTAAAGTACCATTTATTTGAACGAGTTCGAAAACCAGACGAATCGCACCATCCAAAGGGGGGTTTTGTACCCCAAAAATGGGTTTTTTGGGGTTTCCGCATGTAATTTTTATTTAAATCAAATTTTAATTTTGACCATTGAATTCAGCATAAAAATCATACAATTTGGTATCTTGATCATTGCTCTACGTCAATTGGTTACTGAGATATTGAAAGTGCTAAACACAGTACGTTGTCTAATGTTATTCTTATGGAGGAAAAGAAAAAATGTATATCTCGCTTATTTATGAAAATAAACTGACAAAATTTGGTATATGGCTTCATCTGGTTGTGGTTTATTGTTGTTTGCACAAAAAACAATTTTTTGCCAATAGTTCCTGTAGCAGCAAACCTAGGTACTCGGTCCCCATGTTATTCTTATGGAAAATAATTCAAATGTTATAAATCGCTTATTTATGAATGTATATAGATGAAACTTGGTATATGACTTCACTTAGCTGAGTTCTATTGATATTTGCATAAAACCCCATTATTTTGTGTTCCTTGTAGCAGCAAACCTGCGTACTCTTCCCCAATGTTATTCTTATGGAGAATAATTCATATTTTAAATATCGCTTGTTTGTGAATATATTTCTTATGAATCTTGTTAAGTGGCTTAATGTGTTATGTTATATACCCATTGGAAATTCGCTGAGTATGCAGGTTTGCTGCGACGGGGGTATTATAAGCATACCTGATTTTTTGTGTGATAATATGGAAAAAAAGACCAATGAAGCATATCAAGTGTTGTTGAGATTCCGAAGCCTTATAGCACCGCAGTTGAAGCCAGATGACATATTGACCGACTTTGAAAGAGCGCTTCAGGAAGCTTTAAGGGACCAATTCCCCAACTCCCACATGCTAGGGTGTTTTTTCCACTCCTCGAACATAAGTAAAATTTTTCATATACTGACAGTTTTGTGGATTAGGTAGGAGAACAAATCTAAAACCAGTCCTGTTAGACAAAGCATAAAATGCATTTTGTTACAAATACTTGAGTTCCTGTTAAGGGGTACCTATGTAACCAATATTGATTCAAGTACTAGTAATATTTGATAAGAAAAGTGTTAAAATCCCAAGTATTGAAGAATCAAACGCTTATAACTTGAGAGTGCCTCGTGCTATTCAAATTCCAATACTATTTTTAACATATTACACCAAATATTTTTTATTACATTGGTCCACAAATTAATGTTAAAATTCAAAAAAATCAAGTAATCAAAATGTAGTGTTATTTTCGCGGGATACTAAAGAACATATGGCTATTTAGATTCTAAGATGTTGAGGCCCAATGTTGTTAATGGCCCAACTGAAAAGTAAGTTAAGGCATGGAGTATTACACATGTGCATTCTTATTTATTATTATTATTTTTTATTTTATTTATATAAGCAACGTAGAAATTTATCAGGATCATATTTTTATATTTTTTAATCATTTAGTTATGATTGCTTATAATTGTACGATATAAATAAAATGCCATATTTAGCTTATTTATGAATATGCTTTGATGAAAGTTGGTAAGTGGCTTCATGACTTAGTGAAGTACCATTTGAAATTCACTGAGTATGCAGGTATACTGCAACGGGGGTATTTCTATGTTGGGTTGGAGAATATATCCCAATATTACTACTAGTTACACTATTTTTTCCCGTTGTTATTTGACAAAAATATGTAGTTTATTGCAATGCAGAAGTAAGGTAATTTAATGAAGTAGTAATTAAATTCAAATCTGATGTACAGTATATCAATGCCCAATTTAGACATTTATAACACAGTTGTTTGTCGTTCAGGCAATGTGGAGGAAGGCAAGGAGCCTCGGGCTGAGCCAGGCCATGAATGCCAATCCCGCCATCAAACGAGATGTGAAGATGACGATGGCGTTGGCTCTGCTACCGGGGAACCGTGTGGCAGAGGGCCTCATTGCAATACAAATAAATACAAATACAAAATATCTTTATTGCCTTTAGGTATATGATGAATACAATTGGCCAAGTCAAAATTACAGTGGTGAACACAAAGTCGAATGAAGAAAAGACATACCATACTAAAGCTAATCCTATACTTTGAGTAAGGTTTGCTTGCTTGCGACACGGATCTCAAAAACGGCTCCAACGATTTACTTCAAATGTTTGAAATAACTAATTTCTGGGATAAAAATAAGTTCTAGACAAGTCTCATCCCCAGGAAAATCAAATAATGTAAACAAACTAAAATGAAAAGTAAAAAAAAAATAGCATTGGGCTTATGGAGTTTCAAATAAAAACAAAAGAATTGTAACAGCTGTTCATAATCAACCAGGGAACTGTCAAAGTAATACTCATGTTGTATTTGATTATTAACATGTGGTTTCCTGAGAGCAGAGATTAAAAGATTTGAGTGAAGATTACATAAATAGAGTAGTAAAATAAATCAAAGGACATTGAGCTATAAATAATAACTGAAGTGGCCTTAAAAATGTAGAAAAGAGGCAAATGAGTTGTACAAATCTGATTATCAGTAAGGGGAAGTGGTGAAATATTACTCCGAGTCATCTAAACAAACTGACTGGCCTTCCCCCGAGCAAAGCTCGGCCCCCAGGTACTTACTACATTAACTTACAAGTAGAAAACAAAATTAAAAATTTAAAAATATATGTTGTGCAGGTTGGTACAGTGACATGGTATACAATTAGTAAACAAAACAAATTAAAACTTTGACAAATCACAACGCAAGGGCGGTTCCAGGACTGTTTTACGGAAGGGACCATATTGCTTAAGGTTAAAGTTACTTTCGGTCTTAAGAGTCTGGTGTTAATGAGCTCATTGAAAAAATGCAATAATTACTGCTGTAATTGATGTTCAAATTTTATTGAGAGCAGAACCCAAAGTAAGGAGAAGCCCATTGGCCTACCCCGGGAATTATTTTATATTTTATGAAGCAAATATAAAACATCATAATATACTATTTAAAAAATATAGCATATTGTTATTTATATGAATCGAATTTAAAGTTTGCATGAGGTCTAAGCAGTAAGACAATAAATAAAAACTAAGAAGTTGTAAACTGGATAGTTGAAAGAAAAAATATTGTTGAAGAAACAAGTTTTATTAATATAGCTTACAATAAAATAACAGATAACTATAAGAACTGCCAAATTTTGTCTATACGTCTTTATAAAACAGTCAAGTCGTCTGGCACCCTTTCTCGCAAATATTTCAATGATTTGTTCTGTGTTCACTTCAAGGTCTCTGTGAACGTGAAGCAAGCAAAAACCCGCGAGCCGTGTTTCTCCAATTCTTGCCCTTACCCAAGTCTTAACTCTTCTTTAATGTTGAGAAGGTTAAGCCTACCAACCTAGAAAAAATTTTAACCACCCTTTTACGACCCTCCGTTGTATCATCATTAATAATATAAATTCTGGTCCTTTATATAAATTTTGGTGTTGTCTATCAAGTATCAGGAGAGAATATATTTTAAATTGGTTCTTTACTTTGTTTATTTCACGAACGATGAGTTACATCATAAACAAACAAATTCATTTTTGCTAGTCCTTGTCTAATTAGTTTAACGTAGGAAATTTTGTTTCCATTTCAGCGGGATTCGGTACAAATCCCTTTGTATAATTAAAATTTTTGATCGGTTTTGCACTTATTCATTTTACATATTTTCTTTGGCAGTCCTTTGAAATTGCTAACAGAATATGACTCTGTTACCGTTGGCAACATTTTAATCGTGATCAAACATTGGAGTTACTCATAACATCGGTACTCTTATGCCACTCTGACCATGTTATAACAAATTATAATTGCAATGAATGTATTAACATTTGTAATAACTTTTACAGGGATTATATTGCAAGTAAAATATGTATTGTAAGATATTATTTGTAAATCAAATCTTTGTTCATCCTCTTACGTGAAGAATGAGCGTACGCCTGCAGTTATTTTTACAATGTCCAGTGCATGTTGCAATGCTTGACAACTAATAAATATTTCTTGCTTATCAACAGATTACAAAATATCAAAATATAACTATTATTAAAATGGCATAGCCATACAGATTAATGTTCTGAAAGATATAGGCCTATTTACTGCCAAAGAAATTAAAAATAAGTCATCAATCAATGTTCTCTATAAGATACAAATTGAGGCTCAACGAACAAAATAATTTCCTAAATTTCCCAACTTCCTAAATTTTTGTATGCATCTGTGGTGCACCTCTATTAATATGTATGGCAATGGTACTGTTGAGTTGAGTGTTGGTTGGTGTTGCATTATTATGAGTCCAGTTCAAACCCAAATCATTCATGAATCAGTAATCTGACTTATAGAACAGAATCAAAGGAACAAGAGTCGCTCATTTTTGGCGCATGCGCAAAGGCTAGTCCTTGTTCCTGCGACGAAAGGGTCGTGACGGGCGAGAGAGAGAGGAGAATTTCAAGATGGAGGAATCGACACTGCCAGTGTTGCCAGTAATCTTTGTCAATACATTAGTGATTCTGATACGATTGAGTCCTGGCATTGAGCCTTAGCTAAATACTTTGTTGCTTGCAAAATGCCTTTTTGATGGTTTGTTTTCATAGAAAATGATCGCTAGTTCACAAAAGTTGTATAAGTATACTTAATTTCAGTTAGAAAAAACATATTTTCCAAAATCTTGGGGGGGGGGCATGGCCCCCACGGACCCTTCTCTGGAACCACCCTTGTCATAACAACTGCAGTAACCTTTCGTTGTCTACAAACTTGCTCGGATTCGTGCACCAGGACAACTTCAGCTTTATTTAATACTTAAACTAAAATATTATTATTACCTTGAGTTATGATGATTATAAATTCCATAAGCCCGATATTATCTTTTTAACAAAATCGCTGGAGAAGTTTTTGAGATCAGAATTTCTCGGAAGCAAACCTTACTCATATTAGAGTACAGGATTAAAACATTTTAGTTACTGAAATAAATTAAAATATAAGATATTAAAGGT
Source organism: Allygus modestus (assembly GCA_963675035.1). Taxonomy (NCBI): domain Eukaryota; kingdom Metazoa; phylum Arthropoda; class Insecta; order Hemiptera; family Cicadellidae; genus Allygus; species Allygus modestus. The sequence goes on from OY776112.1 coordinate 118,606,485, forward strand.
GCTCTGTATACCCAATACCTCTACTGGGTCGCGGCCCTGGGACCCTCGTGGGTGCGAGTGCGGGCGTTGGGGATTTTGAGACTCGTTGGTCAGGTAGCAACCTGTATAAAAAGGGTACTTCTGGATATTAGGGTTTTTGAGACTTGGGGATTTTGAGTCTATTCCGTAAACGCTGTTTGACTGTCGACGCAGCGACAGTAAACACCCCAGCGGATGTGTTATGTGTCGCTATAGCGACACATAACACCTAGAGGGTTAAACTAGCTGCCATTGTTCCTGGTTTCCCCCGGGAATACGACAGTTGTGTGTGCTGCATTCTGTGGTTGACCCGTGGAACTACTACGAATCATAATGAGCTGATAGAATTTTCATCAGCTCAAACCAAAGTGAATGTCCATAAGAATAACACAGTGTTGGAACTTTGAAGCCCTACAGGGCATAGCCCTATGGGAATTTCTTAAAATCCCTTCTTAGTGGGTGCCTATGCTATAAGAAGAGTCTACATGCAAAATTTCGTGCTTCTAGGTGCAATGGTTCGGCCGGGCCGTTGATCGGAATTTTGTATTTATAGATATAGAGAAGATAGATATTTAAATGCATAAACTCCAAGTTAAATTATGGAAAATTCGTAATTAGTTAGTCTATTTAAATTATTAGATTCTATAGTAAGGGGACGGTGCTTCTTGAAATAAATGTTTAACATTTCTATATTTCATCTATTTCAGATGGTGTCATAGTTCATTCTGTGGGGACAACAATTCAAAATTAGCATTATAATTAAAGCTATTTTTCAAAACTTATGGAAAATAAAAATAAAAACAATAACACTCCCATCATTACATGAGAAAAACTGTCAAACAAAATTAAAATGAACATTATTCTCATATTTATACCAACAGTTAAGTATAACAGTTTTTCTTTAGGTAACTTATTATATTGTAACACTTTCTAAACTACAAGGTTTTTAATAGATCAGACCGATGCCGTTCCCGCAAGAGGAAGGGGTCGTGGACGGGGACGAGGAAGGGGTTGGGGTAGAGGTAGAGGCTGAAGAGGTCGTGGGCATGCACGTTTGTATCATTTCCATTACTAATACTATTGCACTAATAACATAACAGTCGATATAGGCTGGTTTGTACACCATTTTCAGGTACTAAGATTTATTTTAAAATTTTACAGGTCATGGGTTATTTATTACTTAGGCACAATCAAATTTTATAAAATTTAAAATTTAGTTGCAAAACATTTGTTGAAAATGAAAAATACACTTTGTAGAGTTATTTAAACATTAATTTGTATATATATATATATATATATTTAAAGCAAAATTTAAATTTGTCAGTATGTAAAACTCAGTGTTCATAAAAACGTTAATTTTTTAGTCAACATTGTGAGAGTTTAGCAAATTGCAGGAGGGGACAGCTCACTTACACTACAGATTGTTGGCACAACGGACCTATTTAATAATATTTAATTTAATATTAGGTCAATTTACACTACAGCTTGTTGATACTATTACCCTCCGTTATATTTAATTTTAGCAAGGTAAGCCTGCTTGTCCTATCCATATTTTCCTATTTTATTATTTAGATAGGGTCATAGTGCCAACGAGCTATACAGCAAATGAACCTCTTTTTTTGTTTAGTTATTTTAGAAGGGTCATTGTATCAACGACCTTTAGTGGAAATGAACCCTAACCTTGTAGGATGATGGGAGACAGCTTAAATTAAAGGTTTTGTTCCCAGGGACTCAGGAAAAATATCAGTATTTCTAAAAAGTTACCATCAAACGATAAATAATGTAATACCTCTGTTGCAGCAAACCTGCATACTCAGCGAATTTCCAATGCATGTACATGTTTCTCACTACCTCATAAAGCCACCCACCAAGTTTCATAGAAATACACAAATAAATAAGTGATATACAGCATTTTATTTATCCTCTATAAAAATAACATTGAAAGCTGTGTACGCAGGTTTGCTGCCACAAGGAACACAAAATATGTGTTTTTATGCATTTATCAATATAACTCAACCAAGTGAAGCTACATACCAAGTTTTAATAATTTATGTTCATAACTAAGGGAGATATAAATCTTTACTTATTCTCCATAAGTACGGTACTAGGTATACGCTCCTATGTCCCGTAATAGGATGAAGCGAGGATTTGTAATACCACCATAATAGGCAGTATAGGTGCCGGATTAATTAATTAATAAAAGTAACTTACCTAACCTCACCTAGGCCCACATTAATTCTTCGACCAGCCTACCACATTCCTGTTTATTGTTGAATCTAGTAGGCCTATATTAGGTGAAGAACCAAAATTTATTCACCCTGAAAAATAACTACTTACCACGTAAACATTCCTCTCAGAATAGTCATTGTGTAAACAATTAGTCTTTGAATTCTGTATTGTTAATCTGAAGTGGATATAAATAGGCTAGAGGCAATAGGCATATATTTGAATAAGTCTTTAAAGACCACTTACTTCTGGCCTACCAATGCACAACTTCAGTCAATGTCACTTTTGAGAATCAGGCAATAATTATGGGTCAAATTATTGCCAGGGAAAAGCTAGTACAGTCTCCAGTAAGACCTAGGCCAAATGTGAAAGTATTCTCATTGGTTGAAATCTAAACAAACATTATCATATTTGTAACATGTCACAGATTAATTGACTACAAGTAACTTACCAAACCTCACCTAGGCCTACATTAATACTTCAACTGGTCTACACATCCCAGTGTTTTGTAGCGTCTAGTAAATTAGGCGAATAAACAAAATTTACACACCCTGAAAAAGAACTACTTACAACATATAAACATACCTCTCAGAATAACCATTGTTTAAAATTTGTCTTTGAATAGAGTTAAGTTTAAGAGAATACAATAGGGGTAAACCCAGGGCTCTGAGGGGTGAGATATTTCCGGCTCAGAGCCCTGGGGTTACCATAGTAGGCTATGGGCAAAAATTTGAGTAAGTCTTTAAAGCCCACTTATTTTGAACCTACTAAGGCAAAACTGTAGACAATGTTACTTTCAAGAATCTGCCATTGCCTTCCTTATTATCAAACATTAATGTAATGTAAAAATCGCAAATTAATATAGCTATGAAACTATGTTAGGATAACACGAACCTATGACTGTTTTTAAGACATTATACGATATATGAGTTGAAAAACAAAATTTGAGTTTTGCCAAAAGCCAAAATATTATTTGAATACATGACATGACAGCTGATTTAAACAAAATAATTGTTATGAAAAACAAGAACAACTAATGGTGTTTTTCCAATGGCACCAAACACTTCCAATTTAACCAAAATTACTGACACTACGATTTTTGAAGACAATAAATAGAGACCAGGAGACCAAAGACTACAGATGACATATCAGTTGTTTTGTTTTGGTTAGCTGCTATTGTCAATATCCGGCCGTAGTCTACTTGGATGCAAAATCAGTTGAGCGACAGTTTGCTTACCACCTACTACCATAAAACACAACTGAATATTTCCGGAAAATGTAAAAATATAAATATACCAAAATAATAACCCAATTATAGTTTATTACCACCCTTTTTACAATTAACAGCAACCCGGAAAATTTCAAAGCAATTCATTAAACAGTTAAAAAGGAGTTAGCGTAACAAAAGTGTAACTAAACACGAGTAAGAAGGATTCAACTCGCTTCGCTCGCTTCATCCAATTACTACATTATTTTCATGGTTCGTTATAACATGGAATGAAATTGAAAACTTGTCAGTGCGATAAGACTAATAAGCGTGTGACAATTTAATTCTGGCGCATGGGCGGATACAGACTATCTTTTTAAGGGAGGTCATGAGTGAAAAAAATATCTAAATTGTCAAAATACAAAACCTTTAGGGTGAAAAATGGGTAAAATACGTGAAGGCCTGAGGTTTTGGGGGAGGTCATGACCCCCTGGACCTCTCCCCTGTATCCCCACCTGTTCCGGCGACAATACTTGAGGTCCATTTGTAACCGGGATGGGATGAAATTACCTCGTCTAGACGTTGCACGTTGTCGCGGGTGCAGGCTATTTTGTGCGTACGAACGCCAGTTTTCATGTTCAGGTTCTGGGTTCTGGATGTCATACAATATAGACTACCAGTATGGTGTTCCTATGTTTTTGCAGGTTACTACCCAAACTATGAAGTCTTAAATACTGTTCCTAAAAAAGGAACTTTATTTCTGGAGTCAACTCAGCTTCTTTGTGTCGTTTATTCAGGATCTAAAAATCTTGTACAATAGGTGGTATAAATTTGTTTTTTACATTAAAACGGAGTAAATTTACTATTGAAATATATAGATTTACATATATGTCCATAAAAACACTAAGTTTTTAACACACTTGACAAACAAATTCATAACCAAATAATGATATTTAAAAACATGTTTGAACATAATGCAAAAATATGATTGTAAGTCATGTATTTTTCAGATGAGGAAGTTGGTGCAGTGCAGCAACCTCAATCACCGTACTGCCTGAACAGAATTATAGCAACAACACAAATTCCCAATGAATTCATGACACTGGAGGAAGTGTTAAGGCAGGCCGATGAACTCAGAATGGGATTACTGACAACCGCTGATGAGACCGCCATTGATGAAGGAGATCTGTCGAGCTGCTCAGTTTGCAGAAGCATGCGGGCCTCTCGGTTTTGCAGCCCCTGTGGCCACACGGTGTTCTGCCACGGGTGTGCTGAGGCGTTCATTAGTCTAACCCTTTTCCATGAAGTCACGACTGCTGATGGCAGTATTGCCCAAACGCATATTAGGCTGCCTCTGACATGCCCGAGTTGCAGAACCCTAATAGGGCAAATAATTCAAGTTTTCCGCATGTAGGTGCGTATTTTTTTAACATGATTGAATTCATTTGTTATTTTCAATTGTCATGTCTATTGATTTGTAATTAGGCTAATCATGTTCTATCTGCTAATAAACATTTTTTAATAAATGAACTTGTAAATTGTATTTGTTGTGCTGCTAAACTTATCTGAGCTTTTGATTAATTTAATTATTCTCCATAAGAATAACATGGGGTTAAGTATGCAGGTTTGCTGCTACGAGAACCATCGACCAAAATTGGAGTTTATATGCAAATAATAATAGAACAGACATAAATTCATGTATCAAGTTTTGTCATTATAAGTTAATAAACAATAAATCGATTAATTAATAGCTACAAAAGGAAAAGGTAAGGGAAAATTTGAAAGTTCCTTGAATTTGCAAGACCTTTACAATTAATTAAATGATATTTGACATGTGTTACATATAGACTTTTTTAAATTGAGGTGTTACATTTTCTTGAGTAGGCTAATATTGCCTTGTGGTACATTAAAGCTAGTGACTTTTGAAACCAATTTCATAGTTGTTAAGAATAACCAACAAATGTTTGGTGGTTTTGATGATAAAAGGTATTCCGCAAATAAAAGTAGTTTCCACAAAATCGCCACCATTTTAAACTTATTAAGATAAGTGAGTTCTGTTTTCACAAACCTCTTTTTCTGTTTAGAACTTTAAATTATATATAACATGACATATGGTGACATGTGAATAATTATTTAATGTCCATGTTAAATATTTTGAGATTACTTAAAATTAGCAGTATTGGATTCGCCAAATTACTCTGAAGTACAAAGGTTCAAGGTTGATAAAAATAATTAACAATAAACATGCCTCTGCAGACGTGACTCACAGTAGATAGATTAGTTGCTTGATATTAATATTAAAAATGTTTATCTAATTTATAGCTCACGTTCCAATGAGGAATAGGGATTTAGAGATACCCTGTTGTATGATTACAATAGTATGACATTTGAAGTGGCCAATAAGGAGATAGATAACATCATCTCACTGTAAAACCAAGCTACAAACACAACACAGGTACACTCTATCACGAAAAAATATCCAGTCACTGGGAATTGTAAACTGAGGACTGAACCTCAAACGTAGGAAACAAAAAGTGGTAGACCTAACTGCCTTATCACTATCAGTGTCGTACCCCTCCCCACCCCTCGCCAAACATCTCGCTCCCCAGTCTATTGTCCACTCTCAAGGTCACACACGCAAGGTGTCCCCAGCCCATTAGGAGGGAGCCCTGAGATTTTAGTCCAGGATCTAGGGGGGTTGAGCATGCGTAAAAGGGTAACACAATATTTTTGCTGATTCTTGTTGTATGTATGAATGATAGCCAAAATGCATGTCGTCAGTTTACCAGGTGGTCGACAACATGGGGGGAGGGGGTTAAGATGGTGGTGGGCGCTACTCGTAAACTGACTATTTCTCGGTAACTATATCTCGAGTTTTGTTTTAAACTTATGTTAGTTAACTTGCCTCCAAAAGGGGGTTTGAGGACGAGGCCAATAAGGGGCCCGGTGATAAGCCTGGTATTGATGAAATAAGAACGGCACGATGGAATTTCTAACGCCAATTTATATACCTCATCATCATTTATGTATAATAAATATTTTTAATTAAAAAATGTTGTATTAATGCCCTCATTTTTGAAACACAATCTGCATACACATCCCACGATCACTGTCTGTATCATCATGTATCATCCATGTATACATGTATCATCACTGTCTGTAATCATTTCTGTAGCCATGTAGTATCACTGCTGACACCGGCGCCGGCGACTGGGCGGAGGTCTATTTCCATTTACAGTTACTGTTCATTTGGACCCAACGACACAGACTGATATTTGGACCGAACGACAAGTGTATTTTATTAGTTTTGGACGCAATGAACGGTTTAAATGTTTTGGACCCAATGCACAGGTAATTTGAAATAATATGAAATACTTTGTTTGTTTCATTCGGTCCAATGCCATTCGATCCAACATTAAATTACATAACTATGTTTTCAGTTTTAATTTACTTTTGGACCCAATGACACAACTTCTCATTTGGACCGAATTAAACTATAATTATTTAGATTTGGACCGAACGAACATGACATGAGAAATTTATTATTTTGGACCCAATGAACAGGTAATATAGTTTTGGTGATATAGTTTTGGTAATATAGTTTTGTACCCAACGATACTTGGACCCAATGATACGCATCCATCTATTGGTTATTGAGATATTGCAAGTGCTAAACACAGTACGTTTCTAATGCTATTCTTATGGAGAAAAATAAAAACATTATATCTCGCTTATTTATGAATATAAACTGACGAAACTTGGTATATGGCTTTATCTGGTTGTGGTTTATTGTTGTTTGCACACAAAACAAAATTTTCACGTACGGTTCCCGAAGCAGCAAACCTAGGTACTAGGTCCTCATGTTATTCTTATGGAGAATAATTAAAATGTTATATATCGCTTATTTATAAATGTATATGAATGAAACTTGGTATGTGACTTTACTTAGATGAGTTCTATTGATATTTGCATAAAAACCAATCAGTTTGTGTTCCTTGTTGCACCAAACCTGCGTACTCAATGTTATTCTTATAAAGAATAATTAAAATTGTATTTATCGCTTATTTGTGAATATATTTTTATGAAACTTAGTATATGGCTTTATGTTGTATTAAGACATTGGAAATTAGCTGAGTATGCAGATTTGCTGCGACGGGGGTATTTTTATCTCAGACTAGCTGGCCCGACAGACGTTGTCCTGTCCTAATGTCATTGAATTTGTTTTATGTCAAATGCTCGTTCATTTTGAAGGTGAGTTCATTCGCTTCGCTCACTCAACTCCTGGATGAGCTTGTTCGCTTCGCTCACTCGCCTCCTGGATGAGCTTGTTCGCTAAGCCCACTCGCCTATTTTTATATAGAGCTAACTTTGGCATCGAAAAAAGAGTTTGAGCTGTCATTCAAGTAGATGTTTTATTTCCATAATAACCATATGTTTATGCATTTCAAGTACGTTTAGATATAATCCTTATAATAGCTGTTTGGTGTAACTAACTTACTAATATACTAACATACTAACCCGACTTTTCGTTAAAAACACTATTCGTTGTGTGTGTGTGTATGTGTGTGTGTGGGCGCGCGCGCACGCGCTCCCGTCCGTCCGTCCGTCCATGAATGTGATAACTTGAGTTTTTTACACTTTTAACCTGAAAATTTTTAAAATGCACAATTTTTGTTCAAACCATTTTATAGAGCTTAAAAAAACAAACAATATAGTATTTTGAATCATTAACCTAGCGGTTCAGTGGTTGCGGAGAAAATTAAAAAAAAGTGTTCATAAAATCTCCCATGTTAATCTTATGGGAAAATGGTTTTTGGCTTTTCCTCAATTAATTTTACTGTAAACTTCACATTTGCTTTTACCGATCAGTTTAGCTCGACAAAACAATCATTTTGGAGTTTAAATTGTAATTCTACGTCCAACCGTTGCCGAGATATTCAAAGTGCTAAACACGTACGTTGTCCAATGTTATCCTTATGGAGAATATTTGAAATCTGATATCTCGATTATTTATGAACGTATATTGATGAAACTTGGTGGCGTATATTGATGTGGCTTCACCTAGTACTGGTTTATTGATATTTGCACAAAAAAAATTTTTGTTGATTATCCTCTTAGCAGCAAACCTGTAGTGCATACTCATCCCTCATGTTATTCTCATGGAGAATATTTAAAGCTTTGTATCTCCCTTAATTTTGAACATAAATTATTAAAACTTGGTATGTAGCTTCACCTGGTTGAGTTATATTGATTATTGCAAAACAAAACCCAAATTTTTATCTTACTCGTTGCAGCAAACCTGCGTTCTCAGCCCTAATGTTATTCTTATGAAGAATAATTAAAATGCTATATATCACTTATTTATTTATGTATTTTTATGAAACTTGGCAAGTGGCTTTATGTGGTAGTAAGAAATATATTCATGCTTATGAAATCCGCTGAGTATGCAGGTTTGCTGCGATGGGGGTATTTTGGATTCAGGGAGCACCAAAACGAATAATTCCACTAACAACTCAAATTAAAAAATATTGATGAAAACAATACTTTCTCCATATACTATGTATAAGGGGGAGAAAGTAAAAGGCAACGTTATGTTTTCTTACTAAAGTATTTTATTTCATTATTGATTAAAACAAGTTTTTGCTTCACGAGTAAAATATAATCACTAACAGATAATGTTTATCTTATCATATAATTTTATCTTATTATATAATGTTTTATTCTTTCTTACAAATAAGTCTCTTATTATATACTGCCTAATTTACTTTACATATCAAATTATAATATTCCTCATGAGCCTAATTATATCTCGATAACTGAATTTTCTATAAAAATTGAAAGCTATGTCAAAAAACGATAATCTCAAAACAATATGGAGTAAAATGTACATAATTAATATTTTATAGGTGAAAATCTAAGTAAAATGAGAAGCATATAACTGTGATGGATGTGGTAGAACAGCGTGGAGCCGTGGTCCGCGACGGCACGCGTAGAATTGAACATAGCGGTTATTTACATCGGATTACTGAACAAACTATAAGTTATATTGAAAATTATTTTGATTGAAAATTTAAGATCATCTAATTAGCTACATCTTTCTCGCTGGAAGTTTGTTTCTACCTCAAAAATAAATACCCCCGTTGCAGCAAACCTGCATACTCAGCGAATTTCCAATGAATATATAACATAACACATTAAAACACTTAACAGGATTCATAAGAAATGTATTCACAAACAAGCGATATTTAAAATATTAATTATTCTCCATAAGTATAACATTGAGGATGAGTACGCAGGTTTGCTGCAACAAGGCACACAAAATAATGGGTTTTTATGCAAATATCAATAGAACTCATCATAGTGAAGTCACATACAAAGTTTCATCCATAAACATTCATAAATAAGCGATATATAACATTTTAAGTATTTTCCATAAGAATAACATGGGGAACAAGTACCTAGGTTTGCTGCTACAGGAACCATAGGCGAAAAATTGTTTTTTTGTGCAAACAACAATAAACCACAACCAGATCAAGCCATATACCAAATTTCGCCAGTTTATGTTCATAAATAAGCGAGATATACAATTTTTCTTTTTCTCCATAAGAATAACATTAGACAACGTACTGTGTTTAGCACTTTCAATATCTCGGTAACCAATTGACGTAAAGCAATGATCAAAATACCAAATTGTTTGTTTTTTTAAACTGAATTCAATGGTATAAATTAAAATTTGATTTAAGTTAAAATTACATGTGAAAACCCCAAAAAACACATTTTTGGGGTACAAAACCCCCCTTCGGATAGTGCGATTCATCTGGTTTTCGAACTCGTTCAAATAAATGGTACTTTACACATTTGTACCAAATTTCATTAAGATCGGACCTTTTTTACGAGAGTTATCGTGCTTACGGACACATATATATATATATATATAAATATATATATATATATATATATATAAATATATATATATATATATATATATACATATATAAAAATTTGAACGAATGGTGTTTTTGGCATCTGGGGACCTCAAAATGAAAAGTTATCATGGTCTCGGGCTTAAGTCTTTCCATGAGACCTACGGTAATAGCTTCTTCCCTATAGGGGAAATTCGCTAAAAAAGTTCTCGCTTGCTGACTTTTTCATGTCATGCTGTTACAGCTTTCTAGTATTTTCATTATTAAAAATTACACATAATTTTAAACTAAAATATATTTTTTCTGTTGGATTCAGAAATTCATGCAGAAAAGGAATATATAAGTTTCATTGTAGTTTTATTATTATTAAGATGTACAGGAGCGTGTAAATGACAACGCGCTCACTGCTCGGGATTACTCAGTTTTGCCGTGTCCTACGCTTTTGGTCTGGCCTGACAATGCGCGGACAGTTTTCTGTCCATTTGGCGAGCTCTCCATGGTTTCTACCTCGTTGCGTGCCACTGCCACTATTGTCAACTCGTGAAGCTTCCTTTCCTTCCTCTTCACTACGCAACACTCTCCCCCTCCAGTACCTGTCAGCTCCGAGATTCGCAAAAACCGTATCGATGTTTACATCCTACAGCGGTGGTGCGGGTCTTGCACATTGCTTTTACAAATTTTGGATCTAAGTTTGTTTTATTATAACATTTATTATATGAAATAACAAATTTATTGAGAAAAGAATATTAATATCCGCGGTTTACAACCTGTTTGAGATCTACAGTTTTTCATTATAAATAAAGGAATTAGTTTTATATCATTTTTATAGTTTCAAAAATTAGAGTCGTAAAAATATAAACTGCAACTCTAAATAACATGAATTTAAACTTATTCACATACAAAATTAAAGAACTAATGTACTAGAATGTACAGTGAGCTCAATATTAAAATGTAATTTATGTTACTGTTTATCAAGCTAAAAAATAATAGACAAGTATTTATTGTATTATTAATTGGAATGAGCATGTAAGTAAAGTACTGACCAAAATAAATTCTGGAATCTATGCTCTTTCAAAAATGTCCTTTCATTGCAATTTAATAACCCTTAAGAATATTTATTTTGCACATATTCATTCTCATATTTCTTTTGGAATTTGCCTATATGGTGCAACAAAAAAAGAAAATCTCGATAGGATATTAAAATTGCAGAAGAAAGCTATAAGAATAATCCTTAAACTAAAACATAATGATTCGGCTAGAGAATATTTTAAACAGTTAAAAATACTTACTGTATATAGACAATATATTTTTGACTAAATTTTAGTATCAAGAAATAAATTGGAAAATAATGTTTCTATTCATCCCATTCATCAATATAATACAAGGAAAAAGAATGAGGCTGTTTGTAGTCACCATAGATTACAATTTTATGAGAAAAGGCCATCGTATGCGGGAGGCAAATTTTTGAAAAAGATACCGCAACATATTTTGAATGAAAACAATCACACAAAATTTAAAAAACAACTGAAGGAGTATTTGATAGATGCAGCCATTTACACACTGGATGAATTTTTCCACCTCACTCTTCCTGGCTAAGAGTAAAAGATATATATCTATGTTTAGAAAGGCTTGAACTCATTGTATCACTTATAATATATTGACACTGTTCAAATGTTGTACACTGTACTTCTAAATGAATAAAGATATTTGACTATTGACTATTGACTATTATTACTTTAATACTGTCCCGATTTTAGACTAATACAAATTTAATTGAAAAATAAGTTATTGCAATTTTCTAAATAAAACATGCTGTTTGTGACACACTTGGCTTAAAACAAAAACAAAAATGTCGGGTAATAATGGTTGTTTCACTCATAAATAGCAAGAGTAACTTTAGGAAGTCTGGAATGTCAGCCATAAATATGTTAAAGAGAAGAGATTGAGCCTTGAACTCCTGCTCTTACCAGACAAACAGAAAATGTAGAGTTGAGTTAGACACAGAAAGTCCTACCAGTTAGAAAGCATTTTGCAATAAATTTATTAGAAGTTAAATTGAAACAACATATACATTAAGCCGACATCCACTTGATGGACCGAAGATTGTTTTTGGCTAGGAGGTAAGCCATTGGAGGAGTCAAGGTATTTCATCACTCCCAGTTGTATTGTCATATAATTATTGTTCATCATAAAGGTGGAATTAATCACTCATGATCACCTCCGGGTAATCCGATTTTTCAAAATCTGGATTGGCTGTTTGCTACGTTAGTCCAGATTTCCGATAGTCAACTGTGTTAGGATATCCTAATATCCCACAATGTATATAAAACTTATAATAAAATTTTTACAATTGTTTACATTTTTATTTTGAATCAGTCTAGCTGGCCCAAAACTAGCATTTTAAAATACAAAAGAATTTTTTGTTAAATAACATAAACTTTTACAAAACAAAAATCACAAACAGTTTAAAATACGTTGTGGGCAGCTGTGTATTGTAGATATAATTTAATTACTTACTAAAAAACAGATTTTTAGAATTTCATTATCTTGAGTGGTTCTCCAACAGCCTTTACAAAAAAAACCTCAAATTTTTCAAATTAAAATATTTATGTATTTTAATATCCTTATATGAAATTATATTATGTCATCTATAATGAATCTTATCCATTTTGTTATTGCTATAAAACAGGCAGTTCAGCTAAACATTGTAGCTTACAAGTAACAACAATTATCTGGACTATCACCTCAAATTAAGCTTCTCCTGACCACTAATGGCTTTGTAGATAAGACTAATGGCTTTGTTTTTATTGTTTATAAAAACAATAATTAACCTAAGCTGATGGCTCCTGAATGCCAATTTCAGTTGTAGGAGTGACAAAACGTATTTTCGACATACTACGACATATGACTTTCAATACTAAAATGCGGCTGGAAACTTGCTGTTTTCATTTAAAATAACATATGTTCCTTTGTTGTCTTCTCCGATCACTTCTTTTCCAATCACTAAAATTAGCTACATGTTAATCTTATGGTGAAAGCCTATTTTTGCCGGACAGTTCTTTTCCGATCAGTTTTAGAAGTTACAAACACGACGCAACAGCTGACTTTCATTGTTGTCAAATCATTGGCCACAGTTAACCTCTCATTGATGTGTGAAGCATATTATGGCATTGTGTTTTTGTAATTATATGACTTTTTGTAGTATGACGAAAAGTATCGTTCAATACTCGTCCGAAAAGCTCTTTGCCAGTGTTTGATCTAAACACGATCTCGCACTGGCAAAGAGTGCTTTTCCAGACTAGTAGCGAAATATACTATTCCATCCATATCCATCTTAGACTTACTTGGTCATGTATATGGTTTTTGTGAATGTTTTGCCAAGTTGTTATTTACATATTTGTAATCAGTCAAATTTTTAAATTATCTGTTGCAGCTGATTTTTGCTAATATTTTACTTTATTTATATGTGAACTAACTTTTTTAGACACACACACTGATTAACTATTCATTGTTAAAATTACTTTTTTGATAGTGTTTTTTGTCCCTTTGTTTTTATTTCTTCTGTGTTTCTATTGTTTTCGTAGTTAAGAGCTAAGTTTTGCAACTGCAAATTACAAACATTTTCCTGCAAACACTTTTACAGCTGTTATCTGGTTATGTGTTGCCATTATATGCGTCATCTACTTACAATGCCAATGCAGGTGTCTACTTTCTTTGAGAATTTTTAATACAATTGGAACTGAACATCAGCAAGACAAAGTTGATCATTGACTTGCTAGTGTAAAATGATTGTGTCAAAAATTTTGCTTTTACTTGGAATTATTTATGTTGGAGAGTGTTTAGAAAATAAAATCTACTTAGGTGGTAAAATTGTTGATAGAGACCCAATGTTCTCCACATGTAGTGGTTTGATCAGTTGTAATCTAGAGTCAGAAATTCTTAAATACAAATCAACTGTTAATAATATTGTAGAGTCAGTTACAAAAGGCAAGTTTCATCACAAAATTTGGAATCACTTGGCGATTTTCGTGGATACTTTCGGAAGTCGCTTAGCTGGCTCTGAAGCTTTGGAGGGCTCGATAGATTACCTTTTGAAGTTGTTTAAGGAATATGAATTGGACAATGTACATGATGAAAATGTTAAGGTCTCACACTGGCATAGGTAAGTGATCAAGAGTGTATTTCCAGTATGCCATAAAAACAGTATTTGTATGTACTTTGTAAGACCGTGTAAAGTATCTGTTTTGTATGTTTTTACACTGCATTATAATTTATTTGGCAAGCTTCTGTTTGCTTTCATTGCAGTTTTTTGGCTTTAATATGTTTAGTTTTGAATATCACCGACTACAGTCAAAGTTTGTTTTTTATTTAACGTACAACAAAATTGACATTATAATGAGTCATTCTGTTTTTAGTCAATAAGAAAACATACCCCACTTAAGTAAATTTAAAATGACTGTTAGTTTTATCTAAGAAACTTTCTCAGTAGTTACGCTGGTATCTGTAATCTGTGTACTGAAGTTGTTTAGCTGATAACTCCTTGTTGTTAATTCTTCCTTCATAAAGATAGCTAAGCTGTTCATTTCAAGGACTTGTAAGGTCCATTTGCCTTGTAGTCGGAGGACTGGAACGGTCTGTAACGAAACTGACCTTCATGTAATGTATTGTAGTTTGTGTAGATATTATCAAATGAGGACTCTAGTTTGTCTCTTATTTAAATTTTAATTGTTTTTTTTTAGTCGGCTGAAGATTTGACTTGGTTTGTTTTTAAAATGATTTTACCGGGCTGCACCAAGTTCATTATTATTATTGCCGCTTTGGCCATCGTCGGTGGGGTAGTTGGTTTTGTTTTCTACAAAGTTAAACTTAGCGAAAGTGGAAACGATGATGACTCGCCAGAGGACTATTTTTGCAAACAGTTAATCAGTGCTGACGTGAAAAGAGAAATTTCTAAACACAGATCGACTGTGATGGAGATTATAGATTATGCCGTTGCAGGGAAGTTTCAGGATAAGACTTGGGACGAGCTGTCTTATTATGTGGATACATTTGGAAGTAGACTTGCAGGAACCATAAGTTTAGAGTCTTCCATAGATTACTTAATGCGATTGTTGAATAACTATGGGCTAGATAATGTCCATGGTGAAAATGTTACTGTACCTTATTGGAGAAGGTGAGAAATGCTTCTGATAGCGTTTGTGTCCATTACTTAACCACTTTTTCAGATTTACAAAAGAGTATTTTGTTCTGCATGCAATGTTTTTATCATCTATATTATTATGTTCTGGTGACCTTTCTGGAAGTACTTGGGGCGAAGCTTTTCTCCGTGTGCAACAGTTCATAAATTTGTTCATAATTATGTATATAAATAAATAATACATATAGCCTACCATCATCAATATTAATAAATACCTTCCTATTAAAGCCCCAGATTAGATAAAAGTTGCCCCACCAATTCTCATAGGCCTATATAAATAGATAGATACATCATAAGTGTATTTAGTCATATAATATTTAGGTAGCCTATTTACAATTTAATTAATTATAATAGCTTATTTAATATATCAAATATGTATAAGCTATTTCAAACACAAAGCTAAATAAAATTAATATATATGAAATTAATAAATCTCAAAAACAAAAATTTGCATAAAGATAATTTCATACAGTACTATATTTATAGTCAATGGTACTATATTCATCTGAGTGATTAAAAAGTGAAATAGGGACAGCTAGATCAAGAAGACCTGAGGGCATTGTTACTGTGGACCAGATGAAAACAAGAACATGCATCTCCCCTGTTGCAATGAGGCTGCCTGTGTGTTAAGTTGATTTTGTGGGTGCTCATTCCCAAAAATTAATAATTATCCCTTTAATAAATAAAATTAGACAAAAACAGTCTAATTAGGGATTAGGAGAAAATCTGAAACTATCTAACAGTATCCCTTTTGATACAGGCACAGAAGAAATAGTTTTAGAGAAGATATTTCAGTTGGTAATCTCCATCTAGCCTATTTAGGTTTCCTGGACTAAACTTACCGTCAGTTCCTGAAGTGGATCGAGTAGCTCCAGTAGCTGATAAATTAATTTTGAAATCTTTTAAAAGCAGTGTTAACATTTTATAAAAGGAATGAACTTTATTATTGAAAGCATAAACAGTATTAGCAAAATTCATAAAGAAAATAAGCCATTGTTGAATCGGGCCAAAACCATGTGGTCACAAGGCTAATTGAATCCATTTGAATCAAGTTAACTTTCCCTAAATTCTAATAGCCTAAAACAAAATAAAGAAGGCTAAGATGTTATTTTCAAGAAAAAGAGTCATTGTAATTAAATATCAGCAAGGATCTTGAGAGAGAGGGAGTTTCCCAGCATGAACCCTTCCCTGAGATTAAGTTTTGATTGTAATGTCGACTGCAGCTGAGGACATTACATTTGAACATTTAAATAACAACGAGTTCGCACTCAGCACGCTGACGTGAGGGAAGTGAATTTCCACATTCAAAACTTTTAAAACTCAAAACCAGTGTAAAAACATAAATTTATTCCAATTTTATTGAAATCTGAAAACACTGATTTTTTGGCCTTTCTAATATTTCTGGTTTCATTTACCTGCAATGCTAGGAATACAATTTTGCGTATTATAAGGTTAGGAGAAGGTCCAGTCAGGCTTGAAAGTAGGCGCGAGGTTGCTGGGGATGATACAAATATACCAACAAATGAATAACATGCTTTTCTAATTTAAAAACCCCATAGGACAACATACTGTGTTTAGCCGATATAAATTTTCTTTAATAACTCGGTAAATATTTATGCTAGAATGAAGAGAGCGGGCTTAACATATTCGCTTTACTAATTTCCATCTTAATATAAGCATTAACTTTACGTCCAGGGTTTTTCTGACCCTGTTTGGGCCCAAAAACTTGAAATTTGAAAGAATAATCCCCAAAAAAGGGGGTTAAGAGTTTTCCAATTGTTTTGCCCAACGAACTTGTCCAACTGATTATAGAAAGGAACATCCCTACCAAATTTGAAGTAAATCGGACAAAAAAAGTGACTGCTAGAGTGATTACACACATAAATATAATTTTGAATGACCCCCCAAAACGTGTTCAGGGGGTCACGTTAGGAACTTCTGTGGTGGTCCCGGGCTTAAGTTTCACCGTGCGCGGGTCATGCTAATAGTTCACTTTTCCATAGGAAATTCACTAGTAAGATTAGGAACTAATCTATTTACTAAAGGTAGGGGTGGGTTCCTAATCTTACTAGTGAATTTCCTATGGAAAAGTGAACTACATGTGCAGAGCATGAAGAAAGATTTATAACTATGACGTATGTTTGATAATAATTTAATTATACTTTCTTGTTAAGTACTTAAAGTACATATTAAGCTCCTTTATCTGATAAGGGTCCTAGTTTAATTATTTTTCAGTGATATTTCTAATTACATGAAAACTAATATCACATTCATTAGTTCTTCTTTTTCTTTCAACAAAATTATTGATTTAAGAAGATATGAGTGACTTTTGGCATCTGTTTGATGTGATAGATTTGGCTATTTTGGATTTGATCTAAAATTATTTGAATCGCCTTAACATGAACTGTGACTTGGTGAAAGAATTCTTCATCAAACTCTTAGTGGTGACAGGTGTGGTGGTTGTAATTGGTTTTCCTCTTATGTACGCCCTGCATAGAGAGGATGTATTAAGTTCTTACAAGGAAGATGTTTTATGCAAAGGCATTATTAATGACGATTTGAAATGTGAAATAAACAAATACAAAAGTTTTCTTAACCTAATTAAAGATGAAGTCTTACATGGAAGTTTTAAAAATAAAACCTGGAATGAACTTGCTGATTTTACTGATATGTTTGGTAACAGAATTGCTGGATCAAATAATTTAGAAAATGCAATTAGCTCCATTATTTCAAAGTTATCAGTAGATTTTAACCTCGATAATGTTCATGGAGAAGATGTGTTAGTCCCTCACTGGGTCAGGTTAGTAAACATATAAACTGATGCACACATAACATATAGTAAGCATATGGTCTGGAACATTACTTTTTATGGTGTCGTGTACACCCCAGTTTTGTATCCTAACCTTATCCTTAATTTGTTAAACGGTTTGAGCTTTCTGAAATCTGTCTTTAAATCGTTACGTGATGCAATTTTAAATTCGTTACTTAACAGCAGTTTATTGTTAACATTTTTGAGCTGAATACTTGTAGTTTTGCTTAGAAAATTTGTCTTTTTGTGTTTTAGAAACCCAATATTGATTATTGTTTTTTAAACACACTAAACAAATTAGAATATCCAACAGCCATGTTATTGGGTGTTTTAAAATACAAATTTGAAACCAACGAGGATGATTTAGTCCGTGCTCTGATGGCACATGATCAAATTGATATGAGGTCCATCAGGTAGCACTTGTTTCTACGTTTTTCGCAGAAGCGCTTTTGGCGTCTCGTCATTTTCAACTGCTAGTGTAGTCTCGACGAACCACATATTACTTCGATCATGAATCATATGGAAGCTGAAAAAGTAAAAGGCACCTGATTTAGCGCCTTTATAAAAGAGTTCTTCTGTTTTCAAGATTCCTCATACATGTTCCTTTACATACATTAATTTTTAGTTGAAATACCTTTATTTTTCTACTTGAATCTGAGATTTGCATCTAGAATGTCAAATGTCACTAGCTTAGTGAAACGGTGTTGTAATGCTCATATGAGAATAGGTCGTTTAAAGAACTATATGCAATTTTTATTAGAGTTAACATTTTATGGATTGTTTAGTAATTAACATATTAGTTGATTTTATTTACTATTTTTACATTTTCCTAAATATCTTTTTTTTATATATTCTATCTTAACTGTATGTAAAGTCAGCTGAGTTGGGCCTAAACTAAAATGGGAGTGCTCAAGAAATGTACAGAAGAGTTATTGCAAAAAAAAGTGTAAAGTACCATTTATTTGAACGAGTTTGAAAACCAGACGAATCGCACCATCCAAAAGGGGGTTTTTGGGGGGTTTTGTACCCCAAAAATGGTTTTAGATGGAATTTTTATTTAAATCAAATTTTAATTTTCACCTTTGAATTCAGCTTAAAAAAACAAACAATTTGGTATTTTGACCATTTCTCTATGTCAATTGGTTACTGAGATATTGAAAGTGCTGAACACAGTTGTCTAATGTTATTCTTATGGAGAAAAAGAAAAAAATTATATCTCTCTTATTTATAAACATAAACTGACGAAACTTGGTATATGGCTTCATCTGTTTGTGGTTTATTGTTGTTTGCACAAAAAACCAATAGTTCGCCTATGGTTCCCATAGCAGCAAACCTATAGGTACTCGGTCCCCATGTTGTTCTTATAGAGAGTAATTAAAATGTTATATATCCCTTATTTACGATTGTATATGAATGCACCTTGGTATGTGGCTTCATTTAGATGAGTTCTATTGATATTTTCATAAAAGCCCATTAATTTTTGTTCCTTGTGGCAGCAAACCTGCGTACTCATCCCCAGTGTTATTCTTATGGAGAATAATTAATATTTTAAATATCGCTTATTTGTGAACATATTTCTTATGAATCCTGGTAAGTGGTTTGTGCTATTAAGACATATATATATAGATATATATATAATATATATTCATTGGAAATTCGCTGAGTACGCAGGTTTGCTGCGACGGGGGTATTTTAAAGTTGTTTAAATAGTACATATTCTTATTCTCAGTTTGTAAATTAAAAGTTTAATTATTACTCCCAGTGAATTGCAATATTTATTTGTAGAAAAAAGTACTAGATTGCATGGTAAAAGGTAAAACACATAAACTTGAAATAGACAAACTTTGGTATGATGGTGAGTCAACACATTTCTCTCACTCAATTCACGCACATGGATTTAAGAAAATATTAACAAATTTTAAAGTCTTTAATTTCTCTCTTCTGGGTTTGACCGTGTTGCCAGAAGATCGTGATATCTCCTGTTGACATTTTGGAGACGTTGCAGTCCATCATCATCATTGCTATAGACAAGGTCCTTAGTGACTTCTTCAATTTTGTACTACCAGCAGATTAGGGAAATATATACCATTTTTATGAACACGTCAGAATAAAAATATATACTCGCTGACTCATAATGAAACTTACTGGAAAATAAAAATCCCACCAAGCGGATTACGATCATGATCAAATGTCTATCCAATTCTCCCATTTTTATTCCTCAAGAAACGCATTCCGCTCTTATCACATTGGACCTGACACTTTCTGTACTCTATGCACTAACATGATGCTCCATTGAGAACTGTAGTGAGCACCATCACGACACAGGTCCCCATCATGACACTTAATTGCATCAATTTTAAGCCGATTCGCCGGCCATACAAATACGTTTATTAAAGACTCCTGGCATTTTGTTAACATCTTAAAACTCATAAAACTGCATGAAAAATCTTGTAAACTTCGAAATTAGCCGGTATTAAGAATAATAAATACTTTATTCTATTGTTCTGTATAACAGAAGTAGGACATGCTATATTATACACAATTTTGTCTAGTAAACAGTTTAATTATTTCAGTCCAAACACATTTAAAAATAAAAAGTGTTATTCAATACAACAAAATAAATAAATCATAACAAAAATAAATTAAGCATTAGGGATGTAATTTTTTTAAATTAATTTGATTTTCAGGAAAATCCAGTACCAGCAGCTATGGTAAAATCAAGTACAATACTTAAGCCAGTTCAAAATTAAAATCAGATCAATCTATCGGTAAAGGAAAAAATGTAAACCAAATAAATACCAATAGCCTGATTAACAAAGTGATTAATATAGTTAAAAGCCTTTTCTCTACCAATTTATTTCAGTTAGAAAAATCATATTTTAAATCAAGCTATTTCTGCTTTGACAGGTGTTACTACAAGCGATCTGTTGGTACCTCTGTGGCATAACCACTTTCTCCGATTGTAGCTAAATCTTTCCGTGGAACATTTTTAAGAGAAAGTAAATAAGGCTATCACCGCAAAATATGATCTAAGAAAACTAATAAAGTCAACAAAAACTGATTATTTTAGTAATAAAGTTAATCTTCTTACTATTTAGTTAAGTTTTCTGGGAGCTTAATCAATATTGAAATAGGCAGTACTCGGTTCTCTAATATTGATTTGGAAGTCCAACCAGGGAATGTAAACAGTGATCCATTTAAAGTTTCTAATATTTGTAATGATTTTTTTTAATGCTGTTGACAGTTTCATCACTCCACACATATCCAAACATCATACAATTGATTTTCGTCCCACTAAATTTACAAACAAAAACTTTAATTTTATCCAAGTAACTGAAGAAGAAATAATTAAAATAATTTCAGCTTTGGCCAGTAAATTTTCTTCAGGTTTTGATGTGGTCCCAATGTCTTTGTTAAAAATAGCATAAAATTGCAACATATTAACATATTTAGTCAATAATTCTTCTTTAATTTCCAGTGCTTTTCCTGATAAATTGGAAAATAGCTAAAGTTGTACCGATTTTCAAAAAATGTTCTAAAACTAAACCATTTAGCTATCAACCTGTTTTATTGTTACCAACTTGTTCCAAAATATTTGAGAAAGCAGTTTACAATCAGCTAATCAATTTTTTAGAACAAAATGCATTACTAGATAAAGATCAACATGGTTTAGAGTGGGGTCAACCACAACTGCTGGTGTGGATTTCGAAACCTCGATAATTAATAGCATTGATAAAAAAATAAATATTTGGGAATCTTATTAGACTTCACTCTTGCTTTTGGTAGTGTAGATCATGCAGAACTTATAAAAACATTATTTTTCCTAGGAATAAAGAAACATCAATTAGGATGGTTCAAGTCATACCTCGAAAATAAACGGTATCAGGAAACTGACACATACTCTCCTTTTTAGCCCATTTTAATAAATAAATTATTATTTATTTACTATATATAGAATATAAAGTACGGTAGAATGTACAGAAAATCTTCTAAGAAATTTGTTTTCCGAAATGTCCACCCGAAATGAATCTACAGAATCCCCTGCTACATGCAGTGGTTTTAAGAGGGGAAATGCCCCCTCCTCCCCCTCCAGGGTTAAGGGGCAATATATTTCAAATATCCTTTGTTGGTCAATGCTAACTTGACCTGGATATCAGTTTTGAACGAAATTTATCTGTAAATAAGAGAGAAATGGTAATTTTTGTATTCCCCATAAGAATAACATTGGACAATGTACTGCGTTTACCGCTAAATGAAAATTTCAATTTTCTCCGCAACCAGTAGTTTTAGAATAATAACTCAAGATACTGAATTATTTAGTTTTTTTAAGCTTTTTTTTAATGGTATTAAGAATTATTTGTTAACATTTATGGTTTGTTATGAAAAGTCCAAAAAAACTGAATTTTGGTTATTTTAAGTCCTGTAATTTCTGAACCCGAATTTTTACATAAATGCGGGTGGTGTCATTTTATTGGAAACATAAAGTTCCACAAACCACTAAATTTTAATCAAAATCGTTAGAGCCGTTTTTGAGAACTTTGGATTTTTAATGTTTTTAGTGGTTTTGGGGGGTCAAAATAATGAAATACACCTGTCACAGCAAACCTGCATTCTCAGCGAATCGAATGGAGATATAAATGTCTTAATACTACAAAAAGCCACTTACCAAATTTCATAAAAATATATTCACAAATAAGCGATTTATACAATTTTAATTATTCTCCATAAGAATAACATTGGGGCTGAGTACGCAGGTTTGCTGCAACAAGGAACACAACAAATTGGTTTTTATGCTAATATCAATATAACTCAACTAGGTGAAGTCGTATACCAGTTTTTATTCATTTATGTTCATAATTAAGGGAGACAGAGCATTTAATTATTCTCCATAAGAATAACATGGGGGCTGAGTACGCAGGTTTGCTGCTACCGGAGCCTTAAGCAAAAAATTGTTTTTTGAGCAAATATCAATAGACCACAACGAGATAAAGCTATATACCACGTTTCATCAGTATATGTTCATAAATAAGCGAGATATAAAAATTTTCTTTTCTTCCAAAAGAAACATTAGACAACATACTGTGTTTAGCACTTTCAATATCTCGGTAACCAATTGACATAGAGGAATGACCAAAATACCAAATTGTGTATTTTTTTAAAGCTGAATCCAATGGTGAAAACTAAAATTTGACTATTTCACTAATTAAATGTACAAAATTCAAAAAACCCATTTTTGGGGTGTAAAACCCCCCCAAAATACCTCTTTGGATAGAGCGATCTGACTTGTTTTCGAATTTAAAGTCATAAATGTTGTTTTACACATTTATACCAATGATCGTCAAAATAGGATCAATTTTACGAGAGTTATCGTGGACACACATATACAGGGTGAATCAGACCACCCCCGTCCAGCATGTATAACGGGAGAACGGTTTGGTCTAAAGTCGTCAAATAAAATTCTTTCCCTCCAACTCGCATATGGGCTATCTATTAAAAATATTTTCATCAAAATTTATGTACAGAATGTTCCAAAACTGAAGGTCACGGGTTTGAATCTCTAAATATTTTTATATAAACATAGGAAATATTACACATCATTTTAAAGGTCTCGTTAAAATAAACATTTCAGCGAAAACAGAATTCACTTATCTTTATTCGTTTGAAGATGGCGGCCATTTTTGTGTAAAATATTGTTATTTACGGAATACCCTGTATTTTCTAAACCACTACTTGTATCTTTTATCCGACGTAAATTTCTTACTCACGATAAACTCAGCTTTACTCTGGTATGCTACATGACAGGCTTTTTTGAGAAAATCTATATTTCAAAAAATTATTTATTTTGAAAATACCTAAATGCCCAAAATTCAAAAAAGTCAAATGGTAGCGTATGTCAAAAAGCCTACTATTTGAAAGGTCTTGTAAATCCTAGCGAATTTTCTAATTTACACCAACCTTGTATCTCTTTTAGTTTTTCTGCAATCAGCAAAAAACATTGTTTTTCCATATGAAATGCATGTTAATTTGCATAACACTTGTATGTATTCTGTGTCCACATTAATTTTATGTCTTATGTACAATTACATAAGAATTACATAGGGAAGAAGCTATTACCGTAGTCGGCATGGTAAGACCTAGGCCCGGGACAATGATAACTTTTCGATTTGAGGTCCCCAGACCCCAAAAACACCATTCCTTCAAAACTGTATATATATCCACATTCATACACATTGTTTTCCATATGAAATGCATGTTAATTTGCATAACACTTGCATGTATTCTATGTCCACATTCATTTTATGTCTTACGTACAATTACATAGGGAAGAAGCTATTACTGTAGTCGGCATGGTAAGACCTAGGCCCGGGACCATGATAACTTCGATTTGAGGTCCCCAGACCCCAAAAACACCATTCCTTCGAAACTGTATATATATATGTATATATACTGTGTATATATATATATAAATATATATATATACAGTACACTTACAGTAAACTGTATATATATTGTATTTAAATTTATATATACAGTTTCGAAGGAATGGTGTTTTTGGGGTCTGGGGACCTCAAATCGAAAAGTTATCATGGTCCCGGGCCTAGGTCTTACCATGCCGACTACGGTAATAGCTTCTTCCCTATAGGGGAAATTCGCTAAAAAAAAAAAAAAATAACGCCTGGAGATTTCGTGGATTAGTACCTACATACCAAATGTCATCAAAATCGGTCCACTGGTGTCGTCTCTAGCTCTGTTCACATCCAGACAGACATCACTCAAAAATAACTTTTGGATTCAGGGAGCACCAAAACTAATATTTCCACCAACAACTCAAATTCAAAAATGTGACGAAAACATTACTTTCTCCATATACTATGTGTAAGGGGGAAAAGTAAAAGGAAACAATACACTGTAGTCAAAAGTATCAACTCTAAAGGAGTAATAGAGTATATTCCATCAAAATTGAAAGTCATTAAATATGGAGTGCTCCAAGGATCCATTTTGGGGCCAATTGTTTTCTTATATTATCTAAAGGGATTACCAGATCTAATTTTAGGTATAAATTGCAAATTTGTTTTTAGGCAGACGATTCAAGCCTTTTAGTGACAGAAAACAAGCTTAAGGTTGTTCAACAAGCATCTTTAAATTCTATTGATTTGGCAAATCAATTTTTGAATACCAAAAACTTGCTTTTCAATGAAAATAAAACTAATGTCTTTTTTTGTACTAATATAAATAAGTCTGATGCCTCTTTCCATGAAAACTTAGAACTTGAGAAGGTAGATTATGTCAAATTTGTAGGTATTTTTATTGATAAAAATCAAAGCTGGAATACTTATGTTCAACATGTAATAGGCAAAATGTCGTCCGGTTTGTATGCCCTTCGTAAAATGTGATTTTCCACCTCTAAAATTGCTTTCATACAATCTAATTTATCCTACGGTATTAGTGTTTATGGGGGAACTACAAAAACAAATTTAGATAGAAAACTTTTATGAATGGAATGAAACTGTAAAGTACCATGTTTTAAACTCAATATTTTAACAGTATATGGAGTGTTTATATTTTAACTATTAAATAAACCAAAGAGCATTACCTTCCAGAAGTCAGACTAGCATCAAGTATCAGTAATCCTATATATTAAAACAAAAAATTAGAAATTTTCTGAAAGACTGTGTGAGACTTCCACTGGACTGATATACACACGAGTGGTGTCAAATGAAAGTGAATAATCTCTATATTTGCAAATTTTACCTTAAATTTTGGTATCTAGTCAGTAACTATGTAAAAACAAGAGTAAAAGTTTTCTTAAGGCGATTTAACATGGAGTAAAATTTCAAATTTGTACCTCTTTGAACAGTTCTTTTTTTGTATAAACATTTTAATTTGATGTTTCTTCTGAACCGTTTTACACGCGGTTTGTTTTAAATTTAAGATCAATCTCTATTTTTGCACTTACATTTTTGTCTAGAACTCTTAGGAAACAGGAGAAAATCGCTGAGACAGGAACTTGGACTGATCCAAGGTTACATCATGGTGTAAGTAAGCCAGGTGTGCTACTGGGCATCATAGCCGGGTGATGGCCGAGCGGGGCGGGGTATGTGACGTCACCTTGGAGGTATAACAGCCTCGCGACCATATCGAGCAAAGTGATGCTTCTCCAATAAAATTGTGATTTGAAATAGAATCAATAAAAAATCCTGAAACTTTGTATAGTCATTGGCTATTAATATAGGATGTTTATGATATCAGTTTTATTAATTTATTTCAAAAACAAACCATTGCACAACCCAGAAAACTTTAAACTTGTTATACTAAACACGAAAAAGTTACCAACTTGCGTACTGTTTGGTCAGGTTTGTCCGACCTGCAGGAAAGTTTTAGAGAAAGGTTCAAATTTAACTGTAGTATCGATTACATTTCGATAAAAGAATTATTTTCTTAGCTACAGGGAATTTTACCAAGCAGCAACGGAGTACGCGCTCAGCCGAGGCAGCCGCGATAAAAAGGCCACCCATTTGTATCCATTAAAATGTATCCATATGTATATGGAAGTTACTTTGTATTCTATATTTGAAATTAAATGTGAGATATTTAATATGTGAAAGATATAACAGGTTTTAATTTAAAATATTTTCTAAAATTTTAATGTCTATACAAATTAACTCTGTTAAGCGTTGTTACCATTAAATTGTTAGGGTCCTTTTTAAATGAATCACATTTACTTAACCAAACCGACACAACCGCAACATTATAGTATCCTAGCAGTCAAGTGAAACTTACCGTTTTTAATTATGGCATTAAAACAGTAAAACACTTTTTTATTTTAATCACTTAATGCTAATGCTAGCCGATTATATTATAAAACATGTAATCACTAACTTATTTTAAACAGAGTGCATATTTATATACTATGTTATACATTTATTTGCGTTGAAGACAACTTATTATTTCAACAGTTAGATGCAAACTGTGATTTTAGTTATTCAATAACGACTTACAACACTTTTTAAATGAGCTTTTGGTTATGTTATACCTATCACAAAACAATCCGTATATAAATCGAGTAAGCATTGTAATCGATTTTAATATAAATTAATGCGGAAAAACATACTGCAGTTAACAAAATGGAAATTTTCATACATAAAAACATAAATTCATGAATAAAAATATCATCACTACTATATTAGTAAAACTACATTATGGTGCTGGATGGCAGTGCGTGATTAATACATGGCAACTGGCTCGACTCGCAGCACGCGCTCCGATCACACGCTCAGATAATTACGCATATCTCAGGAAATAACGTCTCTAACGGAATAAAGTTTTTAATAATGTTAAATTTGATTCTTTCTCTAAAAATTTCCTTCTGGTCAGATGCTTCTGACCAAATAGTACGTGATTTGGTAGCCAAATAACTTTTTCATGTTTAGTTTTAAGAAAGCCCAAGTATAAAGGTGATTTTACGGTTAATTTTGTACAATTAACAAATATTTTTTCACAACACGCATCGTACACTTATAATTGATATCCATGTCAAGTTTCAGTTGTTTTATCTAATTCTAACTTTTCCATATGTTGATGTCAATCGAGCAGCGTCACACTGAGCTATATGCGCGCGAGGCGGTTTACCCCCAAGGTGACGTCACGTCCCGATGTGCAGAACAGTCTCAAACTCGTCCGGCTGAATAGCACACCTAGCTTACTTACATCATGGGTTACACAAGATATCTCATCCATTCTACACTCACCATTCATTCATATTCGCCTTAAAATACGCCCAGGTTGCATTGGCGTCTTAAAGAGATATTAAGATCCTACAGTAGTTTGTTTGTGTGTACAACACCTACTTAAATCGTTGCCCTGAAGATGAAGGGTTGTAACGTTGAAGATGACGGACATCAACTTTGTTACGATAATAAGGTCAAACCCAAAATAAATGAAACATTACATCTTGAGAATTTAATTTCAACCTGTATTGTATGTTGCGGTAGCAGAGGTTAGTGTGCTGAGTTTTTACTCCAATGTTAGTCAGTTGATTCTTACTGGCTGTTCTCAGGTTCACTGTATCTGTAGAAAAATAAAGGACTCATGTTCGAGGCAATCAAAACAACCCGTTATTGGGTATCTCTGACTATTAATCATAAAATGCTGCAAAAACTTTACCTCAATTGATCTGATGTTTTAGAGGCAATGAGTCAGCTTACTTGGTTTCTCCGAGGCTTAAGAGGTTGGCTATGCTTGGCCTGGGGTACAGTGTGGGCACACCCGCGGAGGGCATCACAGCTGAGGTGTTAGTGGTCCAGTCTTTTGACGAGCTGCATGAGAGAGCAACTGAGGTGAGTTTCAGTAGGAATTTGTGGAAGGTATAGGTCCAAACCTGTAGAACCTGAATTTGAGTTTCACAAAAGATAATTGGGTAATAATGCATTCAATTAGATATGTAATATATTGAACAAAAATGGAATAAATTAAATAAGTGTATTTTGTAATAAAATTTTAGTGTTGACTTTTTTATTGAGGTGCCTGGAGGTGAATTACATCACACCTTGCCTTGCCTTGGAGAATCATGCTGGAACAATCAGGTGTTACGATTCCCAGAATAAATTACACTCGCAAAACCTGTGAAACGGCTTAGTCATTTTGATGAGCTATTAGAATAATAATATTTTATAATACGATGAATTCTAGACTTCGACATGGGATCTTAAACAGCATGTTAGCTAATTATATTAAGTATTCAAGTTTTAATTTATTTGGGTTATGATTTAATTTAGAATTTAGTGTAATTTGAGTCCAAATTATTTAGTCAATTCCCCGATTCATTCCTCCCGAAATTTAAGACCTAAAAGCATGTTGTATAATACCTTGACCATGGCAAAGAGTGATCAGTCTCCCCCTTTACGTTCTCCTTCCAACTGAGGACAAGCTCTGCCTCTCCTTACCTGAGCTAGCTGACGCGCATGGTCACCTAGACCTAGAGGCTGTGGCCAATGGTTTGGCCTCTACGTTTGTGTACTGCAGTGTTTTAAGTTGTGTTGACTGATAATTTTTAAAACAGTGTTTAAATAAACAGAAGATTTCATTCCTGAGGGTTTAAATATCAGTTGAAACTATAAGGCAAAAATTTCTGTGAGTGATGTCGTATGTTTCATTAGAAATCTGGAATTGAGGTTATGCCGCCTTTTCCACTTGGACGTCATCCCAGTTGTTCATACGTTCTGTGCATAATGACATAATATAGCTTTTGACGTTAAAGTACATTACGTTTTAAACTAAACCGACCTCGCCTTGAAATCTGCCTATGTCACGATTCATTGTAAATTCTGGTGCTAACTGAAAAGACTCTACTCTTTAAAACAAAATATCATAAATTGGATATGCTGAGATGTGATAGCTGTCACTGGTCTTCTGTCATAGTTTGTATTTGTTGCTGGTAGCACATTTCAGTTAATACTGAAACCATCAACCATCATGGTTACTGCAAAGTCAAGCCCAAGGGCAACTGATTACAGCCCAGCAATGAAAACAAGGTCTCGAAGCATAAAGCAAACTAAAGGTTTAACAATAAATATCTAGTAAATTCAAGGAGGCAGGGAATCAGCCCGAAACGTCCTTGAAGAAACAAAAGGGATGAAGCTCATCTAGGCCTACATCTCAAGCCTCTAGCCCTAGTCCTTGCTTAAAATCAGATGTTAAACAGGATAATGAAATGTTGAAGGTTAAGTTGGAGGTTGCTCTCAAACAGAATAAGTCTTTATCAAAATCATGGGAAGAATTAAATTTTCTAAAATATAATAGCTGGTTAACGGATGAGCACGTACAAACATATTTTGATACCCTGTCTAACAACAGTCAACTAGGCTTCCTGGA
Source organism: Allygus modestus (assembly GCA_963675035.1). Lineage (NCBI taxonomy): Eukaryota > Metazoa > Arthropoda > Insecta > Hemiptera > Cicadellidae > Allygus > Allygus modestus. The sequence continues at coordinate 118,636,736 of OY776112.1, forward strand.
AGTTAAATACAGTTGGTAAATCCATTGATAAGTCAGGCTATAAAATTGCATGAGCCTACGGAAACAGCATATTTTTTCTTCATTCTCTAAATATTAAATACCCCCGTCGCAGCAAACCTGCATACTCAGCGAATTTCCAATGGAGATATAATGTCTTAATACTACAAAAAGCCTCTTACCAAGTTTCATCAAAATATATTCACAAATAAGCGATATATACAATTTTAATTATTCTCCATAAGAATAACATTGGGGCTGAGTACGCAGGTTTGCTGCAACAAGGAACACAAAAAATGGGTTTTTATGCTAATATCAATATAACTCAACTAGGTGAAGTCGTATACCAGTTTTTATTCATTTATGTTCATAATTAAGGGAGACAGAACATTTAATTATTCTCCATAAGAATAACATGGGAGCTGAGCACGCAGGTTTGCTGCAACGGGGCAAAAAATTGTTTTTTGAGCAAATATCAATAGACCACAACTAGAAGAAGCCGTGAACCAAGTTTCGTCAGAATTCGTTCATAAATAAGCGAGATATACAATTTTTCTTTTCCTCCATAAGAATAGCATTAGACATCGTACTGTGTTTAGCACTTTCAATATCTCGGTAACCAATTGACATAGAGGAATGATCAAAATACCAAATTGTGTGTTTTTTAAGCTGAATCCAATGGTAGAAACTAAAATTTGACTATTTCAAAAATTATATGTAACAAATTTTAAAAACCCATTTTTGGGTACAAAACCCCCCCAAAAATACCCCTTCGGATGGAGCGATCTGGCTGGTTTTCAAACTTAAAGTCATAAATGTTGCTTTACACGTTTATACCAAGTTTCATCAAAATCGGATCATTTTTACGAGAGTTATCGTGCTCAAGCACTCATATATATATATATATATATATATATACAGTTTCGAACGAATGGTGTGTTTGGGGTCTGGGGACCTCAAAACGAAAAGTTATAATGGTCCCGGGCCTAGGTCTTACCATGCCGACTACGGTAATAGCTTCTTCCCTATAGGGGAAATTCGTTAAAACAAAGATATTTTGTTAGTACCTCTTAACAATTCAAAAGAACGAGAACTAGAAGGAGGTTCTCATTGGAATGTTTTTTGTTTTGTGAAGAAGACTAACCAATTTTATTATTACGACTCCTGCCTGCCTGTTAACCTGGAAGATACAAAGGTGTTGCGGAAAACTTGCTATATATATGGGTCTATATAAAATTCCCGAAGTGAAGCAAGTTAAAGGCACATCACAAGACAACAGTTACGATTGTGCCGTATATGTTATTTTGGCAATTGACCACATCACGCTTAATGCAAGTATAGAAAATGTTTTGGATTTACCTCTTCCAGATTTTACATCCATGGACTGTGTTAAAAAAAAAACTTTTTTGGCGTTTAACATACTTAACCGACAGAATGTGTCCCAACTTCCAGCCGGCCTACTAAGGGTTTTTTCGACAGCTCAAAACAATGAGAATACTATGCAGGTTAAAGCTAATGCAATTGGATCTAGGAACAGCAATGGTTCTTCTGATTTATCAAGTACTCCTAAGGACCTACAGGTGGGCCAGGGTTCAAGTAAGAATACGGTAGGCCCAAGTCTAAAGCCCAAAACTTGTGATATGCATAAAGAACAACTCAAGGGTAGGAATACAAATAAGTTTTCTAATACTAAGTCTCCAAAATCTATGTAAAATAGGCAACTTCTCATCATGGCTGATAGTCATGGCAAAGACATTGGTCATTTAATACAACAAAGGTCAACGACAAATATTTTTCCATCTGTTCGTCCCGGTGCAAGATTTAGTGGGGTCATCGAAGAGCTGGATGCAACGAGTAAAAACTTAACAAAGAATGATCATCTTCTGGTCAATGCAGGAACAAACAATGTAGAAAAAATGGGAATTAATCGTTTCTTAAACGAGGTATGAGAACTGATGTTAAGGCAAGTCACCTCAACCTAATTTTACAGTAGTGAAAAATATTAACTCTAAAGGTTTAATAAAATATTTTCTATCAAATATTAAAGACATAAAGTATGGAGTACCCCAAGGATCCATTTTGGGACCACTTCTCTTTCTATGTTACTTAAGGGGACTCCAAGATATAATTTCTAATTAAGTTTGCAAGATATGTTTGTATGTGGACGACCCAAACCTCTTAGTTACAGGAAAGACACTGGAATCTATGAGCAAAGTTTCATCAGAGCGTCTCGATTTGGCAAAACAATATTTTAATCAAAAGAACTTTCTTTTAAATGAGGATAAAACTAATTTTATTACTTTTGGTACTAATAGAAATAAGACTGATGCTCAGCTTTTAACAAAATATTATAACTTAAATATTGTAGATCATGTCAAATTTTTAGGTATTTTCATTGACCAAAATTTAAGCTGGAATCAACATATTCAACATGTAGTGAAAAAAATGTCATCAGGTTTATATGCACTACGTAGAATGTCATACATTTGTGACTACCTCTAAAGCTTGTTTATTTTGCTTTTATCCACTCCTACATATCATATTTACTTAGTATTTATGGAGGTACTACAAAAACTAATTTAGATAAAATTCTTAGATTACGAAAACAAGCAATCCGAATTATGTTGCATTTGAAGTGGAATGAGTCTGTAAAGCTCCATTTTTCTGAATTAAATATTTTGACTGTGTATGCAATATATATTTTTGAAACTATTAAATACATTATCTCCCAGAAATCATATCTACTCTAAATAATACTAGATATAATACTAGGGGGGCTCTGTAAGCTCTGCAAAATAGTCATAACTTGGAATATTATAAAAAAATACTGTGTATGATGGTTTAAAATGTATTAGTTTATTGCCTAAAGAAATCATAAATGAACGTACTTATACAAAATTTGTCAAAAATCTTAAAGTCTTATAAATTTGTCACTCTACTCAATTTAAAAATCTTTAAATGCAAAACATTTTAGTTTATAAGTATGATGACTGTGACTCTATTCTTGTACATGTACAATTGTGAATAAAGGAGATTTTTAATTGATTGATTGATGGTAACATTCAACTTCTTGTCTGCCCGCTGACATCACCATCTTAACCATAGCTAGTTTCTCATCATACATGACTAATTGGGAGCGTTTTAAAGTTTTTTCTGTAAAGGGTTATTTTAAGAGATAGTCAGCTGCTTTTACCTAACTTTGCCCGTCCACATGAGGCTCAGGCCTGTGCTTGTGACGTATCCATTAGTACATGTTAGGCAGTATCGACTCTTCAACAACCATCTGACTCATGTTTATTGGTATAAATTAGACAGTGCAAATACAATTTATTTGTCAGGAGCAAGATTCAAACTGGCTGGGTGGCATAGTGGTTAGAGTTGCTAGTTTTGTAATCTGGGGTTCGATCGTGAACAAAATCTGAATATGTTGGGAGATTTTGTTACTGGACCTAACTGCCTTTTATTGTTGGGCTACCAATTAATGATGCTTTCTGAGAAAAGGTCAACTTTGATAGTAATAAGACAAGGATTTGGACCGTTCCCTGTCTAAACATAAAAAAAATCCACTGGCACCCAGAAACGAAACAATACGGCTTCTGCCATAAGGTTCCAGATTCTGCTTGGTCACTATACCAATAACCCACCAAATCCCCTCCTGTCTGGTCATTTTGCATTTTAATTTATTAAGAGTTCTAAGAAGTATAAATGCAATAAGATGTATACTATGGTACAGAAATTGAAATTTAATTTTTCTAGGATTGTGTATTCGTTTATATTTAAATGTAAAATCAAGAGAAGAAGCAAGTCAGTAGTTCTTAAGGAAGAAATGAGGGTGTAATTTAAACATTTTTTTATCAAAAGAAGAGCGGCGGCAAATTCTTAATATCCTAATCAGCTAGGTAATCTTTAGGTTGATTGCTAGGAAGACATTAAAGTGGAATAGTTTACTGTGTATATTTTTGCTTACTTTGATTCTAATTGTACTTTGATAATGAATTTCTTAGTTTTGAATTAATTTCTTTGTGTTATTTTCCAGGCACCAGGCAAGATCGTTGTTATAGCAGAAGACTGGCTCGGTAGTTATGGGGCAACTGTCAAATATCGAAGCCGCGCTGCTGTGGAGGTAAAGTTTTTAGTTATAATTTTCTGTGGTTTATAAAATTTAGGCTTTTTAATTTCTTAACAAGAGATCTCTAAGCTAGGCCAAATATATACTATATGACACATGATGGTTGTGCGTTGAGCGCGACAAACATCAGGCAAAACACCCAGTGGGTGAAAAAATCCATTGATGCGTCACACTGAAGTAACTACTGGAAATAAATGAGGAGTTTGAAAAACAATAATAAAAGTATAATAACCAACCAAAAATAGAAGCAAGGTGTCAGAAAGGTAAAAGTATAAAATAAAAAGAGTTGCTGGTGCGCTTTCTGTCTACGTGCACTGCACTAAACCATGCCAGAAATAGAAGCCGAGGTCACCAAGGACATCCTACATCATCGACGCAAACGACTACAAAATCTCAATGAGAGTGGATGAGGCACAACAATTTATTGTTAGATTATGAACAATGTGTTGCATGAAATGTGTAGTATGTATCACGTACCATTCCATATAATCGATGGGGTTTCACATCAGCAGTTATGATCTGGACAATTGAGTTTATGTAAATCTGTTTTATAACTTCAGCTTACTGTTTTAACAGTGTTTTATAAAAACAAAAGTTTGTTTGTTATATTTTGCTTCACATATCATTTTATTGTTATTAATGTTTCATGAATAATTGAATAACATGATGAATCCACTTTACATACAACAGTGTGTTTTTTCTTTGAAAAATGTTTCAAACAACTCGTGTTTAAATAATTAGGAGTAGTCAAAAAATGGAGCAACTGGGGTGACTTTCTTTGAGCAGTTATTCTAGATGTAAAAAATAAGTCTAGGTAACTTTTCAGAGCAGTCAAGTTGGTTACAACTAACTGATAAATCAACAACCTATTTGTTGATTTCTTCATTTTTATGTAAGAACTATCTATGTCTGTCCTACCCAAGAGTTTGCCAAGTCTTGAGTTTTCTGTTTACCTACGAGTCTCTGTTACCAACAGGTGGCTAAGGTGGGAGGTGTGGCAGCCCTGATCAGGTCTATTACCCCGTTCTCCATCAACACTCCTCACACTGGAATGATGAGTTACCAGGACAACGTGACCAAAATACCCGCGGCAGCGCTTACTGTCGAGGACACTCAGATGCTATTGCGCATGAGTCACAGAGGTAAATATCGTTAAACAATTTCCCTTTAAAGTAATAATTTATTAATAGTTTCTTCAAAATGAGACTATGGCTCTTGTCATGTTGTGGGGTGTGAAGTGAGCCTAGTGTTAACAGTTTTGCCCTGGGGTTACCCGTTTGTTCCCTCTTGGTGTGGAGGCATTGTTGTTCTGGGGAATAGGTGCTATTTTAACCAGCAGCCTCCTAATACATTCCTCAGCATGGATGTAGTTGGGCTAGTTAGTCTCGTGGGAGCATTTTGTGAGGGATTTCCTTTGTCTCTGGAAGTACTTTCTACTTGTGCGTAGTGAAAGGGAGTAACTGCTGCTAGGTTATTGATAAGCTCACATTAGAGGATTGCAATTTAGTTACAGGTATCAAAGCTGGTTTTTGGCTACTAGTATCAAGAACCCGGTTGTCAATCCACTTCCATGCCTGTCTCCTTAAAAATCCCCTAGAGCCTGGTTCTAAGGTTGGGGTTTAGGGCGAACAAAGAACTTCAAGATTTGCGTCCGAACACAATTCATTTCCGCTTTTATACGTGAGTGTGGCTGGTACATTACCCAGCATTTAGAGTTTGTCTCGAAAGGCATTTATTATTTTTGTGTGTTGAGACAATCAATCTTGTTTGTTGCTTGCTTTCCTGTACCGGATTTCCCCTTGTTTGGGCCCATCGAGACCCGGCTTGTGGTGTTCCACTATGATTGTACAGCCACAAGAGGACTCTACGCTGATAAAGACCTGGGACAAACCCCAGACCTGATGGGAGAGAGCTTGAGCAGCTGGAAGCAGCTTTACCAACAGCCTACTTCATGGAGCTTGATGCGCCGTAGGTAGTTGCAGGGTAGGGTGATGTAATGGCCTTGTGCTTGAAACTGAAAGAAACCAGGTTGACTATCAAGCACTATAAATAATTAGTAATAGTAGTTGTAGTATAGGAGTCATCTTCCCAATTTGTCCCATACAATGTCTACATGGAATAAGCTTTGTTCAAACAAAAGAGTTGTGCTTGTACTGAATGATTTTGTTTGAATGTCATGAGGGTAAACAAACATTAAACAAATTGTCGTTGAGTGTCTTGATTCAAAAGGAATTTAAAGAAGAGTAAGTCCTAAATAATATTGTCTATCGAATGTTTTTATTAGTCTGTCATAAATAACTATTACTGCAAGTTAATTAAATCAAAATGGATGTTAATAATCTTTTGATGGATGATGAAGTTTTTTTATGTGTAAAATAATGTTGGACGATTACAAGTTTGTGAATTGTCCTTCACTCAGTTTTACCTTTGCAGGCACTCCCCTGAAGATCCAACTAAAGATGGAGGCTCAGATGTTGCCTGATGCAGTATCGCGCAACACCGTCGCGGAACTGCGAGGATCCACCTACCCGGAAAAGGTGGTGATAGTGTCAGGGCATCTCGATAGCTGGGATGTCGGCCAAGGTTTGTAATACATTCGTAACATCAACTTCCAAGTTAGAGTTGATTAGTTAACAGTGTGGCCACTCTACAATAATATCCAAACTCATTGTTATTTCCTGGTTTTCCTGGCTATTTTTGGCGGGTTTGAAGTCCATTGTGCAACATAATCGACACGATTCGTGGACCTGCAAACCGATAAAAGTAGAAATGTGTTTTATAGAGTTCAAAAGCTCACAGTGACCCTCAAAGTTAACCCACTGTCGTAGACTTACGAGCTGGTCCCGTTCCTTACTTATCAATCTTTAAACCTATGTGAGGCAAAATTTGAGTGCATGCTGCAAAGAAATTAATGTTAGTTCTTTATGCATAGAAGGAGTTTTTGAATGTGCTGCAGTATTTGTTTCTCCACATCGGTTGATTGTTGTTTCGGCATAATGTGTACACAAATCTTATTTAGACCAATTTATTGAAGGCATTGAGGAACTAGTTCATTAGGTAAAAACGTACAAGAACAGTAAAACAATAGTATTTGCAGATATTAATCATGACATAAGAAATAAATCCAATAAAAATACATTTTTTCTTAATAGCTTAAGAGCTCTGAACCTCTACTCTTATAATTATGAACCAACTAGGCTTTCTGCCTGCCTAGACAATGTGATATCTCCTTTCAAAACAGATCAGATTTTAATCAAAGTTGTCCAGCCCCATTTGTCTGACCATAAGGGTATACTGTGTGAAATCCCTAGCAAGCATCACAATTCTACCTTTTTACCAGATGATCCATCAGAGGAATGTATTTTTCTTAGGCTTTTAAGTGATAGTAATCTGACTAATTTTAAAAGTAACCTCGAGGCTAGTTATAACAATTGGTATAACATTATTTATTCCCAAGAAAATGTAGAAATTAAGTTTGAAGCTTTCCTTCACTCAGTCATTAATAGTTTTAATGCAAATTGTCCTAGAGTTAATACAAAAAAATGAATAATTCAAATAAAAAAATGTAACTGGTATACTCCTTACCTGAAGAACTTAAAAATTCTGCCCTTAATTGCTTATGAAAAATCAAAAACTGACCCTTCCTACATACAATTCCCTGAAAACTAAATATAGAAAAGAAATATGTAAAGCAAAAATTTGTTATAATGATAATACCATTTCAAAAAACAAATGTCGTACAGCTTGGCAAATAATAAAAGGTAGTATTGATAATAGAGGACACCAGCCACCCATCCCAATTGATCCTAATGAATTAAATAATGGTTTTATAAACCCGGGAAATCACCCGGGACCGCATCAGTCAGTAGCACAGGACAATAGTTTGCTGAATCTAAATGTTGAACATGTCTTGAGGTTTAAGTGGAGTCAAATACAACCACAAGATATCCTCCGTTGTGTCAATGAACTGAGCAGTTATAGAGCAGAAGATTATCATGGTCTGTCAAATTTTGTAATAAAAAAAATACATATAATATTAGAACCCCTTTGCTGTTTAGTAAATATCATTTTGAAACAGGGCTCATTTCCACCCTGTCTAAAGACCTCCATTATTGTTCCCATTTATAAGAAAGGGGACCGCACAAAAGTAGAAAATTACCAGCCTGTCTCAATAATATCATGTTTCTCTAAAATAATCGAAGGAATTTTACATAGCCAGCTCTATAGCCACTTTGAAGCAAACAATCTTCTTAATCCATCTCAATTCGGTTTCAGGTTTGGTCTGAATACTATGAAAGCCGTCAAAGAGGTTGTATCTTTTGTACTTGAATCATTTGAAAACAAATGCTATGCTAATGCCACACTGGTTGATCTTAGTAAACCCTTTGATTCTGTTTGCCACAAGCAACTTCTGAATAAGTTAAGGTATTACAAAATAGATGGAGTATACTAATCCAGTCCACTAATTCAGTCACTAATCCAGTCACTAATTCAGTCCTACCTCCAGTGACAGATACCAAGCTGTGATTTCTAACAATAAAAAATCAGATCTACTGAGGGTGGATAGTGGTATCCCGCAAGGTTCGGTCTTCACACCTTTCCTTTTGGTAGTCTACATTAATGACTTTCCTAGTGTTTTGCCCTATAAATCAATATTGTACTGTATTGTATTGTATTGTGTGTGATGACACCACATTTTTGACAGCAAATAAAGATTCCCAGGAGTTAGAAGTTATGACTGCATCAGTGATGGAAGCCTCTAGCTGTTGGTTTGCAGCCAATTCTCTCAAAATTAATGCCAATAAAACTGAACAGCTACTCTTTTCATTGTCCTTCTCCTTAAATAATAAAGAATTAGATTCCGTTAAACTTCTCGTTATAACTCTTGACAGTATGCTCAATTGGAATAAAAAAAAGGGTGCTCAGAACCATTCTTGGATTAAACAAACTTACCTCTTGTAAAAAATATTTTGTTGAGTTATCCATGTTAACTGTCCCTGGTCTATTTATTTTACATTGCTTACTCCACGCCAAGGACAATTTGGGTAATTATAACACCAGGGATAGTGTACACAGCTGCAACACAAGAAATAAGAGAAATCTGAATATTCCCCATGTAAGATTAACTAAATCCCAACACCACTTTTCGCAAATTAGTCTAAGGTATTTTAATATGCTACCCGAAAGTATTAAAAGCAGACCAAGGGAAAGTTTTAAAAATATTCTGCATGAGTGGCTGGTGGTCCTGTAAGTCCTGTATTAGTTCTTTTACTGTACAAACTTAAGTTTTTGATCTGTTTTCCTTAAAAGTATGTTAGTATTTTTTGTTCCTTACAGTGCGTTGTATGGCCATTCATGACTTGATTAGTTGTTATTGTTGTTTGTAGCATTGTAGTCAATTTTAGATTTAGTTTGACAATGTCGATTGAAATTATTGTAATTGTTTAAAGACAATAAAGGCATTCTTATTCTTATGAATTGGAGTATAAAATTGTTTTTTTAAATGGATTAATGGTGTATTTTAAGTAAAATATTTTTTCTTTCAATTTAAAGAGTCACATTGGCACACACAGTAGACACGGTCGCCTCCCCTAAGTAAAAAGTAGCAAAATCAGTTTTGACCATGTGCAACTCACATAGAATTAACCGATCCCGTCAACTTCCAAGCAAGCCTGCCACTGTTTATTTTACTTGGGCCCTCCCAACAACGTTGCCCTCATTGAGAGTTGCACGACTGGTCAGTTTTGGTCGTGTGTGGAAATCGAACACACAAAGTTAGTATCGACACCTGGCTAAACTAACTCCACATCTTAGCTAACTCAGCTACCAGGACCAACAAAAAATGTTGTTACAACAGGAGAAATAATATACAGACAGGAGTGGCCTAGCGGCGTTATTTGGGTTTTATAGTCAGTCCGCGCCCCTGGCGGAGAGAACCGTAGTTGCCCGCAGCCATTAGTTACAGATTTTGCTACTAGAGTGCAGAACCAATCAAATCTTGTTTTAGGTCATTGTGAATAGAATTTAATTAATACCTTAATTGGTTAAAGGAACTGATTGGTTATAGCTGAGAACAAGAGCTTAGACAATTAGGATGTGTTTGCGTACTACTGTCGATGATGAAACCAGGTGGCTTGATCCTTAATAATTGTTACTGGCTGCGTATTTTTAATTTATTACTTCCACAATCTTCACCAATGATCTGTGATAATATTTCAATAAGATCAAACTGTTTTTATGTCTTTCAGCCATTTTGCAATGCTTAATAACACGTAACCTGCTAAAAACAGTCTGACTCTATTATTTGATGTTTATTATTCTTACCTCGTTGATTAATCATGGTTTTCAGTTATCCATGATTACCCCGGATAATCATGACTACTTATAATTAATGACTAATTATACTTATAAGTATATCTTGTTCGATACAAAATAAACTCATCTTAAAATGATTAAATTACCAGTTATGAATTGGTGTTAAATATTTAACTTTTTTAAAAGGGTAGGCCTCAAGCTAAACAAAATAATTTGCTTTTTTCTAAACAACAGATAAATATCACAAATATATACATAAAGCCAAACCGTACTTCAGGAACTTTTGGGAAAACGAAGAGCCTGCACCCATTAACCATATACTCAAATAGTTTTGTTAGTGCTGTAGTTAGCTTTTTTATACAACCCCTACTAATGCCATAACTTAAATAAATTATATATCCTTAAAAATTATGTGAGTTAGCCTTATAAAACAAGAATATTTTTATAAGTAAGTGAACACAATCCGATTGGACAGACAGGATAAGTAGGTGTGTTGGCCAGCTGGGCTCAAGGACAGCAGTCAGTATTTACTCACTTCCAGACCCCCCTCCCTCTCCTGCCACTCAGCACCTTTTGTTATCTCAAATCAAGTTAGCGCTATAAATCACTTAACCACCATTTCTTCTGAGAGTGTATAAACAGGCATCTTCCAATTTTGTATGAACTTTTATTGTCTTGCTTCTTTCTTCCTTATCTTCACTGTTGTCAATTATCTTACCAATACTGATTTTTCAAAGCACTGAAACATATCACGGAAATAATTCCATCAAAAAATAGTCCCAAAAATTTGGGGCACTGACCACATCTTAGTTTTAGACTTTTTCCCAGTTTTATATTGAAATTAATGGCTTTTCCACTGTTTCCTTAATTCAAGGCTTGCTCAGGATTTTCTAAGTTGGGCGGTACACTAATAATTAATTTAAGTTCTACTTTTAAATTTGCAGTACTGAAATATTATAAAAAATGCAGTTCCAGAACAGGGTATTCGTTTACTTAGGTTTTTGTTACAGGAGCTATGGATGATGGGGGTGGTGCTTTCATTTCTTGGGGTGCTCTTGCGTTGCTCAAGAGTCTGGGACTCAGGCCTAAGCGGACTATAAGGTATTAGCATTTTAATTTGTTAATGGCATTCTTTTATATAATTTGAATTCTGCCTGTTTATTGTTTTAGTTGTTGACCAAAGACATTCTGTATAAATAGAAATATTCCTGTAAGGCTCTTCTACGTTTTTTTTTTTTTGCTAAACACCCAAAATGAGCCAGAAACACCCAACCAGCCCCCATGGGGCTTTACCAGTTTTTTAAATTCTATTACAGTTTATAACTGAACTCCTTGCTGTAGTACACATTTTAAGACACTGCAGGTACAAAACTAGCGGTTGCATGACCCTCACCTTACCACCGATGGATGCTGATTAACCTGTGCATGTGCAACGTTGGCGGTGCTACCTCCCAAAGGAGGTTAATTCCCAAAGGCCCTCGTATTTATTTGTCACTGCCACTACCCATATATTAATTGGACATTTTTATGGTACCGGTTTCTCGGATATGCGGAATTGTAGAATTATGAAACTTGGCACACTTATTTAGTACTTTTAGGATATGTGTTGAATGTAAATAATTTTGTATTTGGGTGTATAAGTACATAGGTATATGCCCTTTTGACTCTCAAAATCTCCTATGTTATCCATGGGGAAACTGAGTTCTGCTTTTCATTTAATAAACAGCTGCGTTATTCAAATAAATATGTAGCACATCAGCAAGAACAGATGATTCGTAAATAAAACATTACGGATTACTGGGATGTTAGCACCCTTCTCTTGTCTGTTTTAAATCCACATAAAAACAAATTAAAGCTGATTGTGAGGGGGGGGAGGTTTAGGGATGGAGAGAGGGTGAGGTGGAGAGGTTTCAGGCATAAAGAAAAAGGCTACTGATTACTGGAGTAGTAACACCCTTTCGCTATCTGTTTTAACTCCACAGTACAAAATTACCTGGGGGAGAGGGCGAGGGAGAGAGAGATGAGCGGAACAGAACCCACTAGATACTAAACCATTTTTTTCAAATATTCCAGGACTATATTTACAAATAACATTTGGTTGAATTAAGACCATTGGGCGGTTTCTAGTTTTAATAATTTGTGTTGATTGTCCAGATCTGTGCTGTGGACGGCGGAGGAAGTGGGGTTGATCGGGGCGAAGGCTTATGCCGAGGCTCACAAGAACGAGACGGACAACTTCATGGTGATGATGGAGTCAGACGAAGGCACCTTCACTCCGCAAGGGCTGGAGTACGTAGGTCCAGACCAAGGGGGCTGCATCATTAAGGAGATACTCAAGTAGGTGGCTCTTGAACCGCTGACAACATATTGGCATTTAAGGTTCATAATTGGTTTGCATTTTTTCATTTGAAAAAATACTGTATCCATCTGTAAATTTAATATTTACAACCTCTTAAATAGTAAAGGCTGATTAAGTTACATTGAAGCTTTGCAAACTCAGTTTAGTTTGAAACTCAACGTTGTTAAGTCACCCAGGGGTTGCTAGGACAATGATGAAGTACAAGCCAAGACATGGTTTTTATGCTATCAACTAAATTAAATCATATTATAGGGCCAAAACAACAACTTTTCAAAGCATGTTATGTTTCAGCTAAGTATTATTAGTATATAATACATGTCTTAACTAGGTTATCTTACCTCTGTAAATAGTCCAAATGTATCAAACAAATTATGCTGACATGTTTTGTTGCAAGCGCAACATTATCAAAGCTGGCAATTCGTCATAACATAAAATTAAAAAACTGACACAACACAGAAACACAAACAACGGTAAGAAGAATAAACGAATAAAAACATTTCTGATAGCGCTATCGACGTGACAGACATGGGACTCAAAATTTACGGTGCTGTGTCCGTTTTTTAATGTTTTGTTCTGACAAATTTGCAAACTTTGATAATGTTGCACTTGCAACGAAACATGCCAGCATAGTTTTTTTTGACACATTTGGACTATTGATGGAGGAAAGATAGCCTATTTTAAGTCTTGAATATAGTCCAGGGGCCTCAACATGAATTTGGATATAATACATGTTGGACAGTACATCAATTGAGAATCTAGTGTTCTTGAATTAAGTTATCGAGTACAAAAGAACCTAAATCAACCACCACTCTGTTATCCGTCATAGTCTGTCATCGTAAATGACGCTGTTATTCAACTTCCTTAAAAGCCAATATAGAATTGGCTGTATGACCTAATGGGGTGTCCCTGCACTACTTACCAATGGGGCAGCGCCAAAGTTATTGCCCTTGAGTTTGTTTATGCCCGTCCTAATTTATCGCTGTTGCCTATTGTTTTGATTCTGTGTTTTCGTTATGAAAATATTTACTACGTGAAGTCGTCTGCAGTGGCGTGATGGTCTGGTGAATGGTTTGTGATGGTGTGTGTTGGTCAGGATTCTACATAAAAATTAAATTATTAAATGTTTGATAAAGGTCAGAACTTCAGAACTTCTACCAATATTAAAAGTAGAAAAGCAGATCTTGCTTCTTAGTAAAATATGGAATATTTATGCACAAAAAGCATCAAACAACTATTATTTTATCATATTAACCTTGTTGTCTGTATGGTATGAGTACTGGAGTTTTTGAGTGCCTGTCGAGTATTTTCTAATACTCGAAGGCCGAGCAAGTATTAGAGACTACTCCAAAATTTTAGTCGAGGAGTTGAAAATAATTCAAAATGTTGTACAGTATAGTTCACTGCATGATAAACAAATGTTTTGGATATAAATAAAAAAATTATTTTTTAATTTTCTTTTAGGTTAAAATATCTTTTTCTAAACCTTTACAAAATTGATCAACAGGGTCCGGAGTTTTTGGCTAGAACTTTCTGAAGAGTGCCCAGAGTTTTGACCAAAAATATTTGGCCAGAGTGCAAAGGGTTAAGAACTAGACCCAACTCGGAGGGCAAAGGGACTCGACTCGACTCGGTTTAAAAACTACTACTAGCCCACCCCTAATTATCTGATATAATTATTACTTTCAACTAATACATATTCAAATTATAAATTTCTGTACCATTCTCATCATAGACTTTTTTGTATGCATAACATTTTTGCTATTCATTTGAATATGTTTTATTATATTTTTGTCCCAAATCAGCATTCACATTTTGTTATATGTATATTCAATAATTAACTGTCAGTCCTAGTCCTGACAGTAGCTGTTAATAAGATGTTTTACTATATTGAATTGGAGAGACTGAAATAATGAAAATATTTCCACAAAATAAAACAAATTACACAACATAAAGTTGGTTTGGAAATTAACTGACCACTTTAACAGCAACTGTGTTCAGTGTACAAAAATCTTATCTAATCATAAACATCAAACACGAGTTAAGTCTTATCAGCCATATACACTTTTCAGTTAAATGTTGCCCCTGCCTGTAGCAAATTACCTAAATACATTTTGTACAATTTTCACATTTTTAAATCTAGACAACACTGCAGGTTCAACTTGGCATAACAACCAAAAACATAAAATGTACTACTATTACTGCTACAGTTTGAATAAAAACAATGACTTACTAGTTTTTAACACAAAATCTTCCTATTTTAAAGCATTTCCAAGCAACCAAGTGTCACTTACCTTAACTAACCAATTTTTGTATGTTTGTGGGATCCAAATTGCAGTTGTAGGAACAATTGTGTATGTAATTTTGAGTGTAAGTGACTTTGCTGCTTTCGGAAAATTACAGTTTTCTCTCAAGCGCCAAAGACGTACTTTATGCTCGTAATGCTCAAACAACTATTTCATCTGCATTTGATTAATTTGCAACTTGCATTCCAGATTGATGGGCCCCATTAATGCGACCAATTTCAAGAACAGTTCAGACGCCGGATCAGACATTATGGTCTGGGCCAACAAAGTTCCGCTGTTGAGCAACTTGAATGACAACGGGAAATACTTCTGGTTCCACCACACAGACGCAGACACCATGACAGTCATGGACCCGAATGATCTAGACTTGAATGTCGCACTGTGGGCAGCGACGGCCTTCATCATTGCGGATCTGAGCGTAGACTTGCCCAGGCCAAACATCACAACTCCTGCAGCGTGAAGAGATCATTCTCAAAATGAAAGATTTTATCAGTATATGTAGCCTTTTTAAGATGTAATAAAAGACGCGCCAAAGCTGTGACTGATTTGATGTTAATCTATAGGATCTATTTTTTACCTGTAATAAAGATATGATATATTGTGCCTCAT
This sequence comes from Allygus modestus, assembly GCA_963675035.1. Lineage (NCBI taxonomy): Eukaryota > Metazoa > Arthropoda > Insecta > Hemiptera > Cicadellidae > Allygus > Allygus modestus. The sequence continues at coordinate 118,652,448 of OY776112.1, forward strand.
TAGCACATTTTAAATGTATAATTAGTTTACTTGTTTAAATATTATAAATGAAATAAAAATACTATCCATTCAATTATTTACCCATTTTGCACCACAGCTATAACATTGATAATAAATGTAAAAGTTTCGCTAAATCTTTTTAGATAGTTTGATTTATTAACCAACTAATCTTTCAACTTCTTTTTTATCTGTTGATCATTTTAAAAATTTGGTTTATAAACCTATCCTGCAAAGAGCTAAACAACTGCGAGTTTGACAAGCTGTGCGGTGCAGTAAGCAAACGTTCTTTAGTTTCGGGCTGACCCTCGTAGATGGTAGTTTAACCCTACTTTATCATTACTACCATTTACAAAACCAAATGTGAAACTATGAGTCAAACACCATGATGTATAGCAAGTGGAAATGAAAAAGAACTTTTTTTATCTGGATGGAAACAGAAAAAAAGCTTTATTGGATGGAAACAGAGTGGACTAAGGTGGAAGTGACATCTTCTTAACTTTTCCCCCCCGACTTGCCAAATGTCACTTCCAAAGAGAATATTGTTTTTCATCATACATGTAAAACTATGTTCTACGCTACACGCAATCTAAATTGTTAGGGTTCTGAGAAATTACAATACAGAAAAAAACAAGAAAACTTATATTTCTTATTTTAAATAATACAACAATACAAAATAATCTTAAATGAATATAAATGGTTAAAAAATGCATGAATAACACAATAATAAATATATATATATCTAGTACTTATATCTTTATGGAATACTTTATACATGGCATGACAATTTTTTCCTTTTTATCTTGGAAATTGTTTAAATCCTGGCACGTTTTGAATTTAAAAAAAAGTAAATAAAAACATAATAATTGTTCAGGTACACAGCTGGGATCCTGACATTGGTTTGTATAAAACAGTATTATAAAATACTGAATTGCATATAATAATAAAATGAGTTTTTTTTATATCAGACAGTAACAATATTTCTATTGCCAGTACAAAGTTTATCTTTCATTGCATTTTTTGAAATTTACATAGTTAAACAAATGCCAGGAATCATGGTCAAACTAGACAGGACTAAAGGAATGTCCAACTTTTAGACATTCCTGAGGAAATTTTAATGTTGTTACTTTTTTATAAATATTAGCACAATTAAAATCATAAATGACCTCAACAACAAAACTTGGGTGTTTAAATAAATGCAATTACTCAAGTGCAAAAAGTATGAATTGTAGTAAATTACGGGGTTGAATCGATCACAAGACCATCAGTTGGCTGACTAACTCGACCTAGGCCCCAACTTATTGAGGACATTCTTTCCCTCTTCCTGGTACTCCTGACTTGTGATCCAGAAGTTGGGTTTGTCCTTCATCACTTCGGCCAAGACAGCACCTCCGATGAACACCATGTCTTTCCGTCTTGGAGGATCTTCAATCTTGATTTTAAGTTTCTGCAAAGTCAACACAAAACCTTTCAGTGTTTAATCATCATCAGTGTTTTAACTATCTATATTAGGTAATTCCTACAGGTAATACTACCTGAGAGAGAATTTAGATCAAGAGAGACGAGTTACCGGCCAGGGAGTTGACGGAGTGAATACAAAAGATTTGGGGGACAAGAGTGTATTTTACTTAAGAAATTATTGTGGACGTTTTCAATCACTCATAAGTGAAAACAGAGCTTCACGACGTTTTGGGATATGGAATCTAATCCTGTCTTCAGGTGGAGGATACCTAAAACATAACAAAATTAGTGGCACAATCCAGGCAAAACTGTACAAATCCCAAAAAGCTAAAACATAAAACTGTAACAACAGTCAAAACAGAATAAAACTAAAAACACACAATTCACATTCGTTTGTGTGTTTGATCTGTTGTGAGTGAATTGTGTGTTTTACTTTTATTCTGTTTTGACTACTGTTACAGTTTTATGTTTTAGCTTTTCTGTGTCCAGCTTTGCCTGAAGTGTGCCACTAATTTTGTTATGTTCTAGGTATCCTTCCACCTAAAGACAGAATTAGATTCCAGATCCCGAAACGTCGTGAAACTTTTTGATTTTACTATTAAGTGATGGAAAACGTTGGAGATAATTTCTTAATTAACATAAACTTACCATTACCAATGAATTTTAAACAAAGAATAGTGTATATTTTGCATAAAAGATAGGAAATAGGAAACAAAGCAGATTACTGTTCATGTGTTGGCTTGATGAAGAGTAAGAGACCAGTGGAGGTTTCTGAGGTGAAAGTGTACCAGGCGATGGTTGAAACCTTACACTTCAACTTCCATAAAAGTCATTTCTAAGACAATTTAACATTGTCATACAATATTTGGGACTGTAATATTTTGTTTGGCCATGTCCAATTTTCTACTCATGAGTGCATGCAGGGTATCTACTAAATCCTCTATCTCTATGTATAATTCCCTGACTTAGAATTTCCAGTTGCTTTAACAATAAATTCCAGGTATTTGTTTTAAGAAGTTTTTAAGTTAAACTAAGGGCAGTAGCACGTTCATTCAAAGTCTACTCAGATTAGCACAGCGTAAAATGTAACATAAAACAACAAATTTGAAGTAGGCACTTTACTGGACTAACTATTAGCATTGGGTTTATATCAACTAGAGGGGAAACCTTAAAGGAGCCAGAGTTAGTAACAGCAGTGCTGCGATCTAACGTCATTTTAAGATAACTAACATGATCTGCGGTGTCGTTAGGCCGAGTTAACTCGTCCACTGTACCCAATCCGTGAAAACAAAATATCTCTTTGATGACCATTACAAAAAAAGGTTTATTTAAACATTTAAAATCACTACAAAAAAATTCCTAAAAAATATGATGAACAAAACCGCGAAGATCCCTGGCGGCGTAAGACGGAACTACGTCGACAAGTCTCTAACATTGATTTGCATTGCGTGTACCCTCTAGTAGATATAAACCAATGCTATTAGTAAAAAGTTATCGGGTAAAATAAATTTATAACATGACATAATTACTCATATCGATGTATGAATTAGGTTATTTTTGTTACAACAATCATTTGTTTATTATTCTTTAAACTTTTGTATCATCTTAATGTTTGTTCTATTTGTAATGCACTACCGTTTTAAAATAATTAAAACTTCTCTTGCCGAACTAGATATTTGTCCCCACAATTTATGTTGGTACTAACAGAACTGAATGTAAAAACTATCAATGGGAATGTAGTAAAGCCTTGACTGACAGGTGTTTTAGCGAGCTAACAGCTGATTGGTTATGATTGGTGCAGTGAATTTGTGTTTGATTGGCTCCACTAAACGTGACCCGGCGAGCGACTATCGTTGCTCCATTGCCAAATTGAACCGTTGGCTTGTCCCCACTTAGACCTCGACATCTCTAATTGCAATAACCATTCAGCCACCCGTTTTTAAAATGCAGCAGTTGTAGGAGAATCAAATACACCAGTTGCAGCAAACCTGAATACTCAGCAAATTTCAAATGGTACTTCAATAAGTTATGAAGCCACTTACCAACTTTAATCAAAGCATATTAATAAATAAGCGAGATATGACATTTTATTTATTCCCCATAAGAAAAACATTAGAACTGAGTAGGGGGGCTTATGCAGGTTTGCTGCTTCAAGGACCACAAAATTTGGTTTTTATGCAAATGCCAATGGATCACCTCTAAATGAAGCAACATACCAAGTTTTATCAATTTACTATCGGTGTACCCGTCCTTCGTACGGGTTGTATATAAATGGTAGATTATCTAAAGCAAATAACAATCCACATGATTTTACAATATTAAAAATAGATTTTACACGTTTAATGTACAATTAAATCAAAGTTAACGAAATATACTGGCAGATAGTTCGGGTACTGTTGTTAAGTCGAGGAACTCTGTCGGGTCGTAAACGGCGTGTGGTTTGTGACTCCAAATCGGTACACGTAACACTTTGGATTCGCTTTTAAAAATAAAAGAACTCAAGTAAAAAAAAATATCGACGAGGGGGGACATAAATATAAAATCGGGGGGGGGAGCAAAATATAAAATATAGAGGGGCAAAAATAAAAATCGGGGGGGCAAAAAAAATCGAAGGGGGGCAAAAATAAAATTGGAGGTCTTTAATATCGAGGGGGGGGGGAGCGCGCAGAGTTCCCCAAAACCCCCTACTCTCCTATTGGAAAAAAGAGTTTGAGTTACCATTCAAGTAGTTTTTTTAATTTCCATTATGAACATATATTTATGCCTTTCAAGTATGTATAGATATAAGCTGTTATGGTAGAATGTTGATGGAGTGGAGGTGGGAGAATCTGGTGCGGGAAGGTGGTGGAGGAAGTGATACGTGCGCTCAGGTCGGCGAGAATTCATGGAACTGTAATGCTGACACGTGGTGTCTCAAAATAAAATAAACAGATATCGGGGAGGTGGGGGGGGGCAAAAATATAAAATCGTGGGGGGGTTCATTAAGATCGGGGGAGGGGAGCGTGCATAGTTCCCCAATACCCATTACTCTCGCCTATAGAAAAAAGAGTATGAGTTGCCATTCAAGTAGGTTTTTAGCGAATTTCCCCTTTAGGGAAGAAGCTATTACTGTAGGTCTCATGGTAAGAATTAAGCCCGAGACCAAGATAACTTTTCATTTTGAGGTCCCCAGATGTCAAAAACACCATTCGTTCCAATATATATATATATATATATATGTGTGTCCATAAGCACGATAACTCTCGTAAAAATGGTCCGATCTTAATTAAATTTGGGAAACATGTGTAAAGTACCATTTATTTGAACAAATTCGAAAACCAGACAAATCGCACCATCCGAAGGGGGGTTTTTGAAGGGTTTTGTACCCAAAAAAATGGGTTTTTTGGGGTTTCCACATGTTATTTTTATTTAAATTGAATTTTAATTTTTATCATTGAATTCGGCATAAAAAAATTTGTATTTTAATCATTGCTCTATGTCAATTGGTTACTGAGATATTGAAAAGTGCTAAACACAGTACGTTGTCTAATGTTATTCTTATGCAGAAATAAACAAATTTTATATCTCGCTTATTTATGAACATAAACTGACAAAACTTGGTATATGGCTTCATCTGGTTGTGGTTTATTATTGTTTGCACAACAAAATTTCGCCTATGGTTCCCGAAGCAGCAAACCTAGGTACTCGGTCCCCATGTTATTCTTATGGAGAATAATTAAAATGTTCTATATCGCTTATTTATGAATGTATATGGATGAAACTTAATGTGTGACTTCACTTAGATAAGCTCTATTGATATTTTCATAAAAACCCATTATTTTGTGTTCCTTGTTGCAGCAAACCTGATTACCATTCCCCATGTTATTCTTATGGAGAATAATCAAAATGGTATATATCGCTAATTTATGAATGTATATTGATGGAACTTGGTATGTGGATTCACCTAGTTGAGTTATAATGATTTTTACATGAAAACCCATATTTTGTGTTCCTTGTTGCAGCATACCTGCTTACTCAGCCCACATGTTATTCTTAGGGAGAATAATTAAAATGTTTTATATCACTTATTTATATGAATGAATAATATTTAATTGGTATGTGGCTTCACCTAGTTTGATTCTATTTATATTAACATAAACACCAATTGTTTGTGTTCCTTGTTTCAGCAAACCTAAGTACTCATCCTCAATGTTATTCTTATGGGAAATAATTAAAATTTTATATTTCGCTTATTCATTAATATATTTTAATGAAACTTAACTTGGTATGCGACTTTATGACATAAATTATGATTAAGACATATATTATGAATTGGAAATTCGCTGAGAAAGCAGGTTTGCTGCGACGGGGGTTTTATTTCACTATAAGAATGGATCCCTGATGGACACCATGTTTAACTGTTTGAAGATTTGAAAAAAATTTTAGAAGTATATATATTTACTGTTGGTGTAACTAATGTTATGTTGAATTTGTATACATTGTTGTCTTTTGTCTAAATATGATTTAAACCATTCATATTTTACCATAAATATTTAAACCATTAAGAACATTAAGTAATTTTTCATGCGACACCACACTGTCAAATGCTTTCGAGAAATCTAGGAAAATTCCGATAATCTTTTCATTCTTATCAATGGAGCTAATTGATTTGGACTTATTGCTAGACTTAATAATTTTGTCATAAAAACAACTTTTTCATTAAAAATTTGGATTTTTATTACACGTTTTAATTTATGTATTTTTTGTTTTAAATACTCAGTTTTCAGAGTCCTAAATTGCTTCTCTAGTTCCACAATTTGTTCTCTTTTGTTTCACATCTTCCGATATCCATATATTAGTATTTTGACTCATTGAAGTAGTTAGTAATTTCGGAAAACTAGTTTCAAAAGCATAGGAAAATATGGAATAAAATACATCATACTTCGTTTCTACTGTGGCTTGGTAAACTTCCAACCAATTTTCACGAGACAGAGACCTAAAAAATAACTCAATGTTTGGTTTAGAAAACTTCCTGCTATATACTTTATTAACAAATTCAGATACACTTTTAACTCCAATAATTTCAAATAGTTGTGCATCATGATCCGATATAAATGTAATAATTTCTGATATTTTAGTTTTTTTTACATTTAATATTACTGACAAAGTAAGCATAAATGACTGCTGCTGCAGTCATTTTATGCTCTGAAATAACAACTATATCTGGTTGAATTTCTTCGAGATTAATTTTTAAAATACTAATACGAGAGGATAAGCGTTGAACATTTTGATGCAATATTTTAAGTGGCTGAAGTTGAATTTTGTTTGAATTCTTTTCAGTTTGATTTGAAATTTTTACTATCTTACTACTAAGGTGTTTATAGTTGTTATCAATTTTCTGGCTTGATCTATCAAAATAGTTACAACTTTTCAAACATAATGTGCCACTGTTATTACATTCAAAAATAATATCAGAATTTACATAGACGCGCATAGATGCAGAGTAGGTTTCTTTGTCATTTGAAATTAGTTTAAATCTGGAAACAAACGGCTCAGATCACTGACACTATATTGACCATGATTTGTTTCACTAACACTAGACACTGCTGCTAATTGTTGGTTAGGTGACTCCATGTTGGCCCCTTGTACTGCTTGATTATTATTATAACCATCTTGCCTCTGGGTGTTGAAGTTGTCATAGATGAACAGGCCTGAGACTCGTTTGGCTGAGGGGCGCTAGATGATGAAGCAGCATGAAGGTATTCAGACAAAATGTTGTATTTTAAACTGGTATTAAATTCCTCATAAGTGAGACCATTCCATAGTGCTATAGAGGACCACCATTGAAAGATACCACTTTGTAAGATACTATGTCAACAGGGGCTCCAGTGAAGAGATGAAATTTCACTATACTAGATGCAAACTGCTCTGCATTTATCTCATCGTGGAGACATCCCATAGCCGAACAAATCAGCTTATTGAAACCTCTTTTCTTAAAATCTTTTATAAAATCTTCAAAGGCCGTGTTATAATCAGACAATTTTGGTTTGTTGTTGTATTTGCCCTTGGTTACTAGTGCATAAACACCTGCACCATCAGTAACTTGTTGGTAGGCAAGATGGTCGGTTATGCAGTCGGAGGCAAGAGGTTTCCTAAACAGCTTTTTGAAAGTTACTACTACTCCAGCAGTCATCTACCTATCAGCCCCAAAATCACCTTTTCACCATTGGTGATATGCAATGCGCGAACACAGTTTTTGGATTTTGTTTACGTTCTAAGATTTGTCCTTCCATGTTTGCCTCTATTAGACTTACTGGGGGCTGAATTTGTTTATATTGGTAATCTATTTCTTTTGTCTTCCACCAAGTAAGGGCCTTTAAAAAGATGCGAGCCAGTTTAGTTGTACCGTTGATGTTTAAGTGCAGTCTGTGTACAGTATAATGTTGTCTATTTAAATGATTAAGATTAATAAGAAATACGTTGTCCAACCTTGCAACAATTTCTATCATGTAGTTATTTGCCATCTGTATTTTATTATTTTCTTTGCTATCTAGATTCATATCATATCTAAAGAAGACAGGTCTGGATTGGGAAAGAAACTTCAGTTTTCTTTCAAGATAGTTATAAACATTAGGTACTTTGGTATTATACGGATGCCACTATTTTTGGAGGTTAAATTTTTACCGGATACAAAGGATAACTAAATAATTCGAAAAAACATACTTTTATTGACTTACTGTACAAATTTTACATCATTCTGATGAGCGGTCTTTGTGTTGTGCCTCCCAAAAGACAGCGATGTCCGCTAGGATCGTGTTGAATGCGTTGCCGCCGCTAGCAGCCACACCCGATCGCCACATATACTCCGCCAAATATACAGCGCGCTGCGGCAGTTATGTTAGGATGGGTTATCATAAAAATACGGACGGTTTCCTCTTCATTTCGAGGTAAATCCCACACCAAAAGAACCTCACTCATTATGAAAAAAATGTAACGTAGTGCCGACGGCAATAAATCACTCATGACACTGACCCAGGTCCCAGATACAGGCGGTGACAGGTGATGCGCGCGCTCCGGTCAACGACCTGACCTTGGCCTATTTGGAGGGGGTTTGGCGGCCTGAAGTATGACTCATCAGGTATCATTCGATTCGTAACGAAACAAGGAAAGTCCTACAATCATTTTTATGATAACCCATCCTAATATCACTGCCGCAGTGCGCTGTATAAGGGTGGCATCCGTATAATACCAAAGTACCCATTTTCCATATTTCTATGCAAACTGTCATTTGTACCTCCAAGAATTAACAGCGGGCCGTTTTGTTGATCGATTTTAGCTGAATCGGCAACTTGCATAAGTGTTGTGTTCAGTCTCACATAACCAAAAACGTTGACTCTTCCTTCACTGAGATGAGTTATTTTCACAGCAACGTTTTTACCTTGACTGTCAGAGCAAACTGTAACTTTGGATTTTAAATAGTCTTTGTTGCTTGAGTTTATCCGTTTTTTGGACCCTCTTATATTATTTATTGTGTTTCTGGTCTCATTAACATTTTGGTTGTCATTGACTACGAGGGTTCACTGAGGATTCTCATTTATTATTTAATTTAAATCTAACAGTGTTCCAGCGGTTGTCTCGGCGAGACCGAGTATTGAAATACTCAGCCGAAAACTCAAAGTTTCAAGTACTCGCGCACCCCTACTGATTATCTTAGGTCTAATTGATTATATTATATTTACTCAGTCTTAGTTTAGCCTGCTTGGAGGTTAAGAATCAAATAAAATCAAAAACTCTTTATACACATAACATTAAGATTTGTAATGGTGTCAATAAAGTTTAAAACAACAATTTAAATCAATACAATGGAAGGATGTCCCTCCATCGTAGGAACTCGTCCAGGGAGTATTCTTCGTTAGCCACTTGCTGAGGGTTGTCTTCAGTTTTTTCCCTGTTTGGCTTCTCATGTCGTCAGGAAGCAGATTATGGGGTTTCCTGCCGATGTATATTGGCTTCTTCTCGTACAGTGTGCTGTGGTGATATCTGGATGTATGTCTGGTGTTATGACTATGGATGTCCATTCCTTTTTGAAGGGGTTTCCCATCCCCATATAGAATCACCTCCCTGATGTAAAGTGCAGTGACTGTCATAATGTTTAGTTGTGCGAAGGCTTCGCTGCAACTTTCCCTCCAATCGAGGCCTTTTATAAGTCGGATAGCTCTCTTTTGAAGGAGCAGGATACGATTTAGGTTTCCCGCTGAAGTTCCTCACCAGACTCCGAGGCCGTACGTTAAGTGTGATTCAAACAAAGCGTGGTAGGCGATCTTTGTGGTACCTTTATCACTTGTGTGTTTTATTTTCTTTAGGACATGTAAGCTGGTGTTTAGTTTGCTGGACAGAGTGTTTATGTGTTCGTTCCATGAGATTTTCCCATCGATAATAATGCCAAGGAATTTGGCATGGTAGTTGGATATATCTACCTAAGGTTATATAAGTGATATAAGATAATCAGTGATCAAATCTAAATAATATACATATCATTCCTATAAACATTTTTTGCCTTAGTGACATTTGTGTTGGCAAATCTGCTCCACCACTAGTGACTTACTTCCTGGGCTAGTGCCGTTCTTCTCCGAGTTGACAAAGAGGCCAGAGGTCTTGAAATATTATTTTATGTTTGTTTTGGAGTGTTAGTGTGCTATCAGTAGGATGCCTATACTTTCCCAGGTAAGGTGGACACCCCGCGCACAGCACACACAGTACTCACGTTTAGTTTGGTGAAGTCGTTCTTCAGCACCCTCTCCAGGTATAGCTGTTTGATCTCCCGCTCCAGTCGGCTTGGCAGTCCCGGATACATGGTGGAGCCTCCGGACAGCACAATGTGTTTGTACAGCTCTGCCCTGATGTCGATGTCGGCCGCCTGTATAGTGTTGAACACCAACTCCGCGATACCTGCGAAACCGGAAAACTGTTACCGAAATTACAACATATGGTTACCAGCAAGTACGCGAGTCATCCAGAAAGTAAAGAACGTTTGATTACTGCACCTAGCACAGCTCCCCTATCTCCGTGATTGTGTGTGTGGCAGTCCACTCACCTCCCCACCAAAGTATGAGCCGAGTCTTGTTGCTGTGCGGTCAAGCATTATACAGCAGTTAACATATTTTTACAGCGATTCAAAATGGTGGCGTAAATAGAAACTGTGATCCGCAGTGTTATCGGTTTCCTAATGCGCAAAATGATGGACCCATTGAAATTTGACAAAAACCAAAGAAAGTTTATGGTGAAAGTGAAAAAACACTATCGTACAATTTATGTAAACTGCTACAACTTCAGCCGCTGTTTTCCTCAAATTTCCCTTCAAGTCTTTTTTTCAAAACATCTTGCGAGCAATGACCAGCCTCGCTGATTCTCGTTGTGCACAATGGATCTTCTTTCAATAAACCTGTTACACCATAGCTCCCCTGAAGAGTCGACTTGAAAACCTGTTTGCAATTTTACCATAAAGATTCTTTGATGTTTAAGTACAAATTTGTGTGGTCCGAACATTTTTTTAAATTCAGAAAATGAATAAAAGTGCAAGTCTTATATTTGGCGGGATTTTCTATTGACGCCGCCATTTTGAATCACTGTAGAAAAAAGATGCGTAACCGCATAGCAACGAGACTCGGCTCATACTTTGGTGGGGAGGTGAGTAGACTGCCACACACGCAATCACGGTGATGGGGGAGCTGTGATAGATTCAGTAAGCAAACGTTTTTTACTTTCTGGATGACCCTTGTAAAAGCTAGGGGTGAGTCGATTCTCGATTCCATCGATTCCCGTTAGAATGAATCACCTAATGTTGATTCCGAGTCTATCGATTCCAGGCCTGTCCATACGTACTGCAAGCATTCTGGGAACACAAATACTCACCAGGAAACTTCAAAACTAAATTCGACCAGTGTGGCCAGGTACAACTTGACTTGCGAAACGTCAGTACTGCTGAAAGCATTTTTAAATAGATGCAAATGAACAATTCGCTAAGTGCTTAATATGAAACCATCTTATTTCAAGCGCGGAGGAGTATTTTTTATTGGAATGTTAATTATTATTGTTAGCACTAACCTTGACCTTCAACATCAATGAGATGGGGCTGAAAAAGAGCTTCTGGCGCTTCAAATCTTTCTCCTCCCAACTTGATAATTCGACCATCTGGCAGCTTTAACAGATCAGAAACATCACAATTGAAGCAAGTCAAAATGTTACAGTAAAATAAAAGCACTATTTTATTTAAAATACATAGCTGTTAATCAACTGTCCCAGTAAGGGCAAAATAAACTGAACACAACAATACAGGATTAAGTGGCATTTTTATCCGAGATAAATCTTATATAAGTTACTTGACACCCCTAAATGAGTTATACCAACACTCATTGAAAACGAAAATGCAACAGTAAAAATGTAATATGATTACGGTATATCAAGATGGCTGGCAATTTCCTGTTGGTTCTGGTATACTAATAATGATTAGTATTAGTGGTTTTTAAGTAAAAAATATCTGTATGTTATGAATTTTAATTTAAAGGAAGTTTTGTACTTTATTAATCAATGGTCATTTTATCACATAGAGATAATTATGACATATATTATCGACTTCTGTATTAAAAATAGGGGTGTGCGAGTACTCGAAACTTCGAGTTTTCGGTCGAGTATTTTAATACTCAAACTCGACTCAAAGTTTTTAAAACTACTCGAAAGTTCGAGCGAGTATCTCCCGCTGATTTCCGGACGATCGCTAACGATTGCGACAGGCCAAAAAGCGCAGTAACGGCCACAAAAGGCAATCGCATCACGTAAAATCGGCCGAAAATGACCACCGCAAACGACTGCGACCGGCCAAAACGCCTAGTAACGCCTAGAAATTATGTGGGCCCTTCCCTGTGGAAATTTGGTAAAGTTATAAAACGACTGGGCAAACCTCACTACATCATTCAGTTAGACAATCAACAACAGATCAAGAGACATATTAATCAGCTCAGAAAAACAGAGGTGGAAGATTCTGAAGTGTCAAAGATTCCAAGTTGATCTCCAAGACTGTTTCAGAAATATACAGAAGTTCAGCCAGCCCCAAGAGAATTATCATCACCATCATATTATGTCCCTAGTTTTCCAGAAAATGTTACATCCCCAACTTCCTCTGTCTCTCCAGAAACTGTTATATCCAACCCTCCAGTGAGTTCTCCTAAGTTAGGAAATATTGTGGGGATAGATGGTGGAGAAGTGCCACTTCCTCACAATACAGTTCCATCTTGTTCTGATCACCATAATATGGAACGGCTAACTGAATTGATTCAACCAACAATATCTTCGCGTATACGTTCATCTTTACCCACTGTGACGTTCTTCAAGAATTAAGAAATCACATTTTAAATGTAGTGGTTGCAAGGGAGCTGTGAACTCTGAAGCTGTGAAATGAAGTGGGGAAGATCTGTTATATATAAATGAATCAATTATTATTTAGAACATATTTATTTAATCATCTGTTTAAAAATACAACATTGTTTTTGTTTACATTTTGAATTATTGCAAAAATTATTCTATAACACTAGTTAATCAATCTCATATATTTCTTACAATTTCTTTAATTTATGTGAATTATTTATAAAATGAAATATACTTATTTGTTTTAAGAAGTATAATTCTTATTTTATGTGTAAACAACTTGAATGCTCAGTCAAATTTTACAATAACAGAAACATAACCAAATAATCATCTAAAATATCTATATAGGATAGGGCTATTTATTTATCTTTTGAAACTTGAAGATATTATAAAAACCAATTTGATAATGATCCAAAATTGTTATTATAATGTGTTTTAACTGCTACTACCTTTGTCAGAAAGGTTTGTCAGAAAATGACGATCGGACCGTGTAATTTCGGCCGTGACTAACGATTTCGTCATTTAACCCTAGCAGTGGCCTAATGTTGAAGTGGGAAATGGCCAAGCAGATTTGGCGATTTTGCAGACCTTTTTTTAAAAAAATGTATAAATTACAATTTTGGGGTAAACCTATCAATATGTATACTCATTTTATTCAGAAAGACCAGGGGAATCTGAATATATATAAAACAAATGAATCTGGAAATGTATTTTTTTATAAAATAAAAATAAATAAAAAATTCTAAAATCTTCAATTGAAATTTCAAAAGTAAAGTTTTGTAATTTGTACATTAGATTTTTTAGGTAAAAACCATTATATACATTTTGTAGTAAATTCAATTCCCTACATAGAAATGTATAATACATGGGGAAAATATTTTTTTGTACATGTGTTGTGTAATAAAATACGAAAAATCGCAACTTTTGTCGAGTAAGACGAATAATTAGTGAATAAGAATAAGAATAAGATCTTTATTTCTCCAAAATATACAAAACAGTACATAGAGAATGGTCAATGGTCATTTATCAGTTATCATTACAATGACATCTCAGACTTAAACTAACTTAGAGCTAAAGTCAAAGAATTCATTCAACCCATAAAATGCTTTGTCATATAAAAATGTTTTAATTTTCTTTAAAAAACTTTTATTAAAAACCGTATCCCTATCCAGCATTAAAAATTTGTTTATAACTTTGCGGGCCATGTAGTCGGGAGTCTTTTCAAATTTAGAAGTTGAGTGTGAGGGATGATAAGTTATGAAATTTTGCCTTGTGTTATAAGAATTAGTGTAATTTTGAAAAAAGTTTCTATTTTTAATGAAGTATTTACATAATTCATAAATATAAAGGCAGGGTAAGGTTAATAATTCTAATTCTCGGAATAATTGTTGACAGGGCTCGTCAACCGCAACATGATGCAAAATTCGTATGGCCCTTTTTTGAATTCTAAATACTCTTATTGAAATTTTCAGCTGATGTACTTCCCCAAATAACCAATCCATAAGTTAATCTAGATTGAATAGTTGCAAAGTAAACTGTCTTTAAAATACTTTGATTGACCGAATTTGACAATACTTTTAGAGCAAAGCAAGAAGAATTTAATTTTTTGCATTATGTTTCAATGTGGGCAGAAAAGTTTAATTTAGCATCTATTGTTATTCCTAAAAATGTATAAAAAAAGCTTTTGTTTGAATTTGAATTTGGAAGTGGTTCACGAGTCTTAAATTTGATTATTTCAGTTTTGTTTTCATTTAATTTTAATCCATTTTCTTTAAACCAGGTACTTAAATTAAAGATACAGTCAGTTATATTATGATCAAGATCACCCTGACTCCCACCTTGGACTACCACGGTAGTATCATCTGCGTACTGAATGGTATTCAAAAATGTGGAATGAACATTTTTGGGCAAGTCTGCGACATAAATTAAAAAAAGAATCGGTCCTAATATTGACCCCTGTGGGCATCCTGTATGGCTGATTTCCCACTTTGAATCGTACAATCCTCTTTGGTCATTAATTCGCACCAACTGAAAACGTTTTTCAAAATAGGATTTTATAATATTAATTGCTGGTCCCCTGATTCCATAATTTTCCATTTTTCCTAACAAAATATTTCTGTCAATGGTGTCAAACGCTTTAGATAAATCACAAAATATTGCTGCAGATAAGGTTTTATTATCCATATTTTTAATAACGTGCTCGATGAATTTTGAAACAGCGTCTATGGTAGAAAGATTTTGCCTAAAACCAAACTGTTCTTTATTAATTAGTTTATATTTTTCAAGATAAGGTAAAAGCCTATTTAAAATTATCCTTTCCAGAAAATTAGAAAAAACTGATAATAATGAGATTGGTCGAAAGTCATCCAAAGTATTGTCTTTATTTTTTTTAATTGGCTTGATAATGGAATATTTAAGAACATCTGGAAATATCCCCAATGTCAAGCACTGGTTAAATATGTTAGCTAAATGGGGGGCAAAAACTTCACCTACTCGCCCATGAGAATCGGAGATAACTCATGTAAGGTAATTATTTATAATAATATTGTACATACATTTCTTTAGGTTAAGAACTAATGAAAACAAATATGTAGTATTGTGGTGAGTAAAAAAATTATTATTACCCGTTTACTATACAAATAACTAGAATATTAGCATTTACGTAAAAAAAATTTCCGACACATTGAAGTACAAAAACCTTGTACAGATTTTTTTAGGCCAAATATATTATAAACATGTTGTAGTACATTCAATTCCCTACATAGAAATGTATAACACATGGGGAAAATATTTTTTGTACATGTGTTATGTAATAAAATACGAAAAATCGCAACTTTTGTCGAGTAAGACGAATAATTAGTGAATCGGAGATAACTCATGTAAGGTAATTTTTTATAATAATATTGTACATATATTTTTGTAGGTTATGAACTAAGGAAAACAAATATGTAATATTGTGGGGAGTAAAAAAATTATTATTACCCGTTTACTATACAAATAACTAGAAAATTAGCATTTACGTAAAAACATTTCCGAGACACTGAAGTACAAAAATCTTGTACAATCTTGTACAGATTTTCTTAGGCCAAAAATATAATAAACATGTTGTAGTAAATTCAATTCCCTACACAGTAATGTATAACACATGGGAAAAACATTTGTATTTACATGTCTTATGTATATAAACAAATATACACGCGATACTATGAATGATAGGCCTAACAATCGTCTAACATTATGCTAAAACACACAAAAACATTAGACTCACTTTCACTTCACCAATTTATCCCTTTCCAGTAATAGTTATGCATAAAGATTACTGTTATAAACACACAACCACTACACTGTCACTATAAACTCCGAATTTAGAACAATTTCTGAAATAATCGCGGATAAAAATTCACTTACAAAGATGTAGGTTATACTTGAGGTTCATCTGACAACAGCAAGAATCGGCCAAACACCTGCCTAACTGATATTTACTTGCGTTGCTCAAAGTAGTAATAGTGACCAGTGATGCCATTTGTCAAAACAAAATTATTCTACGTTTCTTCTGCTACAATTTGACATAACTATTGACTAGTTATAAAACTTCCTATATATATTTACAGCGTTTCATAATGGTCGCCGGGCGACCATTGGCCATTTGCCAGTTTTGGCAAAAACACCTGTTTTATAAAAATCATATGCTCTTTGTTATCAATGTATCGTTCAAATAATCAATACGATAATGTACAGCCACTCTTCTGCTGTCCAGTGGTACCGACCGCAACTCCATAAGACGAAATTTACCCCAATTCTGTTATTTTGTCCCAGGCCATGTTTGACGAATTTCTACGAGTCAGTTGCAGGTATTGATTTGCACTAAAAAACCATTCACTTTGTATAGTCGTTACGTTCTTATACAACTGCTATACGGTTCATTTATATAATAAAATGAAAGTTCAGAATGTCATCTTTCAAATCGTATATAACTTGTCCACTTTCGAGTTAATTATAAATTACTTTTTAGCATTGGAAAATTTTTGGACCTTAATGGTCGCCCGGCGACCATGGCCATTTTAAGGGTAAGATTGAAATGGTCGCCGGGCGACCATTGGCCACGGCTAGGGTTAATATTGATTATAAGCGATGTCTGGACCAGGTGCAATTGGCCAAATGACAACCGGGCCCTGTTTCATCGGCCGGAAACGAATGTCAAATCGAGTTTTGTTTATCAATACATAATCCAGTTTGATTGTACTGGCCAAAACTTTGTATTGCTACTCATGGATTAGTTAGAAACCATGTTTAGGTTATCAAATTTAGGGTGGTATCCAAATCCCATTACACTATTTTAAACTACCAACTAATGGCAAATACTCGCTCGAAAATAATTGGCACTACTCGACTCGATTAAAAAAAATCACTACTCACACACCCCTAATTAAAATTATCCCAATCCGATGTCAAAATAAAACAATCATTAGCAGACAAATAGTTATAACTCAGTAGGTGAATTAATTGTCACTGACCGTATAAGGCTCTACGAGTACGGTTGTTTCTAGTGCTAACTTCTGTTCCGTTTCAATGTTGTAACCAACGTAACACAGTTTCTCCTTCATGATCCGAACAGTTTCAAAGTCGGCCGTGTGGTTGAAAGCATATCCTCTGAGCAGCAACAGCTGGAACAAATTAATTCCAATAAGTTTTTATATTTCGACCAAAATGTCTACCACAGCACACACAGGATCAGCCCCCCAATGTTCACTTGCTACTTCCACTAGGCATTTGGTGACGAATGCTGGCTGATTGGTTTTAACACGTTCAATATGTTAAATATGTGTAAACAGTAAAATCACATATGCTTCAATGTTAAGAAAAAAACCTGGATAAAAAAGATTAGTAAAAATAAAATAGGCATTATTTTATCAAGTAGGCTATAGTAGTCTTCAGCTTAATAACTTACTGTACAAAGTCTATTGTAATTCTTCTAGATGACTTAATGAAGAATAAACTTGTCTATTTTCTACTGTCTCTAAGAGAAACTTACTTTGACCAAAAATTATTGACAAAATTCAACTGATTATCAAAAATATTGTATTCTAATGGGTGGCAAAATTATTATTTGATTGAGTACGTCTGTTGTGTCCAACTTTCAGACATTTTCTCTTTTTCAGACTTTATCAAACCTTTGTTTGTTTTTTTCAATAATCTGTTCAGTTAAAAATGACTGTCCAAACAAAACTAAAATGTTTTGACATAAATCTTGTTAATTTCTTATTTCAGTTCTTTAAAACCTCTTATCTTCTCCCAATAGTATTTATAGCTAAAAACACCTTTTCCTACCTAAAATCTCCTCAACTATTACTTAACGTCCTAAGCTAACCTACTAGTGACCCACCTTGATGAGGTACTTGGTGATGTCTCGGCCCGCGATGTCCAGCCTCCTCGTCAGGTGAGGCAGCGCGTACTCCTCATACACAGGACAGAAGTGGGTCACTCCGTCCCCCGAACTGTTATTCAACGTCCAAACTAACCTAACCTCACCTAACCTACGAGTGACCCACCTTGATGAGGTACTTGGTGATCTCTCGGCCCGCGATGTCCAGCCTCCTCGTCAGGTGAGGCAGTGCGTACTCCTCGTACACAGGACAGAAGTGCGTCATTCCGTCCCCCGAGCTGTTATTCAACGTCCAAACTAACCTAACCTACGAGTGACCCACCTTGATGAGGTACTTGGTGATGTCTCGGCCCGCGATGTCCAGCCTCCTCGTTAGGTGAGGCAGCGCATACTCCTCATACACAGGGCAGATGTGCGTCACTCCATCCCCCGAGTCTATCACGACGCCGCTCAGCAGCCCCTGGGCGTACAGAGTCAGTACGGCTTGTATCGCGATGTACGCTCCGTGGAACTGGTACTGCTCAAACATCACCTGGAGGCAGAACAATAAACATGAGTAAACCTCTCACATCCAAACCTATGATTACTGACTTTATTTATCAGTATTGTATCCAGCTTTTATACCAATCAAGATTTGTTACTGTTAAAAACACATTGTCATTGTACCCAAGATGTGGTGCTCTGCCCGTTACTTTCCTCCACTAAAAGAAAAATGGCAAATATTCTATATATATAATTCAGTAAGAAAAATTTGTAAGCCAAAATTATAGGAATTTGGCAAATTGCAGGATGATGGGAGAGGGCTCAAATTAAAGGTCTTGATCCCAGGTATTTGGAAAAAATAGCAGTATTTCTAAAAAGTTAGCAGCAAACGAGCAATAATGTATAACATCCCCCATAAGAAAAGCATGGGGATTTGAAAACGTCTGCTTTGATTACAATAAAACACGTGATTGTCTACTTTGTTTACGAACTGACATGTGCTCCTACTTATATTGTTTTATTTTCCTCAGCATGAAAAGGGTAAGAAAAATCAGATGAGGCAGAGTATTAGAGCAAGGTTAGGGGCTATGGCCCCTTCAAGCCACTAGTAAAGTTAAATATACTAACACCAATAATCTAAAACTATAGCTCACTCTCCAAAAAGTAATTTGCCTTTAGGAAAATCAAATATGCCAACAGTTAAGAAAAATCGGTTGTCTTAACACATGACATTAATATATTCATAATCTGTATGATAATCAAATTCTATTCTGCAGTTAGAACCGAGAGATTGTTACTATACTGAAACACAAGATAGCCACTCAGAGGGATACACCCAACCATTTTTCATAAATGCTATGTACTACACATAATAAGTGTTGTATGCATTGGTTGAGTCACAGCATATAAAATTAAATAAATTAAATATTGTAATTGGTAGTTTGGGTAATTATTGCCTATTAAATTATACCCTCTCATATCTGATTTTTTCCCATTATTCAGACTGCCCAGCCCTATCAGTCTGGACATCGCAAGTTTTTTGTTTCAAACAAAGTAATTTACTTAATCAGGAGGACTGTAAAATTTAACTCCAGATCAATAATTACTGGGTAAAAGTAAACCCAAACTGGGTCAGGATGGGTTTTGTATATGTAAGTCAAAATAATATGCCAATTTGGAATATACTATATTTTTATGATACCTAGTACATTAAAAAAAAAAACTTAGCGAATAATACAAAAATCCAATCAAAGGAACTAGCTGATCTTAAAAAGGAGATTACCTCTATCATTTTCTCCCTGTTCTTAATAGGATTCATGGGAGGTTCTGTCAACAGGACCTTGCATTCTTTAGGGTCAATGTTCATTTTCTCCGGTCCAAACGTGTAGTCCCAAACATGACACATGTCTTTCCAGTTTCTGAAAAAATACATTTGCATGGTAACAACTGTTTCTCAACAGAAATTAATTTAGAGTATGTATAAAGAGAAGTTTATTTTAACAATGTAATTTTTTAAAGTATACAAGAGGGAAATGGAGGTCTCTTTACAACACCCGTGACCAATGCAGATGTATTTTGGAGTTATCAGACAGCGTAAGGGATGGGGACTGAAAAGAAGTGTTCCTGAGAAGTCAAAGGCATCCTGATGAATCCTTGAGTGTGTATTGACTAAGCCATCAAATGACTTTTACTCAAATGTTAACAAGTTCTCAAAGAAAAAAAAAAGTGTTGACAATTCAATTGAAAAATGTCCATAAAGAAGTTGAGATAAATCGGTACATTGGCTGAGTCACTGTAAAAGCTTAAACTTGTTTTTACTGTCTATCTTAAACAGTTCATCAACAACTGGAAATCCTACAATTCATTGTAGTGTTAATGATGACAATTAATTAAAAATACATACCGAACAATCCCGTTCTCCATAGGGTAGCTGAGTTCCAACATCGAACGCAATTTGCTCGCCTCATCACCTACCATCAGGTCCTAGAAAAATTTTGGCAGAGTTAAATTAGCGCAGTAAATGTATCGCATACAAGCTAAATTCCAGCAATAACAATGCAGGCCAAACATCTTCCATGTAAAAAATATTACATGCTTCGATAAACAAGGCGAGTTCTGGGTGCTAAGAAATATCAGACAATTCAGTCATTGGAAACACTCAATTTTTCAACTGTACTATTTAAATGTAAAAGGAACGTTTAATGATTCTCACAAACATGACTGTACATACCAGTACTCTTAAGATTTACTTTTGGACTGAATAAGTATATCAAAATTATTTAGATGCTTAGCCATTGCTTTTGAAAATAGGGTACATAAGTTCCACGTGTTTGCCTTTGTAATAATAAAAAAAACTCAGCAGCATCTTAATGTTTTGAGTTTTTGAGAATAAACCTGAACACGGACAAATCAAAGGTTCATATCTTAAAACTTACCTGTAATGAGGCAGACTACAACAAAAAAGAAAAAGATGACAAATAATCGTTGTATAAATTGATCTACAGCAGTTCTCAAACTGTCAGGCTATACCCTCAAGGGGAGCGCAATAACAATGCAATAAGGGGTGCCCGGTTAGATAGTAGTCTTTAAAGTATATTTTCCTATTTTAAAGTAAGACACATTTATTATAAAGTTTTAGTCAGAGTAAAAAGTTATGTTTACAATTTTATCATTGTTGAAACCGTCAAATTTATCAATGCTTCTCCTTTGTAATGTCAAGGGTTTATTTTAGGGCCTTACATATTACAATACGTTATCTGTAAGCAGCCAAGTAATCTAGTAACTTAGTCTCGTGGTATTTTTGGAAAATGATGCATTATTCCCTTTGAAGGTGAAAGCACCGCAACAAATTATTTTTAAATATATGAATACTAAAACTTGTTTCAACAAGATAATTTTGTTCAGTGGTTTATGAAGATAAAAGTTATTGCATTCAATTAACAGTTTTCTTTGTCTGAAGGCGAACAAGATTCAATTTATAGAGAGTTTATTTTTAATTCAATTATGAAACTAAAACAGACATATTGATCTAAAAAGAACACCTACAATAACAGCTGTACTTGATAATAGCATATTGTAATACAGCAGAGAACTTATCCAATTACCCTTCACATTAATGAACCTATAATTTGTATTCGTGTTTAAATTTACATTTTTGGGGATGTGACAATTACATATGATTCCAGTTGAGGATGAAGTCCTGCACTTCAAATTGTTGCCAAACTGAATTAATTGATTGGTCGGTCCATCAACCAGCAACTCGACAAATATTTAATGTAAGCAATTATTTTGAAAGTCTTTACTATTTGGCTAGGTTTAATGAATCATTTCAAGGCTCATCAATATCAAATATTGAAATGATTTTCAAAATACTTAAAGCTCTTGTTATTTAGTCAATCAATACCTTGGTTGTGACTTATAATTGAACAAAATCATGAAACAACAAATGATCTCATATCAGTTATATTTATTATGGTATGCTAAAATCAATGACTTAAAGGGATGTTAAATATATTAAATCATCTAGCCCTTTAAAGGTGCCAGATTTTGTTAATTAATATATATTTTACTTTTTCAGGTTATCAATCCATGTTTTTTATTGTTAGGTTCGAATCAAACAACAAATTCCCTTTAAATAATAATGATCTACCTACAAAACTAGCTGCACTAATTCTTGTAAGTCTAATAGAAAACAAATATTAATAATTCATAACGACAATGTAGTCAATAAAAAATCTAACAGATTTGCCAATAACATACCCACTAATAACATAGAACTGAAACAAAACTGTTAACGTTATATAGAAACACATACAAAACAGGAATATTCTGAAACTAAGAACATAATTATAATGTAAGAAGTTGCAGGCGTAAATTCAAACTGAGAGTGACTGGCACTTACTGGGAGTTCCTTAAAGGCAGCACAAGACAAAACACTTTCAATTTCTAATTACAAGGTTAAGAATTGAATGAAAAACAATGAAGATTTGTCAACTGGTGAAAAGTTGTTACGATATATTGCTAAATTAAAACAAAGTTGTAACTAGTTGACGGCCATGCTTGTTTTTAGAGCACTTTGTTATATTTTAGCGAATTTCCCCTATAGGGAAGAAGCTATTACCGTAGGTCTCATGGTAAGACTTAAGCCCGAGACCATGATAACTTTTTGTTTTGAGGTCCCCAGATGTCCAAAACACTATTCGTTCAAATTTATATATATGTATATATATATATATCTATATATATATATATATATATATCTATATATGTGTCCGTGAATGCGATAACTTGAGTAAAAAACGTTCTATTTCGATGAAATTTGGCTCAAATGTGTAAAATGACATTCATGACTTTAAGTTCGAAAACCAGAAAAATCGGACCATGGGAAGGGGGGTTTATGGGGGTTTTAAATTTTCCAAAAATCAGTTTTTTGCATTTTTTACCCTAAAATTTTTAAAACACTTAATTTTGGTTTTGACCATGTTATAGAGCTTAAAAAAACAAATAATATGGTATTTTGAATTATTAACCTAGGTTAAGTGGTTGCGGAAAAAATCCAAAAAACATGCTCATAATATCTCCCATGTTAATCTTATGGGAAAAAGGTTTTTGGCTTTTCCTCAGTTAATTTTACTTTAAACTTCACATTTTCTTTTACCAATCACTTCAGCTCCACAAAACAATCATTTTGGTGTTTAAATTGTGATTCTACGTCAAACCGTTGCAGAGATATTCAAAGAGCTAAACACAGTACGTTGTCCAATGTTATCCTTATGGAGAATAAATAAAATTTGATATCTTGATTATTTATGATTGTATATTGATGAAATTTGATATGTGGCTTTATGTTGTACTGGTATATTGATAATTGCACAAAAAATAAATGTTTTGTTGGTTTCCCCGTAGCAGCTAACCTGCATACTCATCCCTAATGTTATTCTTATGGAGAATAAGTAAAGTTTTATATCTCCCTTAATTATGAACATAAATTAATAAAACATGGTAAGTAGCTTCACCTGGTTCAGTTATATTGATAATTGCATAAAAACTCATTTCTTATCTTCCTCGTTGCAGCAAACCTGCGTACTCAGTCCTAATGTTATTCTTATGGGGAATAAATAAAATGTAATAAATCACTTATTTATGAATGTATTTTTGTCAAACTTGGTGAGTGGCTTTATGTACTAGTGAGAAACATATCAATGCATTGGAAATTCGCTGAGTACGCAGGTTTGCTGCGACGGGGGGTATTTTTTTGTTTCTGTGAATTTATAATTGAATTCTTGAACACTTAAGAATATAAACAAAATTTTTCTAGTGGACAGAAGGATAAATGAGGGGCGGCAAACAAGTTATCAGATGTATCAGATGAGCAACTCGTAAGGAATTGCCGCATCAAACCAGACTGGTTCTGTTCAACTTTAGCCTCCCTTTCAACTGTTACAGACAGCAGCACATCAAAACCACTGACTGCGGTGGATTCTAACCCTCAACCTGAATGTCATCATTTGTCATGAGACACGATATAGTAGATGCCCTCTTAACCGTTCTCGCTTCAACCGCCCATCGGATTAATCACCCTCTTTCCAGGAAATAACTCACATCCGATGTTGCAGCCAATGCCCCGCTACCGTATGTTGCAGCCAATGCCCCGCTACCGTACCGTAACATATTTTCAGGTATCAACAAGTCAATTTTAGGTTTCCATAGTTAGCAAGTTTACATCTCGATACCGGTACCTATTCGTTAGCTTTATAAATTTTAGTGCTTAGCATGACAACATCCAAGTGTTATTTGTTTTAACCGCGCCCTATTAGTTATCCGATCCAAGGCTCGGTCCCATGGTAGGGGTTAATAGGGCACCTACTGTATTACAATTAAGCGCTCAGTGAGTTACTTCTGTTATTTTCCACGACGTAACATTACCTGTCATTCACAGACGGGACTCAGGCGTGTTAACAATGCAGTTTAGTGCTTGACTATGGTTTTGGGAAGTGATAAAAACCACTTTATTGCCTGTTGACCCAAAGGGATCACATATCACAACAAATTTTAGTTCCTTCTACTTAACAAACCAAAGCTAGATGGTTCATTTCAAAATAACAAAATAATAAATAAAACTTAATTTATGTTTTTTGGGAACTTTGATATATGTTCAATAAACCTTTCTGACAAAGGTAGTAGCAGTTAAAACACATTATAATAACAATTTTGGATCATTATCAAATTGGTTTTTATAATATCTTCAAGTTTCAAAAGATAAATAAATAGCCCTATCCTATATAGATATTTTAGATGATTATTTGGTTATGTTTCTGTGATTGTAAAATTTGACTGAGCATTCAAGTTGTTTACACATAAAATAAGAATTATACTTCTTAAAACAAATAAGTATATTTCATTTTATAAATAATTCACATAAATTAAAGAAATTGTAAGAAATATATCAGATTGATTAACTAGTGTTATAGAATAATTTTTGCAATAATTCAAAATGTAAACAAAAACAATGTTGTATTTTTAAACAGATGATTAAATAAATATGTTCTAAATAATAATTGATTCATTTATATATAACAGATCTTCCCCACTTCATTTCACAGCTTCAGAGTTCACAGCTCCCTTGCAACCACTACATTTAAAATGTGATTTCTTAATTCTTGAAGAACGTCACAGTGGGTAAAGATGAACGTATACGCGGAGATATTGTTGGTTGAATCAATTCAGTTAGCCGTTCCATATTATGGTGATCAGAACAAGATGGAACTGTATTGTGAGGAAGTGGCACTTCTCCATCATCTATCCCCACAATATTTCCTAACTTAGGAGAACTCACTGGAGGGTTGGATATAACAGTTTCTGGAGAGACAGAGGAAGTTGGGGATGTAACATTTTCTGGAAAACTAGGGACATAATATGATGGTGATGATAATTCTCTTGGGGCTGGCTGGACTTCTGTATATTTCTGAAACAGTCTTGGAGATCGACTTGGAATCTTTAACACTTCAGAATCTTCCACCTCTGTTTTTCTGAGCTGATTAATATGTCTCTTGATCTGTTGTTGATTGTCTAACTGAATGATGTAGTGAAGTTTGCCCAATCGTTTAATAACTTTACCAAATTTCCACAGGGACGGGCCCACATAATTTCTGGCTTGTACTCTATCGCCTTCTTTTAGGATTCTTACTTGGGGTATACGATCATTTGGCATTGACTTCATGGTTCTTTCTATTGGACGAATGAGATGTAGTTTCGTTCGTAGAGTTCTGTTCATAAATAGCTCTGCAGGTGTTTTTCCATTACCAAGGGGGCTTGATCGATATTTAAATAAGAAAATGTTAAGTTTATCTTTGAGGCTTCCTTTATCTTCTGTCATTGATTTTAGTTTTTGTTTCAAGTTTTGTATTGATCGTTCAGCAAGACCATTAGTAGCAGGATGGTTTTGTGCACAAAAACGTTGGATAATTCCATTATTCTGGCAGAATTTATTGAACTCTTCTGACTTAAATATAGAGGCTGTGTCAGAAACAACTGTATAAATGTATGTATAAACTGTATGTGTGTAGTCCATGCCAAGAGAAGATCTTCAAGTGCATGTATTGTAGATATTGATGAAGGGGCCTTAGACGACATAGTGACTTCCAGCCACTTAGATTTGGCATCAATGACCACAAAGAAGTACTGATCTTTGAAAGGACCGGCGTAATCAATATGAATGCTTTGCCAATTTTCTTGTAGATCTTCCCAAATGTGAGGTGGGGCTTTTACTGGATTTTTCTTTACTTCTGCACAGTTTTTACAAGATTTAACATTGTTTTCAGTAGTAGCATCTATTCCAGGCCAGAAGCGCAATGATCTTGCAATGTTTTTAATTTTTACTATCCTATATGTGATGAGTGCAACTCTTTCAAAAGAGCTGGTCCAAGTTTTTCAGGAATAAAACTCTTGATTCTCGCATACAATTCCAGATTGAAGTGTGAACTCTGGTTTTTTTACTTCTCCTGCAAGAAGCTTATTTTTTAAACTAAGCAATTCCTTGTCTCTATCGGTTTCTAATCTAATCGTATCAGCTGTGATTGTGGTAGTGTCTGTAATCGTATCAGGGTCATCTGATTGATCTTATAAGAATCTTCTAGGAAATTTACCATCTTTACGTCAAGAGGAATTGGATTTCGAGAAAAGTAGTCTGCATTTGTATGTTCTTTTGATGGTCTTTGTTTTATATCATAATCAAATGCACTGAGAAATTGAGCATATCGTAAGAGTCTATGAGTTGAGATCACTGGCATTGGTTTTCTTGGATTGAATATTTGTTCAAGTGGCTTGTTATCTACAATCAATTGAAATTTTCTGCCATAAAGTTATTGATAAAACCTCTTATTCCCCAGTAACAGCAGTAGCCTCCTTGTCAAGTTGGCTGTATGTTAATTCACTCTTAGTCAAGGATCTGGATGCAAATGTAATTGGTTTTTTGTTCACCATTTATTATATGTGATAAAACAGCTGAAAGACCAACAGGCCCTGCATCTGTAGCCAATGTAACAGGGTAGTCTGGATTGAATGGAGTCACAACTCATTCACCAGTGATTTCATGTTTGATTCGTTTAAATGATGCCTCACATTTGTAGTTCCAATTGAACTTAACGTCTTTCTTGAGAAGCTGAGTTAAAGGATTTAGTATTGCTGATGCGTTTGGAATAAACTTGGCATAGGCGCGTTAGAAATTCCCATAAAGAGACGTTTTGCCTTATAAGTGCCCCACAGAGTAGAAACTGCAGCATACATTTGTCTTTCTTCTTCCAGTTGTACATGCAAATAAGCCTTGTGGAGATCAAGAATGCAGTAGTATTTCCCTCCATTTAGTTTATTTAAGAGGTCTTCAATTCTGGGATCTGGATAATGAGTACCTATAAGTTGGGGGTTTAAAGTAATTTTGTAATCTGCACAAATTCTTACGGATTGGTCCTGTTTAGGAACAATGACTAAAGGGGTTGCCCACGCCGAATGATCAACTTTCTCTAAGACCCCCTGTTCAACTAAAGACTCGATTTATCTTTTAGTTTTATCTATCAATGCACAAGGAATAGGTCTGGGCTTCATAAATATGGGTTTTGCATTTTCCTTGAGTTTCAAAGAACATTGAAAATTTGGAATAACACTCACACTTGATTGAAATACATCGTTATACTTATTGAATAGCTCGGCTTTGATGGAGTCAATTTGATTCTTGTATGGATTGATTAAATTGGTACATTGGTACATTGGTACTTGTGATTAAATGAACGTCTGTTAATTCTATATTTAGTTTCCTAATCCAGTCCCTACCTAATATAGGAGTGTAGTTTCCTTTAACATATAAATTGCCATGAGTTTTGTACTGTTTGTATTTGATTGGTACCCTGACTACACCTAAAGGTGTGAAAGTTTCATTAGTGTAAGACCGGAACTTAACCTTCGAGGGTTTTAAATCAATATCCAGCTTTAAGCTCTGAAAATCAGCAAGTGATATGATGGTAACTTGACTACCAGAATCTATTTCAAATCGTTTTGTGCTCCCCCCGATTTTGACACTGGCTACAAAAGGATCATTCCTAGGCTCACCTAAATTACAATTAATTAGTATAGTTTTTACCTGGTTGCACTCACGTTCGGATTCAATATCACTACACTTCTTGTCTCCGAATCAGATCCCTGGACCTGATTGATTGACTGTCTGAGATGTGACGAGATGCAGACTTTCTCAATGTGATCCGGTTTGTTACATGCCCTGCAGTGAAGATTCTTGGATCTACATTCTGTTGCCCTATGATTATTCTTCCCACACCGTAGACACATGTTTCCTAAACCAAGTTGTTGAATGATGTTTTTCTTCTTATGTATTCTGGGGAAATGTTTTGAATTAGTTCTAAGTTTATTCTTCATAGATCCGGAACTTAAAATATTGTTATATGTCCTTGATTTTGAAACTTTTTGCACATCTGTAACAGCACAATATAATTTATTCTATTTCTCAGCAGCTTCAATTGCAAAAGCAATTTCAACTGATTTTTCAAAACTGATGTCATCTCCTTGTTGTAGAATTTGTTCCCGTATGTCAACATCACGTAATCCACGAACAAATTGTGCTTGTGTAATACTTTTTACAGGTTTTCCACAATCACATTCTTGACAGTTCCATTTTGAAGTTAATGACAGCTGTTTTAAGGCAGCAATATACTGTGCGATTGTTTCATCTGTCGCTTGTTCCCTCGATAAAAATTTGTATCATTCAGTGTGGACATTTGTGTGAGGACAAAGTTGTTCTTCTAGTAGTTTCATAATATTTTGTCGATGGGAGATCAGGTGCAGTTAAGCTTGATAGAAGTGAGTAATACTTAGCACCGAGATCATTGATAAAGGTCCTGTGAATCTCCTTGTAATTTTTTAAGTTCAAAGAAGTTTTCTAGACGTTCCTTATAAGACTTAAATGTTTATTTTTCTTCATCGAAAAATTCAAAAGTTGTTGCAGAATAAATACCGGTATTAGGTTCTTGAAGTCTGTTGTTTTCTGGACTGTGCTCTGGATTATATAATACAAGATGTTGTAAAGTTGAGAAAGAGCAGCATTTTGAGCTTGTAAAGCTTCCAAAACTGCTTTATTGTGTTGAATAACTTCTTCATTTTGCATTTTTTTAGGTGTAGGTACTAGTCTCTTAAATCTTTGTTACTTGAAAACCAAATTATTATACTTTAATCCACAGGGGCCATTTGTTTTATACATAAAATAAGAATTATACTTCTTGAAACAAATAAGCATATTTCATTTTATAAATAATTCACATCAATTCAAGAAATTGTAAGAAATATATGAAATTGATTAACTAGTCTTATATAATAATTTTTGCATTAATTCAAAATGTAAACAAAAACATGTTGCATTTTTAAACAGATGATTAAATAAATATGTTCTAAATAAGAATTGATTCATTTATAATAACACAATTGCACTAAAATGTAATATGACAAATACTGTGAGCATTTTTTTAAAACTGAAGAAAATGTCAAATTTATCATTAAAATCTATGGTAAACCCGTTCTGTTGACTGAGAACATACTTGTTCTTGAAAAAAAAACCATGCAGGGTTAGTCAAAAATCAAATTAAACCATTAGTAATCAATTGACAAACCTTTGAACAATAACACAAGTTATTGACTACAGTAAACCTAATACATAAAATAATAAGGAGGTAAGTATTTTTCAAGCAAGATTGATCCAACAAATCTTAAAACTTTACTCGATTGAAACCCAAACAAGAATAAAATAAAATACAGTAGTTACTCAGTTTTAGCATAAGCGGAATCATGCGGAAAAATTAAACTTGGCCGAACATCTTTGACTTAGTTTAGCTATTCATCTTTGATCTTTTGCTGAATTATTTTTTTCCGTGAACCACTGATCACACAAAATATCAAATTCTTGCTTGATAAGTACCTAAATTTCTTCTTTATTTAAATTTAAACCGTAATGGGTATAAATGATAATATACTCACATTCAGTATTGAGTATAGAGCAAACAGAGTTACCAAACATAGATTCGACAATATATTCTCTTTTGAGCCTGATCATGATTGGTGTGACCGGTCGAAATCGACTACCTTAGGCTTTTATGTAGGCTATATTTTCAGTCTTTCAAGTTCATACTGTGTCAGTGTAAATATATTTTTCCCCCATCTACTATCTAAAGTCAAATTTTACTCCTTGTTATGAACGAGTAAAGTGCTACTTTATCTCCCTAGAGAGACAAAAAGTACTTTGACTCCCAAGGGAGACAAAGTAAACCCATAAGAATAACACTGACAGTCTGGCAACACAGTGCAGTGGAAAACTGGCAGCGCTGTAGCTACAATATGCGGAACAGAATCAGCTGACATTTCGCTGCAATAATTAATGTTCCGAGTTCCGAGGTTAGTTATTACGCACGCATCAAGCAACCAAATTGGACAGCGATTGTGAATACTTATCGGTACTTGTGGATTTTGGGGTGTGGGAAAAATGTTGTGAGTATTACGGGAGTAAAGTACATTCTCTCCATAAGGAAAATTGTCACCCCCACCTACAGTGTCGGGCGCCAACAATTTTCCTCAGGGAGACAAAGTTGCACTTTACTCCCTTAATACACAAATAACTATTGAAGTGTTGTAAGACTTTATATCTTTACCACGAACCTAGCAAAAATCACGCCCTCTAGATATATGATATTTTAGACTAGTTCAAATGCGGTTATATCATTGTGACTCGGCATGTGTAATAATAAGTCTGATTTTTATTAGTGCAGGTGCTAGTGCTCTTGCAAACAACACTAGTCAAACGGTTAGCAGTCTAGCGATTGTACTGATAAGAGGACGAGCAAGCTTCCATTGAATTAGCGGCGTTTATAAATATAGCGAATGACATACTCATTGTAATAGATACTCATAAATTGTTTACATTAATCTAAAACATGAGACACTTTTGACTCTTGTCAGCAAAAAGTTTTGTCCATGACTTATTGCCACATTAAGACCATCGATGAGAATACTTTTAACCACCAATTTCACCAATGAAATCACTGTATTTGTGATACTTCATCGATTAATTTTTGATTCATAATAACTGATGAAAAGGAAATTTCAAAACGGTTTTCAGTTGTTAGCCACACAGAACAGGTAGATGAAAAACAATAAAACAGCTAGTCATATAAAAGCAGTAAGTGTACAAATCACTGCTCCATTAAAGATTCTGTAATGAACACCAGCCTCCTATTAACCTCACAAAAACAAAACAGGCCCAGTGACCTCCTGCAGTCCTGACACTTCATTCACTCTCATAATTTATTTAATACATAGTCTGAATTTTCTGAGTTACTCGGCCCAAGGACATACCTTGCATAATGGCAATTTTTTCCAAATCAAATACTGGGTATATATGCAGTTGCTTAAAATTGCATGGACTGATTATTACAATTAATCCTATATGGTACTAATAATACACAAGCAGGTTCTTTGGAAGCGCAAGATGTAAAACCGATTTTGATGCTTGATATGTAAATTTAAGGAGGTCAAAAAGAAGAATTATTCAAATTTCTTGATATTCGTTTTTAAGGCTCTGCCCCTCGAGCCTCCAAAGCTTCAATGTAAACATTATAGAAGAGTAGAAATCAATTGAACTGTATATTTAACAGCTGTTGACATTAACGAAACACAGCATATCAGCAAGAACATTTGTTACATACATTATATAAATAATGACTACTGCATTATAAATAATGATTCCAGTATTCGCTATGTTTATATGAAAATATGAGGGGTGATGTAAATTCAGAAGCAAGAGAAGAACAATTGCTAGTTAATTTAAAAAAAATGCATTTAAAACAAATTGATACAGAAATAAATTATGTTAGTTCAATACAATTCATGAAAACATTACACATGCAATTTTGCTTACATATTAGGTTGCTTACTTTGATACAATAGCCCTGAAAATAAAATAAAAATATAAACACCACATATCAGGATTTTTGTTTAAAACAATAGGCCTACTG
Organism: Allygus modestus; assembly: GCA_963675035.1. Taxonomy (NCBI): domain Eukaryota; kingdom Metazoa; phylum Arthropoda; class Insecta; order Hemiptera; family Cicadellidae; genus Allygus; species Allygus modestus. The sequence continues at coordinate 118,684,731 of OY776112.1, forward strand.
GATCTGCAGACATTTTGCACTTGGTTACACAACAGTTCACACATAACACAACTCTTTTTTTAAAATTCATTGTTGGTGATGATAAGTTTATGTTATTTAAGGAATTTTTAAGAACATTTTCCATCAATTATAAATGTTCTAGGTATTCTTTCAACCTGAAGTCGGGATCAGATTAGAGATCCCGAAATGTCGTGAAACTTTGTCCTCAAAAATTCCTTAAATAAAAACACAACTGTCATGAGGTGTAATTGTTGGAACTTAAAATAAACTAATCCAGTAAATATTATATTAGCATATGACAATGATAATCATATGTTTATATTTACTATGAAAGGATTTAAGTTTAAATAAAAATATTGTTTTTATCTTGATTATGTTTTGTATTAATAAAAAAATCTAACCACTGCACTGCTTTTAATAATTTCTTTAGGTTATGGGCCCAGATAATGTCATTTCTACTTGTTTTGTGATTTTTTTTTAATGTCTGATTAAAATGACAACGTTAACAAAATCTTCCCCAACTAACTGATTAAAATTTTCAAACTTTTCAAACTGAAAATTCAGATTGGAATGTATTCTTGATGAAAATGGTGTCAAGGAGGTCACACAAAAGGAATACATCACTGAAGATTTAGATAAACTTTGGCATAAGATGCAAAGGCTAGGTCAATCATTGTACAATGTATCACGGATCGACATTTGGAGTACATAATGCCAAGACTGCATATGAGATGTTAAAAGCACTTAGGAACCTTATCAAGGTTGTACATAAGAAGCTCTTATATAACAAGCTCTACCGCTTGTATGTACCGGTTGTATGTAACAGCTCTTACTGCTCCAATGTGACGCAAATACAAATCTGCAGGACCATTTCATGAAGTTTGATGCACTGATTAGAGACCTCAAATCTACTGGTACAAAGCTGGATGAAGATGACAAGGTATGTAATTTACTGTTGACTATTCCTAAGAAATATGACACAGTAATTACAGTACACTTGTTTTTTTAAAAAGTAAATTGCTTGATGTTGAATTAAAACTGAATAATTCTCGAAACTATTCTAAACCAGAGGTAGAATGTTCTTTCAATATCAACTCGGGGAAAAGTAATGCAAACAAATGTTTTAAGTGTGGTAGCTTTGATCATTACCAAAATAAGTGTCCAAAAGGTTATCACAAAACTGAGGGGCCTAATAATCAACAAAAGAGATATCAAAATCATTCTGGGGGGAGATCAAGAGGTAATTTTCGTGGTAAAAGGTGGAATGCTAATGTAGCTGAGCAAGACTCGGATGCTAGTATTTCATTCACAAATTTCACTGCTTATTCAGCTACAGTTGAAAATGTTCAAGAAGAAGGTAAAGTTAATTTTATTGTTGATTCTGGAGCAACTAATAATCTGGTTTGTTCCTCAATGGAGAAATATATGAGAGATGTCGCGGATATCATACCAATACAGTTGAAAATAGCTAATGGACAAACTATGGAAGCCAAAAGTCAGGGAAACTGGTTGTGTATTGTAATCAAGGGATTAACAAAGTACCAAAACAAATCAGTATTGAAGCACTAATTGTAGATGGATTACCATTTAATTTGTTCTCTGTTCAAAAAATCAATAAAGCCAGTTTCAGTGTAACATTTGATCATGGTTGTGCTCAAGTAACAAAGAGAAACAACCTACTTTTCAAGTGCAATCTTGAAAATAATCTTTTTGTCACAAGATTTAGCTTAGGGAAACCAAAAGCGAACACTGGCTTATCATTGCCTTCTGATGGAGATCTATAGCATCTACGTCTTGGTCACCTTAATAGAAGAGGTTACAATTACTTCGTCTGCCATATTAAAAGACTCCTTGTGACTCCTGCAAGAAAGGTAAAGCAACCAGAAATGTCTTTAAAAACGCACAGGGACCTCGTTCAACACGTATTGGGGAACTTGTTCACACTGACGTCTGGGGACCTATAGATGTTCCAACTCTAAACGTTGAGCGATATTATGTAACAATTACAGATGATTTTTCTCATTTTTCACATGTATATATCCTTAAACATAAGTCTGAAGCCGAAAGTAAACTGATTCAATATGTAGAGCAACTGAAATCACAGAACATTAGAGTAGCTAGATTAAGATCAGATAAAGGAGGAGAGTTCACATCAAATAACTTTAGATCTTTTTGTGTAAACAATGGTATTCAGTTAGAGTATACTGCTAGTTATACGCCTCAACAAAATGGTGTCGCTGAAAGGCTGAACAGAACAATCCTTGATAAAGTAAGAGCTATGTTTGTGGATACTAACTTGCCCAAATATCTGTGGGGAGAAGCAGTCTGTTGTGCGAAATATCAGTTAAACAGATCACCAACAAGTGCTCTTAATGGGAGAGTACCTGCCCATATTTAATTTGGTAAATAAAATGGAACCTTAGACAAATTGAGAGTTTTTGGATCTAAGTTTGGGTATACAATCTTCCAAAGAAAGGTAAGCTTGAACCAAGAGCAACAGAAATGCGTATGGTTGGGTATGGTGGTCCTGGTTACCGTTTATGGAATCCAGTAAACAACAAAACTGTAGTGTCTCACGATGTCAAATTTAACGAAAATGATTACAGACACCAATCTGTTTCAAAAGCCACAGCTTAGAAACGAAAATGAAGAACCGGACAGTTCTGATGAAATTCCAGAACACACTCAATTACGTGGAAATCAACAAGACGGACCCCATGAGGAGCAGAATCATCAAAGGAATAAAAGGAAAACGTTTTAAAAAAAGTATGAGGATTTCGATATCTATAGTGCTTATTATTGTTTAATCTCAACCGAAAACTATCCTTCAACTTATAAAGAAGCTATAGAATCTGGTAGTGAGTGGCAAAAAGCTATTCAAAAATAACTGGATAGTCATAACAAATTTCAAACTGGGTCAGTAGCAGATTTACCTGAAGGAAAAGTTGCAATAGACACTAAATGGGTTTTCAGGACTAAGCAGGATAATATTAAAAAAGCCAGATTAGTAGCAAAAGGATTTCAAGAACAGTGTAGTTCTAATGTCTATGCTCCTGCTGCTAAAATGACTACTGTTCGAATGACAATTTCTCATGCACTTCACAATGACTGGGAACTTAAGACATTTAGATGTTCCCACTGCTTTCTTAAATGGTAGATTGGAAGAGGATGTTTTCATTAAAATACCTCAGGAAGTAACCGCGCCAAAAGGAAATAGTTTTAAAGCTCAATAGAGCTTTGTACGGACTAAAGGAGTCGCCTCGTTGCTGGAACGATTGTTTCAATGAATTCATTCAAAAGAACGGATTGAAACGTTCAATGCATGATGTGTGTTTATACATAGGAGATGATGTCTGGTTAACACTATTCGTTGATGATTGTCTTGTAACAGGAAAACAAGAGAAAACTGAAGAGTTGGTGAGTAAATTAAAAAGTGAATTTAATGTACAAGACCTAGGCAGTATAGAAACATTCCTCGGAACTGAAGTGACAAGAAATGGTTCACAATATCTCTAATAACTCATCTACTCATCATTGTTCTTTTGCGATTACTGCTGAATAATTTGTGTTGTTGACAGTTTTTAGTGTTTAATCTTCGGTTTTGTATTATGTGTTTTGTTTTGTTGTATTTTAAATTAATTAATGGCGAGGAGTTGTACTGCTTATAACTGCATGTCAAAGTGGACAAAAGGGAGCGGCATTTATTTTAATTTTTAATTTGTAATGCATTATTGGATTATTTGTAAATTATCTTGATTATGTTTTGTATTAATACAAAAATAGAACCACTGCACTGCTTTTAATAATTTCTTTAGTAATTAATCTCAAATAGCGGATGGGTAGAGAAGCTCCTCCTAAAAAGTTGTAATAAATCCAACGTTGAAACAAACTTAAAAAGAGTTACCAGTATTACTTCTCTTTTGAATTCTTGTTTGAATTTTGTTACAATTATTTATTCAACAACATGTATAGGCCAATTAAACATATTTTAAGTTTATACATTGCAAATCTTTATGAAACCCTACATAATTTTACCTGTTGGATTCCGTTGCCGCACAGTTGCGGTCGAGCCATATTTCCACTGGTAAAGGTGGTCCCACACTTTTCGCGAACAGACCTGCACATTTGGCCGAACATCCTCCCCAATGTTCACTGAACATTCCGTCCCCTATGTTCCTATCATCGATATAAATACTACTGGATCGCGCGCTGCTGTAAGGCACGGGTGCAGCTTTCCGAGCGCACACAGCTACGAGTTGCAGGTTGCAGCCAGGGTATCTTGCAGGCGGAAAAGCAATAGCACGAAACCGTGTAGAGCGCCGGCTGGCCGCGTGGAAACCTTGTATAACATATATTTAACAGCTGATTATCCCCTTCATGTCAGACACAGGTTACATTTGGCGGGATATCGTTTCACTCATCTACTCATCGTTGTTCTTCCGCTATTACTGCTGAATAAATTTGTGTTGTTGACAGGTTTTAGATTTTAATCTTCGGTTTTGTATTATGATGTGTTTTGTTTTGTTGTATTTTAAATTAATTAATGGTGAGGAGTTTGTACTGCTTATAACTGCACGTCAAAATGGACGAAAGGGAGCGGCATTTATTTTCATTTTTAATTTGTAATGCATTATTGGATTATTTGTGAAATATATTCCTACCACTAGGAGCCTTTAACTGTATTTTCTATTTCTTTTTTCTTAATTCCCTGAAATGAACACATTTTTTATTTAAAAAGTGTGGTAATTGCATGAGCTCTTTTTATTAAAGTGAATCTTTAAATTTATTAGAAGTGAAGTAGGCCTTTGGTTTGAAATTAGCAGCGGAGAAACTGGTTTTAGCGAATTTCCCCTATAGGGAAGAAGCTGGGCCTATTACCGTAGGTGGCATGGTACGACTTAAGCCTGAGACCATGATAACTTTTTGTTTTGAGGTCCCCTGATGCCAAAAACACTATTTGTTCAAATTTATATATATATGTATCCATTACTGCGATACATTTTGAAAGAAGCGCCTGACTGATGAAATTTGGCACAAATGTGGAGAGAAAAATGTATGACTTTAAGTTCGAAAACCAGATCGATCGGTCTATGGGAAAGGGGTTTTATAGGGGTTTAAAATTTTCCAATTATCAGTTTTTTAACTTTTTACCCTAAAATTTTAGGAACACTAGATTTTGGTTATAGCCATTTTATGGAGCTTGAAAAAAAAAAAAAAAACAATTTAGTATTTTGAATCTTGAAGCTAGGTTTAGTGGCTGTAAAGAAAAGTCAAAAAATGTATCCATAAAATTTCCCAAGTTAATCTTATGGTAATACGATTTTTAGATTTTCCTCAGATAATCTCACTAAAAACTCCACATTTCTTTCTACCAATCAGTTTAGCTTTACAAAACAATCATTTTGGCGTTTTAATTGTTGTTTTACTACCAGCCGTTACAGTGATATTCAAAGTGCTAAACACAGTACGTTGTCCAATGTTATCCTTATGGAGAATAAATAAAATATTATATTTTGATTATTTATGTATGTATATTGATGAAACTTGGTATGTGGCTTCACAGACCTGCACATTTGGCCGAACATCCTCCCCAATGTTCACTGAACATTCCGTCCCCTATGTTCCTATCATCGATATAAATACTACTGGATCGCGCGCTGCTGTAAAATCCCCCTCATGTCAGACACAGGTTACATTTGGCGGGATATCGTTTCACTCATCTACTCATCGTTGTTCTTCCGCTATTACTGCTGAATAAATTTGTGTTGTTGACAGGTTTTAGATTTTAATCTTCGGTTTTAGCCACTTGTTATTGTGGTTTATATTTATTGTATATGCTGGTGACTGTTTTTTGGCCAGTCAGTTTGTTTAGATGACTCGGAGTAATATCTCACCACTTCCCCCTACTGATAATCATATTTGTAAACTCATTTGCCTCTCTTCTACATTTTTAAGGTCACTCCAGTTGTTATTTTTAGCTCAATGTCCCTTTGATTTATTTTACTACTCTATATATGTAATCTTCCCTCAAATCTTTTAATCTCCGCTCTCAGGAAACCACATGTTAATAATCATAAACAACATCAGTATTACTTTGACAGTTCCCTGGCTGATTATGAACAGCTGTTACAATCTTTTGTTTTGATTTGAAACTCCATAAGCTCAATGTTAATTTTTTTAACTTTTCATTTTAGTTTTTTACATTATTTGATTTTTACTGGGGATGAGACCTGTCTAGAACTTACTTTTATCCCAGAAATTAGTTATTTCGAACATTTGAAGGGAATCGTTCGAGCCGTTTTTGAGATCAGTGTCGCAAGCATGCAAGCAAACCTTACACATATTAGAGTATAGGATAAAATGTTATATATCACTTATTAATGAATGTATTTTTGTGAAACTTGGTAAGTGGCTCTAGGTAGTACTGATACCCATATATATGCATTGGAAATTCGCTGAGTACACAGGTTTGCTGCGACAGGGGTATTATTTCTTATGTTGGGCATTCCCTAAAATTAATCACTTGTTAAGCCCTTACCCCATTTACGGTTTGCCATGTTGTTTAAAGTTGGACTCAATAATTACGTAAATAAGAATGTTTAATAGGAAAGGCTTATTATACCTATTAAATAAATTAATATAAGATACCAAAAACCCTGAGGTTAATAACAACTTAGGATTATTCGAGTATTCTAAATTTAAAACATTGGAATCTCAAAACTACGTGCGTTGTACTCATACATTTTCTCAAACTGCAGTACTTCAGCCTAACTGTAATAGCAGACTTTATCTGTGCTATAATGTTTAGCTATTGAAAGCTTAAAACCTGGTCTAAATTTCTACTAAAGATAAATATGCCTATAGACTTAAGCTGTTTTCAACTAACCCAAATGAAAGCGCCCATAAACTAACATTGGAAGTTTTTAATCACTTAAAAGGTAGTGTTTAGGCCATGTAACAAATTAGGAATTTCAGGGACACCATACAATGTTTTTAATTAAGTTTTTTTCGTAAATTATTTTAAGGGTCATATCATCATTTTACCAAATAAAAAACCACTGATATTGTAAAAAAAATTTAGGTACAAGACAAAAACTAAGCACCGTTATTTTGTTTAATGACATGTGATTGGGTTATGGGACCCCTTAGATAAAGAATGATTGTTTCATCCTAATAAAACATGGTTAGTTAGTTAAATATTATATAGGTTTTTAATTTATTTTATCCTAGTACAATATCAAATATTTCGTACGCTTATTTTTATATCGGTAGAAATTTCAAAGCCAGTTAGAAGGTGAGTGAAATACAAAAGCTGAACTAGTTCTGATGTATCTAAATTGTGTTATTTCATTTTTGATTTTAGTGATGTTATATATTTTGAATTAAGTATTCCAAATTAAACATAATGTTAAGAATGATTATTCACAATAAAATTGCCTTAAAACGTATTTGTAAAGCATAAAACGTCTGGGAAAGGCGCCGAGACAATGATATTGTGCGGCGAAGCGCTTTTTGCCCTTTCCGCCTTCAAAAGTCCAGAACGCAACCACCGGTAGCCGGCTCGGGTTCCAGAGCGGACCTGCCGATCCAGTAGTATTTACATCGATGGTCCTTTATGTACTCAAAAGTTCGTGCAGCTCCCACTCCAAATAAAATACAATTTCAAATATTACAAAAATGTTCTAGTGATGAGCTTTGTACTGTCCGGAGATGACTTGATAACCAGCTAGTAAACAAAGGTCTCCCTCTTAAGACATTGCATGGACGAATTATAAACGAGTTCGCACGCAGCACGCTGACGTGAGGGAAGTGAATTTCCACATAAAAACTTGTAAAACTCAAAATCAGTGTAAAAACATCCATTTGTCCAATTTTTATTGAAATCTGAAAACATTGTTTTTTTGGCTGTTCTGATACCCCTGGTTTCATTTACTTGCAAAGCTGGGAATACATTTTTACGCCTTATAAGGTTAGGAGAAGGTCCAGACAGGCTTGAAAGTAGGCGTGAGGCTGCTGGGGATAATAAAAGTACTCTAACAAAGGAATAACAGGCTTTTCTAGTGTAAAACCCCCCATAAGACAACGTACTGTTTTTACCCGATACACATTTTCTTTAATAACTTGGTAAATATTTATGCTAGAATGACGAGAGAGGGCTTAAAACTTTCGTCTTTCTAATTCCCATCTTTTAACATGCATTAACTTTACATCTGGGGCTTTTCTGACCCTTTTTGGGCCCAAAAACTCAAAATTTGAAAGATTAATCCCCAAAAAATGGGTTTACAGTTTTCCGATTGTTTTGCCCAACGAACTTGTCCAACAGGTTATAGAAAGGAACGTCGCTACCAAATTTGAAGTAAATCGAACAAAAAATGTGACCGCTAGAGTGCATACACATATATATATATATATATATATATATATATAAAATTTTGAACGACCCCCCAAAACGTGTTCAGGGGGTCACGTTAGGAACTTCTATGGTGGTCCCGGGCTTAAGTTTCACCGTGCGGGTCATGCTAATAGTTCACTTTCCAAAGGAAATTCACTAATAACCTAATGTTTCTCAACAAGGTGATTGAAAGTGGTTGATAAGAGTGTGATATTTGTACTTGTTTTGGATTTTCGGCCTCCCCGAAAATGTTTTGGATTAGCGAATTTCCCCTACAGGGAAGAAGCAATTACCGTAGTCGGCATGGTGAGACCTAGGCCGGGGACCATGATAACTTTTCGTTTTGAGGTACCCAGATGCCAAAAACACTATTTGTTCAAAACTGTATACAGAGTGTAAAAAAAACCTTTCAGGTCTTTGGGATATGATTAGGCATACAAAAAGAAAGGAAATGTACATATTAAGGTATGTGCTAAAACGCTTAGTTTTCCGTCTGTCTGTAAGCCCCTATGTGTTTTTTACCTAATACGCTATATCTTAGGAATATCTGAAGATATCGACTTCAAACTTGATACATGTATTACATCTAAATACCCCCGTAGCAGCAAACCTGCGTACTCAGCGAATTTCCAATGCATATATATGTATCTTAATACCACATAAAGCCACATACCAAGTTTCATCAATATACATTCATAAATAAACGATTTGTGAAATTTTAATTATTCTCCATAAGAATAACATGGCGGCTGAGTATGCAGGTTTGCTGAAGGAAGGAAAACAAAAAATGGGTTTTATACAAATATCAATATAACTCATTTAGGTAAAGCCACATACCAAGTTTCATTAATTTATTTTCATAATTAAGGGAGATAACACGTTACTTATTCTCCATAAGAATAACATGGGGCTGAGTACGCAGGTTTGCTGCTACGGGAGCCTTTGGTAAAAAAATGTTTTTTTGAGCAAATATCAATTGTCCACAACCAGATGAAGCCGTATACCAAGTTTTGTCAGTATACGTTCATAAATAAGCGAGATATAAAATTTTTCTTTTCCTCCATAAGAATAACATTAGACAACGTACTGTGTTTAGCACTTTCAATATCTCGGTAACCAATTGACGTAGAGAAATGATCAAAATACCAAATAGTGTGTTTTTTTAAGCTGAATCCAATGGTAAAAACTAAAATTTGACTATTTCCAAAATTATATGTAAAAAAGTCAAAAAACCCATTTTTGGGGTACAAAACCCCCACAAAATACCCCTTCGGATAAAGCGATCTGGCTGGTTTTCGAACTTAAAGTCATAAATGTTGCTTTACACGTTTATACCAAATTTCATCAAAATCGGATAATTTTTACGAGAGTTATCGTGCTCACGGACACACATATATATATAGATATATATATATATATATATACAGTTTCGAACGAATGGTGTTTTTGGGGTCTGGGGACCTCAAAACGAAAAGTTATCATGGTCCCGGGCCTAGGTCTTACCATGCCGACTACGGTAATAGCTTCTTCCCTATAGGGGAAATTCGCTAAAAGACCCATTTTGGTATGAAATATCAAGTTCTACTTTGTACCATTTCAAAATGGCGGCCATTTTTTTTTCAAAGCTAAATATCTTAAAAATCGTAAAATTTATGAAAAAACTGTAAGAATCAAAAAAGTTGTGGCATTTTGTCTTAAAACTAATGATGTGAAGAACTTAACTATACGATAATAAATAACTAAGTTGTTGTGATTTTTATAAGTTAAAACATGATTTTTTTGTCATTTCTGGGCTGAAAAATTATGTTTTATCATCGCATTGCAGGGAAATTATTGCAATGCAAAGCTCACTACGGAGCTGGTAAAACTAAACATGTTCTAAAAGCTCCCTTTTAAACATATTCCTTGAGTTCGGCCTTGCTCACCTAAGATAGAGATTAGATTGTTTAGCATGAATTGATGTGAGGAAGTTAATAGGCTATCTGTTTTTATTGATGGTCCTTTGATATCCACCATTACCACTTAAAATAAATGACATGACATGGGACATGTCTACAATGTCGTAACCATGCAAAATTGGTGGATCAGTTTACAAAATTCAATCCAATTATGTTGTGTAATTTAGTATTCACGGTAAGATGTTGCTCCATCAACTGCCATTAACCAGTGATCCTGGCTACAGAGCAGCCTCTGACAAGGCATCTGAATCATACAAAACCGTAACCATTTTTTATCCTAATTGATGTCTAAATTTTTGTTTATTAATTTAAAACTTCTTGAGTAGCATAATATGTGTTGTTACAGTTAACAGGATAAATAAACTACGTCTCACAACACTAAACAATATATTTACACTTATACTGTACTTACATACAAGACGGTAAATATACAAAGAGATTGTACAGGCCATGTACCATCTTTTTGTATATCTAACGTCTTGTATGTAAGCACAGTATAAGTGTAAATATATTGTTTAGTGTTGTGAGACGTAGTTTGTTTATCCTGTTTTTAATTTAGTAAACCTACACTCAACGATCTACAAAATACATATGCTTTTATAATTAACACCGTAATAATCTACCAGTATACTAAGTGTTACTGCACTTCGTATTGGTGATTCATAACAATGTCAAGCTGAATAAAAGCAATTTTAGTAAAGCTTACTTACCAAAATAAATTATCTTTATTACCTTCACTTCGATATCTCCGATCTTGTTCACTGCTTTGATAATTGGTCTACCAACCACTGAAGGGAAAATATGTTCTGGGAAGTTAGATCCAGCATATCCACATTTGACAAACTGTAACACAAAATAATAAACGTTATCATAAATCAACTTTATGTTTGAGTTAAATCCCACAACAGATGATAGCACAATTTTCTCTCCACTTCTTATTTAAATTCAGATTCCCCCAGGGAAAAAATACCTGAGTTTTCATTTTACAATAGGTAAGTTAACATGATGAACTACTGTAACAAAAAAGGCAGACATACTGTACTTTTATTAAGCTGCCGAGGACTAAATTCAAGATACATTCAATGCTTGGAGAAAAAAATCAGACAAACTGGAATTCTCAATTTATTGCAAACCGACCACATTCGATATAACCATCCACTCCACCTCGTACCACACACAATCACAGAAAGCAGCAGCCTATAATAGTATGATTTATCGCCTGCTTAAAGTACCTCTAAGAAAAGACTATTTCATAAAAGAACTATGCATTATAAAACACATTGCTGCTGCTAACGGCTTTAAAACTGAAATGGTTGACAAAATTCTGAGGAAAAAAATCAATAAAAATCAGGGCGCTACAGATGTTCAAAATAACCGAGAAATAAATAAAAATACATTTCTGCAACAGGTACAAGACATATTAAATATTTTCTTCTTAAAAAAGAATGGGCAGCCCACTTCATTATTTTATCAACTAAGACCAACAAACAAACTGGAAAACAAACTGAAAATAAACAATACAAAAAAATATAAATTCAACAACATAGGTGTTTATAAAGTCAAGTGTGCAGAGTGCCCCAAATTGTATATTGGACAGGCTGCTCCTTTAAAATCAGATATTCCGAACAACTTCCAAAGCCTGTAAAAAAATCAAAAAATCAAAATTTGCTGATCACCTGTTTAAATGAATCCCCCAGCTACAATATTGATAATGATTTAAACATTCTCCATTTTTTCCATAAAGGACATTTTAAGAATACCTTGGAGGAGTACAAAACTTTAATGCAATGAAGAATAATGAGCCAGACTTGTTAAATGAAAAACTAAAATTCAGTTCTCATTCTTTATTTAATACAATTATCAAGAATAGCCAAGGAATCAATGGTACCAAACTTCAGTGGTAAGAGCTCAAAGTTCACCTGGAAACACATGAGAAGGGAAAAATAATCAGTCTGTTACCTGCTGGTCAGCATGCAAGAAATGTCCTTGACCATGTCTAAATTGTGTGTCTTAGCGAATTTCCCCTATAGGGAAGAAGCTATTACCGTTGTCGGCATGGTAAGACCTAGGCCCGGGACTATGATAATTTTTCGTTTTGAGGTCCCCAGACCCCAAAAACACCATTCGTTCGAAACTGTGTGTGCGTGTGCGTGTGCGTGTGCGCGTGTGCGGTGTGCGCGGTGTGCGGGGTGTGCGTGGTGTGCGTGGTGTGCGTGTGTGCGTGTGTGTGCGTGTGTGTGTGTGTGTGTGTGTGTGTGTGTGTGTGTGTGTGTGTGTGTGTGTGTGTGTGTGTGTGTGTGTGTGTGTGTGTGTGTGTGTTCAAGTTCAAGTTCAAGTTCAAGTTCAAGCAATTTTATTCATGAAAAATTATTGTTTATTACAAAATCCCATGTGTCACATAGGACACGCGCGGGACAGAAAAATATACATTTTCTTTAATACATTATTTCTTTACTGACAGCTGTACAGTTCTTTTACACTTCCGTCAAATTCTCAGGAACAGTTCATGCATGATGATGACAAATTTCAGAATTTTTTTAAATCACAGACAACGGCCACCACTTTCATTAATCATGCTCCGGTAACAAAATTCACCAGTATAAATATGTTACGTATATTCAATAATTTAAAACAAAAATACTAAACTCTAAAACAAATTCATAACAAGAAATAGACTATATTAGATACAACATTATCAGGCTTCCATAACAATTCATGCAAACTTATAATGCTAGCAAGTGAAAGATGAAATGACTAGATTCATTAAGTAATCAAATATTCAGGCAGAAAACTAAATTAACAACAACAAAATAAACAAAAATATTTTTTAAAAATATTGACAACTTCACTCAATATGATACTGCATTGAATATTGCATGGCTTTAGATTTAACTACAGACAAGAGTTTTATACTGAATTTCATTTCCAAAATATTTTACAAAATCATTAAAACATTTAGGGCCAAGACAGCAAAATTGGTGTTTACTCATTTCTTTCCTAAAAAAGCCTTCTTCAATCAACGTATATTGGGCAGATCGTGTCATTCTGTTTACAGGTTTTATTCTAAACAAACTCTTGTATTTATAAATAAACATTATCATACAATAAACATGCAACTGATCAAACGTAAGAATTTTATTCTCTGCAAAAAGGTAAGAAACTCTATCATTTCTTTTTAAATTAAATATTGTACGGAGGGCATTTCTTTGACACACAACTACCGGTTTTAGAACAGTGGAATATGTTCCTCCATAATGTACGATTCCATATCTCAAAACACTCTCAAACCAAGAAATGTACACTTTTTGTAAATACTGACTCTTAACATTATCTCTCAAATGATACAGTGCATAATTTATTGTTCTTAGCTTACTCGATAAGTGATTGACTTGCTGCTCCCATTTCAAGAATTGATCCACATACAATCCAAGATACTTTACACTTTCTACTACATCTATGTAACTACATGAGCACTTTGGTACAGACGTGTAAAGCAGCATTTATGTCTAAGTTCGAAAACCAGACAGATCGACCTATCCGAAGGGGTATTTTGGGGGGGTTTTGTACCCCAAAAATGTTTTTTTTTGAGTTTTTTACATATCATTTTTGAAAAAGTAGAATTTTATTTTTTTCCATTGGAATTAACTTAAAATGACGCACAATTTGGTGTTTTAGTCATTGCTCTTCGTCAATTGGTTACTGAGATATTGAAAGTGCTAATCACAGTACGTTGTCCAATGTTATTCTTATGGAGGATAAGAAAAGTTGTATATCTCGCTTATTAATCAACTTATCCTGATGAAACTTGGTATATTGCTTCATTTCATTGTGGCCTATGGATATTTGCACAAGAACCCATTTTTTAGCTGATAGTTCCCGTAGCAGCAAACCAGTATACTCAGCCCCATGTTATTCTTATGGAGAATAAGTAACGAGTTATCTCCTTTAATTATGAACATAAATTAATAGAATTTGGTATGTGGCTTTACCTAGTTGAGTTATATTGATATTTGTATAAAAACCCACTTTTAGTGTCCCTTATTTCAGCAAACCTGCATACTCAGCCACCATGTTATTCTTAGGGAGAATAACTAAAATGTCATAAATCGTTTATGTATGAATGTATATTGATGAAACTTGGTATGTGGCTTTATGTGGTATGAAGATAAATTTATATGCATTGGAAATTCGCTGAGTATGCAGGTTTGCTCCCCCTTATACGTAGTATATGGAGGAAGTATTGTTTTCGTCAAAATTTTTGAATTTGAGTTGTTAGTGGAAATATTTGTTTTGTTGAATTACTATTCTATAATTACTGGTTGCGGAGAAAATTTTAATTTTAATTTTGTGGTAAACACAGTATGCTGTCCAATGTTATTCTTATGGGGAATACAAAAATTACTATTTCTCTCTCATTTATTGATCAACTTCGTTTGAACTTGATATGCTTGTCAAGTTAGCATTGACCAACAGAGAAAATTCTAAATATGTTGCCCCTTAATAACCCTAGGGGGGGAGTAGGGGGCATTTCCCCTCTTAAAACTATGTGTGTAGCGATGGATTCTGTAGTGCCTCCTAAACAGGGATTTGGGTGGATATTTTTGAAAACAATTTGTTTACAAGATTTTCTGTACATTCTACCGTGCTTTGTATTTTATATTTACTAAATAAAAAGTAATTTATTCATTAAAGTTGGGCTAAAAGGGAGAGAGTATGTGTCAGCTTCCTGATACCGTTTATTACTTTCTCCTCCTTATACATGGTATATGGAGAAAGTATTGTTTTTGTCAAAATT
The DNA here is from genome assembly GCA_963675035.1 of Allygus modestus. NCBI lineage: Eukaryota > Metazoa > Arthropoda > Insecta > Hemiptera > Cicadellidae > Allygus > Allygus modestus. The sequence goes on from OY776112.1 coordinate 118,699,876, forward strand.
TTTGAATTTGAGTTGGTAGTGGAAATATTCGTTTTGTTGCTCCCTGAATCCAAAAAAGTAATTTTTACGTGATGTCTGAGTGTCTGTCTGTCTGTATGGATGTGTACAGAGCTAGAGCCTTAACCAATGGTTCGATTTGTATGAAATTTGGTATGTAGGTAGTGATTCACGATATCTCCAGGCGTTTTTTTTTTCATTTTTTGAATTTTTGATTTTTAAGGGTAATTATCCCCCAAAAAACATGAAAAATCAAAATTTCCCAAAAACGGCTCTAACGATTTTAATTAAACTTTAGTCGTTTGTAGAGCTTTAGTTTTGCAACGAAATGACACCACCCGCATTTCTGTAAAAATTCAGCTTCAGAAATTACAGGACTTAAAACATCAAAAATTTAGTCTTTTGAATTTTTCATAAATAAACATAAATATAAAAAAATATTACTATTCACCATTAAAAAGAGCTCAAAAAAATAAATAATTTAGTATTTTGAATTACTATTCTACGATTGCTGGTTGTGGAGAAAATTTAAATTTTCATTTTGCGGTAAACGCAGTACGTTGTTCAATGTTATTCTTATAGGGAATATAAAAATTACTATTTCTCTCTTATTTACTGATACATTTTGTTCAAACTTGGTATGCTTGTCAAGTTAGCATTGACCAATAGAGGAAATTCTAAATACGTTGTTCCTTAATAACCCTAGGGGGGGGAATAGGGGGCATTTCCCCTCTTAAAACCACGTGTGTAGCAATGCATTCTGTAGTGCCTCCAAAGCAGGGATTTGGGTGGATGTTTTTGAAAACAACTTGTTTACAAGATTTTCTGTACATTTGACCGTGCTTTGTATTCAATATTTAGTAAAAAGTAATTTATTCATTAAAGTTGGGCTAAACGGGAAAAAGTATATGTCAGTTTCCTGATACCGTTTATTATGTTTAGATTTTATTATGTGTCAGTTGTTCTGTATTTGTAAAATTAGCATTTTGACAACGTTTTTATTGAAAATGAGCTGTTTTTTGTATATGAAGATCTGATGATGACATATTAATGTCGAAACTGCAGTAATGTTATGATTGTTCATATAAACTGTACAGAACAGTTATTGTAAAACCATTTTTAAGTTCAATTACAGTTTAGGGGCTCAACACCACAATGTTTAACTAAATTCAAGACTTTTTGATGTTTCAGTTAAAGGTGCGAGCAGTAGCCTACAGTAATCGCGAGACTGCCGACCACACTCTTTCATATTTTTGTACTAGAAAATAATTCAACGATATGGAAGAAACCTCCATCCAGTATGTGCCCAATAGAGGGTTAAGGGTGCTAAACACAGTGCATTGTCCTATTTTATTCCGATTATGAAGATTAAGTAAAAATGAGTATCTCACTTATTTGTGAATGTATATTGATGAAACTTGGTATGTGACTTCACCTGGTTTTGGTCTTGGTTCCGATCAGGGTTTAAGCTGGGAAAAAAATTCTTTGAGCAAAAATGCTACAAGCTCTTAGAGACTTGTAGCAAAAATATTTTCATTTTCACATTTTTACTATGTGTCAATATACTACTTTTTTGTCTTAACTTGTTTTTTGCTTGTATTTGTTTTTAAGGTTTAACATTTGAATAATATATCATTCAGCAGAGTCTAATTTTCTTGGTAACTTATCCATTTTAACCATTATAGTCTGTAATGGAAATATACTAAACATTCTAATAGAATAGGCCTAATATGGGGACCAGAACAACTCAAACTTTTACACCCCAAACATTACACACTGGAACATAACCTCAAAGCATATCGCGATATCGCATTTGCGCACCACCGATTTTGAGTTGTCTGTTTTCGCTAAGGTACCTCTACACTTTCGCCCGGTCGTTGCGGTTTCAAGCGACTCGTGCGTGTGTAACCATCCACATTCTGCAGCAAGTCATCAAATATGGAAGACTTGCCGCTCGTCTCCTTGGACTCGGTCACAAAAACCGACAAGAATTGGTGCGATGGCGAGGCGAGCGCAATCATCCCTTCAGTGGCAAACTAGCCCTCGACATTCTCGCATTCGCCGATTCGCCATCGCTCGGCTACTACAGAGTGTGCGCCAAATCGAGTCACAGCGCATGACGTCTGCTAGTGGGTTAGCTACTGTCACTACAACTGTCATATCAGTAACTCGCCCGTTCCGTTTACACAGTACGCAGTTGAAATCGACAGCAACTGTTCACGTAATGTAGGCTCGTCTCCTCTACCACTCACTCAGAGGCGATCGGTAAAATGACGTAGTGCAACCAATGCAACGTTAAGCCCCTCCAACATCCCAACTACTCTTCTAATATTTTTGGTTGTGGATCATGATCACGGACTTTTAATACAATTTGTATTGTTAAAACCAGATTTTCTGCAATAAAATTTAAAAATTTCTATACTTTTCTTTGTAGCAAAAACACGACAGCCTGCCCAAATATTGTCACATTTTCGTGGTACATGTTGCATTTTGCGACAAATGCAACCGCAGCTTAAACCCTGGTTCCTGTAGCAGCCAACCTGCGTATTCAGCCCTAAACTTTATGTTATTATTACGGAGACTACGTCAAATGTTATGTCTCCCATAATTATGAACATAAATAAATTAACCCTCCAAGTGTCTTTAATAATGGTCTTAAAGTTAGCCTATTTTTTGTGATTTTGCAGCGTTGTTATTCAAATAAATTTAAAAAACTTAAAATCACTCCAAACTGCACTATTGTATAGTTTTTCTTGTTCAGAAAATCATAGGCTTCAATATTTTATATATATATATATATATATATATAAATAGATATAAAAAACATCTCACAAAAATCATAAAAGGAAAATTATGTGATGTTAAAATACCCCCCGTCGCAGCAAACCTGCGTACTCAGCGAATTTCCAATGCATTGATATGTTTCTCACTAGTACATAAAGCCACTCACCAAGTTTGACAAAAATACATTCATAAATAAGTGATTTATTACATTTTATTTATTCCCCATAAGAATAACATTAGGACTGAGAGCGCAGGTTTGCTGCAACGAGGAAGATAAGAAATGAGTTTTTATGCAATTATCAATATAACTGAACCAGGTGAAGCTACTTACCATGTTTTATTAATTTATGTTCATAATTAAGGGAGATATAAAACTTTACTTATTCTCCATAAGAATAACATTAGGGCTGAGTATGCAGGTTAGCTGCTACGGGGACAGTCAACAAAACATTTATTTTTTGTGCAATTATCAATATACCAGTACAACATGAAGCCACATACCAAATTTCATCAATATACATTCATAAATAATCAAGATATCAAATTTTATTTATTCTCCATAAGGATAACATTGGACAACGTACTGTGTTTAGCACTTTGAATATCTCTGCAACGGTTTGACGTAGAATCACAATTTAAACACCAAAATGATTGTTTTGTGGAGCTGAAGTGATTGGTAAAAGAAAATGTGAAGTTTAAAGTAAAATTAACTGAGGAAAAGCCAAAAACCTTTTTCCCATAAGATTAACATGGGAGATTTTATGAGCATGTTTTTTGGATTTTTTCCGCAACCACTTAAACTAGGTTAATAATTCAAAATACCATATTATTTGTTTTTTTAAGCTCTATAACATGGTCTAAACCTAAATTAAGTGTTTTAAAAATTTTAGGGTAAAAAATGCAAAAAACTGATTTTTGGAAAATTTAAAACCCCCATAAACCCCCCTTCCCATAGTCCGATTTTTCTGGTTTTCGAACTTAAAGTCATAAATGTCAGTTTACACATTTGAGCCAAATTTCATCGAAATCGGACGTTTTTTACTCAAGTTATCGCATTCACGGACACATATATAGATATATATATATATATATAGATATATATATATATATATAGATATATATATACATATATATAAATTTGAACGAATAGTGTTTTGGACATCTGGGGACCTCAAAACAAAAAGTTATCATGGTCTCGGGCTTAAGTCTTACCATGAGACCTACGGTAATAGCTTCTTCCCTATAGGGGAAATTCGCTAAAAATGTTCAAGTTTGCGCTCCATGATATTATAAATGGTTCTGGGATATATAATTTTCAAAATAGCTAATTTGTTCTAAATTTTATAAGGATAGTAAATATATAAACAAATAATCACAAATAAAAACAATTAAAAACATCTCAACACAACACCATTCCAAAAGTGAGGTTAGTGACGCACAACAAAACTTTACACTTCAGCTGTCTGCTAAAGTAAAATTGACATGAACGTAAAAAGCGTCTGCAGACAGACATCGGGGGAAACCTTAGAATCTGCCGTAAACGGTGATACCAATTTCGATCTGGTTTATTAAGGGTGTTTGGTCAAAAAATTAATTTGTAATATATTATTTTTTTCACATCAGGATGAAAATTAGGAAACAAAATAGATATATATTAAATAATTCACATTACTTTTAAGGGAGTTATGGGTCTTAAAAGTAGAGATTTTGTCAAATGTTGGGAGAAGGTCAGTAAGAAAACCGTTGGTCCGATTTCAATGAAAATTTGCAGTTGTGTGGGATGAATTCAGGTTATTATTACTAATATAATTTCATTTCAAAATAAAAAATAAAAAATATATTTTTCACTTTAAAAACTATTGAAAATATACTAATACAATTTTGTGGTATAAATAAATAGATGTAGTTGTGCAGGCCAGTATGATATACTTGTTAGAATTTGTTTGAAGTTTATATCTTTTTTCGTTTGGTCTGTGACCTGCTCCTTTGGTTCTTGGAAATTGCCTTCCGGGGCAGAGAAGGCCAGCCGCACTACGCCTCACTAACAAATACTCACATGCACAGTGCCACCACGCGCACCCCACGCACGAGCGTGTAGTCCAAGGTCGCGCCGATCCCGACACTCCCTCCAGCCACACCCTCCACGAATCCCGCTACTCGCACACCACGAGCACCGCGTGTCCGCGTTTTTCAGTTGTCAGAGTATTATGGTATTACTGCAACCGTAGCAATTAATGCCTTATAAGAAATAAAGGCACACAATAAATAGAAAAGCAATTGCGAGTAAAAAAAACATTGTTGTGTGAAACAAGTTATAGGCTACCTGTCATGTAACTGAAGATCCAGCTTCTTCTGAAGATGTATTTAACTAAGTGATAGGAAAGTGTAAATTTACGATTTACTTCAAATTTCGTGGAGACATTCCTTTCTATTCCTTTCTTGTTCCAGTTGGACAAGTTCATTTTGCAAAGCAATCAGAAAGACCCTAACTTCCTTTTTTTGGAGGATATAAAAATTACAAATGTTGTGTTTTTGGCTCCCAAAAACGGTAAGACGAGATCGGGATGTAAAATTAATGCACATTACATTATATATAAAAAGCCAGAAAATGTAGGCCAAAACCCTTGATATTTAATTTAATACATAATTCTATTCAGTTATAAGACTATTGTTCAGCTTTGACACTCGACTTCTAAATTGTGAATAAAGATTTGCTTGTGTAGCCAGGTAGTAGAGTGGTTACTCAAGCTCACCACCACTTGTTTTTTTTTTTTTTTTATTGCAATAAGTAAGCATTTAACAATGGCCTTTTCACACCGGCGTAACGTTACATTATGTGACTGGACGTAACAAACTTTTTAAAAGATCGCTCGCCATTGTTTCAAATGGGGCAATTCACACCGCCGAAAAAACGTAACGTCTAGTCGGCGAACTAAACCAACTAATCGCAGGGGATCGCTCAGGAAGCAATCTTTTAGAAGCGTACTCGGTGTCGGTGGCCTCGCGCATGCACACTGAGCCACTTGTTCTCCTGCCTCATGTGCTCTGGAGCTGCTGAATGAAGGATTTCGACATATACTATTTCTATTATTGTTTGTTTGTTTGATTATTATAAACATGGATCAGTTTATTGATGAGGTACGTGCCCGATTACTGTTGTGGGATAGTCATTTGGAGAGTTTTAACGACACCAATTTCAAGTATTTGGCTGGGAAGAAATTTATGGTGTACTCGGAAAAGACAGTCAGTTTATATTTCATTATTGTTTTCCAACTACTTTGTTGATTAGAAAAAAATTCCCTTTACATTTTCTGGTATATGATGTTCTAAATAATAAGAATATAACACTTTTTAAAGTAGGCCTACATAATGTAATTTAAATTAATTAAAGGGATAAATATTCTTATACGAGGTCAAATTTGTTTGGTATACTAATTTTCTAGCAGTCATATTTTTTTCCCCGCTGTCTTTGATAATGTTGACTGACTTTGGCCAAAAATCAAATGAAAATAACCTTATCAATGGGATTTTACCTGTAGCTTAGTATACTGCAGCAAATTTATTTGTTTTGAAAACGACTGTAACAGATTTTTAAGTCTACATTTAGCACAACTTTTTTTAATGCAGTCAACGCAATATATTCTTGAAAACGAAAATACCACGGTTTACAAGACATCCTACCACCTTTAAGGTTTGTTTGTATCAGTGACTGACGAACTACTAAATTTAATACTAGTATTTAAATTAATACTAGTATTTAAATTATTACTAGTAATTAATACTAGTATTTAAATTAATACTTACTTAATAATCACTCTGAATAAACGAATAGATTTGGTTTAAGTACTTACAAAATTAGGCGATAAAAATCACGAGCTTTATAAAAAGCCATTAAACAAGTTTTAGCTCTTTGAGTGCTGAGAAAACATCACTTTATGAAATGGATACCAGCTTTCATAAAATGAAGTTTAAAAATCTAAAATTATACAAATACACTAAAAAAATGTCTATCTATGACATATCAACATTTGAAATCGATTAGTTGACCCGTTTCGGAAATATGAATTTTTTGATTCCATAGTTACTAGAAAAACGGCAAAAATCTTTTACTTTTTATATTCTATACCCGCAATAAAAGTTAGTTACAATCAAAATTTAAATTTTTTTTATACCAAAACACAAAGAAAAAGACAAGGAAAATTTGGATGTAACTTAATCAAACGTTATTGTAGCTTAATCGGTTAATCTTTTGTGGCAAATCAAACTCGAGTATCCATAATTTTGAATCCTACAGTAATCGGGGGAGAAAACTGGAAAACTCATATCAGTAGCTCGCGGACGTCGCTTGCGGTGTGAAAAGGCCTTTAGTGGGGCCTCTGAACCAGACATCGAACAAGACTTCAGACCAGACATCGGACCGAGCGCTCTCAAGGCGGTTTTTTTAGGAAAGATCAATGAAAGATCAGTCCGATGTCTTGTTCGGGGTTCGGTAGTGTGTGGTACTTCATCCATACGCTGCTCCGAGCGCCGTCACGAGCCCCGCCGCAAGTGATACGACGACAGTAAGGGTTGCGGTCTTGACTGTTGTCATTTTAGTTTCCAGTTCACTAGTTTACGTAAAGTAGTCTGCATGATAGAGTGGTCTGAGGAAAACACTTTGATGTTTATTTCCGAGTACAACAATCGGCCAGTTTTGTGAGACCTGTCCCATCCTTCACTACCACAAAGTGAAGAGGAATGACGCTTGGAGAGAAGTGGGTGAAATCGTGGGGAGGAGGGTGAAATGGGTGAAGTGGGTGAAATCTAAACACAAGTACACAGACGACTTGCACAATGGCAACTAAAGTCGTCCCCACCGTTTTTACCCTGCTCGGTGGTTTTCGCGCTCAATCTGTCCAATCCGATGTCTTGTTCGGGAAGAAGTTCAAAGTGAATTTAGCTACCTTCATGCCCTGCTCCCTGCTCGATCCTATGTCTTGTTTGGGCCAAAGTCCGGTAGTGTGTAGCAGTCTTGGTTACAGTTTGGCTTTAAACTATTGCGGTTTTCTTTGGCCGATAAACTACGTTCAGGCCTACTTGCCGTTTTTGGTTTAAAAGTTACGGCGACCATGAATTGCGGTCAAATTGCACTTTTTTATCCGAAAAAAAAAAACGGTCAAATGGCTAATTTTGGTCCATGAATTCAAGACGGTCGTCTTTTTAGGCCGAAAACACACGTTGGTCAATCAATCAATCAATCAATAATTCCTTTCAATAATTCCTTTCCAATAAAACACGTTCGGCTATTCTTTACGGCAGATCAAATTATTATTGATATGGAATTTTTATCAAATTTCCGGGGGAGGTCTCCCGGACCCCCCACCCCTGAGAGGTATTATATACCCCCCCAAAGAAAACCCCGGGCATTTCTCCCCACCCAATGTGACTCCCTGGATCTGCCCCTGATCGTGCCTGAATTTTACTTTGTAACAGTAATTAACAAATTCTTCTTTAGCTTCTCCAACAGCAAAAATTCTTCTTCAACAAACGGATACTAAATTCCAACAATAGCGGTAAAAAATAGATCTAACAAAGTATGTTGATGATTGGAGTACAATAACCCACAGTTGTATATTTATAGAAAAATTGTTATGGAATAGTTCCGGGACACCCTGCACATGTATTTAATACAGAATTTTAAGAAATTAATAAGATCAATGTATTATGATTAAATATATTTGTTAAATTGTAATTCTTAAAATTAAAAACCATTTTATATTTATAATTAATGTTTATATGATAAGTCATGTTATGTGATGTAAAGCTAGGATAATTCGAACCTCTATAGTTAAAATTCAATTTTTGGATGGTTTGAATTTTATTACCGCGGTCCCTTGAGATTCGAACAATCCGAGTTCCACTGTATTTTAATGTGCTCACAACTGTGTCAAACATTTTTAATAATAAAATCTGTATAGGCTACAAGAAATGTACTCATCAAAACTATAAAGTGAACGCTCAAAATAAAAATATACTTAAGATTAGTTGTCGGCGACACTGAAAGGCACATCAGTGGAAAATAGTAAGCAACCCAACCCTACACAGCCAGTCGAGCCGCGGGCCGGGGCTGTGCGCCGCGGACCGACGAAGAAGCGAGTAGACGGAAAGACAGTGCTGCGTAGGGGGAGGGGGAGAAATGAGGAGAACGCGCTCCTCTCTCCCCCCAGCCAGATCACACATACTCACAGCACTGCCCGAGTTGTCTGCCTAGCGGCGCACGGTGGCGACTTGTAGAACTACTGCTCCTCACCGACAGACTAGCCTAGCGGCCAAACACCCTTAAGATTCAATGCGCCCCAGAGCCTATTCCGTAAACACTGTTTGACTGTCGACGCAGCGACAATAAACACCCCAGCGGATATGATTTGTGTCGCTATAGCTAACGTGACCAGACATTCCGTTTTCAACGGGACAGTCCCATTTTTTGGAGACTGGTCCTGCTGTCCCGACCAACTCTCTTGGGATGCCCATTTGTCCCGTTTTCGCTTTAAGCCGAACTGTACCTGATTTGCTCTTTTATGAATCGTTTTTCAAATGAAATGATTTTTAATTATTGTTTTAAACTTAAACCCCTCTTACTTAGGTTCTGCTGTTCTGTCGCCTGTCGCCTTTTCCTACATAGAAAATATCGTGTTAATTTAAATTATAACAACCAATTTGCAGCACTGAGTTCTTCACTAATCCCATGTTCCAAAGCAAACATGCCATTTCCGGCGTTGCTCGAACAATGTCTTATTTAATTAGTCTATGTCCTTGTCTGTCTTAATTTGTTAACTTGGTGAACAACATACTATTACATTGGAATAAGTTTGGCCATGATTCCTTTGATTACATCCCTTTGTTTTCTCTATCTTCAAACCCCAAAACAAATTACTGTATCCAAGTACAAATTAAACATAACAGTTTTAATAGTGAGTTTAATAGCAACAAAGCTTAAACTCCTAAAGTTCCTCAAAACCCACTTCCTTTTGTGGGGGGTACTCCATACCTCCCTAACCCCCGGGTTTTATGCGTCCCGTTTTCGTAGTCTTCGAATCTGGTCACCTTACTAAAGCGACACATAACATCTGGAGGGTTAATAATACTTAGTATTTGGCTGAACCTAGTTCATATCTCTGATCTTATTCATTGCTTATATAATTGGTCTATCAATCACAGAATGGAAAATATTGATATTTGCATAAAACCCCATTCATTTGTGTTACTTGTTACAGCAAATCAGCAAACTCAGCCCCCATGTACTAGCTGTCTAGGGTAAACCTAGGTTGCATTTAAGTTAGGAGTGCTATTGCAAATCGTATCGTGACTTCATCTGGTGGCAGAAGCACGTCACCAAGGTATTCTGACTATCCTATGTAAGGAGTAGGGGACATGGGTTAGTCAGAATACTTTTGGCTTTATTAGGAACTAGTTCGCAACCAATGGTAAACTTCAGCAGTGGCGGCTATAGTCTATCGGTTAACATTTTAGAATATAGGAGTGATATACACAGTCATGACACACGTTTTAGATGTAACATAAATTTGCCTCAAGTTAGAATAGCTAAGACTGATAAAAGTCTGTTAATCTTAAGTACTAATTTATTCAACAAGTTACCAGTAGCAATAAGATTACTTAATGATAAGGATTTTAAGTTTAAAATACATAATTTTCTTTGTATGCACCCATTTTATTCTGTGGAAGAGTTTATGTCAAGTTCTTGGACTTCATTGGACTTCAATACAACTTAGATTGTGTATTTGTATTTGACGTGCCATTGTATTTGTTTGAAATATTGACTGGCTGAATAAATTCTTATTCTTATTCTTATCCAAAAACTCAATTCGGGATCAGAACGTCTACCCTAAAGTCTTCGTTCTGATCCCGACCTGGGTTTTTTTATAAGGTCTAGCCGAAAGTAACTTCAGCTGCCACTGTAAACCAGTGACAAATCAAATACCGGGTAAACACTGTGATGTCACATGGTGGCTGCGCAGAACGTGCTCAAATTTGTACTTCTGAATAGCACACCTTACTACTTAAATACACCTAGGTGTAACTTAAACCACCCAACTGGGTCTTTGACCGTGACCCAGTGTTCAATTATTCTGTCTGGCCAATCGTCTGTAAAAAAATATTTATAGCCTCCCCCCCCCCAACTTCTCAAACCTGAAAAGTAGCTTTTCCTGAATCAGGACAGTTTTACATTTTGTTAAATAATTCAGTCATGGGAGGAATAATTTAGGTTGAAGGCTAACTGATGATTCAGATTTAATCTAACTTAGATAAAAATTGACTGGGTCTATTGTACCAACTTTGTGCCTAATGGCAATAACTTATATACTTGATTTGTGTCTACGGCATAATCTTTCAATCCCCCTATTTCAAAGCCTGGCTAAAGTCACTCAAGTATTTATTTACTAATTGTAGAATATTGCTGTAAAATTAAGGCCGACTAATCCCTACTGTAATTTATTACTTACGCCAGTGCCATTATCACACACTATTACTTTTCTGCCTTGGCTATCCATTTTAGTTAAGTATTCTCCAAAGAACTTTGTTCACTACATTCAGTAGTATCACAAACCACACCACACCACACCCCTTTATCAACTCAGACTCACACTCAGTCACCCCAGACCCTCACGTAGTTAGACAAAAGGAAAGTACAACATAACGTAGAAATAGAAATGTGGTGAAGTTTTGGCTAATCGGGATTTCGGGATTGACTTGACGGCTTGAAACTTTATTGTTTGGAACTTCGAACTCGAACTGTCTTCAACTTCAACAGCTGACTAAAATAAAACAGCAATAACTGCTGTCATGCAAATAAATAATAAACCATAATGGACAGTGGTAAAGAGAGAGTTAGTAGTGGGAGCATTGATCATGTACTCATAATCATTAATAAAAATGTAAACAACAACGACACAACTCTCTAATGTAAGGTAATGTATGATATACTATGTGAAAAATACTTTAAAATATTTTTATTTATTAATCATAATCTAAATAACCTACTAGACCTTAAAGAGGATAACAATGGTACAGTATTTGTAACTACTGTTGAACATCATAGTTACTTATTCCTTATTTTGGACGTTTTAATTAAGATACATTGATCGTTTTAACTAACCAGTTGATAACTGTCGTTCGGGATTTGATAGAATTGCAGATTTAATTGCAACACGCGAAGTCAATAACTTTAAATATTAATATAAAACGTAAAAAATCAAATTGTATATTATTGTTGCGGTATAGTAACTATCGTCCGGGTGTGGGGGGGGTGTAAGCCCCAGCACACTGCGGCGTACTAAGGGTGGTTGGGTTTTAAATGAGAACACGAGTGGCGTGGTGAACCAAGTATGGTCGTGAACTTTATTAACCATTTTAATGTAATAAAGTGCAGTCAGGCACACGAACCGCAGCTCTCGAAAAAGTCTAGCCACTAACGCAGCCCCAGTCAAGTTCCGTTTGAAACAATAGCAGCCTCGCCTACTGGTTCAGTGGTTCAAACGTTCAAACCAGTATTGCTTCCAACAGGACTTGGCTGGGGCTTCGTTAGTGGCTCGACTTTTCCAAGAACTGTGGTTCGCGAACGCGACTGCAATTGTTGGCAGTGTGCACCCGGCCTCTGCTTAACTCTCACCATCTAACTGACCGACTGTCTTCCAGTATTGCACAGGGCCCTATCAGAAGGGCTATACCATGTCAAAAGATCAATAAAGTCTCTTATGTCTTATGATGCAATCAGATAATTTTGACTCCCGACACTTAAACCAAAAAGATTTTCACAATAGATAAGAATTTTGAAAACCCTAATAACATTGTTTATAAAGATTCCCGGTGGGATTCTCTGTTGTTTATTAAAGTGTTCAATGTCATTAAAATCCAAGGTTTTAATTAACAAGCTGCTGACTGAGGGAAACTAGTTGGATCTGATGGATGATGAACTAAGCATTTAGTATTATTTCAGACAAGAATCTCTGCACCGCATTACGCGCGATTTTCACGACTGTATATGCATCTTATCTACATTTATAAAATACCCCCGTCGCACCAAACCTGCGTACTCAGCGAATTTCCAATGCAAATATAAGGGTATCACTACTACCTAGAGCCACTTACGAAGTTTCACAAAAATACATTCATTAATAAGTTATATATAGCATTTTATTTATTCTCTATAAGAATAACATTATAAATGAGTACGCAGGTTTGCTGCAAAAAGGAAGATAAGTTAGGGTGTTTTTAGCGAATTTCCCCTATAGGGAAGAAGCTATTACCGTAGTCGGCATGGTAAGACCTAGGCCCGGGACCATGATAACTTTTCGTTTTGAGGTCCCCATTCCCCAAAAACACCATTCGTTCGAAACTGTATATATATATATATATATATATATATATATATATATATATATATATATATATGTGTGTCCGTGAGCACGATAACTCTCGTAAAAATTATCCGATTTTGATGAAATTTGGTATAAACGTGTAAAGCAACATTTATGACTTTAAGTTCGAAAACCAGCCAGATCGCTCCATCCAAAGAGGTATTTTGGGGGGGTTTTGTACCCCAAAAATGGGTTTTTCGAATTTTTTACATATAATTTTGGAAATAGTCAAATTTTAGTTTTTTCCATTGGATTCAGCTTAAAAAAACACACAATTTGGTATTTTGATCATTTCTCTGCGTCAATTGGTTACCGAGATATTAAAAGTGCTAAACACAGTACGTTGTCTAATGTTATTCTTATGGAGGAAAAGAAAAATTTTATATCTCGCTTATTTATGAACGTATACTGACGAAACTTGGTATACGGCTTCATTTGGTTGTGGACCATTGATATTTGCTCAAAAAAACAATTTTTTTCCAAAGGCTCCCGTAGCAGCAAACCTGCGTACTCAGCCCCATGTTATTCTTATGGAGAATAAGTAACGTGTTATCTCCCTTAATAATGAAAATAAATTAATGAAATTTGGTATGTGGCTTTACCTACATGAGTTATATTGATATTTGTATAAAACCCCATTTTTTGTGTTCCTTGCTTCAGCAAACCTGCATACTCAGCCGTCATGTTATTCTTATGTAGAATAATTAAAATGTCATAAATCGTTTGTTTATGAAAGTATATTGATGAATCTTGGTATGTGGCTTTATGTGGTATTAAGATACATATATATGCATTGGAAATTCGCTGAGTATGCAGGTTTGCTGCGACGGGGGTATTTGCAATTACCAATATAACTCAACCAGGTGAAGCTACATACCAAGTTTTATTAATTTAGTTTCATAAGTAAGGGAGATATAAAACTTTACTTATTCTCCATATGAATAACATGGGGGCCGAGTATGCAGGTTTGCTGCTACCGGGAAAAATCAACAAAGAACTTTTTTGTACTATTATCAATATACCACAACTGTTTGAAGCCACATACCAAGTTTCATCAATATACATACATAAATAATCGAAATATAGTATTTTATTTATTCTCTAAGGATAACATTGGACAACGTACTGTGTTAAGCACTTTGAATATCACTGCAACGGTTGGACGTAAAACAACAATTAAAACGCCAAAATGATTGTTTTGTAGAGCTAAACTGATTGGTAGAAAGAAATGTGGAGTTTTTAATGAAATTATCTGAGGAAAATCTAAAAACCTTATTCCTATAAGATTAACATGGGAAATTTTATGGACACATTTTTTGACTTTTCTCCACAACTACTAAACCTAGCTTAATGATTCAAAATACCACATTGTTTGTTTTTTTAAGCTCTACAAAATGGATATAACCAAAATCTAATTTTTTTCAAAATTTTAGGGTAAAAATTTGAAAAACTTATTTTTGAAAAAAATTAAACCCCCATAAACCCCCTTCCCATAAACCGATCGATCTGGTTTTCGAACTTAAAGTCATAAATGTTACTCTCCACATTACTCTCTCGAATTATCGAGGTTCAAATTAGCGAGGTTCTACTGTAGTTTTGAACGAATAGTGTTTTTGGCATCTAGGGACCTCAAATAAAAAGTTATCATGGTCTCGGGCTTAAGTCTTACCATACCACCTACGGTAATAGCTTCTTCCCTATAGGGCAAATTCGCTAAAAGGATGTTGGTTTTTTTGTTTGTATATATATTTGAAGTTTAATGAATCGGACACCGTTAGGCAGTGTGCCATTAAGCTTGATGTATATATGTAAAATTTCACGGAGAAGGTTTTTAAGCCATCCATTTCGTCCTAACTCAATTGGGTTCCTTGTAAGAGGCCCAAAAGAGTTCCCATATAAACCTTATGGAAAGATATTGTTGTTTACATATAAAAGCTAATGACATGTTTACTTGAACAGGTGATCTTGGTGATATTGGTTTAGTTGGTAATAGTCAAAGGCATGACAACGTCTACTGGGTAACAACTAGTAACCTATAATGCGGATTATAACAGATCCTAACTGTAATAAACGCCTATATCCTTGAGGTTGTCACGATGACCTGCTCAATAAGATCCCACGTAACGAGGACTTTCAACATTAGAACACCCGCAATGCCCATTGTTGTGAACTCTAAAAATATGCATATGATATTGTAATCAGCTGCTAAGTAATTGGATATTCGAAACGAAGTGGAGAGTATCCTCATACCCAACTTCAATGCTTGTACTGCTAACGAAAGTGATTCAAACTGGAGCGTCTTTAAGCACAATAACTCAAAACGCCTCCATAGATCCACATTAAATTTTGCAGATAACTTATTTAGTATAAAATCTCGGTTGAGTTCGTTATTGGAATGATTCTGTTCAGTATTAACAAAATCATCTTGAAAACACTTTTTTCTCCCATAAGAATAACAGTACCTGGGGGGCCAAGCTTTGCTCGGGGGAAGGCCAGTCAGTTTGTTTAGATGACTCGGAGTAATATTTCATCACTTCCCCCTACTGATAATCAGATTTGTATTATTCATTTGCCTCTTTTCTACATTTTTAAGGTCTCTCCAGTTGTTATTTATAGCTCAATGTCCCTTTGATTTATTTTAATACTCTATATATGTAATCTTAACTCAAATCTTTTAATCTCTGCTCTCAAGAAACCACATGTTAATAATCATAAACAACATGAGTATTACTTTGACAGTTCCCAGGTTGATTATGAACAGCTGTTACAATTCTTTTGTTTTGATTTGAAACTCCATAAGCCCAATGTTAATTTTTTTAACTTTTCATTTTAGTTTTTTTACATTATTTGATTTTTCCTAGGGATGAGGCCTGTCTAGAACTTATTTTTATCCCAGAAATTAGTTATTTCGAACATTTTAAGGAAATCGTTGGAGCCGTTTTTGAGATCCGTGTCGCAAGCAAGCACGCAAGCAAGCAAGCAAGCAAACCTTACTCATATTAGAGTATAGGATAGGATTAGAAGCCATTTTAGTGGTGCTTGAGTCGTTGAAATTTAGCGATCGTCTATGCTTCACCAATAGAGTTACATGGATGCCTTCCCTTGAGTACACATTTTTATAGTGGATAACAAGAGGTTTTTGTAGACCAAAATACACACAAATTAAAAAGTAAATTGAAGTGTATTTTATAATTATGGGCATTTTTCTTATTTTATATTACTACTATAAAGATGCATTATTAAAAAATACATAAATCTGTATAATACATTATTCCATTTTTAGGCTTACTCTGTGCAAGCCTACTTCGTGGACGCGAATGGGCGAATGAGCAAAACAGACAACAGACGCTACGACTAAGGTACGAATACGAATAATAACAAACTATAATAGTTATTTGTGCAACTAGTGAGCAAAGTGAGCAATTGCCTCACTCGAGAGAAATCCTTACTCACGAGCCGTAGGCGAGTGAGGAATGGTTTCTCGAGTGAGGCGATTGCACTTTGCACTCGAGTTGCACATTATATTTTTCCTACAGTTACCATAAAACAAATAAATTGATAAAGAAACGTTATGGGAAATATCTTTTGCGACAGCAAAACCACCTTCAATGTTTACAAATGGCAAAAATCAATGAAATGGTGGCTTCTGCCGTGACCGGAAGTGTTGTGACAAATACAACAGTACAACAGCTGACCAGCTGATTTACAGCCAGTGCTGCCAACGTATTTCGCGCGCATACGACCTTGTCTGCATGTTACGCGCTCACTATTTCGTGCCTTCACGTTGCAAATCTGGAGTGAGACAAAGTAATTAGAGTGAGACAATGTTAACATTGTCTCACTGATGAGCGAATTGGCCACTTTGCTTTCTCAAATCAGTGAGAGAACATGTACATTCCCACACAGCACAAGATTCTCCCCAGGACATCCCAAGGACATCACAGTGGGATATGCAGGATATCCCAGGATCATCCCTATCTCATCCCATGATATCCTCAAGATACCCTCAGGATGTCCTCAGGACACAAAAATGTCCTCTCCCCACGACATCCTGGGGACATCCTTCAGGATGACCATGGGATATCCCTCGGACCATAAAAGGATATGTATTTTGAAGCCCTAGGACATCCTCAGTATGTCTCACAGGATTATCTGGGGATGTCCCTCGGACCTCAAAAGGATATTGTATTTTGAAGCCCTAGGACATCCCCAGGATGTCCCACAGGATTTACTGGAGACATGCCTTTGACATGCATTGAAAGGTGTCCCATTATTCTATCAGTATGAATCCCCTAACCCCACATAGATATCCCTGCCTACCCCATGATAATTCTTCGGTCATCCTTAGGAGGCCCTATGGCTCCTAGTAATAGGTAGTGTGTATCTTAAAGCCATATAGCTTCCTAAGGATGACCACATCATGGGGTAGGCAGGGATATCTGTGGGATTAGGGGATTCATACTGATAGAATAATGGGACACCTTTCAATATGGTCAGACAATCTGATAGGAAGACAGTTGGAGTTCTAAAATAAATTACCAGACAACTTTAAATTATCCTTTTATAAATAATACTATAATTGCCCATGCCCAGCTTGCACATTGAAACACAAGTTTTGACTTCATATTGATGTTGTTTTTTAATCAGGTTGACTAGTGTATAAACGTTAAATACCTGTAATCTACCTTGTGTTTCTAGGATATCTTTTTAATGGATGACACTTTTTGTCAAAGGAAATTTTGTCATCTTCAGACGCACAAAACTTTAAAGTGTGTCATCACAGTTCAAAAGAACAAATACAATGAATACAGAGTCTTATAAGAACACGTCCCGTGTTAAAAATTCTGTCGCTTATTTGATGTTGGCGCGCTGGAAATCTGTAGTTTTGCGCCACGCCGCTGTGAAGCGCCTCTAGCACTGCAGACCGGTACCGAAAACACGAGGTGTTGCCATGGCCTAGGTCCCTTCGCTCTTGTAGTAGGGCGGAGTTGGCTATAGCAGCGGTCTGGGGGAGGAGTGACTGGGTAGACAGCGTGCACTGCCTCGTGGCCAAGCGCAAAACTAGCACGGCAAATTTCAAATACTGACAGACTCTGGCCCATAAGATGTGTTCTTCTTATAAGACTGTATTCATTGGCACATACTTGAAAATCATGTTTTATAACTTTATATTGTTACCTTTGTCACATTTTATGCTAATTTTTATCATTACTAGCACATGATTCAATTGTAAAGTGTCACAAATGTCCTGATTGTTAATAAATGGATTGACACTGGAAATATATACACAAATTATAATTTTCTATTAAAATTTACCCAAAATCTTTAAAATAAATTAGTTGTTTTAACAAGTTTATAATAAAATGAATATATGCATATGTAGGCCTAAACATTTCTCAGAACAAAACTTGAATCAAATCCAGATTTTAAAAATTGAAGAATGGATTCCAAATTATAATTGTTCGGTGATGTGATACAAACAATTAAGGATTTTTTTTAAATAATACAGTAATGAATTCAAACAAAATGTCAGTATAATTGCAGTAAAAATAAGTTTATATAAAACCAAAATTAAGTTATATAAACCAGGGGATGTAAACACACAGTAAGTAGTGGTTGTTGATTAAATTCCTTCTCTGTTTTCATCTTCATCATGGCCTCGTTTCCTTAAAATAAAAAAATTAAGCTAATACTCCATATAACCTTGGATAACATTTTATCCAAAAATACCCCCGTCGCAGCAAACCTGCGTACTCAGCGAATTTCCAATGCACATATATAAGTCTCACTACTACATAGAGCCTCCTACCAAGTTTCCCATAAATATTCATAAATAAGTGATATATAGCATTTTATTATTTATTCTCCATAAGAATAACATTATGGCTGAGTACGCAGGTTTGCTGACACAAGGAAGATAAGAAATATGGTTTTTGTGATAATCAATATAACTCAACCAGATGCCAAGTTACAAATTACAAGTCTATCTACATACCAAGTTTTATTAAGGCAGAGGCTACGTACACGTCCGACGTGAGCAGCTACTGTTCACGTCCGTTCCAAATTATGCACCGTACGTTACTTTTCCTTTGATTTTTAAAACAGATTGAGAGCCAGAAAACCTCCTAACCTAACGTTACCTAACCTAACCTAATGTAACGTAACGTAAAACTAACTAAACCTAACCTAACCGGTAGCGATGTGAATTTGCCTTTACATTGGACGTGTACGTAGTCACTTCGTTTTATCATAGATTAAGCATACTCCTTAGGAGATCACCCATCGTAATGGGACAAGCGTACACGGTCTGCTTGTACGTCCAAGGCGACGGCGGAGCTAGTTCGGAACGTCTACGCCACGCTGCCGCGCTGCTCTCGCTGCCCTTCCCCTCCAAGGTTCGTAGAGCTTTCAGACCAGGTGTGCTTATTTACATAAGAGCAATGTTCGCAGCAAAGATGTCTTACGAGGTCGTCCAGCTGATTCCTAAATAAACAACATACCATAAAGTGTTGCCAACCTTAAGGGTATAATAATGGTACAGCTATTTTTAAATTGTCACTGGACATGCAAAAGAAAATTTAAACCTTTAATCCATTAATCTAATAATACAGATAAATCAAAACAATATATTTGTTTCATAAAATGACAGCTTATCATAGAATTTAAGCAGTTAAACAATGGTAATTCTAATCACACTGATGAGGAAAATATGGTACTCGTACGATAAATATCGTGTTTCCAGTAACACTGCAGATTGGATTTGTGATCACGTGACCTTCCAGCTGTTTTTATGAGGTCTCTTCCGATAAAGTAGAAAACCTTAAATAGATCGACTCAGCACACCTTGTCTGAAAGCTCTACGAACCTTGCTTCCCCTCTCCCCCTTCGGCCGCGCGCCCATCCTAACAGCCCCTCCGCTAACCCCTCTTAAATCTCCCATCTCCCAACCCCCAACACACACACAACGCTGAGGGCACCGACCGAAGCCCGTTACCACGTCCCGCCACCGCCAACGGCCGAGGCGCCTCGCCGAGGTGGTGTACTGCCTGAAACTGCCGCAAGCGTCTTTCGATTTTCATAGGAATGTCATGACCCATTCACATTACAATGTTATATTATTATACGCTAGTTATTAACAGGTGAAGACTGAGAAAGAATATGTTCGACCTTGCCTTATAAATCTGATTAATGATTATATTAATTGTTTTTTAGTTTTCCCAATAAATTTAATTTATTTTTTATATTTTTTTATATTTTGCGATACCATAAATTTAAACTTTGGTAGTTGCGACATATTTTAATAATGGATGCTGTATTTTTTTTCAAAGCAAGTACCGAGTCCAAAGTGGTTGTGAAATCACTGTGATTTATGAAAGTCCAATTTATGAAATCTTAATAATCTCAGATGATGATAAATTCACTGTTCCTTAATTATGTCCGCATTGTTGTTCACTGTTTCCTGCTTCATTCCTCATAAGCAATAAGCATAAATTAGTTGTGGTCCAGAAATGTCAAGAAGTCTTTACCATTTATCAGGGGCGGATCCAGGGAGTCACGTTGGGGGGGGAAATGCCGGGGATTTTGGGGGTATGGAATACTCTTCAGGCTCAGGGGTGGGGGGTCCGGGATTCCATCCCCGGAAATTTGTTAAAAATTCCATATCAATAATTTTATTGGCCGTAAAAAATAGCCGAACGCGTTTTATTGACCAAATTGTGCGTTATCGGCCTAAAAAGACGACTGTATATAGAATTCATGGACCAAAATCAGAAATTGTACCTGTTATTTCGGATAAAAATTACAATTTGACCGCATTTCATGGTCGCCGTAACTTTTAGACCAATGAACGTAGTTTATCGGCCAAAAATACTGCAATAGTTTATACTCAAACCGCAATTCAAAGGCCAACCGCCAGCGGAAGTATCAAAGTATGTTATCGTCGAAAACAAAGATTTTACCGAGACTAACATCGAAACAAATTTTATCAGCCGAGATACTGCGATTTTAAAAGACACCCGAGATACATATTATTGGCCTAAAATATCAATATATTCTAATTTAGCCGTCTAAAACGTCAATCGGACCACATTTTTTAGCCTGAAAACGGTAAAACTGTGTTATTAGAAAAATTTACCGATCGGGTGTGTGTTATCAACCAAAATCGATAATGTTATCGGCAATTTTACAGCAAAATTGCTAGCCAAAATACGACCGCAAAGTTTGTTATCGGCTGAAAATTGAGTACCAACCTTATTTAATGCCGGAAATGTACTTAATCGCTCAAAAACGGCAATCGGACCGCATTTTCATTAATGATTATATTAATTGTTTTTTAGTTTTCCCAATAAATTTAATTTATTTTTTATATTTTTTTATATTTTGCGATACCATAAATTTAAACTTTGGTAGTTGCGACATATTTTAATAATGGATGCTGTATTTTTTTTCAAAGCAAGTACCGAGTCCAAAGTGGTTGTGAAATCACTGTGATTTATGAAAGTCCAATTTATGAAATCTTAATAATCTCAGATGATGATAAATTCACTGTTCCTTAATTATGTCCGCATTGTTGTTCACTGTTTCCTGCTTCATTCCTCATAAGCAATAAGCATAAATTAGTTGTGGTCCAGAAATGTCAAGAAGTCTTTACCATTTATCAGGGGCGGATCCAGGGAGTCACGTTGGGGGGGGAAATGCCGGGGATTTTGGGGGTATGGAATACTCTTCAGGCTCAGGGGTGGGGGGTCCGGGATTCCATCCCCGGAAATTTGTTAAAAATTCCATATCAATAATTTTATTGGCCGTAAAAAATAGCCGAACGCGTTTTATTGACCAAATTGTGCGTTATCGGCCTAAAAAGACGACTGTATATAGAATTCATGGACCAAAATCAGAAATTGTACCTGTTATTTCGGATAAAAATTACAAT
Organism: Allygus modestus; assembly: GCA_963675035.1. Classification (NCBI taxonomy): domain Eukaryota; kingdom Metazoa; phylum Arthropoda; class Insecta; order Hemiptera; family Cicadellidae; genus Allygus; species Allygus modestus. The sequence continues at coordinate 118,722,001 of OY776112.1, forward strand.
TTGACCGCATTTCATGGTCGCCGTAACTTTTAGACCAATGAACGTAGTTTATCGGCCAAAAATACTGCAATAGTTTATACTCAAACCGCAATTCAAAGGCCAACCGCCAGCGGAAGTATCAAAGTATGTTATCGTCGAAAACAAAGATTTTACCGAGACTAACATCGAAACAAATTTTATCAGCCGAGATACTGCGATTTTAAAAGACACCCGAGATACATATTATTGGCCTAAAATATCAATATATTCTAATTTAGCCGTCTAAAACGTCAATCGGACCACATTTTTTAGCCTGAAAACGGTAAAACTGTGTTATTAGAAAAATTTACCGATCGGGTGTGTGTTATCAACCAAAATCGATAATGTTATCGGCAATTTTACAGCAAAATTGCTAGCCAAAATACGACCGCAAAGTTTGTTATCGGCTGAAAATTGAGTACCAACCTTATTTAATGCCGGAAATGTACTTAATCGCTCAAAAACGGCAATCGGACCGCATTTTCTCGGTAAAAAACAAAGCCGGGTCGTGTTTTATATACAAAAGCGAAGTCCGAAACGCATTTTACCGGGCAAAATCAGATATTTGGCCGTGTTTTATCGGTAAAAACATAAATTTTGCCACAACTTGGTGGTCAAAAACACCAAAATGAGTGAATTTTTTAAGTATAATGGAATGGACCACGTTTTATTGGCCTCAAGTGGCAAGCGAGCCGCATATTATCCACGGAAATAGCAATATAGCCTTGTTTTAGCGCCCGAAAAAAGCAATTGACCGACAAACCCCTTTTGCGATTTGTAGGGCAAAAACATTGACCTCAAAAAATTTAAGGGCCGCATTTTATCGGCCGAAAAAGTCTGCGTTTTACAGAAAAAAATTGTTTAAACAAAATAGGCAATTCCACTTCATTCTATTTGCCGAAAACAACCGTTTTCCTAGCATTTTAAAATCCGAAATCGACGGTCGCAACTTGTTTATTGACCGAAAATGACGACCGAGCTTCAATATATGCCAAAAATCACAATCTAACCGTGATTTATCATAAAAATTGGCAATCGGACCACATTTCCCCAACGAAAAATAAAGCCGGATTCCGTTTTATAGACCCGAACGACAACCGGAACGTCTTTTAGCGAATTTCCCCTATAGGGAAGAAGCTATTACCGTAGGTCTCATGTAAGATTTAAGCCCGAGACCATGACAAATTTTTTTTTAGGTCCCCAGATGACTAAAACACTATTCGTTCAAATTTATATATATGTATATATATGTGTGTCCGTGAATGCGATTACTTGAGTAAAAAACGTCCGATTTCGATGAAATTTTGCTCAAATGTGTTAAGTGACATTTATGACTTTAAGTTCGAAAACCAGAAAAATCGGTCTATGGGAAGGGGGGTATGGGGGTTTTAAATTTTCCAAAAATCAGTTTTATGCATTTTTTACCCAAAAATTTTTAAAACACTTACTTTTGGTTTAGACCATGTTATAGAGCTTAAAAAAACAAATAATATGGTATTTTGAATTATTAAGCTAGGTTAAGTGGTTGCGGAGAAAATCCAAAAAAACCTGCTCATAAAATCTCCTATGTTAATCTTATGGGAAAAAGGTTTTTGGCTTTTCCTAAGTTAATTTTAATGTAAACTTCACATTTGCTTTTACCAATCAACTCAGCTCCACAAAACAATCATTTTGGTGTTTAAATTGTGATTCTACGTCCAACCGTTGCAGAGATATTCAAAGTGCTAAACACAGTACGTTGTCCAATGTTATCCTTATGGAGAATAAATAAAATTTGATATCTCCATTATTAATGAATGTATATTGATGAAACTTGGCACGTGGGGTCACGTAGTACTAGTATATTGATATTGGCTCAAAAAAAATATTTTTTTTATTATCCCAGTAGCAGCGAACATGCGTACTCAGCCCTCATGTTATTCTTATGGAGAATAAGTAACATGTAAAGACTCCATTAATTATGAACATAAATAATAAAACTTGATATGTGGCTTCACCTTGTTGAGTTATACTGATATTTGCATAAAACCCCATTTTTTTAGTTCCTTGTTGCAGCAAACCTGCTTACTCATCTCCCATGTTATTCTTATGGAGAATAATTAAAATGTTATATAGTGCTTACTTATGATTGAATATTGATTAAACTTGGTATGTGGCTTCACCTAGTTAAATTATATTTATATTTGCATAAAAACTAATTGTTTGTGTTCCTTGTTTCAGCAAACCTATGTACTCATCACCAATGCTATTCTTATGGAGAATAATTAAAATTGTATATATCGCTTATATATGAATATTTTTTTATGAAACTTGGTATGCGGCTTTATATGGTATTAAGACATATATTATGCATTGGAAATTCGCTGAGTACGCAGGTTTGCTGCGACGGGGGTATTTTACGAATACAGTCGGCGATTCGACCCCGATCTATCACCAAAGAACGCCTATTTTTCCGCATCGGATGGATCAAAAACAGGAATTTACTTACATTTAATGACCCGAAATGACGATCGGCAACGTTTTTTATTGTCTGAAAATGACAACCAAAACTTGTCTTATTGACTGGGAACGACAGCGTGGTATAAAACATGTCGGGATAGACCATGCTCGCACCCATAGTCGGGATAGACCAAAATTCGGTCCGGCTGGGCTCAAGGTCACATCTCAAAGTGTAGGATTCGGCGGTCGCAGCCGCAGCGCTCAGTACAGCTTCTTATGGGTTATTGGCGACGCGTCGCAAGGGATTTTTATATAGTAAAATGGTTTTTGGAATCGAATTACTGAATAAATTCTTTATCTTTTGGTACTAAATTAAAATGTATTTAACCTCTAATTATGACGTAAAAACACGTGTAAGTTTCAATATTAGCATACAAATCTCGATGTTCACGTACTCAACCTGGATTTTCATCGAAATTAATTAATTAACGACTCAATGACTCCCATATTTTATTTACTCGATACATGAGTCAACTCTTTTCGTGAAAATAACTATATAATAACAATTGTACGGCTTTTAAAGAGGCTTAGTTTTGAATTTTGACACAACAAATTTGATTCCATACCATCGCATTTATAGCTTTGGTAGAAAAGTTTATTCAAAATTAAGTATCTTTCGTATTCGAGTTCCTTGACATGTTCCTCAACTTTTAACGCCAATATGATTTTTATAGGATTGGTTATTACAGTATTGGCTGATGTAGAGGCTTAGTTCTGAGTTTCGACGTAAAACCATAAGTTCATTCATAATTTTGATTAAATATTTAGCTACACATATTTACTTACGACTTTGTATTTCATTTCCCCGATCTATTCCTTATTTATTCACACAAAATCAAATTATAAGTCTATTTGAATAGTTGTTTTAGAGGTATAACTTAAGTTTCTGTAAACAGATGTTGATTCTCTTCTATTTCAATGTTCACAATTAAAATCATAAAATGTGACCATAAAATTAAGGATGATAAACCTGAAAACATGTAAAATTTAAATACAATCTAATTTAACGATGTAATAAATAACTGCTAGAACTAGAAGGAAAAATTTTTAAGTTATACAAATCGATTATTCTGATGTGGTAGTACGGCGTGAGGCCGTGGTCCTCGACGACGACGGCGGCGCGCGTAGAACTGAACATAGCCGTAATTTATATCGGATTATTGAAGAAACTAGAAGCTCTATCGAAAATTTTTTCGAATAAATTTTGAACATCAACTAATTAGCTACAACTTTATTGCTGGAAGTTTAATTTTACCTCAGGAATAAAAAACTTTCTCGCTTACTGACTTTTTTATGTCATGTTCTTACAACCTTATAATATTTTAATTATTACAAATTACACATAATTTTAAACTAAAATATATTTATACCGTTAGATGCGGACATTCATGCAGAAAAGTAATATATAAGTTTCATTGTAGTTGTATTATTATTAAGAGGTACAGGAGCGTGTAAACGACAACGGGCTCACCGCTCGGGATTACTCAGATTTGCCGTGTCCTGCACTTTGGGTCTAGCCTGATAATGCGCGGACCGTTTTCTGTCCATTTGACGAGCTCTCCATGGTTTTTACCTCCCTGAGGAACGACAACCGAGCCGCATGAACGAGAATTGCCGAAAAAGACGTTTTAAAACTAAATTAACGAATTTTCACCGAAATTCCTGTAAAATTATCCGATTTTCCAGGAATTTCCGGTCTGTGAACTCTTTGTAGTAGTATTACAGAAGGCATATGAATCTGACTGACGACGCATCAATCAGACGACAAGTCGAGATGATGCTGCCGGGCAGACGTAGCACTTAAATTGAACCAATTGTAGATAATTTTGACTTATTTTCATATGTGGAATCAAATTCTGCGAATCACACCACGCTTTTTTGTGACACCCTGTATATATTTTTTGAATTACACATATTTGCCTGATTAAAATTAAGTTTATTTTTATTATATAGGTAGTCATGAATTCCTTTCATGAAACGTGACAAAAGTGTATTTAAATAACCCTTAGGCTTATATACGCCATAACAATTTTAAGCAGATACGTTTACTTGATATTTTGTAATAATCGTTTAAATTTGAGATTTACTCACACATTGTAAAAAACCACCGATATTTTGCACTGTTTTTCCTTATATAAATTTAAATACCCCCGTCACAGCAAACCTGCATACTCAGCGAATTTCCAATGAATTTATAACATAACACATTATAACACTTAACAGGATTCATAAGAAATGTATTCACAAACAAGCGATATTTAAAATATTAATTATCCTCCTTAAGAATAACATTGGGGATGAGTACGCAGGTTTGCTGCAACAAGGCACACAAAATAATGGGTTTTTATGCAAATATCAATAGAACTCATCTTAGTGAAGCCACATACTAAGTTTCATCCATATACATTCATAAATAAGCGATATATAACATTTTAAGTATTTTCCATAAGAATAACATGGGGACCAAGTACCTAGGTTTGCTGCTACAGGAGCCATAGGCGAAAAATTTTGTTGTGCAAACAACAATAAACCATAACCAGATCAAGCCATATACCAAATTTCGCCAGTTTATGTTCATAAATAAGCGAGATATACAATTTTCTTTTTCTCCATAAGAATAACATTAGACAACGTACTGTGTTTAGCACTTTCAATATCTCGGTAACCAATTGACGTAGAGCAATGATCAAAATACCAAATTGTTTGTTTTTTTAAGCTGAATTCAATGGTATAAATCAAAATTTGATTTAAATTAAAATTAAATGTGAAAACCCCAAAAACACATTTTTGGGGTACAAAACCCCCCAAAAACCCCCCTTCGGATGGTGCGATTCATCTGGTTTTCGAACTCGTTTAAATAAATGTTACTTTACACATTTGTACCAAATTTCATTAAGATCGGACCTTTTTTACGAGAGTTATCGTGCTTACGGACACACATATATATATATATATATATATATATATATATATATATATATATATATATATATATATATATATATATATATAAATACATATATACAAATTTGAACGAATGGTGTTTTTGGCATCTGGGGACCCCAAAATGAAAATTTATCATGGTCTCGGGCTTAAGTCTTACCATGAGACCTACGGTACTAGCTTTTTCCCTATAGGGGAAATTCGCTAAAAAGCAATGTAAAGATTTGAAACTCCGTAATATAAAATTTGACAATATTTCCGTTCATTTGATAGGTCTCTCGTTAAAATCGGGCTGGCCGTTTCGTAGGTGTTATAACGTAAACGTATCTTAAAATCAGCCACAAAATCAATGTGATACGCTATATCGTAAATAAATATTAGATAACAACCTTGCTTTGAATTGATGAGTAAATCACGTTTCATAATAATTACTGATATTCTTTAATTTCAAACCTGTATAATTTCTTAATGTTTCTCAATTTTTTTTCAAAAAGAACATAAATTTTATTTGAACTTAATAAAGGTTTTCAAAGTTAATTACTCAAATCACAGAAATTACTTTATTTATTTTAATAATTTTAAATTTTTCGCGGAGTTTTTTTAGCCGGTAAAAGTCCGGCACTACTCTCGAATACGGATTTTTGAGTATCCATGAGGATTTACTCTCCGCCCCGACGAAATTAAAAGGAAAAAAATAATAAATTGTGAAAAAGAATTAAGTGGGATTTTAATAAGGAAATATTGTATGTTATGAATTCACTGAATCATTGGTAATGAAATATTGGTTATACATACTATACACCTATTACACTAATTTGTAATAACTGTAAGAGTATTTTCACAAGCGAACGTAGAACATTTATCAAGGAAGGAGCCGCTTTACGATTTGACGAAAGGAAGGCACCAAGGCACTGGGGTTGGTGGCTGGCGGACGCCCTGCGAGTGCCAGCGAGCCACGGCACTACGGCAGTGTCGCGTCGGCGGCGCTGGCGCCTATCTTTCTCACTCCCTCTCTCTCTATCGCACTAGTACTCCCGCTCTCTCTCGTACACGGATGTCGTATCCCCTCCTAGCCCGCGGATCGTTGGTTCCTCACGTGGCCACGAGCTGCGCCACTGCGCTGATGCCGTCGGCACTAATTCTATGCTAGTACTAGAAAATCCCGTAGGAGCACGCCACTGTTCACCCGTCTTCGTCTGACAACTTGCCAATGCAATATCTCCTAAGGAGTATGCTTAATCTATGGTTTTATGAACACGTTCGCTACCGACTCCAAATTTAGACTTTCAATAGACCGACGTCACGTGTTTGTGACGCTCCGGTTTTCGCTATAAAGACCGGTTTTCGCAAGACTTGTGGACATGTTGCTCAAAACCAGAGAACTGTATCTATAGCATCCTTTATCTGGGATTTCACATGTCACATATCTGTGACGCATGGAGCGCTAACCACAGCCCGACGTCACGTATTTGTGACTCGAGCCTATTATTGTTACTAAATACGCTTTGGCAGCCTGTCAGTGTATTTGATCTGCTGCCTATCGGCTATAGGAATGTCTGTATTCGATATTAACTGCATATCGGGCTGTAGGAATGTCTGTCACACATAAGGGTCGCTTGGTCCGAGCGTGGATATTTCGTTTTGACTCTAGGGGTGTGTTAGCCAACCTGTTGTTTACATTAAGCTGAACCATGGTTGATTACAGTTCACAGCGAAAAAAAAACGAATAAAAACCATGTAAATAAAATTTAGAATCTGGCTAGAAAAATATTCAATTTTCAATGTTTCAATGTTTCAATGTGTTGGCAAAATGTCTTGAAAAAGTCTTGCTTTTAATCGTCTATCTTGTAGCGGCAGTCCAATTCCAAAATGTTCTGCTCCAGGTACAAATATTAACCTATGAGAAAACTTCAGTGTCGTTTTTCTGATGTATTCACTGATTGTTTCTATTCCAAGTTCCCTATGTATTTGCGAATTTCGTACGTACCATGGTGAGTTTACAGCAATTCTTAAGACCTTGTTTTGAAAGATTTGAATTTTCGAAAGCTTTTTACATGAAATTGAAAGCCCCCACACTTGACAGGCATACAGAACAAGAGGTCGGAGAATAGTTTTATAAATGAGAATAGTGTATGAAGACTTTAGAGTCGACTTTCTATTGACAATAGGAAATAGGATGGACAGTCGAGAGTACGCTTGATTTAATTTTGAATTTACATGTAGATTGAAATTTAACTTTTTGTCTAATAACACACCTAAATACTTAACTGCTTGATCTGGTGGATTCCAATTGATATTTGAATTGTTAATGACGATTTCAGGGGGAATTTGCGGTCTTCTTAAGGTGAATATCTTAGCTTCCGATTTATTTGGATTTAAGCATAAATTCCATTTGTTGAACCATTGCACCACTTCATCAGCCGCATTTTTAAGTTGTTGGTAAGCTTGCAGAATTTCGGTGCTTTGAGTGATGATTGTGGTGTCGTCTGCATATAGCGCTAAAGTGGAATCTTGCGGAATTGGAATGTCAGACATGAAAATATTGAAAAGTAAAGGTCCCAAAATTGACCCTTGTGGTACCCCAGCAGAAATTGGGCGATAGTTAGAAGTAGAAGAATTTATTTTTACACAGAAGTGTCTGTTACATAGAAAGGATTTTACTATTTTTTTCAGGTAAAGTGGAAATCCAAGAAGTTCAATTTTGTGAAGAAGTTCCTCATGCCACACCTTATCAAAAGCCTGTGAAACGTCAAGAAATATCGCAGCTGAGTGTTCCTTCCGTTCAAATCCTTTCACAATCGTTTCAACAATCCGCTGAACTTGGTGAGTGGTGGAATGTTTGGGTCGAAATCCGAACTGGTGTGGTGGAATTGCGCTCGATTCCTCAAGTTAAGAGTTTATCCTTCTTTGTATAATCTTCTCCAGCAATTTCGATAGACATGACAAAAGACTTATTGGTCTGTAGCTGGAAGTAGAGAATTTTGGCTTATTGGGTTTGTGGAAAACTATAATTTCGGCCTTTTTCCACGTGTCAGGGATAAGCTTTGATAAATACATGCATTAAAAATCTAAGTTAAAACTGACACTGCTTTTTTGGTGAGATTTTTAAGAACAATATTTGGAATAAAGTCGGGTCCAGGTGTTTTACGTAAAGGAAGTTTCTTGATCAGTTGCTTTATTTCTACTGGTGAAACAAATTTTATGGGAAGCTCTACTGTTGATGATGCATTTGTCATGGTACTGTTGACAAGACCAGCAGTATGTTCATCGGTCACATTGTTCGGTCAGAACGCCTCCTCGAAGAAGTCAGCAAGAATGTTACATTTATCAAGATCACTTTCATATACATTATCTTCGTGCCTGAGAGGCGGAATTACAGTTGGGGTGCGTAAAATCCGTTTGGTTGCTTTCCAGAGGCTGGAATCATTTGGATTTATGTCACTGACGTAAGTTTTATAACACATAATTTTATATTCTTCGATTTCCAGCCTTACTTGACGTATAAGCTGGTTCAGTCTCCGCCGCATGTGAGGTTGCCTGTGTCTAATCCACTGACGTCGAGCTTCATGTTTAGCTTTTAGTAAATTAATGATTCTTAAAGGTGGAGTGAGAAAGCTATTGGTCTTATTAGGAAATTTTTTATAAGTTGCAAGTTTGGTAGCTTTTTGAAGACACCCAGTGAAATGTTCAATAGCCCCTTGTTAATGCCATCAATAGAGCTCAGGTGTTGGGGAAACTGAAGAAATCCATCTAACTTTACACCAAAGGTATGCCAGTCAACTCTTCCCGATATTAACCTAGGGGGAGGTGTGCTATTGTCAGGTTGTAGAAAGAAACTGATTAAAACGGGGAGGTGATCGGAGTCCAATTCTGGTACGACTTTGTGTTGGATGGGAGCTGCAAAATTACGATAAAGAACAGTATCCAAAATGTCTGGTTCACAGTTCAATTGAAATGGATAAAACGTGGGCTCATCTGGTGCGGACACGTTTATCCCTTCGTCTGTGATAAATTGAAAAGGACGTGCACCATTTGGGTTAGTAACTCTACAGCCCCAGTTTTGATTTTTACAGTTTAAGTCACCAACGATTAGCGTGGGAGAATGTCCAGTAAATAGGTTCATAAAGTCGTTTAAGTAGAGCCTTCGATTAGGGGATTTATAAGCCGCTATGATATTTACAGAACTACCATCTTCCAGCATAACTTTTACAGAAGTAGCTTCAATTGACGCTAGTTGAGGTAAAAACAAAGTGTTGTGTTGTATGGATCTTTTAATAAAAATAGCTACACCACCTGAGGCAACAGGGGCAGCCCGGTCTTCTCTATAGACATTGTATCCACATACTTTAAAATTTTGATTATCAACTAAATGAGTTTCTGAGACACAAGCTATGTCAACATTGTGACGCACTAAAAAAGCAGAAAAGATCGCTTTTTGTTTGTTCAAACCATTTGCGTTCCAATTTAGGATTTTGAAATTTTGAAACGCAACTCTATTAGGGGGAGGCATGTTTAAGAAAAGAACTTATAACGTTAGTCAAAATTGTTTTAATCATTGGCACTATCGATTTAACTAATTCTACTATCAGTGCTTCTAAATTAGTTGAGCTTGATTGATCAGAACTGCACGGTTGACCCGATTTATTTGCTTGCTCCGCCAGAGTTGGAGGAGTGAACCTAGTTTTTGAGGGATGTTTATGCGCAGACTTAGCACTTAATACATCAGCGTAGGAAGCCTCGTGTGTTTGGCGCTGTGCTTCCTCGGTTGGCGGGGTTTGAGCTACTGTTGCACGGACATGTATTGCAGGTGGCGTAGAATTCTCAGGTTGCAACCGCTTAGTTTTAGACAGGTTCGGATTTTTTGTCCTAGACAAGAGGCTTTGGTAATGAGAACAGCCCCTGAAATTTGCAGTGTGATTTTCCCCACAGTTCACGCATTGAGGGGTGTCAGTTTTAGGTTTCGGACACTCTGAATAGTGGTGACGATCGGTACACCGTACACATCGTGTGTCTAACTTACAAAAGTTCTTCGTGTGACCAAATCTTTGGCATCGAGTGCACTGAGGGATCATTTTGGATTTCCTTTTCGGTTCGACAGATATAACTGCATAGCACAGAGTATTTAATTTAAAAATATCGTTACTCTCATCGTTTTTTACCAGATCAACAGTGCACAAGGGAATAGGAATTTTATTTTTGTTCAGCAACCTAGTTACTCTGGTTACTGGAAAGCTGAGACCTAACAGTTCAGATTTAATTTCGTCTTCAGTCAAAGAGGTTGGGACATTTCTAATAACAACCTCAAGTTTTTTATCTTGGGGTGGTTGAAATGTATGATATTTAACCTCAGATGAGTCATAGAATGACGTTAGGTTGCGGAAGTCATCGATGGTTGAGATTCACGTGATTCCAACCCTCGTATTATTCGTTTGTTTATGTTATAATAAACTGCTGTTTCTGTGCTGTTGGGTGATAAATGAAGAAGGCAAAATGTGAAAAGTAAGGAAGAGGAGAGATGTCATGACTTTAAGTGAAATTGACCGTGTGATAGACGATGATTTTTGTGAGGGGACTTTATTTAGTTTTGAATAAACCTACGTTGTTTAGCTGAACAGTGTTCTTTATTTTCTTACCAATACAATTTGATAAATATATTTTATTTTTGAGTCACACATGTGTGACAATCGGTCAGCAGTACAATTCATATATATTTTCATCAGTAAAACAATGCTATAGACCAAAAAACCTTTATGCGTCACATACATGTGAAGCATAATAAAAATCCATACAAATGTACAACTGTTGTAGTGATTTTAAATTTCCTTTCCGTCACCAGTTCAAAGTTTTTGTAGTTTCCTACACCCTCAGGCTTCGACGCGGTTGCGTCATGTTCACGTAGTGCAGGTCAATTGTTTCAAGCTAAAACTGCATTTCGGTCTAGAAGACGTCGTCGTCAAAGTTTTTAAAAAACACGAAAAACATGACACACACACACATTGACACATTTAAACATGTAAATAAAACTACTGGTCGTATACGCACGACTCAAAACCCGCCATTTGATTCCGTTGCGGTAGGCGGTGGCGGCGCTAGGACACTGAGGTCGACGGCGACGTTGACCAGATGTTGTTATCAGACGCCTTGATAATGGACTCATCCTTGGGGGGTGGGAGTTTGCAATTATCAAGGTAGATCGACTTGCCCGCCAAATTTCACTTTTAATAATTTGATTAAAAATTAAATGTGAGCTGTATTGGAGTTTTTCGTTTAATACTGACTCGCTATCTTGTCTAAAGGCTTTATAAATGTGGAACTCTTCTAATGTGTCTAATATGGGCCCTTTCTTACAAATTTCTAATATTTCCACATTGTTCTCAATAATTTCAACGCTGTGTCCTTCATCGAAGACGTTTTGAGCATAACTAGACTTATAGGGATTAATTTTTGGGTTGGGTTTGTGTTCCTTAATGCGTTTTAAAAAAGAGCGACCTGTTTGACCAAGATAGTATTTATCGCAATCATTGCATTTTAGTTTGTATACTCCAGTTTTTTCTAATTTATTTTTGTCAGGTCCTATTTTTGATTTAAGTAGCCGCTCAGTTTTATTTGAGGTCCTAAGTGCTGGGATAATGTTAAACCTTTTCAGCTCCTTCTTAAGTAGTGTAACCTATGGCCGTATTCTACGGGAACATATTTTGTTTTAGCGATGAATCGTTGTCTGTATTATTTAATTTTTCTCTCTTTTTCAGATGTTTGTTTACAAGCCTATCAGTCATTTTCGTGTCATAGCCATTTGAAAGATCGATATGTTTAATGGTATTTAATTCTGCGGAGTAGTCATCAGGTGATAAGGGCAAATTGATTATTATATTGACCATACTATTATAAGCAGCTAACTTGTGGCTAAACGGGTGATACGAGGTGGCGTGAATCGTTTGATTAGTTTTGGTTGATTTCCTGTAAATACTATATTTTAACTTATTATTGAGCTTCTCTATTGTGAGGGCTAAAAAGTTGATTTTATTGTTGGTTTCAGTTTCTAGAGTGAAGTTTAATTTTGGAGATAAGCTGTTCATGTAATTATTTAATAACTGTAGTTGGCGGGCATTTCCATCAAATAGCACCAATGTATCATCTAAATATCGGTAATAAAAGAGTATTTTTTACATTAGAAGAGTTCCACATTTACAAAGCCTTCAGACAAGATAGCGAGTCAGTACTAAACGAAAAACTCTAATACAGCTCACATTTAAATTCGGCGGTCGAGTCCATCTACCTTGATAACTGCAAACTCCCACCCCCCAAGGATGAGTCCATTATCAAGGCACCTGATAACAACATCTGGTCAACGTCGCCGTCAACCTCAGTGTCCTAGCGCCGCCACTGCCTACCGCGACGGAATCAAATAGCGGGTTTTGAGTTGTGCGTATACGACCAGTAGTTTTATTTACATGTTTAAATGTGTCAATGTGTGTATCTCATGTTTTTCGTGTTTTTTAAAAACTTTGACGACGACGTCTTCTAGACCAAAATGCAGTTTTAGCTTGAAACAATTGACCTGCACTACGTGAACATGACGCAACCGCATCAAAACCTGAGGTTGTAGGAATCTACAAAAACTTCGAACTGGTGACGGAAAGGTAATTTAAAACCACTATAATAGTTCTACCAGTTCAGGGGCAATAAAAACAAAATGAGTACAATTGTTGTTTATAAATGAGTCAGATGTTGTTCATTGATATTTTGAACCATAATAACAGTTGAAACTTGCATAACAAATTTGGACTGAAGGTATGTTTTTATATTTTTGCATTGGTCTATTCTGGAAGTATATAATTTACAGTTGGTACGCTACGAACACCCATGCGGCAGACACACGTGACGTTCGGTAGCAAACATGTTAATTTAGGTTCATAACTAAGAGAGATATCTAACCTGCGTACTCAGCGAATTTCTAATGCATATAGCCCTCTATGTTACTCACTATCACATAAAGCAACTTACCAAGTTTCATAAAAATAAATATATAAATAAGTGAATATAGCATTTTATTTATTCTCCATAAAAAAACATTAGGACTGAGTACGAAACACAGGTTTGCAGCAACAAGAAAGATAAGAAGTGTGTATTTAAGCAGTTATCAATATAACACAACCAAGTGAAGCTACATATCAAGTTTTAATAATTTATGTTTGTAATTAAGAGAGATATAAAACTTTACTTATTCTCCATGAAAATAACATTATGGCTGAGTATGCAGGTATGCTGCTATCGGGATGATAACAAACAAATTTGTTGTGCAAAAATAATACACCAGTACTAGGTGAAGCCACATACCAAGTTTCATCAATATACATTCATAAATAATCGAGATATCAAATTTTATTTACTCTCCATAAGGATAACATTAGGCCTCAGTGACTTACCCAGGTGTCCTGCGTCACGGAGGATAAGAACTGTCTTGTTATGCAATTATCAGTAAAACTCAACCAGATATAAAGCTATATACCAAGTTTTATTAATTTAAGTTTATAATTAAGGGAGATACCTGTCAAACTTTACTTATTCTCCTCATTAGAATAACATTAGGGCTTAGTAAGCAAGTTTGCGGCTATGCGGACGGTAAAAAAAACTTGTTATGTAAATATCAATAGACCACAACTAAGCAACATACAAAGTTTCATTAATATACAACCATATATAATAGAGATATAAAGACTTGACTCTTAACCTATTGGACTAGAATGACGAACTGGTGCCGTTCCTGGCTTTAATTTTTAAAACCTCTGAATTGGAATATAAAAATCATGGTTTAAATGTATTAAGCTTAATGGTGTATTTTAGTTAAAATATTGTTTTATCAGTTTAAAGATTCACATTGGCTCATACACAGAATAGACTTAAATAAAAAGTAGCAAAATCAGTGTTGACCATGTACCTGACAAAACATTAACTGATCCTGTCAACTTATGTATACTGGTTATTATATATAGGCCCCTATTAGTGATTTCAACTTATGACACCTTCAATCAATTGTGTTAGTAACTAAATTGTAATCATTTTGATAGGTGTCAAGGCTATCTTAGACCATGCATAATCAAATGAAGTAGCCTACTGTACTTAATCATAGTACCGGTATTCTAACTTAGCTTCTTTAATAAACAGAATTTTTTCTATAATTTTACCTGGATTTCTCTTCATATAAGGAGTTGATTTGTTTAGGGTCTGAATCACATGAATCCAATGTGTTTTACTTTGGCCTCGGCAAACTTATTCTGACCAGCTCCTAAACAGAGACACATGCTAATTAAAATAAATTGATTAGCAAGAAAACTAGGCCTAATAATTTCCTGAAAGCACATATTTACGTCATATGCCTACTTTTAATGTAGGCCTCCCCCTTCCCTCATAAGGCCCTTTAAGTTTAAGATCATATCGCAATTTAGGTTCAGTTTTAAAAGATTTTATATTTTTACCTTGTCGTACGCTTTGTATTCATTCATTCTAAATTACACAATGAAGCTGATTTTTCTTAGCATCATGATTATAGTTTATTAAAATAAAGGGTTGATTTACCACACTTAAGTTAATCAAAGGATAAAATGCAATGTGTTCTTCGATATTCTCTTCAAAATTAGCATAGGCACTAATAATAATAATAGGTGCTAACAAGGGAAAAAGTATTACATTAACTTACCATATGTAGGATTTATGAGGCCCTATATAACATTTTAATTTTACATAATTTGATGTAGGATTTAGGCCTATTTCAAGTGATTCTAGTGTCCTGAAATGTAAAATTAAATGACTATGTTATATAAAACTAACTGAATAATGCCGTTAACTAAGTTGATTGGAAATCCTGAAGTCAAATATTCTATGAAAGCTTAGAATTCGTTGTTTACTGTTAGGCTTAAGCAGTTTATGAATTTTATTTTTTCTTAAACCAAATTTAGTGTAATGTACAGTACTATAATAGCGGACAAATAAATTGACAGTTAGGCTGTGGCCAATAGCATGGCTGTACGCTAATCACTGTTGCCACAGAAAAATATCACTCGAATGTTATTCCGATTAGCTGGTGTGGAGTTTTGGCAATGCAGCACATCTAGGCCTACTATTGGCTGATCTTAGTTGATAGCCTGGCAAACCATGCCCTCAATTGGCAATTTATTTGACCGCTATTCAAATATAAATATCCTTATTGCCTTAAGGTAGTATTTAGATATTAAATAGGCCTAGTACTTATAATAAAGAGAACTTATATAATCCTAGGTTAAAGCCATTATCATCAGGCCTAGAGTCAGGATTTTAAATACAGAATTTCTTCACAAATCAGCAGGTAAAAGACAAAAATTAAAAACTTAATTAGCCCAATGCAAATGATACAGTCTAATTCCTACGCTTTCCCAAGAATACGCATGACAGTATCATTCTGTCATCTAGGACTGTGTATTGTACAGTGTGTTGCACAAGTGGCTGGCTGTCCATAAGACTAGTGTCAATTTTAACATTGGGCTTATGACAGTAAGGAAGGCCTGGTTTTCTAATCGTGAAACAGACTGTATACTTAGGTTATATTGAGGTTATGCTAGTTCTTAGAATAAGTGACTGACTAAATTTATTCAGTACTTTTTCATTGTGATTCAAGTACTACAATAAACTGTGATTCAAAACAATTTAAATATGTTAGTTCTGTACAATCGGCAACACTCCATAACCAAACCATCCTAGGGGAATAACTCTTTATTACATTTATGAAGTAAAATAAACTAGGGTTAACCTGTACGTACTATAAATTTGTTTTAAAAAAGGATGTTACTTACCAAGAAACAGTACTGTTGTATACAAAACAGTTGTAGTTAGTCTTGAATGTCGATAATGTTATTTTTCTCAATTAACAAACGCGCAAAATGTAAAACTTGGTAAGTGGAAATTAGTCTAAAAGACAGTACAACCCACCCAACGAGGTAGAGAACAACCCACCGTCACCGACCAAGATAAGACTGACCGTTGACCATTACAACCACTGTCTGGTCTGTCGTCTGTTGACCTGTCGCTGGCCTGCTGGGGTACTGTGCAGGCGCCAGCGCGCCAAATTTTTTCCCTTTCTTTAAAAGGGGATTATTGTAGATGGTGTTGGCCGTTAATTTTACTAGTGTACTGGTATAAACTAATAATGCAATTTGCATTTTCTTTTCCTATAAATTGTCAGAATTCTATGCATATTTCATCGATATATAAACTGTAAATTTATACTTCCTTTATATATGTTTTATTGTTCATTATGCTTACTGATCATTATGCTTATTATTCAATTTTGTTTAAATACTAAAACTATAAATAAAACTTGCAATTAATTATACTAAAATTGTTCTGGGATATAAAGGATGTCCGTGGGATGTCCCCAAGATATCCACGTTATCCCGGGAGATCGTGGACATCCCTGGGACTTCCACAATATCCCGGGACATAGCAGGATATCCTAGGGATATCCTGTTTATCCTGGGATTGCAATGGGATGTGTGGGACACAAATGGGATATCCTGGGGACGTTGTGTGCTGTGCGGGTTGTTAGGTAACTGTAGGAAAAATAGTTTGTTTCATTATATTGTCTTATCGACGGTGCGGCACACGGGAGACATTTCAGGAGCCGTATGACGTCACCGATGGACACAAAAACAGAAGCCATATGACATCACACGTACTGTAGCTAGAGTCTGCTGCTCATCTGTCAGTTGAAGTCGTCCGCTCTGTTATGTTAACAACTTTACGCGTCTATAAATCAACTGAAAGGAATGTTTATGTATTTATTGTATCATAAATTGACCTGAACAATATCTCAGTAACTGGCCTTACATACGAATTTACATACTAATAATAATTTTGTCCGTAAAATAAATGAGAACAAAAAGGGTTTTTTTCTTTGGGCTTTGAAAACAAATTAATATAGGCCTACCCATATTTAAAAAATGTAAGCTACTATGCACATTTACATAATGTTTCAACCTACTCGGAAACAGTTATTTTTCTTCTAGTTACAATTAATTGGAAACATTATAATTCTATTTTTACTCAATGTGTGTTGTGTAGGTTCACACATTTTATTTGTTGTGTGTAAGTACACAAATTGTAAAGAATTTTAAGTAGATAGGCCAAACATAGTATAGTCTATTTGAATAAAGCATGTTCCTCTTCAGTTTGGCGTAATGAGACAAAACATTTGGTTATTCTCTTATATAATAAGCTAATTGTTTGCTTGTAGCTGTAAATAAGAGATATCAATTTGGAAAATTTAAATTTTACTACTAAGAAGATTCAATAAACTTTCTCCTTAATTGGACACCAAAGTTGTCCTCGATTGGTTGACTTAATGATAAAAGACAAATAAATAGTGAAACATATCACGCAATATGTTAATAACTATGGAAAACCTGCCGAATATAATTTTACTAGGGCTATATTAATTAAGTTGTTTATGGTTGCTGGCCAGGTTGGATTATTGCCCATTAGATTGGATAGCGATGAGGATGAAAGTAACGTGTTTAACTCTGGAAACAGCAAAAGTGGTACCAAGTTAATCTGTTAATGATAAAGGGTTGATTTCAGTAATGAGTAGCTGTTGCTTTGATTGTAAAATCAGTGAAAAAAACAGTATCTAACTGCTGCCCCGCAGAGCGCTGACGATCGGGTGAGGGAATACTTAGGACAGAAATAATAAGAATGTGGTTACAAGTAAAAATATTGAACATATGATGAGATGATGATGATGATCCTGGATCTTGATTAACTTAGATGTCGGCAAAAACTGTTCTGGCGCTAGCGGCGGGTGATGAGGGAACCTCACCAG
The DNA here is from genome assembly GCA_963675035.1 of Allygus modestus. NCBI lineage: Eukaryota > Metazoa > Arthropoda > Insecta > Hemiptera > Cicadellidae > Allygus > Allygus modestus. Next base: position 118,740,311 of record OY776112.1, read on the forward strand.
TCACCGATGACGCGTTTTAGTGACGTCACACGGCTCCTGAAATGTCTTCCGTGTGCCGCACCGGTCTTATCGATAGTTGGTAATATTATGATTGCCATGTGAAAAGAGTAAAACACCTTGAGTACTTAATCTTTACAAACAATAATTACGACCAACGTAATAAAACGGTAAGTATGTAACCAAGACGTTTAGTTATCACTAACTTAAATTTGTGGATAATATCTAATCTTTCAGATAATCTTTTAAAATTTGTAACAAATACATAACATTGTTTATTCTGTAAAAATTAAAATACGTTACCATAAATTTTGTATCCAACCATAACAAAACCTTTCAACTATTCTAAGACTCTTTGCAGGTTATCCAAGATGATTTTATCATGCCCAGAATTGGCCTACAGGAAACCATTTTCATTATGTAACTTAGGCCTGTAGCCTTCTTGTCAATTAAAACATATGGGTAATGTACAATAGTACATTAATTAGGGCATACTCCTTGCATTTAATATAATGTATAGGTCTATGGATCAATATTTTGACTTCTATTTTGTCAAGTGTAATTTGTATTATTTAGCCTACCTATCGAATCAAGCATCCTTTCAACCTTGCCTGTAAATTGTTTTTAAAATAAATAAATATATAAATTACGATAGTATTTTATTTGGCAATGAAGCAATTAAAGACTAATCAGCGCAATATAGCGGCCCTTGAATTAAACATAGGGACAAATTCTGATAAGATGATTAAAAACAAATTATTATTTTGTTTGAGGCACAATTACAAATTTACAAATTTGAGGCACAATTATTGTTCATGTGTTTCGATTATCCTTATACACGGGAGGAATGAGCGTACACCTAGTTATCTATTCTTGTTCATAACTTTAGTTTGTGTACTTTTTCCATCATGTAACATTTTTAGTTGATTAAAGCCTTATAATATTTAAAGGATTTATTCATTACAATTTAATCAACCAAATCTTTAAAAGAACAAAACAAACAATAAATGGAAAAGCTTTTACAACCGGAGAGATTTAATTGCAATCCAGAATCACCATTAGCAAGCAGAACTTGGACACACTGGCTGAAGACCATTGATAACTTTATTTCAAACTCAGAAGTACCTGAAGACAGGAAACTCAATGTATTAGTTCTTTCCTACAATGTATATGAGTACATAACTGAATGTTCTACATACGACTCGGGGTGAGATCTTGCAAAATACTTATATAATCCTAGAAAGAATAAAATTCAAGCACGCTATTTACTAGCAAATCGTAAGCGAAAAAGTAAGAATAAAGCATAGATCAGTATTTGAAATAACTAAGACTTCTCAGCAAGGATTGCGATTTTCATGCTAAGGATGGGGCTACTCATCGAGACGAATCTATCCGTGATGCCTTTATTAGTGGAATTTTGAATTCCCATTTTCGACAAAGGCTATTAGAAAAGTCATATTTGACTTTAAAGTACGCTGAAGATATTTCTCGTTCACTTGAGTCTGCCCAGAAGAGCTGTGCACATCATAACAATCTGTAGTACAATGCAACACTGCATCGACTCAACTGAATCCACTGGATGAAGACACAGATACCGACCACCCATCATGAACCTCAGCTGCAGTACCTAGAAATTCTCAACAGAAGTGTTTCTACTGCGGCGGGTGACGTCATCTTTCCCGAAAAGATTGCTCGGCCAAAGATGCCACTTGCTCGGGTTGTAAGAAGAAAGGAAATTTCATGAAGGTATGCAGATTAATAAAAGCTCGAGGTAAGACCATCACTGCCTCATTATCAGTGATATCCTCATTCACATCTGCAGCGGCTTCCAAAATGGACTAACAAAAGCGGTTGTATTTGGAAAGCTAAGTAAAATATCTGTTGAAATTCTGGTAGATACTGGAAGTACCGATAGTTTTGTAAACAGAACTCTTGCAATGGAAAATATTTGTTGTATCTTTCCAGAATTAAAACAAGTGTCCATGGCATCAAAACTGCCTTAACATCACCTATCAACGGGTATGTTTTAGTAAATTTAGACGTTTCTGGTCATGAATATGAGAAAGTCAAATTGCTTGTTATTGATAATTTATGCACTGATATCTTGATTGGTCATGACATAATAAAATTGCATTCTTTGGTTAATCTAGGTTTCGGGGTGAGAAAGCACCTCCGTCTATTTGTAATGTAGCCTGTGCTACTGTTAAACCACCTCGCCTTTTTCAGAATTTATTACCTGAGCGTAAGCCAATAGCAAGTAAGTCTCTCAGATTTTCTAATGACGATGAAAAGTTCATAAACTCTGAAGTACAGAAACTCCTTCAAGGTAGTGGGTAATTGAATAAAGCTAATCCCCATGGCGTGCACAAAAGTACTAGTTACCAAGCTCATCTCATAAGAAGCGATTATAGTAATAGATTATTGTCAAACTATAAATATATAGGTTTACTCTACTTGACGCTTACCCGCTGCCTAATATTGAAAGCATAGCTATTAAGATTGCGGAAAATACAGTGTTCAGTACTATATAGACTTAAAAGATACTTAATTTACCATCAAATTCTAATTTCAGAATATGAAAAATGCTACACTGCATTTGAGACGGCAGGGAAACTTTATCAGTTCTGTCGAGTTCTGTTTGGTGTGAAAAATGGTGTCTGCTTTTCAACCCACCATTTTTGATAATATTATTTCAAATGAAAATCTAGAAGAGGTCTCGGTTTTCATTAACGATATAATAATAACCGGGAAAAATTGAAGTATAACTATCAAATAATCTTTTTATATACAATGTAAACGCTTTTAGTTTTACCCAAAATTTTATTGTTTGTAATCTTTTGTTTTAGCAGCTTCAATTGTGAAGAAGAGGTGTAAATTTATTTTTAATAAATTTTCTTTATATGTTGTTACTATAAATGGTATTAATTTATAGACTATTATAAGCTTTCATAATTAACCTGATTAAATCATGTTTTCTTTTTAAAATTCACTAGTCGACTGAAATTCATTGGCCTTAATAACCTTCCAGCATTTCTACAAACTATTTTGAAGTATCAAGTGCCTGTCCAAAACCTCTGCAACTCTACCAAATTATATTTTTAGGTAAAGGTACAATAAAATAGAAAATATATTTAATTAAAATGATAATCATACAAAGTACATTTGATTTTCTCCATCGATAGTTAATTTTCACTCAAGTTTTGTGAATCGTAACGAAACTAAGTTAAGCCTACGTAAAAATGGCTATTGAAATAAAATAATTAAGATAGGAAATAAAGAAATCTGTATTCATAGTAAACTTTATTTTGTTTTAAAAGTACTATTTACATATATTTACAAAATACAATGTTACAATCTATCTTCAACATTTTTGGTACCTAAGGCAGCAACCTCCTGTCTCTTTTACCTGAAAACAAAAGATTCTTTAGCCCAAAAACTCTGTGAAACCGTCAATTCAAACATTTAGAACTTCAATGATTTTTACATTGGAAATTTCATATTCCTTAACCTGAAAGAGGTTTCATAACAAACAAGAAGCAGGGATTACTGTCAGAAAATTTGATTTAAAAACAATACATAGAACCAATATTTTTTAAAGATCAGTGCAAAATTATTAGGCCTTTGTATTAACACGATCTTATTTAGTTTTTGGTATACAGAGGGTACAAACAACAAATGTCAAAATCTGTCAAGGACATTTCAAGGGTAAAATTTGAAGAAATACATATTTACCGTACATGAAATATTATACCGTATGTCAGTTAAAGATAAAAGCTTACCTTATAGTTACAAAATAACAACCTAATGTAGGGGATTTCTCAAAATACTATGAATATAAATTAATCACAGTATACCAAAATCTTAAATTTTCTGTTTATTGCTGGTCAAAATTAAAAATTAGAAAGGGACAAAATGTGCGTGTATATACTGTGGATTAGTACCTAGATACCAAATTACATAAAAATTTGCCCATTGGCTTAGGCCTCCATGTTTATACAGCTTACATATAGACCTAGATCCTATATACACTGTTTCAAACCAGTGCACCCATCCAAGAACACTAGGTGTGGCTTAAGAAAAGGGATTCGGCTTGAATCTTCCAAGGAAGTTCAAAAAAGTGTAGGCCTAATTATATTCAGTTAATTTATCATAATAAACTCATTACATTATCTTTTGAGGGGTTTGGGCCGTTTCCCCTAAAAGTGTTTGGGTGTTCTTTTAATGAAAATGGCTTTGGTATTGAAATAATAATAAATAACTAGGCTTACCGCCGTTGGGGGCTTAGTACCCAAACCCCCTTTTGAATTTCGCTCCGCTCACTTGCGTTCTCAGTTAAAACAAATTTAAATCAAACTCAACTATTGTACGTAGTTCGTTAACCAAGAAAAACTACACAACAATGAGCTAGAGAGAGAGAGAGCACATTATCGCCTACACAGGGGGTCCAATACTGGTTTGTTATCGAAACATTTTTACAACCGGCTGCTGTTTTGTTGTAAGTAAACTAAAATTAGATAGCTAAAAAAAAAAAATAATAATTGATGGTGTCGGGACAAGCGGAACTCAAGAACACAAATGTGGTTGAAATATTTATGATAAACTAACCTACCGTAGCCTAACTGCTGTTGCGTGCTGTAAATAATGGTACTCTATATAATTTTTGAATACCAAATAGTCCAAACTTCCGACATTGTGGATAACATACATAAATAAACATCACAATAATGTGTAACTCATTAGCCTATTATGTTAAATTGACCAAGCTTAAACTGTTGGTCATCAACAGTAAAACTGTTGTGCAGTTAACATAAGCATTCAGATCTAGAAGTGCATTTTAGAAATCAATGTAAGGTAAACATTACAGCAACATGTGTGGGTCGAACACAAATTTATAATAGGCTTTTTTATTTTCTGGGCCTATGTAAAAAATCAGTTAGGGAAGGAGTTTTTAATAAATTAAATTAGACTTGCTGACTGATTGATTTTAATGTAGGATACTTCACAACCATTTGTACTAACTCTCAAATAAATAAATCCTTGATTAACTAACGCCAAACAAACGCCAGATCGCAAATGCAATGCAATTGCAAACAAGTGAGTCAGTGAATAAATTGTGCAAACAAGTGAATCCACTTGAAAACTACGACGTCATGCTTGTGAGCAGTGACGTCATAGTCGTCCATCGTTTCTCCCTCCCCTGAGTCGCTCCGGTTAACGTGTAGCACTTTACCAAGGTTCGTAGAGCTTTTAGACAAGGTGTGCTTGATCGATATATTTAAGGTTTTCTACTTTACCGGAAGAGACCTCGTAAAAACAGCTGGAAGGTCACTTGATCACCAATCCAATCTGCAGTGTTGCTGGAAACACGATATTTATCGTACGAGTACCATATTTTCCTCATCAGTGTAATTAGAATTAACATTGTTTAACTGCTTAAAATCAATGATAAGCTGTTATTTTATGAAACTAATTTATTGTTTTGATTTATTTGTATTATTATATTAATGGATTAAGGGTTTAAATTTTCTTTCTGCATGTGCAGTGACAATTTAAAAATAGCTGTACTATTATTATACCCTTAAGGTTGGCAACACTTTATCGTATGTTGTTGATTTATGAATCAGCTGGACGCCCTCTTAAGACATCTTTGCTGCGAACATTGCTCTTATGTAAATAAGCACACCTGGTCTGGAAGCTCTACGAACCTGGTGAGCACTTTTTCGCCTACAAAATTTAGAGGTTGTTTGGTCGATGTCGAACAATTTTACCAACCGGTTGAAAATATACCGGTTGGGTATCGATTGAATGTTGACTACGATAGTAGGTAGATGTTTTCGAAGTTGGAAGGAAAATGGTGATTGTTGGAATACAAAATAGGTAGCGCTAGTAGATTTTATGAAGCTGAAACGTTCGAAGATTTTATAGAAGTTTAAGAGTTGATAGGTACTTTAAATTATGGATATGGAAAGTTAATATAACTCATAATAACTGAGCCTTTCAAGTCCTTAGCTATAATTAAGCCTATTACTTGGGCAAGGAATGGGTTTTATTTCATACTAGTTTAATTTATGAACAATTTTTCTCTTATCACAAGTAATTTAGAGAGACCGATTAATTATCTTAACCCTACCTCGGGGTCTTTTATTTATGATTGCAACCAATTTGTAAATTTAAAGGCATCTTATCTGTTTAAGACCTTGTATACATTACTTAATGAACTTAGCATTACAAAGTTTATTTAAATTGGGTATATCTTTTGCCATATTAAGTGGATGTAAGGTATTTCAATTTCAAATTGTCCAGTGGCCAAACTTATACTTCAACAGGCCCTAGTCGAGTCAGCTTGGAACTTCCACAGTGGTTTCCATTTCCAAGTTTAACTTCTCGGCAGTCGGCAATCTCAAAAATCATCCAGTAGAATCGGTTCGATATCGACCAAACAACCTCTAAATTTTGTAGGCGAAAAAGTGCTCACCTTCTGGGTGGCAGGTGATTTCAGCGTAGTGTGGTGAAAATATATTTACCTCGTTGGATAACACCCAACAATGCCAGCAATTTTTGTATTATTGTGCTAATTTTGAAACTACTGTATTATTTCCATGAACATGATTGTTTAGCTTTTTAGCGCGCCCTATTCTTAAAACGACGATCACATAAGACCAACAAAATGAGTAAATCATCAAAACAGCAAACGAAATAACTATTGCTTAAACGAACAAAATAAACACACAAGCAATAAGTGGAACGCCACCCCACGACGGCGCGACGAACGGAACGGATTCCCATGGATAACAAATAACTTACATGGTGACTTATGGACAGACTTAGTGTAATTGAACAAAAATATGTTTGTAGGATGTCTGGCCAATATATATTTGTTTGATTCGTTTAGTACAGATGCCACGAATCAAGAAGATGCCACGTTTAGTGCCAACAGAGCCCAAATCAGGCAGATATAGTTGAAAACACAGCATAAATCACAAATTTATGAAATACCCCAAAAAGTCCCCATGTCTTTCGGTAAAATCCGCCAAAAAATACCCAAGACCAAACAAATCCGCCAATTTGGCGTAATTACGCCAACGGCAACACTGCTTCCGAGACACATCGAAAGTTTTCTTTTCAAAAGTATTCGATACATTGAATTGTATCTGAATATATGAATACATTTGTGTATTCGATTCTGTATTCGATACTCCTATCACTAATTTTGGTGTGGGTAGTGTCTGTTATTCTTGTCCTGTCATCATACATTAAAATGTAAACAACTTCAAGACTAACCTAGAAACCTAGGGCCTATTCCTATCGTATTAACGTTGTGCAAGTTGTATTTGTCATCGCCCGGACATAAAAAATAGGATGAATTTATCCAGATTACAAGCTACAGTATATTAAAAAATCAAAGTTGATCTAAATTAATATTATCGTCGTTAATAATTATTGTAGTTAGACATGGAATCACAACAAATACAAGATCTTTCTAGTCCTGAGAAAATTAAAGATGCATATGATTCTCTGACAAAGGAGGAAGTAAGTAAAACCATTATATATCATTACTTAAGTAGTAATCAAATCAAATCAAATATTTCTATTACCACAAAACAAAATTATAATAATTGTTTCCTGACTAAAACCTTTTCCATAGCCAGGTTCATTCATTTGAACAGGACAACATACATGCATGCATATCCTGTGTAATCCAGTAGACCTCAGATGATGGCATGGGATCAGTCTTCTAGTCGTATTCTTATCCCCAATATTGAAAAATACAATTGAAATACAATATAGCCTAATTGAGATACTACATTGACAATTGAAAATCCACAGTTTGTAGGTTAAGTAGTAATAATTGTTTCCTGACTAAAACCTTTTCTATAGCCAGGTTCATTAATTTGAACAGGACAACATACATATCCCGTGTAGTCCCGTAGACCTCAGATAATGGCATGGGATGCGTCTTCTAGAGTCGTATTTTTATCCCCAATATTTAAAAATCCAATTGAAAAACAATATAGCATATTTGAGATACTGTATTGAAAACTGAAAATCCACAGTTTGTAGGACCCAAACTACTAATTTAAGCTGGTATAAACACTCCAGATAAAACTAGATTTGACTATACTGGGGATAAAAGGTTCAGACACTGAATATTGATCCCATTGAACATTTTTGGTTTGGTGTTTTGATCTTTCAATTTCACCTCAAGCACAATTTATAATTTGAATCTCGGAGGGACCAGAAAAAAATTGTCTATAAAAGTTGTAGGCTACATTAAAAGCTTAAAACCTACATAATTCCAATTTTATCAGAAGAGATTATATTAGGTACAGAAAATGTTACTTTTATGTAGGACCTAAGTCAACAACTTTCACTATTGAACAGGTGCACGTGTCAAGTCATAAACAACTAGTGATGTAAAATACCCGGGTATTTAAAACTGGGGTAAATACCCAACATTCATAAATACCCGGGTATTTTGGGTATTTATGATATTTACATTAAAACGCCCATGTAATTCATATCTATCCTTACCGGTACCATCCTTGTTATTCTCAATGAACAACATTTGAGGATATTTTATTGATTACAATTATCAATTATTTTACCTATAAATAAATAATAAGGCTTAGCATGACAATTTTTATAATAAGATCTGTCAAAAGCCAACGAATAAAGGAACTGGTTAAATATGAGACTTTTTATTCAAATTTAAAAATATTTAATTCTATAAGTGGACAAATACAGAACAGAATTACAATGTAATTGAATTTCAATAATTTTTCCCTAAAATGTTAAATTTATTACTTAAACACTAGAAAAAAAATCAAAGTATTAGGCCCCCTAAATACCCAGTTCTGGGTACTTATCTTGATCTCGTTCAGAAGTTTAATGCTTGTGGTAACCATGTTATATTCTTCAAAAAAGTTTTTATGTTCATTTTGTAATCCTTACTGCATGGGAGTTTCAATGAACCTAGTAAAAATCCCCTAAATGTTATAAAAATCATAAATACCCTCGTTTTGGGTATTTACTCTCCCGGGGTTTGGGGTAAGTACCCGGGTAAATACCCATTTTTCATTTACTTACCCGCTGGGTATTTACCCGACCCACATCACTATATAACAAAACAAAATTATAAACTGCAATTATAAACATCACTATATAAACAAAATTATAACTGCAAAAAAGTAGGGTTAGACTGAAAGTACGGTGGGAGGGGTGGCTACAACGATCTTGAATGTATTGTAGCGGGATTAGAGTTGTGCCAAGCAGATACTAACACTAAAAATCTGCAGCTAGTTCCACAGAGCCTACAGAACTGATTCATAAACCAGTTCCAGCTCCACCTCCAGTTCCACCTACTAAGTTAGTTTAACCTGCGGAACTCGAGATCAAAGACTATCTGCAACTTACTGTTTTTGGAAAGATTCACTGCAGCTGTTGAAATAAGTTTCAAGTGAAACTGAACCCTCATTCACAGTGGAACTGTTTTAATTTATTTTCATTTACTTTTCATTTATTCATATATGGCAAACACCATTTTACAATTTGAATCATTGCAAACATGTTCGTTCCCAGAGTGTTGGAACAAAATTCTTCCACTTCCAGCTACAGCGACTCACCTCTAAGCGGGGTACAAGACTTTGCCTCATTTCAACTGTACTACATCTGTTCTTAGGCATTCTTAGTTTTGATAAAACTGTATCATGGTCTCTTTTTTATCCAGCCGAGTAAAAAAGTTTGAAGTCTCTAAGAAATATAGTAAGAATCAGGCCTATCAAGATTTTTTAATATCGTTTATTCAGAAAATGATGGGGACCAAGCGACAAATTTCTATTAAAAAAGGTTTTGAATTATAGGTTGTTCAAAATTTTAAATCGATAAAATGCATAATTTTGTTTACAGTTTTTTAAACTTGTTTTTTGTGGAGGGTCTACTGTGGTGTGTACTGTGTACTAATAGACTTGTGCTCTTATTAATAAACTTGGCTTTGTGAGCTTTGTAAAACTCTGATAGAGATGTATATTTTTTCAGCATGGTGGCAGGTGGCTTGTGGAGTATCTCATGTTCTTATGCCAGCTTGTTTTTAATTTGTATGCTGTGAGTGGTACAAACCCCGGCATTATTACCATGTAAGACGACTTTTCCTTTGAAAGCACTATTAATAACCAAATTCAGCATATTTCAGTAGCAAAAGGCGATCACAGATTATTTTGAACGTGTTAGTTAACAAAAAAATGCTATACTCAATCATTGAAACTACATTACATTAGGTAGGCCTACAGAAAATCAGTGATACTAAGTAGGCTATGCAAATAGAAGGTGTGTGTCTGTGCTTTTTTATGGCAGGCCCAAGTATACCCAAGTAAGTCAACTAAAACTTATCAATTTTTAAATGTATATATGATTTTATTTTATTTTCCAAGTTTATCTTAACTCACATTATGGTACTTTGGTATTATACGGATGCCACCCTTATACAGCGCGCTGCGGCAGTTATGTTAGGATGGGTTATCATAAAAATGATTGTAGAACTTTCCTTGTTTTGTTACGAATCGAATGATACCTGATGAGTCATACTTCAGGCCGCCAAACCCCCTCCAAATAGGCCAAGGTCAGGTCGTTGACCGGAGCGCGCACATCACCTGTCACCGCCTGTATCTGGGTCAGTGTCATGAGTGATTTATTGCCGTCACTACGTTACATTTGTTTTCATAATGAGTGACGTTCTTATGGTGTGGGATTTACCTCGAAATGAAGAGGAAACCGTACGTATTTTTATGATAACCCATCCTAACATAACTGCCGCAGCGCACTGTATATTTGGCGGAGTACATGTGGCGATCGGGTGTGGCTGCTAGCGGCGGCGACGCATTCAACACGATCCTAGCGAACATCGCTGTCTTTTGGGAGGCACAACACAAAGACCGCTCATCAGAATGATGTAAAATTTGTACAGTAAGTCAATAAAAGTACGTTTTTTCGAATTATGTAGTTATCCTTTGTATCCGGTAAAAATTTAACCTCCAAAAATAGTGGCATCCGTATAATACCAAAGTACCCACATTATTGAAAAAATATTTGGCACGATATCTGGATATAAGGTGTCCTTTCAGAATCATACAAATCAATGTTGTTTGTAGGAAGAAGTTAAGAAGGAATTGGATTTGCTTCTATCCCGCCACTGTCAGTTGGATGCCAAAGTTAGAGGGATCACCAAAGTTTTGCCAAATCTTCAAGTCATACATTCAGATGCATTGCAACTATCTGAAATGATAACATTTATTTCAACTTTAGCAGAAAATGTCAGTGCTAAAGTTAGACAGTTGGATAATGCAAGGGTAAGTTGTAAAACAGTCATATACCATGTAAGTAACTGTTTAAGTTTGTTAAGACAATTTTGTAAACACAAATCCCACATTCATTCAGCTTGATTGTATGAACCAAGAAAAATTACGCACAACGCCAAAGTTCAAAGTTCAAAGACTTCAGCAAATGGGGTTTAGATGTAAGAATCTCAGGCTCTGTGGAGATGCGGTGGAACCAACTTTCAATTCAAACATCAGTTGTATGTCCTGTAAATTACAGCAAAATAAAAAACAACACACATGGTGTCACTCTGGATGTTCAGTCAGTCTGACAGGGCTGGTGAGAGCAACTTGCGTATTGTCTGATTAGCCTGTTAGGCAATAAATGATGAGCTAAAGATTTTAGCAATTCCTGAGCATTATTGAGTGTTGTACACAATGTGATCTATAAGTTAGGCAATGTTTTGAAGTATATCTCGTCAACAACAAATTCAACTGGTTTAAATACCTGTACTGTCAAAGTGATCCTGATATCCTTAAAGGGCTACTGCAGTTTCAACTCTTCTAATATGATTGAGTCTTCTTCATCAAGCGAGGCGTCAAGATTGATTCTCGTTCATGTGAACATGTTAGTTTTTAAAAACCATTGAAAGACACACACAAACATACGAAAACACAAACGAACGGACATCTAAACAACGAATGTACATAAAACACGGATACATATTTGGCCAAAACTTGTAAAATTAATTAATAGTGCAGCAGCCGTGTGACGCGTGCGAAGGACTCAACCTGAAAAATATGAATCTGTGTTTTATGTACATTTGTTGTTTCAATGTCCGTTCGTCTGTGTTTTAGTATGTTTGTGTGTGTCTTTTAATGGTTTTTAAAAACAGACGTGTTCACATGAATGAGAATCAATCTTGACCCCTCGCTTGATGAAGACTCATCATATTAGAAGAGTCGAAACTGCAGTAGCCCTTTAAGGATACTAGGATCACTTTGACAGTCCTGGTATTTAAACCAGTTTAATTTACTAAAGTGATTCGGTTGCTTACAACACCATTAAAGAAATAAATCTTAAAATATTTGTAACCTAAATTACTTCAGTACTCTTTTCGTAGGTTTGGAAGGAGGAAGAATACACACTGATCACACTCCCTGGGTATGCCACTGGGTGAAAAAGAGATATTACCTTCCTGTAGGAAGTAAAATGGACTGCTTTGGATTTGAAATTTAAAAACTAAGCCAGTTATTTCTTGATGACTTGCATGTATTGTTGGTTAAAATGTATTTGAATGTATTATCGCTTGGCTGGGTAAAATATTCTATTCTATTCTTGTGTAAGACAGCTTCATTAGGAAGAGGAAAGTGGGCAAATCTTTAATGGATTTTTAGAGTGAATTTTTGAATTTAGAGGATAAACCGCTGTATCTTTATTCAACTTGGTTAAATGTCACACTTGCGCAGAGTCGAGTGTCAGAGTGTCAGCAGCGAGTGCATGATCTACTCGACCTCCAGCTGTGTTCCGACGGAGTGACGGCAGCGCTGTCTGGTGACGATTACGAGAAGGCCGCGGCCCACGTGCACCGCTTCCTTACCATGGACCAGAGCTTGTTGGAACAGACAGCGGACGACATGCAGCAAGGTTCGGGGGCTGAGCTTTGCTTGGATAAGTTCAGTTAATGTTCACTAGGCCAAGTAATTGAAATATTCACATTAGCCTTTTGTATCCGGCAAGGTGTGTGTATCCACTCGCTTTTATCTTCAGATCAGCGATTGTTCACTTCCTTGTCTTTCTCATAGTTACTGTGAGTGAGGTAGATTTAAATAACATATTATTTCCATAGAAATAAGTTACTTCCAAAATTATAAGAGATTTTTCAAGCCATTTTTAGAAAATTGTGCTAGATATAATGTATGAAAATAAATTTTGCCTAAGTTCGAGTGTAGGATTATTTTACTTATTTGTTGCATAATTTCTAGTTCTATTAAATTCTGGTTATAACAAAACACTTAATCAGATATGAAAATCTGAAAGAATTTACCTTTCCTGTCAGTTTGGATCTATTCCATTCACCTTTTGCTTAAGGTCCACCCTCCCCGTTAACTCTGCTATAGACTGGTGAACTCTCCATGGGTTTTACATAAAACCAACTACTGAAATGGGATTTGAATTCTTAATGGCGTAACTCATTTTGTTGGGCCCCCTGCAAATTTATTTTCAGGCCCCCCCCCAATTTATCATAATCATACAGTTTCACCCTATCCCTATCCATTATTATAGATTCTGGGATAAGGTTGCATGACCCAGACGTTTCCTAACCTCAATGTACATAACTTTAATTCCAGCCTCCAGCATTGTATAATTTTAGTAATTTAATAATGTCCAAAGGTTCTTATTTAGACTAGCTATAGTGTTTTTAATAGTTTCATCACGTAAGTTTAGTATAAGATACCTAGGAATTAAGTCGACAAGTGTAGAGTCAAAATGTAAAGCCTCATAACATCTTTGGCTGATTCACCCTCATCTTTTGCAATGTTGCCATATGCGGGACTGGCATGCATGTCTTTCCCAAGACTATGCGTGTCTATCCAGAGGGAAATCCACACTGTTTTACTAAAATGTTAGCTTGCACAAACTTCCAACGTTGCAAAATCCCCCATCTGCCTAATTTGACGCTCCCGATTATAGGCTAAAAATAAATTAATTCTTAAAGCTTTACTAACAACATTATTGCTATTTTGAAATATTAAAAAAATTAAATATAATAATTCCATTCCATTAAGCGGGCCAGAGCTTTTACCTCAGCCTGCGGGCCCCTTAGGCCCGTGGGCCCCCCCCGCACCGCGGACCCTACGGGCCCGGCAGTTACACCACTGCCCCTGGCCGGGAGAATAGTACCCCATACCGCTCAGCCACTGATCGGATTAGCAGCTACATTACCGGGTGTTACTGCAGCCTAAACTCTGGACAGTTCCGCTTTTGTCTGCCAGGTTGCACCACATGCTAAACGCAGACCTCAAACTGTGCTCATAATGTTATGATTGCTTATGCAATAAATAAATAACAAGGTAGCAGATTCAATATATGATTTAAAGGTTTTTATTCAAAGATGTTTTTGTTCAAAGGATATTTTAAGTCCCTTTTTCATAAGTTTTCTTTGCCAACATAACTTTTCTGTAAATAATGATGGTAAATTTTCCATACAGATTGTGCAACAGTGAGCAATTCTCTGTCCCTTCTCCGTAACGCTGCAGGACAGTTACAGAACATTATCACGTTACGTTTCAATGAAGCCGTTACAGCTGATGATCTGGCTTCTGTTGAACGATTCTTCAAACTTTTTCCATTGTTGAATATGCATGACTATGGTTTGGAAAAGTTTTCTGCATTTTTATGCTCAAAGGTAAGACCCTCTGGAAAGTAGTGTATTAATTGTGTAGAAAGCTTGTATATTCTCAGTGTTGTTTCTTTTTCTAAACCCTCATTCCAATCTAGGACATTTACAGTTATGTTTATAGTAAAAATAGGATATAATTAAATACCCCGTCGCAGCAAATCTGCATACCCAGCGAGTTTTCAATACACATATATGTCTTAATAACACTTAAAGCCACTTAGAAAGATTCCTAAAAAATATATTCACAAATAAGCGGTATATAAAATAATAATTATTCTCCTTATGAATAACATTGAGGACTAGTGCGCAAGTTTGCTGCAACAAGGAACCCAAAATAATGCAAATATCAATAGAACTCAATTAAGTGAAGTCACATACCAAGTTTCATCCATATTCAATCATAAATAAGCGATAATATAAGATTTTATTTATCCTCCATAAGAATAACATAGGGGCTGAGTACCCAGGTTGGCTGCTACGAGATTTATCGGCAAAAAATTGGTTTTCATGCAAATATCAATGGAACTCAACTAAGTGAAACCATATACCAAGTTTTATTAATTTATGTTCATACTTAAGGGAGATATTATATTTAACTTTTTCTCCATAAGAATAACATGAGGACTGATTATGCAGGTTTGCTGCTACAGGAATCATAGTTAAAAATGTATTTTTTTGTGCTAATTACAATAAACCACAATCAGATGAAGCCATATACCAAGTTGAGTCAGTGTATGTTCATAAATAAGCGAGATATAAAATTTTTCTTTTTCTCCATAAGAATAACGTTAGACAATGTACTGTGTTAAGCACTTACAATATCTCTGTAACCAATTGAAGTAGATCAATGAGAAAAACACCAAATTGTTTGTTTTTATGAGGTAAATTCAATGGTGTAAATTAAAATTTGATTTCAATAAAACGTGCATGTGAAAAACCCAAAAAACCCATTTTTGGGGTACAAAACTCCCCTTCGTATGGTCCCGTCTGGATTTTGAACTTGTTCAAATAAATGCTACTTTACACGTCTGTATCAAATTTCATCAATATCGGACCTTTTTTACAAGAGTTATCGTGCTTAGGGATACATAAATAAATATATAAATATATGTATATATACACATATACAGAATTTGAACGAATGGTGTTTTTGACATATGGGGGCCTCAAAATGAAAAGTTATCATGGTCTCGGCTTAAGTCTTACCATGCCACCTATGGTAATAGCTTCTTCCCTATAGGGGAAATTCGCCAAAAAAGTCCAACAACAATTTAGAATGTATTTACTCAAATCAAGACGGTAAATATACTTAAAAGATATATTAGATGGTATAAGGGAGATGATTTTGTATGATTCACTGTTCATCATCAGACCCAATGAGTGAATGACTATATAATTACATAATTTAATTTAATTTTTATAATCAGAGCAATTAGGCTATATAGTATTGGGTTTAAATATGCAAACGTACCAGGTAGTATTTAGACTTAACTCTTCCACTTAACATTTCATATATGCAATAAATACTGAAGATTTTAAATGACTGAGTCTGTACATTTAATAAAGTTAAAATAAATTCACACACATTCCCGTGGGATCCGACACTCTCTCTTACAGACTTGAAGAATGCCCGGTGTGGTTGAAATGAATTTAATTTAGTTTCAGTAGTAGAATGCTATTAGACTATGTGTATTATATTTGCACACGATATGCACCAGTATTGTACTGTGTACATACTGATACGTTTTGCAATAAAGTTATGATTTGTAATATCGAGAATAAATATAAAAATTTGTATTATATCACCTTGAACTAGGTAATTTAAACCATTTTAAGATTCAAAAGTGGTTCGAGGCCAAACTAAAGCAATAAAGTTAAAATTTTAGATAAAATCCCGTTAAGATGCTAAAACTCTCTTAATTATTTGAGTAAAGGGAGCAAGATACAACAACAATCATGAACCAATTTTCTAAACATCCAAAATAGTTAATAGTGACTTTTTTGGTTTTCATTTGACCATGTGTCAGCCAGCTCAAATAAAAAGACAAAATTTAAAATTGTAATTATTTAAAATGTTTAATAGTGGTTAACATTTGAAACTGTCAGTTTTGGAAAGTATGCAGGGCGTTTCAAGGAACCTACTAGCTACATACACCCCAAATTACGTAGTTAGAAGTGAGTTAGAGTTTGTATACCTGAGTGAGTAATAAGTTACACTTGTAGCTGTATAATGATCAAACTAGAAATCAGTACTTCTTAATTGTGAAAGTAAAGTTGGAAGAGAAATTGCATCTCAGAGAAATACAAATGATATTAAAGCTTAGTATTTCCTTTTAGCTGGAAGCAACATCCCTGAAGAATTTACGAACGGCTCAGAAGACGAGTTCATCTGACAAGCGAGCAACTGTGATCTACGCCGATACTCTAACATTGCTGTTTGAAGAAATCGCTCGAGTAGTCGAGATACATCAGCCGCTGGTGGAAACATACTATGGTAATTGTCAGTTTCCTTGAAAATATATCTGGAACTGCCCAGTGTTCATAATGTCTTTTTACATATCTTTATCCATGATTTGTATAGCTAGTATATTGTTTCTAGCTTTGGTTGCTAGAAACAATCAATTATTTGTGATATATTAGATATTTAACTGTCCAAATCCCAATTAATCCAATACATTTTTACAGGAAAAATGCGTAACTGAACGTAATAACTTTTTGTTGTTGTTTGCCTACAAAATTGCAAGACTATATAAAAGTGGTATTCTATTACCTGTCAATATCAATTAATAATATTAATAAATAACGAACATTTTGTATTGCTGTAGGACAGTACATTTTTGTCTATCATGCGTCAGTAATAGAAATTCCTTGTTTTGTCAGTAAACTGCTACAGCTTCAACCTTCTTAGGGCACAGTCTTAAAACTTTATTCTTCAACACAGATGTTTTAGTACACGAACATAGAAAACACAAACACATTAATCATTGATTAATTAGTTTAACCCTAGCAGTGGCCAACTGACGCATTGCGTCGGTTTGCTCTGTCGCCTTAGAATGGCAGCCGACACAACGCGTCGGTTCGGGACCGAAAATGTTGTAACGTAAAAAAAAACACTAATAATCAACTGAAAAGTGAACAATATATGTAACATTTGAAAGATCATATTCTGAACTTTCATTTTATTACATAAATGAACCGTGTAGCAGCTGCAATAACAATGTCACGACAAATAGAAATCAAATGAATTTTTAGTGCGACACGATTCCTGCAGCCCACGCTCTGACAACGTCAAAACTCCAAACTTCAACGTCAGAATTTTTTGAAATTACCCAGGCTGGGTAATTTTTGTCGCGGGAAGTTGCGGTTGGTACCAATGCACTGCTAAACAGTTGTGCTTCATTGTATTGATATTTAGAACACAATATTGATTGGACAGATAATATGATTTTATGAAAACAGGTGTATTTGTTTCTTTATCGAATAGCAAAGCCACGCAATTAGTCGGTTTGGAAAATCGGATTTATATGCAGTGTAAGTTATAGTTACTAATCAAATAATATGTCATTTTGAAGAGAAAGAAATGTAAAGGAATTTAGTTTTGCCATTGGCAGCACTTGTTGCAGGGTTATATCCGTCTGCACCGATGAAAACTGAAGTATTACGTCACCACTGAACCTTCAGTTGCTTCCGTTTTGCCATTATGTGTAGCTGGCAATATTACGTGCGCGCCATCTCTTTGCACGTGAATTATTACTAAATCATTTATTATTTTGGAGTTTTATTGTTAATGAAGTGTTTGTGTGTATATAACAATAATCTTTATTCATTATACCATAAATATTCATTATGCATAAATATTGAGAAACAGTGGCGGATTTAAGCAATTGCCGCCTAAGGGCTATTAGGAAATTTGCCGCCCTCCCCCCCACTATAGAATCTTTGTCCTTTTCGCCGCCCAGGTTTACCCACATGTTATATATCTTGTTTGGTTATTTTGTGATAGTATCTAAAGAAGTTACGAATTAATTGAATGAATAAGTTTAAGAAATTTCTGTTATTTCCTATTTGAAAAATCCATAAAATAATGTATAATTGACTTGATTTACACTAACAGAGTTTAATATTCAATATAGCCTACTCCACTGACAATCAGCCCTAGAGACAAATGTTGGTGTTAGTTAAAAGTAGTGAAGCAGTGCTACAGTGCTACTTTTAATAACAAGAAAATCCTTCAATAAAGACCTAAAAATCCCTTCTTATACTTTATAAAAACATTAATTTTTACACCAACGCATTGACTACTGAAAATTATAATAAATAACCAATAAATAAGATATGATGAAACTGCAGCCTTAAAATATGTAATTCGGACCATTAGCCTCAAAATTCTGACTATTTTAATCCTGAATTAGCGCTTTTTAATACAGTTTTTCAGTTATTTTGAAATTAGTGAATTTAATTTGGAAAGTGAACTATTAGCATGACCCGCACGGTGAAACTTAAGCCCGGGACCACCATAGAAGTTCCTAACGTGACCCCCTGAACACGTTTTGGGGCGTCGTTAAAAATTTTATATATATATATGTAACTGTATATATATGTGTTTGCAATCTAGCGGTCACATTTTTTGTCTGATTTACTTCAAATTTGGTAGGGACGTTCCTTTCTGTAATCGGTTGGACAAGTTTGTTGGGGAAAACAATCGGAAAACTCTAAACCCCTTTTTTGGGGATTAATCTTTCAAATTTCGAGTTTTTGGGCCCAATAAGGGTCATAAAAGCCCCAGATGTAAGATCAATGCATGAAAAATATGGGAATTAGTGAGGCGAAAGTTTTAAGCCCTCTCTCGTAATTCTAGCATACATATTTACCGAGTTATTAAAAAAAATGTGTATATTATGGGGGTTTTATACTAGAAAAGCCTGTTATTCCTTTGTTAGAGTACTTTTATCATCCCCATCAACCTCATGCCTACTTTCAAGCCTGTCTGGACCTTCTCCTAACCTTATAATGCGAAAAATTGTATTCCCAGCTTTGCAAGTAAATAACCAGGGGTATCAGAACAGCCAAAAAATCAATGTTTTCAGATATCATTAAAAATTGCACAAATGTATGTTTTTACACATATTTTGAGTTTTATAAGTTTTTATGTGGAAATTCACTTCCCTCACGTCAGCGTGCTGCGTGCGAACTAGTTTATACTTTTATACAAGGAATTGTTTATATGTTTTAGACGATAAAAATATAAAATTAATTTATGTAGGCCTAATCTTCATAAAACTCTTCACATTTTCATACACTTCTTCTAGTTTCACCTCCATGATGTTGTAGGTCCAACGCATTAAAATATAATACCTACAAGAGTCACTACTCTCTGTCAAATAATCTTCAAAAAGCGTGCCGTCATATTTGGTATTTTGTCCTGTTGTGGTGTTAGTTGGTGGGACGGTGTCATTCGATGTACAAGGCGGCTTGTTTTCAACACTATTTCCAAAGCTATATTAAAAGGGTGTTTTCATTTAACTCAAATCATAACTTTGCTTCGAGATAAACAATAAAATTACATATAAAAATGTCTTAAGATTATAAAGTTAAGTTTATCATCATAATTCGCCTAAAATGCGACAAGATATTAATTTAAAGACTTCAAATATCACAGTTTTTCATTTAATGAAAAGGGAGATTTTGACAGAGTTCCACCTAAAATATATATACAGGTCTCGCATGGAGTAAAAAACTGCAGCTTACATGCTGACCACCATTTTGACGACCGTCTACGCGCAGTCCATGCCGTGGAACAGTTACTGCTATATTTTAAAGTAACCGTTCCTTCCGTGGATGCCGCCAATGCCGAGTAACAGTTACTGCTATAGTTGGAAGTAACCGATTTTACGTACCTGTGAACTTGACAGCCACTGAGCCACTAGTCGTCTAGCCCTTGGTTATTTTTTATATTTGATCATTATTGGCATCGAATGTTATACAATAAAAACTATTTTATAAATATGTTTATAAAATAGGCTCCAGGTTTTATTTAGTGTATTACCAGGTGTATTGTGCAGGATTCTCTTGCAACAGCAAACCATAATAGATATTTACAACAGCCTATTTAATAATTGTCAATAGAAAATGTCTACTATGAGTAAAATACTTAAATATGCCTGCAACACTTATTTGTTTGAATTGTCTTCATATTTAATTTGAGTAGGACTTCACAGTTTCAAAATGAATAGATACCATAAAGTATTATAGAACAAACAAGCTTTATATTTTAACTTCAAATAAAACACAAAAACCTTATATATAAAACTCAGTTTAGGTAGGCCTATAAATATTGTTGTTTTTTAACGGCTAACTTGCCTAAATGTGTCTAAAAAATCATTTAAAGAGACACTGGTGGCAATTTTTGCAACAAAAGTATATTTAGATCAAGAAACTGCTACATTACACACTGTTACTTTATTCAACTGTGGAACGCACAAAGGAACAGGTAAATACTAGATGAAACAGTGACACCTATCCAACGCTGGTGCGCATGCGCAACAGCTTCGGCATGGACTGCGCGTAGACGGTCGTCCATTTTTACCCTCTGTCAACTATGCTCCCATGGCATCAACCAATCAAATCCTTTCTTCACAAATTATGTTAATCTTTATTTGTCTTTGGTCAGATGTTTTATTTTTTAAAAATATCCTCCAGAATGAACGATTATGAGTGGTAGCCTTTGATAGTAAGTATAAGATGGCTGAAATAACTTTCTTTGTTACCTTGAGTTTGAAAATGAAACGGCAATATCATTGTAGTCTAAATTTTGTTATTGTCATCTCAAATTCAATTGTTGCAACATTTCTCATCCGTGCCTTGGTCATTATTGATATTGTATAACAAATACTGTAATTGTAATGCTATGCGAATGTATGGGTAAACTTGGAAGTCCGTGAGTTGGACCATAGATAAAGAATACCACAAGGAGTATTTTTAATCTATGGTTGGACGTAGTCATAATGGCGCAGTGCCTGATGTAGTTCGTGGCTTGCCGCCCTTTCTCTGTAGCGTAATCATCTTGTTGCTAGTACGGATGAATGAGAAATGCATTATGACTGCTTTGAGGAACTGCAGTGTAAGGGACTGCAAGCGTTATACATTAGTCTCTGGTTACTACTTTTACCTTTAAAAGGGCGGCACACCGTCATTGTCATCCGTTTTCGTCAAAATGTTCCTCGTTTCAAAATATATTTGGTAAACAAGTTATTAATTTTCCGTAAATTTGCCGCCCCTAAAAACTTGCCGCCCTGGGCTACAGCCCCTATAGCCCCCCCTAAATCCGCCACTGTTGAGAAATAGTGTTTATAAATAGCTCTCACTGAAACAAAAATTGTCAACAAATATAGTAAGTGATTACTAGCCTATATATATTTTTGCACAACACATATAAAAATAATAATTTCCCCTTGGTGTTATACATTTTTATATACAAAATTGAATGTACTACAACATGTTTCTATGGTTTTGGGGGAAAAGATTTTGGTGAAAAAGTTATGTACTTAATACTGTGCAGTTTGTTTTCCAAATACGCAAAAATTTCAAAACATCCTTCTATTTATAAGCGATAATAATTTTTACCAACAACTTTATGACTTTTTTAGATTCCTTACTTCATTAGCTTTACAAATATGTATATAACATTATTATTATATACATATATTATTACTTATTTACAACACAAACTAACACTGTACAGTTTACACTTTTTTTGTTTTTCTGTTTATTATTATATTATGCCCCTAACACTAGGGGTGGGCAAGTAGAGTTTTTTTAAATCGAGTCGAGTCGAGTCTTTAACCAAACTACTCAAGTATCGAGTCGAAAAGTTCTTTAACACGTTCGCTGCGGCTTAGCCTTGACGGTATGGTAACCTAGGTGCTGAATTTATTTTTTACAATATTTACTTTCTTTTACGTGTAAAAAAGTAGAATATAACGAAAAAAACTAATTTTCATGTAAAAAAAGTTTAAAAATGGCTACCGCCATTTTCGTACCCGATTGGGTACGGCCGCACCCTGCAGAATCGGGCATGCGAAAAATCGTATAGGCGGCCGAGTCACTGGACTAAAAGTTGATATAAAACTATAAAAACACATGTATGTATATATATATATATATATATATATATATATATATACTTTATACATATTATATATAAAAATAAAAAGTAATATATATGTATAAATATACTTATTATAATAATTATATATATATATATATATATATATATAATATATGTTTATTTATATAATTGATAAAAGTAAACATTTTACTTACACGACTGTGGACCTTGTGGTGGATATCATAGTTCATCACCGTAGGCCCGAAGTACTGTCTGGAATTACACTATACACAAACACTAAAACTTATATAGAAACTACTACTAACATATTTACAACCCTTCCTCCTTCCTATGCTTTCTTCACTTTACTTTGAGTGGTAGATGTCAAAGCACCGGACCTCACACAGAGCCGGTTGATTAGGGCACTGAGCACAAAAGTACACTGTGCGGGTAAATCTTCCCTCCTTTGAACACACCTGGCATCTCCGTCGTAGAAATCTTGATCCATCAGATGTTTGCTTGTCAGATTTTGACAGTACGTGGATGACGTTGGTGATCTGTTTCGGGCGTTTCGGTGATGGTCCAGTCTTTGGAAGGAGTAATAGATCCAGGATGTCCAGTCTGAAATGGTAGAGTGACTTCTTGGAATCCGGATTGGCACACTGATAAATTTTGTAAGAGTTAATGATTACCATCTGGATGACGTGCACAAAAACTTTTTTGTACCACCTCAAGCTCTTATGGTCACAAGGATAGTATGACATGAGTTGATCGTTCCGGTCAACTCCCTTCATATGGGCATTGTACTGCACTATAGGGAGTGGCTTCTGTCACTGCACCTTCCGTTTGTTTGTGGTTGTCACAATTTGGTTTTCAAATTCAGTCGACATGTAGAGAACTGAGCGTTTGTCATGCCACTTAGCAACTAAGACCCCTTCAGCATAACGCTCGATATGCTCACCTTGTTTGAGCCTAGTGGCTGTCACCTCTTGAGGAAGGTGTTAACGATTCGATCGTAAAGTACCTGTGCAATAGGTCTTGTGTGCGAGCAGAAAGGACGTGAGTGGGAAACTCATATAATAATTTTCCATATATATGGAGTGGCCCACATGTAGTTTGTGTCGCATTAGAAGCTTCACTACTTTGGCAGCATGCCCTTTCCCACCTAACTCCCCTCCTTTGCCAGAATACACTGTGAATCTTAGACACATTCCATTAGGCTCACAAAGAAAATACAATTTGATTCCATACTTGTGTCTTTTCCCTTTGATGTACTGCCTGAATTGCAGTCTTCCTCGCCAAAGGATAGTCCTTCATCCAAAGACAGTTCTTTCCCAGGGTAATATACATTATCCATTTTGGTGTTGAACTCATCAATCAGGAGTCTGATCTTATGTAAACGATCTCTCTGGAAATTTACAGCATCATTCTTACTGAAATGCAGGCATCGTAATATGATCAAAAATCGGTCTCTGGAAATTTGCTCCCGTACAAATTTGAAGTCGAAATATCGGGACGTATTCCAGTAATCGTTAACCTATTGATTCTTACGGTCCCCATGTGTATCATTAGCCCAATGAAAGTTTTCAGCTCAGGCAATGTCAAATCTTTCCATTTATTGATTCTTGATTTTGGGGTCAGACTCGGTTTCCCATACACTTCCCACGCATATATGTTAGTGCAATTAACAATGTTTTCCAATAAAATATCGTCAGCTAGGAGCGTAAACCAATCAAAAGGACGATTTTCCCCCGGGCAAGGGACCTTGAACCGATTTTCCCGCGTAAACGGTATTTCACGCAAGCCTGCAGTCGAAGGCTGCCATTGAGGATTATATTCACAATCTTCATCCAAGTCAGGATCGGAAATATCACCAGGGTCCTCTTCAGCATCTTCTAATGCTTCATCAACATCATTAAAATGAGTGTCATGGTCGCTACCCTCAGACTCGGCGTACTCCCCACGAACATTAGTTGGATCATTAGTGTACTCACCAGCCTCTGTTTCATCTAATAAACCACTGTTAGAAGTCCCAGGAACAGCCTCCATAGTCAAAAACAATAATTCATGAACTCACACATTCGACACAGTGCAGCGTTGCACAAGGACTGTCACTAATACAGTGAAAATGGCGGGAAACCGAAACTGACACAACACGTGCACAACGAGTCCTCTCACTCCATGCGACAACGCGAGACTAAAGTGTACAAGCAACGCTGACAGAGAAACGAAGATATACGAAAGGCATTGCCGAGCGTTCCCGATCGGGTACGGACGCACCCGACGGGCGCCGAGCACTGTACCCGATCGGGAACGGCCGCATACAACGTGTTAAAAAAAAAACTCATTTTAAACTCATTTTTGAAAACAATGTTTGATCATATTAAACTTTAATTATAAACATAACATTTTATTAAATTATTTATTTTATTTTAACCTTTACTTTACTATGAATTAATAATGATTTAAATAAAAAAAAATATGTATATATACTGTTTTCAACAACCATAACAAACAAAAGACAAGTATTACAAATATATATCCATACAAAGATTTTGGGTTAGTTTATCAAAACCAGAACATTTTAAGAAGAAAGTGATTTTTCGCCCCCGACCCAAACACTCCCTGTGCCCTTCTCTTACTTATCTTAACTCACAGGTATCCATATATAACCCACCTGTCCATATGTATCATTGTCACCTTTCACATGAGCTAAAAATAGATTTTAGGTTTATTTTTCTTTATTTCAGTCACTTATTTTGTTAAACATTGGTTAACTATTTTGGGTAAACGACTGGGGTAGTAAACTTCTCGACTTCTACTTTTCGAGAAGTCTCTAATACTCGCTCAACCTTCAAGTATTAGAAAATACTCGAAAACTCGAGTACTCGCCCACCCCTGCCTAACACTTACAAAAGAAAATTGTTTCCCCAACATGACATATATTTTATTTCCATGCAAGGAATTGAATTGTCTATAAAATGTATATAATAAATTTTCCATAAAAATCTGTAGACAAAATTTTACTATGGCTGCTTTTGAAATTTCAAAAAAGTAATTCTAATTTATTTGATTCTTTTCACTTAAATAATTTCTTTAGTAGCATGATATGTGTTGTTACAACTAAACATATAAATAAAGTACGTCTTACAAGACTACAAAGTATATTTACACTTATACTGTACTTACATACAAGATAGTAAAATATACACCGGTGTAAAAATTACACCGGTCATCATCTGGTGTAACTGGTTCATCAGATCGGTGTAACTGGTTGAAATCGATCGCCTTGTACCATCTTTTGTGTATTTTTTACCGTCTTGTGTGTAAGTACAGTATAAGTGTGAATATACTTTGTAGTGTTGAAAGACATATTTTATTTAGGCCTATCCTTTTTCTTTTCACTTTACCGAAAAAATCACCCTTCTAGATCTTTTTTATTTTACTATTTTCAGATTCACCTGTTCTTTCCTATCAAAATGAATATGAGGTTGGCTAGGTTTACTTCTATGGTTTAGTTTATACAAATTTTCAAAAAAAAGGAAAACTATTGTCTAAATCAGAGCAGACAGGTGGAGGTATACATTCTGTGATGTGTACCTGTTGAACTAACTCGTTCAATAAACATATGTTCGATGAACCTTCTGATACAATAAAAGTTGATGCCTAGATAAACTTTGGTACGTTGAATGCTGATGGGGGAGCTGAAAGGGGACAAGATTTGGACAAGATTCTGCTCCAGATCAATTAACCTGTAACATCTAAACCATAGAAATGAAATATCTTTATTGTCACATAACTTCTGACAAAGTTCTACTGTACTTCTGACTTGTAAAACAGGTGACATTGTCATATACTAGTAAAACTAAAGGTCTTAAACTAATATGTACTGACTGCTTGTGGGAGAACATTGACATTAAAATATTCATTTACAGAATAATATTTCTTTTCCAACATATGCAATTTAAGACATCTTTTAAATTTAGAAACATTATCAATCACCTTTAGTGAGGCAGGCAGACTATTGTAACTTTTCATTCCCATATAAAACGGGGATTTCTCAAATAAAGTAAGGCGATGTCTAGGGTATTGAAAGTTATTCTTAAAACGAGTTGGATAATGATGAGAAAACTGGTTGCTACTAAATGACTGATAGTTATTCTTTAAAAATATTAACATTTTAAAAATGTAAACACAAGGCATTGTTAGTAATTCAAATTTTTCAAAGAGTGGTTTACATGATGTTCTTTTTGGTACAAAAGCCGTTATCCTAAGATATTTTTTTTTAATTTTAAAGATTGCTGATGCATGAGAAATTGACCCCCACAGTTCAATTCCATATTGCAAAATTGAGTAAAACATGGCATAATAAATAATAAACTTAGTTTTTTGGTCAGTCACATTTCTTAGAACATACATTTGAAAACAAGCAGTATTTAATTTCTTCATCATCATTTCAATGTGAGGTCTCCATGTTAAATTTTGATCGATATTTACATCCACAAATTTTTTATTCTCAAAGACATCATATTACCATCATAATATAATTTCAGGGTTAAATCTTGCCTACTCTGCACTGTTTGAAATTTTAAAATGTGTGTTTTTGAGCTATTTCATTTTAAGCCATTAGCCCCGATCTGCCAGTTCTAGAATTGTTATTTCAAGTTTCTCTTGTAAAATCTCAGAATTTTGTGCCTGAACAACTGCTGTTGTATCGTCAGCATACAATATCAGGTTTGAAGATACACTTTTAGGTATATCATTTAATGAAATTAAAAAGAACAAAGGGCCTAATATTGATCCCTGTGGAACACCACATTCAATTTTTTGCCATTCTGAAGTAGACTGAATATTAATTTTCTTTATAATTGTTCGCTGTACTTATTTTTTAGATAAGAATTTACCCATGACAATGCCGATTCCGAAAATTGATAATATTTTAACTTATTTAACAAAATATCGTGATTTACACAGTCAAATGCCTTGGATAGATCGCAGAACATAGCTGCTGTGCTCCGCGATCCATCCAAGCCACATGACACCTGATCTATGAAGTCAGAGACAGCTGTTATTGTACTTCGCCCTGATCGGAACCCAAACCGTTGGTCTGTGAAAATATTATTATTTTCAAAAAGGAGTATATTTGATTATAGGCTATTTTTTCAAAGATTTTAGGCATAGTAGGTAGTATTGAAACTGGACGATAACTTCCAGGATCCTTAACAGATCCCTTTTTAAAAAGAGGCTTTAGTTCTGCATTTTTAAACTGATATGGATAAACTCCTTCATTAAAGCACTGATTTATTAAGTGACAAAGGGGATTTTAAATAGAGTCTTCACTTTTTTTTATCATTTCAATTGGGATTTCGTCCCAGCCAACAGATTTTTTATTTTTCAGATATTTGATTATTTTTAGCGAATTTCCCCTATAGGGAAGAAGCTATTACCGTAGGTCTCATGGTAAGACTTAAGCCCGAGACCATGATAACTTTTCATTTTGAGGTCCCCAGATGCCAAAAACACCATTCGTTCAAATTTTTATATATGTATATATATATATATTTAAATTTATATATATTTTTTTAAATTAAATTCACATAGAAGGGCTACTCATGTTACTTATTTTTCATCTATATATATATATATATATATATATATATATATATATGTGTCCGTAAGCACGATAACTCTCGTAAAAAAGGTTCGATCTTAATGAAATTTGGTACAAATGTGTTAAGTACCATTTATTTGAACGAGTTCGAAAACCAGATGAATCGCACCATCCGAAGGGGGGTTTTTGGGGGGTTTTGTACCCCAAAAATGTTTTTTTTTGGGTTTTCACATTTAATTTTAATTTAAACTAAATTTTAATTTATATCATTGAATTCAGCTTTAAAAAACAAACAATTTGGTATTTAGATCATTGCTCTACGACAATTGGTTACTGAGATATTGAAAGTGCTAAACACAGTACGTTGTCCAATGTTATTCTTATGGAGAAGAAGACAAATTTTATATCTCGGTTATTTATGAACATAAACTGACTAAATTTGGTATATAGCTTCATCTGATGTGGTTTGTTGTTGTTTGAACAAAAAAATTTTCGCCTATGGTTCCCGTAGCAGCAAACCTAGGTACTCGGTCCCCATGTTATTCTTATGGAGAATAATAAAAATGTTATATATCGCTTATTTATGAATGAATATGGATGAAACTTGGTATATGGCTTCACTTAGATGGGTTCTGTTGATATTTGCATAAAAACCCATTATTTTGTGTTCCTTGTTGCAGCAAACCTGCGTACTCATCCCTAATGTTATTCTTATGGATAATAATGAATATTTTAAATATCGCTTATTTATGAATATATTTCTTATGAATTCTGGTAAGAGGCTTAATGTGTTATTAAGACATATATATTCATTGGAAATTCGCTGAGTACGCAGGTCTGCTGCGACGGGTGTATTTTAACTTGAGATGATGTTACAGGTGAGAATTGAAAGTTAGATCATAAATTGATATTGAAGTTATTTGTTAATTCTGTTGCAGTATTTAGACAAGGTTGGCATTTAATTTCCTTTGATACATTAACAAACTGATCATTAAAAAAGTTTGCAATTATTTGTCCATCTTTTAACAGCTTGTCTTCAATATTCAAGTCAAGAAAATCACGATTGTTGCATTTAAGGATTCCCAGTTCAGACTTTACAACATTCCACACTGCCCGATTTTTATTGTTGGCATTTGATATTACATAACAGTTGTTCATTTTCCTTGCCTTCTCACAATCTATTTTACATACCTTTCTACAATTTTTATAATAGTTTTGAAAGTTAATATCATTGTTACTTTTGACAATTATACTTAATTCTCTTTTTCTTTTACTTGATATTTGGATACCCTTTGTTATCCAGCTTTTATTTTTATTTTTACAGGATTTATTGTAAAATTTCAAAGGAAAACAAAAATTAAAAGTGGTCAATAATTGATGCAAGAAGATATTAAAATTTGTTTGTGCATTGTTTAGAAGTGAACATTTCCAATTGGTTTCTGAAATTAATTTAGAAAAGAGAGAATGTTCTTGGTAGAATAAAGTATTATTTTAATTAGTTTTGCTGCTCAATGGATTATCTAATAATTTATTCTTAACAATCTCAATAAAATGGCCTATATGATGTGACATTCCTAACTGCAGATTCATTTTAGATTTTCACTTATCAGTCTTGAAAACATTATTTGAATGAATGTTATCTATACAAGTACTTGTATTTCTGGTTACTCTTGTAGGAGAACAAAAATTGGAATAAAAACCGCATGTACTGATTAAGTTCAAAAACATATTTCTTTAGTTGGGTGAGTTCGTACTTTGCAAAACATCCACATTGAAATCAGCAGCAATGTAAACTTGGTATGTTTTTGTGTATTTTTTTTTAACTTAATAAATAGTAGTTCTAATTTATTGATGAAGGTCTTAAAATTATTGTCATGAAGTTCTATAGATTGATATTACAATTGTTTTATGGAAACGATCTCAATACTACACATTTAAAACTATCTTCTTCATTATAAAAATAAAAATCTGATCATCCTTAAAATTAAAATCATCTCTTATTAGTATACATGAACCTCCCTTCCCCACACTTTTTCGACAAAAATATGCTCCCATATTATAATTATTAAAACTTGATAAAATAGATATTTGATCATCTGTTAACCAGTGTTCATTTAATAATAGTATTTAAACATTTGAGCTATCAAGAAAAATGTGTCTCATGCAATTTATTAATAATCCCGCCTTGAATGTTGAAATGTATTAAAAAAAGTTATTTTCATTATTTTCTAATTTTTTACATCTTTTCCATTTAACACAGTTTTTAAAAACATCATAATGAGATTCCTTACAAGCTAAGCAATAATTGTCTATAACTAAGGGATTTTCATCAACAGTTGAGATTCCATGTTTTTTATATTTACAAGCTGGTCTGGAGCAGTGATCGTGATGACTTGCAGTTGCTGGCTATGTGGTGTAGATGGTGTTGTGGGCAGCAGTGTGGACGGTGGTGTGGACAGTGGTGTGGACGGTGGTGTGGACAGTGGTGTGGACGGTGGTGTGGCAGCTGGAGTGGACGGTGTGGTACTCGCTTCATTTTCTTGGGTGAGGGTAGTGGCTGGTGTTGTAGAGCTGTTAGGTGTCTCGGAAGCAGCAGTCTCAGCATCGTTTGCTCTTGAGTACTTGGCAACTGCGGTTCTTAGACTCAACAGGAATTCAGGGTGTGAAAGACCATTCCTCAAAACTCTTGCAGATGTTTGATTATATGATACAACTTAGACGGTAGCTTGAGTGTTCTGCTGAAATTCCATGAGATTTTCTATGAAGTGATCTGGGTCAATAAAGTCCCGCACACACCCCACCGGGAAACATAGGAGAACCTTAAGTCTCCGCTTTTTAAAATCCTCTGTGAATTGCATGAAGGTCTTGTCGTACTCTTGGTTTGTTGATTTACCATGGTAATTTTGTTTTGTCACGAGGCTATACACTGCTGCTCCGTTTTTGATTTGTAGAAGGGTTAGGTTTTCAGAAACATAATCGGGAGTAGTAGATTTTCTCCACTTACGCCTAAAAAGTACAGCGACACCCGCAGATATATGTCGAGGATGAGCAAAGTCCGCAGATATAGTGTGGGCGAATGCTGCAGAAGAATCTGTTTTCCACTGGTCCATTACATTAAGCATGTCAGCCTCAACAATATTCATCTATTTGGAGAATCACTCTTTACACATTTAATTACTCTTTTAGTCTCAGGTCTATTTAATTTGTTGTGCAGCATGTTAGCAAACATTTTAGCGATGTTGGTTTTTCCCTGTCTATTGAAATGCAAACCGTGAAGTGTAAAAACATGTCGTGGGAGGAGATACAGTGGAAGAAGTTTGACATGTGGATGGTCCTCGAAAATCCTTTCAAATTCTGTGTTATTTTTGGCAAGTTTTAAATCTATTTCAGGCTTATCATGCCTCATTGGCAGGGATGCCAGGATCAAGTTGGTGTGAGTTGTGTTCCGGATTAGCCTATGCACACTGTATGTCAACTTGATGACGTCCGAGGTTTCCACATCGTTGGTCCTTCCTATTACTAGTAAATGGTCTCCCCTTTTTAATTCTTTACTGAGGTCTTCAACTTCCTCAATCACTTGGTCAAATTTTGCACCAGGCCTTAGGTAGGAGCAAACATTCAGTGAAGTCCTTTGTTCAATGAGGTAACCAAGATTTTTTCCATGACTGTCTCCGAGTATTATAAGTTTAGGTTTGTCATTCTTATTTATAGTACCAGTACTGCTTGCAATACGTTTGATGATATTTAAACTATGTATTTTTTTTCCAATAGTGATAATATTTGACTGTTTCAGGATTCGGTAAGCTGTTTAAAGTGGTGTCTGCTCTGCAGCAGGAATGTGACAAGCAAACTAAACTGGTGATAATGGAGTTTGCCAAACAACGGCTTTTGGAAAGACGGGTGTCGATGATTAACGAGATCGAGCGCAGCAGCAGTCAGATGACTGCCACAGGGGTGGTGGACCCTAAAGAGATTGACTTGCTGCTTGGAGAAATAACCATCATGCATTCCAGATATCATTTATATCTACGCTTTATCAGGAGGAGGATTACGGTATGTATTAGGGAAAGCAAAATTTGCCACACTTCCATCTCTTGTTTTGTCTTCTGCATTTTATACGAATAAAAAACTCATAGGCAAAATCAAAATCCTGTTAAAACATAGTCACAAAAATTACTTTAGTTATTAAAATAGGTATAAATAGGTTTTCTTGACAACATTTTTGTATACTTGTGGGAAACATTTGATATATTAGTGTTCATGACGGCTTGTGCCACAGTTGGGCACTCTTTAGAGAAGTTACCCTGATCACAGTTGTATTGTTACGTGTCAGTTAATTGAGCATTTTTTTAATCACTGCCAAATCACAACTGATTATTATTATATTTCATCAGTTTGTAGGTACATATTTTCCCTTTTGACGAGTATATTCCCTTACCTGTTAAGTTGTAAGTCACTAATGCTATGTTTATTGTATGTAATTTAAAAGAAATTCTTGAACCGCAACCTCATGGGAGAATTGGTGTGAGGGAGGTGAAATAAATCATTTAAGATGTAGTAAAGATTGTTAACCTTGAAAAATAACTATGATTGCTGCGATATCAGTTGAGTATGACCTGAGTCTGTGTCAGTCTTTTCTGCATATCAGTTTCTATCATCCTTCTTTTAATTTAGTTTGACTCAAGGTAAGCAGTGGCCTGTCTCCCTCTCCTACATGCGCTACATTTTTATCTATATTTCAATGCCAACGGCATTTTTGTTAATAGAGCACACAACCACTTTTAGAGAAAGTGGTCCAAATCCCTCAAATCCTGTGACAGTTGTGGTGAGGCTCAAACAGGGGATCCGCATTCTGCCCTCCAAGTGGTCAACTCAACTGACAGGATATCCATGTACAACAGCCAGGGACCATACATTCTCAGGTTGGGGACCAAACCTGGAATTTCCGTCCCCAGCCGCTGCAAATGGAGGGACCAAATGTGAAAGGGAAGTTCGTCATAATGGACAGCCAAAAGACTTGTTATATGTAATGACAACTTCATTTGCTGTACCCAATGTCAGCCTCAAAACTGGTATAGACTTCAGTTTTAAGGTTGTCCTGGGACTCAGTATAACTACGCCTGTATATTTGCTGGTAGATAATACGTGATAAGTATAATCCCCTCCTACCAAACTTTTCATTGACAAATAACTTCTTTCCTAGAACGACTTGGAGGTCGGGGTTCCAGACGTGTCTGAGCGTGCGGAGAAGCAAGAGAAGCTGGACAAGATGATACAACACAGCGAGCTGTGCCGCCGCATGCAGGAGTTGCTTGGGGTCTATCTGCAGCTCGAGAGGTTGGTGAAGAAGAAGAATAAAAAGAATTTAGTGGCATTAAAAATATTACATGTAATAGACATGGTCGGATACAGTTGAAATTTACTAGCCTAAACAAAATCTTGGAACATCACAGTTGCACCTGAGTCAACAAATTCGTCAATAGAATACAAAGGATGATTCATCAAAATTAGTTAAAATTGATTTAAAACTAGACATTGATGCAATATTTCTTAAACCTATTGGTAACATGTTATACATTTTTATGCCTAGAACTCTGTAGTTATTAGCTTCTTTGCCTAGCCTACAAAATGGAATTTTACTTTGATTTCTTGAATTATACGTATAACCATCTGACCTACAAGCCAGACTATTCCATTTTTCTTAATTGAATTTCTAATAAAAAATTTAAAACGTATAGTCTATATACAGTTAAAACACATTCTTGAACAAATAGAGGCCTACATTAAATCCAGCTACGTCTAATATCCTAACTACTTTCTTTTGGATCAGTATATCAGTAAAGGGCTGGGTGAGTCAGTAAAACTGGAGCATCTGTTCTTGTTCATCCGTTAGTAGGCTTACTTATCTTCAATAGAGACCCAGCGTGCAGGAAGTGCGGGCAGTCTGAAGAGACTGCCGACCATCTGCTCTTTGACTGCAACGCTCTTGATGAGGTAAGGGCTACCACTCTCGGAACCATGGTGAGGGGTAGTCATCTGCCTCGGGAGGAGTTTGTATGCAGGTTGCAGCAGTTAGTCAGGCTCCTGCAACTCGATGGGTTCTGAAACCAACAATTTTAACGGGGAGCGCAAAAAGCCTTGGCGGCTTACGTGCCTTGGGATTCGGTCCATCCCACTCTGAAATGAAATGAAATAGTAGGCTTACATTTTAACTTGGAATGGGTGTTTTGACGTATCACTCATCGGCTCTAAACATTTTAATAGATCCTTTTGATACTACTTATTTCTAAATTCTAATCACACGGAACACTTCCGTTCTGGAAAATAACAATAGTGTGCTTGGATGTGAGTTTGGTTGTGAAAATCATGACCGGGTATTTGTTATTGTTTTAGGGGCCTAGTGACCAGGGAAAATGATATTGTTGGTAAGGAAAGTTTTAAAAGTTGATAAGTTAGGAAAATTGTGTTTAGATTAAATTTAGTTTGATGTTTTACCAAATTTCACTACTACTATGCACTGAATGTGATATTTGCTTAAAATTTACTCCAAGGCGTGACAAAAAGGTTGCTTCTAGTAAAGTACTAGTGGAGTCGTGAAGTCGTGTCAGTAAAATTGGAGCATCTTGTTTTCCGTTTGTAGCGTACATTTTAACTTGGAATCTGAGTTTTGACTTATTAATTATCACCTATAATCAGTTTAATATATCCTTTTCTTAAGTTCTCAGTACATAAATATTACCTATGTTCAAAATGTTTCTTTAGTTTATTTACAACTGACAATAAATTCCTTTCTCATTTCTCACTTTTTGTATCTAAATTTATGTTACCAGAAAGTATATAGCAAGGCTGATTAGTGGTTACAGTATTGAAAACTGATATTTTAAAGAAAGATCCAAGACGTATTCTTATGAAAAAAATAAGAAAAGTTGATTTTTTAAAATCCGAACTAATGTCAATAGTCAAATTTCTTTATTCATTATTGTACATTGTAATACATACATTGAATAGTGTCATACGCAATAAGCGTGGTTGGTAAAAACAGTTTTGTTTGTGGTGGACGGCTGGTTCGGATACGAGACACAAACAAAATATATTGACGTTTACACAAACAAAGTGGACCCAGTGAACTGAGACTCTCCTTCCCCCTCCCTCCCCCCTGCAACAACTTCCACTGCATCACAAATCATAAACGACATCCATTTTACTGAAACGCAGAGTGCTAGACGATGAAAACTATATGACATTTGTTCGGGCTAACCACGTAAAAATTAAGGGCGTTAAAACATGAAGTTTTTGTTTTTTCTTTTTATTTGCAACACAAATTTAAAAAAGTCATGATCATCAGTCTGGACTACCCCGACCGTATTCCTGAGAGTGTAGTGTAACAGTTAAAAAATTTTCATTTTAACCAGAAGTCACTTTACATGAATTCCACTCAGTACATCTTGATTGTTTCAGATTCTACATGCTTCAGAGTGTAGACAAAGCCGTTGCCATGGATACGGTCGAGGCTGGGTCCACTGTATCCAGCATGGTCGACGATGTGTTCTTCATTGTCAGGAAGTGTATCAGGTTGGTCGGTCTTTTATTGACTTGGCCAGGACTGTAGTACCTGACTGGTTATCTGTTACTCCATGCCTCTGTTCCCTGTTACCTGCCGGGTTCCTGATGGAACGGTTCCCAGGTTTCCCAGTTCTGTTTATTTTTAGCGAATTTCCCCTATAGGGAAGAAGCTATTACCGTAGGTCTTATGGTAAGACTTAAGCCCGAGACCATGATAACTTTTTGTTTTGATGTCCCCAGATGTCCAAAACACTATTCGTTCAAATTTATATATATGTATATATATATCTATATATATATATCTATATATATATACATATATATATATATATATATATATATATATATATATATATATATCTCTATATATGTGTCCGTGAATGCGATAACTTGAGTAAAAAACGTTCGATTTCGATGAAATTTGGCTCAAATGTGTAAACTGACATTTATGACTTTAAGTTCGAAAACCAGAAAAATCGAACCATGGGAAGGGGGGTTTATGGGGGTTTTAAATTTTCCAAAAATCAGTTTTTTGCATTTTTTACCCTAAAATTTTTAAAACACTTAATTTTGGTTTAGACCATGTTATAGAGCTTAAAAAAACAAATAATATGGTATTTTGAATTATTAACCTAGGTTAAGTGGTTGCGGAAAAAATCCAAAAAACATGCTCATAAAATCTCCCATGTTAATCTTATGGGAAAACAGTTTTTGGCTTTTCCTCAGTTAATTTTACTTTAAACTTCACATTTTCTTTTACCAATCACTTCAGCTCCACAAAACAATCATTTTGGTGTTTAAATTGTGATTCTACGTCAAACCGTTGCAGAGATATTCAAAGTGCTAAACACAGTACGTTGTCCAATGTTATCCTTATGGAGAATAAATAAAATTTGATATCTTGATTATTTATGATTGTATATTGATGAAATTTGGTATGTGGCTTCATGTTGTACTGGTATATTGATAATTGCACAAAAAATAAATGTTTTGTTAATTGTCCCCGTAGCAGCTAACCTGCATACTCAGCCCTAATGTTATTCTTATGGAGAATAAGTAAAGTTTTATATCTCCCTTAATTATGAACATAAATTAATAAAACATGGTAAGTAGCTTCACCTGGTTCAGTTATATTGATAATTGCATAAAAACTCATTTCTTATCTTCCTCGTTGCAGCAAACCTGCGTACTCAGTCCTAATGTTATTCTTATGGGGAATAAATAAAATGTAATAAATCACTAATTTATGAATGTATTTTTGTCAAAATTGGTGAGTGGCTTTATGTACTAGTGAGAAACATATCAATGCATTGGAAATTCGCTGAGTACGCAGGTTTGCTGCGACGGGGGGTATTGTTCCATTTTGAAGCAGTTACTGGTAGTTTGTGTTCCTATGTTGCTGGACTCATGACACAACTTTTATAAGAGAGACAAAGTTCAGATTCTTGTTAAAATTTTATCTGGAAGGAAAAATTCAAATTACATTTTATCAAATGGTTATTAATACAGTAGGCAGTTGTATTAATCGTCCTTGCTTTAACCACCCTCTTTCCAAGAAATGACTCATGGCCACCACCGCCGGTGTACCGATACTATACAGTAAAACATGTTCAGGTCACAAGTCAACTATATGATTCCATTGTTAGCAAGTATTGTATCTTGGTACCTATTTTTTAACTGTCGTATACGTTTTATAATTTTTAATGTTTAATGTGACAATACCTAGGTGTTGACAATAACGTTTTAACCACCCTTTTAGTTCTCTGACCCAGGGCTCGATCTCATGGAGGGCAGTTAAGAGGTTCTACTGTATCTTTATATTTTATTTATCAAGGTTTTTTTTAAGGATGAGTTGATCCCAATTTCGTTTGATTCCGATTCCGGTTCCGATTCCGGTTCCGATTCTTACAAATCTATTCTCGATTCCGTTTCTATCGTTTCCTAATGATAGGTGAAATAGCAAAGTAATGTTTTAAAAATGATCTGCGGCGGCAGTCTATTTTAATGAACCTAGCCGCCGAACCTAGCCGCCGCAGATCTGCGGCGTTGGGCTATGAGTACGCCACGCCCGCCGCAAAATTGAGGCGGCAGTCTGTGGTTACGATTTTTTTTAACATTGTGGTAGCGAACGTGTTAAAGACAATAAGTTAGTCAGTAATTGATTTTTACTTAATAAATTGGGACAATCAGTTGCTTGGTGATTATTTTTCATTAATAAAATAAACTTACAAAAATAAATTATTAAAAAAAAACTAAGTTGAATAATTTTGTGTTTATTCATATCTATATTATTAATACGCTACATGCAAACTTTGTAAACAATAAGGCTTTTTTGTTTTATGATTTACCCCCCTCCCCCCCTTATTTTATACCCTAAACAGCGCGTCTAGGAGTGCAGATGTGCAAACGGGCTTTAGATTTTCAATTTAGGCCACAGGGCTCTGCCTCAAGGGACTTCCAAGTCCCCATGTTATTCATATGGATGAGAGTTTTATTTGCTTTATGTCACGTGTTTTTTCTTAATTCAATTCAATTAAATAAACAGCTGTTATAAGGATTACATATAACTACAGACTGTCATTTTTAGCGAATTTCCCCTATAGGGAAGAAGCTATTACCGTAGGTCTCATGGTAAGACTTAAGCCCGAGACCATGATAACTTTTTGTTTTGAGGTCCCCAGATGTCCAAAACACTATTCGTTCAAATTTATATATATGTATATATATATATCTATATATATATATATCTATATATATATATATCTATATATATATATATATATCTATATATGTGTCCGTGAATGCGATAACTTGAGTAAAAAACGTCCGATTTCGATGAAATTTGGCTCAAATGTGTAAACTGACATTTATGACTTTAAGTTCGAAAACCAGAAAAATCGGACTATGGGAAGGGGGGTTTATGGGGGTTTTAAATTTTCAAAAAATCAGTTTTTTGCATTTTTTACCCTAAAATTTTTAAAACACTTAATTTAGGTTTAGACCATGTTATAGAGCTTAAAAAAACAAATAATATGGTATTTTGAATTATTAACCTAGGTTAAGTGGTTGCGGAAAAAATCCAAAAAACATGCTCATAAAATCTCCCATGTTAATCTTATGGGAAAAAGGTTTTTGGCTTTTCCTCAGTTAATTTTACTTTAAACTTCACATTTTCTTTTACCAATCACTTCAGCTCCACAAAACAATCATTTTGGTGTTTAAATTGTGATTCTACGTCAAACCGTTGCAGAGATATTCAAAGTGCTAAACACAGTACGTTGTCCAATGTTATCCTTATGGAGAATAAATAAAATTTGATATCTTGATTATTTATGAATGTATATTGATGAAATTTGGTATGTGGCTTCATGTTGTACTGGTATATTGATAATTGCACAAAAAATAAATGTTTTGTTGATTGTCCCCGTAGCAGCTAACCTGCATACTCAGCCCTAATGTTATTCTTATGGAGAATAAGTAAAGTTTTATATCTCCCTTAATTATGAACATAAATTAGTAAAACATGGTAAGTAGCTTCACCTGGTTCAGTTACATTGATAATTGCATAAAAACTCATTTCTTATCTTCCTCGTTGCAGCAAACCTGCGTACTCAGTCCTAATGTTATTCTTATGGGGAATAAATAAAATGTAATAAATCACTTATTTATGAATGTATTTTTGTCAAACTTGGTGAGTGGCTTTATGTACTAGTGAGAAACATATCAATGCATTGGAAATTCGCTGAGTACGCAGGTTTGCTGCGACGGGGGGTATTTTGTTTACTATTTACTATTTTCGCTTCTCAAAACGGGATGCACAAGCTGCGCACAGGATATTCTAGTAATTGTTATGCTTTAAGATACATATATCTCCCATGAAGTTTTTTGAAATTGGTTTTATTGTAAACAATCACTTTGGATGTTAACTATTCTTGACCGATAAAAATACCAGGGGCGGATCCAAGGGGATCCTTGGATTGTTTGGGGGGTCGCCCCCCCCCCCAAACCTAAGAATTGTTGTGTTTTATTTTATTATTCAGGCATGTGATGAAAGTTTGAATAAATCTGAATGAAAATGTAGCAGAAAAAGCCTGCCGAAACACCGTTTTTCGGTTCCGAGAGTCAAATTTTTCCGCTCCCGTCTACAAGGTTACGTTAAAATTCCAACAAACGAACCTAAACATTTGATAAGTGAAATAAAATACACACCATTATACAGGTGAAATTTTAAACTTCCATTTTAGTATATAACACATTACTTAGATCCATGTATTTAGCCCAAAAGCGTCTTACAAAAACATGGATATTCCCGAGTATCGCGAAGTTGTTGCAGTTTTGCCAGTTGACAGACCGAAAATGCAGTGTTTTCAACATGGTCTTGGAGGTAAATTTTAGCAGCAAAGGTTGCTACAATTGTATTCGGTGACTATTTCTTTTACTGGATTTCGCCCGCCTACCATCGTTTGCTATCAGTGGTGTTTTGTTTACAGGTTAGGTTTGATTTTTGTTTAAAACTGTGTAATGGCGTTGCTAGGCAATAAATTTCCAGTGGCTAGGCTCGAAGAAAAAGTGCCTCAAATTATATGTAATGAAATAAGAGGAAACAAAGATTAAATTGCGTGCAAACAGAAGCTCATATGCCAAGTATTTTATTTTGTAAAATTGTGGGATGACATTTACATTTTTCGAGTGGTTGACCTTGGCTGTCAGCCTCATTCCTAATTGTATCTTCGCGTAGTATATAGTTCAGTATTGCAGATTTCAAACACGTTTTGTAAATAGTTTTTCGCGAGGGTAAATACTAAAATAAATTGTTTATTTAGGCGTCTTACTTGTTCTTAGAAGCCTACAGATGACATAGAAAAAAGTGTAATGACTAAATATTTTATTTTTATTTACGGTCAGGTGCAGTAGAACTAAAGTTAATTTTTGTTTAGCTTGTTTATAAAGTTAAGGTTGCTTTTTTCTTGAGTACAAGGTTATTGATATATTATGTTAACTTACTTTCATTCGTTGTATAATTTCATATAGTTAAAAACAATAATGGGGTTGCCAGGGACCATCCACAGAGAAGGGGGAGGAGTAACTTTCGGTGTCCGCCCCCCCAAACATGTCCTCTGGATCCGCCCCTGAAAATACATTTGTAATGTTAATTTTAAATTTAGGGTTTTAAATTCTGTATAAAATTTAGAAAGTATTTTTTTTATAATTAGTTTTTAATTATTGTAGATCAACGTTTTTAAATATACTGTAACGTTATTTAGCAGTTTTTTGTAGTTAGTTATTAAACTAATTTTTAATGCAATTTTTACATAATTTAATGTTAATTTCACTAGTATAGTGTGGTATTATAGGAAAAAAAAACTGTTTAACATCAATTCATAATTCATGGGGAAAAACGTGGTTGTAAGATAATGACTCAAAGAAATAATTAGACGTGTGCGGATATCCGAAAAGCCGGTTCGGTTTTTGATCGGATATCCGAATCCGATCCGAAGGTTTTTTCGATATTCAATAAGGTCCAGGTATAAATCCGACTTATTTGGATAAACTATATATCTGGGGATAAAAAGTTAGAAACTAAAAAATAAATACGTTTGAACCATTAATAAATGCTTTGACTCTGACGACGTCGTTCAAGATAACGTGACGCGATGCCTGTCGCTTTGTTTTTTGGTTTTGGTAATCGGTACGTATCAATGCATCGATATGTTATTTATGTAGATTCCCGATGTATCGTATCGCGATACACGGCCGAATCGTACGGTCTATAAAGAGAAATGCGCGATAGTGAACGCTGTAAACAATCGCAAATTGAAATAACATTGCAACTCGATGATTCACGGGATGGACGCAGACAACGAGACAACAGTAGTGGATTACTGGCGAAGTGGCCAATAAGTCGATAATTTACAGTCGATATTAAATATCCGATTGTTTCAACATCTCACAATTCAAGGAGCAAGCTCTCATAGAGTTAGTTGTTACTCCAAAGTTCCATTATGCAAACAGAATTGTTAGTGTAAGAAATTTAAAATTGCTGCTACTGATATTTTTTCCATTCAATATCTTTAAAGCACTGAGTAAAATATTGCTGACTTGCGCAAAACGAGTTACATAGCTTTCTCTACGGGGAAGTTTCCCGGTATGATCAACGAGCTTAATCCATCTAGCGCTTTCATACTCCAAGAAAATACTTTAATTTTTTACCCCCGGACGAGACCTCTAGATTTGTTAAGCTCGTGTATTATGACGACGCGAAGCAGCAATGGCGGATTCATGAAACCATCACTTAGTTATCTATTATTTATTTACACAGGTTTCATTGTTCTGTTATTATTTGATTTTATTACATTTATTTATTTAAAATGGGACCGAAAAAGAATAGCATTATATGGACATTCTTTAAAAAGAACGAAGCCGATAGTGAAGTCGTTGAATGTCTGAAATGCAAGCTTTAAGGTTATCTTGTATGTTTACATTTGGTGACAAACTAAACAAGGTATATTTTAGTAAACAAAAAATAAGTTTTTAGTAATAATGTAATAGTGTTTCATTGCCTATAAGTCGTGCTATGCCTAATAGTATGTTGTGAATTGTGATGTCTGCTACTTTTTAACATCGGTGATTCTGGTCTTTTAATAAACAACTTTTTTATTAGCATATTACGTGTTGTTATTACTTACGGGATGTAATAAAAGACGTCTTACAACACTTAAGATATATTTACACTTATACTGATTCACATACAGACGGTAAACATATATAAAAGATGGTGCTACGCTATCGATTTCGAACTGTTCTGTTCTCTCATTGGCCTGATGATGACTGGTGTGACTGATCGAAATCGATAGCCTAGTACCATCTTTTATATATGTTTACCGTCTCTATGTGAATCAGTATAAGTGTAAATATATCTTAAGTGTAATATATCTTCGTGTTGTAAGACGTCTTTTACTACACCCCGTCTTTTAATAATTAGGCTGTCATCATTTTAAAATGTTTTCTTGTTTTTTCTCGTGTCTGACCATATTTTTTTTTTTACGAGATCTAGATAGGTTAAGGAGTTATATCATAATGACAAGGATGATAGTCATTGTGACATTAAATGATTGAAGTTAAGTAGCCTATCTAGGCCTACTTTTATTAAATTATATATAACTTTACCAAGATTATTATTTTTAATTTGTAATTTTTTGTTATCACTAAAGTCAAGTAGTTTGTTATTTGACCATTATTGCCAAGTTTTACAATCACAATTTGGAAGTTGTGATATTGGCAAAAATATTATTAAATTTGGTTTATTTATAAACATTTGATTCTTATATCATCCAGTCTCCAAAATAAATAATATAATGTTCTTTGTTTACAACCAGTTAAATTATTTATACTAGCCTACCAGTTTATTTTTTATAAGACTATTTAAATTAGAGTAAGAACAATGGCTATTCAAATAAAACATCACAGACAATGGGTTTTATTCACTGATTTAATAACAAATGTAATGTTGCCA
Source organism: Allygus modestus (assembly GCA_963675035.1). Lineage (NCBI taxonomy): Eukaryota > Metazoa > Arthropoda > Insecta > Hemiptera > Cicadellidae > Allygus > Allygus modestus. Next base: position 118,783,815 of record OY776112.1, read on the forward strand.
AATTACAAAGGTTTAGTACATGCTCATCCAGTAAAAATACTTCTTGTATTTCTCACTGCAGATAAAATAGTATTCTTGAGTATGTTCACAGGTTGGTATATTGCTCCTCCAATTAGACATATGTGAGGCGGAAAGGAAAAAGGGACCTCTTCGCGGCAAAGTAAAAATTTCTGTATGGGCAGTTTTATTGATTGAGGTCAAAAATATCGATTTTCGGTTGTTTGCATTTTAATATGCTCCATTTCGTCCTTTACCGGTTGAAATCGATTACAAAACTGTTGTAATCGAATAAAACATTCAAAATAATGATTAAAGTAGTTGATGTCTAGCTTGAGAAATGTATCTCTTCGCGCTTATGGAGAAATAACATTGCCGCAAACAGGTCCCTTTTTAACCCTAAAACTGGCGGCCTTTAACTGTGTGGATTGGCGGGTCATTTTTACAAGTTTGTTAAGCATTTTTTATATAAATCATAAAACATAAATTACCTTACCAAAATATATTATATAGCACATCATTTTATTCTGCGTAAAATTTTCAAAAAAATATAAATATAAAATAAAATTACTCACCATGTCCATAATTGTAGTGTTGACCGGAGAAACAAAATTTTTTTTCTAAAAAAAATTCCAAAATGGCACCATAAGTAATTTTTCAAAAATTTACTATATACAAAATCCAGTATATACAAAATGTTCCAAATTTATGTATGAACACAATTACTAGTATTGTTTTATATGTTTCATGTAAAAAAAAAAAAGTTATTCACTAAAAACTGGGCTATGTACACATGTTTTTTTTCACCAAATCAACGCTGATACTAATCCGATTCATTCGGAGAGGCTGCCCTAACGTCTACATTTTCAACATCACTTTGTTCCGAGTTAGGCCTAGGGGTGGAATTAGGTTCATCATCACTATTATTGTCACTATCGTTGTATAGTCCCTCCAAAAAATCATCCGGCACTTCATTACCTCCGACGGAAATATCACTAGCATTGTCACTTTCATCATCTAAATCTAACAACTCACGAATCTCACTTGAACGGATATTGTCATCCATTATATGCTTCAAACACAAAACAATGTAGAAACAATAAAAACATTCCACAATATAGGTTAGCGTCGTTCAGAACAAAATATACTGACAAAACAGACGACCAGCAGAACAGCTGCAATTTCAGGTGTGACGTTGCCGCGGTCTGCTTACAGTACCAAGGAAAACTTGCTTGAAATCACAAAAAAAAAACGAAAAAAATATATAATAGTTACACCGAAAGATGGCCAACAAACTACTAAACATTGTTAAGCAAAGATAAATTCGATACGTAACCTAGCAACGTAGTGAAAAATGACTACAGCTGACCACCGTTTGTCGCGGCGATGCCACTTCACGGCGAGATTTGATCGCCGCATATTGCGGTGATTGCCAGTTTTAGGGTTAAAACAAATCAGATAGCTATGCAACACTTTGAAAACTGCACTCTGACGAATTCTAGCGGTGACGAGGTGAACTACTACGAGTTTATTGTAAATCTAGAACGTCTTCTGTTAATAAAAATCCCTTTCTCGATCCCAACTACCTTTTCTTTACAGGTTTAAAATCCAAATACATTTAGTAGTTGTACTGACACACCTAAAACTGCATGTTAAGCTTTGATTATTGTATTATTAACTATTGATATTATTATTAAGTAATACATTCTATTTTTGATAAGTTTATGTACTGTCGAAACAGTAAATTACGGGAGTTTTGCGCCACAGTAGGGAGGACAGTTGGCAGCTCTGCGAACCGCTCTCGGTTGAACCACGGCGATGCAGACGATTTTGATGTTTTTTACGTTTTGTATGTGATATCAAGCAGTCTTATCGTTGTGACTGTCTTGTCCTTAACTCATTGCTGTTGTTGTAAGTAACCATGGCTGAAGACAAAGTAATAAAGATGTTAAATAATATAGGAGTTGGTGGTGATAGAAACCAGAAAATGCCGCTAAGAGGTCGCTTTCGGGAGTTTTGCGATTCGTTATGGAGAAATAACATAGGGCCGCGAAGAGGTCCCTTTTCTGAAATATCACTTTTCACGACATGCTTCAATAAAAACATTATTTTCTTGAAAACTACTGTGAGTTAAGACTAAAATAGGTATTCCCATTACAGACGACATTTAGGGCTTTCTTTTGATACCAAAATCGTTGCTTAAATATGAAAAATATGTGTTTTATGCTTGTTTGAAATTTTCAAATTGATTTTTCTCAAAAATGGCCCTTTTCTCTCACGTAATTTCAAAGTCCTATAACTTTAACAAAAAAAATCATAGACTCATGGAACTTGCGCCAAATTGTTAGGAATTAAAAAATATGAATAACTCAAAATCGAAAATTGCCGCGAAGAGGTCCCTTTTTCCTTTCCGTCTCACATAGCTATTTTCTGGTGAGGTCATGTGTAGTCTTCAATTACTCAGAAATATAGGGTTGTAAAAATAATAACCACTTGTTGTGTAGCTACTGAATAAAATTCCCTAGCTGAAATATAGTAGGCTATATTCATTCATATCTTGTAAGGGAAATGAAAATGTGAAGTTTCGACTTAAGTATGGTAATTCTTAGAGATCGATATAACGTGCGGTACTGGCAAAGTAAATATCCGAATACGAAAATTATCCGATCCAAAACCTTTACTATCCGATCCATATCCGATCCGAACTTAAGCTATCCGAATCAAAACCGATCCAACCTAAAAATTCACTATGCGAACACCTCTAGAAATAATGTTGATCAGCCGACTGATTTATTGCTTTCAACTGGACCCCACCCCTCCTCTCCCGTCCTGACATCCTTCCTTATCTCCAAGGTCAGAATTTTTGTCCCTGACCTAAACACTCCCCGTGCTCCTCTCTTACTTATCTTATTTAAGAGGTATCCACAAATAACTCACCTGTCATTGTCTCCTTTTGTATGAGCTAATACCCCCGTCGCAGCAAACCTGCATACTCAGCGAATTTCCAATGCATAATATATGTCTTAATACCATATAAAGCCGCATACCAAGTTTAATAAAAATATACTCACATTTAAGTGATTTTAATTATTCTCCATAAGAATAACATTGTTAATGAGTACGTAGGTTTGCTGAAACAAGGAACACAAACAGTTGGTTTTTATGCAAATATAAATACAATTTAACTAGGCGAAGACACATACCAAGTTCCGTCAATATTCAATCATAAATAAGCAAGGGCTTTATAACATTCTAGTTATAATACAATGCAAGAGCTGTGAGTAAGATCTTTTATTTGTTCTACATATTTGGTTGAAAATCTAATTTAATTTTCAATATTGTGCTTAAGATAATTACTTCAAAACCAACTTAATCCACAATGGACTATTTTCACAAGTTCACTTTGAAAATGAGGTATTTTTAGTGACATTTTAATCCTTAATAGAATGATGAACTTTTTAGGTTAATGTTTTGTTTACTAAAATTAGGTTGATAACTAAGACTTCTGAAATGAGAATCAAAACAATCTTAACTATACTGAAATTATTAATCTCTTTAAGGTTAATCTTGATGATTTCTTCCCAAGAGACCACAGAAGTAAAATTACGACCAGAACATTTACACACATATGAAGATAATTTAAAATTAGTATATTATAATGTATCTAATCTTAGAAATGAAATCTATTTGAAATGTTTTAAGAGTCACATAAAAAATAGATATCATAAAAATATTTCACAAAATGTTGAGTATCTATGCAGAAAATATATGAACAACATATTGATTAGTTTAATTTTACTCAGTGGAGACGTAGAATTGAACCCCGGGCCCTCAAATCAGACCCAACAACAAAACTGCCTTAAATGTCCGTTTTGTCATAAAAACGTTAAAAGACTTGAACATTAAAGGAACCCATAAAGAAATAGAAAACTTAAAAAATTATTCAAACCTTTTAAATATATCTAATACCAATTCTACATTGATGTTGGAAAAAGTAAAGACCAAGAACACTTTAGCTAAGCATGTAGAGAATATTTTATGCGACAACATTGTAAACAATCAACCTGGACCGTCAACAGACAATCCATATCGAATAGTCTTCCCACCAAATAGAGATCCACACTATATGAGACCATGTTTAAATACCTCAGACAGTAGTGATGATGAAATACAAGACGTTAAAAACAATTCAAACAACAATACTCATTCAAGAAATAGTATATTATCTCATTTCAATGAACACAACCACTCAAATATTGAATTAGAGAGCATGTCTGAAATAAACAATCCAATTAAGTCTAGTGAATCTCTTTATAAACCAGAAGAGACATTTAATACAGGAGAAAAACTCTTGCTGACAAAATGTTCAATCTGTGGAGGTAATTTTAAACAAAATGGAATTAACATTCATGTCAAAAACCCATCCAAGTCACAGAAGAAAGCAAATTGCCAATATTCATGAAAAACAATCCAAACCTCATTCTGAAGATGAAATTGAATCAAATCAGAATAAAAACTGTTTTAAATCTTCCCTAACCAATACCGAGATGAATGAATATAATTCATCTGTAAATAAATGGTTGGAAAAATTCAAAAATAGAAATATGACTGAAATTGAGGGTTGAGAAACTTTAACAAAAGAGTTCTTAGATTGGCTGACGAATGCGATACATATGCTTCCTGGACCAAAACATCCAGCCAAGTCATTCTACGAAGCTAGAAAAAGAGGAGATCATAGACCAAGAAACCCTACTTACCGGGAAACGTCCAATCCTTCTCGATATTCCAAAAGAGAAAAAGAAAGACGAAAATTAAAATATGATTTTCAGTTAACACAGTTTTTATATTATAATCAACGGAAGAAAGCAGTAAAAAAGTTTTAAACTCAGATAATAAAAAACAATGTAAAATGACCGTTGATAAAGTACATGAATACTTCTACAAACGACTTGGTATAAAAAATGAGTGCATTAGAAGTGAATATCAGGATAGTATTGATATTAATGAAAGATCTGAATTGAACGAAAAATATAAATACATCATAACCAAAGAAGACGTTTTGCGATCCATGAAGAAAATGAATATGGATACTGCTCCGGGACCAGACAGAATTTTGATGAGAACCATAAAGAACATTACTGTAGCGGAAATATTAGCCTTAGTAGCAAACAAAATGTTAAGTACAGGATGGGTTCCAAAAAGTTTAAAATTAGCAAGGACAATACTAATTTACAAAAAAGGAACAGAAGACAACCTTGACAATTGGAGGCCTATATCAATAAGACGAATTATTGAAAAAACTTTAGACAAAGAAGTACAAAATTATATATCACTTAATGAGAATCAAAGAGGATTCTCAAATACACCTGGTTGTCAAATAAACATAAATATTTTAGAAAACATTCTAGAAAAGGCCAAACATGAAAAGCTTGATGTAACAATGGTTTTTCTGGATATAGAGAAGGCATTTGATAACGTTGGGCATAACCACTTACTGAAAACTATCCAAACATCTTGTCTACCATCAAAACTGCAAACAATAATTTCAAATCTATTAACAGATAACTGTACACAATTGCAAATTGGATTTAAAAAAAACCAAAAGAATTAAAATAGGTAATGGAGTACTGCAAGGTTCGCCTTTATCCCCTATTCTTTACAACATGAGTACAGATCATATTCTGGATGAACTTTCAGAACAAGACTTAGCAAATGAATATGGATTTAGACTAGAAAATGATATGAAACCAGTAACAGTGCTAGGTTTTGCGGATGATACTGTTTTAGTTGTTAACAACGAAATATCTGCAGAAAAATTATTACAAATAGCAACGTACAGATTTAATGAAATCGGCCTTAACATAAACTACAAAAATTCAAAAGCAATAGTAATAAAAAATAGGAAACTGATATCCAACGAACTTAAAGTTGAAACTAATAAAATAAAGTCAATAAATGAAGAGGAAAGCATCAAATATCTTGAAGTTACTTTTTCTGATACACTTTATTCAATCCCAATTAAATCTTGGAAAAGTTATTTGTAAACTTACAAAAAGTATGTTACCAAGCAGTAGCCAAAAACTAAATATTATAAATCAATACATTTCTCCGACTCTAATTTACCCTCTTCAGAATACACAGTTAAAGACAATCCCAAAACATTTTCTTCAAGATGGTGATAGACTGATAAGAACTACGATAAAAGAGATTATACAATTACCAAATGATGTTCCTAATAGTTTCTTATATTCTAATAAAAATGTTAAAGGACTAAATATATTCAAACTTGATTGGGAAGCTTACATACAAAAATTCAATAATTGTATAATTCTTTAAAATGCAAAATGTAAATATATTCAAAATCCGTTTGAGAAGGAAAAGGAAAATTGTCTAAAAGCCTTAAATTTATCTTGTACAGACTTCAAAATACCCACTAGTAAAATCAACAGCAGAAAGATAAGGACAATATTACAAGAAAAGGAATTCTTGAAATGGACTCAATACCCTCAAAAGGGCAAAGGAGTTATTCTGTTCAACGAAGTCAAATCAGCAAACTTTTGGCTATACAAAAAAGAAGGTCTCTCCGACTCCGAATGGCGTGATGCTCTCAAGATGATATGCAATGTTGCCTCTGTCAGGACTGTCCCCGGACGTCGACCCAACACAACCCGTTGCAGGCACTGCAACGAGTACGAAACCCTTGCACACGTGTTGGGTTCCTGTAAACATGGGAACGTCCTGAGAAATGAGAGACACAACGATGTAAGAACAATCCTAGCCAGTGAACTAAAGAAAACTGGTCTAGAAGTATATGAAGAAGTTCATTGCATATCAAGCGCCGGGAGTACAAAACGTATTGATATAATTGCAATTGATAAGAAAATGAAAGAAGGGTGGATTATAGATCCTACAATACGTTTTGAGGATACGTTGAGTCAAGAGCAAGAAGTTGACAAAGAAAAAAAGCTGATTTACGAACCTACAATTCCATATTTCGAAGAAAAATACAATATCAAAATTTCAAGTGTTATTGGACTTTTATTTGGAGCCAGGGGATCCTTAACAAAATCATATATCACTTTCAGGAAAAAGTTCAAAATTGCAAAATCAACAGACAAAGTAATAGTGTTGAATATCCTTAAAAACTCAGGATACATCCTCCAAAATCATCTGTACGGAAAACTAAATTATTGTAAAATTTAATGACAAATAAATAAATGAAACTAAGACCATGCATACATGGTCAAAACTAAATTAACAAACCAAAAATACAATCTGAAGAAACATATATTTAGTACACTGTGTCTTAAAGGCAAACAATGTATGCATGGTCAGTAACAGTGTCTGTTTTCTCTCTTCTCCATAAGAATAACATGGGGGCTGAGAAAGCAGGTTTGCTGCAACAAGGAACAAAAAAATGGGTTTTTATATAATTATCAATATAACTCAACCAAGTGAAGCTACATACCAAGTTTTATTAATTTATGTTCATAATTAAGGGAGTCATTACATTTTACTTATTCTCCATAAGGATAACATGGGGGCTGAGTACGCAGGTTTGCTGCTACGGGAATAATCAACAAAAACTAAATTTTTTGTGCAAATATCAATATACCAGTATTACGTGAAGCCATATACCAAATTTCATCAACATACATTCATAAATAATCGAGATATAAAATTTTATTTATTCTCCATAAGGATAACATTGGACAACGTACTGTGTTTAGCACTTTGAATATCTCTGCAACGGTTGGGCGTAGAATCACAGTTTAAACACCAAAATGATTGTTTTGTGGAACTTAACAGATTGGTAAAAGCAAATGTGAAGTTTACATTAAAATAAACTGAGGAAAAGCCAAAAACATTTTTCCCATAAGATCAACATGGGAGATTTTAGGAGTAGGTTTTTTTTATTTTCTCCGCAACCACTTAACCTAGGTTAATATTTCAAAATACTATATTATTTGTTTTTTAAGCTCTATAACGTGGTCAAAACCAAAATTAAGTTTTTTAAAAATGTTAGGGTGAAAAATGCAAAAAACTGATTTTTGGAAAATTTAAAACCCCCCATAAACCCCCCTTCCCATGGTCCGATTTTTCTGGTTTTCGAACTTAAGTCGTGAATGCCATTTTACACATTTAAGCCAAATTTCATCAAAATCAGAAGTTTTTTACTCAAGTTATCATGTTAACGGACACACACACACACATATATATATATATATATATATATATATATATATATATATATATTCATATATATAAATTTGAACGAATAGTGTTTTTGGCATCAGGGGACCTCAAAACAAAAAGTTATCATGGTCTCGGGCTTAAATCTTACCATGAGACCTACGGTAATAGCTTCTTCCCTATAGGGGAAATTTGGTAATTCTTCCCTATAGGGGGAATTCGCTAAAATAGATTTTAGGCTTATTTTTTCTTGATTTCAGTCATATATTTTGTTAAACTTTAGTTAGCGGCAAATCAGTGTAAAGGGCGGGAGTAGCTATGCAATTTCAACTAAGATTGTAGGCTTATTTGTCTTTATTTCAGTCATATATTTTGCTAAACATTAGTTAGCGGCGTAAATCTGTAGCTATGCATTTTTCAACTACTCGACTTGAATTTTCGATGGTTAGCAGCGTGAATCTGGGTAAGCGGCGGGAGTATCGACGACCTGGAATAAATAGAATCGGAATCGACTTTGGACCATCGATTCTCTATTCTGATTCTAATCCTGAGAATCGGTGGAATCGAGAATCGACAAAGGAATCGACTTCTAGGACATCCACGTAACCATAAAAAAGGAAACGGTCAGTTGTGTGGAGTATGTATCTCTACCGTTTTATTGGGAGTAATGATGCAGTAATAGTGGTTTTTTTATTTTTTTATTGGTAGGTCATATCCCCCTTAATCATCAAACCCAATAAGTGAGTTATCATTTTAAGGATTACTTTCACTGCTAAATGCAAACCCCTTCAAAACCATTCAAATGATGAGTTAATGTGTGGTTCTCACTTGTTTATTTGATCAGAGTGATATGTGGTCCGTCGAGCAGCACTCAAAGCAGTTTTAGAGTAGCAGTTGAGAATGGCGAGACGCCGAAAGCGCCTCTGTGATAAACCTCAAACAAGTACAGCCCGACGGATCACACATCACTTTGATCATGTGACATCGGCATATGGACTCCATCATCCTCGTTGACTTATTTATTTGCCTACATAGTGGTGGCGGCACTAACTTAAAGTGACAAATTCAACTACTCAAAACAGATGATTTACAAGGACGGCCAAACCTGGTAACGTATATTTAGTTTTAGTAATGGATTTAATACGTAGGTTTTTGTCATTTTTGAGTTTGTTATTACTTAACTCTACAAGGACCACCCCGCTGTAACAGCTGGCCTAGTTTTGATTATCTTTAGGGATCTGCGGTGCACCGAAAAATCGGTACCGGTTCGGTACAAAACGAATTACCAAATTCGGTTCGGTACCACTAACGGCGCTGGTACTAAGTCGGTACGGTACAGCCTAGAACTACAAAAAATCAGTATTCACTGTTTATCAGTTTTATTCATAACATCTTTTTCGTCCGTTGACATTCTATTTACACGCCTTTGCTCACGACAGCAACTTTCAACTTTGACCGGCATTCGCGAGTTTATAGGTTCACAATCGGAACACGAATGATGACGAGATGTCTTTACAGCATTGATAAAGCCGCCTCCACAGACTGGCCGAATGTTTTGTCGAGTTACATACGACTCGGCGTGTAATGAAATAATGTACATAAACATCGAGAGTAACAGAGGTTAATAACAAACTACCACGCATTTACACTGTCACACTCGTCTTTGCTCGCCTAGACTTGGCCAGTGGATGGAGGCGGTATAAACGTAAACAAAAAACTACAACCGAATTTCTATGACATTTAATAATTTTTAAATCAAACTAAGGGATAAACACATAAATATCTGTTTGTTTTTTATATCAACGAAATTATAACACCGTTTTGTGTTTTACATTGCCGATTGTGTAGCCCCCCTAACCACGGTAACTAGAAGTTACCGTGCCCCTAACCTTAAATGAGTACTTGATAATCGCCAAAGATTTGGCAAACACATTCTGATCTACAATCGTGTGTTAAAGAGAGTAATAAAATGCAGATGGTTGACACTTATTTTGATATGCAAACATAATAACATGCACATCAATTCAAAAACTCAAATCGGGCTTATCATAACATTTTTCCTAATAGGCATTATGACACCTCCTAACGTTTTTTGGATAGAAATTAAACCAACCGAAAGAAACTGTTTTAATTCAATATTAAATATGCCGTGAACGGTTTAGAAGAGTGTTTAGGTTAAATATTAGTTTCATTGCTAAAACGTTGATTAATAAAAAAAGTTGTACACACACTACTGTTGTAACAAATAAAAAAGGTTAGCCTACATTGGTTCATAATTTTATGGCGTATATCATAATTTTGGAAACTGCGTATTTCATTCTCTCTGAGATTCACTTTCTAGGTATACTCTTTGTGTGACGATGACGTTTGGATGTAATCATCACTTCCACTGATCGTCTTTGTTGATAAAATGTTTTGAACAAGCCTTGATAACAAGTTTTGTGATAGTCTTTATAGTTAGACTATTTAAAACAAACAATGAGTAGTGATTGTGATGGATTCTTGATGAACCGCCATCGCCGTCAACTTCTGTTACAACGGGTAGGCTACAACTTTGATGTCTGCTGAGTATATGTGTCCTCTGATTGCAATACAAATTCTTATTTTGTTGCGTTACTTGGTTATAGGATTTAAAATTTGTTGGAGGCTATAATTTATAATTCATACAACCTGTATTTAATTTGAAAACACACACACACACACACACACACAGATACCTTCCTTTCTCTTATTATTATTTTATCGTCTTACTTGTGAAAAAAGTTTATAAAGAAATATATTTGTCTTATTTGTGTTTTATGTGACTGTTATTTGTATTATTTTGTATGAGATCAATTTTGATTATCTATATACATGAAATGTATTTGAGAAAGCTTTACAATTTAAATTAACTAGGAAATTACGAATCATAACTAGTGAATACAGGGAAAATTGAGTAAATGGTATCTATATGAAATGATTACAAATACAAACAACAAAGTCTTATAGATGAAATAAGCCTACATAACTAAATTAACATAATTATTTAGCATAAAGGGAATTATTACTGTTGGGGTTTTATATATATATATATATATATATATATATATATATATAGGGCTTTCTTTCTTTATTTACGTGATTTAACACATTATTATTGTTATTAGGCCTATATAAATATTTGTGAACTATTACAAATTATAATCAAAAGCTTACCTAAATTCTTTTTTATGCCTGCTAGTATATTTTTCTTTAACAATATTTGTTCTGCATTTGGTCTGTTTGGTTTCCGAATACACTTAGGCTATGATAAATTACGGCTATTTTATTACCGCGTACGGTACCAATTGTGTACCGAGAACCGAGGTACAAAAATATACCCCGTAGCAGCAAACCTGCGGACTCAGCGAATTTCCCATGCATGTATATGTTTCTCACTACCACATAAAGCCACTCACCAAGTTTCTTAAAAATACATGACTAAATAAGTGATATAGCATTTTATTTATTCTCCATAAGAATACTCATATAGCATTCTATTTATTCTCCATAAGAATAACATAGAGTACGCAGGTTTGCTGCAATAAGGAACACAAAACTGTGTTTTTATGCAGTTATCAATATAACTTAACAAGTCGGAGATGCTTACCAAGTTTTATTAATTTGTGTTCATAATTAAGGGAGACATTACATTTTACTTATCCTCCATAAAAATAACATGGGGGCTGAGTATGCAGGTTTGCTGCTGCGGGGAAAATTGGCAACAAATTATTTTTTTGTGCAAATATCAACATACCAGTGCTTGGTAAAGTCACATGCCAAGTTTCATCAACATACATTCATAAATAATCGAGTTATCAAATTTTAATTATTCTCCATAAGGATAACATTGGACAACGTACTGTGTTTAGCACTTTGAATATCTCAGCAACGGTTGGACGTAGAATCACAATTTAAACACCAAAATGATTGTTTTGTAGAGCTGAACAGATTGGTAAAAGAAAATGTGAGGTTTACATTCAAATTAACTGAGGAAAAGCAAAAAACCTTTTTTCCATAAGATTAACATGAGAGATTTTATGAGCACGTTTTTTGGATTTTCTCCGCAACCACTTAACCTAGGTTAATGATTCAAAATACTATATTATTTGTTTTTTTAAGCTCTATAAAATGGTTGAAACCAAAATTTAGTGTTTTAAAAATTGTAGGGTGAAAAATGCAAAAAAACGATTTTTGGAAAATTTAAAACCCCCATAAACCTACCTTCCCAAGGTCCGATTTTTCTGGTTTTCGAAATTAAAGTAATGAATGTCACTTTACACATTTGAGCCAAATTTCATCAAAAATAATATATATAATGTATTATATATATATATATATATTTATATATATATATATATATATATATATATATATATATATATATACATATATAAATTTGAACAAATAGTGTTTTTGACATCTGGGGACCTCAAAATAAAAAGTTAACATGGTTTCGGGCTTAACTCTTACCATGGCACCTACGGTAATAGCTTCTTCCCTATAGGGGAAATTCGCTAAAATTTACTGTACCGAACCGTACCGACCTTAAATTTCTGGTACCGTAGACCCCTAACTATCTTTGGTGACTGACTTAAAAAGGAGATCTATATTGTGTTTTTTAACTGTGAAAATATCATGAAATCAAGCATGAGATGAGAAACCATACAAACTTAACTCTGTCTGGTCCAGAATTTGGACCAGGGTCATCCCGACTATGAGAGGCAAGCGTTACTACTGTGCCCCCTCACCCGGTAACTTTAACAGTTTTATTTTACTGTTTAAAACTATCATGAAATTACTTGCTACGACTCATACTTTGAATGTAAACTATAGATGAAATGACTGAAAAACCTCGAGAAGTCAGAGATATTTTTACATAGAGGTTTAAGTAGACTGACTGATAGGGACAAATTGCAGTGATTCTAAAATTTATTGTTCGCGTTATTCAATTTGTTAGAGAAAATAAATACAGGGCATATTTTTAAAGCAAGTACCGTTTTTAAATTCCGCTGTTGCAGCACTACTTTTGGCATTCCTGCTACCTATGCTATGTACCTGCATCTATTGGCAAGCCTGGGACACAACTGCAGCAAAAATAGACCGGGTTTTCATTTGTTTGTGAACTTTCAAAATGGCGCCACCGATTGAGGACCCCGCCGACTGTGAAGTTGCGCTGCTATTCAATCTCTAGGTGTTAATGTTGTGAAAGAAGCAGAATTTCTTTGCCAGATTACCAAATTTTATGACAAAAACATTATAAACAATAGAATGGTTCGCAAATGGGTTAGAACATTTTAAGATGGCCAGACAAATGTTCAAGATGAGGAATGAAGTGGGCGACACCTTTTGCACTTACTGACGTTTGGTGCATAAAGTTGATCAAAACGTGAGCAAAAACAGACAGTTTATGATTTTGTTGTTAACTTATTAGTTTCCTATAGTGTTAAGAAGTGTTCTTTATATAACTGTGACCCACAACTACGACTAAATTTTTGAAAGCTGTGCTCACGCTTCAAAAATGTTGGCTGAGGTGACCGCTTTTGGGAAGTGCGTTGACTTCTCATGAGCGGTACGAGGTGGAAGGTGGTGACTTTTTAAAGCCAATTTGTCACAGGTGTCGTAACACTTCTACGCTAGAGATGCCAAACACTTTGCTGTACAATTCACTAACATGTTGAAGAATTTCAGCCGCTTTCAAATCGTTAACACTTAGAAATTAATCACAGCGCATACCTCACAAATAGCGGAATCTCAGTCGGCGACCATTTGTGAGCCAAATTGAATGCTCACAAAAAAAAAGTAAATATGGTGGAATTTTACCAATAGATCCAGGTACACAGCGCCGCATGCAGCATTGCTAACCGCAGCGCTGCAACGGCAACATTTCAAAACGGTACTTACTTTAAAAACTCGCCTCGTATTTCTTAGTTCATAACAAAGTTTTGGCTGACAGGCGGGCGGCATCGACGGGCAACCTGGATGGAGTGTGCGCCGTGATCAACAACGCGTGCGCCGCGCTGGAGACGGAGGTGTGTCCGGCGCTGAGGCAGCAGCTGCGACTCGGCTATCCCAGCGGCTACCTGGACCTGACGCAGGCGTACAACGTCGTCATGCAGGGTCGACTGCAGCCGTCGGACTCAGAGCACGCCAGGAACACGTTTCTGGTAGGACAGGATTTTTTACAGATTTGAAAAAATAGGGGTACAAAATCGGTCGGATGAATTTGGGAATTGATACATTGAAGGTGAAGATAGCAGAGCCCTGCTTTTATTTCATGACTAAGCCAACCATGACCATGACTCCAACAAATCTTGATAGGGAACCATACAACACAAAGCCGACCACGACCACGAATCAGCGCTTCAACTGATCAGGGAATTGGTCAGGTGTAATTTCCAGCCGCAAGGTAAGTGAGTTGGGCCCGACCAAAACCTTCTGACTCTGGTTGGACGACCAAGCCCGACCGACGAGTCACACTTTACCTTGTCATCCATTTGTTTCTATGTAAAAACTGGCCATCTCTGACAAGTCATGATCATGGTCGGTCTAGTGCACACTAACCCTGAATGTTATTGATGTGGGACAATTTATTAGGGAGAAGCAACAAGCTTATTAAAGTGGAGATTTTTTTGGACACACTAAAGCCATAATACCCCCGTCGCAGCAAACCTGCGTACTCAGCGAATTTCCAATGCATAATATTTGTCTTAATACCACATAAAGCCGCATATCAAGTTTCATATAAATATATTTATATAAGCGATACCCCAACATATAAGCGATTTTAATTATTCTCCATAAGAATAACATTAGTAATGAGTACGTAGGTTTGCTGAAAAAAGAATCACAAACAATTGGTTTTTATGCAAATATAAATAGAATGTAACTAGGTGAAGCCACAAACCAAGTTTCATCAGTATTCAATCACAAATAAGCGCTATATAACATTTTAATTATTCTCTATAAGAATAACATGGGGGCTGAGTAAGCAGGTTTGCTGCAACAACGAACAAAAAACATGGGTTTTTATGCAAATATAAATATACCTCAACAAGTTGAAGCCACCAGTGGCGGATTTAAGCAGTTGCCGCCTAAGGGCTATTAGAAAATTTGCCGCCCTCCCCCCCCAACTTTAACTATTTCACTATAACCACTGTCACTATTTGTCCTTTCCGCCGCCCAAGTTTACCCACATGTTATATATCTTGTTTGGTTATCTTATGATGACAGTATCTAAAGAAGTTACGAATTAACTGACTGAATAAGTTTAAGAAATTGCTGTTATTTCCTAGTTGAAAAAAACTTAAAATAGTGTATAATTTTCTTGATTCACATGAACCACACTTTAATATTCTATATAGCCTACTCAAAGACAATCAGCCGTAGAGACAAATGTTGTTAACAGCAGTGAAGCAGTGCTACTTTAATAACGAGAAAATCCTTCAACAAAGGCCGAAAATCTATAAGAAGGGATTCATGGAAACATCAATTAATTTTTACACCATCGCATTGACTATTGAAAATTATAATAAATAGCCTGTAAATAAGATATGATGACACTGTAGCCTAAAATTCGTAATTCGGACCATTCGCCTAAAAATTCTGACTATTTTAACCCTGAATTAGCACTTTTCAATACAGTTTTTCAGCCATTTTGTAATTTATACTTTTATACAAGGAATTGTTTATATGTTTTAGACGATCAAAATATAAAATTAATTGATGTAGGCCTAATCTTAATAAAACTCTACACATTTTCAAGCACTTATTCTAGTTTTACCTCCATGATGTTGTAGATCAAATTAATTAAAATATAATACCTATAGGAGTCACTACTCTCTGTCAAGTTACCTTCAAAAAGCGTGCCTCATATTTGGTATTTTGTCCTGTTGTGGTGTCAACTTGTTGGTGGGACGGTGTCATTCGATGTACAAGGCGGCTTGTTTTCAACACTATTTCCAAAGCTATATTAAAAGGGTATTTTCATTTAACTCAAATCATAACTTTGCTTCGAGATAAACAATAAAATTACATCTAAAATATGTCTTAAGATTATAAACTTAAGTTTAACATCATGATTCGCCTAAAATGCGACAAGATATTAATTTGAAGACTTCAAATATCACAGTTTTTCATTTAATGAAATGGAAGATTTTGACACCGTCCCACCCAAAAAATCTATATAGAGGTCTCGCCTGGAGTAAAAACTGCAGCCTACATGCTGAACACCATTTTGACCCTCTGTCAACTATGCTCCCGTGGTAACAACCAATCAAATCCTCTCTTCACAAATTATGTTAGTCTTTATTTTTCTTTGGTCAGATGTTTTGTTAAAAAATACCTCCAGAATGAACGATTATGTGTGGTAGCCTTTGATGGTAAGTATAAGACGGCTGAAATAACTTTATTCTTTGTTGCATTGAGTTTGAAAATGAATCGACAATATCATTGTAGTATAAATTTTGTTATTGTAATCTCAAATTATATTTACGCAACATTTCTCAGCCGTGTGCCTTAGTCATTATTGATATTGTGTAAAAAATGATTTTAATGCTATGCGAATGTACGGGTAAACTTAGAAGTCCGTGAGTTGAACGTAGTCACAGTGAAGCAGTGCCTGATATAGTTCGTGGCTTGCCGCCCTTTCTCTGTAGCGTAATCATCTTGTCGCTAGTACGGATGAATGACAAATGCATTATGACTTTTTTGAGGAACTGCAGTGTGAGGGACTGTAGCGTAATACATTAGTCCCTGATTACTACCTTTACCTTTAAAAGGGCGGCACCCCGTAATTGTCATACGTTTTCGTCAACATGTTCCCCGTTTAAACATTTCTTTTGTAAACAAACTATTAATTTTCTGTAAAATTGCCGCTCCTAAAAACTTGCCGCCCTGGGCTACAGCCCCTATAGCCCCCCCCTAAATCCGCCACTGGAAGCCACATACCAAGTTTTATTAATTTATTTTCATAATTAAGGGAGTCATTACATTTTACTTATTCTCCATAAGAATAACACGTGGGCTGAGTACGCAGGTTTGCTGCTACAGGGATAATCAACAAAAAATCAATTTTTTGTGCAAATATCAATATACCAGTACTACGTGAAGCCACATACCAAGTTTCATCAACATACATTCATAAATAATCGAGATATAAAATTTTATTTATTCTCGATAAGGATAACATTGGACAACGTATTGTGTTTAGCACTTTGAATATCTCTGCAACGGTTGGGCGTAGAATCACAATTTAAACACCAAAATGATTGTTTTGTGGAGCTGTACTGATTGGTAAAAGCAAATGTGAAGTTTACATTCAAATAAACTGAGGAAAAGCCAAAAACCTTTTTCCCTTAAGATTAACATGGGAGATTTTATGAGTACGTTTTTTGGATTTACTCCGCAACCACTTAACCTAGATTAATAATTCAAAATACTATATATATATTTTTTTCAAGCGCAATAACATGGTCAAAACCAAAATTAATTTTTTTTAAATTGTAGGGTGAAAAATGCAAAAAACTGATTTTTGGAACATTTAAAACCCCCCTTTTCTCATGGTCCGATTTTTCTGGTTTTCAAACTTAAATTCATGAATGTCATTTTACACATTTGAGCCTAATTTAATCGAAATCGGAAGTTTTTTACTCAAGTTATCGCATTCACGGACAAATATTTAGTTTTATGTAGTCAGAAAAATAAAGAAATTCCTTAAGGGTGCTCAGTTGAAATAATGTTTTATTTGATTATCATTAATATATATATGCATATATATAAATTTGAACGAATAGTGTTTTTGGCATCTGGGGACCTCAAAACCAAAAGTTATCATGGTCTCGGGCTTAAGTCTTACCATGAGACCTACGATAATAGCTTCTTCCTTATGGGGGAAATTCACTAAAACAGGAAATTATTATATTTTAACACTATTGTTTGATCATAGTTAGAAAGTGAGTGGATCACTTCAGTTATTTTGTTAGACATACACTGGTTAAACATTGATCCTAACCTAAAAGGTCTATGGAAGCATGTCTTAAGATTGCCATTTCTTAAAGTCTCCGATCCAGCAAGTATTGAATACCTAACTTCGACAGCACTGTATACTTTTAAATCGAGCCATTATGTGTTGCAAACCTACAAGACAAGCATTAACATAATTGCAATGATGCAATAAAGAGGCGTCGTACAAGAAAATTATTGGGGGGAGGGACCTCAAATTTCCCCAACTATTTAACGCTGATTTACCAACTATTTAACGCTGATTTCCCAGCTATTTAAAATTGATTTTCTAACTATTTCAAGTTGATTTTTTTAGCCAAAAGACCTCTTGATTGTCACATGAAGTATCAACTTAGGTAAGGTGACCAGACGTCCCGTTTTGAACGGGACAGTCCCGGATTTTGGAGACTTGTCCCATTGTCCCGACCACTCTCTTGGGACGCCTATTTGTCCCGTTTCCACTTTATATGTACCTGATTTGCTGTTTTGTGAATAGTTTTTCATCTGAAATAATTTTCAATTATTTTAATCCCCTTTTAGCGAATTTCCCCTATAGGGAAGAAGCTATTACCGTAGTCGGCATGGTAAGACCTAGGCCCGGGACCATGATAACTTTTCGTTTTGAGGTCCCCAGAGCCCAAAAACACCATTTGTTCGAAACTGTATATATATATATATATGTGTCCGTGAGCACGATAACTCTCGTAAAAATTATCCGATTTTGATGAAATTTGGTATAAACGTGTAAAGCAACATTTATGACTTTAAGTTCGAAAACCAGCCAGATCGCTCTATCCGAAGGGGTATTTTGGGGGGGTTTTGTACCTCAAAAATGGGTTTTTCAAATTTTTTACATATAATTTTGGAAATAGTCAAATTTTATTTTTCCCATTGGATTCAGCTTAAAAAACACACAATTTGGTATTTTTATCATTTCTCTATGTCAATTGGTTACCGAGATATTGAAAGTGCTAAACACAGTACGTTGTCTTAATGTTATTCTTATGGAGGAAAATAAAAATTTTATATCTCGCTTATTTATGAACGTATACTGACGAAACTTGGTATACGGCTTCATCTGGTTGTGGACCATTGATATTTGCTCAAAAAAACAATTTTTTACCCAAGGTTCCCGTAGCAGCAAACCTGCGTACTCAGCCCCATGTTATTCTTATGGAGAATAAGTAACGTGTTATCTGCCTTCATTATGAAAATAAATTAATGAAATTTGGTATGTGGCTTTACCTACATGAGTTATAAACCCTATGTATAAACCCTATTTTTTGTCTTCCTTGCTTCAGCAAACCTGCATACTCAGCTGCCATGTTATTCTTATGGAGAATAATTAAAATGTCATAAATCTAATTAAACGCACTTAATTATTTGGCACTTTTGAACGCATAACTTTCGTACAAAACTGCTAAATAGATTAGTATTTTGAGTTTTCAGAACTACATGTTTTAATATCTAATCTAATTTATGAATGTATATTGATGAAACTTGGTATATGGCTTTATGTGGTATTAAGATACATATATATGCATTGGAAATTCGCTGAGTACGCAGGTTTGCTGCTACGGGGGTATTTCCTAAATAGAAAAGATTGTACTACTTTAAATTTGAGATGTTTCATAAATCATGTTATATATAAATAATAATTTTACTGGGTAGGATTTTAAAATGTCAGACCCCAGGAATATCGTTTTGACCCATGTTTATAAGATTAAGCCTAATAATTATTATCATATCATAAAAAAAATATTTATTATTGTATGTATATAGCCTATAAGTAACCCCAAGCTGTTTCAAATACCTAACTAAATTAAAATATACACAATTTCTAAATTGATCTCATTAAATATACTAGAAACTGCCCAATGGTCGAAATTCGACCAAATATTATTTGACGAATATTTGAACAACTTGTAATATTTAATGGGTTTTGTTGCGCTCACCTCTCTCTCCTTCCCTCTTCCCTCTCTCTCTCTCTCCATCCCCCTCACCAACCCTCACCCCCAGGTAATTTTTTTAATGTGGAGTTAAGAAGGATAGCAGAAGGGCGTTACCATTCCAGTAAACAGTAGCCTTTTTATTTATGCCTGAAACCTCTCCACCTCATCCTCTCCCCAGCCCTCATCCTTCCCCCTTACAAACAGGTTTAATTTTTTTAACATGGAGGTAAAAAGGATAATAGATGGGTGTTACCATTTCAGTAGCTAGCAGTATTTGTATTCCATTATGCCTGAAACATCTGTTCTCCCTGTTTTGCTAGCATTTGTTATATCAGCAGCTGTCAGATATAGAATTATTTGATCAATTACTGTTCTTCCGTAAGATTAACATTGAAACTTTGAAAGCCTGTGAGGTGTAGCCCTGAGGGATGATGTAAATTATAATGGGTTTCCGCTCTAAATTATAATGGATTTCTGCTCATCTACATGACACTACCTTTCTAACGGTATGCACAAATTTCTCCTACAATGCACACAAGTTGAGAAAAAAAGAGGACAAGTTTTGTGCTTGCCTTAATAGGCAAGCACAAAACTTTATTAATATATAAATATAGATATGTGTATGTGAATATGTTATGCAAAAGTCTTGTGCAAAAGTGCATGAATAATCTCAAACCCAGAAGTGCATGATGTTTTGTGAACCCCAAATTGTTGCAACAAAGGAAGAAGTTTCTTGACCAGGACACTTGAAGAGGTGAGGAGGAAGATTCCAAATTATACCAAATAATTGACATCATTGAGTTCTTTTCAATTCCCATATTTCAATGCAAGCATTCTCGTCCGTTTGAGCATTTGCTGTTATAGAACAAGGGTTTTGTATAATTAATTGCATTAATCTAACAGGAAAAATCTAAATTGAAATGTTCGCCCTTAAAGCAATGTTGTTAATAAAACATAATTTTGGAATGCCTTGTGAAAAACCAAAGAAGAATTAATAAAAGAGAAACGTAACATTTTAAGAAAGATTCATTCATCAGAAAAGTAAGCATACCAATAGCTAAACTATGTCTATGTTTTTGTCTTTTAAGTTATTTCAATTTAAATACTAAATATTTAACTTACATATTTGTGAAAGAATTTGATTTATTTCAAACATTGTCTTAGAATAAGTTTGCCCATGATTCCTTTGATTACATCCCTTTGTTATCTCTATCTTCTAACCCCAACACAAATTACTGTATCCAAGTACAAATTAAAAGTAACAGTTTTAACAGTGAGTTTTAATTGTCACATTACCTTAAAATCGACTCATAAAGTTCCTCAAAACCCATTATTTTGCTCATAATTTTCCAAAAATCGGTTTTCATCCTAAAATTTGTAAAACACTCAATTTTGGTTTTAACCATTTTATAGAGCTTAGAAAAACAAATAATATGGTATTTTCAATCTTTAACCTAGGTTAAGTGGTTGCAGATAAAATCCAAAAATGTGTTAATAAAATCTCCCATGTTAATCTTATAGGAAAAAGGGTTTTAGCTTTCCTTTAGTTAATTTTACTGTAAACTTCACATTTGCTTCTACCAATCAGTTCAGCTCTAAAAAACAATCATTTTGGTGTTTAAATTGTAATTCTACGTCCAACCGTTGCAGAGATTTTCAAAGTGCTAAACACAGTACGTTGTCCAATTTTATCCTTATGGAGAATAATTAAAATTTTATATCTCGATTATTTATGAATATATATTTATGAAACTTGGCATGTGGCTTCACCTAGTACTGTTATATTGATATTTGAACAAAAAAAATTGTTTGCCGATTGTTCCAGTAGCAGCAAACCTGCATACTCAGCCCTAATGTTATTCTTATGGAGAATAAGTAATGTTTTATATCTCCTTTAATTATGAACATAAATTAATAAAACTTGGTATGTAGCTTCACCTGGTTAAGTTATATTAATAATTGTATAAAAACACATTTCTTACCTTTCTTGTGGCAGCTAACCTGCGTACTCACCCTTCAGTGTTATTCTTATGGGGAATAAACAAAATGCTATATATCACTTATTTATTCATGTACTTTTATGAAACTTGGTGACTGGCTTTATGTGGTAGTGAGAAACTACATGCATTGGAAATTTTCTGAGTATGCAGGTTTGTTGCGATGGGGTATTTTTACTTGCCGTCTTGGAAAAATCACAACTATGAACATTTTTGGATAGTATATTTTGATGTATGAAACTTTAAAAAGGGATCATTTTGACACATTATAAAAAATTGTTTTAGTGTAATCGAATTGTTTTCTAAATAATTCCTCTCATCGTTTGGCTGCATTTTTTTCTACAAAGTATGTTCCGATTGTAACCTTATAATGAGCTTCAATGATAATAAAATCAAATAGCATTTACGTGGAAATATAAATGTAAATATTATAACTTAAGAGAGGTATTAAGTTTGACTTACGTGGACAATCTTATGAATCATTCCCAAAACAAATACCAAACACAAAAATCAATCATTATTGCACCATTTCATCAAACACTAATTCCCTACTTTGTGGTTTAACCGCGACCGGTTACCTTTAAGACGACAGACGACGCATGCATCAAACCAGGTTAGACAACTATGCATTGCCAAAGAAGAAATACCCCCAAAACTACCCGATTCACCGTCCTACTATAGATTCCTTTAGCTAATCTAAACCTATAAAATTCCTCATTTTGAAATGTTAACTGTGTTTAGAAAAATAGTGGATTCGTCTGTTTATTTGAAACCAGTTTTGTTATAAATTGCTGGTTTAGATTAATTAAGGTTTAATTGCAAATTTCCCAACTTATGCTCTGAAATACTCAAAATTCCCAACTCTTACATTTTTCAAAATGATTTGGGAGGGGTGGCTCCTCCCCTACCTCCTCTACCCCCTCCCCTAGGGTGACGCCCCTGATGCAGTGAATGACGTATTAAGACATATTATGATTGTTGTGATTCCTTTGTTTTCATTTCACTTTCCACCCAATTATAATCTACTATCAGCCCCTACCACTATAAAAGTGCCAGTCTTGAGAGACAGGTGATCAGTGTGTGTTCTGTGTGTAGGTGTACCTGAACAACGCAGACGTAAGCTGTGAATATGTTACGACACTGTGCAAGGGTCTGTGTCAGGAGATCCCTGTAGCTTCAGACCAGGAGAGGGCCAAGCTTGACAGTTGTCTTGCAGGACTTGGTAAGGACTGTATTGCATACTTCCAATTTCCAACCACAAGATACATGTCAGTTCAGGCAAATGAAAATAGTGTGCTTGTATCTCGTTAGGCAAACCAAAATCAGGTTGTTTTTGGAGGCTATTAACCAGGGGAAAGAAAATTGTAGGTAAGGAAATTTATTTAAATAAGTTAGGAAATAGTTTAGATTAAATTTAGTTTGATATTTTAACGAATTTCAGCCTACTACTGTGCACTGAATGTGATGTTGCATAAAATTTACTCCAAGCATCTGTCAATTTATTCCCATTATAGGGTCTGAAAGTTTTTTTTATCAAAGATAAATGAAAAACAGTCTTGTAACCTATGGGGAACAACAATAATTTGTATGGAATTTCATCAATGATATTTGGTCAGGAATAATTCTCATAGACGCTGAACATGTTAGGGGAAAAAAGAATTCCATCTTTTAATTTTGAAATTTGATAGATATATCTATCAGTGTCCCATTTGAATTGGAAAAACAGATGAGAGATTAAGATTGTGTTCAATGAAACTGTCATGCACATCATATATGAATGTGAGGCATTTGGAACAAGGAGGAGAATGCTATTTGGAACCTCCAAAAAATTAATAAAAATTCCCTAAAATTGTCTTACTACTATTTGAGCTCATTAGAGACTCAAGTTTGGGTAGGCAAGACTAGGGCACTGGAGACCCCCAACAAATAACTACGATGAGATCTTTGCCACATTTTCAGGATATTTGAGCAAACATGTGCATAAACACACCACAATAGTTGTCTT
The DNA here is from genome assembly GCA_963675035.1 of Allygus modestus. Lineage (NCBI taxonomy): Eukaryota > Metazoa > Arthropoda > Insecta > Hemiptera > Cicadellidae > Allygus > Allygus modestus. Next base: position 118,807,979 of record OY776112.1, read on the forward strand.
GGGCGATTTCAACATTGACCTCTCAAAAAATACTTTTGAAAGCCAAAAGTTTGTTTCATTGATGACATCTTTTAATCTGCATAATGTAATCAAATCTTTTGCAAGAGAAGTCTTGGGCTCAAGATCCTTAATAGATCATGTTTTTACCAACGAAGCAAGGGCCAAAGGTTCAGTCATAGTCTCCACCTTATCTGACCATTATTCACAAGCTTTAAGCATCGAGACTAACCATCTTTACTAATACCACGGAAATGAAATATAAATATTGCAGGAGTTTTGATGATTCCAACTTGAGCATTTTTAGACATCATCTTTCTAATGAAGATTGGCTAGATGTATTGAACAACAGCGAAATGAATTCAAAATACAATTCGTTCTTTCACAAGATAAAATATTATTTTGACTTATCCTTCCCAAAATTTATTAAAAAGGTAGACAAGAGAAAAGCTAAAAAAACAAATCTCAGTCCATACGCATTACAACTTAAAAATGAATTCCACAATCTTTACAGAAGAATAAAAGATCTTGATTCAACCCATTTCATGTGTGAATATTACAGAAGGTTAAAATATCCTTACTGTGCAGTGATAAAAGAAAAAAGTAAAATTAAATATTGCATAGTATTCAATCTTCTGATAGTAAATGTAAAGTGATTTGGCAGGTGATAAATAGCAGGAGGCCATCGAAGAGAAAAGATTTTACAGAATAGTGTATCAGAAAAAATGATGGTGAACTGACTCATGATCCCTTGCACATTGCCAATAACTTCAATGATGTCTTTATGAATGTTGTAAATAACTGCAATTCAAAATCCATAGAGAAGTCAGATACAAGCAACACATTGGTGGAAACACAAAACAAATAATTCTTCTTCCATCCCACTTCTAAAAATAAATAAAAGAAGTCATTGCCTCTCTGAAAAATAAAAATTCAATAGGAATAGATGAAATATCGGTAAGATTGCTTAAGTCAGCATCAGATTTATTGGCAAAACATATTAGCCATCTCATAAATTTCTCCTTTTCAACAGGTTGTTTTCCAGAAGCCTCAAAACTTGCAATAGTCAGACCAATATTTAACACGTTCAGTGCTGCGCGCCGGATTTCCCGCGGTTGCCTAAAAAGGAAACAAATGCAATTATCCTGAATATACACGATTAACGCAGTGAATGCGTTAAACAAGTTCGCACGCAGCACGTTGACGTGAGGGAAGTGAATTTCCACATAAAAACTATAAAAACTCAAAAGCAGTTTAAAACATACAATTATTCCAATTTTTATTCAAATCTGAAAATGTTGATTTTTTGGCTGTTCTGATGCTCCTGGTTCTATTTACCTACAATGCTGGGAATAAAATTTTGCTCATTATAAGGTTAGGAGAAGGTCCAGTCAGGCTTTAAAGTAGGCGTGAGGTTGTTGGGGATGATAAAAGTACACCAACAAATGAATAACAGGCTTTTCTAATGTAAAACCCCCATAAGACAGTACTGTGTTTGGTTAATACACATTTTCTTTAATAACTCGGTTAATATATTTGCTAGAATGACGAGAGAGGGCTTAATGTTCGTTAATTTCATATCCGGGGCTTTTCTGACCCTTTTTAGGCCCAAAAACTCAAAATTTGAAAGATTAATCCCCAAAAAATGGGTTTAGAGTTTTCCGAATGTTTTGCCCAAGAAACTTGTCCAACTGATTATAGAAAGGAACGTCCCTACCAAATTTGAAGTAAATCGGACAAAAAATGTGACCGCTAGAGTGCATACACATATATATATATACAATTTTTAACGAACCCCCAAAACGTGTTTAGGGGGTCATGTTAGGAACTTCTATGGTGGTCCCGGGCTTAAGTTTCACCATGCGGGTCATGCTAATAGTTCACTTTCCGTAGGAAATTCACTAAAAAGGTGATAAAAAAGACCAGAGTAACTACCAACCTATATCAATTTGCCAGTAATCTCTAAGATTTTTGAGAAAATAGTTTTAATACGCCTATCGAATTTCTTAGACAAATATGAAATAATTACTAGAAATCAACGTGGGTTTGTAAAAAATAAATCTACAGCCAGTGCGATGTTTTCTCTTATTGATGATATAGTCTGCAATCTTGACAGAGGAAACTGTTCCGCAGGCCTGTTTTTTAGGTTGTATGACTAATTGACTGAATGCGACCTGGCCCCACTGGGGGCAATAAATATATCTTGCAGGGTTACGACAGCACGACGTTGCCGACTCTCATTAGCAGCTCAGTCGTTTAGACGTAATCTGCACCGAGTCCCCAGCCGCTAATCCCTTCGTGTCTACCTGCGAGGCTGTCTTGAAGAAAACTATCCATGCCACTGCTGAGTTTCTAGTTAGAAAATATTTACCTCTTTTAAATCACTTTACATAATTGGACATAATTGAATTTCAGGAGAGAAATTTAAAAAAGTTGTCTTAATTCTGTTACCCTATAATGAAAATACAACGCTCTATTTACTTGATTTTTGGTAGGTGTGTAGTTAAAGAGTGTTTCTTGCACAACTTAACGTTTGCTGTTTGAAGTTTACAAACGTCATTGTTTTTAACTTGTTCTGGATAGGTTAGGGGGAAATCGGGTTTTCCTGAGATACGCCCTTTAGAGAAAACAATTTTCCAGGAGTTGCTGTCTTGCCCTGAGTTATGCCCTCTGTTTTGTGTTCAGAAATACACGATGAAATGTTTTAATACAGATAATAATATTATACGGCTGCACGTCAGAGCCCACTCGCAGCTGCACCACCGTCGTGTAGTCGTAGCCCTGCAAACCAGGTAAACCGAGAGCCCTTGTCAGTTTTATTGCACCGTCGTGTTGTCGCTTTGACTCCATCTATGACTCCTTTTACTTGAGAAAATGAATCGTATGGGAGTCAGATTCTTGGCTTTGGAGTAGTTCCGGTCTTACCTGAAGGGAAGGAGGCAATGTGTAGGGGTATCGTCAGTCAATGAGCGTGAATTTTTACGGCAGAACAACTCACATGAGCTCCTAACATCGAGTGGTGTGCCCCAGGGTTCCATTCTTGTCCCCAAACGTTTTCTTAATTTTATCAATAATCTTTTTGTCGATTTTGAATCGATCAGAGTCTTCCTTTACGCCAACAACACATTTCTTTCGTTGTCCAGCCCTACTGAGGAGTCTCTTGAACAATTAACGTTTATAGAAGCCAACGGATTACTTTAATAGTTTGACAGCAACCTGCTCTCAATCAATACTCTCAGAACCCAGCTTCTTAATTTCCATATTCCTGATAGATTTTCTCCGGCTTTCAGCTTCCATTTAGATGAAACTTCTGTTTACCTGTCCAAGAGTGCAAAGTTTCTTGGATTGATCCTGGATGAGAAACTTAAATTTCATCTACACATTGAACACGTCATCAGCAAAGTTAGTTCAGGCATATTTGTCATCCGCTCTCTAGCAAAAATATCAAACTGTGATGTTCTTCTTTCTGCTTACTATGGCCTCATTTTCTTACACCTTGTTTACACTTTACCAATGGGGGTGTGAGAATTAGAGAAAAATCTCTCTATTTCGCCTGTAAAAGAGGGCAATCGAGTAGTTTACTCCATACAATAATTTGTATGGAATTTCATCAATGATATTTGGTCAGGAATAATTCTCATAGACGCTGAACATGTTAGGGGAAAAAAGAATTCCATCTTTTAATTTTGAAATTTGATAGATATATCTATCAGTGTCCCATTTGAATTGGAAAAACAGATGAGAGATTAAGATTGTGTTCAATGAAACTGTCATGCACATCATATATGAATGTGAGGCATTTGGAACAAGGAGGAGAATGCTATTTGGACCCTCCAAAAAATTAATAAAAATTCCCTAAAATTGTCTTACTACTATTTGAGCTCATTAGAGACTCAAGTGTAGGTAGGCAAGACTAGGGCACTGGAGACCCCCAACAAATAACTACGATGAGATCTTTGCCACATTTTCAGGATATTTGAGCAAACATGTGCATAAACACACCACAATAGTTGTCTTGGGCGATTTCAACATTGACCTCTCAAAAAATACTTTTGAAAGCCAAAAGTTTGTTTCATTGATGACATCTTTTAATCTGCATAATGTAATCAAATCTTTTGCAAGAGAAGTCTTGGGCTCAAGATCCTTAATAGATCATGTTTTTACCAACGAAGCAAGGACCAAAGGTTCAGTCATAGTCTCCACCTTATCTGACCATTATTCACAAGCTTTAAGCATCGAGACTAACCATCTTTACTAATACCACGGAAATGAAATATAAATATTGCAGGAGTTTTGATGATTCCAACTTGAGCGTTATTGCAGGAATTTTGATGATTCCAACTTGAGCATTTTTAGACATCATCTTTCTAATGAAGATTGGCTAGATGTATTGAACAACAGCGAAATGAATTCAAAATACAATTCGTTCATTCACAAGATAAAATATTATTTTGACTTATCCTTCCCAAAATTTATTAAAAAGGTAGACAAGAGAAAAGCTAAAAAAACAAATCTCAGTCCATACGCATTACAACTTAAAAATGAATTGCACAATCTTTACAGAAGAATAAAAGATCTTGATTCAACCCATTTCATGTGTGAATATTACAGAAGTTTAAAATATCCTTACTGTGCAGTGATAAAAGAAAAAAGTAAAATTAAATATTGCATAGTATTCAATCTTCTGATAGTAAATGTAAAGTGATTTGGCAGGTGATAAATAGCAGGAGGCCATCGAAGAGAAAAGATTTTACAGAATAGTGTATCAGAAAAAATGATGGTGAACTGACTCATGATCCCTTGCACATTGCCAATAACTTCAATGATGTCTTTATGAATGTTGTAAATAACTGCAATTCAAAATCCATAGAGAAGTCAGATACAAGCAACACATTGGTGGAAACACAAAACAAATAATTCTTCTTCCATCCCACTTCTAAAAATAAATAAAAGAAGTCATTGCCTCTCTGAAAAATAAAAATTCAATAGGAATAGATGAAATATCGGTAAGATTGCTTAAGTCAGCATCAGATTTATTGGCAAAACATATTAGCCATCTCATAAATTTCTCCTTTTCAACAGGTTGTTTTCCAGAAGCCTCAAAACTTGCAATAGTCAGACCAATATTTAACACGTTCAGTGCTGCGTGCCGGATTTCCCGCGGTTGCCTAAAAAGGAAACAAATGCAATTATCCTGAATATACACAATTAACGCAGTGAATGCGTTAAACAAGTTCGCACGCAGCACGTTGACGTGAGGGAAGTGAATTTCCACATAAAAACTATAAAAACTCAAAAGCAGTTTAAAACATACAATTATTCCAATTTTTATTCAAATCTGAAAATATTGATTTTTTTGGCTGTTCTGATGCTCCTGGTTCTATTTACCTGCAATGTTGGGATAAAATTTTGCTCATTATAAGGTTAGGAGAAGGTCCAGTCAGGCTTTAAAGTAGGCGTGAGGTTGTTGGGGATGATAAAAGTACACCAACAAATGAATAACAGGCTGTTCTAATGTAAAACCCCCATAAGACAAGTACTGTGTTTGGTTAATACACATTTTCTTTAATAACTCGGTTAATATATTTGCTAGAATGACGCGAGAGGGCTTAATGTTCGTTAATTTCATATCCGGGGCTTTTCTGACCCTTTTTAGGCCCAAAAACTCAAAATTTGAAAGATTAATCCCCAAAAAATGGGTTTAGAGTTTTCCGATTGTTTTGCCCAAGGAACTTGTCCAACTGATTATAGAAAGGAACGTCCCTACCAAATTTGAAGTAAATCGGACAAAAAATGTGACCGCTAGAGTGCATACACATATATATATATACAATTTTTAACGAACCCCCAAAACGTGTTTAGGGGGTCATGTTAGGAACTTCTATGGTGGTCCCGGGCTTAAGTTTCACCATGCGGGTCATGCTAATAGTTCACTTTCCGTAGGAAATTCACTAAAAAGGTGATAAAAAAGACCAGAGTAACTACCAACCTATATCAATTTGCCAGTAATCTCTAAGGTTTTTGAGAAAATAGTTTTAATACGCCTATCGAATTTCTTAGACAAATATGAAATAATTACTAGAAATCAACGTGGGTTTGTAAAAAATAAATCTACAGCCAGTGCGATGTTTTCTCTTATTGATGATATAGTCTGCAATCTTGACAGAGGAAACTGTTCCGCAGGCCTGTTTTTTAGGTTGTATGACTAATTGACTGAATGCGACCTGGCCCCACTGGGGGCAATAAATATATCTTGCAGGGTTACGACAGCACGACGTTGCCGACTCTCATTAGCAGCTCAGTTGTTTAGACGTAATCTGCACCGAGTCCCCAGCCGCTAATCCCTTCGTGTCTACCTGCGAGGCTGTCTTGAAGAAAACTATCCATGCCACTGCTGAGTTTCTAGTTAGAAAATATTTACCTCTTTTAAATCACTTTACATAATTGGACATAATTGAATTTCAGGAGAGAAATTTTAAAAAGTTGTCTTAATTCTGTTACCCTATAATGAAAATACAACGCTCTATTTACTTGATTTTTGGTAGGTGTGTAGTTAAAGAGTGTTTCTTGCACAACTTAACGTTTGCTGTTTGAAGTTTACAAACGTCATTGTTTTTAACTTGTTCTGGATAGGTTAGGGGGAAATCGGGTTTTCCTGAGATACGCCCTTTAGAGAAAACAATTTTCCAGGAGTTGCTGTCTTGCCCTGAGTTATGCCCTCTGTTTTGTGTTCAGAAATACACGATGAAATGTTTTAATACAGATAATAATATTATACGACTGCACGTCAGAGCCCACTCGCAGCTGCACCACCGTCGTGTAGTCGTAGCCCTGCAAACCAGGTAAACCGAGAGCCCTTGTCAGTTTTATTGCACCGTCGTGTTGTCGCTTTGACTCCATCTATGACTCCTTTTACTTGAGAAAATGAATCGTATGGGAGTCAGATTCTTGGCTTTGGAGTAGTTCCGGTCTTACCTGAAGGGAAGGAGGCAATGTGTAGGGGTATCGTCAGTCAATGAGCGTGAATTTTTACGGCAGAACAACTCACATGAGCTCCTAACATCGAGTGGTGTGCCCCAGGGTTCCATTCTTGTCCCCAAACGTTTTCTTAATTTTATCAATAATCTTTTTGTCGATTTTGAATCGATCAGAGTCTTCCTTTACGCCAACAACACATTTCTTTCGTTGTCCAGCCCTACTGAGGAGTCTCTTGAACAATTAACGTTTATAGAAGCCAACGGATTACTTTAATAGTTTGACAGCAACCTGCTCTCAATCAATACTCTCAGAACCCAGCTTCTTAATTTCCATATTCCTGATAGATTTTCTCCGGCTTTCAGCTTCCATTTAGATGAAACTTCTGTTTACCTGTCCAAGAGTGCAAAGTTTCTTGGATTGATCCTGGATGAGAAACTTAAATTTCATCTACACATTGAACACGTCATCAGCAAAGTTAGTTCAGGCATATTTGTCATCCGCTCTCTAGCAAAAATATCAAACTGTGATGTTCTTCTTTCTGCTTACTATGGCCTCATTTTCTTACACCTTGTTTACACTTTACCAATGGGGGTGTGAGAATTAGAAAAAAATCTCTCTATTTCGCCTGTAAAAGAGGGCAGTCGAGTAGTTTACTCCATGAATAGATTTCAAACATGCAAACCAGTTTTTCAGTCCTCAAATATTCTAACTTTTCCATCTCTCTATACAGTATTTACAAAACATTATCGTTTTTAAAACAACACATTATAAAGGTCAAAATTCTTCAGACATTATAGTTTACGTATTTCCAATAATATATAAGTTCCTGTTCACAACACTGCTTTATTCCAAAAAAGTCCCCGGTACACGTCAATAAACTTCCATACACCTCAAAGCAGAGTCAAACCATTTGAAATTCAGGACAAATCTAAAATCTAAAATTATTGATAAGTGTTTTTACAGCATTTTGAGTTCCTGACTGTTGGCTCTTAAGTTATTAGGTCTGCCTGAAGGAATATTTATTTATTTATTTTTCATTTTATTAAATGAACAAGGAAGTTGATTTAATTTAATAATTTATGCACATTTTATCTTGTAATATTTAAGTAAATTTTTTGCATTTCCACTTTGTTTGTTTGACATTACCAGTGCATGTTGAAGTGATTCACTTTTTATGTAAACATTTTCATACATTTGTAAATAATTAATATTAATATTTTGGATATGTGCCCTGTTTAATAATTCAGTATGTTAAAATACCTTTTTGCCCCCATGCGTTACATTTCCCCAATGATGTATAGTTTAATATAATAATTATATATTGTTTTTAATTTACTTCATCCATCTGAATATTTCACTTTAGTTATTAATAATTTAATCCCATGAATAGATATTTTATTATAATTCACAATAGCCTACCTAATATTTAATTAATTTAAAGATTCATTCTGTACAATTATCTCAGATCACATTTTTATATCTAGCCTAAGTATTTAAAATTCAAAATTGATCTCATTTTATACCCAGAAGTGAACAAGTGAGATAAAACAGGTGTTTCCTCCAGAAAAAGGAACTTTGGGCTCAAGATTAGTCTTTTGTGTTTAGTTCTGTGAACCCTATAGCAATCAACAGAGAATGCACCTTGTGATCAAAGACTCCTCCAGAAGACATGGCCTGTGTTAGATGTTTGGTGGACAACTGTCCCAAATTGCATTTAAATTTTCCCCACATAAACAGTATTTAGACACCAAAAGTCTAATATTTTATAGTCATCGGAGCTCAGATTAGTTTACCTCCCTTTATTTGGCCACCTCAAGCATATTTAATAATATCTGGGCGAAGAAATATGTTGCTGAACCGGTGAGGTTATTCCATTTAGTAGGCCTAACTGCAAACTTGAAGACCTCATCAGTATAAATTACCTCATGAGTTATTAAAATATTTAGGCATGAACTTTGAATCTGAAATAGGCTATTACTTTTACAGCAAATCAAATTTACCATGTATAAACTTTGAAAAGAATATCAGGACTTTAAAATATAGCCTAGAAAACTTTTGTTTATTGGCTACCGTCTTGAATTCTATAGCAGCTAAAGACTACCAACAGTGACTTTCATTAAAGTATTAGAGATCACTAATTAGACAGTTATTAATATAAAATTTCATTTTCATTGGCTTTTATATCAATTCTAATTTATTTTATGATATTCATTTATTAAATTATCAAGAGTTTTATGGAATTTTGCCCCCTGAGACAGAACCCCTTGTGCATACCAATTGAGCTAAGCCACCACTATTGTAATCAAACTATTAAGTAAAATTTTAGAAAGTCCCCATGATTGTAATATATGATTTTTAGTCCCTTTCACCTAATTAAGAGTACAAAATCATGAAAATTTCTTTAATAAACAATCTATCTACCCATTGTTAACAGCTGATTCCTTTACGTAAGTAGTTTTATAACAGCGAACAGAAAAAGAGCGAAAGTATTTGAGTAACACTGTTTTATAAATAAGTCACACACAACTCAAGATAGACATTATCATTTTTCTTTTTATTATTTCAATGTACATATGTCTTTTGGTTAATAAATGAGTTGTTGAGTTATCAAAATCCCCTCAGGCTACGCCTTGTGAACATCCTAAGTTTCCATGTTTACATTTCAGAAGAAGATAAACATTCAGAAACTGCGATAAGCTGTGGATACTTCCATTTGACAGCTTAAAGAGCAGAAGCAAGAACAGCTGTTTCAAGATATCAACCTTTCTATCCCGTGCGAAGAACGGGTACATCAGCTAATCTAATATAATCATTCTGATATGATAGCTTTGAGAGAGTACTAGGCAAAAGTCTTCTAATATTGCAATCATATTTTTTTACTGTAAAGAATTGGAACAGACAGGTAGTTCTACCCCGCCACTTTGCATAATCTTACTATATATAAATATGAATGCCTGTTTTCCTTTGTGATGCCATACCTTGAGAATGAGTGCACCAAATTGAATACCGGTAATTATTTTGTTGTTGTGTTTGTTAATGTCAGGACAAGGTTCATATTAAAACAATTTTTGATCCGACCTAAGGGCTCTGTCCCTATGGCCTTCAAAGTTCCCATTGATTTGATCAAAGTTCAGTTAGTTACATCAAACAGCTGTAAACATACTTGAAAGGCAAATACATATTTTGTTCATTATGGAAATAATAAACTACTTGAATGGCAACATTTGATCAGTCGAAAGACTTTTAAAAAAAGATTGAAAAATGTATTATTAAGTGGACAGATTTAAAAGATATTGTTTTTGATCAGGTTGATTTTGTTAGTTTTAAGTCATATAACATTGTAGAATATTATTCGATAATTTTTGTTGTAAATAGCTTTGTGTAAACAATTTTACGTGACTAGTTGTTTTGAAAAACTATGTATAGCTCATGAAAAACACTTTAAATAAAAAACCATAACTCTCATTATGGAAATAAAAAAAACTACTTGAATGGCAACTCAAACTCTTTTTTTCGATAGGCGAGTGAGCGAAGTGAACGAGCTCATTTTCAATTTGTTTATAAATTATGAGGATCACCCCTAGATTTGTGATGACATTGCTATCATCAACACAGAATAGGTATTGCGTTATTTATCCTCAGAATTTCAAAGTTTGCATTTTAATATTATAAACAATATTTTATTTTGATCAGATCTTTATATTAAAAGGAAGCACGAAACTGTCCCTCCTCCTTTTTTCTCAGCTTGTGTGTATCGTAGGAGAAATTCACACTCACCGTTAGAAACGTATTGTTGTGTAGATGAGCAGAAACCCCTTATAATTTACATCAGCACTCAGGGCTATGCCCCACAGCCTTTCAAAGTTTCATGTTAATCTTATGGAAGACCAGTAATCAATGAAAATGTATATTATCTGATTTTATTACTCATTAAAAAAATTAAACCTAAGGGTTGTGGGAGGGGGAGGGAGAGAGAGAGAGGGAGAGTGAGAGCAAAAGCAACAACAGCACCCACTATATATTATTATGACTATGAGTATTCATAACCAATGATATTATCTTAATTTATTTAGTTTTTGTATTTTGTTGAATTTCTATCATTGGGCTGTCGCCAAAACAGATGTTTCAGGCATGGCATGAATAAAAAGAAACTCCCTTTGCTTATCTTCTTTAATTAAATGGAATAAATCAAATATTTTATTGTCACAATACATATACAAATTAGCATTACCAAAAAAACTGGTGACATTGTCAAAACAAAAATAATTTATTACAATTAATACTTATAATTGGTACTTACACTAACAAAATCAGACATACCGTAAGTTTTAACATTATCATAATTTAAGTCCACATTAATAAATAAACCTGGGGTTTTACTGGGTTTGAATCTTAAATGGATCACAATTTTTCTCCATAATCGATAAAGAGGTAAATAATAAAATATATAAGCCATTAAATTGAAGGAAAAAAAGGAATTGTCTAACAGTTTTGTCAGCCTGTAAGGATGTGTTCAACACAGAATAGGTCTTGTGTTATTTATCTTTAATCGTACAGTATTATTCTGTGTAAGTAGGTGCAGGCATATAAATATTGGAGGGATGATCCATTTTAGCGAATTTCCCCTATAGGGAAGAAGCTATTACCGTAGTCGGCATGGTAAGACCTAGGCCCGGGACCATGATAACTTTTCGTTTTGAGGTCCCCAGACCCCAAAAACACCATTCGTTCGATACTGTATATATATATATATATATATCTATATATATATATATATATATATATATATATATATATATGTGTCCGTGAGCACGATAACTCTCGTAAAAATTATCCGATTTTGACGAAATTTGGTATAAACATGTAAAGCAGCATTTATGACTTTAAGTTCGAAAACCAGACAGATCGACCTATCCGAAGGGGTATTTTGGGGGGGTTTTGTACCCCAAAAATGGGTTTTTTGAATTTTGTACATATAATTTTGGAAATAGTCTGATTTTATTTTTTCCCATTGGATTCAGCTTAAAAAAACACACAATTTGGTATTTTGATCATTTCTCTACGTCAATTGGTTACCGAGATATTGAAAGTGCTAAACACAGTACGTTGTCTAATGTTATTCTTATGGAGGAAAATAAAAATTTTATATCTCGCTTATTTATGAACATATACTGACGAAACTTGGTATACGGCTTTATCTGGTTGTGGACCATTGATATTTCCTCAAAAAAAAACAATTTTTTGACAAAGGCTCCCGTAGCAGCAAACCTGCGTACTCAGCCCCATGTTATTCTTATGGAGAATAAGTAACGTGCTACCTCCCTTCATTATGAAAATAAATTAATGAAATTTGGTATGTGGCTTTACCTACATGAGTTATATTGATATTTGTATAAAACCCCATTTTTTGTGTTCCTTGCTTCAGCAAACCTACATACTCAGCCGCCATGTTATTCTTATGGAGAATAATTAAAATGTCATAAATTGTTTATTTATGAATGTATATTGATGAAACTTGGTATGTAGCTTTATGTGGCATTAAGATAAATATATATGCATTGGAAATTCGCTAAGTATGCAGGTTTGCTGCTACGGGGGTATTATAATCATACTACAGAGAGAGGGGGAGGGAGGGTGGGGGAGAGTGAGAGAGAGAAAGAAAGAGTGAGCATAAGGACCCACTAGATATAATAGAATTGGTTAGTTATTCATCAAGTTCAGCATTATGTACACTGATAAAAATGTTTTTGTTAATTGACCATGCAGGATTTGGAAAAAAAATTCACGCACACTGTTTTACTAATTTCTTCTTTTATATTTTTGTTGTTGGGTTTACATTTTTTGATTACGAATTCTAGTTTAATATTTGAGTGAGTTCTTTTAAATTTAAATTCTTTGATATATCTCACTTATTATGGTTTGTATAGGAATATTGTTGGTTGAATTTCAACCTCAAGGAGATTTCTAGTAATTATTAAAACTCAAGTTCATTAGTTAAGTTCATGACAGAATGTAACAAATGCTACGATTTTTATGGATTTGTATGTTTTTGTTCTTGCAGATTTCCTGTGGGGTAAAATATAGTTTTGAATGTATAATTTGTTTAGTCTAAATGATTTTGATTTTAAAATCTTATCTAGGATAAGAATTTAACATTTTCATAGTTTAAATGAGAAACAATATGTGAACTACTTGCTCAGGCCTCCCTTACGATCCAGTTATGACATTGTTTTAGAACCGTTAATAGTTTTTAAACTAGATACCAAAGCCTTGGATTTCATAAGAAAAATACTAATGGGACCATAAGGGAAGCCTAAAATTGTGCAATATCAATCAAATGATCCAAAGGCTATAATAAAAAAATAAAAAACAAAAAATGCAAACTCTTTCAATATTTTGCAGGTACCGTAACAGCTTCAATGGGAGCAATAGTAGATCTCGGCCTGCAACAGCTGAGGGTTTCGGCCATCAAGCCTCGCATTGCGCCTTGGGTCGACACTTTCCTGACTCTTAGTCATCACCTCGCTGAGGTAAAACAAATTAGAAATATGAAAAGACTTTCTGGCCGAGAGTTTTAAAAATTTCTCATATGCTTGCATTTGTGAACATAAGCTAATGTGGAACAATAACCTGGCAAATATATTGTTGTTTAATTGTATTATTGCCTGTAATATGCTTGGTTTAGTTACTATGCAAACTTAGTAAATAAGAAAAGATTTTTCTTAACTTGCTGAAGAAAACTCATAAATGTAACTGCACTAAACACTATTTGTTTCAATTTTGTTCATGTGTTTACATGGGAAACCAAATTTTCAAATATTTAGGTTATTTGCTAACCGTTAACGGCTGTAAAAAAGGTCCGATTATGACATTTGGCACAGTTATGTAACTTAGCGTGTATAGTCGAGACAAGACGCATGACATTATCCGAAGGGGGTTTTAGGGGGTTGTTGTACCCCATATCTAAATACATAAAACAAAGTCGGCTTGGATGCGTTAGTTACAACATTTATAATTCAAAAACTACTAAACCGATTGGCATGAAAATTTACTGGAATTTTCCTTATATGACTGGTTAACATATAGGCCTATTTTCATTTTGAAGATCCTTAAGGGATGCGACCAACGACCCTTCAAAGTTCACATGTTATTATTATCCTGGAATGTTTTATTTGCTGTATTAGGTCAAAGTGTCTTTTCTTAATTCGATTCATTTAAAGAAACAGCTGTTATAAGGATTATATCTAATATACTTGAAAGACATAAACTAGGGATAAGTCGATTCCGATAGTCGATTTGCGATTCCACTGATTCTGAGGCTTAGAATTGGAATCGAGAATCAATGACCCAAAGTCGATTCAGATTCTATCGATTCCTTGCTGTCGTTTCCAAAAAAAAAATTTCAAATATATCATGGGAGATTTATCTAAATTAAAGCAAAATAATTATATTATTAAAAATTAACATGCAATTCAACTTTGTTTTTTTATTGTTTTTTAATTTTGTAAGTTTATTTTATTTTATTTTATTAATAAAAAATAATCACCAACCGATTGTCTCTATTTATTAAATAACAATCAATTACAGACTAACTTATTGAATTTGGGCTAAATAATTTTTAAAACAATACTTTGCTTTTTCATCTGTTATTAGGAATCGATGGAATCAGAATCGAGAATTGAGAATCAATTTTTCAGAATCGGAAACGGAATCGGAATCGACTCATCCCTAGCATAATCATATGTTCATTATGGAAATAAAAAATCTACTTGAATGACAACTCAAAACTCTTTTTCCGATGTTGAAGTTAGTTCTATTTAAAATTGACGAGTGAGCGTAGCGAACCAGCTCATCTTGAAAATAAATGAGCACTTTTTGCCTAAAACAAATTCAATGACATTAGGACAGAACAATGTCTGTCAGGTCTGCTAGTATAATTTATATATGTGTCCGTGAATGCGATAACTTTTGGAAAAAACATCCAATTTAAATTAAATTTTGCACAAATGTGTAGAGAGCCATTCATAACGTTGAGTTTGACAACCAGAAAGATCGGACCAAGGGAATGGGGTTAAATATTTTCTAAAAATCAGTTTTTGCACTTTTAACTCTTAAATTTCAAATTTTTACAATTTTGGTTCTGAACATTTTAGAGAGCTTAAAAAAAACAAATAATCTAGTATTTTTAATCATTAACCTAGGTTAAGTGGTTGCGGAGGAATTCCAAAAACGTATTCATAAAATCCTTTTAATCTTATAGGATTTTTTTAGCTTTTCCTCAGTTAATTTTACTGAACTGCACATTTGTTTTTACCAATAATTTCAGCTCTGAAAATCCATTATTTTGGTGTTTAGATTATAATTCTAGACGTCCAACCCTTGCAGATCTATTCAAAGTGCTAAACACAGGACGATGTCCAATGTTACCCTTATGGAGAATAAATCCAATTTGATGTCTCGATTATTTAATCATGTATATTGATGAAAATAGGTATGAGACTTCACCTTGTTGCGGTTTATTGATATTTGCTTAAAAAGACATTTCTTATCTTCGGTCTTGCAGCCTGCGTACTCAGCCCTAATATTACTCTTATGGAGAACAAATCTAATGCTATATATCACTTATTTATTTATTTTTGAAATTTTATCATGCAATTTTATCATTTATGAAACTTGGCGGAGCCCCCAGCGAGCAAAGCAAGTAAGATATTATACAGGTTGAAAGTAACTTACCGCATAAGTTTTTTTAATACCACTCGATGTACTAAGGAGCATTGCAGTCTTTTCAGGTACATTCTTTCTCAAATGCAAGTCTTACACCTATATAGGCAAATTACCATTCAACTCGTAATCACTCAAAAACCATAATGAATATGAAGCTGAAACTTGGCATGGTTGTTCATCTTATGCTGTACATGTAGAATAAGACTGGATTTTGTAAACGGGATCCACACCATGGGTTGTTAAAATTCCCATTATGTGATTCTTATGGACTTATAATTTGAATAGGATCGAAGATGCTTTAAGAAAACTCAGATGGATATATACATACACACATATCCCGCATAGTCCCGTAGACCGCAGAAGACGGCATGGGATCAGTCATCTAGTAGGATTCTTTTCTTTTCCCCGATGTGCAATAAGGAGGGGAAGGGTCAGTATACTAACAATAACCAGAACAAAAGACAGTAGCCCTACTGATAAAATTCATTTAAATCAAATAAAATCAAATTTATTTCCAAATAAAAACAAATACAACATCATGTACACAAACAATATTGTGGAAAACAAAATTCTCACATAGGCCCATCGGCCTGTGCGTGAGAACGAGCTCTGCCTAAAATTCAGTGCACTTAAAAGATAACAAAATACCCCCGTTGCAGCAAACCTGCATACTCAGCGAATTTCCAATGCATATACATATATATTATATACAGCCACTTATCAAGTTTCATAGCTACATATTAAAAATTGAGACGTATATTAAATTTTAATTTTTCTCTATAAGAATAACATGGGGATTGAGTACTCAGGTTTGCTGCAACAAGGAACAGAAAATATTAAGTTTTAATGCAAATATCAACAGACCGCAACCAGGTGAAGCCACATACCAAGTTTCATCTGTATCCATTTATAAATAAGCAATTTATACAATTTTAATTATTCTCCATACGAATAACATGGGGGCTGAGTATGCAGGTTTGCTGCAACAAGGAACACAAATTATGGCTTTTAATACAAATATCAATGTAACTCAACTAGGTGAAGCTACATACCAAGTTATATTAATTTATGTTCATATTTAAATGAGGCATAACATTTTTCTTATTCTCCATAAGAATAACATGGGCGTTGAGTACGCAGGTTTGCTGCTACGGGAACTATCGGCAAAATTTTGTTTTTTTGAACAATTATCAATAGACTACAACAAAATGAAGCCATATACCAAGTTTCATCCAGATACGTTTATAAATAAGCGAAATATACAATTTTTCTTATTCTCCATAAGAATAACATTGGACAACGTACTGTGTTTAGCACTTTCAATATCTCGGTAACCAATTGACGTAGAGAAATGATCAAAACACCAAATTGTTCGTTTTTTTAAGCCAAATCCAATGGTGTAATCTAAAATTAGATTTATCAAAATATTATATGTAGAAAACTCAAAAAACCCACTTTTAGGGTACAAAACTCCTCTAAAATACCCCTTGGGATAAAGCGATCTGTCTGGTTTTCGAACTTAGTCATAAATGTTGCTTTACACGTTTGTACCAAATTTAATCAAAATCGGACCATTTTTACGAATGTTATCGTGCCTACGGACACATATATATATACAGTATTCAACGAATGGTGTTTTTGGCATCTGGGGACCTCAAAACGAAAAGTTATCATGGTCCCGGGCCTAGGTCTTACCATGCCGACTACGGTAATAGCTTCTTCCCTATAGGGGAAATTCGCTAAAACATCGTATTATTGCTAAAACAATTACATTTACTTTTTGATGATTAAATAGGCTATAAAGACACATAAAAAATAAAAATAAAACAATATCGGCAGTTGTATGGATATTAATCATGAACAAAATTAAGATAGTTTTGCATTTAAATATCAAACACTGATTTAAAATAAGAAAAAATAAAAACGACATTTGATATAATACGAAGACAATAGGCAATGGCGGGAGTGAAGTAGAAGTAGACGGTAGAAGTAGAAGTAAACGGTATTGTTAGCTTTTGCATTCAGTGACCAGTTGGTGATGTAAAGTTAGTCATTGTAGTACTCAGAACGGATGAGGGACTCAGCATGTTCAGAACCAATCTCCAACAGCCAGTTAAGGACTACCCTTTTGTAAACTTTAGTTGTGACCTGCAGGTCCCTAATCGCAGGAGGAATGTTCCTGTAGATGAAGTTTGCAATAAAATATGAGTTGGAGTGACTGACTGATCTAATTGCTCGGGGCACCTGCAGGCCAACGTTAACGGAGTTCCTTGTCCTATAGTTGTGTACCACGGGATTTATGACTAATTCTTTATGGGTGTATGTATAAACCATCAGTGTTTTAATGTATAATTGCCTTACTGTAAGTAATTTTGTTTCGGAAAATAACAGGTTTGTGGGATAGCGTTTTTGCTTTTTGAATGCAGCTTTAATAATTGATTTTTGTACAACAAATAATGAATTTAAAAGTGATAATCCGACACCACTCCATGATATAATTCCATGTTGTAGAAGAGATTGAACATAAGCAAAATAAATGGTCCGGATTTCATTTCTATTTAATATTTCACTCAACTGATTAAAGACATAAATCATTTTTCTAACTTTAGATTTTAAGTAGTTTATTTGTTACTCCCATTTTCATTTTGAATCTAAAATAACCCCAAGATATTTATTGTGGTCAACTCTTTCTATTTCGGAACATTGACAAGTGGTGGTGGTTGTGCCGTTGCATGTAGGCCTATGCAACACCAGCCTGAGTTTTGCAGGCGGCTCGCTAGCAGGGTGCAGCGCTATTGGCATACATTTGGTTTTAGTTACATTCATCGTTAAAACATTTTCATCAAACCAGTTTTTAACTATGCACATTTCCACTAAAGGTGTAATTGATACTATTCCTGCCAGGTTGGAGCCTTAAACATTATTGCTGTATCGTCTGCAAATAAAAATATTTCGCCGGTTATTTTGAGTTTATCTAAATTGTTTATATACATAAGAAAGAGAAGGGGACCAAGAGTGCTACCCTGAACAACACCATAATTAACTTCTGACATATCGCTGAGCACACCATTTATTGAAACAACTTGTTTCCTGACAGTAAGATAACTTTTGAACCAATCTAGTGCCAC
The DNA here is from genome assembly GCA_963675035.1 of Allygus modestus. Taxonomy (NCBI): domain Eukaryota; kingdom Metazoa; phylum Arthropoda; class Insecta; order Hemiptera; family Cicadellidae; genus Allygus; species Allygus modestus. The sequence goes on from OY776112.1 coordinate 118,826,806, forward strand.
GCCCCGCACACCTGTACACTCCAGTTTGAGAAACAGGATATTTCTGTCAATCGAATCAAACGCCTTTGCAAGATCTACAAAAACCATCAAGACTTTTTCATTTTTATTTATAGATTCTATAATACTTTTATTTATAATGAATAATGGATCTGATATATTTCTACCTTTCCTGAAGCCATATTGTTTATCTGATAAGATCATATTAGTTTCCAAAAAACATTGGAGCTGAATTTTTACACATTTCTCACAAATTTTAGAAATAACACTCAACAAAGAAATTGGTCTGTAGTTACTTTTCTTGTTTTTGCAGCCTGATTTAAACAATGGAATGACTTTAGATGTTTTAAATATTTCAGGAAAAACGCCTACAACGAAACTTAAGTTTATTATATGTTTTATAGGGGGCAACAAGTTAGTTAAATTTGCTTTGAGAATCAAAATCGGAAAATCATCTACACCGGAAGCCGAGCCGCCACGCATCTCCTGCACATACCTGACAATCTGGCTATCGGTGACCGGCTCCAAGCGGAAGTCATGCCTTGCTCTGTACGCCGAGTCGTCCACCAACGTCGGCGCAACAGGCGGCAGCAAATCACTTGCTAGCTTCTCTCCTACTTTAGCGAAATATTCATTAAATTAATTCGCCACCGCCCTTCTTCGCCACCGCCCTTCTTCGCCACCGCCAACATCCGACCCCTGAACAAACTGGTTGATCGGAAAACTACTTTTAATCTTTTTCACACCACTAATTTCGTTAATTGTATTCCAAAACTTTTTGGGTCCCCAGTACAGTCAATAATGTTTTCTTTGTAATAACTGATTTTTGCATTTTTTTTATTTAAATTATTTCGAAAATGTTGGAAGTTTATTCTCAGGATAGTTAAAAGGTTGTTTTCTAAGCAATTTACTCATTTTATCACGGACACGAATTCTATAAATCAAATCCCTTGTTATCCACGGTTTCAAATGTTTATAACGTGAATTGGATTTTTTATATTTCATTATCGCTGATTTTAACTCTTCAAAAGTATTTAAAAATATCTTACAAGAAGCATTTACATCGTTCAGAGCCATGACATGATCCCAGGACTGAGCCCCTACCAACTCACTAAGTACTTTGAAGTCAGTCTAAGTCCAGTTGTTTTTCCTATCTTCGGTTAAATTTGACCCGTCGTCTGTAAATACAATTTTAGTGAGTAATGGTCAGTAATGAAAGGTTTTAATACTCCTGACGTGACTGCCTGGTCATCAACGTGTTTGACAAAAATGTGGTCTAGGCAAGACATTGAATGCTCAGTTACTCTGGTTGGTTTATCTATACATTTTAAAAATCCGATTTCTGATAAGAAATTTAAATATTCGTCCTTAATATCACTAATTAAATCTGTTAATATATCTATATTAATATCACCTGTAAAAATATACGTAGATTTAGGGGACATTTTCCTATAATAAAGTTTCAATTCCTCCAAAAAAGTGTTTCAGTTCATCGCAGGGCTCCTGCAAGTTTGCGAGTATGTTATAATGTCATAATGTCATCTGTGCAAGTTAAAGTTAATCTGTAGTCCCACCTAGTTTTACCTCAGTACAAGTTCCATTGAGATTAGTTTTAAAGTAAACAACAACACCGTCGCTGCGATTCCAGTTATCAGTTGTCTGAAAAGTGTCGTAGCCGTCTATTGTCTTAACTATCTTATCTTGGTCTAGCCAAGCTTCTGACAGAGCGATAATATCAAACTGTATGTCTATGCTTTGTAGCAAATCCAAAATAGATTCAATATCTTTGTAAAAACTGTGAATGTTGAAATGTATTAATTTGAGAGAATCAGAATCGTCATTAAAAAAGCGCCGTAATTGCAAATGATAGTCAAATTCGTAGCAGTGTGCTTGTTTGTAGCCGTCAATCAATAATCCGTCCTCGTTCATGCGTCCACGTCCAGTCATTCCGCCGCGCCGCGCCGTCCGTTCCAACAGCTTTTGCATGAATAAAATACAACATTACTTTAGCAAAATAAAAACTAATATACATAATCCCTAATCTGAAATGTGTGTATACACACACAAAATAGCTAGTAAATTGATTATAGATTATGAAACATTTAAATAGCAAAACGTTTCATTTACCGATTGGTGTTTAACCTCTAACCTTTAACCTGCGGATTTAAATACCCAGAATAATTTTTTTCGTGAAAAAAAAGAAAACAATTTTGATTTTCTATGCTCAAACTGAAAATAATGCAGCACTAACTTGGTGTTACTATAACAAAATAAAACTAGCTCACCTTTTAAATTTAGATATTTGAAATAACTAAAAAGAAAAAGCTTAATTTTTCTGGGCATGATAGTACACACTACAAGTCAAGTAGATAAATAATATAACAAATCGATACTGTAATTAATAAAGAAAATAGGTCTATTCTGAAATCTGTTTGTGCCACTTATAGAACTGGGTAAATAAGTGAATAAATAGAGATGTTTTTATCGCCTAAGATGAATACCCAGTAAAGTGTAAAAAATATTATCCCGTCGCAGCAAACCTGCGTACTCAGCGAATTTTCAATGAATGTATATGTTTCTCACTACCACATAAAGCCACATATCCAAGTTTTATAAAAATACATTAATAAATAAGTGATCTATAGCATTTTATTTATTCTCCATAAGAATAACATAGGACTGAGTACGCAGGTTTGCTGCAACAAGGAACACAAAATATGTGTTTTTATGCAATTATCAATTTAACTCAACCAGGTGAAGCTACATACTAAGATTTATTAACTTATGTTAATAATTAAGGGAGATATAAAACTTTACTTATTCTCCATAAGAATAACATTAGGGCTGAGTATGCAGGTTTGCTGCTACTGGGATCTTATTCTCCATAAGAATAACATTAGGGCTGAGTATGCAGGTTTGCAGCTACTGGGATAGTCAACAAAAAACCAATTGTTTGTGCAAATATCAATACCAGTACTACATGGAGCCACATACCAAGTTTGATCAATCTACATTCATAAATAATCAAGATATCAAATTTTATTTATTCTCCATACTCAAAACACTATCACTCAACAAATTTATTACTTCATTCAGAATATCATGTGAAAAGAATTTGTATCCTGTACGACCCATCCACACGCTCAAATCAGGAAGGTCATGTTTTCTCAGCTCTATTAACTGACGAAAGTTAGAATTAATTTCATCGTGTCCTCTTATTGCCAAACCTTGGCGGCACAAGAATCTCAAAGAGGTAAAGATAGCCATCAGGCAAGTTTGGGCTCTTATCATTTCGGATTTGATTTGGTCATTTAGTTTTGAAGCCACTGTTTCAGCTGATCCGGAAGCCAGTTTAAATAACCCTTCTTTATGTGCATTTGAACATTCGTGAGATCGAAACTTTTCTAGCGCCTTTTTCCAGTTGAAAAAGCCAACTGAAGTAAAAACATCTTCTTTTTTCGTGCTGAAACTCAATAACGATTTAGCCTCGGCCTCTTTGCAGGTTTTACAATAAACCCGTTCAACTGTAACATCATATTCAATCCAGGTAAAACTGGGCTCCCATGAATTTTGAAACTTTCCATTACTTTTAGTAATACCTGACTTGCTTGATTTATAGCTCTAGGTACCAGTACATTACCTTGGCAATCATATGTAGTGCTGGGTTTAGGCGACGGAGGTCTAGGTACATCTTCCAAACGTGGTTTTAGCGAATTTCCCCTATAGGGAAGAAGCTTTTACCGTAGTCGGCATGTTAAGACCTAGGCCCGGGACCATGATAACTTTTTTTTGAGGTCCCCAGACCCCAAAAACACCATTCGTTCGAAACTGTATATATATTTATGTATATATATATATATATATATATATGTGTCCGTGAGCACGATAACTCTCGTAAAAATGATCCGATTTTGATGAAACTTGGTATAAACGTGTAAAGGAACATTTATGACTTTAAGTTCGAAAACCAGCCAGGTCGCTCTATCTGAAGGGGTATTTTGGGGGGGTTTTGACCCCAAAAATGGGTTTTTTGAATTTGTTACATATAATTTGGGAAATAATCAAATTTTAGTTTTCACCATTGGATTCAGCTTAAAAAACACACGATTTGGTATTTTGATAATTCCTCTACGCCAATTGGTTCCAGAGATATTGAAAGTACTAAACACAGTACGTTGTCTAATGTTATTCTTATGGAAATAAAGAAAATGTTTATATCTCGCTTATTTATAAACGTATACTGACGAAACTTGGTATACAGCTTCATCTCGTTGTGGTCTATTGATATTTCCTAAAAAAATTGTATTTTTCCAAAGGCTCCCGTAGCAGCAAACCTGCGTACTCAACCCAATGTTATTCTTATGGAGAATAATTAAATGCTCTGTCTCCCTTAATTATGAACATAAATGAATAAAAACTGGTATACAACTTCACCTAGTTGAGTTTAATTGATATCAGCATAAAAACTCTTTTTTTGTGCTCCTTGTTGCAGCAAACCTGCGTACTCAGCCCCAATGTTATTCTTATGGAGATTAATTAAAATTGTATATATCGCTTGTTTGTGAATATATTTTTATGAAACTTGGTAAGTGGATTTATAAAGTATTAAGACAGTTATATCTCCATTGGAAATTCGCTGAGTATGCAGGTTTGCTGCGACGGGGGTATTTTGACAATAAATCTGTCCATTTTGTTAACTAATCCAAACCACACATAATGTCATACACAACATCACTTATAATATACTTGCAGGTCAGCCACCATCCAGTCTTGACAGCGAGATGTTTGTGCGATCACTAGACTTTTTCTGTAGCTCATCAAAGTGTGTGCTGTTATAAATTTCCTGCTGAGTGCAAGGTGCACTATGTTTTTAAATTCTTCATAACCAAACAATATTCCTTGGGCAACAGTTCACACAGAACTTGCAGATATTCCTGTCTTGGAATTTGGATGAAAAGTTAAAGCTACCTATTTAAACTTCTGTGCTCCATGGGCCTTGACAATATTTTGAGATTCACAAAACACCACCTATGGCCTCTGCCTTAAACCATCTTGCCACTTCTTTCTTCATTGCAGATGTTTTTGTTATATTGATTACTTTTGTACAAATAAATTTTGGATAACAGCTGTAGATATCACTCTTGCTCTTTTGAAGTTCAAAGTTTTGTGTGAATGGCCATCTAGGGTTTTTTTAATTGTTGAAAATCGAATAACAGAACCTCATTTGGTCCTTGAATGTAGTATTAGAAAGATCGACATATGCTTTGTTAAACAGAAAACTTCTTTTAAAATTGAAACATTCACCAGTATTTTTACAAAATTTTTATATTTTGTCAGGCCTTTCGCCAGCAATATTGGCATCGTCAGACGATCAAACGATGCCAGCTGACAAAATGCCTCACAAAATATAATAATTTTTTAAAAATATTGGTGTATGTTTCAATTTTAAATTAATTTATAACCAATATTACGGCTCTTTATTGGAGAAAGTTTCTAATAAACATATCCTAAGCATTTGGCAAACTTTAACCAAATATTTGTTGGGTCAGTTTAGTCCTCTTCCTTTTTCTAACAGGTCATACTGATATTCCTCAACTGTTAAAATATATTAACTTCTTTATTGTAGAAGAAATATTCTTAATGTTGTTTACCTTAATTTGTTTCTTGTTTTATTTTTTAGGAGGAGTTCTCCAGTTATGAAGCAAATGAACCTTTTATTCGCAGTCTCATCGCCAATCTTGATGGTCTTTTGTCAGAGTTTAAAAACAAACTGACTCCAGCAAACTTTGATGCTTTGGTTGGCATATTAGTTACAGAAGTCACAAGTCAAATGGAAAAAGTTGTTTCAAAATCTGAATTTAACCGGGTAAGCCTACATAAAACTATTTACCAGTTCTTCTTAAAACGGATAAAGAAGCCCCTTGATTTGATAATTCAGTGTCAGACTGCAACCAACAGGCCTATCAGTTTTTATTATATATTTATGCTTTTTAACGTTTTTATATTATTTTTTAGGGGTGTGCGATGCATTGAAATTTCGATTCGATTTGATGCATCAAATCATCGATTAGATGCTGTAGTAATCGAAATAGTGATGTATGGAAAGTGTTCGATGCCTTCCTATACTCCCGCCATTTACCCGCGTGCCATAAAGCGCTTGGGGAGAGTAGTAGTAAAGTGAGAGTTTCAGCGCATGAGAGGTGCGAGAGGTGTGAATTTCAAGGATTAAATGCTCATATGACGTAACCCAACTTAACCTAACCTATACCCAAGGCCAAATAGGCAACGTTCAAACCCATTTGAGAGGTCAAAGTCCAATTCTGAGCAAAAATCAAGCGTTTTCGACAAATAAATAAAAAAGTATTAAAGTCTCAGATACATTTTATTTTAAAAATCCCTACACGTGGGTTGACTGCGTTTAGTGCCCTCAACATATATACCAAATTTCATACAAATCTGCCGATAAATAACCAAATGCGAGGTCACTTAGTAAACTTCACACTATCACATGCAGCGTGCAGATTTATGCACTAATCCGGGATTTTCTCATATTAACGTGTACTAGAAGTCACTGCAAACCCGCATACCAAATCTTAAATCAATATCTTCAATAATAACGGAGATATTAAGCATCGAGCAAAGGTCAATAGTTAAGTCCGGCTCAAAACGCATCCCATAGGAATGAAAGTTGTGTCATCATATAGGCCATATAGGTAAACCGTTCTCTTATATTCTCTCTTCAGAATGTCATTATTTTTGCGATATCTCTTACAGTTTCCGAGATATAAGCAATTAAAGCTTTTTATTTTGAAAATCAAAATTCAGTTTTTGAGAGTTCCAGAAAGTAAACCGTTCCGTACTGCGGACTTGTTCATATATTTAAAAAATCAGTTTTAAAAGGGAAAACTCTGTATATTGTTGAAATTCAATAAATGTTGGTTGACTCATGCCGCCCGTCCGTCTGAGGTCTCTTATCTCGCGCCAAGCTCCGCCTGTTGTGAAATATGATTGGTTCAACACTTGTTATCTGCCAAGGTTATAAGTTCAACTGTCTCCACCTTCAAAGGGAACCATTACATAGTCGTGAGATTTTTACTCATATGAATAGGAAAAAATTACTTTTATTCTGTAAATTCCAAGTCAACCCTCATAATTAGCCAAGATTATGTGATTTCCCATGTAAAAATCAAATTATGTACTGTAAAATCCAAATTAAACCTTATAATCGGTGGCCTACAATGATCGCGGTCACCAAGCGTCTGAAGATGATGACGTGCGTCGTCGATGGTTGGTATTCCGTGACGCTCGGTAACCGCAATCGTTGTACGGTGCGATCCGACCTGACGACGCCCATGACGCGCGTTGATGAGGATTAACTATACATTTGTAGGTGAGAGACCTTAAACACCCTACAAATGTATAGTTAATCCTCATCAACGCATGTCACGGTCGTCGTCAGGTCGGATCGCATCGTACAACAATTGCGGTTACTGAGCGTCACGGTATACCGACCATCGTTGACGCACGTCACGCATGTCGTCAGGTCGGATCGCACCGTACAATGATCGCGGTTACCAAGCGTCACGGAATACTGACCATCGACGACACACGTCACCATCTTCAGACGCTTGGTAACCGCGATCGTTGTAGGCCACAGATTATAAAGTTTAATTTGGATTTTACAGTACATAATTTGATTTTTACATGCGAAATCACATAATCTTGGCTATTTATGAGGATTGACTTGGAATTTACAGAATAAAAGTAATTTTTTCCTATTCATGTGAGTAAAAATCTCACGACTATGTAATGGTTCCCTTTGAAGGTGGAGACAGTTGAACTTATACCCTCAGCAAATAACAAGTGTTGAACCAATCATATTTCACAACAGGCGGAGCTTGGCGCGAGATAAGAGACCTCAGACAGACGGGCGGCATGAGTCAACCAAGATTTATTGAATTTCAACGATAATATAGAGTTTTCGCTTTTAAAACTGATTTTTTAAATATATGAACAAGTCCGCGGTACGGAACGGTTCACTTTCTGTAACTCTCAAAAATTGAATTTTGATTTTCAAAATAAAAAGCTTTAATCGCTTATATCTCGGAAATGGCAAGAGATATCGCAAAAATAACGAAATTTCCAAGAGAAAATAATAGAGAACGGTTTACCTATATGGCCTATATGATGATGTTACTTTCATTCCTATGGGATGCGTTTTGAGCCAGACTTAACTATTGGCCTTTGCCTGATACTTAATATCTCCGTTATTATTGAAGATATCGATTTGAGATTTGGTATGCGGGTTCGCAGTGACTTCTAGTACACGTTAATATGAGAAAATACCGGATTAGTGGATAAAAATGCACGCTGCATGCGATAGTGTGTAGTTTACTAAGTGACCTCGCATTTATCGGTGGATTTGTACGAAATTTGGTATATATGTTGAGGGCACTAAACGCAGTCAACCCACGTGTAGGGATTTTTAAAATAAAATTTATCTGAGACTTATTTTTTTATTTATTTGTCGAAAACGCTTGATTTTTTGCTCAGAATTGGACTTTGACCTCTCAAATGGGTTTGAACGTTGCCTATTTGGCCTTGGGTATAGGTTAGGTTAGGTTATGTTGGGTTACGTCATATGAGCATTTAATCCTTGAAATTCGCACCTCTCGTGTACTGAAACTCTGACTTTACTACTACTGGGGAGTGTTAAAAACGGGAGGGGAGGGGTGGGGTCCGGTTGAAAGCAATAAATCAGTCGGCTGACCAACATTATTTCTTTGAGTCATTATCATACAACCACGTTTTACCTCATCATGAATTTTTAATAACCAGTGAGTTATTTGAATAACGTTATACCTTCACAAAACTATTCCTAGGGTTGGTAAAATAGTATTTTGTCAAAAATACGGTAGTTTTACTGACATGGTACGATAGTGGTATTTTACAATCTGGCAAAACTGTCTTCATCATCATTCGGTATTTAAATGTGGCGCTTTTTTGTATTCGTCCATCCTTTGAAACTTGAGTAAATACAATTAAGTTTAGGTTATGCGTTTTAATTGCAAAAGTTTTTGAAATGTTGGATCAGAGAATTATACTAGACTTTGGCCAGTATGGTAGATCATCCATGTTGTTCATAAAAAAAATGGTGTATAGGCTGAGTTTTAATCATTGAAACATGTCGCATTGCTTCAATTCAAATCCAAATTCTTTGAATCGCATCAAATCGAAATAAAATCACTGCATCGCACACCCCTACTAATTTTAGTCTTTAATCCATATTAATATTTCAGAAGCAAATAGATTGTGATTAATCTAGTAAAACTCCTTTATACTGATGGAATTCCAAAACTTTTTAATTGTAAATTATCAAACAATTCATTTAATTTAAATGAAGCTTAACTCATTTGCGCAGCCTCACGAGCTGGTCCCGTTCCTTACTTGTCACTTTTTGAACCTAAGAATTGGAATATAAAATTGGTGTTTTTAAATGGATTAATGGTGTATTTTAATTAAAACATTGTTTTCTTCCAGTTTAAAGAGTCACATTGGCACACTCACAGTAGACATAAGTAATACCCCCCGTTGCAGCAAACCTGCGTACTCAGCGAATTTCGAATGCATTTATATGTTTCTTACTACTACATAAAGCCACTTACCAAGTTTGACAAAAATACATTCATAAATAAGTGATTTATCACATTTTATTTATTCTCCATAAGATAACATTAGGACTGAGTACGCAGGTTTGCTGCAACGAGGAAGATAAGAAATGAGTTTTTATGTAATTATCAATATAACTGAACCAAGTGAAGCTACTTACCATGTTTTTATTAATTTATGTTCATAATTAAGGGAGATATAAAACTTTACTTATTCTCTATAAGAATAACATTAGGGCTGAGTATGCAGGTTAGCTACGGGAACAACCAACAAAACATTTATTTTTTGTGCAAATATCAATATACCAGTACAACGTGAAGCCACATACCAAGTTTCATCAATATACATTCGTAAATAATGGAGACATCAAATTTTATTTATTCTCCATAAGGATAACATTGGACAACGTACTGTGTTTAGCACTTTGAATATCTCTGCAACACTTGGATGTAGAATCACAATTTAAACACCAAAATGATTGTTTTGTGGAGCTGAAGTGATTGGTAAAAGAAAATGTGATGTTTAAATGAAAATTAACTGAGGAAAAGCCAAAACCCTTTTTCCCATAAGATTAACATGGGAGATTTTATGAGCATGTTTTTTTGGATTTTTTCAGCAACGACTTAACCAAGGTTAATAATTCAAAATACCATATTATTTGTTTTTTTAAGCTCTATAACATGGTCAAAACCAAAATTAAGTGTTTTAAAAATTTGAGGGTAAAAAATGCAAAAAACTGATTTTTGGAAAATTTAAAACCTCCATAAACCCCCCTTCCCATGGTCCGATTTTTCTAAGTCAATGTCACTTTACACATTTGAGCCAAATTTCATAGAAATCGGACGTTTTTTACTCAAGTTATCGCATTCACGGACACATACCGTGAATACCGTGCCATATATATAAATATATATATTACAAGCAATACCAAGTTTCTTCAATGTACATTCATAAATAAACTATGACATTTTAATTATTCTCTATAAGAATAACATGGCAGCTGAGTACGCAGGTTTGCTGATATATATATATATATATATATATATATATATATATATATATATATATATACATATATATAAATTTGAACGAATAGTGTTTTGGACTTCTAGGGACCTCAAAACAAAAAGTTATCATGGTCTCGGGCTTAAGTCTTACCATGAGACCTACAGTAACAGCTTCTTCCCCATAGGGGAAATTCACTAAAAAGTAGAAAAATCAGTGTTGACCATGTGCAACTCACAAAGAATTAACCGATCCCGTCAACTTCCAAGCAAACCTGCCACGATCTATTTTACTTGGGCCCTCCCACCAACATTGCCACAGACCGGTTAACTCATTGAGAGTTGCACGACTGGTCAGTTTTGGTCGTGTGCGGGAATCGAACTCACGAAGTTCGTATCAGCAACTGGCCAAGGTGTTTCCACAACTTAGCTAACTCAGCTACCACGACCAGTGGCTTAGCGGCGTTATTTAGGTTTTTATAGTCAGTCCGTGCCCCTAGCGGAGAGAACCGTAGTTGCCCGCAGCCATTAGGAACAGATTTTGCTACTAGAGTGCAGCACCAATCAAATCCTGTTACATGCCATTGCGAATAGCATATAATTACTACCTTATTGGGTTAATGTATTACACTGTTATAATAAAGTTGGTCACCCACATATTTGAAGAATAAGAGTACAACTTATATCTCTAAACACAAACAGGTTATTTATCCTGAGTTAAATTTATTTTACTAATAAATAGTGCACAAAATTAACTAAAAATGCAAAAATGAAAAGTTTAATTCAGTGAAATGAAGTAGTTCTTGATTGTCACTAAGACATTTTCACATTTCCAGCGGAGCTAGAAAAAGAGGTGTCATTGTCACAAAAACTAAAATTAAACATATCCATACAACATTGTTACATCAATTCAATGCTACTTTACATCTATGTATTCTCATCTAGATATTCTACAATTGAATAGTAATTTTTTGTCAGCAAATGAAGTCTTAAATAATATAAACTTAGAAAGATCATTAATGTTATATGCAGAATAAACATAAGTATAAGGTATAAAAACTATGCTCATGGCACTGCACATATTATATAGGCCTATCATAGGACCGATTCATATTATATATTCAACATAAGACCGATTGCACATTCCTGGATCGTGACTGAGACTTGTGTTATTGCTTAGTCCTTCCTTCAATGGGCTCTGAGGTTGACAGTCTATGTCCTTGGACAATACCCATTCAGTGAGCTTCTTCGTAATACAAGATACCATACAATCAGAAAGATTATTGCAGATCAGTTTAGATTAAAAAACAAAAATGAAGTGTATGAAGAAGTTACTGCAATTGAAACTAACGGCTCATTATGAAGAAGCGACATAATTGTCATTGAAAAAGAAACGAGTTCGCACGCAGCACGCTGACGTGAGGGAAGTGAATTTCCACATAAAAACTTTTAAAACTTAAAATTAGTGTAAAAACATACTTCTATTCCATTTTTTATTGAAATCTGAAAACATTGATTTTTTGGCTGTTCTGATGCTCCTGGTTTCATTTACCAGCAAAGCTGGGAATACAATTTTGCGCATTATAATGTTAGGAGAAGGTCCAGCCAGGCTTGAAAGTAGGCGTGAGGTTGCTGGGGATGATAAAAGTACTCTAACAAAGGAGTAGCAGGCTTTTCTAGTGTAAAACCCCCATAAGACAACGTACTGTGTTTAGTCGAAACACATTTTCTTTAATAACTCGGTAAATATTTATGCTAGAATGACGAGAGAGGGCTTAAAACTTTTGCCTCTCTAATTCCCATCTTTTTACATCCATTTATTTTGCATCAGGGGCTTCTCTGACCCTTTTTGGGCCCAAAAACTCGAAATTTGAAAGATTAATCTTCAAAAAATGGGTTTAGAGTTTTCCGATTGTTTTGCCCAACGAACTTGTCCAACAGATTATAGAAAGGAACGTCCCTACCAAATTTGAAGTAAATCGGACAAAAAATGCGACCGCTAGAGTGCATATATATATATATATACATATATATATATATATATATATAAAATTTTGAACGACCCCCCAAAACGTGTTCAGGGGGTCACGTTAGGAACTTCTACGGTGGTCCCGGGCTTAAGTTTCACCGTGCGGGTCATGCTAATAGTTCACTTTCCAAGGGAAATTCACTAAAAAGCCGAAGTTTCATTGTAGATCCGACTGTAAGATTTGAAACCAGTTTGAACCAGCCAGAAGTTGTAAATACTAAAAAGACTGGTATTTATCAAAATACAATCCCAAATTATAAAATACCCCCGTAGCAGCAAACCTGCGTACTCAGCGAATTTCCAATGCATATATATGTAACTTAATACCACATAAAGCTACATACCAAGTTTCATCAATGTACATTCATAAATAAACTATTTATGACATTTTAATTATTCTCTATAAGAATAACATGGCGGCTGAGTACGCAGGTTTGCTGAAGCAAGGAACAAAATAAATGGGATTTTATACAAATGTCTATATAACTCAAGTAGGTAAAGCCACATACTAAATTTTATTAATTTATGTTGATAATTAAGGGAGATAACACGTTACTTATTCTCTATAAGAATAAGATCGGGATGAGTACGCAGGTTTGCTGCTACGGGAACTATCGGCCAAAAAATGTTTTTAGTGCAAATATCAATACACCACAATGATATGAAGCAATATACCAAGTTTCATCAGGATAAGTTGATAAATAAGCAAGATATACAATTTTTCTTATTCTCCCTAAGATTAACATTGGACAATGTACTGTGTTTAGCACTTTCATATCTCTGTAACCATTTGACATAGAGAAATGATCAAAATGTCAAATTGTGCGTCTTTTTAAGCTGATTCTAGTGGAAAATCTAAAATTTGACTTTTTCAAAAATGATATGTAAAAAACTCAAAAACCCCCCCAAAATACCCCTTCGGATAGGTCGATCTGTCTGATTTGCGAACTTAAAGTCATAAATGCTGCTTTACACGTTTATACCAAATTTTGTCAAAATCGGACTATTTTTACAAGAGTTATCATGCTCACGGGCACACACACACACACACACACACACACACACACACACACACACACACACATATATATATATATATATATATATATATATATATATATATATATATATATATATATATATATATATATATATAAAATAAGAAATAAAGGAATAAACCTTGAGTACCCTTTTTTATTTTTATTTTACACGTGTTTCGACTTTCAAGTCATCTTCACAGTGTAAGTATATTAACCTAATATATATAAATAAACAAAGACAGTCAGATGTAATTAAAATAGTGTAACTATCATATGCTATCTTTTCTTAGTTTATAATCTTTGGTGAAGTTGTTTCTTTGATCGTCTAATTTCATTAATTTTGTCAAATAGTGGGTTTCGTGTATTTGTTTGTACTGCGTTGAGTAAATTTACTTTGTCATTTTGGAAATCTGTATAAGTGTGGAGTTCTTCTTTGGTATTCATTTTAGCGAATTTCCCCTATAGGGAAGAAGCTATTACCGTAGTCGGCATGGTAAGACCTAGGCCTGGGACCATGATAACTTTTCGTTTTGAGGTCCCCAGACCCCAAAAACACCATTCGTTCGAAACTGTATATATATATATATATATATATGTGTATCCGTGGGTGTGATAACTCTCGTAAAAAAGGTCCGATTTTGATGAAATTTGGTGCAAACGTGTAAAGCAGCATTTATGACTTTAAGTTCGAAAACCAGACGGATCGACCTATCCAAAGGGGTATTTTGGGAGGGTTTTGTACCCCAAAAATGGGTTTTTTGAGTTTTTTACATACAATTTTTGAAAAAGTAAAATTTTATTTTTTCCCATTGGAATCAGCTTAAAAAGACGCACAATTTGATGTTTTAATCATTGCTCTACGTTAATTGGTTACTGAGTTATTGAAAGTGCTAAACACAGTACGTTGTCTAATGTTATTCTTATGGAGGATAAGACAAATTGTATATCTCGCTTATTTATCAACTTATCCTGACGAAACTTGGTATATTGCTTCATTTCATTGTGGTCTATCGATATTTGCACAAAAATCCATTTTTTGGCCGATAGTTCCCGTAGCAGCAAACCTGCATACTCAGCCCCATGTTATTCTTATAGAGAATAATTAACGTGTTATCTCCTTTAATTATGAACATAAATTAATAGAACTTGGTATGTGTCTTTACCTAGTTGAGTTATATTGATATTTGTATAAAAGCCCATTTTTAGTGTTCCTTATTTCAGCAAACCTGCATACTCTGCCGCCATGTTATTCTTATGGAGAATAATTAAAATGTCATAATTCGTTTATTTATGAATGTATATTGATGAAACTTGGTATGTGGCTTTATGTGGTATTAAGATAAATTAATATGCATTGGAAATTCGCTGAGTATGCAGGTTTGCTGCTACGGGGGTATTTTACTTTCTCCCTCTATACATAGTATATGGAGAAAGTATTGTTTTCGTCAAAATTTTCGAATTTGAGTTGTTAGTGGAAATATTTGTGGATGTGTACAGAGCTAGAGCCCTAACCAATCGGCCGATTTTTATGACATTTGGTATGTAGGTACTAATCCACGATATCTCCAGGCGTTTTTTTCATTTTTTTTAATTTTTGATTTTTAAGGGTAATTATCCCCCAAAAACCGCCAAAAAACATGAAAAATCAAAATTTCTCAAAAACGGCTCTAACGATTTTGATTAAACTTTAGTCGTATGTAGAACTTTAGTTTTCCAACGAAATGACACTACCCGCATTCCTGTAAAAATTCGGGTTCAGATATTACAGGACTTAAAACATAAAAAATTCAGTTTTTTTGATTTTTCATAAAAAGACATGAATATAAAAAAATATTACTATTCACCATTAAAAAGAGCTAAAAAAAACTAAATAATTTAGTATATTAAATTACTATTCTACGATTGCTGGTTTCAGGGAAATTGAAAATTTCATTTTGTGGTAAACGCAGTACGTTGTCCAATGTTATTCTTATGGGGAATACAAAAGGTTGGACGTAAACAACAATTAAAACGTCAAAATGATTGTTTTGTAGAGCTAAACTGATTGGTAAAATGAAATGTGGAGTTTTTAGTGAAATTATCTGAGTAAAATCTAAATACCCCCGTCGCAGCAAACCTGCATTCTCAGCGAATTTCCAATAGAGATATAAATGTCTTAATACTACATAAAGACACTTGCCAAGTTTCATAAAAATATATTTACAAATAAGCGATATAAACAATTTTAATTATTCTCTATAAGAATAACATTGGGGCTGAGTACGCAGGTTTGCTGCAACAAGGAACACAAAAAATGGGTTTTAAGCAAATATCAATATAACTGAACTAGGTGAAGTCTTATACCAGTTTTTATTCATTTATGTTCATAATTAAGGGAGACATAGCATTTAATTATTCTCCATTAAAATAACATGGGGGCTGAGTACGCAGGTTCGCTGCTACGGGAGCCTTTGGCAAAAAATTGGTTTTTTGAGCAAATATCAATAGAACACAACAAGATGAAGCCGTATACCAAGTTTCGTACGTATACGTTCATAAATAAGCGAGATATAACATTTTTATTTTCCTCCATAAGAATAACATTAGACAACGTACTGTGTTTAGCACTTTCAATATATCGGTAACCAATTGACGTAGAGAAATGATCAAAATACCAAATTGTGTGTTTTTTTTAAGCTGAATCGAATGGTGAAGACTACAATTTGACTATTTCAAAAATTATATGTAAAAAATTCAAAAAACCCATTTTTGGGATACAAAATCCCCCCAAAATACCCCTTTGGATGAAGCGATCTGGCTGGTTTTCGAACTAAAGTCATAAATGTTGCTTTACACGTTTATACCAAATTTCATCAGAATCGGATAATTTTTACGAGAGTTATCGTGCTCACGGACACACACACACATATATATATATATATATATATATATATATATTCAGTTTCAAACGAATGGTGTTTTTGGGGTCTGGGGACCTCAAAACGAAAAGTTATCATGGTCCCGGGCCTAGGTCTTGCCATGCCGACTACGGTAATAGCTTCTTCCCTATAGGGGAAATTCGCTAAAACCATATTCCCTTAAGATTAACATGGGAAATTTTATGGACACATATTTTGACTTTTCTCCACAACCACTAAACCTAGCTTAATGATTCAAAAAACCAAATTGTTTGTTTTTTTAAGCTCTATAAAATGGCTATAACCAAAATCTAGCGTTTTTTAAATTTTAGGGTAAAAAGTTCAAGAAACTGATTTTTGGAAAATTTTAAACCCCCATAAAACCCCCTTCCCATAGACCCATCGATCTGGTTTTCGAACTTATAGTCATAAATATTACTCTCCACATTTGTGCCAAATTTCATAAAAATCGGGTGCTTCTTTCAAAAGTTATCGCGGTAACAGACACACACACATATATATATATATATACATATATATAAATTTGAACGAATAGTGTTTTTAACATCTGGGGACCTCAAGACAAAAAGTTATCATGGTCTCGGGCTTAAGTCTTACCATGAGACCTACGGTAATAGCTTCTTCCCTATAGGGGAAATTCGCTAACATTAAAAAAAACCATCTTTGGGGTAAAAAACCCCCCAAAAATACCCCTTTGGATGGAGCGATCTGGCTGGTTTTCGAACTTTAAGTCATAAATGTAGCTTTACATGTTTATATTAAATTTCATAACAATCGGATCATTTTTACGAGAGTTATCGTGCTCACGGACACACACACACACATATATATATATATATAAAATTCATATATACAGTTTTGAACGAATAGTGTTTTTGGGGTCTGGGGACCTCAAAACAAAAAGTTATCATGGTCCCGAGCCTAGGTCTTACCATGCCGACTACGGTAATAGCTTCTTCCCTATAGGGGAAATTCGCTAAAACACAGACTTTCATTTTTTATAAAAAAACAACTTATATAGAGACAAAATTTTGGAATTTTCTGCCCACTGGCATAAAAGAAGAATCGGATAAAATCAAGTTTAAAAAGAGGCTAAAAACACTCTTAATCAATGACCCTCATTACTCCATTAATGAATATTTAAAAATCTCTTGTTGGCATGTAATGATTTTAATCAAAGAAGTAGGTATTTTAGGTACCGGTGTTACTTTGTGGATTTTGTATTTATTACATAAGATAAGTGTCATTATTTATGTACATGATGTGTATTGAGCAAATAAAAAATTATTTGATTTGATATAATGTGAGCACTTTTTTATGGATAAGTGTGGAAATGAATATGAAGTGAACGACCAATCTTTAATGTCTGCAGCTCGGCGGGTTGGCCCTAGACAAGGAGGTGCGATCGCTGGTAAGCTATCTGAACAGCGCGACGTCGTGGTCGGTGCGCGACAAGTTTGCGCGACTCACACAGATCGCCACAGTGCTCAACCTAGAGAAGGTGTCGGAAATCGCGGACTACTGGGGCTCGGACGCGGGATCGCTCCCGTGGCGGCTAACAGCCAGCGAGGTGCGGCAGTTCATGGCCCTCAGGTGAAATAGAATGAGTGTGTCTATAGACTAATAATAATTGTGTACTACTTCAACACGTTCGCTGCTGAAAAAAGAAACACAGCCAGTTCACTGCCAGTCTTCATTAGAAACACACACTAAAATCTTGGTTTGATTTCAAGGATTGTTTTACATAGAAACATGTCTGAACAGTAAAAAGAATTAAAATATCTAAAGTTATCCAAAAGGAATCCAAAAACGACGACCGCCTTTACCTTGAAATAAAACTTCACCACGAGTGACAAAAGTTTCAATGGATTGGTTAGTGCGGGCTGCAAATCAATCCCATTTGTCAACAAAAGTCTGGCGTAGTAGATCTACGACGCCTGCTCCCAGCGCAATGTTAGCCTGTCGTAGATCTACCACACTAGCAGGGAATGTGTCAAAAGGAAGGTTAAAGTGGTAAATCTTATTTTCCCAAAATTTTGCAAAGGGAAATTCGGTAAGATCAGTAGATCACGAGTAGGTTGGTTGCTCTGTCTGTGTGACAGCTGGTTGGCTGCCTATGTGTGGTGAGTTAGGAGGCCTCTTCCCACCTAATTTCTTATAATGTATCATAAAAACATGTTAAGTGCGCAGAAAAGAATCACTTTGTTTTCCTATAGTCGTAAAAATGCACCATTAAGATATGGTGAACCCAGAATAACCATACTTAGGTCGGTATCGGGACCTTGCCAATCTTGCAAAGCAGAGAGTTCTGGATGCTTGTAACGGTTTTAAAAACCACAAAAAAATTAAACTGAACAACTTGCTTTGGGAATTTAAACAGAAAGTTTATAAAAAATAATTATTGCAAATTATTATAAGGAACAGGGCCCACCCAAAATAAAATTCCTAAAACCACCCCTTTGGGCCAAGCAGTTATGGGAAACAGCTCCAGCCAGTTTCACAGAGTCTGCGGAACTGCCTCCAAACCCAGTTCCAGCTGCAGATAGTTTAACCTGCAGGGCGCTACAGCTGTTTTTGAAACGATCTGCTGCAGCTGTTTCTGAATGAATCTTTGCAGTGTGAACAACAGCTGTAGCTAGCTGAATTCTTGTTCACTTGGAACGGTTGGAACTGTTTTCACTTTTGGAGCATTGGAACTGAATAGTTCCAGTTCCATCTGCAATGACAAAGGTCTAAGCAGGGTAAAGATGTGAGACTTTGGCCCAATGCCAACTGTGCAACACCTATTTTCGGGCATTCCTAATTTTGATAACCATTTCATGACCGCTTTTTTATACAGCCTAAATAAAAAAAGTTTGAACCATCCAAAACAAAATTTGAACCAACGAAGTTTTTTTTAACATTGTTTATATAGAACATGCTAGGGACTGTGCGAAAAGTTCGCAACTATCCAAATTCTACTTCATCCCTGGTTCATCCACTATTGCGGCTCTGGAAAGTGTTATTTCTATGATTCTGTCTTCTTTTGAAGCAGGTGAGTATTCAGGTTTGGCTTTGGTGGATCTGAAAAAAGCCTTTGACAGCATCCCACACAAAATTCTTCTGTCAAAACTATCTTCGTATGGAATAAAAAATCAGCATCTGCACTTTTTTGAAACGTATCTTTGTGGCAGGCAACAGAGTTGCTATTAGTAATGAAATTTCATGTCCGAAAGATGTTGTGCTGGAATACCCCAGGGATCAGTATTGGGTCCCCTCTTGTTCATCTTGTTCATTAATGATCTTCCTAGTAATATACCCTGTAAAACAGTCTTGTTTGCAGATGACACGTCTTTTATCGTATCTGGTGATAAGATTGAATCTGTTGCAACAAGTATCACTAACAGTATAAATGAGTCTACCAGTTGGTTTGAAGCAAACTGTCTGGAGATCAATAATTCAAAAACAACAAATATATTTCTCTCTCAGGAAGTCCCCTGTTGAACAAAAACCTGTCCGACTACTGGGTCTTCTCATGGATCCAAAGTTATATTGGGTGGCCCACACCAACCAGGTTATCTCAAAACTTTCTCGGGTATGTTTCCTTCTCAGAAGATTGAAATCCTCTGTATCTGAAAAGATGATGCTCATGTCTTATTTTGGCCTTTTTCATTGTCACCTTTTATATGGCAACATTTTCTGGGGTAATAGTTCCGGAGCTGGGCAGGTACTTTTGTGGCAGAAAAAGGCCTTGCGTATTAAGATAGCTGCAAACCTTTTTTCAAAAAGTTTCAGATCATGTCTGTGCAAAGTATTTTCATCTATCAAAATATTCTCTGTGTGAAAGAGAATAATGAACAATTTTCATTGAGGAACGAGAACAATGGATATGAATCTAGAAACTGCCAAAATCTAAATATTAGCAGGCCGTGTTTACAAAAATTGTCAAGTTCCCATAAATATTTGCAAATATCAATGTTTAATAAATTGCCTATAGATTTCTGTAAATTGCCTTTCAATTCTTTTAAACACAAACTTAATACTTTCCTCATTAACAATGTTTTTTATGATGTAAAGGCTTTTATAGATTTTAGGGGTAATTTTGGTTAATAACTGTTATTTTCTTGGATAATTATGTTTCTATTTTTATTGTGATCACTGTATTTTTTATTATTGTTGATAACAATAATTGCCATGTTCAGATGATGTCCATTACACAGTGTAACTCATGTTCAAAGACAAATATAGATATTATTATTATTATTATATTCACAGATATTAAACTTGAATAAAAAGGCATGAAATAGCACATGCCTCTCGTCAATTGCTGCATAATATGCTAATGCAAATGTCTAGCTATCACATGGCAAGGCCCACAAGCGAAGACAGGCTTACTGATTTTTTGTTGATACAACGTTTGAGTTTTTAAGAGATTTTGGAGTTATAAATAAACTATACTACATAGTTTATAAAATGTAGAGATATAGGTGCTAACACAATTTTAATATATTTTTCAGAACTGATTTCCGAAGTGAAGATATAAGAAGATTGAAGTTGTGAATACTTTTTGTTAGCAATATAGTATCTTTATAAGTATAATCGTTTGATTTAATACCCTATTTTATCCATCACTACAGTAACACTACCAGTGTACACTACCAGTTGTACTAACAAGTTGAAATGGCACTGGATCTTACCCTGGTCTCACATTTTGGTAAGTGTAACATACTTGATGGTAAAAGGCAATCGATTTCAACTGGTCAAACTGATCATGAACAGTCCAGCAGGCCCAATGAGTAAATCATTATCTCATTTATAAAACAAATAATTGTTTTGCAGTGTTGTGGTTTCCTTGATTAAAATTTAACGTATACAAATATTCATGACAATTCAATAAAAAAATACAATACAAAAAATCTGGACCTGGGCCTGCACCACTGGTTGAGCCTAGTTCGTAAATCCGGCCCTAGTAGGATGGTAATGTTGGGCGTTATGAAGTGAGTTACACTCATTAAAGAGGGAGACTCCGTGGTTTTTACTTGTTATGTATGTTGATTGTGGGTAAACATATTATTTTTCTTTTTGATCCCAACTAACATTTTTAACTAAAAAAAGAGGGTAAAATACTCATAAAATACGTGAAATTAGTCCACAGTTATGATATACACAGTGGAATTACTTTATGGATATACTTAGTGGATATTTTGGTGAGCCAACTTATGATGCCAAACCTCCAAACTAGTCGATTCCCCGGATAAAGTGCAGCCTCTGCTTTAACATCTCCTTCTGAAATGTTTTTGAAATTCATTTTAAACAAATTCCCATCCCTAACCGCTGTAGCACAAACTTGATTAGCTTTATTCCAGATCTTAGCCTCCTCTTTGTCTGACGTCAAATGAAACCCCCTATCAAGAGCTCTAGAGACTGAAAATAAATTAACCGTCATTCCAGGGACATTGAGAACATTTTTTATCGTAACAATTAAGGAATCACCCCATTTTATTTATGATTTTACTTTAATATCACCAACACCAGTAGCTCTAAGTAAACCTCCTCCTCCAAAACGAACCCATTTGAATGAATCCAATTCATTAAAAGTTACGAAACCATCTATTTTGCAACATAGATGTGCAGTAGCCCCAGTGTCCAAGTAGCATCTTATCTTTATTATTGCAATAGTCACTAATAAATGCTGTTGTTATCAAGGAAGTTTCCTCCTTTCCTCTAAAGTTATTCCCTGACCTACCTTTACTTTTTTTTAAGGACTGCTTGAATTTGAAACAATCCCTTTTAAAATACCCCAATTTATTGCATTAATTGTAACGTACCTAAGGTGCAGACAGGGATACAGCTGGGATAAAAATTCTTTGAGCAAAAATGCTACAAGCTCTTAGAGACTTGTAGCAAAAATATTTTCCTTTTCGCATTTTTATCGCGTGTCATTATACTATTTTTTGGTCTTAAGTTGTTTTTGCTTGTATTTGTTTTTAAGGTTTAACATTTTAATAATATATAATTCAGCAGAGTCTACTTTTCTTGGAAACTTATCCATTTTAACCATTAAAGTCGGTAATGGAAATATACTAAACATTCTAATAGAATAGGCCTAATATGGCACCAGAACAACTAAAACTCACACACCCCGAACATTACCTGAAACATAACCTCAAAGTATATTGCGATCGCATTTGCGCATCAGCGATTTTGAGTTGTCTGTTTTCGCTAAGGTACCTCAACACTTTGGCCCGATCATTGCGATTTCGAGCGACTCGTGCTCGTGTAACCGCCCACATTCTGCAGCGAGTCGAGACCGCGAGCGGCACTAAGTATGGAGGACCTGCCGCTCGTCTCCTTTGACTCGGTTACAAAAACCGACAAGAATCGGTGTGATTGCGAGGCGAGCGCAATCATCCCTTCGGTGGCGAACTAGCCCTCGACATTCTCGCATTCGCCGATTCGCTCGGCTAGACTCGGCTACTACAGAGTGCGCGCCAAACGTCTGCTAGGGGGTTAGCTACTGTCACTACAACTGTCATATCAGTAACTCGCCCGTTCTCAGTAACTCGCCCGTTCTGTTTACAAGGTACGCAGTTGAAATCGACAGACACTGTTTATGTAATGTAGGCTCGTCTCCTCTACCACTCGCTCAGAGGCGATCGGTAAAGTGACTTAGTGCAACCAACGCAACGTTAAGCCTCTACAACATCCCACAGCCTGCCCAAATATTGTCGCATTTTCGTGGTGCATGTCGCATTTTGCGACAAATGCGACCTGGCAGCTTAAACCCTGGGTGCAGAGGGTTGTTGTACCTTTTAACAGTTTGCTTTTATATGTCCCGCTGATCCACAGTTGTAGCAAATGACCTTTCTGTTTGATGTTGCCAGTGGCGAATTTAGGGGGGGGGGGGCTATAAGGGCTGTAGCCCAGAGTGGCAATTTGTTAGGGGCGGCAAATTTACTGAAAATCAATATAAGTTGTTTACAAAAGAAAGGTTGAAACAGGGAACATTTTGACGAAAGCGGATGACAATGACGGTGTGCTGCCCTTTTAAAGGTAAAGATAGTAATCAGAGAATGTATTACCATAGAATAAATAATACAGAGAAGGGCAGCCAAATGGGACTTTCCATGCTACATTTTCAGGTCTGCGCTCTGGTGGAGAATCGAGAACTAGGCCTAAGAGGATGGTGCCATCACGCGGCGGCCTTGAGCACTACACATACTGCATTACCATTCTGCCAGCCCGGATATTGTAACATTGTAACGGTCGCTTAGAACGTTATCACTTCCGTAATTTCGACACCACTCGCCAGATTCTTAAGCTCTGAGAAACTAAATAATAAACTGAGGCTCGTGTCCCGCACATATCGTGTAGACATGGCTTTCTCCCTCAGAGACTCAGAGGTTACTTTGATTCTTTCGATTCTTTAAATATTGAACAGCACGGAAGGAATTGCATTATCAAATGTAATTAGTTAAGTAAGTAGCAATAAAGGTAACTACCGGTTATAAAAATTAACGTTTTAGTCATCTTTATTAATTTTTATATTTCCTGGTATAGTGTTGTTAAAAATTGACGCTTATTACATTGGGTTTGCATTTTGATTATTTAAACTTTGGTTTAAATCGAAACAGACATAATTTAATTAATGGTGCACCCGGGTAATAATTATCAGGGAATTATTTTATCCTGGATTGAAAATCGTTATTTTTAAAATGTTATCTTTTTCTCACAGATAGTAAGGACATGAATCAATTGTTCCACAAAATATGCTTATCACATGTTTAATCTTCCAGCTGGTGTCTGTTCTCCATAATCTTCTTGGCTGAAGGCCAGATTTAGTATCTACTGACTAACTAAACAGATATAGGGACAAGTCTCTGGTTACAGTAGGTTTAATAAACTATATTTTTCAAATTAAAAGGGCTTGGAAATATACTTAATTAAAAATTGAAAACCACCAAAGTTATATAGGGAAAGGAGCGTTGCGGAGGACCCTGTTTGCGGCTATGATTATTATGGGCTGCATTCGGATTGCTCCCCCTGGCCAGTAGAACCAGCGACATACGGATTGATGCGCCAAACCGGTTTGATTTAACCGAGCGAAAACATATGTATTGCTCCCCCCTGGTCGTGGTGAAATAACCAAACCCAATTTTTGCCCTGGCTGCACTTAAAGCCACGACTCTTAAATCTATCTATCTATAATATAATAAAGAAGAGGTGGTGTCTGTCTGTCTGTCTAGTCTGAAATAGTCGTTATTTTCATGGAGATTCGGACTTTGGTTTAGATAGGTACATTCAGATCCAGAAATGTTAACAAGCATTCCAGCACGCCCAGGAGAGAGAAATACGTATGTTGTCGATCGTTAAAATCACACCTGGTTGGCAGGGGGAGCAATCCGTATCCTCCCATTATTATGTTATCAACATACTATAAACGGGATTTGAGAAAATAAAGTTAATTCTACTCATGCTCGTATTTATAATTTGAAAATAATGTTTCTGTCTTAAGTTGTTTAGGTTGAAAAACTCATTTTTGAACATTTAAAAGGCCTTGTAAATCTGTAAATGCAACTCAATTAAAAAAGTAAAAAGGTAAATTTGTAAATAATATTTTCATCTTTAATATTAAACTTTAAGTTTAATTAAAGGGTTTATGTAGCTGCTGTAAAGAGGGGTCCTGCAAACCCTTTCCAAGCACTGCGCGGAAGGGGTTATGTAGCAGATATGAGATGTGATGTGATGCGTAATCCTAATGTTAAGTAAAATGTCATCTATAATTCTTTAATGTCAGTTTTTCAATGTTTTGTAACGTTCACATCTACTAGTGCTTATGTATGTAATGATTGTAATTGTAAAATGATGTTTGCCGTATTTGAATAAATAAATAATCCTCCAAACTCTTTCATTACGCCGAGCGGCACAGGTAGAATACCATGGGTACACCGGAACAGCCTAAATTTTAATTTTTAGAATTCATGGGGACGGTGGATATTAGAATGACCTAACACTTGTGCTTAATGAAAAGTGGGAAAACGAGCATTAATCAAATTTGGCAACGCTTAGAGCTGAAATCCAACTTACCAAATTTAATCTTAGGTTATTCATCGAACACACTGATACTGATATTTTAAGATGGAGATCCTGCTATTGTAAAGATGGAGATTTGTCACGATAACACTTTCAAAATGGTGTTCCTCTTTGATCGCCACTTTAAATGCATATAAGCTATTGCAATGTATACGATCGTTAATATAGAATAAGATTTTGTTTTTGTTAACCAAGAGGGTTTCACTAAGTTAATGACGTCAATTAACTTGTAACGTTATTTTTTACAGGTAAATACAAACCAACTTTTCCTCCTGTGCTAAAAACATTTAGGAAATTTTACGACGTTTTTGCTAAATCTAACTAATACTAAAAATAAATGTGGCAAATGTTAAATCATTTTTGAATTCTTGGTTATGACGATGCAAGTGTCACCAACATTCGTCCTCTCACGCCAGGCAGCGTGGTCTGGTATGGCATCGCGGCAGCGGCGACGACGGAGTAGTTCAAAGAGGGGTTGTCACTTTATGACGGGTTGTAAATCTGCAGTCCACTCCATTCGCACCTCACTGACATTTTTAAATTTTGAACTCTCGGTCTTAGTCTAGTACCAAACTTTGAGCGAAACGGTTCTGTTTCAACTTATTCTCGAGACAGTGTGTTATTTCTTGCTATATTTTTAAAATGAGTTTTGTGTGGAACTATTTTAAGATGCGATAATTTTAGTCGCATAATCAAGTAATCTTACTGTGATATTAATATAATTTAAAATTAAATTTACCTTATTAATAGTGTTATGTGTATTTGTTATCACTCCACGTTCTCATAAATATGCCGGGTGTTAAAAAGTGTGCGTTTATTTCGTGTACATCTACAAAGACAACCAATCCTCCCCTAAGATTTTTTAAGTTCCCTGTGAATAATCCTGATGTTTGTGAGCTCTGGGTTATAAACTGTGCGAATGAACAACTTACTACTTTGCCACAGTCTGCCCTCCGTTCTCGAGTTGTTTGTGAAAGACATTTTGAAAGATTGGTTTCAACAACAGAATGCGTCCACGCAGCCCAGCACGTCACAAGCACCTCCTCCGACGCAGCCCAGTACATCAAAAGCACCTCCATCGACGCTGCCACTGCTGCCAGCACTCCCGCAGCAGGTGTATTAGGTAGAATATCCCATTTTCTGTCATTTGTATTTTTATACTTATAAACAGTCCGGTAACAATGTATGTTTAATAACTCCATTTGACTGCCTGGATTGTCATTTATTTTTATTTTAACAATTATTAATTTGCCGTCATATATAATACTATAGCAACAATTTATTTCAGTATTATACAACTTGTTTACATATTTAAATACGTGTATAAATGTAGTGAGTAGTTTTTGCAATATTATATATGTACATAACCAATCATACTACACTTTGTTAGTTTATAGATTGCTAATTTCTGTATACATATTCACTTTTTAGTTGTCATACACCAAGTTTCTTTCTTCAAAAATGCCGATTAAGGTACACACAATTTAGCCATATCACTGTTATGTATTTATATTTTTAGGCTAAATAACAGTAATAATTTATTCCATATTACTATCGGTTAGCTATTCATGTTATTTTATATTCTTAATATTCCTAATAGTTAATTTTTTGTCATGGAAAATGTATTTGTAACTGATTATGAACTGTAGGTATTTATTATTATCTCTGATGTATGTGTGTCTTCGATTTAATGTTTTACTAATAGTATTTAGTTTAACTTGTATATTACAATCTGGTTAGATTTAGTTATGGACTATTTGGTTCTTCGTCTCTTAGAGCGATTGGGTGCCTATCTCTAAGAGAACTTCTCTTCCAAACTTAAAATACCCCCGTAGCAGCAAACCTGCGTACTCAGCGAACTTCCAATGATAAATATGTATCTTAATATCACATAAAGCCATATACCAAGTTTAATCAATATACATTCATAAATAAACGATTTATGACATTTTAATTATTCTCCATAAGAATAACATGACAGCTGAGTATGCAGGTTTGCTGAAGCAAGGAAGACAAAAAATAGGGTTTTATACAAATATCAATATAACTTATGTAGGTAAAGCCACATACCAAATTTCATTATCAATATCAATGGTCCACAACCAGATGAAGCCGTATACCAGGTTTCGTCAGTATACGTTCATAAATAACCGAGATATAAAATTTTTATTTTCCTCCATAAGAATAACATTAAGAAAACGTACTGTGTTTAGCACTTTCAATATCTCGGTAACCAACTGACGTAGAGAAATGATCAAAATACCAAATTGTGTGTTTTTTTAAGCTGAATCCAATGGGAAAAAATAAAATTTGACTATTTCTAAAATTATATGTAAAAAATTCGAAAAACCCATTTTTGGGGTACAAAACCCCCCTAAAATACCTCTTCGGATAGAGAGATCTGGCTGGTTTTTGAACTTAGTCATAAATGTTGCTTTACACGTTTATACCAAATTTCATCAAAATCGGATAATTTTTACGAGAGTTATCGTGCTCACGGACACACACACACATATATATATATATATATATATATATATATATATATATATATATATATAAAGTTTCGAACGAATGGTGTTTTTGGGGTCTGGGGACCTCAAAACGAAAAGTTATCATGGTCCCGGGCCTAAGTCTTACCATGCCGACTACGGTAATAGCTTCTTCCCTATAGGGGACATTCGCTAAAAGAAGTACTCTGTTGGAGAGTACTCTAAGAGTGTACATTACTAATATTGTATCCTCCATACTTTTATGGAGGATGACTAAAACTTTATATATCGCTAATTTACCAATATGACAACTGAAGTAAGCTTTCGTTGGGTACAAACTTGCTCGGATTCGAGCAACAGGATAACTAGTTATGATTAAACTCGATAATAGTGTTTATTTGTTGGTGATGTATATACCTATGTTTGCATTAGAAATTCGTGGAGAAAGCACGTTTGCTGTTTTCAGTGGAATCTGGCTGTTGCATCAGAAAGACTGATGAAGAGTGGAAATTCAGATTATTTGTAAATAGTTCTATGTTCAAATTTAGAAATATTTTATAATGACCATGATCTGTATCTATATAAATATAAAATAAACTATAACAGTTGAGTGTTTCTTTTTCATTATCTAAGCGCTTTATTTTTATTTAGCAAAGTTGTTTCTTAAATTCTCGCATGACTCCGCTGCTGACGTCTGTGTCGCTGGCCCGGCCATGTCTGAATTTCAATATAGAAAAAGTGTCACCATTTAGTACCTATTTCGTACTATTTAGTACCTCCAATAAAAAAATTAGTACCTCACCCAGATCGGAGTTAATTGCGTTTTTGTGTTTCCGGGCCAGCGACATGCTGGCCCGGCCATGTCGGAATTTCCATATAAAAAATATGTCACCATTTAGTACCTATTTCGTACTATTTAGTACCTACATTAAAATAATTTGTACCTCAAAGAGCTCCGAGTAATGGCATGTAATTAACAAAGGTCAATGAACTCTCAGCCCGGCCATGTCACAAATTGTATATAAAACCCAGATAACCATTTAGTACCTATTTCGTACTATTTAGTACCTCCAATCAAAAAATTAGTACCTCACCCAGATCGGAGTTAATTGCGTTTTTGAGTTTCCGGGCCAGCGACATGCTGGCCCGGCCATGTCGGAATTTCCATATAAAAAATATGTCACCATTTAGTACCTATTTCGTACTATTTAGTACCTCCAATAAAAAAATTAGTACCTCACCCAGATCGGAGTTAATTGCGTTTTTGTGTTTCCGGGCCAGCGACATGCTGGCCCGGCCATGTCGGAATTTCCATATAAAAAATATGTCACCATTTAGTACCTATTTCGTACTATTTAGTACCTACATTAAAATAATTTGTACCTCAAAGAGCTCCGAGTAATGGCATGTAATTAACAAAGGTCAATGAACTCTCAGCCCGGCCATGTCACAAATTGTATATAAAACCCAGATAACCATTTAGTACCTATTTCGTACTATTTGGTACCTCCAATCAAAAAATTAGTACCTCACCCAGATCGGAGTTAATTGCGTTTTTGAGTTTCCGGGCCAGCGACATGCTGGCCCGGCCATGTCGGAATTTCCATATAAAAAATATGTCACCATTTAGTACCTATTTCGTACTATTTAGTACCTCCAATAAAAAAATTAGTACCTCACCCAGATCGGAGTTAATTGCGTTTTTGTGTTTCCGGGCCAGCGACATGCTGGCCCGGCCATGTCGGAATTTCCATATAAAAAATATGTCACCATTTAGTACCTATTTCGTACTATTTAGTACCTACATTAAAATAATTTGTACCTCAAAGAGCTCCGAGTAATGGCATGTAATTAACAAAGGTCAATGAACTCTCAGCCCGGCCATGTCACAAATTGTATATAAAACCCAGATAACCATTTAGTACCTATTTCGTACTATTTAGTACCTCCAATCAAAAAATTAGTACCTCACCCAGATCGGAGTTAATTGCGTTTTTGAGTTTCCGGGCCAGCGACATGCTGGCCCGGCCATGCCGGAATTTCCATATAAAAAATATGTCACCATTTAGTACCTATTTCGTACTATTTAGTACCTCCAATAAAAAAATTAGTACCTCACCCAGATCGGAGTTAATTGAGTTTTTGTGTTTCCGGGCCAGCGACAAGCTGGCCCGGCCATGTCGGAATTTCCATATAAAAAATATGTCACCATTTAGTACCTATTTCGTACTATTTAGTACCTACATTAAAATAATTTATACCTCAAAGAGCTACGAGTAATGGCATGTAATTAACAAAGGTCAATGAACTCTCAGCACGCCCATGTCACAAAATGTATATAAAACCCAGATAACCATTTAGTACCTATTTTGTACTATTTAGTACCTCCAATAAAAAAATTAGTACCTCACCCAGATCGGAGTTAATTGCGTTTTTGAGTTTCCGGGCCAGCGACATGCTGGCCCGGCCATGTCGGAATTTTCATATAAAAAATATGTCTCCATTTAGTACTTATTTCGTACTATTTAGTACCTATTTCGTAATATTTAGTACCTATATTAAAATAATTTGTACCTCAAAGAGCTACGAGTAATGGCATGTAATTAAAAAGGTCAATGAACTCTCAGCACGCCCATGTCACAAAATGTATATAAAACCCAGATAACCATTTAGTACCTATTTTGTACTATTTAGTACCTCCAATAAAAAAATTAGTACCTCACCCAGATCGGAGTTAATTGCGTTTTTGTGTTTCCGGGCCAGCGACATGCTGGCCCGGCCATGTCGGAATTTCCATATAAAAAATATGTCACCATTTAGTACCTATTTCGTACTATTTAGTACCTCCAATAAAAAAATTAGTACCTCACCCAGATCGGTGTTAATTGAGTTTTTGTGTTTCCGGGCCAGCGACAAGCTGGCCCGGCCATGTCGGAATTTCCATATAAAAAATATGTCACCATTTAGTACCTATTTCGTACTATTTAGTACCTACATTAAAATAATTTATACCTCAAAGAGCTACGAGTAATGGTATGCAATTAACAAAGGTCAATGAACTCTCAGCACGCCCATGTCACAAAATGTATATAAAACCCAGATAACCATTTAGTACCTATTTTGTACTATTTAGTACCTCCAATAAAAAAATTAGTACCTCACCCAGATCGGAGTTAATTGCGTTTTTGAGTTTCCGGGCCAGCGACATGCTGGCCCGGCCATGTCGGAATTTTCATATAAAAAATATGTCTCCATTTAGTACTTATTTCGTACTATTTAGTACCTATTTCGTAATATTTAGTACCTATATTAAAATAATTTGTACCTCAAAGAGCTACGAGTAATGGCATGTAATTAAAAAGGTCAATGAACTCTCAGCACGCCCATGTCACAAAATGTATATAAAACCCAGATAACCATTTAGTACCTATTTTGTACTATTTAGTACCTCCAATAAAAAAATTAGTACCTCACCCAGATCGGAGTTAATTGCGTTTTTGTGTTTCCGGGCCAGCGACATGCTGGCCCGGCCATGTCGGAATTTCCATATAAAAAATATGTCACCATTTAGTACCTATTTCGTACTATTTAGTACCTCCAATAAAAAAATTAGTACCTCACCCAGATCGGAGTTAATTGAGTTTTTGTGTTTCCGGGCCAGCGACAAGCTGGCCCGGCCATGTCGGAATTTCCATATAAAAAATATGTCACCATTTAGTACCTATTTCGTACTATTTAGTACCTACATTAAAATAATTTATACCTCAAAGAGCTACGAGTAATGGTATGCAATTAACAAAGGTCAATGAACTCTCAGCACGCCCATGTCACAAAATGTATATAAAACCCAGATAACCATTTAGTACCTATTTTGTACTATTTAGTACCTCCAATAAAAAAATTAGTACCTCACCCAGATCGGAGTTAATTGCGTTTTTGAGTTTCCGGGCCAGCGACATGCTGGCCCGGCCATGTCGGAATTTTCATATAAAAAATATGTCTCCATTTAGTACTTATTTCGTACTATTTAGTACCTATTTCGTAATATTTAGTACCTATATTAAAATAATTTGTACCTCAAAGAGCTACGAGTAATGGCATGTAATTAAAAAGGTCAATGAACTCTCAGCACGCCCATGTCACAAAATGTATATAAAACCCAGATAACCATTTGGTACCTTTTTTGTACTATTTAGTACCTCCAATAAAAAAATTAGTACCTCACCCAGATCGGAGTTAATTGCGTTTTTGTGTTTCCGGGCCAGCGACATGCTGGCCCGGCCATGTCGGAATTTCCATATAAAAAATATGTCACCATTTAGTACCTATTTCGTACTATTTAGTACCTCCAATAAAAAAATTAGTACCTCACCCAGATCGGAGTTAATTGAGTTTTTGTGTTTCCGGGCCAGCGACAAGCTGGCCCGGCCATGTCGGAATTTCCATATAAAAAATATGTCACCATTTAGTACCTATTTCGTACTATTTAGTACCTACATTAAAATAATTTATACCTCAAAGAGCTACGAGTAATGGTATGCAATTAACAAAGGTCAATGAACTCTCAGCACGCCCATGTCACAAAATGTATATAAAACCCAGATAACCATTTAGTACCTATTTTGTACTATTTAGTACCTCCAATAAAAAAATTAGTACCTCACCCAGATCGGAGTTAATTGCGTTTTTGAGTTTCCGGGCCAGCGACATGCTGGCCCGGCCATGTCGGAATTTTCATATAAAAAATATGTCTCCATTTAGTACTTATTTCGTACTATTTAGTACCTATTTCGTAATATTTAGTACCTATATTAAAATAATTTGTACCTCAAAGAGCTACGAGTAATGGCATGTAATTAAAAAGGTCAATGAACTCTCAGCACGCCCATGTCACAAAATGTATATAAAACCCAGATAACCATTTAGTACCTATTTTGTACTATTTAGTACCTCCAATAAAAAAATTAGTACCTCACCCAGATCGGAGTTAATTGCGTTTTTGTGTTTCCGGGCCAGCGACATGCTGGCCCGGCCATGTCGGAATTTCCATATAAAAAATATGTCACCATTTAGTACCTATTTCGTACTATTTAGTACCTCCAATGAAAAAATTAGTACCTCACCCAGATCGGAGTTAATTGAGTTTTTGTGTTTCCGGGCCAGCGACATGCTGGCCCGGCCATGTCGGAATTTTCATATAAAAAATATGTCTCCATTTAGTACTTATTTCGTACTATTTAGTACCTATTTCGTAATATTTAGTACCTATATTAAAATAATTTGTACCTCAAAGAGCTACGAGTAATGGCATGTAATTAAAAAGGTCAATGAACTCTCAGCACGCCCATGTCACAAAATGTATATAAAATCCAGATAACCATTTAGTACCTATTTTGTACTATTTAGTACCTATTTTGTACTATTTAGTACCTCCAATAAAAAAATTAGTACTTCACCCAGATCGGAGTTAATTGCGGTTTTGAGTTTCCGGGCCAGCGACATGCTGGCCCGGCCATGTCAGAATTTTCATATAAAAAATATGTCACCATTTAGTACCTATTTCGTACTATTTAGTACCTACATTAAAATAATTTGTACCTCAAAGAGCTCCGAGTAATGGCATGTAATTAACAAAGGTGAATGAACTCTCAGCCTGGCCATGTCACAAATTGTATATAAAACCCAGATAACCATTTAGTACCTCCAATAAAAAAATTACTACCTCACTCAAATTGGAGTTAATTGGGCTTTTGTATTTCCGGGCCAGCGACATGCTAGCACGGCCATGACGGAATTTCCATATAAAATATATGTCACCAGATAGTACTTATTTAGTACTATTTAGTACTTGAAGTAGCAAATACTTTTACTATTTTGTACCTAAATAAGTTACCAAGTCTTTGTTCATTACAACTTTAAATCAGTCTAAAGCAACTTAAACAAATGTATATATCATTAATAAATAGTTTATTTTTAATATTGCTCATTTTGTCTGTGCAACATGCCAATAAGGTTATATAATTTGTCAAGCGTCAATTAGTTCTCCACTCAGCCGTGTCGTAAATTAAAGTCAATAAAAACAATACCACTTTAATGAGATCCGTTGTACTTTCGGTTTCTTCAAAAGTACAGTGTATGATATTTTCAAATTACATTATTAAGAATTGGTACTTATTGAGAAGCAATTAATCAATATAGTGAAATTAATAAGACAAAAAATAACAACAGGTTTGCCGATGATGGCCAAAGAAAAATCAGTACAGTATAAATAAAAATCTTTACTGAAATTAATAATGAGGATTAGAAATACAGAGATTTTTTCTAGATTTAAATAACAAAGATAATTAGCGATGATAAACATAATAATAAGAAAAGAACAATTAATAAATCAAGAACAATTAATAAATTAAGAACAATAAATAAATAAGTAACAAATACAAATTAATATCATACCAACAGGCCTATTGGTTCTCAGTCCGTGGCAAACAGTCTTTACTAATTATGATCTAAATATAAATAAAATAAAAATAAATAAATAAAAACACTTTGTCTAAAAAGAAAGGGTTTTTGTGAGGGGGTAATCTTTCCCTTACCCTATTGTTTAGTTGCTGACCATTAAGTCAACTCCGGATGGAAAATATTTCATATCAAATATTATGGTCTTATAAAACAATATAATCATATGCGATGGCTTGAAGATGAAGATAATTCATTAGGGTCATCTGACATCACAGTCATTGAAGTGATTCGACCTGAAAATTTCACTCGTCAATTTAAAGAAATTCCTCAGTACTTAAAGAACATAAGTATATTTATAATTTAAATAGCTGTTATTAGGTATTCATTACAGAATTATTTGAGAAAAATAGGTTATTACAATGACCCGCACAATGAGTCTTAAGCAGGACCCCCATAAAAGTTTCTCGCACGACCCCAAACTTCTTTATGATTAGAACAAACTTACTGCTGAATTTTGTAAGTGTTTCACAATTGGAAACCTACCCCCAATAAATCATAGTTCCGCCAAGGGGTGGTCATCGGGTCGCTAAAATAATCCTTGGGCTTCCCCGGCTCCATTGCGTGTCGTAAATGGTTTGCGTGGGAGAGTCCGGTCTTCCTCTTTTAGGTGTCAACATTTCCGGTCGTGGCAATAAACCATTGCTCAGTAATACACCTTTCATAGCACTTGTTAATACGTATTCAATAATTTCAATTTTTTAAACCTTCATTTGTTTTAAGGAAGGTACTAAAAAGTACGTAATAGATACTAAATGGTTTAATAGGGTTTTACCGAAGATTTGCTATATGGCTGGGCTGAGGGGTCATTATTTATCAATTATATGCCAGTACTCGAAGCTCTTTGAGGTAAAAGCTACTTGAAAGAGGTACTAAACAGTACGAAATAGTTACTATCTGGTGACATATTTTTATATGGAAATTCCGACATGGCCAGGCCAGCGACATGCTAGCCTGAGTCCGATCTGAGTGAGGTACTAATTTGTTCAATGGATGTACTAAAAAGTACAAAACAGGTACTAAATGGTGATTTGGGTTTTATCTGTATTTTGCGACATGACTGGGCTGAGAGACCATTGCCCTTTATTAATTACATGCCAAGACTTGTAGCGCTTTAAGATACAAATTATTAGAATATAATAATTTCTAATAGTAAAATAAAGTACGATAAAGTAAATATAATTACTAAATAGTACGAAAAAGGTACTAAATGGAGACATATTTTTTATATGGAAATTCCGACATGGCCGGGCTAGCTTGTCGCTGGCCCGGAAACACAAAAACACAACCGTGAGGTACTAATTTTGTCAATGAAGGTACTAAATAGGAAAAAATAGGTACTAGATGGTTATCTGGGTTTTATGTACATTTTGCGACATGGCCGGGCTGAGAGGTCAGTGACTTTTATTAATTACATGCCATTACTCGTAGCTCTTTGAGGTACAAATTACTTGAATATAGGTACTAAATAGTACGAAATAGGTACTAAATGGTTATATATTTTTATATGGAAATTCCGACATGGCCGGGCTAGCATTTCGCTGGCCCGGAAACACAAAAATGCAATTAACTCCGATCTGGGTGAGGTACTAATTTTGTCAATGAAGGTACAAAATAGTACAAAATAGGTACTAAATGGTTATCTGAGTTTTATATACATTTTGTGACAAGGCCGGGCTGAGAGGTCATTGACCTTTATTAATTGAATACCATTACTCGTAGTTATTTAAGGTACAAATTATTTTAATGTAGGTACTAAATAGTACGAAATAGGTACTAAATGGTGACATATTTTTTATATGGAAATTCCGACATGGCCGGGCTAGCATGTCGCTGGCCCGGAAACAAAAAAAAACGCAATTAACTCCGATCCAGGCGAGGTACTAATTTTTTTATTGGAGGTACAAAATAGTACGAAATAGGTACTAAATGGTTATCTGGGTTTTATATACATTTTGCGACATGGCCGGGCTGAGAGGTCATTGACCTTTATTAATTGCATGCCATTACTCGGAGTTCTTTGAGGTACAAATTATTTTAATGTAGGTACTAAATAGTACGAAATAGGTACTAAATGGTGACATATTTTTTATATGGAAATTCCGACATGGCCGGGCTAGCATGTCGCTGGCCCGGAAACACAAAAACGCAATTAACTCCGATCCAGGCGAGGTACTATTTTTTTTATTGGAGGTACTAAATAGTACGAAATAGGTACTAAATGGTTATCTGGGTTTTATATACATTTTGCGACATGGCCGGGCTGAGAGGTCATTGACCTTTATTAATTGCATGCCATCACTCGGAGTTCTTTGAGGTACAAATTATTTTAATGTAGGTACTAAATAGTACGAAATAGGTACTAAATGGTGACATATTTTTCATATGAAAATTCCGACATGGCCGGGCTAGCATGTCGCTGGCCCGGAAACACAAAAACGCAATTAACTCCGATCTGGGTGAGGTACCGGTACTAATTTTTTTATTGGAGGTACTAAATAGTACGAAATAGGTACTAAATGGTGACACTTTTTCTATATCGAAATTCAGACATGGCCGGGCCAGCGACACACACATCCGCTGCTGCTAAAGAAGGATTTTTGTTGTTTTTAAAAACATAATGTGACTTAAACTACCTTCCTTTATTTTTGAATTGATCTTCTGATCATAGTATTTAAGTTTGTTTTTATATACCGATAAAAAACTATTGGTTTTTCAACGTGATTCCATTTAACTTAGTACAAACTTCTATTTCATACTAAATTGTTTTATAAATAGTTCAGCTGCCAATCCTTTTGAAAATGATATCACAATAAAGCCTGATTCATCTACAAAATAAGGGTGAAGTCATATAATCACGGTGTCTAATAGAACACAAGTTTCAGCCGTTAGTGCGATGACGTAGCTGGTCACGTGACAGGGGGGGGGGGTCCGCTAACAGGCGAAATGTTACGGCCCTTTTTACCTGGCCTTGCTTTAATCTTACTTTTACACGGTTGTTTTATTCATTCGCATGGCTGTCTAAACACATGCTCATACTTTGTACCTACATATTTCATTAGTCTCTACTTCAAATTTAGAAAGATTTGTTTGTAATATAAAATGTAACTACTGTATTCAACTTACAGCCACTAACTTATAAATATTTAAATTCCATAGCCAGATTAAAGAATAAGAATCTGTAAAGTACAAATAATATTACTGGCACAATTAAAGAAAACAAAAATTAACTGCACATATTGAACTACCATTGGTTGAAACAAATCATAAAATCAAACCCATTTAAACTACTCTGCGTCGTTCGCACCGCGCGATGTGGTTGTAGCCGCCAGGGCCAGGCCAGCCAAGCCAGCGTCATCGCGTCGTTGAAGGGGGAGGAAGGGAGTGGATTGTGTACTACGTTACCGACCCCCTCTTAATTGACGTGGCGCATTCTATGTAGGGGCCACCCAACTAACTCGGGTGGCCCCAACTAAACGACGCATGATTATTTACCCGCGGCTGCTCTTCTCTATTACGCTTGCAGTCCCTCACACTGCAGTTCCTCAAAACAGTCATAATGCATTTGTCATTCATCCGTACTAGCGACAAGACGATAACGCTACAGAGAAAGGGCGGCAAGCCACGAACTACAGTTAATTCAACTTCTCCCCTCCGCTCATCAGGCACTGCGCCACTATGACTATGCCCAACTCACGGACTTCCAAGTTTATCCGTACATTCGCATAGCATTAAAATTATTTCTCACCATACTACGCTGAAATCACCTGTTTTCGGAAC
Organism: Allygus modestus; assembly: GCA_963675035.1. Taxonomy (NCBI): domain Eukaryota; kingdom Metazoa; phylum Arthropoda; class Insecta; order Hemiptera; family Cicadellidae; genus Allygus; species Allygus modestus. Next base: position 118,865,323 of record OY776112.1, read on the forward strand.
GTCATTTGAATTCCTTTGAATACCGAAAGTAGAGCTTTTCCGCCCAAGGGCCGAAAGTCACCTGACACCTGATCTATTTAGCCAGTGTTGCCAACATGTTTTCAAGCGTACACGACGTTACCTGGTTAGTACGTGTATACTATTTTGTGTTCTTTGGTTGAAACACTGGTAAAAATAACAGCAAAATTCAAAAGATTGTACTATTGATGTTTTGTTTATTTATTAACTGTTTTTAGTCCGAGATTGGATGAGGCCGCTCGTGTTTTATGACCGATCACATTTAACCCGTTAATAATTAAAATGACCAACATCCCGGAGGATTAATGTTTTCAAATAATCACAGCTGACTTTCAATTTTTATGTAAATAGTGACAAAAAGTAAAATAGAAGGAGAAAAATTTATAACCTCATAGTTTTGTTTATAGGATGTTAATTTTCAAATAAATATTCAAATTTCTATTTTATAGTGTTTATTTCATAGTGTAGTATGGTGAAAACTAGCGTTCGCACCTCTGCCGAAAGGGTTTTGCATAGCCCTCGAACGTTTTTATGGCCCTTGGTGCGAAATATAGGCCTACTATTTAGTCATACTGCTTGGAAAACGGCTGTTTTCAATACGAAGTGACTGCGTATACGTCCAATGTAAGGGCAAATTCACTTCGCTACCGCTTAGGTTAGGTTGGGTTAGGTTATGTTATGATGTTACGTTAGGTTAGGATAGGTTACGTTAGGTTAGGAGGTTTTCTGGCTCTCAATTTGTTTTAAAAATCACAGGAAAAGTAACGTACGGTGCATAATTGGTAACGGATGTGAACAGTAGCGGCTCACGTCGGACGTGTACGTAGCCACTGCCTTTTCAATACATGCGTTGCGGGGCGAAAGTAGTTCTTTTCAGTCCTAGGACGGAAAAGAATCAGCTGGTGTCGAGGTCATCAGCTGTTCCGTTTCTGTCATTTATAAATATCAATGTAGTGAATCTGCATACTTGTGTACGTCGATTGTAAAGAATCGATTGTATCGAGAGATTGTATCAATTATTTTATCGATTGTAATTCATTGTTGCATTGTTGTCGGTTTAAGTATATTTGTTGTGTTTCAGTCCGATAAAATGAGTGACACAGGGAATAAATACATATTACAATTTAATTTTGCCTTAGGGAGGAGATAAGCTAAGCGATAACGCTGTTCGCAGCGAGTCTGATTCCTGATATAACTCGAAACAGTTGACTAAAGTATTCCTTTTTGCAATCGATAGTCCACAGCATTCGATATACCTATCGTTACAGTTAGTCTAACCTAACTCTAACTAGAGTGTGCGATCCAGTGACTTTGCCGGACTTCAGTGACAGCGCCAAAAAAATATCAGTTACTTTTACCGGTGACTTGGCACCAGTTACTGGCGCAGTTCGTTGTGAGAACTCCAGCGATAAATTACCCCTTTTACTTTCTCCCTCTATACATAGTATATGGAGAAAGTATTTTTTTCGTCAAAATTTTCGAATTTGAGTTGTTAGTGGAAATATTCGTTTTGGCGCTCCCTGAACCCAAAAAAGTGGTTTTTACGTGATGTCTGTCTGTGTGTGTGTCCGTCCGTCCGTGCGTGCGTGCGTGCGTGTGTGTTGGGGAATACAAAAATTACTATTTCTCTCTTATTTACTTATAAATTTCATTCAAACTTGATATGCTTGTCAATTTAGCATTGACCAACAGAGAAAATTCGAAATATGTTGCCCCTTAATAACCCGGGGGGGGGAATAGGGGGCATTTCCCCTCTTAAAACCACGTGTGTAGCGATGGATTCTGTAGTGCCTCCTAAGCAGGGATTTGGGTGGATGTTTTTTAAAACAACTTGTTTACAATATTTTCTGTACATTCGACCGGGCTTTGTATGCTATATTTAGTAAATAAAAATTAAAACAACTTGTTTACAATATTTTCTGTACATTCGACCGTGCTTTTTATTCTATATTTACTAAATAAAAAGTAATTTATTCGTTAAAGTTGGGCTAAAAGGGAGAAAGTATGTGTCAGTTTCCTGATACCGTTTATTTGATACTATGTTATTAATCAAATTTGATCATGACTTTATAAGGAATCAACAGTTTACTTAATTGGCATTAGAATTAAATATATTTCATAAAATAGGAACAACAAGTAATAATTAGAATTCTTAGTACAAATTCTCATTTAACTACGAAAAACTTAGGAATATCACCAAAAAAAATATTAATTACCTAGAAGTAAAATAATAAAATTGTTACTAAATCATAAATAAATAAAGCTTGTAAAAAAAACTAATTAATTATACAAATAACAGTCATCGGCAAAATTAATTAACTAACAGCGCTTTAGTTAGCAAACGCATGATAGCGAATTGCATGAAAGATGCGGGCTCGTGCTGTCACTGAAGTCACTGTTGCTGGTTCCATCTCGTCTATGCCCAGCTCCAAGCTCCTGCGACAGTGCCAAGCTCCAGCTACAGCGCCAAGCTCCAACCAGCGCCAGTGCCACAAACCTAGCGGCGATACCTCGAAACCACCAAACAGCGACAAGTGACAGTGACCAGAGCCAGCGCCAGCTCCCAGCTTCAGCGCCAAGAACCTAGTGGTGATACCTTTAAACCACCAAACAGCGACAAGTGACAGTGACCAGTGCCAGCGCCAGCTCCCAGCTCCAGCTCCAGCGCCAAGAACCTAGCGGCGATACCTCCCCACACAGCACAAGGTTGTCCCCAGGCTCACAGTGGGATATGCAGGATATCCCAGGATCATCCCTATCTCATCCCAAGATATCCTCAAGATACCCTCAGGATGTCCTCAGGACACAAAAATGTCCTCTCCCCACGACATCCTGGGGGCATCCTTCAGGATGACCATGAGATGTCCCTTGGACCTAATCAGGACATGATAATGAAAGCCATAGGACATCCCCAGGATGTCCCACAGGATTATCTGGGGACATCCCTCGGTCCACAAAGGGATATTGTACTCTGAAGCCCTAGGACATCCCCAGGATGTCCCACAGGATTTACTGGAGACATGCCTTTGACATGTATTGAAAGGTGTCCCATTATTATACCAGTATGAATCCTATAACCCCACAGATATCGCTGCCTCCCCATGATAATTATGTGGTCATCCTTAGGAGGACATAAGGCTCTTAATAATAGGTAGTGTGTACCCTGAAGCCATATCGCCTCCTAAGGATGACTGCAGAATTATCATGGGGTAGGCAGGGATATCTGTGGGGTTAGGGGATTCAAACTGATAGAATAATGGGGCACCTTTCAATATGGTCACACAATCTGATAGGAAGACAGTTCTAAAATAAATTACAGGACAACTTTAAATTATTCTTTTATAAAATAATACTAATAATTGTCCATGCCCAGCTTGCACATAGAAAACAAAAGTTTTGACTTCATATTGGTGTTATTTTTTTAAACAGGTTGACTAGTGAATACCTGTAATCCTCCTTGTGATCCTAGGATATCTTTTTAATGGATGACACGTTTTGTCAAAAGTAATTTTGCCATCCTTAGACCCATACAAAACTTTAAATTGTCACATCACAGTTCAAAAGCAAAGATACTTTAAAATCATGTTTTACAACTTTATATTGGTTACCTTTGTAATATTTTATGTTAGTTTGTATCATTACTATCACATGATTTATTTGTAAAAGTGTCACTAATGTCCTGATTATACGTAGGTACTTAATTGGATTGACACTGAAAATATATACACAACTTGCAACTTTTTATTAAAATTTACTCAAATCTTTAAAAAAAATCGTTGTTTTAACAAGTTTATAATAAAATGAATATATGCATGTGTAGGCCTAAACATTTCTCAGAACAAAAGTTTAATTAATAAATACAGATTTAAAATATTTAAGGATGGATTCCAATTTATAATTGTTCGGTGATGTGATACAAACAATTAAGGATTTTTTTTAAAATAATACAGTAATGAATTCAAACAAAATTGCAGTATAATTGCAGTAAAAATAAGTATATAAAAAAATGTAAGTCATATAAACCAGGGTGTTATAGGCTAAACACACAGTAAGTAGTGGTAGTTGATTAAATTCCTTCTCTGTTTTCATCTTCATCATGGCCTCGCTTCCTGTAAATAAAAAAATTAAGCTAATACTGCATGTAGCCTTGGGTAATATTTTATCCAAAAATACCCCCTTCGCAGCAAACATGCATACTAAGCAAATTTCCAATGCATATATATGTGTCTCACTACTACATAGAGCCACTTACCAAGTTTCACAAAAATAAATTCATAAATAAGTGATATATAGCATTTCATTTGGGGCTGGGCCGATTACACATCAAATAGATGGTACATCGACCCTTGAATAAAATAAATTAAATAACATAAACGCTCGATGGACCATCAGTCGTTTAGGAAATGTAATTTAATAAAAAATATAAACGGGTCTATGGGCCATCAGACCAGTTTATAAATTAAGATAGAATATTATATTTTGGTCTGATGGACCATCGACCCTCTATCCATAAAATAACATATTATAAAGACATAGGGTCGATTACACATCAAATAGATGGTACATCAACCCCCAAATGAAACATATTAAGAATAAAGTTGTAACGGGTCGATGTACCAACTATTTGATGTGTAATCGACCCTACACTTTATATTATTAGATTTTTAAACAGATGGTTCGATTGCAGATCATATAGATGGTACATCGACCCCCCAAAAAAATATGTAAATTAAGGTTATAAAGGGTCGATGGACCATCTATTTGATGTGTAATCGACCCTTTACTTATTTTTTAAATATAATATTAATATTTATAATTTTGGGGCCGATGGTACATCCAGCCTTATTTTATTTCATTAGAGAAATATATAAATTGGGTGGATGGTCCATCGACCCCTTTTATAAACAAAAGTAAATTTGTATAAATGGTTCAATGGGCCAATCCTTGGTTCAATGGGCCTACTTCCTCGATATTTAAATTTATTTCAATATATCAGAGGGTCGATGCACCATCTGTATGATGTGTAATCGAGCTTCCCCCTTTTATTTATTCTCTATAAGAATAACATTAAGGCTGAGCATACAGATTTGCTGAAACTAGGAAGGTAAGAAATGTGTATTTTTTTGCGATAATCAATATAACTCAAACAGGTGAAGCTACATACCAAGTTTTATTAATTTAGGTTCATAACTAAGGGAGATATCAAACTTTACTTATTCTCCATATGAATAATACCCCTGTCGCAACAAACTTGCGTACTCAGCAAATTTCTAATGCTAGTCCTATATGTTTATAGCCCTATATGTTTCTTACTACCACAGAAAGTCACTTACCAAGTTTCAAAAAAATACATTTATAAATAAGTGATATATAGCATTTGAGTTATTCTCTATAAGAATAACATAAGGGCTGAGTACGCAGGTTTGCAGCAATAAGAAATATAAAAAATGTGTTTCTAAGCAATTATCAATATAACTCAATCAGGTGAAGCTACATACCAAGTTTTAATAATTTATGTTCATAATTACGGGAGATATAAAACTTTACTTATTCTCCATAAAAATAACACATGGCTGAGTATGCAGGTTTGCTGCTACGGGGATAATCAACAAAAAACAAATTTTTGTGCAAATATCAATATACCAGTACCAGGCGGTTTTTACCTATTTTGAACTCTCTTTCCATAGCCTGATCGATAGGGTTTTCGAACTTAAACGTCATAAATGTTACTCTCCACATTTAGGCCAAATTTAATCAAAATTGGGCATTTATTTCAAAATTTATCGAGGTAACGGACGCATATATATAAATCTAAACAACTTATGTGTTTGGCATACAGGGACCTCAAAACAAAAAGTGATCATGGTCTCGGCGTTAAGTCTTACCATGCCTACAGTAATAGCTTTTTCCCTATAGAGGAAATCGCTAAAAAAAGTTAGAAATGAACTGTGAAGTAAACAAGACCAAACATTAAAAATGTCTTCTCTAGTAATAAAATACCCCCGTCACAGCGTGAAAACTCATTTTATTTCTGCTGCTGCCATTTCAGTCGCCTTGTTAATAATTATATTACAGTTACTGGTAACCACCAATCATTCACACTAAAATGAAATATAATGTTGAAAAATGTAAAATTGTCAGCAATATTGCAAATTTAATCTCCCCTTAACATTATATTTGGTAAATATGTCATTGAATATTTTGTGTAGCCATGTGTTTATTAGGTACAGTTTAAGTGCTTAAAAAAATATAAAAAAGCATAAGTGGTCTTCAATTTTGGCAAATCAGTTGCAGAGTCTATTATCACCCCTAGTTTCCAGTAGACCTGACCCCTTGGGCAACCTCAAATTTGTACCGTAGTGAATGAAGGTGATGAGCAAATAATTGTATTAATAATTAATTATGTCGTAAAAAGAAAACAATAAATGCGGTACCAGTAGCCTAGCATATTCTAAAAAAACGAGTTCGCACGCAGCACGCTGACGTGAGGGAAGTGAATTTCCACATAAAAACTATAAAACTCAAAATCAGTTAAAACATACAATTATTCCAATTTTTATTCAAATCTGAAAATATTGATTTTTTGTCTGTTTTGATGCTCCTGGTTCTATTTACCTGCAATGCTGGGAATACAATAATGTGCATTATAAGGTCAGGAGAAGGTCCAGTCAGGCTTTAAAGTAGGCGTGAGGTTGCTGGAGATGTTAAAAGTACACCAACAAATGAATAACAGGCTTTTCTAATGTAAAACCCCCATAAGACAACGTACTGCGTTTGGTCAATACACATTTTCTTTAATAACTCGGTAAATATTTATGCTAGAATGACGAGAGAGGGCTTAAAACTTTCGCCTAACTAATTCCCATCTTTTTCCATGCATTAATTTTGCATCCGGGGTTTTTCCGACCCTTTTTGGGCCCAAAAACTAGAAATTTGAAAGATTAATCCCCAAAAAAATGGGTTTAGAGTTTTCCGATTGTTTTGCCCAACGAACTTGTCCAACAGATTATAGAAAGGAACGTCCCTACCAAATTTGAAGTAAATCGGACAAAAAATACGACCGCTAGAGTGCATACATATATATATATATATATATATATATATATATATAATTTTTAACGACCCCCCAAAACGTGTTCAGGGGGTTACGTTAGGAACTTCTATGGTGGTCCCGGGCTTAAGTTTCACCGTACGGGTCATGCTAATAGTTCACTTTCCAAAGGAAATTCACTAATAAAATCAAGACAAAAAGAATAACAAATAGCCCACATAGAAAACCTGCAAAATAAGCGAATTTCCAATGCCAATTTATATATCTACCACATAAAAACACTCATCAATTTTCATGAAAATACTTTCATAAATATAAGTGACTTGCTGATTCCTGCGGCTTCGCTCGCGAAAAATTCTAACACATTTGAAATATAAACCTGACTAGCACTATCAAATCTTTGTTTATGTTTTACCATATGACTTCCTTTGCAGGTGAGCACTTTTTCGCCTATGCTGAGATAAGGTTATCCTTTGTTAGGAATTGTTACATTATCGAACAATTTCATCGACCGATTGTTTGTTTGTTTTATCGAATGAATTTATAATCGTTGCTCACTGCCTGATGAATTGTAACTTTCTGGTTAATCGACAGGCTTCGGTAGCCCAGTGGATACGACGTCAGATCCACGATCATGAGGCCCCGTGTTAAAATCTCACTTTTGATGTTTGCTTTTTGAAATCTGAAATTTTTTTAAGTTGACTTCGGGGTTAAATCTTGCTTTTGTTGTTATTTATGTTTCATTTTACTTTTGTTTATTTATCCTAATCCCTTTATTTTTAATTATGTTGCACAACGAACAGCCACCATACAGCGTTCTGCGGAGTTAGGTTAGGTTAGGTTACTATAAATTTGACGTGAACTGCAACCTAGTTGTTTTTATTTTGTTCACGCAAATCCATTTGTAGATCCAATTTAACATTGTATCCACAACTTTTGATTTAACTTCTGCTTGACTTTGAATCGAAACACCATTTATGCTGTTCCACCACAAAACAACAAACGTAATCAAAAGTTCATAAACACAAATAAGCAACCGGTTGGTTAAATTTTTTGATATCGAAGCGATGACCTCATCTCAGCGTAGGCGAAAAAGTACCTTCCTTTGCAGGCACTGACAAACATTTTAACATATAGGTACAGCTGGTAACATTATAAAAATGATATCCTCCTATAAGATTTGCATTGGATCTTACAAAGCCCGTGGGGTGGAGCCCTAATGTTGGACGTAGATATTATCAGGTCTATATGTTAATTTGGCATGTAAGCATGTAAGGTAACTAAATTGTAATAACTTTGATAGGTGTCAAGGCTATCTTAGACCTTGCATAATCGAATGAAGTAGCCTACGTTACCTAATCATAGTATTCGGGTGCAGTTCCGTATCTGGGCTACCATACTATCGAATGAAAATATCGACGTTTTAACAATCGATGTATCGATTACCTACTCTTATTCTTCAAATTTTCAGTCGATGTAGCAAAAGCAGACCTCTCTACCAAACGACATCCAATCAGCGATAGTTTTCCTGCTGGTTTTAGATGTTGATGTGCTTGTTTCTCTTATTAAAAAATCATAATTTACAACATTTATACAAAAAATTAAACTAAAGTTAGAATGTTAATCAATGTAAACTTGGCATTTTCGAAAAAAGTGTTTTCTAAAGCGTTCTTTCTTACATCGTGTTCGCCATTGACCTTTTTTGGCATCAAAATTAGACGAATTTTCACCACATATTAGTGTTTTTTGTTTTGCCTCCACACACATCACAATTTGGATTATAAGGTATCAGTTCTTTGTCTTGAAGAAAACTAACACATTTTTCTATTGGATTCTAACATACCTTCTTTAATATACAGAACTGTTTAAATTTTACCTGGATTTTGTTACATTGTTTGCTTGATTGTATCTCTATTATACTTCTATTCACATTTAATTTGTCAATTACAGTAATGCAGAGCGAGTTTTGCTGGGCCCAAAATCACTCGTGAATCTCTGATTTAGTTGTGGGTTGCTTGAAAGAAAAATCTGATTACAAGAAACTATTTTATTTAAATCTGAGCAAAGACATTACAACATATACATATTTAAATTAGAGCCGGAAAAGAGTATTTTAAATTAATGTAAAATAGATCACCTTAGAGGTTATGGCTTTGGTCGATTTCTGGCCTTTTTAGTTTTAATATATATTTTTTTGTATTATGTGTTTAAAATAATCAAAAGCAGTTCTCGAGTTAAAGTATCATAATGAGATAATCAGGAATTCCTAGTTAATCAAATGGCGGTTTATTAAAACAAGTGAGTGGTCGGGAATAAATAATAATATATTAGTCCTCCTAACTAAGCCTCCTGACCTCCGACACACTCTATCCTCCTATATCTTTTTACCACCAAAATAAATTAGACATTCATATGATCCATGATTAACTTATTTAAAATCTGTTGTGTTTCCTGATTTGAGCTTTGAACTGCAGATTAATTAATTTTACTCTTTTTTTTTAAAAATCAACCAAACAGTAACACTCTGTTATATAAGTACTAAATTTCCTAGAATTTTGGATTCTACTTAATTTCCAGCTCTTACAATTATTTTAGAATTGAGACAATGTAATTGAATTTAAATATTTTCCAAAAGTTTTCTTGCTTAATACAAATTAATTCTTGTACAGAAAAAAAATGTCTTTAAGTTAAATTATAACAAATAGAGAGTTACTTTAAATGATTTGTGAATATGAAATTACATCAAATAATTAACAAAGATAAATGAATTTAAACTTAACAATTATTAAACGTTGATCAGTACCAGTTATGATATGTGCTCTGTGAAATATGACCAAGTATGTAAAACTAATAAATATTACTTACATGAACATTGTAGAAAATTACATACACAAAACGCTCACAATATTAATACACTGTAACACTACTAATGCACTTAATACTAATAATACCAGTTGTTAAATTTATTCCCAGTAAAACGACAAGAATGGCAGTGTTAAAACCTGCTCTTAGCACGTGTAATTTTGAAAAAGTTGTATTAATTAATTAATACGAATGCGTGATTGTACCGCGAATTTCGGCCTCTTCTTTAAAACAATTCGCGAAATAGAGAACGTATGGGATGCACCCCGTTAACAAATCGACGAACTTTTGGAATTGGCAAAGAAACGCGGTATTGAATTTAGAAAAAGGTTTTAGATGATGTTACGCCGAATTGTTCCGAGCTAAGAGAACGAGAAGCCGCAGTCGTCCAGTTTTATGAGCGAGGCGGGTCACGTGACTGCATTGTTGTCAGTTCCTCCTGTACGCGGTAGTGTCTTCTAGATGTTTCTGATATGGCGGCAAGTTTGAGTTTGAACTTGTAACAATTTCTCTTCATATAAGGAGTTGATTCCTTTAGGGTCTGAGCCAAACCAAAATTCAATATGTTTTACTTTGGCCTCAGCAAACTGATTCTGACCAGCTCCTAAACAGAGACACATGCTAATTAAAATACCTAATTGATTAACAAACAAAGGTACTTTGGTATTATACGGATGCCACTATTTTTGGAGGTTAATTTTTACCGGATACAAAGGATAACTACATAATTCGAAAAACGTACTTTTATTGACTTACTGTAAAAATTTTATATCATTCTGATGAGCGGTCTTTGTGTTGTGCCTCCCAAAAGCCAGCGATGTCCGCTAGGATCGTGTTGAATGCGTCGCCGCCGCTAGCAGCCACACCCGATCGCCACATGTACTCCGCAAAATATACAGCGCGCTGTGGCAGTTATGTTAGGATGGGTTATCATAAAAATACGTACGGTTTCCTCTTCATTCCGAGGTAAATCCCACACCAAAAGAACGTCACTCATTATGAAAACAAATGTAACGTAGTGCACGGCAATAAATCACTCATGACACTGACCCAGATACAGGCGGTGACAGCTGATGCGCGCGCTCCGGTCAACGACCTGACCTTGGCCTATTTGGAGGGGGTTTGGCGGCCGGAAGTATGACTCTTCAGGTATCATTCGATTTGTAACGAAACAAGGAAAGTCCTACAATCATTTTTATGATAACCCATCCTAACATAACTGCCGCAGCGCGCTGTATAAGGGTGGCATCCGTATAATATCGTGTTGAATGCGTCGCCGCCGCTAGCAGCCACACCCGATCGCCACATGTACTCCGCAAAATATACAGCGCGCTGCGGCAGTTATGTTAGGATGGGTTATCATAAAAATACGTACGGTTTCCTCTTCATTCCGAGGTAAATCCCACACCAAAAGAACGTCACTCATTATGAAAACAAATGTAACGTAGTGCACGGCAATAAATCACTCATGACACTGACCCAGATACAGGCGGTGACAGCTGATGCGCGCGCTCCGGTCAACGACCTGACCTTGGCCTATTTGGAGGGGGTTTGGCGGCCGGAAGTATGACTCTTCAGGTATCATTCGATTTGTAACGAAACAAGGAAAGTCCTACAATCATTTTTATGATAACCCATCCTAACATAACTGCCGCAGCGCGCTGTATAAGGGTGGCATCCGTATAATACCAAAGTACCCAAACAAACTAGGCCTACAAATTTCCTGAAAGCACATACAGTTACGCCATATGCCTACTTTTAATGTACCATATCCACTCATCAGGCACTGTAAATTTAAGTTCATATTGCAATTTAGGTTAAGTTTTTAAAGATTTTATATATTTATCTCATCGTACGTCATACGCTTTGTATTCATTCATTAGTAACTAAACTACACGATGAAGCTGATTTTTCTTTCCACGCAGCATTAAGATTATAGTATCTTAAAATAAAGGGTTGATTTACCACACTTCAGTTAACCGAATGATAAAATTCAATGTGTTCTTCAATGTTCTCTTCAAAATTTAAATTTGCATAAGTTTTAGGCGCTAACAAATAATTATTAAGAACAAAATATTACTTTATGTATCGTACCAAAGGCCCATATGGGGAATATAGGGGAAAATGGGAGAACTGGGCGCACCTAAGTTAAATCAATTCTTACTCAAAGGTTTTTATGGTTAAATTTCAATTTATTCATATTGCCTCTAGGATTGAAGTTTGGCTCGAGATAAAACAGGTTTTCACACCTTTCTATCGTCAATCCTCTGGTTTACTAGCAGATGATTAGTTTCGGGACTACTGTCCCATTATTAAATCTGACGTCGATAAATTAAAATATGTACACATAACTTAGTCACAATATATACACTAACACAACACAAACGGACGCTACGATTAAAACAAACATTTATTTGGTTTGGCCGGCCAAGGAAAAGGCCCAGGCCTGGGTAGTTTTGAGGTTATGGTAGTTCTTATTATGAGGGTGACTAAACTGATTCAGTACGGATACTTGCTATAATAAAGTGTGAGTCAAAACAATTGAAATATGTTAGTTCTGTACAATCAGTAAAATTCCATAAACAAACCATCCTAGTGGAATAACTCGTTATTGCATTATGAAGAAAAATTAACTAGGGTTAACCTCTAAATCTGTTAAGTATGTTACTTACCAAGAAACAGTACTACTGTATTCAAAACAGCTGTAGTAACTCTTCTGAAGATGATGTTATTTTGCTCAGTTCAAACCTGCAAAACTTAAAACGAGTTCGCACACAGCACGCTGACGTGAGGGAAGTGAATTTCCACATAAAAAAACTATAACAATTCAAAATCAGTTAAAAACATACAATTATTCCAATTTTTATTCAAATCTGAAAATATTGATTTTTTGGCTGTTCTGATACTCCTGGTTCTATTTACCTGCAATGCTGGGAATACAATTTTGCGCTTTATAAGGTTAGGAGAAGGTCCAGTCAGGCTTTAAAGTAGGCGTGAGGTTGTTGGGGATGATGAAAGTACACCAAAAAATGATTAACAGGCTTTTCTAATGTAAAACCCCCATAAGACTACGTACTGTGTTTGGTCAATACACATTTCCTTTAATAACTCGGTAAATATATATGCTAGAATGACGAGAGAGGGCTTAAAAGTTTTGCCATACTAATTACCATCTTTTTACATTCGTTAATTTCACATCAGGGTCTTTTCTGACCCTTTTTGAGCCCAAAAACTCAAAATTTTAAAGATTAATCCCCAAAAAAGGGGTTTAGAGTTTTCCGATTGTTTTTCCCAACGAATTTGTCCAACTGATTATAAAAAGGAACGTCCCTACCAAATTTGAAGTAAATCGGACAAAAAAGGGCCGTGCGAGTCATGATAATAGTTCACTTTCCACAGGAAATTCACTAACTAGGTAGCCTAAGTAAAAAGTAACTGACATAATTTACCAAGCCAAACACAGATTGACCGTTACAACGCACGTCTGGTCTGTCGTCTGTTGAGTTGGGTTACTTGGGTTGGATGGTTACGGCTGCGATGCCGCGCAGGCGCCACACGCCGCGTTGGATTTTTTCTCTTTCTCTAAAGGGGCTTATGGGAGATCGGATTGGATGAAAATTTACTGGTGTACTGGTAAAAAGAACGCAATTTTTATTTTATTTTCTTTTAAATTTTCAGAATTATATGAATATTTTATCGATATATAAACTCTAAATTTATACTTTCTTTATACATGTGTTATTGTTTATATCTGATCATTATCCTCTTTATTCAATTTGGTTTAGTACTAAAACTCTAAATCAAAGTTTTAATTTATTAATACTAACATTGGTCTGGGATATAGAGGATGTCCATGGGAAGTCCCCAAGATATCCACGTTATCCCGGGATAACGTGGACATCCCTGGGACGTCCACAATGTCCCGGGACATAGCAGGATATCCTAGGGATGTCCTGTTTATCCCGGGATGGCAATGGGATGTGTGGGACACAAATGGGATATCCTGGGGACGTCGTGTGCTGTGTGGGAAGCTGTTACCGTAGGTGGCATGGTAAGACTTAAGCCCGAGATCATGATAACTTTTTGTTTTGAGGTCCCCAGATGCCAAAAACACTATTCGTTCAAATTTATATATAGATATAAATATTATATCTATATGTAAATTTGAACGAATTATATAATTTTATATTAGCGAATTTCCCCTATAGGGAAGAAGCTATTACCGTAGGTCTCATGGTAAGACTTAAGCCCGAGACCATGATAACTTTTCATTTTGAGGTCCCCAGATGCCAAAAACACCATTCGTTCAAATTTTTATATATGGGTCCGTAAGCACGATAACTCTCGTAAAAAAAGTTCGATCTTAATGACATTTGGTACAAACGTGTAAAGTACCATTTATTTGAACAAGTTCGAAAACCAGACAAATCGCACCATCCAAAGGGGGGTTTTGGGGGGGTTCGGTACCCCAAAAATGGGTTTTTGGGGTTTCCACATGTAACTTGTTTTAAATCAAATTTTAATTTTCACCATTGAATTCAGCATAAAAAAACAAACAATTTGGTATCTTAATCATTGCTCTATTGGTTACTGAGATATTGAAAGTGCTAAACACAGTATGTTGTCTAATGTTATTCTTATGGAGAAAAAGAAAAATTGTATATCTCGCTTACTTGTGAACATAAACTGACGAAATTTGGGATATGGCTTCATCTGTTTGTGGTTTATTGTTGTTTGCACAAAAAACAATTTTTCGCCTATGGTTCCCGTAGCAGCAAACCTAGGTACTCGGTCCCCATGTTATTCTTATGGAAAATAATTAAAATTTTATATATCGCTTATTTATGAATGTATATGGATGAAACTTGGTATGTGACTTCACTTAGCTGAGTTCTATTGATATTTGCATAAAACCCATTATTTTATGTTCCTTGTTGCAGCAAACCTGCATACTCATCCCCAATGTTATTCTTATAGAGGATAATTAATATTTTTAATATCGCTTGTTTTTTAATATATTTCTTATCAATCTTGTTAAGTGGCTTAATGTGTTATGTTATAATTCATTGGAAATTCGTCGAGTATGCAGGTTTGCTGCGACGGGGGTATTTTATTTTTATTATTTTTTATTTTTTTATTATTTTCTTATTTGTTTTTATTTCAAAACAGTGCCTAATGGCAAAAAAACACTAGCTTTTTTTACGGTACTAGGATGGAATCCTAGGATCATCGAGCTAGAATAACCAGCTGATATCGAAAATAGCTACTTTCGGCACAGTGTGATGAACAGTATTGTTTCATAGTTTAAAATTTGTGGTGGAAGAGTTTCATTTAGTCTTGGGAACTTTCACTTGACGTCCAGACCAACAAGACCAGTCCCCCCCCCGCCGAGCTTGTCCCCCCTCCCCGACTGACCAGCCGCTGTTCCCCCCCCTTTGACCTGCCTCTGTCCCCCCCTTTGACCTGCCTCTGTCCCCCCCACTGAACTGCCGCTCCACACCGCCCCACTGACCTGCCGCTGCTCCCCCCTCCCCCTACTGACCTGCCGCTGCTCCAACCGCTCCTGCTCCGCCAGCTCCGCGTCCTCCAGTTGCTGCTCCAGGTACGCCACGCTCCGGAACCGTGTCAGGTAGTCCTGGTACAGCCGCCGCAACTCCACCTCCAGCCGCCGCAACTCCACCTCCAGCCGCTCAAACTCCTCCAGGAACGCCGGCCTGCAACACTTGGTCACTTACATCACTATCCTATACAGCAGCTTCAAGGATACAGGATACCTGCTTCAAGTCCTTTATTAGCACTTGTAACTACATATTACAATGTGATTGGCATTGTCATTCTTTTTGATGGCTCAGTACAACTATTCAAAGTATATCTTCATTGATGTGGCCCGATATTACAGTAGAAGTATAGTTCTATTTCTCAATAATAACTTGAACAAGTGCATTTGTGTCAAACTGGCCAAAATTATCTTTTACAAATTACCAAGCAGTTTAAAATATTCATAGCATTTAAAGTTAATATATTAGCTTCTATAAGTAATGGTTTACAATGTGTCCTGCAATTCACACTAAGCATTACTAGCCGGTGTTCTGATCTCCATGCGAGGATCTCAAAGCCAGAGCCAGACGTTTTGTGAATTTTACATTATAATCAACTGAATAAGTACCGTAAATAACATAAATCCCTAAGATTAACATTGAAACTTTGAAGGCCCATGGGGCACTCTCCTGAAGGTTGGATGGTGGCTTAATGAAAGTATATATATATATATATATATATATATATATATATATATATATATACTTATATATAAATATATAAAAAATAATCAGTATTACTATTTACCTAGTTTTATTTATAGTTTTAGTATTTAAAAAAATTTAATAAAAAGGATTATGATCAGAAATTATCAATAAAACATGGAGAATATAAATTTAATTAGAATGTATTTATTAATATACAGTTTACATATCAATGGTGTATATACAATTGTATTATAAAAAAAGAAAATACAAATTGCATAACTTGCTTTTTACCAGTCACCAATAACATATAACTGCCGATCACATCCCATAGTCTCATTATGAGCAAAGGGAAAAAACCGTGCGCGGCGCCTGCAAAGGTCCCAAATCAAAACACTCCATAACCTACCGCCAACAGCCACCAAAACAGATGACGTCTGCTGGAAGCTGTAACGGTCAACGGTCAACCTATGTTTGGCAACTGTTTGTTTCTTACCAAGTTTTAAGTTTTCCAGGCTTTATTGGTTTCTTCATTGAGTATATTTACATAATCTTCATTCAAGAGTTACTTCAGTTATACAGTTTTGCATTAAAGCTGTACTGTTTCTAGGTAAGTGACATACACTTTTTAAGTTTCTAACTATAAGCATTTTAACCTCAATAACTACTTGGTACACAATTCACAAATTTAATTTGTATTGAAATGTAAATTTGAGTACTGCTGTTGGAATGATAAATAAATAAATAGACTAATTTAGTCCTGGATGCCAGGTTCCTGTCATGCATATTTTTGAGAAATCATAGGAACTAGACCTACAGTACCTACCTAAGTTATAACTTATAATTTGCATTATTACGGGTGAGTTTTTAAAGTTTTCTTTTGCCAAAGTAAGTTAATTCTGTATTATAAATCCTGACACTAGGCCCATCAATCTCCAGGAGGTGTAGGATACACTTTCATAAGAGGAACGATATAGGCCTAAAGAACTGAATGAAATTGTTCGATACGGTATATCGATTAGGTCGATATTTTTATCTATTGCAAAATATTTTATAGTCTGTACATAAATCCTTACGTCATGTTTGTTTTGTTTATTTTGTTTTCCAATTATGGTAGGCCTAAACTTAAAATAAAATTTAAAAAAATTACTGGTGCGATGTCCTCCTGAATACATCACTCACAGATGCATGTGTATGATTGTAAGGTTGTATCAGTTAAATTTACTCAGTTGAACTTACTGTACTGTACGTAGGAAAAATAAATAAAAAATTAATAAGCCCATATATCCTCCCCTCGCCATACCCAACACTTGCCAAACCATTAGCCAAGATCTGTGAAGACCCTTATGGCTGGGCCTACTTACAAAATTAGCATAAAATGTGAAAAAGGTGATATAGAGTTGCACAACAAATTATTTTCAAGTACTTATTTCATACAACAAATTTTACAGCAGGTCTTAGTGTTTTTATGATTGATTCACACGAAAATCATTGTAGCCTAAGTTTTTTCCACAACGTAACAAAATGTTCAAAAATTATAAAATATGGTGATGTCAAAATTTGATTTTTCATGAACGGTACTGGTATTTATTTAACGTTTTATCATGTGAAAAGTTGTGACATCTTGACGATTGCTTCATATAAACAAATGTGATAATAATGTGTTGAAATAGTAAAAATATAGTAGGTAGTGATGTAAAATTATTAATTTTAAACATTAATTTCACGTTTTTACTAGCTCATAACTTATTTACATGATTTTTTGTTCACAGAAATTGTCAAAGAAAGAATCCTGGAGGAAAATCCTAACACAGCAAAGAAAGAAATTGTGCTTGGAAGTGGCAGTATCAGCCAGTACATCACTCAGAAAATTGCCACACTAAACAACAAGATCAAGGAAATCAGTGAATAGTATATAGGCCCAAATTTTAGTGTTGGCTGTGTATTTTAGGTACTCTGGTATTATACGGATGCCACTATTTTTGGAGGTTAGATTTTTACCGGATACAAAGGATAACTACATAATTCGAAAAAACTTACTTTTATTTAGTTACTGTACAAATTTTACATCATTCTGATGAGCGGTCTTTGTGTTGTGCCTCCCAAAAGGCAGCGATGTCCGCTAGGATCGTGTTGAATGCGTCGCCGCCGCTAGCAGTCAGCCAAATATACAGCGCGCTGCGGCAGTTATGTTAGGATGGGTTATCATAAAAATACGTACGGTTTCCTCTTCATTTCGAGGTAAATCCCACACCAAAAGAACGTCTCTCATTATGAAAACAAATGTAACGTAGTGGGCGTAGTGCACGGCAATAAATCACTCATGACATTGACCCAGATACAGGCGGTGACAGGTGATGCGAGCGCTCCGGTCAACGACCTGACCTTGGCCAATTTGGAGGGGGTTTGGCGGCCGGAAGTATGACTCATCAGGTATCATTCGATTCGAAACGAAACAAGGAAAGTTCTACAATCATTTTTATGATAAGCCATCCTAACATAACTGCCGCAGCGCGCTGTATAAGGGTGACATCCGTATAATACCAAAGTACCGTATTTTACTTATGTGAACAAGCAAGTTAATAAAGGCCCTGATTTTAGTGTTTTTTGGTGCATTAAAAAAAAATTGTTTCAACAAGTAAGTAGGTAAATTAGTCCTAGGTCATAAATTTACCTACTGTTTAATTTTTTTTAAATTTTTTTGAATATACCTGTTAGTACCATTGATTTGTTGTGTTTTAATTACAAAATACCAGTTAAAGACTCAATATAATTTATTATTGATGTCTATTGATACGTATTGATGTCTATTGATACGTATTGATGTCTAGTGATACGTATTGATGTCTAGTGATCCAATTACGTAGTGATATCACTACGTATCAATAGAGATCAATACGTATCACTAGACATCAATAGAAACAATTTTCTATTGATCTCTAGTGATATGTATTGATGTCTAGTGATACGTATTGATCCAATTACGTATTGATATCACTACGTATCACTAAAAATATTTCTATTGATTTCTATTGATCATTTCCACTAGGGTAGTCAGTTTGCTTTGACAGTTATACCATTCAAAGGGGAGTGATCGAGCCATAAAAAAACTTTTGAAGTTTTTATAGGAAAACTATTTTATTTTATTTTAAAGTTTTAAATGGCCGCCATTTTGAAATGGATTGTTGAAATCAGTTGATTTTTCCTGTAGTGAGGTATTGATCAAAGAGCCAAAATGTTATATCAATCAGTCAAACCGTTCTAGGGATATAAATTACTGTATTGCCTTTTTGTGAAAGACTTTTTATGCGTGCATGTAAAATAGTCCAAAAAGAGAATTCAATGGTTTAGTTAGGTTACTTTGTTGTTAGTTTAGTTTTTGGTAATTTAATCAGCTCGAGTTTTCAGTCATTTCAAGCCAAATTCTGTTTCTTAACAACTTAAGTTCAAATTTATATTTTTCGTGTACTTGAGCAAGTAAAAAAACCCCATACCTTCAAAAGATTAGAATGTTTGTTTAATGACGAGATAATATAGTGCTTAAAGAAATTAAACTTAAGCCAAGAATATGGTTCAACCAAGACAAATATTTTAAGAGAAATATTAAGAGAGGAAGAATTCAAAACATGTTGAAAGTTGCCATATAAAGGCAGATAGAATGTCCACAAATTAATAACTCTTTATCTAGAAGTTGCGGTCACACAGAGTCTGATTATAAACATTACTTAAAAATCACCGGAGATGTAATCCCACTGCATGCACTGCACAGCTGCATGGGAGGTCCAAGGACGGCAACCAGTGCAGACATTTCTCTGCAACTGAAAATGTTGTTCTTGAAACACTGCCTCACGTCCTTGGACAATGTGCTTTTAACAGTCGTCTCCTAAATACCCGTCATCACACCATCAGAAAAATAATAGCTGATCAATTCAGGAAAGTAATATCATGAAGTTTATGAGGAAGTGACGGGAATTGACAGAGGCTCTGTGAGACGCGCCTATATGATAGTCATCGAGAGAAAGAACAACCGAGGACTTAAAATAAATCCTAAAATCAATATATATTCTTTGTTATTCAGCAACTTACATTGTAATAAGATGTTGTTGATGTTATTATTGCTGGGTTAGAAAACCCCAGTATTAGATGCTAGGCTGGTCTTCCACAAGCGGGAATTTTGCACAGCTTACCAGGAGGATAGGATACATCAGGAAAGGAAAGGGTGGGATGGGACAGGCAGCCAAATTGACCTCTCAGAGGGCCAACCACCGTGCTCCTGTGACAGCTGTGATCAGGCTCAAACAGGCGGATCGCTCTGCCCTCCAACTGGCCAACTCAAAGACAGGGTATCCATAGACAAGAGCCAGGGACCACATTCTCAGGTTGGGACCAAACCCAGAGTTTCCATCCCCAGCCGCTGCAAATGGAGGAACCAAAGGTGAAAGGGAAACTTGTCGTAATGGACACCCAAAAGACTTACCATATGTAATAACAACTTCTATTGCTGTACCTAATGTCAGCTGGTATAGACCAGTTTTAAGATTGTCCTGGGACAATAAGATGTTAATTTATTAATAATTATCTTTATATATAAGAAAATTAACAAAATACACGGAATATCCATATTTCACCATGAAATTTTCCCATAAGAGGCTCCCTCAATGCCCGCTCACCACCCACACTCAGGGACCTTTAGTATGATGTCAATAAGAACAAGAAGGGGGTAAAAAACAATCTCACCAATTTTTAAAATTAGGTTTTTTTTCTTTGATTCTTTTGTCTAATTTGACTGGTCAAATATTCCATCCCGTAGTAATATCGTGTGGTGGTGACTTGTAATCTCCTAATCAGAGCTGAGCGTAGAGCGGCCAGGATGGTGTCAAAATACATATAGGCCAAGGATAATGAAAAAATACTATATCCTAAATTTACTCAGTTTGCAATTGGAAAAAAACGTAATGAGAAAGAATAGTCATTACAATTTAAAAATTTTTAGTTATATTCAGGGTGTTAACAAAAACTTTAAGGACTTTGGGACATGATTCCTTATACAAAAAGAAAGAATAACGTTCATATGAAGGTGTGTCCTAAAACCCTTAGTTGTCTGTCTATCTGTCTGTATGTGTTTTAGCGAATTTCCCCTATAGGGAAGAAGCTATTACCGTAGGTCTCATGGTAAGACTTAAGCCCGAGACCATGATAACTTTTCATTTTGAGGTCCCCAGATGCCAAAAACACCATTCGTTCAAATTTTTATATATGTATATATATATATATATATATATATATATATATATATATATATATATATGTGTGTGTCCGTAAGCACGATAACTCTCGTAAAAAAGGTCCGATCTTAATGAAATTTGGTACAAATGTATAAAGTACCATTTATTTGAACGAGTTCGAAAACCAGATGAATCGCACCATCCGAAGGGGGGTTTTTGGGGGGTTTTGTACCCCAAAAATGTGTTTTTTGGGGTTTTCACATGTAATTCTAATTTAAATCAAATTTTAATTTATACCATTGAATTCAGCTTAAAAAAAACAAACAATTTGGTATTTTGATCATTGCTCTACGTCAATTGGTTACCGAGATATTGAAAGTGCTAAACACAGTACGTTGTCTAATGTTATTCTTATGGAGGAAAAGAAAAATTGTATATCTCGCTTATTTATGAACATAAACTGACGAAATTTGGTATATGGCTTCATCTGGTTGTGGATTATTGTTGTTTGCACAAAAAAACAATTTTTTGCCTATGGGTCCCGTAGCAGCAAACCTAGGTACTCGGTCCCCATGTTATTCTTATGGAAAATAATTAAAATGTTATATATCGCTTATTTATGAATGTATATGGATGAAACTTGGCATGTGACTTCACTTAGCTGAGTTCTATTGATATTTGCATAAAAACCCATTATTTTGTGTTCCTTGTTGCAGCAAACCTGCGTACTCATCCCCAATGTTATTCTTATAGAGAATAATTAATATTTTAAATATCGCTTTTTTGTGAATATATTTCTTATGAATCCCTGTTAAGTGGCTTAATGTGTTATAATTCATTGGAAATTCGCTGAGTATGCAGGTTTGCTGCGATGGGGGTATTTTACTTAATACGTTATATCGTAAGAACATCTGAAGATATAAACTTCAAACTTAGAACATGTACTACACCTGAAAATACCCTTTTTGGTATGGATTATCAGGTTTCTACTATGTACCATTTAAAAATGGCGGCTGCTTTAGCGAATTTCTCCTATAGGGAAGAAGCTATTACCGTAGGTGGCATGGTAACCTAGGCCCGGGACCATGATAACTTTTCATTTTGAGGCCCCCAGTTGCCAAAAACACCATTAGTTCAAATTCATATATATATATGCGTATATATATGTGCAGGCACAATAACTTTCGTAAAAATGGGCCGATCTTAACGAAATTTGGTATAAACGTGAAAGGCAGCATCTATTTTCATGAGTTTGAAAACCAGACAGAACACACCATTATAAAAGGGGGGGTTTTTACCCAAAAAATGGGTTTTTCGAACTTTTAAATATCATTATTTTTAAAACCAAACTTGAGTTTACACTATTGGATTCAGCATAAAAAACAAACAATTTGGTATTTTGATCACTGCTCTACATTAATTGGTTACCAAGATATCGAAAGTGCTACATACAGTACGTTATCCAATGTTAATCTTATGAAGAATAAGTAACATTTTATATCTCGCTTATTAATGAACATATATTAATGAAACTTGGTATTTGGCTTCATATGGTTGGGGTTTACTGATATTTGAATAAAAACCCATTTTTTGTAGTCCCCATGGCAGCAAACCTGCGTACTCAGCAGCTATAATGTTATTCTTAGGGAGAATAAGAAACATGTGATATCTTGCTTGTTTATGAACATAAATTGGTAAAACTTGTTATGTTCTTTTATCTCGTAGTGATCCATTGGTATTTGCATACAAACCAGATGTTTGTGATTCCTTGCTGCAGCAAACCTGCTTGCTCAGTCTTAATGTTTTTCTTATGGGGAAAAAATAAAATGTCATATCTTGCTCATTTATGAATATGCTTTGATGAACGTTTTGGTAAGTGTCTTCATGACTATGTGAAGTACCATTTGAAATTCGCTGAGTATGCAGGTTTGATGCAATGGGGTATCTATATATATATCTGTATTTATATAGATATATATCTATATATGTGTCCGTGAATGCGATAACTTGAGTAAAAAACATCCGATTTCGATTAAATTTGGCTCAAATGTGTAAACTGACATTTATGACTTAAAGTTGGAAAACCAGAAAAATCGGTACATGAAAGGCGGGTTTATGGGGGTTTTAAATTTTCCAAAAATCAGTTTTATGCATTTTTTACTCTAAAATTTTTAAAAAACTTAATTTTGGGTTTGACCATGTTATAGAGCTTAAAAAACAAATAATATGGTAATTTGAATTATTAACCTAGGTTAAGTAGTTGCGGAAAAAATCCAAAAAAAAATGCTCATAAAATCTCCCATGTTAATCTTATGGCAAAAAGGTTTTTGGCTTTTCCTCAGTTAATTTTACTTTTACCCAAAATATCCATTTCACCTATTCTGAAATCTGATGGAAGCTGGGCAAAAAGTAATACTGAAAAATCTGAAGCATTTGCACAATACTTTTCAAATGCTTTCAAACCGAACGATGCTTTAATTGACAACGAAGAGGAATTACAAGAGTTTCTAGATTCTCCACTTCAACTTGATTTTACGTTACGAAAATTTAAACCATCTGAAATTCGGTCAATCATAACCAACGAGCTTAATCCTAATAAATCTCCTGGCTACGATTTAATTACAGGAAAATTGTTGAAGGAACTTCCAAGAAAAGGTATAATATTCTTAACTTTATTATTTAATGCTATTTTGAGATTAGATTGCATTCCTGTTCAATTTAAAAAGCTCAGTTAATTGTAATACCAAAACCAGGGAAACCTCTAAACCAACTGAATTCGTACCGACCTATAAGTCTTTTACCAGTCATATCAAAGGTATTTGAAAAACTTCTTCTCAAAAGGTTACAAACTCTGATTGATGTAGATGTAGTGATTCCTGGCCATCAGTTTGGTTTCAGGCAGAAACACAGTACAGTAGAACAAGTCCACAGGGTAGTTGACGTAGTACGACAGTGTTTAGAAAATAAAAACTACTGCTCGGCTGCCTTTTTAGATGTCAGCCAAGCGTTTGATAAGGTATGGCATACTGGCTTGTTGTACAAAATTAAGAAGTATCTACCACATTCTCTTTTCCCTATATTAAAGTCATATCTTACGGATAGATCTTTTCAAATTAAATATCAAGATTATATTACTCAACTGCATCCTATAGAATCGGGAATTCCTCAAGGAAGTGTACTTGGACCTTTTTTATACATCCTCTACACTGCAGATCTCCCAGGAAATGAGCATACTGAAATTGCAACTTTTGCAGATGACACTGCAATTTTATCCGTTAATACTGACCCAGCTCAAGCTTCTGTCCACTTGCAACAAAGCTTGGACATAATTACAAACTGGTTTAAGACATGGAGAATAAAAATAAACGAAAATAAATCAGCTCATATAACTTTTACTTTAAACCAAAATTCTTGTCCTCCAGTAACAATAAATAACAATCAACTACCTCAAGTAACTGAAGTTAAATATTTAGGTATGCATATTGATAGTAAAATAACGTGGAAAACTCACATTTGGATGAAGAGACAGCAACTAAATTTAAAAGCAAACAAACTAAATTGGCTACTCGGAATTAAATCAAAACTAACTTTGGAAAACAAATTATTGTTATACAAAACAATTTTAAAGCCAGTTTGGACTTATGGTGTGCAACTTTGGGGCTCTGCGAGTAACTCAAACGTGGAGATAATCCAAAGGTACCAATCAAAAATGCTAAGAAAAATTGCCAAAGCACCTTGGTTTGTATCCAATAGAACGCTACATCATGACTTAAACATCCCAACAGTTAAAGAAGAGATCACTAGGTTCAGTACAAAGTATATTGGCAAATTAGAAAACCACCCGAATCATCTTGCTATGAACTTGCTCGACAATTCAACCGCTGTGTACAGATTGAAAAGATCCACAATCTTGGACCTGCCTTTCAGATTTGTTTAGTGATTTTTGTTAGCGCTAACAGTGGTTAGCAGCTAGCTCAAGTTTTAATGTTATTTTCTGTATTATATCTCACAAATTATTTACTCATTGTTCAAACTATAGTTAAGAACAGATTGTAAAGTTAAATAAAGTTATAAAAAAAAAAAAAAAACTTTAAACTTGACATTTGCTTTTACCAATCACTTCAGCTCCACAAAACAATCATTTTGTGTTTAAATTGTGATTCTACGTCCAACCGTTGCAGAAATATTCAAAGTGCTAAACACAGTACGTTGTCCAATGTTATCCTTATGGAGAATAAATAAAATTTGATATCTTGATTATTTATGAATGTATATTGATGAAACTTGGTATGTGGCTTCACGTTGTACTGGTATATTGATATTTGCACAGAATATAAATTTTTTGTTGGTTGTCCCCGTAGCAGCTAACCTGCATACTCAGCCCTAATGTTATTCCAATGGAGAATAAGTAAAGTTTTATCTTTCTTAATTATGAACATAAATTAATAAAACTTCACCTGGTTCAGTTATATTGATAATTGCATAAAAACTCATTTCTTATCTTCCTCGTTGCAGCAAACCTGCGTACTCAGTCCTAATGTTATTCTTACTGGGAATAAATAAAATGTTATAAATCACTTATTTATGAATGTATTTTTGTCAAACTTGGTTAGTGGCTTTATGTAGTAGTTAGAAACATATAAATGCATTGGAAATTCACTGAGTACGCAGGTTTGCTGTAACGGGGAGTATTTTCTTTTGTGGTACCATTTAGTACCAATTTGGTACTAAATGTTGGTATATGATTTATTGTCAAAATCGAAAGTTACCGGGCCTGCTTGTCACTGGCCCGGAAATCTTTGTACCTAATTACTCATTATATTTAATGAAGTACCTATTTTTTTCTTTTGTGGTACCATTTAGTACCAATTTGGTACTAAATCGTGGCATAGTAGGTGTCACTAATTTCCATCAAGGTTCGCTGATATTTGGATCAAATCGAGGCTGTTTTTTTTCTTCTGTTGTTGAAATAGGATAACAAATAATAGAGAACTTCTGTTAAAGAAAATTATAGGTAAATACTATAATATCACTAAAACCAAATCTTTTGTGAGACTCTATGGAGGCCTACGTTACTGATCCTGCTTTTGATAGCCAATCATCGTGAAGAAGGAGAGAAAAAGGTATTGTTGAATTGTGGGAATTGCAATTTCTTGCTTGATCGGCCATTTTGTGGAGAATTTCACGACGCTTTTCGGCGGTATCTCTGTATTTGTATGTTAGTATCGTGTTTATTACCACTCGTATAATATAATTTAGTGAAAAACGTTTGCAAATGTTAATCCATAGAGTAAGTGCAGTAACTGTGTCAGGCTTATAAAATAATTCTAAATGGATCCTGCCAAACTTAAAGTTGTAGAATTGCGCGCCGAATTATCAGCAAGAGGGCTTGATACCAAAGGTGTTAAAGCCGTTCTAGTTGACCGACTCAAACAAGCTTTAGAAGAAGAAACGGGACAAGGTAAGCATGAATCTTAGTGTAGGTTATTATAATTCCATGATTGAGCTTCTGTTACACCACTTGTCAATCGCTGAACTTTGGCTGGTTGAAGTCTAGGGGATTTCAGCTGTTCAACAATGCATGCTAGATTGCATCCATTATGAATACTTACAAGTGTGAAGTGTGCAGTTAATTGATAATTGTTGTTGACTTTAGTCATAAATACATCCAGTAATCACACTTCTTTAATCTTAAGGAGCAGTAAAAGGGTATAGTTCCTTATTGTTAGGCCTGTAATTTGTTTGTATCTAGGCCTTCTTCCACTTAAGCTAGCCTACTTAGTGATAAGAAAAATGGATCAAAGTGATGCCAAATCCCTGAAAAGATGCATTGGCATTGTAATGTATGACAGACATGTCTCAGGTAAGCAGTTTCTACTATAGGCTATTTGTTATCAGGTTCTAGTTAAGATTCTACCCATTAACCCTAGGACTGCCTTGGCCTGATTTATGCTAAATTACTCGCTGCCCTAGCAATTTTTGCTCTTGCAGAGTTTTTTTAACAATTTGCAGTGCCTGAACTGCTGTTGATAACCTAGTCATATGCATACTCGTTTTGTTTATAAAAAGGTGATTTTGAATTTAAAAAAACGAATATCTATTAGTGTTTTTTGCGAAATGTGAAAAACCAAAAACGTATAAATATTTTTGAAATAATTTTCAAAGGGTCCTAGCATTTTTACACTAACGTTTATTAAAGACAACCGAAGATATACAACATTTAGGCAATTTATTTCCCTACGTGGAAATGTGTTTAATTCATAACAAAAAATGTTTACCCGAATTACGGAAAGAATTACGTAAACTGGGAAAATCGACAAACACGCTGTAGCCTAGGCCTAGGCCTACATTTGAAGAAAAAAATCAATCAAAAGTAGGCCCTACAAAATTAATAAAGGCCTACTAAAACTGTTGAAGGTAACAGTAAAATTATTGGAAATATTGTTCTTTGGTACAAAGTAACTCAATACCGGTAACTGTTTTTATGACATATGAGTAGAAAAACTAAATTTTGTTTTACCGAAAGCCAAAATTAGTTTATCCGAAGCTAAAAATAATGTTTTTAAGTTACTTTATTATAATACGATATTAAATGGTACATGATTATAGTAAATATATTTCTGAAAAAGAATATAGGCCTATATACATATATAGAAAGATCTGAACACGTGTTTTACGAGATTTCGCCGCTCGCGAGTCAAAAATGTTTTGCGCTAATTTTTGTCATATTATAATAGCAATTATATTGATCTGTTAACTCCTACGAGATTCGTTTATGTATGAAAATTAAAGTTTAGAAGCTCCTCTTTTAGCAAAATTATCCTGTAGGGAAGAAGCTATTACCGTAGGTCTCAAAGTAAGACTTAAGCCCGAGACCATGATAACTTTTCGTTGAACTAGTTGAAGCTCCCAGATGCCAAAAACACCATTCGTTCAAATAAAACCAAAATTGGTCAGTTTTCATGTGATTAGCCTGCATTACACAAATGGCTTCATTTGTTTTGTTGCACACCTTGTGTTTCAGTTACATTGATGTTGAGGCAGTGGAAGTTGTTTTGGGGGGGAGGGGACAGGAGAGTCTTAGTTCACTGTAGTGGTGTCACTTAAGCATGTTTGTGTATCGTTTGACTTATGCCAACCTCCAGGAAATCCCGATTTCTCTAAATCCGGACTGTCCATACGCCACATTATTCCTGATTTCTGAGAGGCTTACTGTATGATTTAAAATTTGAAATGTTTTGTAACATCGTATTTTATTTTTATAAGGTAGGCCTACCGTAAAACCAGCTAAACCCGGACACTTGTTTACGTTTTAGCGAATTTCCCCTATAGGGAAGAAGCTATTACCGTAGGTCTCATGGTAAGACTTAAGCCCGAGACCATGATAACTTTTTGTTTTGAGGTCCCCAGATGCCCAAAACACTATTCGTTCAAATTTATATATATGTATATATATATCTATATATATATATATATATATATATATATCTATATATATATATATATATATCTATATATATATATATATATCTATATATGTGTCCGTGAATGCGATAACTTGAGTAAAAAACGTCCGATTTCGATGAAATTTGGCTCAAATGTGTAAACTGACATTTATGACTTTAAGTTCGAAAACCAGAAAAATCGGACCATGGGAAGGGGGGTTTTAAATTTTCTAAAAATCAGTTTTTTGCATTTTTTACCCTACATTTTTTAAAACACTTAATTTAGGTTTAGACCATGTTATAGAGCTTAAAAAAACAAATAATATGGTATTTTGAATTATTAACCTAGGTTAAGTGGTTGCGGAAAAAATCAAAAAAACATGCTCATAAAATCTCCCATGTTAATCTTATGGGAAAAAGGTTTTTGGCTTTTCCTCAGTTAATTTTACTTTAAACTTCACATTTTCTTTTACCAATCACTTCAGCTCCACAAAACAATCATTTTGGTGTTTAAATTGTGATTCTACGTCAAACCGTTGCAGAGATATTCAAAGTGCTAAACACAGTACGTTGTCCAATGTTATCCTTATGGAGAATAAATAAAATTTGATATCTTGATTATTTATGAATGTATATTGATGAAATTTGGTATGTGGCTTCATGTTGTACTGGTATATTGATAATTGCACAAAAAATAAATGTTTTGTTGATTGTCCCCGTAGCAGCTAACCTGAATACTCAGCCCCCATGTTATTCTTATGGAGAATAAGTAAAGTTTTATATCTCCCTTAATTATGAACATAAATTAATAAAACATGGTAAGTAGCTTCACCTGGTTCAGTTATATTGATAATTGCATAAAAACTCATTTCTTATCTTCCTCGTTGCAGCAAACCTGCGTACTCAGTCCTAATGTTATTCTTATGGGGAATAAATAAAATGTAATAAATCACTTATTTATGAATGTATTTTTGTCAAACTTGGTGAGTGGCTTTATGTATTAGTGAGAAACATAATATCAATGCATTGGAAATTCGCTGAGTACGCAGGTTTGCTGCGACGGGGGTTATTTTAAGTTAAAGTGCCTTTTAAACAACGATGTCATCAATAAAAACCGTACCATTGTAAAGTGTGTGTATAATTTACTATATCCCTGTACCTTTGTAGGTGTTAGTTGTTATTATAAAATAAATAAATACCTCCTTCGCAGCGAAATTGCATACTCAGCGAATTTCCAATGCATAATATAATAATAATAATAATAATGGCATAATATCTTAGTAGCCACATATACCAATTTTTATAAAAATATATTCACAAATCAGCGACATAGGCTATACAATTTTAATTATTCTCTATAAGAATAACATTGGGGATGAGTACCG
Source organism: Allygus modestus (assembly GCA_963675035.1). NCBI lineage: Eukaryota > Metazoa > Arthropoda > Insecta > Hemiptera > Cicadellidae > Allygus > Allygus modestus. The sequence continues at coordinate 118,895,551 of OY776112.1, forward strand.
TACGTAGGTTTGCTGCAACAAGAGATTGAAATACCCCCGTCACAGCAAACCTGCGTACTCAGCGAATTTCCAATGCAAATATAAGGGTATCACTACTACCTACAGCCACTTACCTAGTTTCACAAAAATACATTCATTAATAAGTTATGTATAGCATTTTATTTATTCTCCACAAGAATAACATTATAAATGAGAATGCAGGTTTGCTGCAACAAGGAAGATAAGTTAGGGTTTTTTTTGCAATTATCAATATAACTCAACCAGGTGAAGCTAGATACCAAGTTTTATTAATTTAGGTTCATAACTAAGGGAGATATAAAACTTTACTTATTCTCCATATGAATAACATGGGGGCCGAGTATGCAGGTTTGCTGCTACCGGGAAAAATCAACAAAGAACTTTTTTTGTACTATTATCAATATAGGTACCACAACTAGTTGAAGCCACATACCAAGTTTCATCAATATACATACATAAATAATCGAAATATAACATTTTATTTATTCTCCATAAGGATAACATTGGACAACGTAGTGTGTTTAGCACTTGGCTTTTCCTCAGTTAATTTTACTTTAAACTTCACATTTGCTTTTACCAATCACTTCAGCTCCACAAAACAATCATTTTGGTGTTTAAATTGTGATTCTACGTCCAACCGTTGCAGAGATATTCAAAGTAGTAAACACAGTACTTTGTCCAATTTTATCCTTATGGAGAATAAATAAAATTTGATATCTCGATTATTTATGAATGTATATTGATGAAACTTGGTATGTGGTTTCACATTGTACTGGTATATTGATATTTGCACAAAAAATAAATTTGTTGTTGATTGTCCCCGTAGCAGCTAACCTACATACTCAGCCCTAATGTTATTCTTATGGAGAACATGTAAAGTTTTATATCTCCCTTAATTATGAACATAAATTAATAAAACTTGGTAATGTAGCTTTACCTGGTTCAGTTATATTGATAATTGCATAAAAACTCATTTCTTATCTTCCTCGTTGCAGCAAACCTGCATACTCAGTCCTAACGTTATTCTTATGGAGAATAAATAAAATGTTATAAATCACTTATTTATAAATGTATTTTTGTGAAACTTTGCAAGTGGCTTTATGTAGGAGTGAGAAACATATAAATGCATTGGAAATTCGCTGATTATGCAGGTTTGCTGCGACGGGGGTATTCCCATAAGATTAACATGGGAGATTTTATGAGTAGGTTTTAGCGAAGTTCCCCTATTGGGAAAAAATGAGACAATGACAATTTTTTGTTTTGAGGTCCCCAGATGCCAAAAACACTATTCGTTCAAATTTATATATATATATATTTATATATTTATAAATTTATATATATATATATGTGTGTGTCCGTTACCGCGATAACTTGAGTAAAAAACGTCCGATTTCGATGAAATTTGGCTCAAATGTGTAAAGTGACATTCATGACTTAAGTTCGAAAACCAGAAATATCGGACCACGGGAAGGGGGGTTTATGGGGGTTTTAAATTTTCCAAAAATCAGTTTTTTGCATTTCTCCCTTAATTATGAACATAAATTAATAAAACTTGGTTTGTAGCTTCACTTGGTTGAGTTATATTGGTAATTGCATAAAAACCCATTTTCCCTTGTTGCAGCAAACCTGCTTACTCAGCCCCCATGTTATTCTTATGGAGAATAACTAAAATGTTATATATGCTTATTTATGAATATTGATGAAACTTGGTATGTGGCTTCACCTAGTTAAATTATATTTATATTTGCATAAAAACCAATTGTTATTGTTCCTTGTTTCACCAAACCGTACTCATTACCAATGTTATTCTTATAGAAAATAATTAAAATCGCTTATATATGAATATATTTTTATGAAACTTGGTATGCGGCTTTATGTGGTATTAAGACAAATATTATGCATTGGAAATTCGCTGAGTACGCAGGTTTGCTGCGACGGGGGTATTTTGGAGTTTCTCCGTAACCACTCAACCTAGGATAATTCAATACCCTCGTAGCAGCAAACTGCGTACTCAGCGAATTTCCAATGCATATATATGTATCTTAATACCACATAAAGCCACGTACCAAGTTTCGTCAATATACATTCATAAATAAACGATTTGTGACATTTTAATTATTCTCCATAAGAATAACATGGCGGCTGAGTATGCAGGTTTGCTGAATGAAGGAACAAGAAATGGGGTTTTATACAAATATCAATATAACTCATTTAGGTAAAGCCACATACCAAATTTCATTAATTTATTTTCATAATTAAGGGAGATAACATGTTACTTATTCTCCATAAGAATAACATGGGGCTGAGTACGCAGGTTTGCTGCTACGGGAGCCTTTGGCAAAAAATTGTTTTTTTGAGCAAATATCAATGGTCCACAACCAGACGAAGCTATATACCAAGTTTTGTCAGTATACGTTCATAAATAAGCGAGATATAAAATTTTTCTTTTCCTCCATAAGAATGACATTAGACAACGTACTGTGTTTAGCACTTTCAATATCTCGGTAACCAATTGACGTAGAGAAATGATCAAAATACCAAATTGTGTGTTTTTTAAGCTGAATCCAATGGTAAAAACTAAAATTTGACTATTTCAAAAATTATATGTAAAAAATTCAAAAAAACCATTTTTGGGGTACAAAACCCCCCCAAAATACCCCTTCGGATAAAGCGATCTGGCTGGTTTTCGAACTTAGTCATAAATGTTGCTTTACACGTTTATACCAAATTTCATCAAAATCGGATAATTTTTATGAGAGTTATCGTGCTCACGCACACATATATATATATATATATACAGTTTCGAACGAATGGTGTTTTTGGGGTCTGGGGACCTCAAAATGAAAAGTTATCATGGTCCCGGGCCTAGGTCTAACCATGCCGACTACGGTAATAGCTTCTTCCCTATAGGGGAAATGCGCTAAAAACTATATTATTTGTTTTTTCAAGCCCTATAATATGATCAATAAAATACCCCCGTCGCAGCAAACCTGCATACTCAGCGAATTTCTAATGGAGATATAAATGTCTTAATACTACATAAATCCACTTACCAAGTTTCATAAAAATATATTCAGAAATAAGCGATATTTACAATTTTAATTATTATCCATAAGAATAACATAAGGGCTGAGTACGCAGGTTTGCTGCAACAAGGAATACAAAAAATGGGTTTTTATGCTAATATCAATAGAAGTCAACTAGGTGAAGTCGTATAACAGTTTTTATTCATTTATGTTCATAATTAAGGGAGACAGCATTTCATTATTCTCCATAAGAATAACATGGGGGCTGAGTACGCAGGTTTGCTGCTACGGGAGACTTTGGCAAAAAATATTTGTTTGAGCAAATATCAATAGACCACCACGATATGAAGCTGTATACCAATTTTCGTCAGTATACGTTCATAAATAAGCGAGATATAAAAATTTTCTTTTCCTCCATAAGAATAACATTGGACAACGTACTGTATTTAGCACTTTCAATATCTCGGTAACCAATTAACGTAGAGAAATGATAAAAATACCAAATTGTGTGTTTTTTAAAGCTGAATCCAATGGTGCAAACTAAAATTTGACTATTTCAAAAATTATATGTAAAAAATTCAAAAAACCCATTTTTGGGGTACAAAACCCCCCCAAATTACCCCTTTGGAGAGGTCGATATGTCTGGTTTTCGAACTTAAAGTCATAAATGCTGCTTTACATGTTTATACCAAATTTCATCAAAATCGGATAATTTTTACGAGAGTTATCGTACTCACGGACACATATATATATATATATATATATATATATATATATATATATATATATGGTACTTTGGTATTATACGGATGCCACCCTTATGCAGCGCGCAGCGGCGGTTATGTTAGGATGGGTTATCATAAAAATGATTGTAGGACCTTCCTTGTTTTGTTACGAATCAAATGATACGTGATGAGTCATACTTCCGGCCGCCAAACCCCCTCCAAATAGGCCAAGGTCAGGTCGTTGACCGGAGCGCGCGCATCACCTGTCACCGCCTGTATCTGGGTCAGTGTCATGAGTGATTTATTGCCGTGCACTACGTTACATTTGTTTTCATAATGAGTGACGTTCTTTTGGTGTGGGATTTACCTCGAAATGAAGAGGAAACCGTACGTATTTTTATGATAACCCATCCTAACATAACTGCCGCAGCGCGATGTATATTTGGCGGAGTACCTGTGGCGATCGGGTCTGGCTGCTAGCGGCGGCGATGCATTCAACACGATCCTAGCGGACATCGCTGCCTTTTGGGAGGCACAACACAAAGACTGCTCATCAGAATGATGTAAAATTTGTACAGTAAGTCAATAAAAGTAGGTTTTTTCGAATTATGTAGTTATCCTTTTTTCCGGTAAAAATTTAACCTCCAAAAATAGTGGCATCCGTATAATACCAAAGTACCATATATATATATATATATATATATATATATACAGTTTCGAACGAATGGTGTTTTTGGGGTCTGGGGACCTCAAAACGAATAGTTATCATGGTCCCGGGCCTAGGTCTTACCATGCCAACCACGGTAATAGCTTCTTCCCTATAGGGGAAATTCGCTAAAACCATAATAAAGTTTTTTAAAAGTTTTAGGATAAAAAATGCAAAAAACTGATTTTTGGAAAATTTTAAACCCCCATAAACCCCCCTTCCCATGGTCCGATTTTCCTGGTTTTCGAACTTAGTCATGAATGTCACTTTACACATTTGAGCCAAATTTCATCGAAATCGGACATTTTTTACTCAAGTTATTATCGCATTCACGGACACATATATATAAATTTGAACGAATAGTGTTTTTGACATCTGGGGACCTCAAAACGAAAAGTTATCATGGTCTCAGGCTTAAGTCTTACCATGAGACCTATGGTAATAGCTTCTTCCCTATAGGGGAAATTCGTTAAAAACTGGTATACTACTTCACCTAGTTGAGTTATATTAATATTAGCAAAAAAACCCATTTTTTGTGTTCCTTGTTGCAGCAAACCTGCGTACTCAGCCCCAATGTTATTCTTATGGAGAATAATTAAAATCGTACACATCGGCTTATTTGTGAATTTTTTTTTATGAAACTTGGTAAGTGGCTTTATGTAGTATTAAGACATTGATATCCCCATTGGAAATTCGCTGAGTACGCAGGTTTGCTGTGACGGGGGTATTTAGAGTTTCTCCACAACCACTTAACCTAGGTTAATGATTCAAAATACCATAATGATAATTTTTTTTTAAGTTCTATAAAATTGTCAAAACAAAAATTGTGGGTTTTAAACATTTCAGGGTGAAAAGTGCAAAAAACAGATTTTTGGAAAATTCTGAAACCCCATAAACCCCCCTTTCCCATGGCCCGATTTTTCTGGTTGTCGAACTTAGTCATGAATGTAATTTTTTACATTTGAGCCAAATTTCATCGAAATCGGACCTTTTTTACTCAAGTCCGGGATTACCCCCCCTGTCCGGGATTAGCCGGTTTTACGGTACCTATAATAAGTATGGCTTACACAGTTTACACAACTTATGCCATAAATTATTAAATATTTTCATTAAAATCTTCCAATCATCCTAAGCACCATTATTCTAGCTCAATATTATGACGTCACAAAAAAATATACATTCTTGTTTTGAATGTTTTTGTAACATTAGGTTTTTTAGTTTTACAAGGTAAGGATTATGGTGTGGGAAAAAGTTATTTAAGATTTCTCCTACGATCGGCAATATAGGCTAGGCCTAGTTTATAGGAATTATTCTTTAGCCTATAGGCTATGGCATTTGTGAGAAACCTTTTCAGATAAAAAAAGTGATTTTATTGTTCTAGCCCATATCTAGGAGTGGATTTTTGTGCCGAAAAGTTATTTTCTGCCATTTTCACAATGCTTATATTTTTCTTTAAAAATTCTAGATACTGACAAAAAATGTGCTGTGTTTTTTAGGTTAAGTCACGGAATATTCATCAATAACAAAACCCACCATAACCTTACTGAAGTTAATCAGCCTCAGCAGGCTGATAAAGATAGTGCTTTGTTACCCTATGTTTCCGCATAAATATTCCTCTTTAGGCTATTCCTAACTATTTATAATAATATAAACTTGTTAAAACTCATTCAAATATAGGCTGTACAGAAAAATTACCTAAGTTTGAACACATTAGCCGCCACAACTATCTATTTCCTGGTTTTAAACTTTTGCCAAAGACACTATACAGTGTATTCACTTTTTTGTGTTTACCATAAAACGGTTAAAATTGAGATGCAGATTAGGTTAAATTAACAAAGTAGTGGCACAAAGCACGGCATGGACGGATGGCAGTCATAACAATTTTTAAAAGTAAATAACATTGAATGTAAAGTGAGTGCGTCCACTACAGTGGGTCAGCCAGCAATAGAGGACCGGCACCTTCCGCTTTTTGTTAAAAGTCTAGGAGATCAAACTTTTAGACATTTCCGAGCTGCTGTACCGATGGCGCATGGTCACTTCCATGCACCAACTGGGCGGGTGGCACAGGACTTTGTCGTTCTCCTCTAATCGCAGTGCAGTTAAAACGACGGTACTTTGGTATTATACGGATGCCACTATTTTTGGAGGTTAAATTTTTACCGGATACAAAGGATAACTACATAATTCGAAAAAACCTACTTTTATTGACTTACTGTACAAATTTTACATCATTCTGATGAGCGGTCTTTGTGTTGGCCCTCCCAAAAGGCAGCGATGTCCGCTAGGATTGTGTTGAATGCGTCGCCGCCGCTAGCAGCCAGACCCGATCGCCACAGGTACTCCGCCAAATATACAACGTGCTGCGGCAGTTATGTTAGGATGGGTTATCATAAAAATACGTACGGTTTCCTCTTCATTTCGAGGTAAATCCCACACCAAAAGAACGTCACTCATTATGAAAACAAATGTAATGTAGTGCACGGCAATAAATCACTGATGACACTGACCCAGATACAGGCGGTGACAGGTGATGCGCGCGCTCCGGTCAACGACCTGACCTTGGCCTATTTGGAGGGGGTTTGGCGGCCGGAAGTATGACTCATCAGGTATCATTCGATTCGTAACAAAACAAGGAAAGTCCTACAATCATTTTTATGATAACCCATCTTAACATAACTGCCGCAGCGCGCTGCATAAGGGTGGCATCCGTATAATACCAAAGTACCAAAACGACAAGTAAAACAACGTAAAAGGTGCGACTATACGCATTCCCAAACTGTGATGAATCAGTGCCTACACAGGGGTTTGTTTTCTTACCGCGTGACCGGTTGGTCCTCTTTTTCAGTGTCACTTGTCTATCGCGTGACTGGTTGGTGTCAGGTGGTTGCAGCTCATCTCCTCGCTCACATCTAGGTAGAGTCAGGTTCCCAAATGACTTGGAGTATACATATAATCACACCTTTTGCGTAGTAAGAGTGATTACGCCTGTAGGGCGTCTTTCTGCAACGTGTACCCCAAAACAGGCTTCGTAACCGTTGCTTACACCAAACCTGCAAAATTAATTTAGAATTTGAGAGGTTACGAAGTAAAATACTTGCACCTAATGTTACTAGTTACGGTCCTCAAAATTAATCAGTTGGTAAAAGTACTTGTAGCAGGTGATGTAGTTGCAAACCCACTGGTTAGTGGTCATCCTTTTCAGTCGGGATGCTTAGAATCACTAGTAACATCAAACAGAAGCACGTTGTTTAGGCTCGGACACAATTCGTGTAAGGCGGCAATCTACCTTCCTGGCGATCCATGTGGGTTCAATCAATCAATCAATCTATCAAATCTTCTTTATTCAATGAGTAACACATTACATGTTTTGAATAGGGTCACAAATTATGACTATAAAATAAACTTATAAATTAAATTAAATCAAACAATGTCAACAAGTTCTAACAATGTCCAAAATAGTAAATTTTCAATTTGCAAATCTTAAGTCTGAAAAATTTCCAACTTAAGAAAATAATAACATTTAAATTGCAACTTAAACATATTGCAAATTATTAAATTAATAAGAAAATAAACTTCTAGTACAAAGGTCAATTCTCAGACATATCTGTAACTGTCACTTGTTGGGATGCTTATGAAAAGGTTACAGCAGGATGGAATTCAAAAGATCAGCGTTTGGTATTTATAAATTCTTGAATTGAATAGGAGGGGTTATTTATTAATAAATCTTTTAGTAGCCGTTTAAATCTATTTAAATTGCTTTCTAGCCTTAAGGGTACTGGTAGATGCAGAAGGAATTTAAGTCCTGCATAAGAGGTCTTTTTTGTATAAAATTCTAAATTATGTCTAGGTAGATTAATTTTGAAACGTGTGTTATATTCGCCAGAAGTGGATGACAACTGAAGCAATTTTGCATAAATAATTGTTTTATAAATATACAAATTGTAAACTGTTAATATCCCCAGTTCGCAAAATAAGTTTTTAACTGAATCCATTCTTTTTAGCTTCATCATTACACGGATAGCTCTTTTTTGTTGGATAAGTATTTTATCTAAGTTATTTTTTGTTGTTGCTCCATAAATAGCAATACCATAAGATATGTGGCAGTGGATTAATGAATAATAGATTGTCTTTAGAGTTTCCAAATTGCAAATCTTAGACATCTGTCGCAGTGCATAAATACCAGAAGATAATCTTTTGACCACATGATTGATGTGATCGTTCCAAGAAAGTTTTTCATCAATAATTAGACCAAGAAACTTTGTTCGGCTCACTTGATCTATTCTATCTGTCTTTATTAAAATATTAGGTTCAAATTTTGCTTTAGATTGTTTAGTTGAAAATGATATGAAATTTGATTTGTTTACATTAATAAGCAGATTTTTTTTATCCAGAAATTTTTTAGTAGACAAAAGACTTTCAGATGAAGACTCTTCAATATGTATTTGTGATTTTCCTGAAAATAAAACATTAGAATCATCAGCATACAGACACATTCCCACAGTCACAAGGACTTTTTTGGTTGATAGCTGGAATTGAGGTCAGCGTGCCCCCCCACGCCTTTCAACCCGGATACACATGTGTTCTTAAGTATTCAGCGCTCATTTACAGGTTATGATTTTTAGTTGATTAAGAGGGACAAACCCTTTACTAATTTTCAATTGTAGTTGTTCGAATTACTTTTTCACATCTCAAAAACCAAAATCAGCATTGAGCATCCGAGCATTGAGATCGCCACACGTACCATTTCGAGTGTGTGGGGGCATGTTCGTGTGTGGCTTGTAGATTCCAAATTTGATTGATTGAGCCCTCGCTAGAATAAATACTTCCAGGCCATCTTCTTGGGTCATGGAGTGTGCTCTGTTGTTTCGAATTTTGTTTAGTCTCTTCAGTCGTAGATAGGTCCGAAGATCTCTATGAGACAACAGTAGATGTGAATGTGTATGCATCATGTTCATTACATGATTGCAGCGTTCACTGGGCAGTTCTACTCGCTTTTACAAACTCTATTGATTGTGGAAGAATTTAGCAATCCACTTTGGTCTAGAGTGCCCAATTTTCAAAATTCAATGAGACTATTCTTCATCATCCTTCAAATTCTTAATGATAATTAATTTATCATTGTTAAAACATCAAAGTTTGAAATGTCTACGAGAGACAGCTGAATTTGGATTCCAGATTCCAGGAACTAATCAGCAAACGATGACAGATTTTAGTCATCAGACAGGGTTGGACATGAAGGTAAAGAAAACGTTTACCGTAATAATGATTCCGTCCACAATAACAAAAAACCAAGAGTATATTTAAACTAACTATCAGCACTTCCTCACCTATATCGATTAAGTGTAATCGCACAGTATAACTTGCAAACTATCCTAAATGTTGGTTGTCCTGTCCGCCCGTGGCTTAGTGCGTGCCTCACCCTCCCCCCTCTTAAAATGTTGTTCGTGCCATGCCGCCTTAGTGTATGCTAGGCTTTAAATGTGTTTACTCTCTATTAGGTCCTGATTGTATTCAATTTGTATGCGCACTGCGCAATGCATTTAATTGAAGTTTGTTTTGTCTTTAACTCATAGTACCTAATTCAAGATATGCTAGTAAGATAATTTTAAGCTAATACTTACCGATTGCTTCCGTGACCATAATTAACTCAGATGTTTTGTTTTAGAAGTACCAGATACTTCAATTGTTGAGACCTCAACTGAAGAAACTAGTTATTCAGAGGATAAAGTAGATAATTCGGAGCCTGACAAAGATAACTCTGAATCAGAACAGCAGCACACCCCAGAATCTGAGGAGAACCAAGAACAGCCATCTGAAGAACAGAATCAAGAGTTAGAAGAACAGAATCAAGAATCTGAACAGGACGATTCTCAAAGGGAACGAGAACCTACCCCTGAACCTGAAAGGTTAGGCTGGACAAATAAACAAAAAACCGATTGGTACACTCCCAATATAAATAAAGAGGTTGTTTTTTAACTCACTTTGAATAAGCCATTGATTTTGTATACTTACCATGAAAAACATTGAATAAGTCATAAATTTTGTTTCAAAATTTAAAAAATCAAAACATTTTAAAATCAATAAGCAAAAATTGTCATAAAAATATAAAAACGTTTTGCGTTACAGAGTATTCTTTTGAAGTACTTATTACATATTAAGAGTTGGTGCTACATGAAGTGCTGCTTGCTTGCAACTTTTCGGATGACCTAGTGATGTGCAATATATGTAGTATCGAAATATCACAAAACGGTAGAAACAGTACCGGATGTTTAGTAGTACGGCACTAATAATACAGGGTCCCCACCCAACCATGAAACCTTGAATAAGCCGTGAATTTTGTTTACCGTGAAAAAACCTGGAATAAGCCTGGAATATCAAACCTTAAAAATACATCAAACTTGGGAAAAAAAATCTTGTCAGAAAATATCACATTTGTTTTCAGATAGGGAAATGTATAACAGAATTATTTCGTACGTTTTTAATATGATGAATACTGCGTCGTCTGCCTACTTGCAGATTGCAGCTGTGCGGTAGTGATGTGCCCCAAAATCACGAACTGTGATTTTAAGGATTTTCTGGTATAAGTTTGTTATTTTTACAATATATTACAAACATAATTTTAACTTTAGAGGACAGTAATATTTTGTAATATCACAAAACTCGAATAGTTTTGATCAATTTTATTTTGTTTTTATTAAAAGTAATCCACAAAGAGGAAGAACTGATGGTCGAAAAATTATCCACTTGTGTTGAAACAAATTAGACTAAAACCAAGACACGAATTTATAACAAATATACCTATTTTTAGATGTTTTTATTCTTAAAGATCTTAATTACACTAGGTAAATCCGACTCTGTACAAATCACGGTAATAGCGGACAAGAGTGAAATCACAGTAAGAACGACAAAAGTGCAATCATGGTGAATCACTGTTTAGGAATCACTGTTTAGGTAGCGTTGAATCACGGGCAATACAGTTTCAGCGATCCTAGAGCTAAAGTAACGAATCACTGTAAATCATAATTAAAAATCATAGGTAACGCTAGCGCCCAATCACTGTTTTCACCGTTTCTGTATAGTATCAGGTATTTCCATCGCTACTGTGCGGATGATTTAGGACTGGTTCTGGCTTCCACGGTGCAAAGTAACTCGGGCCGACTCAGGCGACAGTTGTTAAGTTGCTGTCAGTAACTTATCACTGTCAACTGACTGCTGACTGACACTTGTGTAAGACTGTTTTTGTGTTTTCTTTACTGTTTGTCAGTTGTCTATTGTTTTGTATTAGTCAGCGTTGCCAATTCGAGAGAAATTACCCTTGTTGGTGATAATTTTGAACTTCGAGGGTAACAAGGGGTAATTTTACTAAAGCCTTTAAAAATGTACAAATTTATATTATACTTTATATACTTATTATTACATTCATTGATGTTTATTTATGATTAAATTAGGCCTAGGCCTACTGTATTTCTCTACTTTATCGACCCTTCCGATTTTCATTATTCTGACTCACGAAGTCCATGACAGAAATCAAGCTTGAGGAAGGATTACATGTAGAGTGATCGTCTCTTGTTAAAAATTTGGAAGAGCCACGAGTGCCAGGACGACAAGAAGTCCGCTAAGTTTTTATGTCAACCAGACAATAAATAACGAAAATAGAAAATGGGGATTATTGTCACCTGTCTCCGCCTACCTAATCCTAGCAGTTGATAGACTGAAAGATAGACAGCGTTAGCTGTTTTATAATTGGCGTTTATGGCTGTAAACATCAGCTGTTAGTCATTTATTTACTGTGATTTGTTAAGCAGTAAAATAAATTCTGAGAAAAATCCGTTATATCTCGCATGAAAAAATTGAGACAAAAAACTGGCTGGCGTGTGCAGTTTCTATTTTCATTCTTTATTCTAAACTTTTAACATTAATTATACATCAGTGACATCTATAGGCGGCTCCTCAAACCTATCAAATTTCAAGCACATTTCCTTTATTTCATTAGCACTCTTTACTCAATTACAGGAGATAAGATTTTGAGGGTAATTTTGACGAGGATCGAGGGTAATTTGGGAAAAAGTGATTGGCAACACTGAGCGAAGTAGAAATCACCAGCAATCAATAACCGATAGACTGATAACATGACTCACGACGACAATAAAAGAATAAGAAACTCTATAAATAGTTCTTATTTTTTAAAAGGTTGACTTGGGATGTATGGTATGGTTTTATGGTTCTGTGCATGACATCGTAATTGGAATGTGGGAAAGTTTTAATTAGTATTTGATCGCTGTGCCGCGTATGCGTTGTTGTTTTGGGACAGGTATAGTTATGTTTTTTAATATTTCGACTGTGAAATTGACAGTTTTTAGACCTTGAAAACCGTGAAAAACTCGTGAATTTGACCATTAAGTTTGAGTGGGAACCCTGTAATATATTTTTAAAATGTTTCCCTCATTTCAATATTTTTGATCATATTATTGGTACCAACAGGGGAAAAGTGATGAGATTTCTTTGTTTCAATTTACCAAAAGAGAATCTTAAATCTAGCTAGAACTTGAATTGGTAAAAATGTAAACTAGGCTACGTTTGGATACAGAACCCTCATTAACCCAATTAGTTAGAACCTTTAAGTCGGGTTATACACTGGTGTCTCAGACATCGTGTCTCAAGACATTTGTCTTGTCTGATGAAATTGACAATGTATGTTGCATGCGTGTCTCGGGTCTCATGTCTCATGTTGCATGCATTGTTGACTTTGTGGGTGCCGTGATAGACGGCTGACTGGTCCGTTCTGCGATGTACGCATGCGCGGACCTGCTTCCCGTAAGACATGTCTTACCAAACACCGATCAAACGCTCTCTCGAGACACGCGTCTGAAGCAGATGTGTCGCGTCCCAACAATGTCTCAAGCAGTGTGTAAGTCCCCATTCATTAACACAGGTTGGTTTGAGTGAGACATGCCACAGACAAGACAAATGTCTTAAGACACGATGTCCGAGACACGAGTGTGTAACCCGCCTAAGGGACAACAGTTCTTTTAATGCAATATGCGACATGTCTTGTGAAATGATATGGTAGTACAATATCTATCATCGTATGTTTACCATTGTGCTAGAGAGTAACATGTAGTGGAGTGACAGTGTTTGGTACTTAATTTGCAATGGTGTGCTATAAAATTTTGTTCTAGTTATTTTACATAAAATACTTGTATGATTAATATTATTATTATTATTATTAATTTTGATAACCTTATGAACTTGTGTCTTTTGTTTTGAACTATTGACTTTAAAAATAGACCTAGTCATTTATCTTCCTATGAAATTTGGTGATGAGTTAAATTTACTATTAACAATAATAAATCACTTAAAAGTCTGGGTTTGGTTAATCTTGATTAAATAAACTGCTCTTTATTACATTTTTTTAAATTTTGTTGCACCTATATTTTACTTTTGTTCTTGAAACTGTATTTTACAAACAATTATTAGTGGGTAGTTAAAACATAAAACAAATTTTTGTGCACCTCATCTTAAAATCAGAATTATTAATGAGATAATTTTATAAGTTATCTTATTTTTTCTTCAGAGAATCAACCCCGGAACCATCACACGGAGATTACGGGGAGCAAGAGAATACTTTTGAATCAGAAAACTACGGATCAGAGGCTTATCAGTCCGAGAGGTATCAGTCGGGACGGGCTCCCGAACAGGAAAAGTCAGAGACTGTAGACGACCAGAAGGTAGAAGAGTCGGAAAAGTCTCAAGACGTAGAAATGGAAAATGTAACCGTAAAGCAAGAATCTTTTGGTGATGATTTTAAACAAAACTATGAGGAGAAACCTGACATTGGTCAATATCAGGTAGGTCTAAATAATTTAACTATTGACCTCGTGCACTGTCTAAAAGTGTCGAACCTTGAAGAATCAAAAACAAATTGTTAGATGTTAATCTATTACTTATTTTCATTGTAGCTTTTACAAAGCTTTTTGTGCCTATTTCGGCAGATTATTTCAAATTGTTTAACTTCTAGTGTTAAGTTTACTAACTGAAGGTTTTTTTAACTAAACTCATATTGGTAGTTAGCACCGAAACTATCATATTATAGTTTAGTCAACTCCCTCAGCATTTCCAATAAATTTAGGCTTGATATGTTGTGTATTGCGTTTTGATGACCAATTTAAAATAACGTAAGTGTAGGGGACATCAGATCCACTTCTTTAACTCTGCAGGGGGAACGAACAGTAAAACATAGTTCTAAAACATAAACTTGGACGACTTTATGGATAAGTAAATATTTTTATTTGTGTACCTAGTATTTGTGTTTTGTGTTAACAGTGTCTGTGTATTTGCTTTACTAATTCGTTGAAATTTACCTGTTTACTGAGGGGTTTTAGTTTTAACACAGTTTAAATGCTTAAATCTGAAAATCTAATCATTTTGCCATAAGAATAACATTGATAGACAATGTACCGCATTTATACTGGCAGGGTTTCTTCACTTTCCATGGAATCGCTCAAGATAAAAAGCATGTTTTAAAATACTAAATTTTTTAAACTCAACAATGTGGAGGCAAGTATTATAGAAAATATAATCAAATACAAGGGAACAAAATTTTAAACTGCATTTTTAAGGAAAAACACACTAAACACAGGTTGATTTGTAAAGTATGTGTAAATGCATCATCAGATTAAATAGAAAGCCTATAGCAGGTTTACATGATTATTTTGAAATTTAGCAAATTCTAATCACAGTTTAACTTGATATGGCATAAAACTAGAGATGTGCGAGTACTCGGAATTTCGAGTTCGAGCTGAGTTCGGCACAGAAACTCAAGGTTTTACTGAAACTCTATCAAGTTTCGAGCGAGTTTACTCCCACCGTTTCCTCGGGCTACCAAGGGCACGGGGAGAGTTACCCCCGCCGTTAACCGTGCTACAAAGGGTCGTCTGCAGCCGCGCGTCGTCTGTAAATTTAAATTGAGTGTGAACGCATTTGAGGTGTTTTAAGAGTTGTGATGTGGATTTTAGTGTTTTATTAATGAATAAGTGTGTTGTGGCTTATAAATTCGTGTTACTCTTTACACCAAAATGGAGTATTTACCAGGACCTTCAGATTGAGTTGTATGAACACTGCTTGTATAGTTCACTTTTAGGTTAACCTTGTCATTTTTTAAAGTAAAATATCAAAACCTTATCTGTAATGAAATCTAATAGGTAAGCATAAGATGTTTGTGCGTGTTTTTTGTTCCGTAATGATTGAAATTGAGTCAATCCATTAATTTTAGGCTTCACTGTCCTTTGGCATTGATCTGTTTTTAAAGACAAGTGATTTTTTTGGCCTTGTTTAAGTTTCATTAATAAATAATTTGTAATATTTGAAAACTCTATTTAAGACATGGCTTCAATTTCATCAATTGATTTGCCTGGCACTTTCAAACATATCTTCGTTGTTACTTATTGTTCAATTAGAACTATTAGTGTTAAAATTAATGCTAAGATATGTTAGTAAATACATTATGTGTGGTAAGTATAAGTAGACTAATGTTTTGCCATGTAATAGGCCTTTTAAACATTAAAATAAAGTTTTATTTTAACTTATAGGCCTAAATGTAATTTTATTTTCTCCATTCGTAGAAAGATGTAGCTTAGGCCTAATCATAATATACAATACAAAACGTAGGATAAATAAAAAGGAGGAAATAAAATAAAAAACTGAGATTATTTTTTAATGAAAGCGTTTAATGAGAAATGGGTGTGGGTGTGGGTGTGTCTGTGTCTTGTGTACAGAGCTAGAGCCCTAACCAATGGACCGATTTTTATGAAACTTTGTATGTAGGTACTAATCCTCAATATCTCCAGGCATTTTTCATTTTTTTGAATTTTTTATTTTTAAGGGTAATTATCCCCCAAAAATCGCCAAAAAACATGTAAAATCCAAATTTCTCAATAATGGCTCTAACGATTTTGATTAAACTTTAGTGGTTTTTAGAGCTTTAGGCTTCCAACAAAATGACACCACCCGAATTTCTGTAAAAATTCAGGTTAAGAAATTACAGGACTTAAAATATCCAAAATCCAGTTTTTTTGATTTTTCATAAAAAATCATAAATGCTAAAAAAGATTACTATTCACCATTAAATAGAGCTCAACAAACGAAATAAATTAGTATTTTGAATTACTATTCTACGATTGCTGGTTGCGGAGAAAATTGAAATTTTAATTTAGCGGTAAACACAGTACGTTGTCCAGTGTTATTCTTATAGGGAATACAACAATTACTATTTTTCTCTTATTTACTGATCAATTTCATTAAAACTTTATATGCAGGTCAAGTTTGCATTGACCAACAGAGGATGTTCGAAATATGTTGCCATTTAACCCTGGGGGACAAGGGGGCATTTCCCTTCTCAAAATCTCTGTGTGTAGCAACGGACTCTATAGTGCTTCCTAAAAAGGAATTTGGGTGGATATTTCTGAAAACAACTATTTTAGACAATTTTCTGTTAATTTATCTGTAGTTCATATTCTATATTTAGTAAATAAAAAATCATTTTTTCTTTTAAGTTTGGCTAAAAGGGAGAAAGTTTGTGTCAGTTTCCTGATACCGTTTATTATATATTTTCACGGCCAAGTCATGTGCTGTTCTGCTAAGGGTGAGTTAGTTGTGCCCTATCACACTCCTCTGAAACAATCGAATCAAAAACAGTACATGAAATATTTAATTGTATATGGAGTATTAGTGACTAAATGTATTTTATTAGTTACCTAATTAAAATAGTGGACAATTAAGTTGGCAATTGGATTGTAGCCAATAGCATGGTTGTACGCTGGCACTGTTGCCATAGAAAAATATCACTCAAATGTTATTCCAATCAGAGGGTGTGGAGTTTTGGCAATGCAGCATGTCTTCTATGGGCTGATGTTTATTAACCCTACAACTGATAGTGTGTCGTCTGTGAAATGATACACTCTTTTTACCCATTTTGTAAAATTCTTTTCAAAAAATCGTAAAAAATACAAATAATGAGCTAATGAAAACTGTTACACATCTTTGTTTTCAGCAAAAAAAACTCTATCCATAACATAACAATTTATGAGGACTTACCAAGTTTTTCCTTTGTTTCTGGTTGTAGAATGAAGAAAGTTATAAAATTTCAAAATTATTTTTTACTTTTCACTGTATTGTAACTATGGAAACAATTGTCAAATTCAAATTCTGTAATATACATTTTGTAGCAAATTTACCTAGGAATAAAAATATTACATAATAAAATAATGTCTTTATATAAAAAAAATAAATGTTCGGCCAAAAACCTGTCCCATTTTTTTTTTACTTTTCCCATCTTTGTGGTTTTTCCTAATCAGAATCACTTCCTGGTTCTTTCCCCTTCTTTCCTCTTTGCACAGGCCTCCAATAATGTTGTAGTTTGCTGTAACAAAGGGGATGGATGCCACAATTGCATCCAGGACACCAGTATGAGGTCCTTCCCTTTTTCGCAACTGTAGGATCGTTGGCGCAAACGTAGCAGACGCGTTCTTTGCGTCCAGGTAAATGGTCAAGCTTGTGCTGACTGCCCTCAACTGCAAGCATTGCAGGCCCTGGTTGTTCTTCACCAGCTAATGTCTCTACAATACAAGAATGGAAGTCCTGCCTGGACTTTGGTCGGTCAGTATTTTCGCGGTACAAGAGGTACGCGTCAAATAGTGCAATGTCAAGCAGGTTTGTGAAGATTTTCTTCCAATACTTCTTGGTTGCTCTGCTGACAGACAAGTGGTACACAGACTTGTCACTGTTGTCTACTCCACCCATATTTAGGTTGTAGGAGTTGATCATGATTGGCTTTACAGCCTGTAAGCCGTGTTTACTTGTAATAAGTCGGTCGTCAACGTTGCAGCCTGTACTTATCAAGTACACAGGTTTTCTGTTTGCTCTTTGCTTGTACTTTACTAGCAACATCTTCTTTCCTCTATGCCTGTAATATACACTTTCTTGCTGGCCCAACTGTTTGTTTTTTATCTGTATGGGTAAATCCTTTGTATTTTTATTTACGGTCCCAGTTAGAAAGGTTTTCCTATTCGAAAGTTCTTTAGCCAACGGTATTTTGGTGTACCAGTTATCAGTAAAAACATGATATCCTTTATCCAATAATTTACTTTGTGACAGCTCATTCATAATTACTTTCTGTGTGAATGGGTCGTTACTATCTGCCAAAAAGTCAGTACCGCTGTAAAGGGAAACATTATAAATGTAGCTTGTCTTACTGTCACACAGTTCAAATTTTTTTATACCGAACCGACAGTGTTTTTTTTTGGTAGGTATTGTATAAAAACACACCTATTCTTCATCCCAATTAGGCTCTCGTCAATTGAAATGTTTTGATATGGAACAAAATAGTTTTTCATTGCCTTGTTTATGTGATCTAACATAGGCCTAACTTTACTCCAAGGATCGTAGCCCTGCTGCCCTCGTTGGAGCAATGGTCGAGTAGCAGTAATGCGAAACATGGATGAAATTAGTTGGAACCTATTTACAGACATTGTATTAGGAAAGAAAGATGTGTAAAGCGATTTCTTTGTTGACCAGTAATCAACTAAATTGTTTCTCTTGTCGATACCCATATTTATAACTAAGGCGAGGAACTTTTTCAATTCACTGGCGGTTACATCAACCCACCTTCTCAATCTGGATTTATTTGCCAGTTCACCTGAAGTTCTTTTTCTGTTTATAACCCTGTTTGCATATGCATTGGTTTCCCTCACAAACATATTCAACATTAGTTCGGTAATTGCCTACAGATAAAAGTAGGCAATTGGGTTTGAGTTTCTGGGAGGGCAATTCCTAATGCCGCTATTCCTTACCTTGAACTCATTTTGAATGTTCCTGTCATGTTCTGGAGGTATCACCCTAGTCCATTGACATAATTTAACCCTTCTAGTCAAAGGTATTCTGCTGTCAGGTGCACTTGATGATTCAGATGATGAATTGGAATGAACAACACTAGGGGATCGTGGGCTCGAAGGCACAGGAGTAGGGGGTGCAAAGAGATCAGAGTCAACACTTTCATGTTCACTAGGGGGCACAGGGGAACTAGAGCTATGGGGCCTAGGGCTAGAGCGTGGAGAAAAATCACTTGTAATACTTCCAACATAAGGGGGAACCCAAGTAGGCCTACTCGAGACTGGGCCTAGATCACTTTCAGCACAAGGTTCATGGCAGAAGCTAGTACTTGGGCCTAGGTCTACTTCAAGATTTGTAAAATGTTCAGGGGAACTATAAGTGCATTGTCCAAGGCCTACCTCATTGTCCAAGTTTTCTGATTCACTTTCAGATTCATCGGAAACATTAGTATACACTTCATCGCCTACGATAGAAATGTCACTACCTCCATCACTGTCATAATCGAATAATATTTCTCTTATGTCACTTGAGCAAGTTCATCGCCCATTCTAATAACAATAATAATGACCAATTACGAAAATATACAATAATAATAATAACGTAGAACA
The DNA here is from genome assembly GCA_963675035.1 of Allygus modestus. Lineage (NCBI taxonomy): Eukaryota > Metazoa > Arthropoda > Insecta > Hemiptera > Cicadellidae > Allygus > Allygus modestus. The sequence continues at coordinate 118,915,520 of OY776112.1, forward strand.
AACAGTAACTCGCTTCACGTAAACACTACAGTCACAAATCACTGACAGCTGAAGGATCGGCAGACGCGAGTCAGCTGAACGTAGCGACAGACAAAAGGCACATTAGTCCAAAGACAAACAAGCAATGAAATCACTAAAGTCGGTTACTGAAGGATGGCAAATATTGTCTACAATGGTTTCCCGCAAGAACGAAATAAATATCATCAGCTGTTGCCGAGAAACACGCATAAAAACATACCGTCGACGTAATCGACGGTATCACTGTACAAATGTCATTATCGTCGATGACATCGACGGTTATCAGTTGTAGGGTTAATAACCCGGCAAACCACACCCTCAACTGGCAACTTAATTGTCCGCTGTTATAGTTAGTACAATATTAGAAAATTGTTCTCAAATACATATAACTTTGTAATTTGTAGGGATTTGACCAGGAAAATGACAAAAAAGAACACTATGAGGCCGATGTGAAGATGGAATCTGGTGTAGAGGTGAAAGAAGAACGGGATGACAGACAAGAAGACAGGAAGAGAAAACGCTCCAGGTGGTCCTAAATAGGCTGAATAGTTTTAGTAATAAGGTCATTTTGCTTCAAATAAACCTCTGGAACATAATGTCTCAGAAACTTAGGCATTAGCGGTACAATAAGTATAATAATTGGTGTAATAGGCTATTCATAAAGTATACAAAAATCAGTTTGAATGCAACAACTTAAAAGTCTAGAAGTGGTTAAACTATTGTTGTTTTCTATATCACCAAGATTTTATTACAATAACACAATATTATAACAGCTGCATGTGCAACTGTCACACTCACTCACTGAGATATACAAATTCTAGACTAATTCTAGATGAGCTAGGAACGTGAAATTTGGCATGCAGGTTTGTTGTACCTAGAAACTCCCGAAAAAATTAAACTGGGGTTGAGCCCCCTGCGAGCAAAGCGAGTTATAATAATGTAGTCCCATGTAGATCAGTTGCGTCACAGATTGGCAGATGCATTGTGAACTGATCTATCTAGGCACTGGCACCACAACTACAAGTGTACAAGTTCTAGCTCAATCCATGAGTGTCTATACTCAACGACATCTACCTAAATAAGATGTGCAACTTCAGATTTTGAATTTTATATCTATTTTAGCAAATTTCTCCTATAGGGAAGAAGCTATTACCGTAGGTCTCATGGTAAGACTTAAGTCCGAGACCATGATAATTTTTTGTTTGAGGTCCCCAGATGACAAAAACACTATTCGTTCAAATTTATATATATGTATATATATGTGTGTCTGTGAATGCGATAACTTGAGTAAAAAACGTCCGATTTCTATGAAATTTTTCTCAAATGTGTAAAATGACATTCATGACTTTCATGTTTGAAAACCAGAAAAATCGGACCGTGGGAAAGGGGGTTTATGGGGGTTTTAAATTTTCTGATTTAATTTTTTTGATTTTTTGTTATTCCCGTAGCAGCATACCTGCGTACACAGCCCCCATATTATTCTTATGGAGAATAAGTAAAAATGTAATGACTCCCTTAATTTTGAATATAAATTAATAAATCTTGGTATGTGGCTTCACCTTGTCGAGTTATATATGTGCATAAAAACCCATTTTTTTTGTTCCTTGTTGCAGCAAACCTGCTTACTCAGCCCCCATGTTATTCTTATGGAGAATAACTAAAATGTTATATAGCGCTTATTTATGATTGAATATTGATGAAACTTGGTATGTGGCTTCGCCTAGTTATATTATATTTATATTAGTATGAAAGTCAATTGTTTGTGTTCCTTGTTTCAACAAACCTACGTACTCATTACCAATGTTATTCTTATGGAGAATAATTAAAATCGCTTATATGTGAATATATTTTTATGAAACTTGGTACGCGGCTTTATGTGGAATTCAGACAAATATTATGCATTGGAAATTTGCTGAGTACACAGGTTTGCTGCGATGGGGGTATTGGTTGTTATTGCTTGCAGAATGAAACATTTTTTTATGGAAACCAAAAGATTGTTATCATATTGTGATTATTCTGCAGCTGTTACTTTATAGTGGTTAATATTTCTTCAGATTTCATCTCCCTGCAACATATTGACAAATTAGTGTGGGTAAAAAATCTTAACATGATTTGGTTGCATACGCTAGCAGGTATATTTTAAAATTTACTATAGCCGTTTCTGTGGTATTTAGTGTTTCAAGTAGATGTTTGGTTCCAGGAGCCCCCAGCCTCAGCAAAAGCAAGGTTGGGGCCAGAGGCCTGATTGGGGTCGAAAAGACGATGAACCTGATTTGGATGAGAATGCAATGGTTCTTGGCTGGTGTAAGTATCGTATTTTTTATTCTTCAATTTCAAATTTTGTTCAAGGGTTGTGGTGTGGAGACCATCCATAGGGTTTATGAGAATGGAAAACCTGAAATTTCAAAATTGTTCTGAAGTTAACAGAATTTTAGTTTACTACTATTACCTGTATTTAACCCTTTCAGTGCTAGACATTTTTTTAGATTTTTCTGAAAAATGCTGGAATTTTTTGCATGTAATATCTGAAAAGTGCTAGGGTAAAAGTTGCAATTTTGTAGTGTTTTGTAAAAAAAAACACAACATGCCTAATTTTCAAGGTATTAACTTGAAACTTGTTTTATTTTATAACTAATGAAATTCCCCAAATAAAAAATATATATAAATATGGATAAAAATATTTCAAGAGTATATACACTAGTACATATTTTTATATGTACGATTTTTTTTTTAATTTTAGACATAAAAACATACAAAAAATTTAAAGTAATGATATCAAATTTATTTTTTATTAAAAGTATATATTGTTATGAATAAATCCTGAAAATTTCATGCAAATAGCTTTATTTATAAAAAAGTTATGAAAATAAATAAAAAACTTACCAAAATGTTGATTAGCGCAGGTCTATGTAAAACCAACTCTGAACACTTATCAAAATGCATTAGGCCTACTGTAATGTCTAACATGAAAATTATTCACTGTTATTCTGTGTTCTTATGATTATACTATTTACACTATGTACATCTTTCCTATGTTTACAAACAGACATGTCTCACAAAACATTCTGCGTGCACGGCCGCCCCACAACGCACACACAATGTCCTGGATCGCCGCCTTTTCCCTTCAGGATGGTTGTCATACGAGCACAATTGGCACACCCTTTCCTCACCATCAGGAATTTTTCTCAGCCCAAAGCCCAAATTTTGAGCAACTTCAACATTAGGCCTATCCCCACCACCTCCAACATCCGCTGGAACATTTTTTGTAGCCAACCATTCTTTTGATAAATCCTCAATTATCTCCCTCATAAAGTCAGCCCGTTCCAGCTTTTTTCCAGGTGTATTTAGTTTATAAAGAATATAAGAATTTAGAACCATTCTACCAATTACATTAAATAACACTTTTTTGCGTGCTTCATCGTTCTTCTTTCGTCAAGATAAACGTAAAGCATCTGATCAGTTGAATCTATCCCCCCCATTCCCCTATTATACTGAAATTGCATTTGTGTTTTTTCCTCAGCAATGTTTTACCAGATCTTCGAATGGAATAAGTAACTGGCTTAGCTACACTGTCAGATGATATAACAATAAACTGAGAGCTATTCGTGGGCTTCTCTCGGTAAGCCATCATAAGAATCGGTCCCTTTCTCACATAAGTCTTCTGGCCAACTTTATATTTACCCAGCAGTTGTTTTGGTATTCCTCTTCTGTCTTTTCTCAGAGTACCAGTGAGGAAGGTTTTATTAGAATATAAACTTCTAGCTAGGGCAATGGAGGTAAAAAAATTGTCAAGGAACATGTGATGGGCTTTGTTTAGACATCCTGCCATTTCTAATCACAACTGAGCTGGCCAACCCAGTCTCCACAATTCTTTCATTGTCATCGGATCGTTGAGCCCCTCTATAACAATAAAACTGTACACAATAGCGTGTCACAGAGTCACACAACACCCAGAGTTTAATACCCCATTTATGATGTTTCTTAGCAGGCATGTATTGTGTTAAGGTGACTCGTTTTTTTGTCCCAACTAGAGACTCGTCAACCGATAATGCTTTGCTCGAATAATAATAAAATTTAAACAATCTGTTAGCATGATCAATAATGGGTTGGAATCGACCACACGGGTCATATCCTGGCTCTCCTTGCTTAGGTAGTGTGTCGACATCTACGAGGTGGAAAAATTTCAAAATAGCTTGAAAACGGTCTCTCGGCATAATTTTGGCAAAATACGGTGTTTCTAAACTAAAATGTGTGTCCCAATAGCTTTTTATACTCGGTTTTCGTATCATCCCCATATTTAGAATCATGGCAAGAAAAGCTTTCAACTCTGCCACAGTGACATCAACCCAGTTTCTCATGCGGCTAAAAGGAGACAGGCCTTGGTTATCAGCACGGACTTTACGGGCATACCGATTAGTGTTGTCCACAAACATTTGGAGTAAGGAGGCTGTGATGAACAAGTAAAAATAACTAATGGGTTTTGAGTTTGGTGAGGGGCAATGCTTAGGCCCACTATGCTCCAAAAATTGGAATTCATGGTCAGGAGGTTGATCATTACCTTCTTCGACCTCGTCCCAGCTGCTGCTGTCTTCTGCTACATTTTGTGTACGTGCTACGTTTGGTCTGCCGGCCCTAGCTCCTCTACCTCTACCTCTACTGCCTCTACTCCTACCACCTCTACCACGACTAGAAGTACTAGAACTACCACCTCTAGGTACAGTACTAGGCGTAGGCCTAGTTGGTTCAGGGTCATCTACCTCTGAGTCAGATGTCTCATAGTTGGGTGTTTGCCTGGATCTTGGCAAGAACAAAGCTAGCCTGTTACCTCGTGGTGGAATTCCTGACGATGTACAAGGTTGATCAGGGTTGAAAGTCGGATCTTCATCCGTATCATCAACTACTTCACTATCACTACTAAGACTACTAACATCATAACCTTCATTTTCACTGTCACAAAAATCAATGTTCAGTCCTGATTCCCTAGCAAATTGTCCAATTGTACCCTCGCTGACTGGCGAGTTAGAACGTTGTTTGTCACCCATAATACTCTAAAATAGTAAACAACAATAACCTAAATAGTTGTAACAAAACGCAACATATTATAAACACACAATACGCAATTGTAAACAAAGCTGTCACAGCTGTAGGCTGCTACTGCGTAGCAAGCGACAGACGCCACTGCCGCCTAGATTCACGTCATCATTGTGGCACACGAACTGTATAAAAATATAAAGTGTTTGTTATTTTCTATTAGGAAATTTATTCCCTTTTGATTTGCCGCATTCTGCATGGATATATTACAATAAACATCAGAGATATATGCATTATTGTAAAATCCGATATATCGGATCTTAGCATTTTTCGGCAAAATTCCGTGATCCGATATATCGGATCTTAGCACTTTTCGTGAATAAGCCGTGATCCGATATATCGGATCGTAGCACTGAAAGGGTTAATGTAAATTTACCAAATTTAATTTGTAAAAGAGGGGAAGGGTTTTTATAAAAAGTTCTCATCTAACATTAATTTAAGTTTATATACTCCAGGTTCTATACTTACCTGAACATTGTTTGATTTCTTTCTTTTACAAACGCAAAATTCAATCAAACATATTAAAAAGTCATACGAAAAATATATTTTTACTAACTTGATTTATTGAAAACCATACAATGTTTATAAAACTGTTCTTTGGACTGTAATACTGTGAGTATTCAATGTGTTTTGCTCATTTTCAGATGATTCAGACTTGAACCTTGAAATCAATAAGGAAGATTTTCTAGAAGCTGGACCAATGAGTGCCCAAGGGTTTGGCTACATCTGGGCCGGTTGTCGAGCTACGTTTGGGTTCAACCAGGGCAAAGTCTGCTATGAGGTCAAGGTATGTGGTGTTAAATGTGTAATTAAAATGAAACAATGGTTTCTCGAGAACAATAAAAGTTGTGGAATTGAGCAGTATAATCTCCGGGCTGTAAATATATAGGGCCTAAATAAATAATAAACTATGATTTCCTAAAAAATTCAAAAAAAACTTGTAGATCCTTGATGTAAACTACTGCACAGTTGAATTGTTTGGAAATATAAGTTTTAATGTTTTGGTTTTCATTAGTAATTTAACTTGAAATAATTGACGATATGTTGATAGTGACTTGTTAGGGAGCCTACCAGCTTTCCACAGCCCATTGATCTTCAGGGTATTGTGGTTTTTATTAACAGAGATTGAGTTTGACCCAAGAAAAAAATTTGCAAAGAGAAATGATAGTATGAAACCAACAAATCAAAATTTAAATGCCAACTAAAGACATTTTAATAGAAAAATTCCTTGGTTCTATTGACGGGTTTCTCTCCATTCCTTCCAATTAAAAATTACTGAAATCATGTCTATATTTATACTGCAGTATAAAATGTTAGCATCTATTTTTCATAGCATTAAAAATTAAATCTGGTCTCGTTATTTTATTTATTTTGTTTGCATTTTTTGTAAAATTTTTTATTTGAGACACTTGAAAAATGTATTACAGTATGTAAATCGCCACAAATAAAGAGCTTTAACCAATTGGATACTTAGTTTTTTAATGACTGTATGGCCCCAGAAACCCGATTAAATTTCAATATTTTGCAGTGTTTTCGTAAATTAACTGTACAAAATTGTTTTTGCCACTAATTAGGCAAACATGGTGTTTTTCTGGAAGCATACACTTTCTTTGTAATATGTTAATATAAAATTAATAAAATAAAATCCATATTTTAAATTTATTTTTATAAAAATAACAATGAACGTTTGAAATTCTTTTGAAAGGAAGTGTATGGCAAAAATAAATATCCCCGTCGCAGCAAACCTGCATACTCAGCGAATTTCCAATGAATATATAACATTAACACAACACATTAAAACACTTAACAAGATTCATAAGAAATATATTCACAAACAAGCGATATTAAAAATATTAATTATTCTCCATAAGAATAAAATTGGGGCGGAGTACGCAGATTTGCTGCAACAAGGAACACAAAATAATGGGTTTTTATGCAAATATCAATAGTAGTGATGGCCAAAACCAGAAATTTCGAATCTCGAAACCGAAACTGAAACTTACAAAATCGAATCTCGAAACTCAAATCGCGAAACCCTATTTACTTGCCTGGGTATGGTTATGAAAAATAAATCCAGAAAAATTAATTAAAACTAATTATATATTTTGGTTAGAGTTGATCTTTCAGAAATAAAAAATCAATAATCCAAAAAAGGTGAAGGTAGACGACCGATGACAGTAGGCTTTTGGCCTTTGCATCATTGATCGAAACACGGGCGTGATTTCTGTTAAAAAAACAACAATAAAGACACAAAAAATCTCAGCAGTTTCGAGTTTTGATTCTCGAAACTCACCGATCGAATCTCGAAACCGAAACTTTTCCAAAGTTTTGGTGGTTTTGAGACTCAAGTTTTGGTTTTGACACATCACTAATCAATAGAACTCATCTTAATGAAGTCACATACCAAGTTTCATCCATATACATTCATAAATAAGTGATGTATGACATTTTAATTATTTTCCATAAGAATAACATGGGGACCAAGTACCTAGGTTTGCTGCTACGGGAACCATAGGCAAACAAATTTTTGTGTGCAAACAACAGTAAACCACAACTAGATGAAGCCATTTACCAAATTTTGTCAGTTTATGTCTATAAAGCTAGATATACAATTTGTATTTTTCTCCATAAGAATAGCATTAGACAAGTACTGTGTTTAGCACTTTCTATGTCTCAGTAACCAATTGACGTAGAGCCATGATCAGAGTGCCAAATTGTTTGTTTCTTTATGGTGAATTCAATGGTAACAATTACAATTTGGTTTAAATAAAAATTACGTGTGGAAACCCCAAAAAACCCATTTTTGGGGTACAAAACCCCTCTTCGGATGGTGCGATTCGTTTGGTTTTCGAACTCGTTCAAATAAATGGTACTTTACCCATTTGAACCAAATTTCATTAAGATCGGACCTTTTTTACGAGAGTTGTAGTGCTTACGGAAACATTTATATATATATATATAGATATACATACATACACATATATACAAATTTGAACGAATCGTGTGTTTGGCATCTGGGGACCTCAAAATGAAAATTTATCATATATATTACATTATTTAGTTCACAGCATAGGGCTCCTATTATTATTATTGTTTTTAAAAGAAAATTACTTGACTATATTTAAGGAAAGAACCAAACACGGTTTCAAAATACATAGAAAGCCGACTCAGACTGACCTGATAATTCCACAAAGTTCCAACCACCCATGGCAACAAAAAATGTCTAGTTTTTATTCATTGATACATAGGCTTTTAAATATACCGATGACAGAAAAACATTTTGAGGAAGAAAGAAGTACAATCAAATCGATAGCTATAAGAAATGGATACAATTCCAAAGTAATTGATACTATCATAAGAAAAATTAAAAATAAAACGTCACAACATTTTTATGGCTAAAACAAGATAGAATTTATCTGCATGCCTTATAGTTCTGTGTTGAACAAAGCTATGAGAAAACCTTCGTAAATACCAACTTAAAGGTCAGCTATAAAACCAGGAATAATACATTTCATTTGATAACAAAATTTTCAAACGGCTCACATAATCAAAACGCCAACATTTTTGACCGATCAGGAATATATAAATTGACATGCAAGGAATGCCCTGTGACGGGTCAAATGATTCAGATATGTTATTAAAATAAAAATAAGTTACAAAGATCGGTCAGTTAGAATATATTTTGTCAGTGAGATTCGAGGAAAAATGATATTCCAGGGGGATAAAGGGAGCTAAGATAATCTAATAGGACGCAGATGGGCGAACAATGCGTTCAGTCACAACCTAATGGCTTTATTGCTGTGAGAAGGTTCTGTAGTTGCACAAACAAATGGAGAGGGCACGTGTTCTTCTTAGAAAGATGATAATAAAGACGGTATTCATGAAGAAATTGTCCACGAGGCTGGAGAAGCGTACAGCACATGAGACTGTGACGGCACCAGCGAGGGCGCGGGATTTACAGAACCAGAATTTGGGCGGTTACGGTCGCGATACATACTAGGCCAGGATTGGTCGAGCGATCACGTGATCCAGCTATCTGAGGGAGTGAGGTGTCGCGGATTATTCATTCCGTGGAGAGACCTAGGTATGACAGGGTGTAGTGAATCGTCAGTTAGAGTATTCAAGATGCGTTAACAGACTCGGCAGTGAGACCCCTGTGCGGCAGGTCGTCATTATTAATCAGTCTATGAAGTACTTGTCGCTGAGACCTAGGTGCGGAAGGTCGCCATTTTATTAACGTTTGTGCGAAATCCCAGTATTATATCGGGTCAACAGTTTTTTAACGAACTTTATTATCACGGCAAACTACGCCACAAGTGTTTGACCTTATTTAACCCTCCCAGTGGCATGAAGACTTTAACGTTTTGGCTGGAGTGGCAGGGTTATTTTGGTGATTTTGCATACTATTTTTTAGAAATTCGTGATAAATCCAATTTTGAAGTAAACATATCAATATGCATATTAATTTTGTTCACAAAAAACTGGGGAATCCGAAAATGTTATAATAAATGAAATTCAGAAAGGTCAATTTTCAAAAAAATGAAAATTTTGAAACAAATTTGAAAAAAAATTATAAATTTTGAAAGTAAAACCTTACTGTAAGCAAACTAATTTTTTTAGGTAAAAATTATAAATGTACCAAATGTTGCTTATCTAATTCCCTACGTAGAAATGTATATATGTCATAGAAAAAAAAATCTGTATATGAATTATATAGAATAATTAGGAAAAAGTGCAAAATGGCTATTTGTACGCGATCAGTTTGATATTCAAAAATATTACCCCTATCAATATATAAATACTTCAAAACCTTATTTTATTTGAAGGTTATAAAATTATACATACAGTGATATAAGAAAGAATAGTCTAAAAAATGTTTTCAAAAATTTATTAGATGTGAAATTTGAAATTTGATTTTTGAAAAAAAATAAATTTGTTATTCAAAGTGAGATAATTGTTTTATAACACCTAATCATCCCAAATAAGGTATGTAATATGATTCACTAGTTATGCCCCTACAAGAAAATATATAGTTATATATAATAATACACACAAATAAAATTTATATCGCGTACTTCATGAGAATGGAACATTATGTTTTTCAGACGAAAAATCAAGTCAGATCGCTTGGTGCCACAAAGTTTGCAAGGGTTTTTTGAACGAATCACAGCAAAGTAATAATTACTTGAAACCTACTGAACCCCATATTCGTTTTACTCGTCAAAGAAAGGAGATTTCAGAAATGGTAAAATATATAATTTTCGGTTAGTTTATTTTCAAAATAATAGCCAATAAATAAAAAAATTAGTTTGTTCAAATGAAACTCCGAAAGTAAAATCCTATAATAACTACGCCGATATTTTTGTGACAAAACAAATGTATACGCCATGTGTAGAATTTATTTCCCTACGAGAAAATATATACTGATGTATACTAATACAGATAAATAAAATTGATATCGCATACTTCATGAGAATGGAACATGAACGAAAAATCAAGTCAGATCGCTTGGTGCCACAAAGTTTGCAAGGGTTTTTTGAACGAATCACAGCAAAGTAATAATTACTTGAAACCTACTGAACCCCATATTCTTTTTACTCGTCAAAGAAAGAAAATTTCAGAAATGGTAAAATATATAATTTTCGGTCAGCTTATTTTCAAAATAATAGCCAATAAATATAAAAAAATTTTCAAATGAAACTCCGAAAGTAAAATCCTATAATAATTATGCCGATATTTTTGTGACAAAACAAATGTATACGCCATGTGTAGAATTTATTTCCCTACGAGAAAATATATACTTATGTATAAAAAAAAATTGTTATTGCGTTTTTTACATAAGTTATATTTGTGACACAGCAGTCACAGACATATGCTAAATACTATTAGATGCAGTTCAATAACTAAAATAACATGCATAGCATAAATATTACAAATTATATTGAACTCACCCCCTCCCCAAATCCCCGTTGACTCCGCTATTGATGTTGTCGTGGTCGTCGCCTAGCTATTGGCCGAGTACCATCGTGCTGGTAGTTTGCTGTGCAGGTCTTGTGTAGTCCTACATTGCACGTAGGACAGATGTAGCTTGACCTGCTTGTTTCACCTCTACTCTTGCACACAACACAATCTCGAAGTTTTCTTCCTTCGAGGTGCACAAGTTGATGATCAGGGGCGTCTCCAGCGGGACCACCAATGGGCATAGCGCGGGGTTGGGGAACATCAGTGGAACACAGTACTCCAATTATCTCTCGAATGAAATTGAATTTGGGCAGTCGATTGGGATTGTGAGAATTGTATAAAACAAACTAATTGCAAACAGCCATATCGAGGAAATTGTATACTATTTTCCGCCAGTACTTTGAGGTGGTGCGTGTGCAGGAGACGTGGTAAACACTCTTGTCCTTCGAATCCACGCCCCCCATGTGTTTGTTGTACATCTGTATAACAACAAGCTTTACGCTAACTCTCCCACTTTTACTGGTAACTTCAGTGTCTTCGGCATACGAAGCAGTTGAAATCAAGTGAACCGGTTTCCTGGTTTCACGTTCCCTGAATTTCACAAGCAAAACTGAACCCGAAGGTTCAATTCTCCTTCTAAAATAAAGGGCTTGACCAACTTCTAGGTTTGCTGTCAGAACAGCTGTCGAGAGATTTCCTTACTCCGCTTATTGATTGTCCCTGTCATGTAGGTTTTACGACGCATCAAGAAGCGGGCTAATGGAATCTTCGTATAGAAATTATCAGTAAACAAGTGGTAGCCTTTGTTCAGTAAACCCACTTTGCTACACAGATATTCAACCACTTTGTGGGTGAAGGGATCCGATGATTCCCCGGCCAAGAAATATTTACCACAATACAAGACAGACTGTAGGACATAATCAGTCGCACTATCACACAGTTCAAACTTTTTTATTCCAAAACGTGAGTGACGTTTGTTTGGCATGTATTGAATGAAAGCCGTACGGTTTTTCATCCCAACCATGCTTTCATCAATACATACCTGTTGTTTTGGAATAAAGTGGGACTTGAAACTATTGTTCATCATATCTAAGAACTCACGAATTTTCACCCAAGGATCATACCCTGGTTGGTCCCTGGGTGGAGATACGCGAGACGACAAATGCAACATAGCGGTTATCAATTGAAACCGACGGAGACTCATCATTTTGGAATAAAAAGGTACATGGAATATAGGGTCAGTAGTCCAGTACATTGTGAGGTTCTTACGACGGGTTAGTCCCATAGACAAAAGAAGGGCGATATATTTTTTCATTTCTTGCACAGATACATCAACCCATGAGCGCATCCGGGAATGCGGGGATAACGTTCCCGACCTGCGCAATTCGGCTATTTTGGCGTGGGCATACTTGTTTGTTTCTGTTACAAACAAGTTCCACATTGCATCTGTAAAAAAAAGGAAAAAATAAAAAATAGGATTCACTGATCTTTGACAGGTTGGGCCTGGATTTTCGACCAAAAATGACGAGCTTACGTCCATTGGTGGCTCCGGTGGATACACCATGACCCATGGCGGTCCAGTAGGAATTTCCCGGCGGGGCGGTCCTCCCTCCCGTGGTGTTGGTTGGGGTCCAGGCTCGCAGGGTTGTTGTCCCGGTCGAGGCCTAGGCTGCGGCGGAAGCCCAATCTCGTCCAGCATAGGTCGGGCGGCTAGGGGATCGTCATCATCTGGGGGTGGCGCAGAAGACCGGGAGACCGCAGGCCGTGGTACAGCAGGACGGGAAGCCGCAGGCCGTGGTGCAGTCTGCCGGGAAGCCACAGGCCGTGGTGCAGTCTGCTGGGAAGCCGCAGCAGGGGGCATTTTCTTTTTTTTCTTTTTTGAACCACGGGGTAACTCGAGGAAGAGAGGCGAATGGGGCCTAGGTGGGGGCGAGTCACCAGGAAACATTATATCACTATTTTTATTTTTTGATTGCATGTTCAAAAAATACGCAGGGATATCCTCCCGGTCACTCGTGTCAAGTTCATCTATATTAGGCACATAGTCGTCAGAACTGCCAGATGAAAAGTCAAAGTTTTCCTCAGCTGACAGGTCAGACTCATCTGCCATCTGCCTAATAAGGGCTTCCGCCATTGAGAAATTCTTTGAAGCCCTGGGCCGTTTCTGTTGAGGTGTGGTTAGAGTGATATCACGCCAACTTGGCCCAGGAACGGCAAAATGGGGGGGTGGGATCCCAGACCTAGAGGGTGTCACAATAGGGGGGGCTTCAGGGGGGGGGAGCCTTCAGTGGGGGGGGGGGCTTCATGGGGGATATCTATGCTAGGCCTAGGCCTAGCATATAAAGTTTGTTTTTCCTTTTGTGGGCGAGGGGGGGGTTGGTATGAATAGGGGTGAATGGTATGCTTAGGAGTCGTAAATGGCTCATCCTCACTGTCCGAAAAAGTCCCAAAATCGGGATCATCAACAAGTTCTTCATCGAAAAGCATCTCTTCAATGTGTTGATCCATCTGAAAATTATAACTCACGTTGCAATTTATCACTTTTAGTAATATTTATGCATAAATAATGCGATAAATATTACTATTCATACACACACTACACTGCACTACACATATTTCCAAATACAAACCGTAAATTTACACCGATTACACAGATAAACTCGGATAGTAACCACACTTACAATGAGTAGCAGTACGCCACGTGCCGGGTACAAACGAAACAGATCGACCAACTTCCGGCGTCTTACGTTATTAGTCACTTGGCGGGACAGGCTTGTAACCTTAGGAAAAATATTCAGTGTTCTTTCCTCTTGAAATTGATATAAGAACAAACATATAATATAAATGTAAACTTCATATAACATGTGTTTTGCCAAACCTCGCATTGCGAGGTTCTGCCATGGCTTGAACACGTAAAATATTACTATTTTATAATTTCGCCACAAGTCTGTCCGATTATATCTCGATGTAAAACTGTGCATCACCGTAAAGAGAATTTATCCCTTTTTGCAGTGGTACCACCCGTTTCTGGCTACAACCAAAATTTACCCGTCTATGATTTCTTGAAACTTACTCTTTTCAGCCATTTCAGAACACATACAAGGCGTAGGCGACTTCGCGCGAAATTTTTATTCAAATATAACTTTCAGTTACATCGATCTACTGCTGCTATAAGGTTCATTCATGTAATAAAATGAAAGTTTAGAATGTTATCTTTCGATTGGTGTAAAGATTCTGATTCCAAACACGTTTTCAATGTTATTTCTGCGTTTGAAAAAAAAACTGTCTTAAATCCTCGCGTTGCGAGGGTCGCCACTTGAGATACACGTTTGAAAACCTCGCATTGCGAGGCTTGCCACTGGGAGGGTTAAATATATAATTGGACTTATCGAGTGAGACCGCAAGTGTTGGGTCAACAGCTTATTGATTAGTGGATAGACAGTTTGAGTGGGGTAATAAATTAACTCCTGGTTTTGTCTCATGATAAACGATAGACGGGTTTTGTGAGGCGTGATATTAATTCATGAACTTGAAACTATTAAAATCGAATTGCCAAGAGACAATTTCGGTCGTCGGGGTGTAACAGGTTGGCGAGCAGCGATCAACAGATGACTCATTAGCAGGGAAACAACGGGAATCAGTCAGCTAAGTGTCAAATAAACTTCTCTCACCATTCATCGAAATTGTTTTTTAGCTAATATTATTCATGTATAGAAAATAATTAAATGTTTACTTAAATTCTAATAATTTTAAATTTGAATTTCATTGCTTTTGTTTCAATAATTAAATTTGTAATAAAGAAATCTTAGTTTGAACCTTAAGACTTTTTATTATTTTATCACATTTTAAATTCATATTTTTATTAATTAACGACCCTGAGATAAATTTAAATGTAAAGAGCTCTGCTATAAAGTTTACAGGGTAATTGTTTACTATATGGTAAACTCTTGGATTTTTATAAAAGTGGTTTTAAATTGTTCCTTTCATTATTCTATAACTAGTTCAAGAGGAATTTAGCCACGGAAAAGCCATTTTCTGCCATTTCCGACGACTTTATTATGTACGTGTAACCTCCAGTCAATCTAGGGGACCCAGTGGGATTGCGGGGTAATGGGTGGGGAAATTTCCCGCGAGCAGGGAAAAAGGGTAATTGAGTGAGATAGCGGGGTAATGTGTGGGGAAATTTCCCGCGAGCAGGGAAAAAGGGTAATTGATGGGAAGCTTGGGGTAATTCCCCTTTGAATCCGGGTAAATTTAGGAATTAATAGGGTATTTCTTGGAAAAAATGAATTATTCAAATTTTTTAACTAGAAATTTTTCTCAGAAAAATTTGGTTACTAAAAATATTAATGGTTTACTAAACAAATTATTAAACCTCCTTTAAAACCTTATTATATATATATATATATATATATATATATATATATATATATATATATATAAATTTGTGTAAAATTCCCATAGGGCCACCAATAGTGATTGGATGGTATATATACATATAGTAAAGTGGTTGTAATTGGAAAATAATGGCTTTTCTGTGGGCTGATGCCTTTTGAACTAGTTATATAACATTTAAAGGAAGAAATTAAAATTCAAGTGTTATATTATTAGATGTTATTAACTAAATCTAAAATTAGTTATACTAAACCTGCTAAACCTAACCTAACTAGGGGTTTGAGAATGGAGTTACATGTCTTATAGGCTACTCTATTTGTTCAACAGCTATGGAAAACCTGCCAAGCCTAACCAAACTAGGGGTATGAGGATGGAATTACATGTTTTACATTCTATCTGTTTATAAGCTATGGTAAACCTGCTGAGCCTAACCTAACTAGGGGTATGAGGATGAAAATAGTTGTAAGTTCGGGTGGTTGGTTGTTGGGGTCAGTATGGCAGCCTGTTAGGTTAGGTAGCGTTGAGTTAGGTTGGGTTTTTTTGCCGGCAGGCAAACCAAACATGGACCATAATAACAAAAATAAACAAACCCAGAAGACAATTATGAAACTTGAAAACCCAACCTAACCCAAGCTACCTAACCTAACAGGGCGCCATACTGACCCCAACAACCAACCATGCCAATCAATACTTTAAATGAAAACAATACTAATAATCCATAACTACAGCTGACAACCAAAGGTAAGCGTTAATCAAACAAATTAATGACGATACATATTTTAATTTAACAAATACTAACAATCCGTAAGTGAACTACAAAAAATCACAAATCTAAGCACTAACTTTTAACAGTTAACCCTTGAAGTGCCGAAGGCCTTTTGTCAGGTATTGTACCAAAGTGCCATGTGATTTTTTTCTAGGCCTAACCTAAAATGCCGGGCCCTTGTTTTGGCTTTTGCAAGACTTCCGAATAAACGCTACAACTTTTTTATTTATTAACCAATTTTATCAATTTTTTTGTTATTTATAGAGAAAGAATTGCTCTATGACATTATATAATTTCTAAGTATTTTTCGTATAGTATGGATTGTAAAAATAATAAAAAAATACATACCTTGAAAATTTTTTTGGAAAAACTTCCGCTTCTACGCTGAATAACATGAGAAAAAAAAAATAGTTCACTCAATAAAACTCACATCACTGTTTTTAAAATTTAACTGGCTACACATATTACGAGTTTGATAAGAAAATAATGTCAAATAATGATTTTACAATGTAATTTGTAAGAACAAACAACAATACATTTTTACTCGGCTGCACGGACATAGGCCTATCGAAACACAACAAAGTCATTATGGCCTGTTAGTCCATATAGAATTAGGCCTATAGAATAAATTAGTTTAGAAATATGAATAAAAAGGTAATAAAGGGTAGGGGGCCTATCTATAAACAAGAGAGTAAGATATAAAAAACTATGTACACTGTGGCAAAACTATTTGTGCATTGTAATTTCAGCAGTTGTGATGGGGAACACATTTATGATGTAATCCTTTTTTACACCTTATACACATAAATGTGGACTTCTTCCTTCTTCCTCCTTCTCTAGTGCTAGCTTTACTGCACACACAACAGTTTTTTTTCACGATTTTCAGGAATTTTTTCGACAAATGCACTGTCTGCATCGCCACCACCTCGGGAAACTCTTGTCGGAGTGATGTTTGTAATGTCGGTTATATTTGGCCTCATTTCTTGGATTATTAGCCACTCCTTAGAAAGTTCCTCCACAATAAAAATTGTGTAATCTAGCCTATTTAGTGGTTTTTCAGTGTTAAGTTTGTATAGTAAGTATGAATTGAGAACCATTCGGCTGAAAATATTAAAAGTTACCTTCTTCCAAAATTTTAGTGTTTTGCGGTCATCTAAGTATTGGTAAAGCATTTGATCACATCCATCAACTCCCCCCATGAAGTCATTATAGTTTCTAATAACTTTTGGTTTGTCAGTAACTTGGACTGATGTTCCCCTTACCCTATCTCTTCGCTCACTCTCCGCTTTACCGTTGGTTGTGAGTAACAGGACTTGGTTCTTCTGTGATTTTTGTTGCCTGTATCCTACCATGAGGTTCTCTTTCCTCAAATACTTTGTTTGTCCTACTTCAAACTTACCTTTCATGACTTCTGGTATGCCTTTTCTTCTCTTTCGCAAAGTACCTGTAAGGTATGTTGCCTGCCCAAGCAAATATTTTGCTAGATTTATAGTAGTAAAAAAATTATCAACAAATACATGGTACTCCTTGCCAAGTAAATTTGTCATCATCAATAGTTTCTCAACAACATAGAAACCAAGGCCCTTTTGTTTTATCTCTCTTTTGTCAGGCCCTTGAGCTCCACGATAGACAAAGAAGGACATGCAGTAGTGTGTCACAGCGTCACAAATGCACCATAATTTAACGCCCCATCGGTGTCTTTTTTTTTGGCAAGTACTGTAACAATTGGGAGTGGGCCTTTGTGCTTACCATACTCTCATCAACTGAAAGGTTCTCACCAGGAATAAAATGAAACCTAGATACCCTATTCATGTGGTCCACTACAGGTTGAAATCTAGCACACGGGTTATACCCAGGTTGGCGCGGACGAGGCAGTTCTCTTGTGTCAACCATGTGGAAAAACTGGAGGATGGCTTGAAATCTGTTCCTATTAAACATTCTTGGAAACCAAGGCATAAACTGGCTGCTAGTCCTTGACCAATATCCATATATTGTAGGTTTAACATTTAGGCCCATATTTAGTAGAACTGCTACAAAAGCCTGCATTTCAATTCTAGTGACTGGTCTCCAGGACTTGGCCCTACTATTTTCTTTTAATCTGTGGGCATTTGAAGTAATAAATTCTTCAGCAAATTTGTTTGTGTATTTTACAAACATGTCAAACAAGGCAACAGTGAAAACAAGTTTGAAATAATCTATTGGAGATGAATTTCTGGGGGGGCAGTGTTTCACGCCAGACAATTCTTGAAAAGTAAACAGATTATTGCAGCCAGGGTCATTTTCTTCATTAACTTCGGTCCAGCCAGTCCCATCCTCATTATCTACATCATTTTCATGATTTGGTTCAGGGTTAGGTGCATCTAACCTTGGTCTACCCCTACGTCTAGGTTCAGGGTTTGGTGGTGGTGAAGTAAGCCTAGGCCTAGGATCGTCTACTGTAGCCTCTTCTTCATCGGTAGAAAGGTTACCATTACCAAATGATTGTAATATTATATCTATCCTACGTCGATTGTTACCTTCTTGATAGGGATCGTAATCCGGATCACTATCAGTATCATCAGCAGGAGATGGATTGTTTGTGTCACTTTCAGTTTCAGAGTCGGAACTCTCAATCTCAGAAACATCACTAACGAAATTGTCATCTAAAAACTCATCTTCTAGGGTTCTACTTATCGCATTGTCACTCAGTGGAGATCTCGGAACGATCCATTACTAATATTTACTCACAAAACATCGCATAAAAACACCGCACATAACCTAACACTTGTTTACAAACAGTGAAACGAGACGTCAACAATCACGCATCAGCTGTGACCGCCATCTTGATCACATAACACATGAAAACGTAGTACTATAACAAGCGTATATTTCAAAATATCGCTGATTCAATACATTATTTACAAAGAGGAATGCTTTCTCTTTCAAATGAATATAAAATATATACGTAAAAATGCATTTTTCGTGATTTTACATCGCTATTTACAAACGTCCTTTTAACCGGACGTTGGCACTTTTGGCTCGTTCTAAAAACGTCCGGTCACCCGGACGTTGGCACTTTTGGCTCGTTCTAAAAACGTCCGGTTCCCCGGACGTTGGCACTGAAAGGGTTGAGTTGATTTCAAATTCGATACAACTTTAAAAAAAATACCTGATTGTTAGTATTTTGGCGGATAGAGTTCCCCAGCCGTTTGGCGGATAGAGTTCCCCAGCCGCAGTGAAGAAAACTTGGCCAAAAAACTCAAACCGGTAACGCTTGACAAACAAATAGCGAGCAAGATAACCAACGAAATGCTCTTTTCGGTTGCCATACTTAGGAACTGCACGTCGAGCTTCCCGCCAGGTCCTCTCCACAGTATTTGTGTGTGCACCTGACTGCGGATCAACAAAATTTGTTGAGTGATTCACAGTAAGGTGACGAAACTCATACTGCTCGAGTTTCCGGTACGCCCTCCAGCAATCGGTTATCACTGTTGTTCCAGGGAGAACCCAACGACGAATAAGTCGTATCAGTGTTTTCGCTCTACGATCAGGTACAGGAACAACAAAGGTACGCCTTGATCCTCGTTCGATTCCACCTAGAACCCACTGACCCTCGATGATCCGACCGCGATTGTATTTACGTTTGCCAAACTTGGCTTCGTCAATCTCTACAATCTCGCCCGGACCACCGATTCGTTCACTTTTGCGTTGGAAGTGATCAACGTACACTTCCCTAACGAACGACTTCCAGTCAACAACAGTTCTGCTAGACAATCGGTAGTTTCGTACAAGAAAGTCTTGTGGAGCGTCTAAAAATATAATTTGGAGTATTAGACGCCACAATCGTTTCAGGGGCAGCTTTGAACCTGCCAAAAAACTACCTACCGTACCAAAACCATGCCATCTGCATATCGTCGGTTTCTGCTTTCGGATTGATACTTTATTTCCGCATCGGAAGTCAAGCGTTTTCCGATTCAAGTGAACTTCTTGGCCACATTTTCGACAAGAAGTTGTACGTTTTAAAACGCGGTGATCAATGAGGAACTCTACAATTTCATTGTCGGTCAAGTCGTGAAGTTCTTCAAAAGTTTTTTCGCAAATGACACAAGCCATTTTAATTTTGATCAGATTTGGATTGGGTTTGGATTTGGATTGGATTGGATTTGAACACTAAAAAGAAAAATGATTTATTAATATTGATGAAAGTAATAGGCCTACCATCTGTTTTGTGTGAGATTTTCTGATTTTGTTTCGATGTCATTGTTACCACTAGCCCTGAGACTGATCAAGGATCTATTTGGCCTAAATTATTTGCCACCATTATTTATAGGTGGTGTAGTGATTATATATTCTTATAACATGATGATTTGATAAAGCAGAAACAAGACAAGTCATGCTGTTGAATAAGAATAATGGTTCCACCAACAGAACTAAATTTATACAATGTACATTTTTAATAAAATATCAAATTGATGAGAATTCAATATAGGCTAATAACCAGAAGGAAAATGTTAACAACAAAGATAATAAAATATTCAGATTAAAAGTTAAATTGTAAAATTTTAGTTTACACTCAAAACAGATAATTAGTACGGTAGGCCTAATGGCGGCTGTACAATAAGAATATTTGGTCCCACCAACAGAAATAAAATACTACAAATATATCACAATAATATGAATAAACATTAAAGTTGAAGAGAATTTGAAGTACTCACCAGAATAAATAAATAGTTTTAAGAACAAAAAATAATGCCGAAAAATAATAAAAGTAAATGTAATGAAAATTTTAAGTTTTTAAATTTTAGAAATACTGCCAAACAGAACAGATAACAGATGAATAATGGCCGTACCGGCGTTAGTTGAGCAAGGAACTATGGGGCTGTTCTAACTAATGCACAAAACCCCATCCGTAATAGGTAGTATGTCTAGACTACATTCAAAAGAGTCAAGATATAAAAGGAATAACATTAACAGTAATTACTTTACATTAACGAAAAACGTAATATGAAACTAAAATAATTATTTAATGCGTATCAAATAAATAGTATACGTCCATAGCCGACTTGTTTAGGGGGTGGGCAAATTATGGTATTCTCGGGAAGGCGATAATGACGTCACGACAAGATGAAACGGAACGACCAGAAGCACCCTATCATCAACCAATTGTTTGTTTTATCGAATGAACTTTCAATTACGATTGTTTTTGTTTTAACTTTCAATTACGATTGTTTTTGTTTTAACTTTCAATTACGATTGTTTTTGTTTTGTGGTGGAAAAGCATAAATAGTAATTCGATTGGGTTAAAATTCAAGCAGATATAAGTTAAATCAAAAGTTGTGGATAAAGTGTTAAATTGGACCTAAAAATGGATGTACGTGAACAACAACTAGACTGCAGTTCACGACAAAATTATAGTAACCTAATCTAACCTAACTCCGCAGAGCGCTCTATGGTGGCTGTTCATTGTGCAACATAATTACAAATAAAGGGATTAGTATAAATAAATAAAAGTCAATAGTTCACGACAAAATTATAGTAACCTAACCTAACCTAACTCCGCAGAGCGCGGTATGGTGGCTGTTCGTTGTGCAACATAATTACAAATAAAGGGTTTAGTATAAATAAATAAAAGTCATTATCGCCTTCCCGAGAATATCTACTTCGCCCACCTGTTTAGGGTGGAATTAAGGGTTTAAATTGCATTCATAACATATGCTAAGGTCACCAGTGCTACTGATATCAAAACAAAATTATTGTATACAAACATTTCAACCTTAAGCCACTAAAACTATCGTAAACGTCGTATTAACATCATGCTAAAATTGTCGTACAAGTACAATAAATTATTGGATGACAGGCAGCACTATAATATTACCCACAATCCACCACCATAACCTCGAATTACCCCAAGCTTCCCATCAATTACCCTTTTTTCCCTGCTCGCGGGAAATTTCCCCACCCATTACCCTGCAATCTCACTGGGTCCCCTAGATTGACTGGAGGTTACACGTACATATTAAAGTCGTCGGAAATGGCGGAAAATGGTTTTTCCGCGGCTAAATTCCTCTTGAACTAGTTATAGAATAATGAAAGGAACAATTTAAAACAACTTTTACAAAAATCCAAGAGTTTACCGGATATTAAACAATTACCGTTTACGGTACTTGAAGATATAAGGTGGGAAGCATACCGCTCCCACATTGAGACCCAAGTATGTACAAACACAATTAAGTTAAATTATAAATCAACAACATAAGTAAAAATAAACAAAGTATTTTTTGCCACCGCTTCATTTTGGCCCTCAACTAGTGGCAATAATTTATTTTAAAATAAATTATTAAAAGAACTGTTAATAATTTTTGAGTAAAATAAAAACTTTTTGTTTGAGCAAATTAGTATTGAAAAAATTAAAATGTCAAATTAAATGTTAGGATGTTATAATTAAGAGTAGTTAGTCATGTTAAGGGTTCAGTGGCGTAGTTTAAATGAGTAAGACAGTATCTGAGTCATCTGACGACAACGTCCCATTGAGCTCATTAATAATTAATAAAATTAAGATGGATGAAGACTTTGATAATATTTTGAATGTAGATTTTAATGAAAACAATGCTGAGATTGAAATCCATAAATAAGTTGATAGGGAATTAGCCAACCAAAGAGATAATGATAAAGATAGTGTTGAAATCCATAAAGAAGTTGATAGGGAATTAGCCAACCAAAGAGATGATGATAAAGATAGTGTAAAGTCAGATGGTAATAGTGATAAGTCAGAATCAGTAATAACAAATATGGAAGACTATGTAAAAGAAGTAACAATGGGGGGTAGTGATTTGATGTCTGGGGTAGTTAACGAACCGAGTAATGTAGGAGTAGTAGGGGGTAGTGTAGTTGAACAACCTTAGTCGGCTGATATGACGGCTGTGATGCAAGGTTTAATGGGGTAGGTGTGAAGGGTACTCTTGATCATATGATGCAAGGTTTCATGGGCCAAATAGATCAAAAGTTTAATGAAATAAATCAAAAATCTGGGGAAATGTGTAAAAAATTTGATAAAGTTTCAGAAGAAAATAAGGTTATGATTGAGCAATTAAATAGTAACATCACGGTTGTTACCACCGAGGTAGAGATAGTTAAGGGAGAGGTATGTGCTCTTAAGAGTGAATTTACTAGTGTAAGAGAGGAAGTACAACTAAGTAAGAATTCTACTGTTAGTCAGATTGAGGAAGTAGATAATAAGTTGCAGGCGTTCAATGTTGAGATGACCAATAAAATGAAACAACATTGTAACGTGACTACCAGTGAACTTGTTAAAAGTAAAGAGGAACTGTGTAAGTTTAGAGCGGGGTTTGAAATTGAACAGGAGAAATGGAAAGGGAAATTTAGGGCTGAAATAGAGCAACAGCTGATGCAGGAAATCTCTCAGTACGACACAAAAGTAGATGATAAATTAATAAATGTTAAAAGTGACCTGGTAGACGTAAGAAATGAACTATGTAAAAAAATTGTGGAATTAAGGGGTAAACCTGGGGTAAGTAGTTAATGAAAATAAAATTGAGCATAATGAGTATGTAAAAAAATGTAGAGTCAATAGGTAAAGCTGCCTCAAACTTAGCAGAAGGGTACTAGTTGAAGTACCTAGTTGATTTTCATGGAGAAAATGAAAGGTTTGTACATCCTATGTATTTTCTTAGGTTTGCAAGGGAATTTGTTGAAGTGACAGACGGAAGTTGGGAAAGCAATAAGTTGGTATTGCTCAAGTATCTTAAAAGTTCAGAAAACTCATAGGCGCGAGAGGTAATTATGTCCCTGGAAAGTTACGACGATTTTGAAACTGCTTTCAAAAGGCAGTACTGGAATAGAACCATTCAACGACAATGTGAAAACGAGCTATTTGGTAGAGGGAATTTTGTATTAGGGAGAACTGATCTTGTGTCTTATGTCATCAAGCTGTATGGTAAGAATGTATATTTAGACAGGCCCCTCAGTATGTTAGAGTTTGTTGATGAGATATGCAGGCATCTGCCACAGAGCATAGGACTGTCATTGTTGTCACTATCAAGAGCGAGTAGTATAGATACCAAAGCGGAGTTGATTACATTGCTAAAGCAATTAAATGGAGTATTAGACAGACAGTAGACAGACAGATGACGCAGCGCGATAACGGACCTCCCATGAATGTGAACTCCGAAAATAGGGGTGATAACGCGAAAATAGGGGTGATAATGCGAGACCGATTGAGAACCTTAGGCCCAATCAAAATAGGATTGTGCCATATCGTAGATATGAACAGGAAAACAGTAGGGGTAGTGACGACAGCCGTAGATACGGTCAGAACAATGATAGGAGATACCAGCAAGGTAATCAGGGTAGCAATGGTAAGAGAGACAAGCAAATTAGTGATAAAAAAGACAGGCCCAGTTTATGAGATAAGGATGCGAGCGTTACGGACAGTAAGAAAGTTAACTTACTAAAAACAGATCAAAGTAACAGTCTAGGTAAGATAGAACCAAATATTGAAAATGTTCAGTTATTGTCAGATAGTTTTGGAGTAAGATTAGGTAATAAAGTATTACTAAATACTAAACGCTCGCAACAAGGAAAAACTTGTATTAACTTTTGTGTAGGAGGAAATAAGATTGAGGACTTAATTAAAATGATTGACAAAAAACCGGATGAGTTAGTCTATAATGTAATAACATGGATAGGAGTGAATAATTTATTGAAAGGTGATAGTGTCGAAAAAGTATGTTCATTATATAAGCAATTGTTAGGAAAGTTGGTGCAGTTAAAGAAGAATATATTAATAATTGAAACACCAGTTATTCCGAAGCTAGGTCGCGCGGACGAGAATCATGTTCAAAAAGTTAATGACATAAATACATATTTGAAAACTTTTGACGGATTAAATAAAATCAAGTTCTTAAGTAAATGATTTATTGCTCATGAATGGTCAAATAGTTGAGGACTTATACGAGATACAGATAAAGTTAGGAGATGAGGTTTATGTTGACTTGGTACATTTAAATAAGAAGGGACTACAATTGATTTATGACAAATGCGTAGAGTTTATAAAAATAAATAAGAAATCAGTCACGTGTAAGGTAAACACATGTCGAGTTGAAGGTAATAACCAGGTAACACAGTTAATGGGAGGTCCAGAGCTTAGGGAGGAATTGTTGGACGAGAAAACTTTAACAATCCAGTTTCAAATGTGGCAGGTACTGAGCTTCCAGAGTTGATAGTTAAATTAGGGAAAACATAAATAAAATGTATAGTAGACTCAGGCTCTCAAGCGACGATAATGTCAGAGGAAGTTTATAATACCATCAAGCAGAAAAATAACTTTGACATTCCCCAATTACCTGTAACTAATGTAACGATTCAGGTGTGACTGGAGTTAAGTCGAAGAAAATACATCGCCAAGCTTATGTTCCCTGTAGTATAAATAAGGTGTTTTGATGTTCCATGTTTCATTGTGAGAAATATTCCAATAACAGTAATATTAGGTTGTGACTTTTTCGAAAAGCATAAGGCTAGGATTTATTTCAAGGAAAATAAATGTCGAAGCTACAAGTGAGGGAGTTATATAAAGTAATAGAGCGAAATAGTAACGTTTTTTCAGATAAGCCTGGATTGATAAAAGATTTTAAAGCTAATATAAACTTGTCTGATAAAAATCCGTTTATAGGTAAACCATACCCTATTCCATTTCAAAAACGTAAGGAAGTACAGCGTGAAATAGAGCAACTTTTAAAGGATAATATAATTGAAAGAACTAACAGTCCGTATAATAATAGTCCCAGTAATGAAAAAGGACGGAGCAATAACGGTTTGTATAGACAGTAGACGTAGTTTATTTACAGATTATTTAATTTTAAGTTTAAGGTTATTAGCTGCCCTGTGATCATGAGGTAAACCTCGAAACACGTGTTAATGAATTAAAAATGAATTTTGAAGGGTACTCTGGTAATTTTCTTTTAAAAATAATAATTTTATATATATGAAATCACATAAAACCAAAATTATTTACAAAAACAGTTTATATTTCGGTTTACACCATCTTGAGAACTTCATACAAAATTAGATAACCTACATATTTGATAACAACTAACTGAGTACCATGTGTTGTAAATCTTATCAGCATGCCAACTAGTGACCGAGGCAGTGCCCAAAAGGCCTAAACATTCGTTAAAGATAAGGTACACAAAGCTCCAATTGTTTATTAACTTAATTTGTTAACTTATTAAATTGTTTATAACTTTATATATAAATATAGATGTACAAATTTACTGTTTTTAAAAACATATGATTTCTGATAAGATTTATAACACATGGTACGTACTCAGTTAGTTGTTATCAAAATATATAGGTTATCTAATTTTGTATCAAGTTCTGAAGATGGTGTAAACCGAAATATAAACTGTCTTTGTAGATTATTTTGGTTTTATGTGATTTTATATTAACCTTCAGGTATGTTTTTTATGTGTTGTGTGTATATATATATATATACTAGCAGTTACCCGGCACGCGTTGCTGCGCCCAAATTAAGTTGTTTACAGAAATAAAGCTATTTTAATAGTTTTTTAATATAATAAAAAAAGTCAAGTAAATTAATTTTATTGTAAGGCCAAAGGATAAACATTGTTTTTTGTCTTTTGATTTGGTGTATAAATGTACAAATTTTCAGGTGTACCAACTCGTGAGCACGCCACGTTAAGTTGAAATAAAAAAGTTAATATAAATTCAAGTAACACAATTCAAAAGATAATAAACCAGCAGCCAGTGTTTACATTTCTTTGTTTACATTTAAACAAATGACAGTTTAAAGAAACTTTGAAATTTTTAAATTACAGCTGTTAATTTTGTAAACACTAAATTTCTAAAACTTGACACTGCACCCTTGTATGCCCTCTGGGTCGGAGCCCTTTGGACAGATTTGCACCAAACTTCACACAAACCATCCTTGAATAATGCTTAATAATGCCTGAAAGTTTCATTACAATCTGTCAAGCGGTTTCGGAGTCCATAGGCTACATACATATATATATATATGTAGCCTATACATACATATATATACATATATATATATATATTAGGGGTGTGCGAGTACTCAAAACTTTGAGTTTTCGGCCGAGTATTTTAATACTCGAACTCGACTCAAAGTTTTGAAAAATACTCAAAAGTTATGAAAAATACTCGAAAGTTCGAGCGAGTATTTCCCGCCGAATTTCGGACGATCGCTAAAGATTGCGACTGGCCAAAATCATCGTAAAAGTCGTAACGGCCGCAAAAGGCGATCACATCATGTAAAACTGGCCAAAAATGTCGATCGCATCATGTAAAAAGCGTCCGAAAATGATGATCAGACCGCTTAATTTCGGCTGTAAATGACGACGGCACATATAATATCGGCAAAAGTGGCGACTAATCCACTTAATATCGGCCGTAACTAACGATTCAGTCATCTAATATTGATTATAAGCAATGTCTGGACCTAGTCATATTAGCCAAATGACAACCGGACCGTGTTTTATCAGCCGGAAACGAATGTCAAACTGTGTTATGTTTTTCAATACGTAATCCAGTTTGATTGTACTAGCCAAAACTTTGTATTGCTACTCATGTATTAGTTAGTTATTTAGAAACCAAGTTTAGATTATAAACTCTAAGGTGGTCTTCAAATTCCATTACACTATTTGAAACTACCAACTGATGGCAAATACTAGCTTGAAAATACTCGAAAATCAAA
Source organism: Allygus modestus (assembly GCA_963675035.1). Taxonomy (NCBI): domain Eukaryota; kingdom Metazoa; phylum Arthropoda; class Insecta; order Hemiptera; family Cicadellidae; genus Allygus; species Allygus modestus. Next base: position 118,943,479 of record OY776112.1, read on the forward strand.
AACAATTAGCACTACTCGACTCGATTGAAAAATCACTTCTCGCACACGCCTAATATATATATATATATATATATATATTATGTATCCGTATTCTCGTTAAAAAGGTCTGATCTTAATGAAATTTGGCACAAATTGTAAAGTATCATTTTTTTGAACGAGTTTGAAAATCAGACGAATCGCACCATCGGAAGGGGGGGTTTGGGAGGGTTTTGTACCCCAAAAATGTGTTTTTTGGGGTTTTCAGATGTAATTTTTATTTTACCCAAATTTTAATTTTTACCATTGAATTCAGCTTAAAAAAAATTTTGTATTTTGATCATTGCTCTACGTCAATTGGTTACTGAGATATTAAAAGTGCCAAACATAGTACGTTGTCTAATGTTATTCTTAAGGAGAAAAAGAAAAATGTATATTTGCATAAACAATAATTGTTTGTGTTCCTTGTTTCAGCAAACCTATGTACTCATCCCCAATGTTATTCTTATGAAGAATAATTAAAATTGTACATATCACTTATTTGTGAATATATTTGAATGGAACTTGGTGTGCGGCTTTATGTGGTATTAAGACATATATTATGCATTGGAAATTCGTTGAGTACGCAGGTTTGCTGCGACGGGGGTATTTACTTTATCTAAAAACCAAATTTTTTATGATTTTAGCGAATTTCCCCTATAGGGAAGAAGCTATTACCGTAGGTCTCATGGTAAGACTTAAGCCCGAGACCATGATAATTTTTTGTTTTGAGGTCCCCAGATTTCAAAATCACTATTCGTTCAAATTTATATGTGTGTTTGTGTGTGTGTGTGTGTGTGTGTGTGTGTGTGTGTGTGTGTGTGTGTGTGTGTGTGTGTGTGTGTGTGTGTGTGCGTGCGTGCGTGCGTGCGTGCGTGCGTGCGTGCGTGCGTGCGTGCATGCGATAACTTGAGTAAAAAACGTCCTATTTAGATGAAATTTGGCTCAAATGTGTAAACTGACATTTATGACTTAAAGTTCGAAAACCAGAAAAATCGGACCATTGGAAAAGGGGGGTTTATAGGGGTTTTAAATTTTCCAAAAATCAGTTTTTGAATTTTTCATCCTAACATTTTTAAAACATTTAATTTTGTTTTTGACCCATGTTACAGAGCCTAAAAAAACAATTAATATGGTATTTTGAATTATTAACCTAGGTTAAGTGGTTATGGAAAAAATCCAAAAAAACATGCTCATAAAATCTCCTATGTTAATCTTATGGGAAAAAGGTTTTTGGCTTTTCCTCAGTTAATTTTACTTTAAACTTCACATTTGCTTTTACCAATCACTTCAGCTCCACAAAACAATCATTTTGGTGTTTAAATTGTGATTCTACGTCCAACCGTTGCAGAGATATTCAAATTAGTAAACACAGTACGTTGTCCAATGTTATCCTTATGGAGAATAAATAAAATTTGATATCTCAATAATTAATGAATGTATATTGATGAAACTTGGTATGTGGCTTCACGTTGTACTGGTATATTGATATTTGTACAAAAAAATAAATGTTTTGTTTTTTGTCCCCGTAGCAGCTAACCTGCATACTCAGCTGTAATGTTTCTTATGGAGAATAGGTAAAGTTTTATATTTCCCTTAATTCTGAACATAAATTAATAAAACTTGGTAAGTAGCTTTACCTGGTTCAGTTATATTGATAATTGCATAAAAACTCATTTCTTATCTTCCTCGTTGCAGCAAACCTGCATACTCAGTCCTAATGTTATTCTTATGGTGAATAAATAAAATGTTATAAATAACTTATTTATGAATGTAATTTTGTCAAACTTGGTAAGTGGCTTTATGTAGTAGTGAGAAAAATATAAATGCAATGGAAATTCGCTGAGTACGCAGGTTTGCTGCGACGGGGGGTATTTTTAGTAAAAATCACTTTTTCTTCAATAATTTTGATTATTATCCGTTTGCCAGACAATGTATCCAAATGCAATATTTTACCTTTAATTCATGGGTATAAGCCAAATGTAAATACAAGTTTAAAAAAAATTTCAAAATTAAAAAAACAAAAAAAACATGGTATTATATGATCACGGAACTGCTCCGTGGTAAAAGATTTTGGGCCAAAACAGCTGTTATGGAACCGTTCTGCAAAAAGTATTCGATTGGTTAAGTATGAGTGATTTATCATCGTATCCCTTGCCATGCGGCAATTTCTTACCATGTAAAAGCGCTAGGGTATCTCTGCTTCAGAAGTTCGTTTAGTAGCATTCTCATTGATCTAAGGTATCTTAACCAATTGTCAAACTGAATCAAATCGGCTGATAAAAAATGCTTTACTTATTAGTAGTTTATACCATTATGTATTAGTATATTCAAATGTTTTGGGTTTCAGTTGCTGGAAAACCACGATGTAACACACCTGGAGGATGAGCCCAGCCCTCATGTGCTGAGAGTTGGATGGTCTACAATTGACACAGACATGATGCTTGGTAAATATACTTGTTTTTGCTTTAAAGAGCTCATTTAGAATTATAATCAAAGCTAGAGTGTGCCCAAAAGAATGGTTACTCCGTTTATTGTCTTATTGGAGCAAGCACGTGGGAGAAACAGTTCCAGTCGGGAAGAGTTATTGAAAAATATCTGTTATGACTCCTCCATATTTAAAAAACAATTTAGAACGGCCAGGGTCGTGGAATGTCTGGGATCAAGCGAGTCTGACAACCCCGATGCAATTACATTTGTAATATCTTGTAATATACAAGACAATTGCCTATGCGCAGGCTTGCATATTGAAACACCTGTTTTGAATTAGTTGAACTTGTCGCTGTAAAATGATGGCTCTGTTGCAGTACTATGGGAGATATGGCCTACTGTAAAAAAAATACCTTTTAGAAAGAATAATATACAAGATAGGATTTGCTATAAAACCGAAAGTTACCTCATAATTTTGTTCTATCTCTGCTTCATTCATTGGAGGTTCCTGAACAGAATACCATAAATGGATACAGTGCACTCCACAATACATTGCAGCGCTTCTAGCGTAGCGATATGACATCAACAATGACACATTATTAAATCATGTAGTATTACCGAGCTGTCAAAATTACCTCCCACTTTAGCTTCACTTTTATGGTAATCATAACAGAAATAATGGTTTGTAAATAAATTATTAACATTAATATAAATTTCAACGAAAATTCCATGCAGGTAACCCACTAGTAGAACAATTAATACATCAGGGTGTCGCAGTGTTTTAGTAACGCAGTAGCTAACTAAAATATGTAGGCTAACATTTTTGTAAGGAAGCTTAAATTAAATTTTCCTGAGGAAAGTTGCCATTACTGCAGCAGTCTGTATGGATTGTTTTAACGTTGGCTGCAGCTTTTAATGAATACATTTCTGATTTCTAGGAGAAGAACCAAAGTCGTTTGGCTACGGAGGAACGGGGAAAATCTCCACAAACTGCAAGTTTAGCAATTATGGAACCAGCTTTGTCGTTGGTGACGTTGTCACCGCTTACTTGGTAAGTCCTTTTTAATTTGAACTTCTTTTAATGCTGAAATTATAAAGATAAAATTAAGGTAACCGGTTAGTAACCTAAATCCGTCGTCGATTCTTATGTTCACACGATGGTGATTCCAGTTTCGACCTTAAATGGCCATTATCAATCCCTTGATGTCAAACTATTTACCCCATGATGAAGGTCGTCATAGCTTCAAATAACACACAACACATTTAAAACAGTATGAGGCACGATAAAATACAAACATTTAACACAACATTGATCGTTACGGCCGGAAGCGAATTACTGAACATTGATGATAATTATGACTTTGCTTACTTTGCTGTAATTTGACTTAGTCGATTATCTGTATCCATGATTCCTATGGCAAGTAAAGACATTTATTATTATTATTTATGTTATATAAGTTGATTAAAAGAGGTCAAAAGATGTAGATTATAAAAAAATGTCATTAAGTGTTTAGCCGTAACGTAACACAACAACAATGTTCTCAGGGCTTGCAGACCATCTAAGCTTTTATGTTGTCTTATTTGGGAAAAATCAATTGTGTTGTATTTGATACATGAACATATAGCCCATCAGCAAGAACCAAAGTTACTTGCAATCATTATATGCAAATAATACCCCCGTCGCAACAAACCTGCATACTCAGCGAATTTCCAATGGAGATCTAAATGTCTTAATACTACATAAAGCCACTTACCAAGTTTCATAAAAATATATTCACAAATAAGCGATATGGTATACAATTTGAATTATTCCCCATAAGAATAAAATTGGGGCTGAGTATGCAGGTTTGCTGCAACAAGGAACCCCAAAAAAATGGTTTTTATGCTAATATCAATATAACTCCACTAGGTGAAGTCGTATACCAGGTTTTATTCATTTATGTTCATAATTAAGGGAGACAGAGCATTTAATTATCCTCCATAAGAATAACATGGGGGCTGAGTACGCATGCAGGTTTGCTGCTACAGGAGCCTTTGGCAAAAAGTATTTTTTTAGCAAATATCAATAGAACACAAAGAGATGAAGCTGTACACCAAGTTTTGTCAGTACAGTAGAAGTCCGATTATCCGAGCTAAACGGGACCGAGACTACCTCGGATAATCAAAAACTCGGATAACACGGCGGTAAAAATTATAGGTTATAATTAGACAAAAATCGTATTGAAACTGGAGAATACAGTTTATTAATACAGTAATAAGAGATTTATGAGTAAATAAACCTTTTTAATACTCTCCCCTTTATCCAATCTCTTAATTGCATTATATTTTGTTTCCAAAGAAACCAAAACTCTTTTACCTTTATCACTCATATTTGTGAAACAACACACTGATTGAAAACGGGACTGATGTTGCCCGGTAATCAGTTCGGCGTAGACTGAGACAATGGCGCGAACTGCGAACTAAAGATGGGTGTTATTTAACATAACAGGATGAATAACAGTGTTGCGGCCGTGGCAACGTTATCGCGGCAACACGTTGCGGAGAACTCCCTGTTATTCTAATAACGTTTCTACACCCGTTATTAGAGTTGGCAATCGTTATTTAAATAACAGGTTGCCGCAACACGTTATTGGATAGCTGCGTTGTCGTTACAACCGTTGCCGGAAAACAACGATAATTCCCATCTCTAGCGCGAACACAGTCGACCGATAAGACTATTGGTCCTAGCAACAACCAATAGGAGTAGCTTGTAATACTCGACCTAGCAACCACAGCCGCTACATTTTTCAATCGATTTACGATTATTTATTTATTTATTTACGATTTATTTCCAAGGCTATATACAGTACTGTATTTGCCTCGGTTAACCCGGCGGCTCGGATAATCGGACCTCGGATAATCGGACTTCTACTGTATATGTTCATAATTAAGCGAGATATAAAAATTTCTTTCCATAAGAATAACATTAGACAACGTACTGTGTTTAGCACTTTCAATATCTCGGTAACCAATTAACGTAGAGGAATGACCAAAATACCAAATTGTGTGTTTTTTTAAGCTGAATCCAATAGTAAAAACTAAAATTTGACTATTTCAAAAATTATATGTAAAAAATTCAAAATACCCCGTAGCAGCAAACCTGCGTACTCAGCGAATTTCCAATGGATATATATATATATATATATATATGTATCTTAATATCACATAAAGCCATATACCAAGTTTCATCAATATACATTCATAAATAAACGATCTATGACATTTTTATTATTCTCCATAAGAAAAACATGGCGGCTGAGTATGCAGGTTTGCTGAAGCAAGGAACACACAAAATGTGGTTTTATACAAATATCAATATAACTCAAGAAGGTAAAGCCACATACCAAATTTTATTAATTTATGTTCATAATTAAGGGAGATAACACTTTACTTATTCTCCATAAGAATAACATGGGGGCTGAGTACGCAGGTTTGCTGCTATGGGAACTATCGGCCAAAAAATGTTTTTTAGTGCAAATATCAATAGACTACAACAATATAAAGCAATATACCAAGTTTCATCAGGAAAATTTGATAAATAAGCGAGATATACAATTTTTCTTATTCTCAATAAGAATTAACATTGGACAACGTACTGTGTTTATCACTTTCAATATCTCTGTAACTATTTGACGTAGAGCAATGATCAAAACACCAAATGGCGCGTCATTTTAAGCTGATTCTAATGGAAAAAAATAAAATTTGACTTTTTCAAAAATTATATGTAAAAAAACTCAAAAAACCCATTTTTTCGGTACAAAACCCCCCCAAAATACACTTTCGGATAGGTCGATCAGTCTGGTTTTCGAACTTAGTCATAAATGCTGCTTTTTATAACAAATTTTGTCAAAACCGCACTATTTTTACGAGAGTTATCGTGGACACACACACACACACACACACACATATATATATATATATTATTTTTAAAAACATTAACAAGTACCCTTTTTTGAAACATTTTTATTTTGACTGACTAGTTTCAACCATAATGGCCATCTTCAGAGTCACATAATCTCAACAAATTTTCTTTTATATTAATTACAAACATATGTTAAAAATAAATAATATATGATCACTAATTCTAAAATTGTGTATATAAATATAAAGGTAAAAATAAAATAAAATATTAATTTGTATATACTATGTAAAGTTACTTTCTCTGAGTTCTAATTTCATCAATTTTTTCAAAGATAGGGTGTTGTTGACTGACTTGCATACGATACGACGAACTTTCAAAAACTCAAACTTGAAAATAAGTTATAAAACAAAAAATAATGCATTTAACCTTATCAACTCTAAAGTAACAAATACCCCCGTCGCAGCAAACCTGCATACTCAGCGAATTTCCAATGAATATATAACATAACACATTAAGCCACTTAACAGAATTCAGAATGGTGTTTTTGGGGTCTGGGGACCTCAAAACGAAAAGTTATTATGGCCCCGGGCCTAGGTCTTACCATGCCGACTACGGTAATAGCTTCTTCCCTATAGGGGAAATTCGCTAAAATGGCTACTGGAATGGCAATATAACATGTGTTGTAAATTCAGAAGAATGTGAAACCTTTTGGTTTAAGAATTATATTTTACTTGTTTCAGTCAAATTGCTTGAAAATTCAGAAGAATGTGAAACCTTTTGGTTTAAGAATTATATTTTACTAGCTTCAGTCAAAGTGCTTGATTCACAGTTCTATACCAGCGAGCACATAATAGAATAGAGAAGACAAAGTGCTTATACCCCGTGCTTAAAAAGTGAGGCAAGATCCGCCATGTTGGTCTGGCTTACAGCTTGAAATCTACGATCCGCGAGCAAGTTAATAATGTTATTAATAGATACATAAATAATTTAATACACTCTTGTAGCTCCGTTTTTCAAAACCAGACATGAAAAAGTTGTTCTGTGGGAAAGTTTTTTAATTTTTCGCCAGAGACATTTTGTCAGCAGGAAAGTTGTTGATTATTAAACAAATTTCATTATTTATTCCAACTTTTTTAGCAAATTTCCCCTGTAGGGAAGAAGCTATTACCGTAGTCGGCATGGTAAAACCTAGGCCCGGGACCATGATAACTTTTAGTTTTGAGGTCCCCAGACCCCAAAAACATCATTCGTTCGAAACTGTGTATATATATATATATGTCCGTGGGTGCGATAACTCTCGTAAAAAAGGTCTGATTTTGATGAAATTTGGTATAAACGTGTAAAGCAACATTTATGATTAAGTTCGAAAACCAGCCATATCGCTCTACCTTAAGGGGTATTTTTGGGGGGTTTTGTACCACTAAAATTTTTTTTATCTTTTTACATATAATTGTTGAAATAGTTAAATTTTAGTTTTTACCATTGGATTCAGCTTTAAAAAACACACAATTTGGTATTTTGATCATTCCTCTACGTCAATCGGTTACCGAGATATTGAAAGTGCTAAACACAGTACGTGGTCTAATGTTATTCTTATGGAGAATAAGAAACAAATTACATCTCGCTTCTTTATAAATGTATACTGACGAAACTTGGTATACGGCTTTATCTGGTTGTGGTCTATTGATATTTGCTAAAAAAAATTATTTGCTAAAGGTTCCTGTAGCAGCAAACCTGCGTACTCAGCCTCCATGTTATTCTTATGGAGAAAAATTAAAATGCTATGTGTCACTTAATTATGAACATAAATTAATAAAACTTCTTATATGACTTCACCTAGTTGAGTTATATTGATATTTGCCTAAATACCCTTTTTTTCGTTCCTGTTGTAGCAAACCTGCGTACTCATCCCCCATGTTATTCTTGTGGAGTAATCAAACTGGAATATATCGCTTATTTATTGATGAAACTAGGTACGTGGCTTCACCTAGTTGAGTTATATTGATATTTGCATAGAAACCCATTGTTTATGTTCCTTGTTTCAGCAAACCTATGTACTCATCCCCAATGTTATTCTTATGGAGAATAATTAAAATTGTATTTATCGCTTATTTGTGAATATATTTTTATGAAACCTGGTATGCGGCTTTATGTGGTATTAAGTCATATATATCATGCATTGGAAATTCGCTGAGTTAGCAGGTTTGCTGCGACGGGGGTGTTTTCTAAAGTGTTTGGTTTCCTCAGAAATCAAGGTACCGTATAAGAAAGCGGCAAAACTGTCTTTTGCGCAGCCGGCTGCTGCGCCACGCCCGACCATAGCAGTGCAGTGTGTTTGTTTTCCAGCTACGTTGTTGATTTTGTATTTATTTGTTATTTTATTTTAGCAAGGATTAGTTGTGCTATCGTATTCATTTAAGGAGTAGTAAATGAAAAATAATTTGAGTAATAACTAGTTTTGATTTACTTATTTATATGTTTGTAATATCCTCGAACTTTCACTCGCTATAGCTGATTATGGGTATTAAATAACTTAGTTCAAATAGTTTTAAGACATTAATCAATGTTCATTTACCTAAAGAAATTACAGTATTGTTCAGTTGTTGTCTCACCTTATATGTATGAAGACCTTCATTAATAATCTTACTGTAATGATGGATACAGAAAGGTACTTATGAGCTTTATTTAGATCATTAAACAACAATTATTATCGTCCTACTCATTATCATAAAAAAATAAAACGTTGGGGAATAAATCCATACCGTACCTACAGATTGACCAAGTACATGGTTTTACATTTTTCTGAGACTATTGTTTTCACAGATTATTATAGTTAGGTACTTCTAAAACATCTTTTGCAAAGTCGGCACACTTATAGAAGGTTGTACAAGCCCTTAATTTGCGAATGAAAAAGTAATGATTTTAAAATTTAAACAATAGTACATATGTGTATTTTATTATATTGTTTATTCCTAGTGTCTTTTAGTCCATAAATAAAAATACTGTTTATTATATATAAATAACAACTGGTAATTTCATTTTCGTTGTTTGTGGCCAACACAAAAAGAATCATTAATAGATGTAGAGCAGTAGAGCGACTAGATTTCATAGAAAAATTATAGGAATATTCAATTCAACACCCTCGTCACAGCAAACCTGCATACTCAGCGAATTTCCAATGGAGATATAAATGTCTTAATACTACATAAAGCCACTTACCAAATTTCATAAAAATATATTCACAAATAAGCGATATATGCAATTTTAATTATTCTCCATAAGCGAGATATAAAATTTGTCTTTTTCTCCATAACATTAGACAACGTACTGTGTTCAGCACTTTCAATGTCTCGGTAAGCACTTTCAATGACCTCAAAACGAAAAGTTTTCATGGTCCCGGGCCTAGGTCTTACCATGCCGACTACGGTAATAGCTTCTTCCCTATAGGGGAACAGGGTGGCCACCCAACCGTGAAAACCGTGAAACCGTGAATTAGCCGTGAATTTGGCACACCGTGAAAAAACAGTGAAAAAGCCGTGAATTTCACTGTAAAACCGTGAAAATTCTATCATGATTAGTGACTCGAATGTAGGTGTCGGTATTGTTACCGGGAAAGTTAATTTGAGATATAAAAATATGTTTCGGTGTACAGAAAAAACAGTATTGGTGAGAGATTTGTTGACAGGAAAAACAAAGAAAGAGAGAAGCAAGTCAATAATATAAAAACAATTCTTAAAGATATTTTTTTACAAACTCTCCGATGAAATCCAGGTAAGAGATTTATTTACAGCTCTATTCGCGAATTGATAACCAAAGGAGCTGACTGAGGGGAAACGGAGAGAGAGAGAGAGAGAGAGAGCGGCTAGTCCGGAAGTGAGCAAATACCTTCCAAATTCCTGGAAGTCAACACAACTGTCTGACAGATAAACCTATTTTTGAGATCTTTTCCTTGTACAAATATTCTTTTGGTGACCATAAATTAATTACGTGTAACGCCTTTGACCCTTGTTTATTAAAACAGTGTCTCAACATATATATCGTTGGTTATTTTAATTTCTCTGTATGCCATGCATTCTGACAATATTTAATCTGAGAATAAGTAAAATATCTCTCAGTGAAGAGTGGGCATTTGGCCTAAACCAAGACAGGGAAAAATAAATAATTGTCAAGTTCTCCTCCCTCTCTCTCTCCTCTCTCTCCTCTCTCTCTCTCTCTCTCTCTCTCTCTCTCTCTCTCTCTCTCTCTCTCTCTCTCTCTCTCTCTCTCTCTCTCTCTCTCTCTCTCTCTCTCTCTCTCTCTCTCTCTCTCTCTCTCTCTCTCTCTCTCTCTCTCTCTCTCTCTCTCTCTCTCTCTCTCTCTCTCTCTCTCTCTCTCTCTCTCTCTCTCTCTCTCTCTCTCTCTCTCTCTCTCTCTCTCTCTCTCTCTCTCTCTCTCTCTCTCTCTCTCTCTCTCTCTCTCTCTCTCTCTCTCTCTCTCTCTCTCTCTCTCTCTCTCTCTCTCTCTCTCTCTCTCTCTCATTCTCTTTCCTCTATCCTATCTTTCTTTCCCATATTTTCTATCCCCGCCCACTTAGCACGCGCAGTGACCAGTGCGTACAACAGGTTGCCATGGATACCGATCATAGGCTGTATACCCCACTGTGTCGTCACACACCTCATCACTGCGTTGTTAAAACATAATGGTGGATGTTCCCCAACTACCTTGAGGCCGTCGATTAATATTTATTTGTTGTATAACTACATGCTTCATTCTACAAATATCTAAAGTCCAGATGAAAAATTAATTGTTGTAAATCAAGAAAACCTTTCGTGGAGGTTGCCACGGTATTTAAAGTTATTCTTAAGTATTTGTAAATATACTAAAATTACACTTCATTTATATGTACGTAAATTATTATTTATAGTGGTTGATTTTAAGCGAGCTAATTATATATTTTTCTTAGTTGAATAAATTAATAGTTCATGAGTATTGATTTATAAATTATGTGTATTTTGCGTGGTTTTTAAATTATGATATCAACTAAAAATATCGACTAAAAAAATTGGGAGATTATTGTATTATTAATACAAAGGAAAATCAGATAACTTAAATAAAACTATGTATGATGTGAAACTAAATGAAATTATAAATTAGAAAATTAGACCAATAAATACTGAAGATTAAAATCAAAATAATTCTAAAATTACTTAATTACATTACTAAATTCAAAATTGAAGTCCATAACAAATATTACAGTACATTTATTTAAACATATAAGTACCATGGAAAACTGAAAAATAAATAAATAAAGTAATAAAAGTAAGACAGTTTTATATAATGTTAATTTGCCTATATCATATTTGAAATAATTAGCTATTAACCTTATCAAAAAATAAATTTAGGTTATTGTTAATAATAAATTTTAGTTGAATTTTCCAAAACCACACAAGATAATCTAACATATAACAGATATATGTATGTACAAGTTTCACAGCACAGTAAAAAATAACAAATTTATGCTACCATTTGAAATTTATCAAGTTAGTGACTAATTTTGAATTAGTTTTCAACCATTTTTTAAACCTTTTTTAATATAATTTAAAAATTTAACTAGTATACTTCAATAACAATAATAATAATACATAAATAAAAGCAGTTTAATTTGAAATCATAATGGAGAACGAAAGCGATTTAAAAGATAGTATTCCTTTTCTCACTCTAGGGATGATGTTGACAAACAACTGATTTACAGCCACTCACCCTAGGAATATTGTTGACAAACAACTGATTTACAGCTAATTACCTCCCTCCCCCCTTACCCCTCACACTTTCCTAGTCTAAACCTTTCTTGTCTTCAAGGACATTTTTTGCGACCCTACCCAGCTACTCCCCACTCCCCTTGCACACCTTTCTTATCTCCATTCTCGTTCAGCTATAAATAACACCTGTCAACGTCTCTTTTCCTACGAGTTTTGGGGCTTGTTTTCCTTAAAGGAAATGACTAGTTATAAATAGGAGTCTGTCTTATTTAAACCACTTATTTTGTTAAACATTGTTTAGCTTATCTCTGTTTATTGTTTGAAGCAGTAAAGCAGTTTATTGTTTGTACCGTACCGAATCTGTACCGGGGTTATGTTCTGTACCGAACCGATGACGGTAATTAGTTGTGTACCGTACCGGTACCGGTTTTTCGGTGCACCGCAGACCCCTAAAAACTGAACCGTGATTTTGCCAAAAATAACCAGGAAAAACCGGGAAAAAACCGTGAATTTGTATATAATTGTAGAGTGGCCACCCTGGGGAAATTCGCTGATATAATTTATGACTAAGCAAACATATTTTTTAACCACTTAATTAATATGTGTATTAAAATAAATTAAAACAATGCTTGTGAAATGTAATCCCAGCGGGTGATTAATACCCTGTTTCAAATAGGTGTCCGGTTATTGCAATCAATGTACCATCTCGTGTAATTCGTCGTCTTAGGTCTACAACAAAAGCTGTATCTACCCTCACTGCGACTAACTTAAACTCACTGCTGCGCCACCATCTTGGACTGTCTCATCCGTCCGCCAGGCTGTCCGCACTCTCCGCTCCGAGTAGCTTCTCTATTCTGTTATGTGCTCGCTGTTACACACACACACACACACACACACACACACACACACACGCACGCACGCACGCACGCACGCACGCACACACGCACACACGCACACGCGCACACACTCTAATAATAAAAAAAATTATATAATATTCTTGACAAATGGGTTAATAAGAAGTAGCATGTTTTTTAGGAATTCATCTTGGATAAAACAAACTATAACAAATGAAAGTGAGGATCGTATTGAAATTTGGCAGTTGTCTACTCACTAACCATATAGACTTTTTGAATCTGCCTAAATATAGCGTAAACATTTTTTACTTGTTATACTATATAATAGAGTGGAATTTAATGTAACACCGAATGTCAGAATTATAATCTTGCAATTCCCGCAGGACTATGGAGAGCGTGTGAAGATCTCTTATGCAGTGAACGGCCAGTACCTTGGTAATGCCTTCAACATCTCGCCGAAGGAGATCGACAACCAGGCGCTGTTTCCGCACATCCTGTCCAAGAACATAAAGTTCCGGGTAAACTTTGGCCTCAGCGAGCCACAGTTCCCGGTGGAGGCCGATTACACATGGGCGGCGCATGTGCCTCTGGACCAGCGGGTGGCGGGGCCGCGCCGGCCCGAGCAGAGGGAGGGGTGTGAGGTGCGTTGTCCGGGGGTGGGAGGTAACTTTGATAGAAGTTGAAGCAAGTCGGGGAACTTAAAGGTTACGAAGGCTAAACATTTCACTATACACTTTTAACATATCGTGAAGGAAAATTGTTAAAATGAATTTTACGTTGACTATATATACTGAAGGAGATATCTCAGTCATAATAAGGAGACATAGTCAATGATAAGTACCGGGGATCGAGCCATGCTCGGTCACATTTGATTAGTTTCGGGGATGAAAAATATGTCGATATGCAATCTTTATTCAATCTTTCTAGTTACTGTTTTGAAGAAATCATGTCTTGAATTGTTAATTTAGTCAAGCTGTTAAAATACTTTTGTTTTGTTTTTAAACTCCATAACCCAATGCCATTGTTAAAATTTCCAATTTTCAAATGAGATAAAAAAATTCAAATTTTCCTGGGGTTGAGGTTTACCAATATTATTTTTAGGTCCAACAGCACCTAACTCCAAAATTTAACCAAATTATCCCGCTGAATGCCGGGATAGTTTTTGCAGACAGACGTTTCTCTTATTAGAGTACAGGATAAAAAAATCAATTTGATTTAATATTCTTTCCCAACTTAAACTTTTCATTTAATGGTGGTTTGCATTTTTTAAATCTGGGTTATTTCCTTAAAAAAACATTGACGACTAATATTTCTACAGCAAATAATAATATCTCATTACCAGAAATAATTCAAATTATTTGCATTACTGACTAGTTCAGATTCTAAAATTATTGAACTGGTGATCAGGGACTTTACTCACTATATAGGCTATAATAATATAATGCTAAAAACTGCAAAATTATTATTTAAAATAATTACATTAATTTTTGAATATTTAAAGAGTTGGGAGTGTGTCTTATCCTTCATTGCTCAGATTTTCTGTTTGATTAAAAAAAAGAAATTCCTTTTATTTTGTGTTTCCTAGCTCTGATTTATTGTAATTTTTATGTAGATGCTGATGATGTGTGGACTTCCTGGTTGCGGCAAGACGACTTGGGCCAACGCCTATGTTCGTGAAAACCGTGACAAGTTCTACAACATTCTGGGCACCAACAACCTCATTGATAAGATGAAGGTACAAATAACTAGATACACTGTTCATATTGTTATATAGACTAGTACTGGGGAGGCCAAGGGCGGTTCCAGAGAAGGGGCCATGGGGGCCATGCCCCCCCCCCGAGATTTTGGAAAATATATTTTTTTCCAACTGAAATTAAGTGGACTAATGCAACTTTTATGAACTAGCAATCATTTCCTATGAAAACAAACCATCAAAACAGCATTTTGCAAGCAACAAAGTATTTAGCCAGCTCTCAATGCTAGAACTCAATCATATCAGAACACTAATGTTTTGACATAGATGATTGGAAACACTGGCAGTGTCTATTCCTCCATCATGAATTCTCCTCTTTCTCTCGCCCGTCGCGACCCTTTCGTCACAGGAACACGGACTAGGCCTTTGCGCATGCGCCAAAAATGAACGACTCTTGTTCCTTTGATTCTGTTCTATAAGTCAGATTACTGATTCGTGAATGATTTGAGCTCGAACTGGACCCATAATAATGCAACACCAACCAACACTCAACTCAATAGTACCATTCCCTCGAATTTTAATAGAGGTGCACCACAGATGCATACAAAAATTTAGGAAGTTATTAAACGAAAGTATAATTATTTTGTTCGTTTAGCCTCAATTTTTATTTTATAGAGAACATTGACTGTTGACTTATTTTAAATTTCTTTGGCAGTAAATAGGCCTATGTCTTTCAAAACATTAATCTGTATGGCTATGCCATTTTAATAATAGTTATATTTTGATATTTTGTAATCTGTTGTTAAGCAAGAAATATTTATTAGTTGTCAAGCATTGCAACATGCATTGGACATTGTAAAAATAACTGCAGGTGTACGCTCATTCTTCACGTAAGAGGATGAACAAAGATTTGATTTACAAATAATATCCTGCAGTACATATTTTACTTGCAATATAATCCAAGTAAAAGTGATTACAAATGTTATACATTCATTGCAATTACAATTTGTTATAACATGGTCAAAGTGGCATAAGAGTACCGATAACTCCAATGTTTGATCACAATTAAAATGTTGTCAACAGTAACCGAATCATATTCTGTAAGCAATTTCAAAGGACTGCCAAAGAGAATATGTAAAACGAGTTCGAACGCAGCACACTGACGTGAGGGAAGTGAATTTCCTCGTAAAAAACTTTTAAAACTCAAAATCAATGTAAAACATACATTAATTTCAATTTTTATTGAATTATGAAAACATTGATTTTTTGGCTGTTCTGATGCTCCTGGTTTCATTTACCTGCAATGCTGAGAATACAATTTTGCGCATTATAAGGTTAGGAGAAGGTCCAGTCAGGCTTGAAAGTAGGCGTGAGGTTGCTGGGAGTGATAAAAGTACACCAGCAAATAGGGGTGTGCGATGCAGCGATTTTATGTCGATTCGATGCAACGATGCGATTCAAAGAATTTCGATTCGAATCGATGCAATTCGATTCGATTCAATGCGACATGTTTCAGTGATTAAAACTCAGCCTATACACCAATGTTTATTACCAACATGGGTAATCTACCTTCTTGGCCAAAGTCTAGTTATAATTTTCTGATTTTATTTCCTCATAACCTTAATATCCTGAAATAACCATGAACTGATGACGTTTGTTGACTAACTAAATAAAAATTAGATCAAACCATGACAAGAAAAATAATTTCAAATACTTGATACTTAGGTTTTATCTTTATTGAGGAAATTTGATTAAGCACGACTAGTGGTGAAATATTCATATACTAACCAAACAATATTAAGTATAACAGCATTAACCTAAACTTAATTGTATTTATCTACTTTAGCAAGTTTCAAAGGGCGGAGCGCCAAAGTGACGATGGACAGTTTTTCCAGATTGTAAATACGCTATAGTACCACCATGGTGTGGTACTACCTCAGTGTTTCCACTCAGCGGTAAAAAATATCCCACGAGCTGATACAAAAAATCCCACTTTATCCCACACTTCACCTTTTACATTTTCTAAATATCCCACACTTTCCCACTAATTTTTCAAACAGTGCAACACAGTAACACAGTTGATGTTAAATATTATATGATAGATAGAGCTTATTTAGATCTACTAATCACCTATATTTTACATTTTAGTACCTCAAAGGATTTTGATTAATGCGATATATAAATGATGCGGTTTGCCAGAAGGCTGGCAAGTAGGTAAATAATTTAGTTCCGTGAGACGTATTTATAATGGCACTGTATACAGTGGCGGATTTAGGGGGGGGGGGGCTATAGGGGCTGTAGCCCAGGGCGGCAAGTTTTTAGGGGCGGCAAATTTATAGAAAATTAATAAGTTGTTTACAAAAGAAATGTTGAAACGGGGAACATTTTGACGAAAACGGATGACAATGACGGTGTGCCGCCCTTTTAAAGGTAAAATTAGTAACCAGAGACTAATGTATAACGCTTGCAGTCCCTCACACTGCAGTTCCTCAAAGCGGTCATAATGCATTTGTCATTCATCCGTACTAGCGACAAGACGATTACGCTACAGAGAAAGGGCGGCAAGCCACGAACTACATCAGGCACTGCGCCACTATGACTACGTCCAACCATTGACGGATGAGAAATGTTGAAACAATCGAATTTGAGATGATAATAACAAAATTTAGACTACAATGATATTGTCGTTTCATTTTCAAACTCAAGGTAACAAAGAAAGTTATTTCAGCCATCTTATACTTACCATCAAAGGCTACCACACATAGTCGTTCATTCTGGAGGATATTTTGTTAAGCAAAACATCTGACCAAAGACAAGTAAAGACTAACATAATTTGTGAAAAGAAGATTTGATTGGTTGTTGCCATGGGAGCATAGTTGACAGAGGGTCAAAATGGTGGTCAGCATGTAGGCTGCAGTTTTTTACCTCTATTATATATATATATATATATATATATATATACTGGGTGGAACGGTTTCAAAATCTCCCATTTCATTAAATGAAAAACTGTGATATTTTAAGTCTTTAAATTAATATCTTGTCGCATTTTAGGCGACTCATGATGGTAAACTTAACTTTATAATCTTAAGACATATTTTAAATATAATTTTATTGTTTATCTCGAAGCAAAGTTATGATTTGAGTTAAATGAAAACACCCTTTTAATATAGCTTTGGAAATAGTGTTGAAAACAAGCCGCCTTGTACATCGAATGACACCGTCCCACCAAAAAGTTGACACCACAACAGGACAAAATACCAAATATGATGGCACGCTTTTTGAAGGTTATTTTTGACAGAGAGTAGTGACTCCAGTAGGTATTATATTTTAATGCATTGGATTTACAACATCATGGAGGTGAAACTAGAAGAAGTGTTTGAAAATGTGTAGAGTTTTATGAAGATTAGGCTTACGTCAATTAATTTTATATTTTGATCGTCTAAAACATATAAACAACTCTTTGTATAAAAGTATAAATTACAAAATGACTGAAAAACTGTATTGAAAAGCGCTAATTCAGGATTAAAATAGTCAGAATTTTGAGGCTAATGGTCCGAATTACGAATTTTAAGGCTACAGTGTCATCATATCTTATTCATAGGTTATTCATTATAATTTTCAGTAGTCAATGCGTTGGTGTAAAAATTAATGTTTTGATGAAGTATAAGAAGGGAATTTTAGGCCTTTGTTGAAGGATTTTCTTGTTATTTAAAGTAGCACTAGCACTGCTTTACTGCTTTTAACACCAACATTTGTCTCTAGGGCTGATTGTCATTGGAGTAGGCTATATTGAATATTAAACTGTGTTAATGTGGATCAAGTCAATTATACATTATTTTACTGGATTTTTCAACTAAGAAATTACAGAAATTTCTTAAACTTATTCATTCAGTTAATTAGTAACTTCTTTAGATACTATCATAAAATAACCAAACAATATATATAACATGTGGGTAAACCTGGGCGGCGAAAAGGACATAGATTATATAGTGGGGGGGGAGGGCGGCAAATTTCCTAATAGCCCTTAGGCGGCAATTGCTTAAATCCGCCACTGACTGTATAGTACTAAAGAGTCCGACATAGGTAATAATAACAGCAAATATTTTCCTCGTTAATTCCAACATGGCCAGGCCAGCGATATTCATTGGCGTGATTTAGTGTTCGTTCTGAGACGATTATAAAATAATAATAGTTACAATAAAGTAGGTAAAATAATAACAACGTGAGAATTTGAAAACCCCGCAACTGCCAGTGCGACAAGAAAATCCACTAGATTAGAAGTGCTCTGCTAAGGTGGTCTGGTCGTAAGCAAACTAGCAGACGTAATGCCGATTTCCAAAATATCCCATATATGGGATAAAAATCCCTCAAGTGGAAACACTACTACCATGCCAGTAAAACCACCGTATTTTGACACAATACTATTGTACCCACCCTAAAACTTTATTCAAATAACTCACTATCACAATTTTACGTATTAAAAAACTACGAAAATACTAATTTAAACTAGTATTTAATAGTAAACAACAATAGTAGGCCTATATTTGGTGCAATTAACGATATCATAAGAGGACTTATGGTGCAAATATCGTACATCTGGCAACACTGAATATCGTATCAGGTAACATCAGTGCGTAATAAAGACTTCTAAATCAAAATTTATTCCTCCGTGGTCCGCCATTGTTTAACGCGTAGGAATATCAAACTTAATATTAACTTCAATTAT
The DNA here is from genome assembly GCA_963675035.1 of Allygus modestus. Taxonomy (NCBI): domain Eukaryota; kingdom Metazoa; phylum Arthropoda; class Insecta; order Hemiptera; family Cicadellidae; genus Allygus; species Allygus modestus. The sequence continues at coordinate 118,962,836 of OY776112.1, forward strand.
ATCGAAAGTGTTACAACCGGTTATCAATCTTAGTTTCTGAAAAAAATAACTCTCCTTCAATTATAAAATCCCCAACAAATTAATGTTTTAACAACGTAATAGTGGAACTACTTTTCCGAAGAGATGTGATTACCATTACTGCTTTGCACTGGGAGAATCGAATACTGCCGAATCGAATACACCCCTGTATTCGAATACGTATTCGGATACTTGAACTCGAATACTTCCGGTACTGAACGCTGCGCCAGCCGGCTGGATAACTGGCGGTGGCGGAACGGCGCGGCGGATTCTTGGAATTCATGTCTAGACTTGTCTTCCCCACCCTTCCCCGCTCCCTGTTGTTTGTTTTCAAATGTCAAAATAGTCCGCGGACGGCTGCGGTGATCGCGGTATTGCATCATAGTTTTTTGTGCAAAACAGTTTAGTTTTTTGTGTAGGCCTACTCATTAGCGAAAGTTTATGTGATATAGTTATTGTATTTCAATTTTATTATTTTAATTAACTATTGGTAGCCTTTTGTGATTAACTGTGCAATATGCCTCCCAAAAAAGATCTCCTATGTCGGAACATTTTAATCGAGTTTGTGATGTGAAAAAGTTGCAAGAAAAAATTTAAATACTATAGCAACACGAGCAACATGACGATGCACTTGAAACGAAACCACCCTCATTTGCTGGCAACAGAAACTGTTCTTATAATTAGAGTTTAGTAGTTATTTATCCAGATTTAATGAACTAAATTAAATTAAATGCAATTTACAGCAATTTTAACATAAATGAGTCCTAATGATTTTTTTCGTAAAGTGTATACTTTCCGCCAACTTTCAAGTGAATTCGAATACAATATTGAAGTATTCGAATACATGAATACTTGGGCTGTATTCGAATACTATTCGATTCTGCATTCGATTCTCCCATCACTACTTTGCAGCTGTCGTTGCGTCATCGTCGTCATTTAATCGTCTGCTGCCGATTTGTTTTAAATCAAACCACGTTATAAACTGTGTTATGTGCTAGCTGCTATATCTAAAACATATCTTAAAGGATACATCTGGAAAATAGGGATTAAATTAAAACGCAAACATTAGAATATACTTTATTTATTTATTTCTACGACTGTGAGACAGCCGGTACGAACTTTGCCGATTAGGATAGCATCGAACACTTTCGATTCATCGCTCTTTCGATTACTTCCGCATCGAATCGAATCGAATCGAAATTTCAATGCTTTTCGATGCATCGCACACCCCTACCAGCAAATGAATAACAGGCTTTTCTAATGTAAAACCCCCATAAGACAACGTACTGTGTTTGGTCAATACACATTTTCTTCTATAACTTGGTAAATAGTTATGCTAAAATGACGGGAGAGGGCTTAAAAGTTTCGCCTCACTAATTCCCATCTTTCTACATGGATTAATTTTACAACCGGGGCTTTTCTGACCCTTTTTGGGCCCAAAAACTCAAATTTTGAAAGATTAATCCCCCAAAAAAGGGGTTTAGAGTTTTCCAATTGTTTTGCCCAACGAATTTGTCCAACTGATTATAGAAAGGAATGTCCCTACCAAATTTGAAGTAAATCGGACAAAAAATGCGACCGCTAGAGTGCATACACATATATATATATATATATGTATATGTATATATATATATATATATATATATATATATATATATATATATATTAATAATCAAATGAAACATTTTTCAACTGAGTACCCTTAAGGAATTTCCTTATTTTTATTTTTAAGACTAAATGTTTCGGGACATAAGCCCATCATCATGGTCAACAAATACCTAACCTAGTTTTATGATATTAAAAATATTAATTCCTTCAGCGTCAAATCACCGGTGGAAGTATAAAATGGCTGGATTACGCTCAATGGTGAATCGATTATTAAATGTGCCTCTTAATAAGAATGAATATAATAAAGAAAGAAATGTGATTAAATACCTAGCACAAAAGAACGATTACAAACATGAAATTGTTGATAAAATGATTAGGAACATCAAAAAGAAAAAAGCTAAAAACATCAACACATCAAACGAAAACCATCAGAAACGTTTTATAAAGGTTCCATACAATACTAAGATTAACAAAGCTATTCGCAGGACGTTTGAAAGAACCGACTTAACTTTAAGCTATACCACCCGAAACAACACATTTAAAATGATTGACAAATACTCTCAAAAAGATTCCAGAAGAAAGAATGATTATACTCAATCCGGACTTTACAAAATTCAATGCTCAGATTGTAACAAATTTTACATTGGACAGACAGGTAGATCATTTCAGTCAAGGTTTAAAGAACATATACAAGCACTAAGAAGCAATAACAAAACCTCAATGAAATCCAATTTTGCTGAACATCTCCTGACAACAAACCATAGTTATAAGAGCATAGACAAGAATTTAAAGATAATAAACTATATGTCCAAAGGTGAGAAAATGAACTCAGCAGAAGAATTGAATATCTTTGTCGCTCACAAAGAAATGCCTCAGGAATTACTAAATACTCAAATTAATACAAGTAATCCAATATTTGAAAAGCTAAGGAAAATGAGAATAGATTGATAAAAAACTTTGTCATCAAAGTGAAACATCTCCTAAGTAATTTCCTCATATGTCTGTTTTTGTAATATTTTTAATATCATAAAACTAGGTTAGGTATTTCTTGACCATGATGATGGGCTTATGTCCCGAAACATGTAGTCTTAAAAATAAAAATAAAGAAATTCCTTAAGGATACTCAGTTGAAAAATGTTTCATTTGATTATTATTATATTAGTAGCCCTAACAAATGAATGCAATATAAATATATATATATATATATATATATATATATATATATATATATATATATATACATATACATATAAAATTTTGAACGACCCCACAAAACGTGTTCAGGGGGTCACGTTAGGAACTTCTATGGTGGTCCCGGGCTTAAGTTTCACCGTGCGGGTCATGCTAATAGTTCACTTTCCATAGGAAATTCACTAATGAATGAGCGCAAAACCGAACAAAATATTTAAATAATACAAAGAGATTTGTACCGAATCCCGCTGAAATGGAAACAAAATTTCCTACGTTAAACTACTTAGGCAAAAATGAATTTTGTTATTTATGATTTAACTCTTCCTTTGTGAAATAAACCTAATAAAGAACCTAATAATATATGCTCTCCTGATACTTGATAGACAACACCAACATTTATATAAAGGACCAGAATTTATATTATTAATGATGATACGACGGAGGGTCGTAAAAAAGTGGTTAAAATATTTTCTTAAGTAAAGTTTTGCGAGGAATCCGATGGTTCAATCAGATTTTTAATTGGACATACAGTAAAGGAGTTATATTATTTTACCAATTTCAAAGGGCCATCATACGGAAACGGTGTAAGTGGATAGGCCAGTTAACGAATTTGACCTAAAAATCAAAGCAAAGAATTGGTGTGCCAAATTTATAACTGTAATATATTAAAGCGTTCTTGAGTTATGCGACCAAAACACAAACAAATTGGAATGAAATTTGTTGTTGAGTATATGGACTCACTTCGTTCATCCAATTAATGTTAAGGCATGAACCACACAGCAATTATCATACCAGGTTTCACATGACTATAAAACAAGGTTTCGGAACGCTCGTACATCGACACAATACAACCTAACCCTCCTCCTCCCAAGAAATTTGTCATGTGACGGTTTAAATTGATTTTACAGCTTGTCCTCTTTTCACAGATAGGGCAAATAAACTTGTTACAGTAGAAATCCAATTATCCGAACCCCAATTATCCGAATATCCAATTATCCAAATCGATTTTGAGTGAAATAATAGAAATATAAAAATCAAGAAAATAACAGCGGGAGTGCGTGTAGCGATAATGCGCCGGGAGCGCGTGTAGCGATAATGCGCCGTGAGCGCTAAAATAAAAGCCTGCGCTGTTACCTTCCGGACGATATTTTAGCAGGGAACAATGAGTCATACCCCCTTCCCGCCCTGATCATCATCAGTCGCTACTGTTCTTTCACCGAGATTATCGTTCGAAATGAGTACAAAACGTAAACGTGTTGTCCTTTCGCTTAGTGATAAACTCACTTTGCTCGAGATGTTCAAGTGAAATAACCAACATTGAACAGTGAAATATGTACAGTATGTATTGAAAAGAGCAACTGTATATACTGTATTCAATTTAACTCCTGTAATTTAATTTTTATGATGTATATTCTTGATACAGTTCGCTGACTTTCTGTTCACTACATTTATAATAACTTTGTCGATAAAATTCTGATTTTTTATGTATGGTGATGTTTTTTGCTTAATTCCCGAGGTATACCTGATTATCCGAATTTCTGCATATCCGAATTGGCCCGATCCCCAATTAATTCGGATAATTGGAGTTCTACTGTATTTTCCATCTTTATGCATCTCCGTACTTCAAACAACAATTTTTATTTACCACTTGTTTTGTACTCTACCAGCACTCTTTCTTTACCTTCTAAGGAAGCGATTAGTGAGTGAGTGAGTAGTTAGAACTTGAATTGAACTAGTCATTATTTTAATTGTAGAACTCAAACAAAAGAACAAAAGCCGTTCATTTCTGGCGCATGCCTAGTCCTTGACCTAGTCCTAGTCCTTGGTCCTGCATCGAAAGGGTCGCCTCCTGCCACTCGTCAGTCTGTACTCCACTTACAGTATAGGCGCAAAATGGTTGGTAAAATGGTTTTTAGGCTTAACCTTCTCAACATTAAAGAAGAGTTAAGACTTGGGTAAGGGCAAGAATGGGAGAAACACGGCTCACGGATCTTTGCTTGCTTCTCGTTCACAGAGCTCTTGAAGTGAACACAGATCAAATCATTTAAAGATTTGCGAAAAAGGGTGCCAGACGATTTGACTTTGTTTTATAAAGACGTATAGGCACAATTTGGCAGTTCTTACAGTTTAACAGTTATTTTATTGTAAGCTATATTAATAAAACTTGTTTCTTCAACAATATTTTTTCTTTCAAGAATACAGTTTACAATTAAGAACATTATAATATTACAAATTCTTAGTTTTATTTATTGCCTTACTGCTTAGGCCTCATGCAAACTTTATATTCGATTCGTATAAATAATAATCATATAAATAATAATATGCTATATTTTTTAAATAGTATATTAAGATTAAGTTTTATATTTGTTTCATAAAATATAAAATAATTCCCAGGGTAGACCGATGGGCTTCTCCTTACTTTTAGTTCTGCTCTCAATAAAATTTGATATCAATTACAGCAGTAATTATTGCATTTTTCAATGAGCTCATTAACACCATCCTTGCAGACTCTTAAGACCGAAAGTAACTTTAACCTTAAGCAATATGGCCCCTCCCGAAAATCAGTCCTGGAACCGCCCTTGGGGGAGGCTGAGCCATACTCGGTGAAATTTGATTTGTTTTGTGGGTGAAAAAGATGTCCACTCCGTATGCAATCTTATTCGATGTTTCTAGTCACCGTTTTCAAGAAGTCATTTGTTGATGCTTTACCTTGTGTAAGTGGTACTTTGACAGTCCACTGGTTAGTTTAATCATAACTGTTATGATTATTTTGTTTTGATTTGTAACTCCACATGCCCAATGTTAAAATTTACAATTTTCAATTTTAACAAAATATTAATTTTTGTGGGGTTGAGATTACCAATCGATTTTTTAGATCCAAAAGCCCTAATTATACAGTTCTAATAAACCGTTCCACTGCATTCCGAGAAAAAATGTTGCAAACAGACAGACATTGCTTTTACTAGAGTATAGGAGTTTTATAATCATGCAAACTCAATAAATCAGGGGTTGGTATCAGGAAGAATCAGTAGAGATTTGAAAATAGGCCAAGGATTCTGAGATTTTCTTAAGATAATGTCATTATTTGGTAATCCGGTGGTTTCAATACAGCCCAAAAAACAAAAGCACACCTCTCACTGTCTGGTTTGGATTTTTCCCAAAAACTGATAAAACCGATAACCGGAAGTACCACATCCCTAAAAGCAGTATTTTATAAGTCTTAAATTTAGAATTCTCTTACTAACACAATAAAGCGAATTTAACTTATTTGAATATAAATTTAATGTAATATTCATGAGAAAGTCATTATTCAATACATTTGTTGGTGTACCAAAGTACTCTTAAAACAAATTATTTTTATTCATCAGTGGTGTGGGAGTACTCAAAACTTTGAGTTTTCAGCCGAGTATTTTAATACTCGAACTTGACTCGAAGTTTTGAAAACTACTCGAAAGTTCGAGCGAGTATTTCCCGCCGATTTCCGGACAATCGTTAACGATTGCGACTTGCAAAAACGCGTAGTAACGGCCGCAAAAGTCAATCGCATCACGTAAAGTCGACTGAAAATGACGACCGTGAACGATTGCGAACGGCCAAAACACGTACTAACAGCCACAAAAGGTGATCGCATCACGTAAAATCGGCCGAAAATGACGACCGCGAACGATTGTGACCGGCCAAAACGCGTGGTAACGGCCGCAAGAGGCAATCGTATCACGTAAAATCGGCTGAAAATGACGACCGCGAACGATTTCGACCGCTCAAAACGCGTAGTAACGGGCGCAAAAGGCGATCACATCACGTAAAATCGCCCGAAAATGACGATCGGATTGCGTAATTTCGGCCATAACTAACGATTTCGTAATTTAATATTGATTAGAAGCGATGTCTGGACCAGGTGAAATTGGCCAAATGACAACCGGGCCCTGTTTCATCGGCCGGAAACAAATGTCAAACCGTGTTTTGTTTGTCAACACGTAATCCAGTTTGATTGTACTGGCCAAAACTTTGCATTGCTACTAATGTATTAGTTAGTAACCATGTTTAGATTATTAAATCTAGGGTGGTATCCAAATCCCATTACATTATTTTAAACTACCAACTGATGGCAAATACTCGCTCGAAAATACCCAAAACTCGAAAATAATTGGCACTACTCGACTCGATTAAAAAACTCACTACTCGCACACCCCTATTATTCATGTGATTCATTTATAACACACATGCAAAAGAAAAACTTTTTTTCTTTATGTTTATTCAATTTTTTTTAGGGCTACAATGGTTGAGTATATTAGTAACATTTTAACGAATGATAATTAATTAGCCTATTATAATGTTTTTAACTACTTATAAGAAACATCACACGTTGAATTGCTAGAAATCAAAACCACAACACTTTATTTATTTGTTTACAAAATAATAATTAATACACATATGATATTGTTCACATGTTAGCATAGAGGATACTACACTCTTCCCCTCTTAACTTGAACTTCTTCCTTTTATAAATTTAGTCTTGCAGGTGTTTGGATATTTCTTGATGATCTCCTCAAACATGTTGTTGATGATGGTGAAGGAGATGGCCGATGTGAAGATGTTTGTATTTCATTATTACTACTGGTAGTGTTGGTCGATGTGTTGTCAGTTGTGAGTTCAGCTTTCGAAAATACAGATAACTCACTTTGTTTCAAGTGATCAGCATGCACAAAACGTTTTTGTCCAAGAACTTCTACAACATATGTCACTGGACTCACACATTGTGTTATGATACCCGGCATCCACTTGACTTCCTCCCCTCTTACACTGCGGACCAATACCTTTTGTCCGATAGTAAAGTTTCTCAAAAGTCCACGTGTTCGGTCACTGCTCTCTTTACTTTTCACCTTCTTCTTTTCAACCGAATCTCTTAAGTGAGGCTTTAAAAGAGTTAACCTGGTTCTTGGCTGAAAATTTAGGAATAGTTCAGAAGGTGTCTTTCCCGTCACAGAATGAGGTGTATTCCTATATGCAAACAGGAAACAGTCAAGTCGATGTTGTATACTTCTCTTAGGACCAACAAATCTGTCCTGCAAAACTTGTCGAAGTAGGGAAGATTTGAAAGTAGCCACCATGTTTTCAACTTGCCCATTGCTTGCTGGGTGGTATGGAGGTGTAAGGTATATGATTCACTCCATTGGAAGATAGAAAAGATTCAAACTCCGCTGATTTAAAAGGAGATCCACCATCTGTAACCAAGTTGTTTGGTATTCCGTAAGCTGAAAAACAGGTCCTTAATTTTGCTATCGTCAATTCTGCTGTTATATTATGCATTTTAAACACTTCTACCCACTTCGAAAAACTTTCAATCAAAATAAGAAACTTATGTCCGTCCATTCTTTTCAGCAAAATCCGCATGAACTCGGTACCACTTTCTCTCAGGCCAAGTCCAAGGTTGTAAAGGAACTTTGGGAGCTGCGTTACGAGTAATTTGACATACTGAACAGTTCTTTACTAACAGTTCAATGTCTTTGTCTAGCTTAGGCCACCAAACAAAGCTTCTGGCCAAAGATTTCATTCTACATATTCCCGGATGTTCTTCATGTAGAAGATTTACAATTGATTTCCGGAGAGTTGTAGGAATAATGACTCTATTACCCCATAAGAGACAACCAGCTTCAATGGAAATCTCATTTTTCCTACTTCACGTATGGTTGTAAGGTAGCTTCCTTGTTCAAACTCACAGGCCAGCCATTGGATGTTAAGTCCATCACTTTCGACAGGATTGAATCACGTTTAGTTGCTTTTTCAACTTCTGCTGCTGTAACTGGAAGTTCCGGGAAGGGTGCAAAGAAATTCACATTGATATCATGAGTTTCATCATCTAATGCTCTTGGTAATCTACTCAATGCATCTGCTTCAATCAATTCAGAACCCTTGCGGTAGACTATGTGATAGTCATAAGCGGACAACATTAGTGCCCAGCGTTGCATCCTGGCAGCAGCCATTACTGGTACGCCTTTCTTCTCTCCAAACAAAGCTACTAAAGGGGCATGGTCAGTAATCAAAGTAAACTTACGTCCATAGATGTACTTATGAAATTTCTTTATTGCATAAATTATAGCAAGTGCCTCTTTGTCCAACTGAGCATAATTTTTTTCTGACTTTGTCAACGTTCTAGAAGCAAACGCTACAGGTCTAACAGACCCATCAGGCATAACATGGTTCATTACACAACCTACACCATAGCTGCTCGCATCGGAGGAAATCTCAATTGGTTTCTTCGCATCATATGGCACTAAAGCTTGACTTTCAGAAAGAAGACGTTTACTTTTCTCAAATGATTGAATACATTTCTTGTCCCAGACCCAAGCAACATCCTTTTGCAACAGTTGGTGCAGTGGGTGTAAGATTATGGCTAAGTTAGGAATAAATTTACCATAAAAATTTAGAAGTCCTAAATAGGTTCTTAGTTGTGAAACATTTTCAGGAGATGGGGCATCTATAACAGCTTTTACTAACTGATCAGTGGGGTGAATACCATTAGAATCAACCTTGTGACCCATGTAGATTATACTTTTCCGCAATAACTCACTCTTTTGTGCGTTGGCCTTGATCCCGTATTTCGATAGACGGTCTAAAAGAGCTTCAGTTTTTATTCTAACATCATTTAAAGAAAAACCAACAACCAGAATATCATCTAGATAACAATGTGTATCTGGTAAACCATGTAGGATTTTATCCATTGCAGCTTGAAATTGAAAAGGGGCGCTCTTGATACCAAAAGGTAATTTTTTGAATCTGAAAAGTCCTTTATGACTGTTAATGGTTAGTAAGGGCTGAGATTTTTCACTAACTCCTAGCTGCAAATACACACTTTTGAGATCAACTTTTGAAAATACTCTCCCCCCTGACAGATTAGCAAAGATATCTTCCGATGTTGGAAGGCTGTAAAATTCATTTTTGCTTACTCTGTTAGTGGTCACTTTAAAGTCACCACACAACCGTACTGATTTCCCATCTGGTTTTGGCACACAAACTAAAGGTGTGGCCCAGTCTGATTCCTGTACCGGATAAATAATATCAGATTTTACTAAATTTTCAAGTTCCTTCTCCACAGCTTCCCTTAAAGCATATGGAACTGGACGTGCCTTACAGAAGATTGGAGTAGCATCTTCGGGCTTAAGTCTTACCATGAGACCTACGGTAATAGCTTCTTCCCTATAGGGGAAATTCGCTAAAAGTGTTGTTAATTTGATTTCTAGCAATTCAATGTGTGTTGTTTCTTATAAGTAGTTAAAAACATTATATTGGCGACGAGGATGGGATTTAATAGAAAAAAAGTAATCCAAAGTGATTTCCAAAGTATCCCAGATAAGTAAATACTTTCTTTTATTTTGAAATATCATGTTAAATTGATAATTATCAAGAGATGTCAGTAACAGGCAAATTCAATGAATTTTCAGAGGATCTAGAAGATCTTTCTAGTTATTTAGAGCGGTTTGATCTTTATTGTACTGCTAATAGTATCAAAGATGTCAAAAAAGTCCCTCTATTTTTAACTGTGATAGGCGGTAGGACTTATGGTATTTTAAGAAACCTTTTAACACCTGAAAAACCTGCTGAGAAAACCTATGACGATCTAGTTGAAATTCTGAAGTCCCATTTCAGTCCGATCAAGTCCGTTATAGCTGAAAGATGTAGGTTTTACAAACGATTTCAAAAGGAAGGTGAAACTCTAGCCCAATATGCCGTTCAAATTAAACAACTTTCTGCAACTTGCAGTTTTGGAACTTTCTTGGATGAGGCTATCAGGGACCGTTTTGTCAGTGGGATTAAGGACGAAGATATCCAACAAAAGTTAATGGTTGAGCAGGATATATATGTGTGTGTGTTCGTTAAGACGGTAACTTGAGTAAAAAACGTCCGATTTCGATTAAAGTTGGCTCAAATGTATAAAGTGACATACATGACTTCGAAACCAGAAAAATCGGACCATGGAAAAGGGGGGGTTTATGGGGGTTTTAAATTTTCCAAAAATCCTTTTAAAAAAAAGGGTGTTTTGCACTTTTCACCCTACAATTTTTAAAACACTCAATTTTGGTTTTGAGCATTTTATATAGCTTAAAAAAACAAATAATGTAGTTTTTTAGCGAATTTCCCCTATTGGGAAGAAGCTATTACCGTAGGTCTCATGGTAAGACTTAAGCCCGAGACCATGATAACTTTTCATTTTGAGGTCCCCAGATGCCACAATCACCATTCGTTCAAATTTTTATATATGTATATATATATATATATATATATATATGCGTGTCCTTAAGCACGATAACTCTCGTAAAAAAGGTCCGATCTTAATGAAATTTGGTACAAATGTGTAAAGCACCGTTTATTTGAACGAATTCGAAAACCAGACAAATCGCACCATCCAAAGGGGGGTTTTGTACCCCAAAAATGGGTTTTTGGGGGTTTTCACATATAATTTTTATTTAAATGAAATTTTAATTTTTACCATTTAATTCAGCATAAAAAAAAAAATTTGGTATTCTTATCATTGCTCTACGTCAATTGGTTCCTGAGATATTGAAAGTGCTAAACACAGTACGTTGTGTAATGTTATTCTTATGGAGAAAAAGACAAATTTTATTTCTCTCTTATTTATGAAGATAAACTGACAACATTTGGTATATGACTTCATCTGGTTGGGGTTTATCGTTGTTTGCACAAAATACAAAATTTTCACGTATGGTTCCTGTAGCAGCAAACCTAGTTAATCGGTCCCCATGTTATTCTTATGGAGAATAATTCAAATGTTATATATCGCTTACTTATAAATTTATATGAATGAAACTTGGTATGTGACTTTACTTAGATGAGTTCTAATGATATTTGCATAAAAATCCATTATTTTGTGTTCCTTGTTGCAGCAAACCTGAGTACTCACCCCAATGTTATTCTTATGGAGAATAATTAATATTTTTAATATCTCTTGTTTGTGAATATATTTCTTATGAATCCTGTTAAGTGTTAATGTGTTATGTTATATATTCATTGGAAATTCGCTGAGTATGCAGGTTTGCTGCGACGGAGGTATTAAATTATTAACCTAGGTTAAGTGGTTGCGGAGAAAATCCAAAAAAACCTGCTCATAAAATCACCCATGTTAATCTTATGGGAAAAAGGTTTTTGGCTTTTCCTCAGTTCATTTTAATGTAAACTTCATATTTGCTTTTACCAATCAATTCAGCTCTACAAAACAATCATTTTGGTGTTTAAATTGTGATTCTACGTCCAACCGTTGCAGAGATATTCGAAGTGCTAAACACACAACGTTGTCCAATGTTATCCTTATGGAGAATAAATATAATCTTATATCTCGATTATTTATGAATGTACATTGATGAAACTTGGTATGTGGCTCCACGTAGTACTGGTATATTGATATTTGTACAAGCAATTGATTTTTTGTTGATTATCTTAGTAGCAGCAAACCTGCATACTCAGCCCTAATATTATTCTTATGGAGAATAAGTAAAGTTTTATATCTCCCTTAATTATGAACATAAATTAATATAACTTAGTATGCAGCTTCACGTGGTTTTGTTATATTGATAATTGCATAAAAACACATATTTTGTGTTCCTTGTTGCAGCAAACCTGCGTACTCAGCCCTATGTTATTCTTATGGAAAATAAATAAAATGCTATAGATCACTTATTTATTTATGTATTTTTATGAAACTTGGTAAGTGGCTTTATGTGGTAGTGAGAAACATATGCATGCATTGGAAATTCGCTGAGTACGCAGGTTTGCTGCGACGGGGGTATTATTCTATAGGCTATTCAAGCTGCCTCTAATTGTATATCTTTTTCTCTGATTTAACACTTTCTGTGCGGTTTAAATGTTTTAAGGTTGATCCAGGAGCTGAAAATTTATTTTCTCTAAAGACATTGCTTATACACGTAGAAACAATGTTTTAGTAATAGTTCTTACATGTAATTATTGTCGATAAATTTTTGTAGTTCATGAACTTTACCCGCAGTTTTGGATCGCCGCAATGGTAGTAGGTGCCTGCTGCGAAGCAACATGCACCACAATCCCACGCCACCGAAACACTATTCACCGGAATGCACTATTATTTACTTCTAGAAACGTAAACAAATAAAAAACTGATCGCTGATAAGAATCGGAGTGTTAGCAAATAACTGGAAGCAAGGGCAGGGGCGGCGACCCCCCCCCTCCCCACATCTTCGAGGGGAAGGAACCGGAAACTAACCATATTTTGGACATTGTATAGCCATTGCAGAGACAAACTCCTGACGAAGTTTCATTCTTCCAGCTGCATTGGCTGAGGCACAGTATTCCTTTGAAAACATTAGACTATGGAGCTCATGAACTCCACACGATACACTGGCAAGGCTAGCTTGGAGTTCATGTACTCTACCCGCACAGAATGTGTTAACTTGTTAAATTTTTCCTATCAAAAGGTTTTACACCCTAAAGATCTGGGGGTGGTTGTTTGTGACATAACTATAAAAACGTACATGAAAGGTATTTTTTAATTTGATGCTACGTACTAACCAACTCTCTTGGCTCCTGTAACAGATCCAAGGACTCCCCCGCAAGCGCAACTACCACGGTCGTTGGGACGTTCTGATCGACAAGTGCACTAAATGCCTCAACAAACTGCTGGAAATGGCTGCCCGCCGGCGCAGGAACTACATCCTTGATCAGGTACGTTTACGTACACTCCTCGCTTACACTTGTGTGCATTCCTCGAGCTGGCTTGTCACACCGACATTTGTTGAAATATTCAATTTATCTTAGTGTAGGTTTTATTGTTTAAAGAGTCATTGATTCCTTAATAGAATTCAACTAATTAATTCAAGTAATCACATTATTTTCAGGTTTAAAAAAATGTATTATACATGCTTGAAATATTTGTATTCCTTTTTGAGTTACACGTGGATTTGTTTGCAATATGCCTAAGTCTTTAAGAAGGCTGAGGGAAAGATTGCCACACTACTCACCTGCTCGAGCCCACTTCAGCGTTGAGTTCTTTGGTGATCTTTCCTTTATAATCTTTTCTTTTGCTAGTTATAACTCTTGCTTGGATTATTAATATTGTATGAATAAGTGTCAATGTTAAGTTAAATATGTTCCAATTTAGTACTCTTTGAGAGATCAATAAAAAAAACTTTGATGTGTAGCATTTTATGCGATGAGTATAGGCTTAGAGTGATTTAGACTGCAGTATGTTTAACGAAGCAACATTACAGACAAAATATATGAATCTGACCTACATTTAGTAAAAGTTACAAACTCTCAAAATTCAGTGAGAATTAATAGATTAGTACCGGTAATGATTACTAAGAATCAGGGTAAATTTATTTAAAACTTCAGTAAAAATATCTAAACTAACCAGAGAAGTGCTAGATGTGAAGTAAGACAATATTTCAAAATAGTGCCAGAAAAAAACACAAAAATAATTAATATCATATTTAAAGCCAGACCATATCAGGAACTTTTGAGGAAACCATAAATCTCACACCGTTCAATCATATACTTGAATGGTAGGTCTCGGTAAGAAATCTGAGGATTGATTTTTGTCTTTAATGAAATTATGGAATAAAGAACAGAAATTAAAAGTTGCATTCCAGCCAGTTTTTTGTCGCCATTTTCTTGCGAGGTCTAAAGGATTGTTCTTTGAAGTTTGTTGGCTGCTTAACAAATCACTGATTTAATTTTATTTACAGCCATAAGAACTAGGGATGGGTCGGTTGCATTTTTTATCGGTTCGGTTTTGGTTAGGTTTTTTTTTTACAATAAACGGTTGTTGGTTTTGGTTGTTTTTAAGAACTTACCTTAACTGTCTCATCCATATTTTAAATAATTTAAGTTTCTACCTTGATTCTGAAATCCAGCCTATCTTAAATTACACAGTCATTATCTACTCACAAATAACGTTTTTACCAAAATTTAAATTACCTATTTCAGACTTTGTTTCATTAGCTTATATAAATAGCCTACTGCTGAAGAAACACTACCTACACAGGAGAGTTGGTTAAAAAAAAGTCACAAGTAATCAGTCAAAGACAATTAAAATGAAATATTATGGGTCATTACAATTAACTCATTAATCACCTAGGCTAAAAACAATTTTTTTCCAAATAATAACAAAGTTAGGCTAGGGCAGTTCCGTAGTCTAAGTAATCTTTAACTTATTGTTAAGATGTTAAGGTTTAAGTTAGCCTACTGTAGGCCTAACCTTAAAAATAAAATAAGTCTACCTCGTTTTGCAGACTTTTGAAACCCTGGATTCTTTTCCTACAGGAAGGATATATAATCGTAAATGCAGTAGGATTTATATTTACGGAAACAGTAGGGCTAAAACTACCTCCGGGGTCGGAGTTATTAACAATGTCAATTGGGCTAAATGGTAGATCGTCGACTAATTCTTCTGGCATTCTCGACAATATTAACAAACTTTCTTAATAAAAATGTCCGACTTTATTAAATACATAGTAACTTAGACAGTAAGCCCGTAGACCCTCTTAGACGTTGCGTCGTCGTTTGCTAGTGAGTGTTGTCATATGCACAATCCGATATAAACGAATACACTCGCGAAGGTTGTATTTGAGTTGTTGCCCGAAGACACTGACGATCCTGGTGTCCGGAGTCGAAAACACTAGTGATCCTGGCGTTTGGAGGTCGAATCTCGTGCTTCTTGCCGTTCTTGTTTTGGTCGTAGTTTGTATCCTCACCACAAGAGCTAACGAGGCGCTCTTGTTCCGGGCGGTAAATTGTGTCACTGTCACTAGCAGACTAAGTACGAACTGCAGATAATTAGAATTTAATTTCTCAAATCTGGCATTCTTTTTAATTTGTGTTAAGGTTAACTCATCACATATGTTCTTCTATTTTAAGTTTAAACTGTTTGTTAACTTAGAAATCAATAATTTTGAATAGGATACTCCAAAGGCGAAATGTTTTTAACAACACAGGTATTGCGATTCAGTGCCTCGATATGATACGGCAATACTTATGATATCGAATACATGTGTTCAATAAGCAGTTAACTCTGCAGTCTGCACTGGTTGTCATACCAAAGCGAGATGACATTTAAGTCTTTTAAGTATTGGGCTTATGTATCGCGATCGCGTATCTCTTTTATTTTACCATTTTTCACGTATCGTGTCATTAGACTTTCACTGATATATCTCATAGACTGGGTTAGGAGTTTAAGCGATATTTGTACAAAATTATAATGCTTATTTCCAATACGAGCACTTGACATTGAAAATCCGAAACCGACATTTGACCATCGTTTCTCAGTTTTTTTTTTGTAAAAAACTAATAAAACCGACAACCGGGTTTAAGAACCGACACATCCCTAATAAGAACCATTTCATGAAACAAATAACTCTGGCTACAGCAATCTCTATAATGCGCCTCTTATATTTTGTTTTTTTATTCTATGATGAAACCTAATGAAACAATGAAATAAGTCATAAAATGTTTAAATAAAAACCTCTTTTAAAAGTATTACAGAGCTGATCAGCTGTTCAATTTTGTTTATTTTAAAACTTAAATCTGGTGAACGAGCAACGAGCTATATTGGGCCCAGATATGTTTGGGAAACTCTGGTTACCTGAGCACTGGCAACCAGGGGGTGTGTGTGTGTGTTATGGGGTGTGTCAACCAAATGCTGTGCACTCAAACTTTGATTAACTGTCACCATCCGGACCTGGACTGTGACAGTTAATAAATATCAATTAACAAATAACATTTAAATGAAAATAACATAAATTAAAAATAACAATTTTTTTATTAACGTTTACAGTAACAACATTTAAAATAGTTTATGGGAGAAATGAAAATAAAATGTGTGCAAGTGTATAATTAATTAGCCCGTAAACTCAAGCTCACTCTTGCACCAAGATCACTAGCCTTGCCGCTGCGGACTAGGGAGTATAGACGCTCCCCATCGTAGTATAGTAACTGGTCATTTTAGAATGATTGTTAATCGAAGAATTCACAATGAATTTTCTTAATATGCTTCATGACAAGTTTTTATCACATCATATCTAAATCCATCTGTAATTTTACATATCATGTATTTCAATAGACAAGAGAAAATAGTTTATTTCACATTACGTTTACATATACCAGCAATGCTGGAGAAACAGGTGACATTGTCAGACTAAAATACATAAAACTAATTTCACAATTTTATTACATTTATAATTTTATAAAAAAATAATCCGAATTAATATAAGAACTAAATATTGGCTGTGACATGGTCAATTATTTATCAGCTGGAAAAAAACAGTTTCTTATGTTCCTTGAGAAAAATATTTATTTTGCATAAAATTCAGTCTAATTATTGTATTTATTCCATAATGATATGTTAACGCTATATTTTGGTTTATACTGTGTCAAAAAATATCACAATTTGAATATGCAATATTATTGTTTGCTAAAGTTAACTAATTGATTTTTTATAATTTTTTGACTATCCTTTAGAATGCATTTTTCGTTTCACACCTTTTACTTTCTCCCCTCTATATAATATAGTATATAGAGAAAGTATTGTTTTCGTCAAAATTTTCGAATTTGAGTTGTTACTGGAAATATTCGTTTTGGTGCTCCCTGAACCCAAAAAAGTGGTTTTTACATGATGTCTCTGTGTGTGTGTGTGCGTGTGTGTGTGTGTGTGTTTGTGTTGTGTACAGAGCTAGAGCCCTAACCAATGGACCAATTTTGATGAAATTTGGCATGTAGGTACTAATCCATGATATCTCCAGGCGTTTTTTCATTTTTTTGAATTTTTGATTTTTAAGGGTAAATTATCCCCCCAAAACCGCCAAAAAACATGAAAAATCAAAATTTCTCAGAAAACGGCTCTAACGATTTTGATTAAACTTTAGTCGTTTGTAGAACTTTAGTTTTCCAACAAAATGACACCACCCGCATTCCTGTAAAAATTCGGGTTCAGAAATTACAGGACTTAAAACATCCAAAATTCAGTTTTTTGTTTTTTCATAAAAAGACATAAATATAAAAAAATATTACTATTCACCATTGAAAAGAGCTCAAAAAACTAAATAATTTAGTATTTTGAATTACTATTCTACGATTGCTAGTTTCGGAGAAAATTAAAATTTTCATTTAGCGGTAAACGCAGTACGTTGTCCAATGTTATTCTTATGGGGAATACAAAAATTACTATTTCTCTCTTATTTACTGATAAATTTTATTCAAACTTGATATGCTTGTCAATTTAGCATTGACCAACAGAGTTAATTAGAAATATGTTGCCCCTTAATAACCCTGGAGGGGGAATAGGGGGCATTTCCCCTCTTAAAACCACGAGTGTAGCAATGGATTCTGTAGTGCAAGGGATTTGGGTGGATGTTTTTTAAAACAACTTGTTTATAAGATTTTCTGTACATTCGTCCGTGCTTTGTATTCTATATTTAGTAAATAAAAAGTAATTTATTCATTAAATTTGGGCTAAAAGAGAGAAAGTATGTGTCAGTTTCCTGATACCGTTTATTTTAAATGAGTTTTCAAACTCGTTACAGCTTTATACTTCCCATGTTAACCCATATGTACATCACAGACTTTTGGAACAATTTTAATAGTGAATTTTATTCCTTTTTTGATGAAATAGCATGAATGCCAAATAATAATTAGGATATAAGCTATCTATTCTGAAATGAAACAGATTGTTTGTTTTTTGTTGATTATTACTTGAACTCATTATGCAAATAAACTCAACCACTATGTAGATGAATTAAAGCCAAGAACAAAATCAGTGCTGAACCAACTCTAATGCAAATGTTATATGGTATTTAATTCCTCAACATAAAGGTTAAAAGGCAATTGGATTGTTTTAGGCTAGAAGGTCTGCCCATATCAAAATAATAAATTAAGTCATTATTAATTTTGTACAATATATTAATAATGTTCATGTTGGTTTTGTTCTTAATGTAGCCTATATGTCAGTCTAGTTAATAATTTTCATTCAAATAGTGTACTAAGTTTAATTTATATTTTCATAATATTAGTTTGATTGAAACTATTACTTCGTAGAACATAACGAATCCTAATTGTCGAGATTTCATGTCTTGAAGGCTAATGGATCTTGTGCTTTACTTTCACTTATTGATTAGGCTTTTGGTGTGACAAGCCTGAGTGGAATGTACATGAGCTATGTTTGCTTTTTATCAGGGTTAAGTTGTTGTCATGGGCATTATGGCATTGTTTGCATCGATGTTCATCTGTGGATATTGACCAGCTAAATGCTTCAAGTGAAACCCCTAAAGTTAATATTATAATTCAGAAATGATAAATTTTGTTAACAATAATAATTTTACACTGAAAAGTGATATTTAAATGTAGCATATAAACTTTAGACACTTCTCTTTATGAGGATAAAAGTATGGATGTCATTCAAAGTTGCAAGTCAATGCAACTTCCCTACTTTGCGTCTAGACTGGCAACACTCTTCCTACTGACAATAAAAGGTAAACATACATTCAGTTGGTATCATTGTGTTTTTTGCCAAAACCTTGTTTTATAAAATTTGGAAAACTTGGTTTTAATAAAAAATTGCTAAACCAATAGGCATGTAAATGCAGTGCAGTTGACTTTGTAATTCCTAAAAATAATACGTAGTAATATGCTATATTGCCCATGATAATTCTTAGCATCATCCTACTTGTATTCCAAACTGTAATATAGTTGGATGTGGAGGTGAGTTGGAATTTGCAGGGGCCAATCTTTATCTGACTGAACAAGCCAAGGTAAGTTTATATAGTCAGATTTTTCAGGTACTGGGAGTCTCACTTGAACAAGGTAAAGCTAGTTTAAGGTGCTCATGGATTTGCTGTAAGTTAAGGTAAGTCAGCTATTGGTAGGAATACAATTTCAGTGGATGCCATGACTTTGATGGCACATTTGGAGTGATACAACTGTTCCAGAGGACAGGTTTCCTCTAATATAGGAACTCCATAGTTTTTATTATTATTAGATTATGTGGCCCTGGCTATTTATCATTACACTTTAAAAGGAAATTTGTTCCTCAATGGTGACATACAACCTATCAGATAAATAAATGACACTGTATACAGCAATCAATATAGTAAATTCTATCAACGTATCAAATGTAAATAAATTATGAGATAAAATCTCTCACTAAATTGAAGCACTCAAGATTCATGGAGGTTCTCGCTGGATTATTATTAACTGACTTGTCTGTTATAAGAGCTAATAATCTAGAAAGGTAATATACCACTGTGCCTAAATATTTATATAATCTAGGCTATAAAAGCAAGTTACTTTTCAGGCCAGTAAAAAGGCATTTATCCTTAGAAATAAAAACTTAACCAAGATTTTTAGCATCCGTAAATGAAGTGTAAAAATCTAAAGGATATCTATAATATATATTGTATCTGTGTATAATATATATAAATAAAGGATAAATAAATTAGGAAGGTAGGTGTTTAAAGAATAGTAGTATAGTTTATTTTGTGTTGAGCGCTGCTTTACTATCAATTTGTGTAGAGCTTTTTAACTTCTTTTTGTGGTTGCTGAACTAACTTAAAACTTAAACCTTTGTTTTCTTTTGTATGCTTTCTGAGTCCTTAGCTTTAATTTATCTTTCTAGTAAGTTTTAACAGTCACTGTACTCAGAGATATGAAGTTAAACCAGATCAAAACTGATGCATCCTTAAATCTCACTGATGTTAATACAAATATTGATACACCTCCCTCAATACAAACATTTTGACCAAAAACCTGTATTTTAACGGTCTATTAAGATATTTGTATTAACAAATATTTTTTGAATTTTGACTCACTTAGGAATTACAGCAAACATCTTGATATTCAATATGTGAAGATTTGCCACAATAACACCTTCAAACTCAGTACAGTGGATTTCCTATTTGATTATATGTATTTAAAAATTAGCGTTTTAAAAATAAATAAATATTATTTTAGCCTTATATTAAAAGTTGCTACAACTAAAGACAATGTAAATTAAAACCCTGGCTGTCGTTAAACAATGAATGCATTTGGTTCTTTCAGAAACATTCTTAAAGTGAATTTGAATAAAGCCTACATATTTTTGTCGTTCCGGAGGCAATGAGGTGATTTAAATGGAGGCTAATTATTAATAATAATTATTAACAAATATTAGGTTTTCCTTCTGTATATTAGGAAAATGACTATGTAAGTTAACTTTTCAGTTTAAATCCAACCTTTTATTTGCAAGTATAATATTTACTAGGCAACTGAAGTTAGCCTACGGTACCCCTGGAATATTAAACATTAAAAATTACCATGTTTAATGTGTTTTCATGGTGTGATTGAAATAAAATGTTTGACACCTAAAAAAATTACAGTATAAGACACTAGTAATCTCAAAAGTGTTACGCAATATTTTTTGCAATACTGAAATAGGATTATTTATTTCCATTTGTACCTCCGCTGATTATCATAAAGTAATCAAACCAGGTGGGGCACCTAAAACTGTTGCTGTTACTAAGTCTATGCAAGCTTATAAATATGTACATAATGTACACCTTATGTATAGATAATTTTGGCCAGTTAAGAAACGTAAATATGTATGTATATATATATATATATATATATATATATATATATATATATATATATATATATATATATAAATTGTTGCCAATCTTGTGATGACCAAACAAAATAAATGCTATGGACTGAGGATGTCCTAAGGAATGAATTTTGAGAATTAGTGGTTCTTAAGAGAGCCAGAATAAACCAAGCTTTATTTTAGAGCATCTGTTTGATGAGTCAATAGAGATTGACAAAAACTACTTGGCATATTCTGCTTGGCGATGTTAGGTAAGTGACTGAGAATTATAACTCACTATGGCTGAAAGAGTTAAAGATTTGTCAGCCTCAATAGGTTCTTTATAAGGCACCTAGAAATTAAGGCATTTATCAAAACGTGGCATCCACTGAAGGTGTATTGGAAGAAATAGCTACGTAAATCATGACACTCATTCATCAGAACTTAGGTTTAAGGTTTGTCAAAAGAAGAGATTGTTTTAATGATAATGTGTAGACTTGTTCCTAGATGGTTCAAGTATTGATCTGTTCACCCCTGAGTGCAGGGGCATATTGTGTATTGTCATGTTGTATAACTTTGATGGTTACAGAAGGGAAGAAGGTGAGTTGTAATGGCCTCTGGTGAGCTCAGTCGAAACTAAGCTCATGGCAGAGGCCGGACACAAATGTCTCTGAAATGTTTGAAAAATCATCTATGATTATACATGATACACAGACGAATGTTTACCCGAGCGCTCAAAAACGCAAAATGCGCAACTTTGGGGGCTTCATTCGACGGGCGATCGTTATAGTGCCCACCGATGAAGAGTTTCAACGCAGGTGTGCGAAACGTGAAGCGGAGGAAGGCAAAGACATTCCGGACTCAGCCGTTTTGGAGATGAAAGGTAGCGTATTTCAATTTTGAGGGGCTTTCTCAGTCCTTGCATGTTTTCAACTATGTGTTTATTATTTATGTTACACTGTCTATTTTGTAGAGTTTAATTTTCTATTTGGTAGTGATTTTTTCAATTACTTTTTCAATAAAATTTTTAACAGGTGTTGGAACTTTTTAGTAATGAAAGCAAATAACTTTAAACCTAAAGAAAGATTATCTCTTAACTTTTATGCTCTGTTTATTTTCTCAGTTTGGATTGTACCTTTAGTATTATATCTCCAACCATCAGTGTGGTTTTCGGTCTTTAAGTTTTACTCAATGACTTAATGCCCAGTGAGAGAATAAGAATGATAAACAAACAGTTATCTTCAGTTACCATTCTTTGATGTTTTGTTGAACACCACTTTTCCCTTCTTATTGCCTTTAACTTGTTATGGGATTGATACATTTTATCATACATTACTTTATGAGAAAATTGTACTATTTAAACATAGTCTCTAAACATATTATTTTATAAACTTCAGGGCTATAAATAATATTTTTGAATCTATTAAATATATTACAGTTAAATCAGTCAAACATAAAACTGTTTTTTTTTGTATTGTTAACAGTAAACATGTTATTTGTAAGTTGGTAGCATTTTAAAAATATATCTTATTATGTTTATGGTCTCTGTTTGTTTAGTCATCTATACGGAGAACAATTATTTTATATGTTGCTGTTAGGTGTACTACTTGTATTTATCTTTCTTCGTGCTTCCTGTTTTTGCACTCTAAACAATGAATGTGCACTGAAGATAACAGTTAATATATCACTAACTGGAGCATTAGCCATAGTAAAAACTGAAATTTAAGACGCAGACATTGTGTTTAGTTTGCTGTAAAAGGTATAGATGTACTCGAATGATTCTGTTTTTTTGAATTTGTGATATATGTTTCAATGATTTATTATTTAATTTTGTTAATTCTTTTTTGTTGCTAATTGAAGCAACAGTGAAATTTTATTTAATACAAAGTGTTTACATGACTGTTTGTACGGAGCCGTAAAATTGAATATTTATGCTCATTATGTGCAATTCCTAAAATTACTGAATCATGAAGGTATCTCTGTTCCTGATACAGTTGTGAGCAATACTGATCCAAAACAATAACACGGTGAATAACTTGTTTAGCCAACTTCCGGCTGCCGGAGGAAGGAGAGCACTTTGACGAGGTGCGCTTCATAGAACTGAACCGCGAAGAGTCGCAGCCTCTCGTGGAGCAGTACAACAAAGAGGGCCGTGCTGCAGGGTTCGGTCAACAGGCCCCCTTCAGCGGACAGGGAGGCGGCAACAAGAAGTTCCGACCCAATGATCGGCCTCCGTTCCGTGGCGGGGGAGGATTCCGAGGTGGCAGAGGTGATTTGTGAACCATATAGTTTTAGGTTAAGAAATAATCATCAGTTATAGTGGTATTGTTTCATATTTTGTTGTCTTGTGTTTCACAGGACATGATCGGTATTTTGGCTGAAATGTGCAGTCCGATGGTCATTTCAGTCTCTGCATAGTATTAGGTGACTGGCCAATATAAAGAGGTCTCATGTCCCTTTTTGGCCGATAAATACATTTTAGAATAAAATCTGGCATTTTGAAACTAAAATGTACTACCCAGATAAAATATTAAAGAATACAACCATGAGAAACCCTGGAGAAATCTAAAAAAAGAATACCCCCGTAGCAGCAAACCTGCGTACTCAGCGAATTTCCGATGCATATATATGTATCTTAATACCACATAAATCCACATATCAAGTTTCATCAATATACATTCATAAATAAACGATTTATGAAATTTTAATTATTCTCCATAAGAACAACATGGCGGCTGAGTATGCAGGGTTGCTGAAGCAAGGAACACAAAAAATGGGGTTTTATACAAATATCAATATAACTCAAGAAGGTAAAGCCACATACCGAATTTTATTAATTTATGTTCATAACGAAGGGAGATTACTTATTCTCCATAAGAAAAACATGGAAGCTGAGTACGCAGGTTTGCTGCTAAGGGAACTATCAGCCAAAAAATGTTTTTTAGTGCAAATATCAATAGACCACAATGATATGAAGCAATATACCAAGTTTCATCGGGATAAGTTGATAAATAAGCGAGATATACAATTTTTCTTATTCTCCATAAGAATAACATTGGACAACGTACTGTGTTTAGCACTTTCAATATCTCGGTAACCAATTGACGTAGGGCAATGATCAAAACACCAAATTGTTTGTTTTTTTAAGCTGAATTTAATAGTGAAAACTAAAATTGGATTTACTAAAATACTAATGTAAAAAACTCAAAAAACCTATTTTGGGGAACAAAACCCCCCCAAAATACCCCTTTGGATAGAGCGATCTGTCTGGTTTTCGAACTTAAAGTCATAAATGATGCTTTACATGTTTGTACCAAATTTCATCAAAATCGGATCATTTTTACGAGAGTTATCGCACCCACTGGCACACATATATATATATATATATATATATATATATATATATATACAGTTGTGAACGAATGGGGTTTTTGGCTTCTGTAAAAACGAAGCCAAGGTTTGGGACCTCAAAACGAAAAGTTATCATGGTCCCGGGCCTAGGTCTTACCATGCCGACTACGGTAATAGCTTCTTCCCTATAGGGGAAATTCGCTAAACAGATTATACCAGGATTATCAGATACCAGATGATACCATATTATCTCAGGTGTCTAGGCTATTTATGTAGTAAAGTATCTTAAACAAAAACTTGAGTTTTGACATTTAGTGTTGGTAGACATTGTTTTCATCCAATCTTTTGTATTAATAGAATCATCAATCAAAAATATTTAGTTTACTCTCAATAA
Organism: Allygus modestus; assembly: GCA_963675035.1. NCBI lineage: Eukaryota > Metazoa > Arthropoda > Insecta > Hemiptera > Cicadellidae > Allygus > Allygus modestus. The sequence goes on from OY776112.1 coordinate 118,987,993, forward strand.
ACAATATGTGCAATCGACCCAAGTCATGGTTTAACAATGGAATTAGTGGAACTGGGGATACTTGTGTTTGTGCATCTTAGTGAAAATTCACTTAGCAAAATTGTGGTGCAACAGTATCAAATTTTTGGTCTTAAAAATTAATAAATAACAAAATCAAGCTGAGCGTCATGGACCAAATAAACTGATTTGTTAACTGTTAAGTATTTTTTGGCAGTAATGACTATATTGCTGATAATGTAAATCTCTGCTCTCCTATCATGTTCAACCTATTCTGTTAGGGACCAAACAAGAATTCCTTTCTGTGACTGACTTTTAATTTTAAACCTCATTGTAGGTTTTATTCCAAAATTTGGGATGGACTAATCTTCTCTGATTCATCAATACTATTATAAAAATGAAGTATCTATCTGTTTGTTTGTCTGTGTGTGTGTCTATTGTTCCATCATTCTAAAACCACTGGACCAATTCTGCTGATTTTTTTCAAATACAGTCTATGTACCCAGGAGTGAAATAGGCCTATTGCCGTTTAGAAATGTCCTCAGGACTCTGCCCCACAGGACTTCCAAGTTCCTGTGTTATTCATATGGAGAAGAATTTTATTCAGTTTATGTCACTTGTGAATTCAATTCATTTAAATAAACAGCTGTTATGAGGAGTATATCTAACCAAGGTTCGTAGAGCTTTCAGACCAGGTGTGCTTACTTACATAAGAGTAATGTTCGCAGCAAAGATGTCTTACGAGGGCGTCCAGCTGATTCATAAATCAACAACATACCATAAAGTGTTGCCAACTTTAAGGTATAATAATGGTACAGCTATTTTTAAATGTCATGGGACATGCAGAAAGAACATTTAAACCCTTAATCGATTAATCTAATAATACAAATAAATCAAAACAATACATTAGTTTCATAAAATAACAGCTTATTATAGAATGTAAGCAGTTAAACAATGTTAATTATAATAATTACACTGATGAGGAAAATATGGTACTCGTACGATAAATATCGTGTTTCCAGCATCACTGCAGATTGGATTGGTGATCATGTGACCTTCCAGCTGTTTTTACGAGGTCTCTTCCGGTTAAGTAGAAAACCTTAAATAGATCGACTCAGCACACCTGGTTTGAAAGCTCTACGAACCTTGATATCTAACTACACGGGCATATCACCTTGTTATTTATAAAAATTCTTTGCAGTAGATGACAAATTGTGTTTTGCCTTGTTTCAGGAGGGTTTGGTGGAGGCATGGACAGGAAGGACCGTGGGCCAGACCGTGGTCCTGGAGGGCGCGGAGGGTTCAGGAGTGGGGGGATGGACCGAGGCGGCCGTGGGGGATGGGGCCCGAGGGGTGGAGGCCCGGACCGCGGCCCGCCTAGGGGTGGCTGGAGAGACAGGTCAGTACAATAGCAAACAATAGGTCGGAATTTGTCATATCCCACTTGAAAATTCTGCTCACTGGATTAATTTACAATTGTTTTTAGCGAATTTCCCCTATAGGGAAGAAGCTATTACCGTAGGTGGCATGATAAGACTTAAGCCCGAGACCATGACAACCTTTTGTTTTGAGGTCCCCAGATGCCAAAAACACTATTCGTTCAAATTTATATATATATATATAAATAATAATAAATAATAATAATAATAATTAATAATAATAATCTCTATATATAATTCCGTAAGTCAAATTTTTGTAAAGAAATTGTGAGTGACTGGATGGCCGTAGAAGGATGGGAGGGGTATCATTTTAAAGGTCTTGACGTGAATTTTGAGGGAAAACTATTCATTTTTCTTATTTTTTTACCATAAATTCGCAACAGAATAAAACTTTTCCCATTAAAACAACATGGGGTTTAATTTGTTTACATCTTTTGAAATTAAAACAGCTGTGCCACAGAGTTAAATTAGCCTTTGATATTGATACCAGCTGTACTTATTCAGTTTGTTTACTTTTAAACTACAGCAATGTATAGTTGTTTAGGAATGGACATTTTATTAAAAACATAAGACAGTATAATAATATTATATTATAATGCTAGAAAATCAGTGCTTATTTATAAATGACCAATGAAGGTTGATAAAAAATTTATGTATTTTGGTTTTTTAGGGGCTTTTGCCCCTTCAAGCCACTAGTTTATATATATATGTGTGTCCGTTACCGCGATAACTTTTGAAAGAAGCACCCGATTTTGATGAAATTTGGCACAAATGTGGAGAGTAACATTTATGACTTTAAGTTCGAAAACCAGATCGATCGGTCTACGGGAAGGGGGTTTTATGGGGGTTTCAAATTTTCCAAAAATCAGTTTTTTGAACTTTTCACCCTAAAATTTTAAAAACACTAGATTTTGGTTATAGCCATTTTATAGAGCTTAAAAAAACAAACAATGTAGTATTTTGAATCATTAAGCTAGGTTTAGTGGTTGTGGAGAAAAGTCAAAAAATGTGTCCATAAAATTTCCCATGTTAATCTTATGGGAGTACGGTTTTTAGATTTTCCTCAGATAATTTCACTAAAAACTCCACATTTCTTTCTACCAATCAGTTTAGCTCTACAAAACAATCATTTTGGCGTTTTAATTGTTGTTTTACGTCCAACCGTTGCAGTGATATTCAAAGTGCTAAACACAGTACGTTGTCCAATGTTATCCTTATGGAGAATAAATCAAATGTTATATTTCGATTATTTATGTATGTATATTGATGAAACTTGGTATGTGGCTTCAAATAGTTGTGGTATATTGATATTAGCACAAAAAAAGGTTTTCCTTGATTTTTACCAGTAGCAGCAAACCTGCATACTCGCACCCCATGTTATTCATATGGATAGTAAGTAAAGTTTTATATCTCCCTTAGTTATGAACCCAAATTAATAAAACTTGGTATGTAGCTTCACCTGGTTGAGTTATATTGATAATTTCAAAAAAATACATTTCTTATCTTCCTTGTTGCAGCAAACCTGCGTACTCAATTATAATGTTATTATGGAGAATAAATAAAATGCTATATATCACTTATTAATGAATGTATTTTTGTGAAACTTGGTGAGTGGCTCTAGTAATGATAGGGTAGTAATGATACCAATATATATGCATTGGAAATTCGCTGAGTACGCAGGTTTGATGCGAGGGGGGTATTTTAACATTTATGATCTTTTATGAAAAATCAAAAAAACTGAATTTTGGATGTTTTAAGTCCTGTAATTTCTGAACCCGAATTTTTCCAGAAATGCGGGTGGTGTCATTTTGTTGTAAACCTAAAGCTCTACAACCGACTAAAGTTTAATCAAAATTGTTTGAGCTGTTTTGGAGAAATTTAGATTTTACATGTTTTTTGGCGATTTTTGGGGGATAATTACCCTTAAATCAAAAATTCTGAAAAATGAAAAATTGCCCGGAGATATCGAGGATTAGTACCTACATACCAAATTTCATAAACATCAGTCCAATGGTTAGGGCTCTAGCTCTGTACACATCCACACAGACACACACGCGCGCGCACACACACACACACACACACACACACACACACACACACATACACACACACACGCACGCGCACACACACATACACACACGCGGACACACACACACACACACACACACACACGCGGACACACACACACACACGCGGACACACACACACACACACGGACACACACACACACACACACACACACACACACACACACACACACACACACACACAGACAGACATAACGTAAAAAAATTACAAAATCTAATTTTTTCAATTGATTTACTTAAAATACTACAACAATTCCTTAATTAATCATGACATCAAGAGACTGTTTAGACTAAAAAATACAGTAGTGCAAAAGTGATTGTTGAGTTGCTCTCTCTGTCCAGGAGCCCGCCTGGTGGAGGGTTTGACCGAGATATGGACTCCAGACCCCCGGGAGGCGGTCCATGGAGGAACCAGCGAGGAGGTGACCGAGACAGACCGTACGATCGCAACCAGCGAGGTGGCCCCCGCGGTGGCGGCAACTTCAGGTCAGGCTTGTTCAAATATTGTTTTTACTTACATAATTTTTACTTACAAATAGCTGGGCCCAAGAAATCCATTCGTTTATCTGTTCACTTTCAAAATCAGTTAAATAAACACAGCTGATCAAGATACACAATATTAAAAATGTTAAAATTTTACAATTTTATTTGAATTCATCCCATTAGAAGAAGTCTTAATTATTAAAAAATCTTTGGATTTTCTCCCTATGACTTTTTTGTTCATGAATATAGTGAATGTATTGTGTGATAACCGTTTCTTCAGTGCGCTGGTATAGTTTCACTTGGGGATGGACTATTTTGTAGACAGGACGGGAAACTTGATGTTTAAAAAATCTGTAAATTTACTTTGAAAACGCACCACAATCGGTTGTAACAGATGACTGGACTATGCATTATCACTATTTCAGAAAATAATCCTGTTACAAAACAATTGCTAAGTAAATTAAATACCACATGAAAAACTTAATTATTTTATCCTCCCGAAAGTTCCTGAAATTTTGGGTTCTGCCCATACTGGGTTTAGCTTTATCAATTGGTTACATTTTATAAGGTGAAAACCCATTTTTTTTACTGTATTGGAAGGTGGCCTACAAGTTAATTCTATGTTGTATTACAAGCAGGCTTTTGTTAATACATATACTCTGCTAGCAAAGTTGTAGGTTGTTTTGGATGTGTGGTTGTTGGGCATATCTTGGGATGTTTGAGAGGGCTCAAATTAAAGGTCCTAAAGGAAAAAGAGACCAAGGACAGTTATAATGTTTCATGGGTTTAACACATTATTAAATTTACACTTGATTAACCCTTTCAGTGCTATGGACCGATATATCGTCTTTTGAATCTGTTATCAATAAACACTGTTACGGCTTCATAAGTGATTGTACCGTTAGGTGCTCAGTCTGCAGTCTGAGTCTGTCATGTAGAGAAACTGGTAGACACAAACTGAACTACCTCGTCCAGTGCCTAGGCTGTAATACCACCTTGTCCGTTACAGCTGCTAATCTGATCAGTGGCTGTGCGGTCTAAGGCGTTACCTTCTCGGCCGGGGGTAACACTTGAATCGGGGGTTCGAATCCCGTCACAGTCGGTGGTTTTTATGTGCAACTCATGGAGAGTTCACCTATCTGTGGCAGAGTTGAAGGGGAGGGCGGACCTTAAGCAAACGGTGGACGGCTCGTGTCCAAGCTGACGGGATGGGTGGATTCTTTCTGAGTTGCACATCTGATGAGGTGTTTTGCTACTTTTTACCTATCCTTTACTGTGTGTGTCCAGCGGAAGCACGTTTTTATTAATTTTAACTGTTCAGGCGTTCAAGATATTTAAAAAATTAACAAAACATCACAGATTGAACTACTCCTTTCAGAAGCTTAGCTCTCAAAGGGTTAAGTAAAATGAATGGAAATATGGTTTCTTTTGAAATTGCTTTTCTGTGCATCCCATTTCATTCAACTACTTAAGTTGAAAAAAAATTAAACCTTTCCCAGTTTTGTTTATTAAGACGAGGATCGTTATTTTAAGTCATGTTGCAGGGATAATGACTACGGCAACAGAGGAGGAGGAGGTTTCCGTGACGGCGGCTATGACAGGGACGACTATCGCGGAGGTGGAGGTGGAGGTGGAGGTGGAGGTGGAGGCTACAACAACAGAGAAGATGGCTTCAGGGAAGGGCGAGGCGGGGGGCGAGGAGGGAGAGGGGGGCGAGGGGGCTTCGACCGAGACAACAAGGGTGGCGGTCGTGGTGGCTTTGATAGGAACAGAGGCGGCTACAACGACAGGCGCGGAGGTAGGTTCTGGCTGTAGGTTACTAAAACTGAGGTGTCAGAAAACACGTAAACATGTTGGATAAGTTTTGTGATCTACAACATGGTTCACACTTTCTGGAAAGTCTTGGAATTTGGATAAGGTCAGGGAAAAAAATTGGAAAAATGCTGAAAGTCAGGGAAAGTGACCGATATTTTTTATAAGTTAGGGAAAGGTTTGGTTTTATTGTAAACGCAAAGCAGTACTTTGTAAAAATCAAAACTCTGTAGGGGCCTGGATAAAAAAAATAGTTTTTATAGTTTAACGAAATGGAAGTCAAAAAGATAAGGTAGAATATGTATTGGGCAACATCAAACAGTTGTAAGTACTAAAATAATAAAATAAACAGTAGAGCGTTGGACGGCTTTGGGGAAGACGGAGGCCTTAAAACAAAATTATTTGGTAAGTATTACTGGTTTGAAATAAAGTGTGCATTCCGAATTTGAGTCAGGGAAAATTAACAGTTTTAGTTAGGGAAAGTCGGGGAAATTAACTTTTTTGGTCAGTGAAAGTGAGGGAAATTAGAACCAAATAAAAGTGTGAACCATGTACATGTAATAAAGTAACTTAATAGTTTTATTTCTCTGGTTATAAAAAAGTTGTAGGAGTGGTGTTATATTTTATTTGAATAAAGCAAACAAATCACAAACACATGGGTGATTTTAGTTTGTTTGTGTAGATATACAGCAGTCATATTTTTGTTGTTATTTTAAGAAAACTCGGCAAATATTCTTTTGTTGACTTACACAAAGTCACTGGCAAAGTCAACCGTCATACTTTCATTCTTGTGGGAATTTATACTTCTACTACAGTGGAACCTCGATAACTCGAAATTGAGGGTCACGGTGACACAATAGATGGATCATAGAATGGTAGAATCCTTACATCACTTTGCTTTGTATCATAAATAATCATACCGCATAATAATAATTATTAAAATTAAAAAGGATTTGAATAATTTTAATTCTCTGATACTAATTAGACTTCACCCACCTTAGAATATTCTGTGCAGTAATAAAGCGAGGGTGCAAGGGCCCGATTTTTGTGTTAAAAGTCCGTGTGTGTTCGTTGTTGTGACTGTGTTTTATGTGTTGACCTCGGAGCCTTTATTACCGCTCAGAATATTCTAAGGTGGGTGAAGCCTAATTAGTATCAGAGAATAAACTACACCCCACCAAAAAATAATGTCATTCAGAAATAAAATAATTTTAATGTCTAAAATAAGCCCGGAAAAATTTTGTAAAGCTTCTTTGGTTAACGTAGTAGAGGACGAAATACTTAGAAACACTTCCTTCAGTGAAAATAGTGTAGATTAGAAAAATAAACAAATAATGTCTCACAGATCGGTATTTTTGTGATGTTTTTCCCATTCGACCACTTCCTGTCTATTTTCTAGATGTTTTTTGCTCACTTCTTATCACCTGATAAGAAGTGAGCAAAAAACATCTAGAAAATAGACAGGAAGTGGTCGAATGGGAAAACATCACAAAAATACCGATCTGTGAGACATTATTTGTTTATTTTTGGTTAAACTATTATTTTTTGGTTTTTGGTAAAGCTTCTTTGGTTAACGTAGTAGAGGACGAAATACTTAGAAACACTTCCTTCAGTGAAAATAGTGTAGATTAGAAAAATAAACAAATAATGTCTCACAGATCGGTATTTTTGTGATGTTTTTCCCATTCGACCACTTCCTGTCTATTTTCTAGATGTGTTTTGCTCACTTCTTATCAGGTGATAAGAAGTGAGCAAAAAACATCTAGAAAATAGACAGGAAGTGGTCGAATGGGAAAAACATCACAAAAATACCGATCTGTGAGACATTATTTGTTTATTTTTCTAATCTACACTATTTTCACTGAAGGAAGTGTTTCTAAGTATTTCGTCCTCTACTACGTTAACCAAAGAAGCTTTACAAAATTTTTCCGGGCTTATTTTAGACATTAAAATTATTTTATTTCTGAATGACATTATTTTTTGGTGGGGTGTAGTTTATTCTCTGATACTAATTAGGCTTCACCCACCTTAGAATATTCTGAGCGGTAATAAAGGCTCCGAGGTCAACACATAAAACACAGTCACAACAACGAACACACACGGACTTTTAACACAAAAATCGGGCCCTTGCACCCTCGCTTTATTACTGCACAGAATATTCTAAGGTGGGTGAAGTCTAATTAGTATCAGAGAATTAAAATTATTCAAATCCTTTTTAATTTTAATAATTATTATTATGCGGTATGATTATTTATGATACAAAGCAAAGTGATGTAAGGATTTAAGGTGCCCCAAAACAAATCTCTCCCCCTAGGGAAGTCAGTTCTGACCAACTACACATCAATTACAATGTAGCTAAACGTCAATGTACTGTAGGTTATTAAAATAATTTGCAAAACTAAAAAGTAACAAAACATGATAACAATTAAAAATGCAGAGCATTGTTGGAATTTGGGTGAAGCAGTACGACACTTATTTGTTATATAAAATTGGCGATAGAGTGTTCACTGTTGTTCCAAACTGCTTCCTGATGTAACTTTTTTTATTTCCTATGTCAACCTCAAATAATCTTCAACTTCTCATAGAGCAGAGTTTTGCCAATATGTTTTGAAAAAACTGGAAACACTTAGTAAAAAACGCAACCAAAAAACTACGTTTCCCGCACTACATCCAGATCCTTTAAACTGGCAATATACTAACTAACGACACCGGACACAAATCTAATCAAATCAAAACCATTTTGAAAAATACATAATTTACAACAATATGAGACTGTTCCTTATTTATGAAATGAAATCCTCACATAGGTGAAACCCGTGCGTGAGGATTAGTGTGTTTGATATGCACGTTCCTCAACATAAATTTCTCGGTTGTTTTACCGACACTAGGAGCACCCGGGAAAGATATGTAGTGAAGAGAGAGGGTTGGAATTTCCGGCTGCAAAGACACTGGAGGTTTGTTGAATGGACAAATTCAACTTATAGAGGTTCTCTAGTCAATATTTCAACTTATAGAGGTATGGCGATTGTACACATTCGAGTTATAGAGGTTATTCAACTAAAACTTTGACTTATAGAGGTGCGGTGACAGGCTAAGAATACTAAAAAAATCGAGTTATCGAGGTGTTTCTTGCTAACCTTTCGACTTATATATAGGTAAAATAACATAGCATTAGGTAGGCAAGTTCAAGGGGAATATAAAAAATTCGAGTTATCAAGGAATTCAACTTATTGAGGTTCGAGTTATCAAGGTTCCACTGTACATCCTGTTGCTCGAATCCGAGCAAGTTTGTACCCAAAGAAAGGTTCCTTCAATTGTAAACAAACATAGAAAAACATCTGATGTTAAAACGAATGATAACATCTGAGAATAATGCGAATAACGTACTTTTAATCACCACATAGTTTAGACTTCCGCCTTCGGATAACGCCACTGTTACGGAAATTCAGCCCTTTACTGTATTTAAGTGATGCCCTTCTTAAAATTCTGAAACATATTGGCAAATTCCAGTAAAAACGCCTTTAACTTGACACCTCAAACGTTAAACTGTCCAGCCGTTATCGAGTTATTGTGAAGAAAAAACCCCTAGCGTATTATTTTATAGGATACTAAGTGGCTTGAAGGGGCCATAACCCTTAAACTTGCTCCCATACTCTGCCTCATCTGATTACTTTTACTCTTTACATACTGAGGAAATATAAACAAATATAAGTAGGAACAAATATCAGTTCGTAAACAAAGTAGCCACGTAATCACATGATTTAATGTAAACAAATCAGACGTTTTAAGATTTCCATGCTTTTCTTTTACGTTATTTCTCGTTTGCTTGTAATGCTATTTTTTACGAGTCCCTGGGACCTTAAATTTGAGCTGTCTCCGATCATCCTGCAATTTGCCAAATTCACTCAATTTGGACTTAACAATTTTGCTTACAAAATTATATATAAAGACTTGTGGCTTGAATAGCCCCTTCCAATATTTCAATATTCTGCCTCAACTGATATTTTTACTCTTTACATGCTAAGGAAAATAAAATAACTATATAACTAGGTTTACGCTCATTCCTCGCATATAAGGATAATTGAAACACATGATCAAACTTAAATCGAGTTTCATAAAAAATTCAATATCTGATTTGAGTAACGTTATCAGAATACATTCCGTTATCATGTAACTGCCGCCAGAATCCGGGTTTTATGGCTATATTATAGCTATAGTTTTAGTCACTTCTCCCCTAAGGATCAATTATCGCGGTAGCTGAGAGGGTATCGCACTGGCTCTTGGAGCGTAAGGTCGCAGGTTCGGATCCCGCCGCCGACCTAACATTTTATCCATAGAAAAACACATACATTTATCACTTGTTTTTATCAAAGTAAATGTTGTATAAATACGTAAATTTATTTATTTTAAAAATAAATTGAAGATTTCAGGCATGGTTTGTTGTTAGGATTGGCATGGGTGCGTTATGTTAGAACAAACAGAGTATTTTGGGCTAAGTAGTGACTTTAGCAGTGTGGTTAATTTAACTTTTAAGAGAACAGCGAGTTTCTTATATGAACTAATGTTATCCTCAAGGATTAACAATAAGTCGTCAGGTCCAGTTATTTAGATGGAAAAATGAGATTTCAATATATTGTTTCTATAGCCTAGGCTATCATAAAATTAAATTCTATAAACATGGGTTGGTCCAAGAGCGTACATGAAACTTCTAAAATGGCAAGTAGCCTAAGTGTATAGGCCTACATTTTATAGCCATAGGTCCAAGTTTATGATGAAAACAGCTCACTATAGTTGTGAGGGAATTACTGTGAAAACATGAAAATAGCTAGTTGAAAATTGCCGCTAGAAGTTTGGAAATTAATCAGTAATTATGCCTTTAAAATTAAATTATTTTTACTGTCTTGATAAAAGTTCAAAAATGAAATATTTGTCACAGACCTTGGTTGATGTGATTTTGTAGTTTGGGGTACCCCACCTGAGCAGATCCCGTAGCGGCGTCGATGTCTAGTCCATGTCCATATTGTATTGTTAAAACTTGCACTGCACTTGAAACATTGTCCGTGAGCGCGATCGAAAATAGTTCAAAGCAATAAACTTCTTCTCATAAAAAACCGAACAAAAATGCTTTCTTTAGCTTTAGCTATTTACAATGACTGATTAATAAAAGGTTGAAAGTATAGGTATTAAGTTGCGGGTAGCACAATGCTAAGATGCGAAGCGGTAAGCGGGTGAAGGTTTGCCGGCGGCATTCGGCAGTGGACTGTGTCGTTTGCATGGACAACCAGCTTAGAGTACAAAGGCCGCATACTTTCCTTATCGCAAGGAGTGACTATAGAAGAAATATAACTTGGGCTGTGGATTATTATTTGAAACTGAAGTATTGAAAAATGGAAATATTGGGAAAATAAATGGTGAAATAAGAAATATATCCAACAATAATCCAAACCTAGGATATGTCAAATCATTTCAGATAACCTGTATAAAAGGCTTAGTTTGGTTAGAATAGTTTAAAGCTTTTATTTTGGTTCGCTACAACATTCCTGGTAATGTGTTTAAGGTATTTTACAACATTTGTATTACCAGTTTAATGTCGGCTTACTCTTACTGTAATCCAACCCTAGGCTATGTCAGATCATTCAAGATAACCTTCCGAAAAAGGCTGTTTGGTTAGAATAATCTATAGCTTTTATTGTGCTTACCTACTATATTACTGGTAATGTATTTTAGGTAATGTAGACAATTTGTATTATTAATTTAGTGAAAATATAACCTAGCAAATAATTGTCCTATACAAAATAAATTTTAAGGTTGTTCGCCTACTGTGACTAACTTCATCAACGCTTTCTAGACAAATTGAGGCTTTGTATACTTTTTACACATGACAATCGCAATATTACCAATTGTCTAAGAAAATGTAATAAAACAAACTATTTTATAAGTTAATATCTTAGTATCTACAGTCATCAAAAAGTTATTTTGAGTTTTTCGATCTGCCACACGCGTCGTCTGTCGTCTGCCACTGTTACAATCGTCGCCTCCGACGACTGACGATATTTACACAGAGTAGGCGTACTAAGGGAATATTAACTGTATGGATATTTTTAAACGTACACTTAATAATTTATAAAATAATAAAAATGCTCACAATTTAAAAATATACTTCGATTTATCCCTCTTGTGTGTTTTTTGTTGGTAAAAAAATTTTCGTTATCCAGTATAACAAAATATACTCTAGTAAACTAACTATTGTTACTCTATTGTTGAAACATAGATGTCGGCTAAATTTTAACGATTCAAGTACCACTAAAATGGCTTCCAATGTTATTCTTATGGAGAAAAAAATAAATTTGGCTTTAAGATAATTTGATTAATACTGAACGAAATTATCTGAATAACGAACTCGACCGAGATTTTGACCTGATAAGTTTTTCTGGAAAATTTTAAGTTTAACTGTGGAGGCGTTCTCGAGTTATTGTGGTCACAGACACACCAGTTGAGTTGATTCTCTTACCAGTCCAAGCAGTAAAGTTGTGTATAAGGATAACTTCACTTCGTTCAATTATCCAATTAGTGACACATGTCAGTTCGTAAACAAAGAGACACTTACACATCACGCGGAATATCTTTAGCTGTGGCTTACTCCACTGCTGGAGTGACTGAGATAACCAGCTGGCCTACTGAATATGGAATACCGATGAACAGTTATTTTGTTTACATGACAATAATATTACGATTAAATGACTGAACAGAAGATTGAAACATTAGATGACAGATTTAGACCGATGTCTAAATCCCACTCTACTCCAACTGTTTGAACTGAAAACAGTTTCCACAGCTCAAGATATTCTGCGTCAAGTGTAATCACATGTTAAGTGTAATCACATGTTTTAATCACATGTTTTACAAAGCAGACGTTTTTAAATCCCATGCTTTTCTTGTGAAGGATGTTTTACGTTATTTCTAGTCTGTTGGTAATTTTTTCGGTATACTGCTATATTTCCCGAGTCCCTGGGATGTGTACCTTTAATTTGAGTCGTCTTCCACCATCCTGGGATTTCCCAAACTTCCACAATTTTGACTTAAAGATTTAGCTTACAGAATTATATATAAAGACAGTGGCTTGAAGGGGCCATAGCCCCTAACTTTGCTTCAAGGAGGAACACATGCCAGTTCGTAAACAAAGTAGACTCTTAAACACATGTTTTAATGTAAACAAAGCAGACGTTTTTAAATCCTCATGCTTTTCTTATGGGGAATGTTTTACGTTATTTCTCATTTGCTGGTCACTTTTTAGAAATACTGCTATTTTCCCGAGTACCTGGGATCGAGACCTTTAATTTGAGCCGTCTCCCATCATCCTGCAATTTGCCAAACTCCCACAATTTTGACTTAAAAATTTTGCTTACAGAATTATATATAAAGATATCAGACATTGACCTGAACATAAGTAGGTATTTATTTGTTGATGTATACGAGAATTAGTAAAATGTTATAACTTGCTTGTTTACAAACATATGTTGATAAAACTTATCAGTTTTGATGAACTGATATAGCTTTATCAGTTTTGGTATATTGGTTTTTGTATAACAAAAATTTTTATCTGGTTTCCATTGGTATTTCAGTTAAATATTCATTAAATAACTTGTAGTAAGTTTTGGACTGTTTTTAACCAATATTCATTGATTGACTGCAGCCATATCGAGTTGTAGTACAATTAGACCTTGACAGCTAACGTGGTAAAAACTGGTATGAAACCATCTTTGTTGGCTGAACAACTATACACGATTTTGAATACATATTTTTTAGGTGGTAACAGAGACGGAGGTTTTGATCGCAACAGAGGAGGTGACAACAGGGGCCCCAGAGACAATAAGGTGAGAACAAAATCATAAGATGTACTATAAAATACCCCTCCCCCCCAAAAAAAACAAAAACAAAAATAATGGCTTTGGTTTTGTTGTGTAGTTAAGGCTCTGATTGTCAGGATAAGTCACCCACCAAATAATCTTTACGCTTCTCATGTACAATCTGTGACTGATTTTGTAAAAGTTGTTAAATTTTGTGTGTTGTGCATATATCGGTAACATTATTTTGCCATGGGGTTTCACACAAAAACCACATGTTCTAGCTTAAGATTTTTTAAAATTGTGAATAAAATATTGATTACATAGTTAAAAGTTATATTCATTCATTCCTTTATATTATAATTTAAACTAAACATGTTTGTAATATTAAGTTTGTCCAACTGTACACAATTTAAGAATTCAACACTCCATTTAAAAAAATTAGGACAATTGAGTCCTAAATTAAATGAAAAATACAATTGGAGAGAGAAATCAGGATGTCTGAAGTGAGCCGGGAAAATCGAAGACCAGTTGACTTTCTTGAAAGGGAGTAGGATAATCAAAGGCAATCCATATCTATAATACGCAAGGTGAATTTTGGGTACAGAACCAGAATTATTACCCCTCAATTAATTTTTAACCGATATTGACAATTGAGGTATGGTATCAAATATGACTTGGACTGCAGCCAAGCAAAGTGGTTTTCAACTTCTGATACCCCTATTTTAAAGGACATAAACTGCCCTCAAAGTTTATTTACTGTCCATAAGGATGAATAGTGATGAATTTGAATTCAAATACGTTCTTAAACAGCTACATATACTAAACACAGATTAACAACATAAACATATGTTTTGGGCTGAGAACTCTAACCACTGAAATGGTAAGGTAAACACAAATTCAGACCTAAGATGGATCAACTTTGCTCGGTTTTTTTGGGCCAGAAGGCCCACTAGTTTCTAATTTATTCTTCCATTTAGACGTTAAAAAGTTCTGCAAACTCACAAAGAGTAGCCAATTGAAAAATACAATTCATAATTTAATAAGGTCAGCAGTTACTGGTTCAACTAAACTAAAAGTACTTAAATAAAGTTTAAATAACTTTGTATTTGTATAATTATAAATATTCTCTTAGAGAGTAAAAGGGCCATAAACATATTACGTAACACACTGCAGAGGTTTGACATAGCGTTACTCTACCTTATATGGGGGAGGGGGGTCTGGCTCAGCGTTATATAACTTGTACATTTTAAATATGATGTTAGGAGTTATAACTTTAGTTTGATATTCAGATTTAGTGTTCTTTTGACTATTCATTGCGTATTTATTTATGTTTTTTTTTGTTTTTAAATTTTTTACTAAAATTATGTTTTTTATTTATGACA
This sequence comes from Allygus modestus, assembly GCA_963675035.1. NCBI lineage: Eukaryota > Metazoa > Arthropoda > Insecta > Hemiptera > Cicadellidae > Allygus > Allygus modestus. The sequence goes on from OY776112.1 coordinate 119,003,040, forward strand.
GTTACAGTAGAACCTCGATAGTTCGACAGTCTGTATACTTCGACACAAGCCGTGACGATATGACATGATACTAGCGACGACCGATAGTGTCCTTGACGGGTTCGCCGGTCAGTGATGGGAGCCCGCTTATTGTTTTCGTGAACGTGTGCTACCGCCTTTTCTATAAATAACTTCCTTCCTACCTCCTACCCCGTCCTCTCCAACCCTTTCCCCGCCCTTTCCAGTAAGTAGGTCAAGTCAGTTTGCTCGAGACGCTGCGGGAGTTAAACACGATTTTGATACTTTTGTGATAAGCTATTGTTTTTCTGATCATAATACTCCCTGTGTAACATTTTCCATATACTCCCTATAGTTTGACATTTCGATAGTTCGACACCCCTTTAGTCCACAAAGTGTCGAACCATTGAGGTTCTACTGTATTACTTTTATTTGTTACGTTTTAGCTGGGATAGGTCGAGTTGATTTTCTTGTCTGAATCGTTACTTAAGAAGAAAGGTAGAGTAAATGTTAATTCTATGTTGCCGTATACCTCAAATGTTATCGTTATTGTTTTTTTTTTGTTTTGAGCTTTGTTCTTTAAGGATTGTCGTAATATAATTTTTGTTAGTTAAAAGAACATGTTTATATTATTTTTAGGGGTGTGTGAGTAGTGTTTTTTGAATTGAGTCGAGTAGTGTCAATTATTTTTGAGTCTCGAGTATTTTCGAGTGAGTATTTTCCATCGGTTGGTACAGGAGAACCTCTCTTATTTGAAATTCAGGGCACAGTCAATTTATTTCGAACGATAGGAAGTTTGAAATATCAAGAGTTTGGATAATAGAGGGTAATGTGAATAAAATTTGAATTATAGAGGCAAAGAAAACAAACGCCAATGAATTCAGATCTGGAGGAAACTGAGAATAAGCATTAGTTAATGTTTTTTGCGATTCAGTTCAAAGGCTTACGGTATCACAGTTCGTACTATAGAGATTGACTTCGAATTTTAGAGGTAACTTTTTGAATTAATTATAGCAACAAAGTTTTGGAGGCCCGAGTATAAACTTATTCAAAATTTAAAGACTACATTGTGCATTAAAAACACGTTGAATTATCGGTCTATTATTTTTGCGAATATTAGAGGTTTTCTGAAGGGAACAGCCAAAAGATATTAATTATAGAGGTTTTCGAATTATCGAGGTTCAAATTAGTGAGGGGTTCTACTGTAGTTTCAAATAGTCTAATGGGATTCGGATACCACCCCAGATTTGATAATCAGAACATGGTTTCTAACTAATACATGAGTATCAATACACATTTTTTGGCCAGTACAATCAAACTGGATTATATATTTACAAACAAAACAAGGTTTGGTATTCGTTTCCGGCCGATAAAAGACGGTCCGGTTGTCATTTGCCCAATATCACTTGGTCTGGACATCGCTTATAATGAATATTACATGACAAAATAGTTATTTACAGCTGATATTAAGTGGCCCGGTCGCCACTTAAGCCGATATTATGTATACCGTCGTCATTTTCGACCTTTCCAGTCGCCATTTTGGCCTAGTTCCAACGTCATTTACGGCCAAAATTACGCAGTCCGGTTGTCACTTACATACGTTAGGTTTTTTTTATGACCAATTCATGTGTGTAGCTGTCATTTTCAGGTGATTTTACGTGATGCGATCGCCTTTTTCGGCCGTTACAACGCGATTTGGCTTGCTCTAAGTTTTGAGTATTTTTCAAAACTTCGAGTCGAGTCCGATTATTGAAATATTCGGCTGATAACTCAAATTTTTGTGACTCGCACACCCCTAGTAAAGGTAGGCTATACATTCAAAATACATTGTTAATTTTGTGTGCTGTATTTGTTCTTCCTGTACATAAATCTTCCCTAGAATCATGATCGTATCCTGAATCGAGAATGAAGCCCAAATTTTACTATGGGAATTGGAATCAGAATCAAGAAATTCTGGAATATACCCATGACTAGTTAAAATACAATTCCTAATATAAGGGTCATCATTTACTGGTTCAAAATAAACAATAAAATATTCCAGGATAATTTTCTATTTTTATAATTATAAATATTCTCTGAGAGAGTATAGGCCCATAGATGAAGAATTATTGAAGGGTCAAAGGAAATCTGGTGTAATTGACAAATATTTCAGCAGGGAAGTGGTGGAGGAGGGAGTCAAGGCAACCAAGGCGGTGGTGGTCAGGGCGGCGGCGGTTGGGGCAACCAGACCTATCAGGGGGGCTGGGGCCAGCAAGGCTACAACAACCAGCAGGGCTACAACCAGGGGTACAACCAAGGCTACAACCAGGGATACACACAGCAACAGGCCACCCCGCAGCAGCAAGGCTGGGGACAGCAGGCGTGGGGCAATAAAGGTGAGCTTAGACAAATTTTAAAACTATGTAATATTATTTATAAAATTATAAATAATTAACTCTTGTTACAAATCACAAATAACCTTGGTTTTATTCAGTGAGTATTAATGACATCTAGATGGAAAAGTTATCAAAGTTACAGTATTGAGCAAAATGAGTTCTCTTTATCTCAGGGTTTACAATTTGTAGGTTCATAAGCGTCTGGCTCGATCGATAATAATCAATTTTCTACTATTAATATTTAAAAAAATTACCAGACAATTAAATAGAGAATGAAATTTGCATGAAAGTTAAAAATCATAAATAAAACACTATCAATCTTCTTCAATTAATTTTTACAATCTCTTACGCTTGAGGTTACTTCAGAATATTATTGATATTAAACGTCCCTGAATATCAATATAATTTCAGAGTCTTCAATATATAAATGCTGAAATGGGTTAGCGTGAGAAAAGGATGGATCTCACCAGGTCATAGCGCTGGAGTCACAGCGCATGCCATCTTTTAGGGGGTTAGCTACTGTCACTACAACTGTCATATCAGTAACTCGTTCGTTCCGTTTACACGATACGCAGTTGAAATCAACAACAACTGTTTACGTTATGTAGGCTCGTCTCCTCTACCACTCGCTCAGAGGCAATCGGTAAAGTGACGTAGTGCAACCAACGGAACGTTAAGCCTCAACTACTCTTCTAATCTTTGTTGGTTGTAGATCGTGATCACGGACTTTTAATACAATTTGTATTGTTAAAACCAGATTTTCTGCAATAAAATTAAAAAATTTCTTATACTTTGCAGCAAAAAAGCGACAGCCTGCCCAAATATTGTCGCATTTTCATGGTGCATGTCGCATTTTGCGACAAATGCGACCACAGCTTAAACCCTGCTTGCAATATAGTTTAGTTTTGGCTAGGGATATTTGCCACATTAACAGGAAAATATGGATAGGTCAAGCAGGCTTGCCTTGGAAAGTACAGGCATCCTACTGATAGCACACTGGCTCTACAAACACACACAAAAGAATATACCGGCCTCTTTATCAACTTGGAAAAGAATCATTCTTGACTCTTTAAAGTAAAATGTTAGGGTTTTGTCACAGCAACATTCATGTTCGGTTTGAAGGATTTCCCATGTAATTAGATGCATTAAAAAATTAGCATTTTAAATATATATTCGTCTGCCAAAATATGATCTAATGTGGTATTTGAAAAGGAACGGCCCAGCAGCAACAAGGAGTAACCGGAGCGGCGGGAGCGACGGCTACACCGGCTGCAACTGGTTACAACACGACTGGTTATGCTCAGCAGGCAGCAACCGGTTACAACCAAGCTGCCGGCTACCAAGGCTACTGGGGACAGTATGGCTACGGCCAGGGGTGGACGCAGGTTAGTAGTATAGAGGTGATATTTCAGTTTGTAATATTAACATGGGTTGTGCTTGTCTGTGGTACTATCACAATTTATTTGTTGAAAACTAATTATTTTGGAATAATCAACGTTCTGAATTTGAAGGGAATAGCAGTTAATAGTTAATAATTTAGGTACACTTTGTTAAATAAAATGATGCCTGTAGAAGATTATGGTTATAAGCTAACAAATAAATCATCTAGTGGCACAACAAATCGAAAACCAGTGTGGTTAAACCACACTCCCCAAGCCTCCTTGGCCTCCTTGGTGTGTGGTTGTATGGCATCAGTTCGTGGATACTTTCTTGGTAAACAAGTTTTATTTGTCAGCTTTTATACAGAACTTAGTTATTGCATCAATAGAAGACATAAAAAAGGGCAATATTGCTAGTATTAAGATGATTTTAGGTTAGGGTGGCTCTAGGCCATGATACAGAAAAAACTATGAAAGGAAAGGGATGCAAGAGAACTTATCCATTGAAAAGAAGTTTGAAGAGTCAACAGGAAAGCTAATTCAATGTCAAAAAGTCACACAAATACATACAGAAAGTTGATAATTTTTGGGACAGCTTGTCTCTTTCTCAATCAGTTTGAGAACACTTCCTCAACTGATTGAGAAAGGGACAAGTTGTCCCAAAAATTATCAAGTTTCTGTGTGTATTTGTGTGACTTTTGCCAGTGAATTAGCTTTCCTGTTGACTCTTCAAACTTCTTTTCAATGGGTAAGTTCTCTGGAATCCCTTTCCTTTAAGTTTTTTAGTATTAACATGAGTTATTATCTCTTTATTATGACATAACTTATTGAGGATATGACTTTATTATGGATGCATGGGTCTTCCTCACATGAAAGGTATGAGTAAAACACTCATAGTTAGCAAGGACATGAGATAATTAATTCCCATTTTTAAGTCATTATGGATTAAAATATTAACATATATGCACTTCACTGAAGGAGGCACACAGTTAAACGTCTAATAAGGCGTGTTCTGTTAATTAGTACGTAATTTTCTGTCCAATTGCAAACGTTTGTTCACAAGTGAATGTATGCTACGCTTAATAAATTGACATGTTGCTCTATTCTTTCATAAGTAAAAATAAGTAAGTTTAAGTAAGTTAAATAAATAAGTTTCATAAGTAAGCTTAATAAAAACTATTTATTGCAACTACCTATCAAAACATTTTCTTCTACGACTGTTCATTAACCAACACGGATTGCGCATGATTTGATATATAACATGTCTTTTTAATTTTTGTGAGTGTCATTGAGTGTATGCATGAAGAAGTACAATAATTTTGATAAAGATCATCATCAAAGAACATGGGGTGTCAAAATTTGGCAGCGCAGAAAACTTATATGAAGTTTGACAGTGATAAACCCAATGTTAACCCATTGCCATACTGCCTATATAAAGACTGTCTAGGCCCAGTGTGGCCAGTAAAAATTAGACAATTTGTTAGCATATCAATAAACGCTCATAAAATCTGTAAATATTAACTTATTGGCATGATTTTTTCGCCACTAAATCCAGAAATAACTAGCCTTTCAAAAATCATATAATATAAAATACTATTCAAATAAAAAAATTAATTTTTATAACATAAATTTATATGTTTTTAAATTTTAAAACATAAATTTCAAAAGCAAAGACATTTTTTTTATAAATAAAATAATGTTTTTCCAACAAAAGAAGCCTAAATATTTTAAATGTATATAATTTAACATCAAAATGTTGTTTATTTTATTTTTTCTACGTTACCATGGATTTTTTATAAAAAAATCAAAATATATGTATTTTTTTAAAATTGACATTTTGAAGAATTAGAGGGCCTCATAATGAATATATTTGTCAATATATGTGCTTATATAAGATAAAATGGTTCTGAAATTTCTATTTAGGCCTAAATGATATGTTTAAATAATAACTATCCTAAATAAAAGGGTAAAGGCTAACTTACGGAAGTATGACATCTGCTGCGCAGATTCCGGTGATCCAAAGTAAAATCAAAACTAGCACAGAAAAAAATTGTAATAACTTGTTATAAAATATTTACAGAATATTTGTACATATTTACAAGCACTTTTCTTCACAACTGTCTCTAGTCTGTATAGTTCTGAACAGTGTGGTAACGCTCAAAACACTCATCGATGTGTAGTGCCACGTCGCACGCCTTGCAAAAGTATCTTGTCTCTGACCTCTTCTTATTAGCTGTACAAACTTTGCAGGGTTTAGTTGGTTTTTCTTTTTTTTCTGTGGGAGGTAAAGCTTTAGGGAAATGACCCTCAACTCTTGATTGTAGGCGAAGAGGTATTTCACCGATGCGACCACCTTTCCTCGGAGGAGTATGTTTTGTTGTTGTCAGTGACAACAGTAGCTGCTCAACAAGATTGAGTCTATAGTCACTGAACAGACATGATTTACCTTTGATTGTTTTCCAAACAACAAAGGAGTTGAATATGGTTAGGTCCAACAAATAAAAAAAAATCTTTTTGTACGCTTTCATGGAACGTCGCATGATTGGGTGCGAGGCTAAGACCTGATCCTGACGGTCAACCCCATTCATGCCTTGATTGTATTCCACAATACATTTTGGCTTAAATATGTCTTCTTCTAAGCCTCTCTTTCTTTTGACAGAAACCAGCTGAAAGTCAACATCTGAATGTTTTGTAGAGAGCATGTGAACGTATTTTTTATCACGCCACTTTACTGCCAGAATGTTTTTAGCACTGCGAGCAATAGCTTCACCTTTTTCTAGTTTTGTTACATTCCCTACAAACTCTTCTGGCATACATTTCCTGTTGGTACGCACTGTACCAATAGCATGGGTTTGGTTTTGTAGCAGCTTTTCAAAAAGCTGTGGGGAGGTATACCAATTATCGATATAAATCGTGTGACCGCGGTTCAAGATAGGTTCTGCAAGCTCCATTACTACTTTTTCACTAGCAGGAATATCATCATTAGGATTAGGCCTTTGTTTTTCTTTTCCAGTATAAATTTTGAAATCCATACAATAACCACACTTGGAGTCACAAATTTTATAAATTTTTATTCCAAACCTGGCACGCTTTGATGGGTTGTATTGAATATACCCTAACCTGGCTCTCAACTTTACTAAACTTTCATCAATGGCTATGTCCTTACCTGGACTGTAAATAGAAGAAAACTTAGCTCTAAGGTAATTTATAACAGGTCTAAGCTTCCTCAATTTATCTTTTGAATCAGTATAGTTGTCATCAGCAAAATGGAGGTACCGAGAAATCATCAAGAACCGTTTGAAAGACATAGTTTCTGTGTATATCTTGGTTTCAACAATTTTTCTGGTTGACCAATACATTTGTAAAGAAGGCTTCTTCACTTGGCCCATCAAAATGTAAAGGGCTAAATAAGCTTTAATTTCATTTCGAGTCACTGGCCTCCAAGATTCATCGCACTTCAGGTTTTTTCGTAAAGGATCGTCTAGCTGCTGCCTCGCATAGTCATTTGTTTCAACTACAATCATATCCCAGAACTCATCGCCAACAAACTGAGAAAAGCTATCATAAGGTGTTGGATCAGGTCCTATTCTACGACTGTAGTGGTTATCTACTCCGGACAAATCAATATACGGGATATCTTTTACTACATTTTTGTCTTTAGACCAAGGCCAAGTTTCTTTTGGTTTTTTACCAGTCTTTTTAGCCCTACATTTATCTTTACTAGGCCTAGGTTTCCTACCTTTGACAGACTTGGTATTTTTTGTTATTTTCTTACTTGAAGGAATATGATTAGACCTAGGCCTATTCGCAGTTTCAGCCAAAGCTGTTGAAACACAAGTTAGGTTATGTGTTTTTTGTATCTTCCTAACAGGACTACGACTTTTTTCCATAACACTTTCAGAACCTTTGAGTATGTTTACATCAGTGCTACTGGTGCTAGGAATTGTATTTACATCACTAAAAGTATGAGAAACAATATTTACATGACTACTAGTGCTTGGAAATGCAAGATTTACTTCACACAAAGTAGGCCTAGGAGTGGGCTTAGAACGGTCACTGGAATCTGTACTTATTCCTTCTATGCCATAAGAAATTAGTCCAAAACCTACCTCCACATCTTTATTGAAGTCTAAATTAATAGTTTTGGAAAAGATTTCCGATTCATTCGAAAATAAACTAGGTGGTATATCCTCATCTGTTGAGTCGGAATCTGATTCAATGTCACGAAGATATCGGTCTGAAATCAGCACACTTTCTTCGTTCTCTTCAATGTCACTATATTCTGAACCACTTTCTAAAAGAAAATTATAAATATCTTTATCACTTTTCACCCTTTCACGACTCATTTTTGAACAAAAACAAACAAATTACCTATGTAAACAACAACATAACCCAAGTCACGGCGGCCGACGGAACTTGACTACTGCGCATTACTACATCACAGCAGACAGCTGATTACGACACCTGTATTTTATTTTTCCCCGTCACAATTTAGTTATATTTACGAGCAAATATCATTACTTTTGGTGCAGAGAGTATTATAGATCTTAGAAAATAACCCTAATACGAGTAAATGTATGTATTATAATTAAATAACTAAAAAATCACACACTTTGCACAACTACGAGATAACTCGTAGTTGCAAATATGGGCACCTTTTGTTTACTACGAGATATCTCGTAGTTGTATGCGAATGGGTTAAAATTGCCCAGGAATAATGACTGGCCTGCAACGTTTTCTTGCCATTTTAGTGCCACAGAATTCCCAATATTTAAACAAGTTTTAATGTTAGCTCCTTATAAACTTGACAGACAGAAATGGAGTAAGAGACTCACCGTGGAAGTCAAAATGTAAATCATTTTGCATGCTTTGTTTATAAAAAGGCTAAAAACGGTTCCAAATCGCAACCTGTATTTTAACCGTCCAATTTTCACAGGTTTCAAAATAAACAAACTTCTGCAGTGATGCTCGTATCCGTTGTACATACAGTAAGTAATATCTAAATTTGCTAAACAGCTAATTAAATGTCACTCTGACAGTATGACTTCCCACTCTGTTAATAAATAGCAAACTCGTTCAGACATGACAACTTGACACACAAGAACAGTAATAAATTAGGCCAAAAGTACTATTAAAAGCATGGAAGTTAATGGTGAAGAATTCCAAGGAGAAGAATTCCTCGAGCGTTGTGGGAATGATAACCTGAACTCTTCTCTTAACATGTTCAAATGCTACGTGTAATTTTATTCTGCCTGTGACTGACAATGGAGGGTTTGTTGTGCTATGGTTAGTCGCCAAACACTGGTGAAATGGATTGCAAGGACTGAACGTGAACTAAATTGAATGTCTTTTGGTTTTAATGGTCAACTGATAATTCAAATGGTTTGACTATATTATTGCAGGGAGTTCACCGAAGAACACTGAAGAAGTTGTCAGTTGAATGTTGGTGGTTAATTAACTAAAGCGACAACTCATCTGGGGTCATCCGTCCAAAAGATGATAATTTTTTGAAAATATTTTGTGAATACTAATGAAGAATCATGAAACGTTTGAAATTTGGATCACAAAAGGTAGCCTCCAACTTGTAAAATTTCTGTCTGAATATTTCAGACAACCTGAATCGAAAGGAACATCAGAATCACAGTACTATTATACATTGTTTACCCTTACAATTTTCCCAATCATGATAATTTGGCTGGAATACATCACCTCTCCTGCTGGTTTTCTGATTTGTTATTATGTTGTGGAATTGATAGTGCAGGATTGTCCATTTGTGCACACATGCTGTGATTTGGACAACTTTAAATTAAAATGCATAGGGAATTGTTTTTGACTGTTATTACAGGCAGTTAACCAATGGATAACCGAAAAACTGTAAGTATGAAATTATTTTGGGACCGGTGAACATCTTGTTGCGGTTTTTAAGGTTATTTGTTTATAGAACAATAAATTGAAAGTCAAATATTTCTTTATTTTCAGTGATTTGGTGGCAACAACACAAAAAAAGCATAATATTCGTTTGTTTAACTGGAAGTTTACTTTGTTTTAGATAGGTTGCTTTACCTTGATTTTAAAATTATGACCTCTAATGACCTTGATTTTAAAATTATTTTAAAAGGGATTATGTAAAAACCAAAAACAAGCACTCATGGAAATAACTCTGTATAGTAAGAGAATTCAAGAATATAATTTAGAATAAAAAGTAACATGAGGGAAAATTTATTCCACTTGAAAATATTAGGTTAAATTTGCTCGTAGATTGATACATCTATATTTGCAATACACCAATAAAAATCAGTGTAAAATACAATTTTTGTTTACATACTTTTTCCAAGCAATTTTTATTTATTTTAATTATATGTGTAGGCATATTTCAGGATTAAAATCATAAAGATGAAATAAATTGGAACAGTTAAAATGCATTTGTGTTTATTTGTTAAAACATCAACAATTCAGGAACTGCGGATGAAGGTTTGTGCGGTCCTGGAAAGTCTGGTAAAAACATAATGTTGTCCAGCAAATATAATAAACTATTTCGATGAATAATTTTGTAATAAAAATTAAGAAGCAAACGAAAATGAGAAATTGTCAATATTGTTTAAATATCCAATGTATCAGCCTAATCTATTATACTAGTTGAAGTTACGTTTTCAAACAGTTAAAGTAAAATTGTTGAATGTTGTAAAATTTAGGAGTAAAACTGTATTTGGGAAAAATATTAAGCTGCAACTTGTGATTTGCAATTTATATAACACCTATCGTACATTACTAGAGGGATGAAATTAATTGTTGCTACACTAACAATTTTAAAACTTGGACCATTGAAAACGGAAGTAATTACTAAATCTGACCCATTTTACTATTTTTAAATGTAAATTTGGTTTAAAAAACGAAAAACAAAATACATTTTTAAAATTATTTTAATATTGAAAACAGTATATAAATTATACTTGTATGGTTTTTAGTAAAGGTAGTTCTCTAAGAAGGGAATGTCCTTACCTGAGATAATTTATCCATTTTGTATTCAGTATAAGTCGACTTGCAGCTTAAGTAAGGCCAGCGGTTCATTTCCATTGGATAGTGGAATTATGACATAGCTAATAGCCATTGGCGAAAGACAAGAATCCTACTTAATATCTTGTGGGCCAAACTTTCATGCTCAAACTACTTTACTGGGCATAATATACATGTGTGCATAGTTGTAGTAAGATGAAGAGTAACCTATATATAACTACATCTGCGCACAGAAAAGTCGGTTAAGCACTCTTGATTTATATTTTAGCTGTTTTTAATTACAAAAATCATTTACCCAAAATGAGCAAACTGGTTTGATTGTCTGATAGAGTTTCATCTACTGTTATTTTGAGTATGAAAGACTGTGACCGAAGGTTACACACTCCCTCATGACTCAATGAAACAAATGAAGTCAGCAACACAGTGACTTATATGGGGATATTCAAGTTTTGACCATTCGTCTAATGTGATTCCAGAATGCTGACGGGACCTACTCTTACCCACAGGGGTGGCAAGGCTACGGGTACAACTACGGGGCTGCCATGACCCCCGCCGCAGGGGTGACCCCCGGGATGACAGCTGCTACCCCCGCCACTGCAGCCGTCACCCCCGCCGCCCCTCAGGCTCCAGCCAACAAGTAACTCAGTACCTGACGCCTCACCCAGCGATACTATGTTTTAACTCTTGACAACTAGTGTCTTTGTCAACAAGCTTCTTTCTCTTTGTAGATTCTATATTTATGTTAGTAATAAAAGCCTTTGGTAATCAACATTGTGTAACGGTTTAGGCGACTACAATTTTATAATTTATTTTGAAGCTGTGAAGACGATTTTTTAGCGATGCGTTAATATTAGATCTGAGTGTTAGCTAGATTCCAGTACTGGCTATTCGTTATATCACTTCACATTAAAGTTGATATGAGAGGAGAAATTTCACCGTATAAACAGTCAGGTCTGATACTAAGGTCGACACTTAAAATATGACTTCATAACATCAAAGTAAGTGATTGTAATGTTAGGCTAGCATGAACTGTTATGCAATATATTTAATGTTAGCCTGTGCCCACTTGAAGGCTATTATGTTTATATTTTATCTTATAAGTTTTGTACAATAAAGAATTGTATTGTTTTAAGGAGAACATTGTCTTGATAGTGGTAAATAAATGAATGAGAAATGTTGTAATTTTTATTATGGTATGACAAAATAATAAAGTGATTTAAAATTATGTAGTATTTTGTTGTTTTTCCTTTGTGAAGTAGTTAGTGTTTATAGTGTTACTTTCTTAAGCAATTTATAAAGAAAAAAATTTCAACTAAGGATAAGAAAGATGCATTTTAGATAGGTTCATTCAAGATCAGAAAAATTTACAATAAATCTATAAACTAAATAACAGTTGTATGATCAATTTGGTGTGAGTTAATGTACCAGTAACTGACAGTACAAGTAATTAAGTGTACTAACTTGTCTATATTTTCAAAACCTCAAAATTTGAGATGTTAATTTTGAATAAACTTAAAACCCAATTTCTTTGTTTATTAACAATTCATAAAAACATATTTTAAGATATAAAATTTCTTAATATCTATAATATTATAAAGAAGAGGTGGTTTCTGTCTGCCTGTCTGTCTGTCTGATGTTCCGGGTGAACGCAAAAACTACTGAACCGACTGGGCTGAAACTTTACACATAGATCTTGAATCCATGCAACACATTCACTTCCTTAAAATCCCCTCGGGCTTCGCCCCGTGAACGTCCCAAGTTTCAATGTTTACATTTCAGAATAAACATTCAGAAACTGTAATGCAAACAGCGTGGATACTTACATTTGACAGCTTAAGAGCAGAAGCAAGAACAGCTGTTTCAAGCTACCTAAAATGCAAATTGCATTGACTAAAGAACGGGTAGAGAAAACCCCTGTGCGAAGAACGGTTACGTCAGCTAGCTATTAATTAATATTAATGAAGACATATTGATGTGGCTTCATCTGGTTGTGGTCTATTCTTATTTGTACAAAAAACAATTTTTACGGATACTTCCTGTACCACCCACCCCCATTTTATATTTTTGCTCCCCCCCGATTTTTATTTTTAACCCCCCAAGATTTAGTATTTTGCATCCCCCCGATTTTATATTTGTGCCCCCCACTTCGATTTTATATTTTAATTTTATTCCTCCCCCATTTTATACTTTTGCTCCCCCCGATTTTATATCTTTTTGCCCCCCCCAATTTTTATATTCTTGCTCCCCCAATTTTTATTTTGTCCTCATACTCAATTTTTTATTTTGTTCCCCCCCTTTTCGATTTTATATTTTTATTTTACGTTGTCCCCCCTCCATTTTATATTTTTGCCCCCCCGATTTTATATTTTTGCTCCCCCCATTTTTATTTTTGCCCCACCCCCAATTTTATATTTTGCTCCCCCCCACTTCGATTTTATATTAGCGAATTTCCCCTATAGGGAAGAAGCTATTACTGTAGTCGGCATGGTAAGACCTAGGCCCGGGACCATTATAACTTTTCGTTTTGAGATCCCCAGATGTCAAAAACAAAACTATATATATATATATATATATATATATATATTTCGTAAAAATGGTCCGATTTTGATTAAATTTGGTACAAACGTATATAGCAACATTTATGACTTTAAGTTCGAAAACCAGACAGATCGCTTTATCCGAAGGGGTATTTTAGGGGGGGGTTTTGTACCCTAAAAGTGTTTTTTTTTTAGTTTTCTAAATATAATATTTTTAATCTAATTGTAGTTTACACCAATGGATTTGGCTTAAAAAAACGAACAATTTGGTGTTTAGATCATTTCTCTACGTCAATTGGTTGCCGAGATATTGAAAGTGCTAAACACAGTACGTTGTCCAATGTTATTCTTATGGAGAATAAGAAAAATTGTATATCTCGCTTATTTATAAACGTATCCGGACAAAACTTGATATATGGCTTCATTTCGTTGTGGTCTAATAATAATTGTTAAAAAAAACAATATTTTGCCGATGGTTCCCGTTGCAGCAAACCTGCGTACTCAGCGCTCATGTTATTCTCATAGAGAATAAGAATTTGTTAAGGCCCGTACACACCGATGCGGGAACGGGAACACTGCGGTTTCCCGCAGCATGCAGTGTTTGCAGCGCTTCCCGCTCCAGTATTGTTGCAGAAAAAAAACTTAACTAATCAGTTTTCACCTGTCACCTGTCTCGTACAACAACACAATGTCGTGCCTTACTGAACATTTGCTTGAAGTTGTATATACGTATCCTGTGTTGTATGACCTCAATCACAAAGACTATAAGAATATTAGGATGAAGGACAAGATTTCGGAGGACATCGGGAAGACACTAAATACATCTGGTAGGTACAATAGTAGTAATCACTGTTTTCAAGGGTCCCCTTATAAATCTCACCCTTATAAACCCCTGTTTTTATTTAAATAAAGTTGTAATTTATACAAATTGTAAACAACTGCAAAGCAAGATGTTTAACAAAGTCCCCCAATCATTCGACTTCAGTCCTGTTGTGTTTATTTATTAAAGAAGTCTACGAACCTCTTACGTACAATAATAGCATAACGAGAACTGCTCTTGAAGTCCGCACTAAAGCTGGAGAAAGCTCACGCTCGTGGCTCTGGCTCCTCATCGTCTTCTTCAAGGCATGCGAAGTAGTCCTTATCGGAATCCGTTGTTCGTAGAAAGTTGTGTAGCACACATGTAGCTAACACAACAGCCTTAGCCACCTTAACCTCCAAAGGCCTGTTGAACAGTTCATTTTCTTTTTTAAATAAGGTCAACAATCAAATTAAGCAATTCGTCAAAACATTCTTGAGTCATTCTAAAATAGCTGTAAAACTTTTTAGCATCATTTCGCAACCGGGGCATGAGAGTGTGGTACTCCCCAAATTCTAGCCTTCCTTTATTTATGTCATGCACCCACAGTTTCTTCGCCTGTTCGTTTTCTGCTGCAGCAAGCAAAAGCAGGGCTTCTTCTTCATCAGACGATGACATGGTAATTTATAAATAAAAACTAAAATCTTTCACAAAACTTGAATCACTGAGAGACTACACACAAAACCTTAACACAACAACTCACTGTGGTGTACTGGCTCCAGCTTCCCGTCTGGTGGCTGCGCCTGTGTGGAAGCACCAGTTCCTGCCACGATCTTCCCGCGCAAAAATCGCATCTAAAATTCCAGGTACTGTACCGTTACCGCTCCCGCCCCCGTTCCCGCGCCGGTGTGTACGGGCCTTTATGCCTCATTTAATTATGAACATAAATTAATATAACTTGGTATGTAGCTTCACCTAGTTGAGTTACATTGATATTTGTATACAAAAATATAATTTGTGTTCCTTGTTTTAGGAAACCTGCGTACTCAGCCCCCCATGTTATTCTTATGGAGAATAATTAAAATTGTATAAATTGTTTATTTATAAATGGATACGGATGAAACTTGGTATGTGGCTTCACCTGGTTGTGGTCTGTTGATATTTGCATTAAAACTCAATATTTTCTGTTCCTTGTTGCAGAAAACCTGAGTTCTCAATCCCCATGTTATTCTTATAGAGAAAAATTAAAATTTAATATACGGCTTATTTTTTAATATGTATCTATGAAACTTGGTAAGTGCTGTATATAGTAAATATATATACATATCTGTGCATTGGAAATTCACTGAGTATGCAGGTTTGCTGCAACGGGGGTATTTTTATTTTGTCCCCTCCCCCATTTTATATTTTTACTCTCCCCCGATTTTTATTTTTGCCCCCCCTCAGATTTTATATTTTTCTCCCCCCCCCGCTGATTTTATATTTATGCTCCCCCTCCCCCCTCCATGATTTTTTTATATTTTTTTGTACTCGAGTTCTTTTATCTCTAAATGCGAATCAAAAGTGTTACGTGTACCGATTTGGAGTTGCAAACCACACGCCGTTTACTACCCGACAGAGTTCCTCGAGTTAGCAACAGGACCCGAACTATCTGCCAGTATATTTCGTTAACTTTTATTTAATTGTAATTTGTAATTAAATTGCTTTAGTTAATCTACCATTTATATACAGCCCGTACGAAGCAAAACACAATACACACAGCTACACCCAATACACAGCTAGTACCCAATAAAGTGAAGTCATGAACAAGTGCCTCTCTCTAGCTGACAGGGTAAAATGGGCTTGTGCCTCTACCTGACAGAGGTTGTGCCATGACCTGACACCCCCTTACATTGTAACTGTACTGGCTGCTAACTAAAATACCTCCGTAGCAGCAAACCTGCATACTTAGCGAATTTCCAATGCATATAATATTATCTTAATACCACATAAAGCCACATACCAAGTTTCATCAATATACATTCATAAATAAACGATTTATGACATTTTAATTATTCTCCATAAGAATAACATGGCGGCTGAGTATGCAGGTTTGCTGAAATAAGGAACACTAGAAATGGGTTTTTATACAAATATCAATATAACTCAACTAGGTAAAGCCACATACCAAGTTCTATAATTTTATGTTCATAATTAAAGGAGATAACACTTAATTATTCTCCATAAGAATAACATGGGGCTGAGTATGCAGGTTTGCTGCTACGGGAACTATCGGCCAAAAAATGGGTTTTTGTGCAAATATCAATAGACCACAATGAAATGAAGCAATATACCAAGTTTCGTCAGGATAAGTTGATAAATAAGCGAGATATACAATTTGTCTTATCCTCCATAAGAAAAGCATTGGACAACGTACTGTGTTTAACACTTTCAATATCTCTGTAACCATTTGACGTACAGCAATGAACAAAACACAAAATTGTGCGTATGTGCTGATTCCAATGAAAAAAAAAATTAAAATTTGACTTTTTTAAAAATTATATGTAAAAAACTCAAAAAACCCATTTTTGGGGTACAAAACCCCCTCAAAATATCCCTTAACATAGGTCGATATGTCTGGTTTTCAAACTTAAAGTCATAAATGCTGCTTTACACGTTTGTACCAAATTTAATCAAAATCGGACCTTTTTTACGAGAGTTATCGCACCCACGGACACATATATATATATATATGAGATGTATATGCATATATATGATATGGATGATATATATATATATATATATATATATATATATATGTATATATATACAGTTTCAAACGAATGGTGTTTTTGGGGTCTGGGGACCTCAAAACGAAAAGTTATCATGGTCCCGGGCCTAGGTCTTACCATGCCGACTACGGTAATAGCTTCTTCCCTATAGGGGAAATTCGCTAAAAAGTAATCTAAATTCTTTCTTTTACTAAAACACATTGAAATTAACAAAAATAAAATTTATTTTAAACATGCTAAACAGATTTTAGCGAATTTCCCCTATAGGGAAGAAGCTATTACCGTAGTCGGCATGGTAAGACCTAGGCCCAGGACCATGACAACTTTTCGTTTTGAGTTCCCCAGACCCCAAAAACACCATTCGTTTGAAACTATATATATATATATATATATATATATATATATATGTGTCCGTGGGTGCGATAACTCTCGTAAAAAAGGTCCGATTTTGATGAAATTTGGTACAAACGTGTAAAGCAGCATTTATGACTTAAAGTTCGAAAACCAGACAGATCGACCAATCCGAAGGGGTATTTTGGGGGGGTTTTGTACCCCAAAAATGGGTTTTTTGGGTTTTTTACACATAAGTTTTGAAAAAGTGAAATTTTATTTGTTTCCATTAGAATCAGCTTAAAAAGACGCACAATTTGGTGTTTTAACCGTTGCTCTACGTCAATTGGTTACTGAGATATTGAAAGTGCTAAACACAGTACGTTGTCCAATGCTATTCTTATGGAGGATAAGAAAAATTGTATATCTCGCTTATTTATCAACTTATCCTGACGAAACTTGGTGTATTGCTTCATTTCATTGTGGTCTATTGATATTTGCACAAAAACCCATTTTTTGGCCGATAGTTCCCGTAGCAGCAAACCTGCATACTCAGCCCCATGTTATTCTTATGGAGAATAAGTAACGTGTTATCTCCCTTAGTTATGAACATAAATTAATAAAATTTGGTATGTGGCTTTACCTAGTTGAGTTATATTGATATTTGTATAAAAACCCATTTTTAGTGTTCCTTATTTCAGCAAACCTGCATACTCAGCCGCCATGTTATTCTTATGGAGAATAATTAAAATGTCATAAATCGTTTATTTATGAATGTATATTGATGAAACTTGGTATGTGGTTTTATGTGGTATTAAGATAATATTATATGCATTTGAAATTCGCTGAGTATGCAGGTTTGCTGCTACGGGGGTATTATAAATTGCTTCAATTGCAACGACTTTAGAATTAACACACACTAGCCTTTTTCCAAGGAACTTTAATTGTTCAAATCACATGATTGACTCAAAAATAAGTAATTATGGCTACTTGTAGTATATTATTCGAGCTGCTATTGAGATGATTTTGCAAGCATATGGCCTCAAACATTACAAATACTTGGTTAAATTAATTGTACACTGACAGATTTGCACACATTCTTGGATAACAAATACATCTTTTAAACATTATCATTATCGTTGAGTAAATTTTAATAAATTAAGTCACACTCATACAATATAAACTGTTCTAAACAGTGATCTCCACTGTGTGATCTCCTCTTATCTCTTTAAAATCAAAGCAAATTCATAATTGAACTGTAGCTGAAATCCAATGTCAACTCTTGGAACACATACGAATTTTGTGTTACCTGTACCAGACACCCATTATATCTTTAAACTAATTTTGTCAAACATTAAAACGAGTTCGCACACAGCACGCTGACATGAGGGAAGTGAATTTCCACATAAAAAACTATAAAAACTCAAAATCAGTTAAAAACATACAATTATTCCAATTTTTATTCAAATCTGAAAATATTGATTTTTTGGCTGTTTTGATGCTCCTGGTTCTATTTAGCTGCAATGCTGGGAATACAATTTTGCGCATTATAAGGTTAGGAGAAGGTCCAGTCAGGCTTTAAAGTAGGCGTGAGGTTGTTGGGGATGATAAAAGTACACCAACAAATGAATAACAGGCTTTTCTAAAGTAAAACCCCCATAAGACAACGTACTGTGTTTGGTCAATACACATTTCCTTTAATAACTCGGTAAATATATATGCTAGAATGACGAGAGAGGGCTTAAAAGTTTCGCCACACTAATTCCCACTGTTATCCATTCGTTAATTTCACATCCGGGGCTTTTATAACCCTTTTTGGGCCCAAAAACTCAAATTTCTAAATTTAAAGTCCCCAAAAAAGGGGGTTAGGGTTTTCCGATTGTTTTGCCCAACGAACTTGTCCAACTGATTACAAAAAGGAATGTCCCTACCAAATTTGAAGTAAATTGGACAAAAAATGTGACCGCTAGAGTGCATACACATATATATATATATATATATATATTAATACCCCCGTAGCAGCAAACCTGCGTACTCAGCGAATTTAAAATGCATATACATGTATCTTAATACCACATAAAGCCACATACCAAGTTTCCTCAATATACATTCATAAATAAATGATTTATGACATTTTAATTATTCTCCATAAGAATAACATGGTGGCTGAGTATGCAGGTTTGCTGAAGCAAGGAATACAAAAAATGGGGTTTTATACCAATATCAATATAACTCAAGTAGGTTAAGCCACATACCAAATTTTATTAATTTATGTTCATAATTAAGGGAGATAACACGTTACTTATTCTCCATAAGAATAACATGGGGCTGAGTACGCAGGTTTGCTGTTGCGGGAACTATCGGCCGAAAAATGTTTTTTAGTGCAAATATCAATAGACCACAACGATATGAAGCAATATACCAAGTTTCATCAGGAAAAGTTCATAAATAAGCAAGATATACAATTTATCTTATCCTCCATAAGAATAACATTGGACAATGTACTGTGTTTAGCACTTTCAATATCTCTGTAACCATTTGACGTAGAGCAATGATCCAAACACCAAATTGTGCGTATTTCTAAGCTGATTTCAATGGAAAAAACTAAAATTTGACTTTTTCAAAAATTATATGTAAAAAGCTCAAAAAACCCATTTTTGGGGTACAAAACCTCCCCAAAATACCCCTTCGGATAGGTCGATCTATCTGGTTTTCGAACTTAAAGTCATAAATGCTGCTTTACACATTTATACCAAATTTGGTCAAAATCGGATTAATTTTACGAGAGTTATCGTGCTCACGGACACACACACACACACACACACACACACATATATATATATATATGTATATATATATACATATATATATATATATATATATATATATATATATATATATATATATATATATATATATATATATATATATATACAGTTTCGAACGAACGGTGTTTTTTGCATCTGGGGACCTCAAAACGAAAAGTTATCATGGTCCCGGGCCTAGGTCTTACCATGCCGACTACGGTAATAGCTTCTTCCCTATAGGGGAAATTGGCTAAAAGTGCCGAAACATGTAGCTTTATTCAAAGATTTCTAAAAGGGTGCTGAGTTGAATTTTTATTTTATAATATTTATTATATATATATATACAATTTTGAACGAACCCCCAAAACGTGTTCAGGGGGTCACATTAGGAACTTCTATGGTGGTCCCGGGCTTAAGTTTCACCGTGCGGGTCATGCTAATAGTTCACTTTCCATAGGAAATTCACTAATGATGGCGTAAAATCAATTATAAATGGGTTCTTATTCCATTTAGCAACATTTAGACGTTTATTAAATTTTGTTGTTGTATAAAAATGCTAATAAAATTAACAAGCCGGGTCTAATGGGGGATTATTATAAAGAGGTTCAATTCCTAAAAACCATAGTCAAATACTACTAATTTGTTTTTAAACAAGAAAGAAATAATCACAGTTCCTTCCAACAATATAATTATCCTATCCTATCCTATACTCTAATATGAGTAAGGTTTGCTTGTATGTTTGCTTGCTTGCTTGTGACACTGATCTCAAAAACGGCTTCAACGATTTCCTTCAAATGTTGGTAATAACTCATTTCTGGGATAACAATAAGTTCTAGACAGGCCTCATCCCCAGGAAAAATAAAACAATGTAAAAAAACTAAAATGAGAAGGTAATAGTATATTACGTTACTAGCCCGGTAAAGCTTACCGGGCGGGTAACGTACGATACTTTACATCATACTACACAGAAAAATTAGTAAATTTTAATTAGTTCATTGTATTCCTCACTGAAATGCATCTTCAAAAGTTTCCTTTAGTGTCAAATAGAATATGGTTTGTTCTCTCAAAATGTGTTTACTATTCAACACTCGTAATTACTCATGTGGTTTAACGTTGTATTGTTGCAATCAGCTGTTTATTTCATCAGCTGACTAAGTGCACGGTAAAAAGCTTTTACCGTGCAGTGCACGGTAAAGTAATTTTCCGTGTGTAGGCACGGCAAAGGGCAACTTTCCAGCCTATCAATACGGACGGAAAAGTACCTGTTTCTGTGTAGTATGATGTAAAAAAATTAACATTGAGCTTATGGAGTTTCAAATCAAAACAAAAGAATTGTAACAGCTGTTCATAATCAACCAGGGAACTGGCCACCTTTCCTTTCCACTAGCTCGCATCCACTGCGTGGCAGCCACCCGTCGGCCACTTGAGCTGTTGAAATTGCATTTAGCCTTATGGAACCCTTCACACTAGTGGGTCGCAGCTACCCACCTCGGTGTCAATCAAATCGTATATTTACAAGTTAAATGTTAGTCAGCTAATAAATATGTAACTTGTGATGAGGGGATTTGATTGGTTGACATGGGAGTAGAGTTTACAGAGGGGCAAAATGGCGGTTGACCACGTAGGCTACACTTTTTTACACAAAATGAGACTTCTAGGTATATTGACCTCGTTGAAGTCATCTGAGATTTCCCCCTAACCATGCCATAGACTAAATTCCTTAACTTCTCCCTCGTCCAGCAATGTTCGCATTACAGCAAGCATTTTAATAATCATAATACAATTACAATTATTTATTTATCTATGATCAAGTAAGTACTAAAAAATACATATATACATTGATAACAAAAAATGCAACACATTTATGTCAAATATACTGTTGACTATATTTATAATGTTCCAGTTGGTGTTAAATAACTTGTTTGTTTACCGCTGTCGTTTATATCAACTGGCACACGAAAATCTTAAATACCTGGTAAACTTATTTTGGGTAAATCCCCACACCTCGAGTCCAAAATCGGTTTTACCAGGTTTTTCCCTAATGCCCGCATGGCCATCAAAATACCCGAAAACCGGGTAATTACCCGGTTTCTGGCAACACTGGTCGGGACGGGAGAGGAGGGGTGGGGTCGGTTGAAAGCAATAAATCAGTCGGCTCATCAACATTATTTCTTTGAGTCATTATCATACAACCACGTTTTTCCCCATGAATGAATTTATATTAAACAGTTTTTGTTTTTCTATATTACTACAGTATACTAGTGAAATTAACATTAAATTATGTAAAAATTGCATTAAAAATTAGTTTGATAATTAAATACAAAAAGCTGTTAAATAACATTACAGTATATTTAAAAACGTTGATCTACAATAGTTAAAAACTAATTATAAAAAATATACTTTCTAGCTTTTATACAAAATTTAAAACCCGAAATTTAACATTAACGTTACAAATGTATTTTTATCGGTCAAGAATAGTTAACATCCATAGTAAGTGATTGTTTTATAACACCAGAAAACCAATTCCGAAAATCTTTGTGGGAGATTTATGTAACTTAAAGCACGGCATATCAATTATTAGAATTTCCTGTGCGCAGCTTGCGCATCCCGTTTTGAGAAGCGAAAATAGTAAATCCTATACTTTAATATGAGTAAGGTTTGCTTGCGACACTGATCTCAAAAACGGCTCCCAACGATTTCCTTCAAACGTTCGAAATAACTAATTTCTGGGATAAAAATAAGTTATAGACAGGCCTCACCCCCAGGTAAAATCAAATAGTGTAAAAAAAACTAAAATGAGAAGTTAACAAAATTATCATTGGGCTTATGGAGTTTCAAATCAAAACAAAAAAATTGTAACAGCTGTTCATAATCAACCAGGGAACTGTCAAAGTAATACTCATGTTGTTTATGATTATTAACATGTGGTTTCCTGAGAGCAGAGATTAAAAGATTTGAGTGAAGATTACATATATGGAGTAGTAAAATAAATCAAAGGGACATTGAGCTATAAAAACAACTGGAGTGACCTTAAAATGTATAAAAGAGGCAAATGAGTTATACAAATCTGATTATCAGTAGGGGGAAGTGGTGAAATATTACTCCAAGTCATCTAAACAAACTGACTGGCCTTCCCCCGAGCAAAGCTCGGCCCCCCAGGTACTAGTAAACAAAACAATGACAGGCTGTAATTACATGTAATCCTTATAACAGCTGTTTATTTAATTTAATTGAATTAAGAAAAATTACTTCTGACATAAACCAAATAAAACTCTTATCCATATGAATAACATAAGGACTTGGAAGTCCCTTGGGGCAGAGCCCTGTGGCCTAAATCGAAAATCTAAAGCCTGTTTGCAAATCTGCACGCGCTCGTTTATTGTATAAAATGTGGGGGTAAATCATATACCAAAAAAGCCTTATTGTTTGCAAAGTTTGCATGTAGCGTATTAATAATATAGATATAAAAAATAAACATGCAATTATTCAACTTAGTTTTTTTTTATTATTTATTTTTGTACGTTTATTTTATTTTATTAATGAAAAATAATCACCAAGCAACTGATTGTCTCAATTTATTAAGTAAAAATCAATTACTGACTAACTTATTGTCTTTAATAATTTTTAATCGCGAATCGATTTGTAAGAATCAAAACCGGAATCAAACAAAATTGGAATCGACTCAACCTTAACTGAGTAAAAGTAAAATAAAAATGTCCTAAGTGTAAAATTACATCCCAAATGTCTCTCAATGAAAGTATGGTAAACCCCAGTTAACTGAGAGCTTAATCAAACCTCAGATTAACCACAACTACCTATAATTGAAACCAGACGATCATTCTGCTAATTAGGAAATGGAGGGATACAGCTGCAACTGTCATAATATAAATTTCAGAACAAATGTTAATGGTTATTTAAAAAAAATGTTTTGTGTTCATACTCATTAGCGGATTTTAGAATTTAAAGTTACAAATCAACGTTGAAAGTAAGTTTATATCTTTGTTAAATTATCCTTTAGATATCAACCATTAACTAATCACCCATAAAAAATGGGTTATCCGAAACAGTTCCGTCTCCCTAATTTCAGTTAAATGGGTTTTTTCTGTGCTTATTAACTAAATTAAATTACATTTTTAGTATAAATTTCAAGCTTGTAAAATCAGTAAAGTAAAAGTTAAAATTTTACTCAGTTTTTTACTTTCTCCCCCTTATACGTAGTATATGGAGAAAGTATTGTTTTCGTCAGAATTTTCGAATTTGAGTTGTTAGTGGAAATATTCGTTTTGGTGCTCCCTGAACCCAAAAAAGTGGTTTTTACGTGATGTCTGTCTGTGTGTGTGTGTGTCCGTGTGTGTGTGTGTGTGTGTGTGTGTGTGTGTGTGTGTGTGTGTGTGTGTGTGTCTGTGTGGATGTGTACAGAGCTAGAGCCCTAACCTATGGACCGATTTTGATGAAATTTGGTATGTAGGTACTAATCCACGATATATCCAGGCATTTTTTCATTTTTTTTAATTTTTGATTTTTAAGGGTAATTATCCCCCAAAAACCACCAAAAAACATGAAAAATCCAAATTTCTCAAAAACGGCTCTAACGATTTTGATTAAACTTTAGTCGTTTGTAGAACTTTAGTTTTCCAACAAAATGGCACCACCCGCATTCCTGTAAAAATTCAGGTTCAGAAATTACAGGACTTAAAACATCCAAAATTCAGTTTTTTGGATTTTTCATAAAAAAACATAAATATTAAAAAATTCACCATTAAAAAGAGCTCTAAAAACTAAATAATTTAGTATCTTGAATTACTATTCTACGATTACTGGTTTCGGAGAAAATTGAAATTTTCATTTAGCGGTAAACGCAGTACGTTGTCCAATGTTATTCTTATGGGGAATACAAAATTACTATTTCTCTCTTATTTACTGATCGATTTCATTCAAACTTGATATGCTTGTCAATTTAGCATTGACCAACAGAGGAAATTAAAAATATGTTGCCCCTTAATAACCCTGGGGGGGGGGAATAGGGGGCATTTCCCCTCTTAAAACCACGAGTGTAGCAATGGATTCTGTAGTGCCTCCAAAGCAGGGATTTGGGTGGATGTTTTTTAAAACAACTTGACAAGATTTTCTGTACATTCGACCATTTTTGTATTCTATATTTAGTAAATAAAAAGTAAATTATTCATTAAAGTTGGGCTAAAAGGGAGAAAGTATGTGTCAGTTTCCTGATACCGTTTATTTGTTTTGAGGGTTGGTAAATTGTCATTAAAAAAAAAGTCATATCCTAAAACTTGAGAATAAACCAATAAAATACCCCCGTCGCAGCAAACCTGCATTCTTAATCTATGCCTGTTTACTCAGCGAATTTCCAATGGAGATATAAATGTCTTAATACTACATAAAGACACTTACCAAGTTTCATAAAAATATATTCACAAATAAGCGATATATACAATTTTAATTATTCTCCATAAGAATAACATTGGGGCTGAGTACGCAGGTTTGCTGCAACAAGGAACACAAACAATGGGGTTTAGCAAATTTCCCCTATAGAGAAGAAGCTATTATCGTAGTCGGCATGGTAAGACCTAGGCCCGGGACCATGATAATTTTTTGTTTTGAGGTCCCCAGACGCCAAAAAAACCATATATATTATTCTGTAAGCGACATTTTTAAGTCAAAATTGTGGGAGTTTGACAAGTCGCAGGATGATGGAAGGTATCTCAAATTAAAGGTCTTGTCCCCAGGGACTCGGGAAAAATAGTACTATTTCTACAAAGTTACCAGCAAATGAGAAATAACGTAAAACATCCCCCATAAGAAAAGCATGGAGTTTGAAAAACGTCTGCTTTGTCTATATTAAAACATGTGATTAAGTGTCTACTTTGTTTACGAACTGACATGTGTTACTACTTGGAGAAAGGTTAGGGGCTATCGCCCCTTCAAGCCACTAGTAGTTTATATATATATATATACCAGATATATTATAATATATTTACCAGATATTTACCATATTTGCCGGCAGGCAAACCAAACATGGACCATAATAACAAAAATAAACAAACCCAGAAGACAATTATGAAACTTGAAAACCCAACCTAACCCAACGCTACCTAACCTAATAGGCCGCCATACTGACCCCAACAACCAACCATGCCAATCAATACTTTAAATGAAAACAATACTAATAATCCATAACTACAGCTGACAACCAAAGGTAAGCGTTAATCAAACAAATTAATGACGATACATATTTTAATTTAACAAATACTAACAATCCGTAAGTGAACTACAAAAAATCAGAAACCTAAGCACTAACTTTTAACAGTTAAGTTGATTTCAAATTCGATACAACTTTAAAAAAATACCCGATTTTTAGTATTTTGGCGGATAGAGTTCCCCAGCCGCAGTGAAGAAAACATGGCCAAAAAACTCAAACCGGTAACGCTTGACAAACAAATAGCGAGCAAGATAACCAACGAAATGCTCTTTTCGGTTGCCATACTTAGGAACTGCACGTCGAGCTTCCCGCCAGGTCCTCTCCACAGTATTCGTGTGTGCACCTGACTGCGGATCAACAAAATTTGTGAGTGATTCACAGTAAGGTGACAAAACTCATACTGCTCGAGTTTCCGGTACGCCCTCCAGCAATCGGTTATCACTGTTGTTCCAGGGAGAACCCAACGACGAATAAGTCGTATCAGTGTTTTCGCTCTACGATCAGGTACAGGAACAACAAAGGTACGCCTTGATCCTCGTTCGATTCCACCTAGAACCCACTGACCCTCGATGATCCGACCGCGATTGTATTTACGTTTGCCAAACTTGGCTTCGTCAATCTCTACAATCTCGCCCGGACCACCGATTCGTTCAGTGTTGCGTTGGAAGTGATCAACGTACACCTCCCTAACGAACGACTTCCAGTCTACAACAGTTCTGCTAGACAATCGGTAGTTTCGTACAAGAAAGTCTTGTGGAGCGTCTAAAAATATAATTTGGAGTATTAGACGCCACAATCGTTTCAAGGGCAGTTTTGAACCTGCCAAAAAACTACCTACCGTACCAAAACCATGCCATCTGCATATCGTCGGTTTCTGCTTTCGGATTGATACTTTATTTCCGCATCGGAAGTCAAGCGTTTTCCGATTCAAGTGAACTTCTTGGCCACATTTTCGACAAGAAGTTGTACGTTTTAAAACGCGGTGATCAATGAGGAACTCTACAATTTCATTGTCGGTAAAGTCATGAAGTTCTTCAAAGGTTTTTTCGCAAATGACACAAGCCATTTTAATTTTGATCAGGATTGGATTTGAACACTAAAAAGAAAAATGATTTATTAATATTGATAAAAATAATAGGCCTACCATCTGTTTTGTGTGAAATTTTCTGATTTTGTTTGGATGTCATTGTTACCACTAGCCCTGAGACTTATCAAGGATCTATTTGGCCTAAATTATTTGCCACCATTATTTATAGGTGGTGTAGTGATTATATATTCTTAGTAGTGTGCATTTGGGGCTGCTGGGGCTGAAGTCACGTCATCCGGTCACGTGACCGGATGCTCTGAGTCATTAAACACGTCATCTGAGCCTCAGCCAGTGACGTAGGCGGTTTTGTGGCGTAATGAGGGAAAGTTTAAAGGTCAAGGTCACGGGGAGGGTATTTTAAAAAAGTACTACCTCGCACGCGTAAAATCCGAATGTGATTCGATAGTTTTCATTCGATAAAAATATCGAATGAAAACAATCGAATGAAGCAATCGAATGATACGAGTGCGAGGTAGTACTATTTGATGTATTACTTTAATTTTTACATTTCTTTTTATTTACAAGAAGTTATGTTTACAATAGTTCCCCGTTGTTTGTCGTCATCGATGTTGTTGATCCGGAGTCGCGGCCGTCAGACGCAGTTTTCAAGTGCTGCACTTGTTTGTCCAATCGGCCCATCCCGACTGTGTGTTCCTTGCCTATTTATGTGACCGCAGGGAACACACAGTCGGGACGAGCAGCTCGATGTTCACCGGTCGAGAGCCGGAGGTGTACTGGCTATTCACAAGCTAGCGTTGTAATCGTACTAAATGGTGGGGGTAAAAGTGTGGTGGGGCGGAGCAGATGGCGGACGGCAGATGGCAGGCGGCAGATGGTAGGTGGCAGGTGGCAAGTGCGCGGCAGATGGTTGCTACTCCATTCGCCGCCAAAGTAATGCAAGCCGTCGCCGTAATTCTTGTATTTTATCTTGTCGGTTCATTTGATATGTTTAACATCTACATATGCAATAGCTGAAACACCTGCACTTACAACAAGCTTTCCCGTCAACTTGATCGCCTGGTATTTTAAAACATTGTAACTCGCAACAATATGTCTTCAAATTGTTATCGAAAAATAAATTGTTCATCGGTGGCACCGACATGTTAGCTGCAGCGTGTGTTAGACAAGACTGAGACTAACTTCACTGCTCCCTCTCTTTTATACCTCTTCATAAGTTAACCTTGAATGAAAGTTCAAGGTCATCCGTTTAAATTTTTAAAAAAGCAACACAGCAGTATATAAAATAATATACTGCTATGTTGCTGTTTTATTTTTTTTTATTTTATTATTTTCTTTTTTATTATTTTTCTTTTTTTCTTTATCAAACAAACATTTTACAATACAATAAGCTTAAGTCTAACATTGATGACTAGAAATACAAACAGAGAAATACAAATAGAGACATTATGTACAATGATGCATGATGTGCAGAGTGAGTTCCGTCGAGTTGTTGCCACTTACACCGTGTGATACCAAATACAACGTCCCCGGTTGAATATCTCGCAAGTCTTCATTTTGTAGCAGTTGAACAAATCGTTTTGGAAGAAATACTTGAAACTTCGGCTCATCTCCTGGAGTCATAGGTCCTTCGCACAATGATACTAGAATCGCTTCTCCATGTGTGGTTTCCACTTTCTTGATGCTATGAATAATGTAATGTCTTTGTTCTTTTAGTTCTGAACATTTTTTAGTTAGCAGAAGGTTCGACTTTGAGTGAGTGTTGAATTGATCAACCAATGTTTGTAGATATTGTTGTGATGCCATCTTCGTCAGTGGTGGTGTCTTCTGTGATGTTGCCTCTTCGGAGTCTCGAATAATACTCGTGCTGGAGCGGTGTTGTCTCCTCGTATTTATAGGCCCCGCTACCCCCACCACATTTCTGTTCTCCGCTACCCCCACCACATTCCTGCGTTTGTTTCAAGTAAGCAGCCAAACGATATGCGTTGTACAATGCACAGTTTGTTTGACCGTGTTTAAGATCTTTTGCAGCGACACAAATATTACCGAGATTAATGTTAAAGTCCTTACTGATAGTTATATCGAAAACATCACCGTGCGTGTACTTTTGTATCCAGTTATTTTTTTCTAATCCTCTTGTGTATATATGTGAATATTGTTTGCAAAAGTTAAACATAATACTGTGCAGATTACTGTAGCTTATAAATCCTTCATACCAATGTATGTGATGAAAGTAGTTTGTTATCCATTTGTTTGTACATTTTGCTTTGGTGTTAAGTTTGTTAAAAGAAAAAGGAGCTTCAAACGTGAATGGGTAGGCTACAAATGTAAGCAAGTCTAAAATTACTAATTCCTTTATAATAAACCTATCATCATTATTTCGAAAAGCTTGAAATTCTATTACACAAGGTTTTACACTCACTTCTTCATCCCCTCCGCTCATCATGGCACCTAGCGATCAACTAAACTGTTTTTCACACCACGGTAGGTTAAATACCAGGCCGTACAGTTGCAGGCGCGTTGGTGTATATTTAACGTGGGCACCGTCCCCAATAGGCCTACCCCACTTGTGTTCTTCTTTACTAAGTCAAACTTTAGTCTTTTTTAACTTCTTCTTCTTGTGTTTCGTTTTCTTCTTCTTCTTGTTTCTCCGTTTCTTCTTCCTGTGTCGTTTCTTCTGTAGCTTCTGTAGCGATTTCTACAAGTGGTTCAAAATCCTTTAACTTTCTCCACATGCAAACTTCATGAGGTATTCTATTAAAAATAGATGTATCCACAGGTCCGTACACGATGGTGCTATCAGGTTGTTTTTTCCAAAGTATCGACCAAATATTCTTTAATAATAGCGCTTACAAATACCAACTGTCTCATGTACCTTGTAATAGGTTCTGTTGCGTAGTTTAAAACGTAGAATTCTTCACGTGACAGTAGAATATTATTTTCATGTTGAGTCAAGTCTCTAATTCGCACTTGTAGTTGTCCGCGATTTTTAACAATATCGATTTCATTGTCACAATCCAAAAGTCAAATATGTGTTTTCCTTCCACACAAACTGTTAGTTAAATAACATTCTATTAAATGTACATGTTTCAAAAATGACTCCCAAGCATTTTGCGAAAATAAAAACTTTTTTGTTCCATGGTGTAGTATTACTGTAGGGGAATAATCCAATGATTTCATCAATCCAACTGATACACTTTTACTGATGCATGCTGAGATGGGGTAAAAGATTCGCAAAAAAACTTCAGTTAAAATGTGAGGAGGAATATTTTCTTCAACCTTCTTCTTCCTCTTTGGTACTACCTTTGATGGGTCTGCATTACTTTCCTCCTCTCTATCTCTTTTACCAAACTTTAAAAATGCAGTTATTTCCTTGATGATTTCTGCTTCACTAGTATTATCACGTTCCAATAACGGTGCTACCTCTGCATCACCTTGTACAACAGATGGAGAACTCATTTTGTAGATGATGTTACCCATGCGACGATAGACGATCAACTGAAGACCTGCATTGTTGCTCCGCTATTTATAGGTTAGCGACAGTGGCGGTGCCGGTGGTGGTACAACGTTTTACAATACTGTCTTTACAATACTGGTCAACGGTGTGTATGTAACAATTTTATCGTGCAAAATTAAACAATACGCAGATGTATTTGCAGGTACGTTTTCTTGAAATTCCATCTCTATTTTTATATCAACACTAGACGATTTTACAGATTCATTTTGTTTGGAACAATCAATTACAACAATCGGAGCTTTCGATTCAAACTGTACGGGAGATAGTAGAGGTGTATTTGTTTTGCCGTAATATGAATTTTGGAACCTAGCGTACATATCGTATAAAACACTGTACATTTTTTTATAAAAAGAAATATTAAAGTTGTCGTAGGGAAAGAATTGCGAATTCAGGAACACTTTACAGTTTGTTAATTTACAATGGTCAAATTCACCAGCATTTTCAGTTATTATACTTTTCTTCTTCGTTTGTAATCCAAATATTACATATCTCGCTTTTTCCAAATGAGTAGAAGTTTTTACAGTCCATGTATGCCGTTGTGTTGTAGGTAAAACGGGGTATTCATGAAACTCCCAGCTTCTGAATGGCATTACGATGTCTCGATCTGATTTTAACTTTCTTAATAATGTAATCCTGTGTTCATCAGTTAGTCGCACATGTGGTACTCTCCAAACAATCTTGTCTAATGTTAATTTCCAGTCTAAATTGGCATCAGTTGTTCCAGTAGCTGCTTTAATAATATCATTATCGTTTGATGATCTTAATAAAACTAGTTCTTGTTTTACATTTATTATAATTCTTCTGTAGTCTTCAGCAAATCCTAGGAGTAATCTTAAAGGTACGTAGAAATCAAAGTTTCCCGAAGAGTCAGGAGCGATTGTACTTTTGTCTGGTGCAACCCATCCTGCAACAGCTAACAGATTCTTCTCATTTGGTGTTAAAGACGCTAATCCTTTCAATGTACTGGAAATTCCAACCTTTTTTGTTGAATCGACTGTAACTCCTGAAATTTCATATCTAATCTCGTCAAACAAAAATGCCATAGGATTATTTATGAACGGAACAGTGGTTCCAGCAGTACCATTAGTTTTTGTTACTTTTCCTTCAATATATAAATAACTTTCGCATGGAAGAGTATAAATGTCTTGTTGTTGTATAGGAATCCTAATTTCATCGTTATTGTTTAATTTGGACGAAGCGTAAGGGTTGTGCGTGTGATATTCCTTTTCCCATAAGGTCTCGTCGAATGTTGGACTCTGCGATATATCCAGTATATCCATTGTTAATGACCTTTAATCCAATTTCTTCTAGAAAACGAATGTTGTCACTTGTTAATCCTTCTACAGCTGATGAGCTACTGACCTCTTTGCTGGTTGGCTCTCTCTTTTTAAATGATAACCCCATTGTCTAAGCGGATGATTTTATATGTATTCTTACAGTAATAGCTTCTCCTCTAAAGTCAATAAGGTTTCCGTCTTGATCCACTATGTTCAGCACGATGTATGAAATGAAACTGGTATTTAACGGTAGGTACACAAGGTTTTGAGGCTTTTCTACTATCTTGAAACCCGGTGCAACTGATGGGTAGAATGTGTGTAATATATGACGATTTTCTCCATCTCTGTAGGATCCTTGTATAATGTTACATGCAATGTCTATGCTATTAACTTTGATGATCGTCACAGTTTTATTTCCAGAATGAGTTTTATTAGGTTCTAATACTTTTGTTTCCTTAGAAAACCCCAATAAACTACCAATTGAATGTTTTTGACTAAAATCAATATAATACTTAGAAGTAATTTCGGCTTTCATTGTATTGTTATTGCCTTTTATCGTTATATTTTCTTTTCCCATATGTTTTTGTATAACTTCATTTATATTATCAATTTCATAAGCACCTGTTGGTAAACTGAATTCTTCCAAAACTGAATACTTTCCTTTATCATCTTTTGTCTTGTAATAATGTATTTTGTTATTAATTCCTTCACTAACGTTTGGAATAGAGTTATATGTTGTTAAATCCAATAATGCGGCTTCCCATAGTCTTCCTTTTTGCAAACGTAGCGCTGGAAACAGAATACTACGCAAAGTACATGAGTTACCGGTTAATGACACTGTATACGAGGACATCTTAAAGTTGACTAACACTTTTAGCTATAAAGTCTAAACATAAATGACCGCAAATGGATGTATCATCAGGTTGTTTTCTTGTATGATTGTAAAAAACATTTTCTGCCGCACGAAAGTATCTTTGAAGTTCTTTCGGTGGTGGAAGGTCTCCAAAACTGTCGAAATAATAAATGGTTTTACCAAGTTTCTTGTAATACACCCAATGAGTACCTAATCATTCACTATTATCCAAATTTACAATACCAGTCTCATTTTTCCACATTTTAACCGGTAATTCATCTTTCATAAATACTCCTCTAAAAAAATGGGATTTTCAAACAAGAAGCATATGTAATCAGTTCTTCATTGGTTAATTCTTTGTTTTTAATTATTAATTGCTCTTTCTTATTTAATACACACGATACGGTCTTAGGTATAATCCTCCTCCCTTTTTTATCATTGGCCATATTGTTGGTTTCTTTTTAGCTTTACCACTGGTAGATCGACGTTTTCTTCTGATATTACCTCCTTGTTTCTTAGCGGGGTTTTCCCACGCCTTCTTCTCTTTCCTCCTCCAAACATAGTTTTTGCTTTCATTGCTGCTGTTACTGCTAAAGACGCTGCTTTTTCACCAATACTCGCGTCACTAGATTTTACTCTTTGCCAAGCTTTCTCAGCTATTGATCTATTTTTAGTATCACCAAATTTGGAATACGCTATATCGTGCTGTTTACAAGCCTGATCGAGCTTATTTATTCCAGGATCTCCTCTAGCAAGACGTTTCTCTAATTTGGTTCCAGGACCACAATATTGATATCTCCAGGTAAATGTAATTCCACAGGTAATAAATCAATCGCCTTGTTAACTATAGCTTCAACCGGTTTACTCAATAGAGAAAATGCTGTTGATGCTATTCCCCTTCCTCTCTGTAATCTCTCTCGATTATGACTGATGCGTTTAACCCTCGACATGACTATTTATAGCAAAACCTACAATCAGTAGGTGCACTCTATAAATGTTTTACATTGAATGTAATATCAGTTTTGGTTTCTTGTATTATATACTGTTTAAAATCCATTTATTATATAGAAATGGATTTATTAATTAAATGTAGACATATTAAATAGAAGTAGTAAAAATTGAAATAAGGTGTAATTGAAGATGTTCCAGATGTTTCTCCGCTGGTGATGGTATCGTTGTCTTCGGTAAAATGAATAAACTTTAAATAGTTGTCATGTTTCCTTAGAAACTTGCCACTTAATCGTTGGTAATTGAATAACACATCCCAGTCTAGTTTATCTTGAAAATTATCAATGTAATTTTCAGAGAGATTTTGATATTAACTTATTACTTCCCAACAGTTATTAAAATTTGATGTCATCTCTACGAGGAAGTCTTCTGAAAACTGTTGTCTTTGTAAAATATGGATCCAGTTAACTCTGTGAAAATAAATTCTTAACATAGTCATTGTGAAGAGGTAATGTATGGAAAGTTGTTCCCAATCCATATATCTATCAAACCGTTGAACAAAACCATCTGTCAACACTCCTTGGGGAAATCTCGGCTCTTGAGATATTAAACTCCACGCAGTAATATTGGATTCCATCATCCTCTCTGTATCGTCTCTCAAATATGACTGATGCTTTATCCCTTATCATGGGGGCATTTTAAATTCTTTTTTCTCTTATGTAATCTCATTGTTTTCTGTTGGTTCATTAATCACATTTCTGTTGGCTTTATCCCCCTTTCCTAATGTCTTGACTTTAGAAGGCTCAGATAGTTTATCTCGTTGATTAGGTTTCTCTGGATTGTGTATATTTTTCCAGTCTAAATAATTGTGACTGTCAACATCTGAAGCTGCATCTCTTCCTGAAGCCCGATGGATATAATGGAATAGAGCTGCACCAAACCTTTCCAAATGTTTTTCATATTCCGTAGTCCATTTCTTGTGTTCACAATATCAAACATGTTCTTATTTACAGCGTCTCCATCCTGCTCACAATCACCTACATTTGATAATTTTAATTTTTTTACATCATAGCTTGTGTCAGTTTCATTCCTTTTGTAAATCGTTAACAATTTTAGAGTAGCTAAATTTACTGCTTCACCATCATAAACGGGATATTGTATATCGCTTAACCTTTTACCGGAAAACCCCCAATGATCTTCGTGTACAGTTGGGGTTCTTTTTTTCATGTACTGTACCGTAACCGCATCAGAGACATAAGCGGATCACCAACATTTTGAATTACTTTTCCTTCAAAATTATAGTTGCCGTCAGGTGTTAACGGAAACCCAGCTCTTTTTTCACTATATCCAGATTTTACTCCAAACTTGTCCACACTCATGATGTAACTGAATCGCTATCGTTTAGGTTCTTATTATATATATATATATATATATATATATGCGTCCACTGAACAATTATTCCTTGTTTTCGCAGTTCATCAACCAAAGCTACCCATTCGTTTTCTAAACCAGTGTGCCCGGCTTCCATAGCTTCATGTAATAATCTCATTCGATCAACTAACTTATTTATATCGTTGTAATATATTATATTAGTTTTATACAAATTTTTCAATAATCCCCTTCCAGATGTGGTAGGATCAGTTGTTTTTCTCTTTTTATGCAAAACATTTAATTCAGCAGAAGATAAAGCTCTTCTTTTAATTTGAGCTTTTTTTGATTTTGAGGGGAAAAGACTAGATATAATACTTGTATATTTTATTGACCGATTTCTATGAATAGGTAGGTCTTTGGAATACTTTTTTCTATGTGCATTTGTATACTCTAATATATTTTTAAACAATTGTAAATCCCTTTTAGTATATTTACCAGGATTATTTTTAAAGATAAGATCAAACAAACCTTTTGTACCTTTATATTTCTTATCTCCAATAACTATATGATCATTTTCGTTTATATCTAACTTGCTATCTCCAATCATTAATCCTTTATCCTCTATTCTAGCTCCATAGATATGATAATTTCGATTAGCATGTGCGGCGTGTAACATTTTTAACGTATATGTTCTTCCAAGTGTTCCTTTAAACATAATATCCGTGCCTAATTTGCTTAAGTTGGATGGGTTAATATCCTCTTCTTCTGCTCTTGTATCTTCTACACTTGTATCTTCTGTACTTGTATCTTCTGCAATGTCCTTTTCCTTTAAATCCTCTATATCTCCGCTTTCTTCATACTCGTCGCTTTCTTCAGATGTTTGTAACTGGCCAAAACTTTCATCATTCTGAAATTCTTCTTCATATTTGGAAATTGGTAGCATTTTGTCTCCTTCGAAGCGAATTGAAGGTTTTCCCATATTTTGTGCTAATCGCTTTAAAGGTTCAGTAACAGGTTTGAATGTTGTTTCTAAAAATTGCTCTCTTTCATTTATACCTGATTTTAAAGCTCGGTTTTTTGTCTAATAGAATCACTAAGTGATTTTATTTCCTTTAATAGCTTTTCCTGGTTAACCATCTTCACACCTTGACGACTTGTACAGTAATACCGCTAATCAGTGTATTAAAACGAATTTATCAAAACCTATTCTATAACGACCATCTTTTATAGCATGATCTTTCATAATAACCAAAAATCCATACTTTTCCGCCCATGCTTTTCCGCAAAGCTCTTTAAACTTTTCAAATGGCATATCCGCATTCACATGATCGTTATATATATGTTTTAGGTTAGTATCATCTTGTTTGAATACAATTAGAATATTTGCATTATCTCTGATAAGTTGTTTTGGGATTTTGCTATAAGTTTGTCCTATATATATGCTGTCGATGTTATTATGTCTTCCCATGGCAAAGTAGTTTCTAATAGTATCCTGATTTTCACAAGATACATCGTCAAATATAAATACAGAATACGGTTTCGCTTCGTTTGGTTGCATAATGCTATCAACAGCGTTAAATTTGTAAAAATTAACATCAGACACATCAGATAGGATTTTCCCAGCAATTTATACTTTGGTTGATGTAGAGACTTTGAAAAAATATATAGGTTATTAAACCTTAATCCCTGCGGATTAGTGATCAAATTAAAGACGACATTGGTCTTTCCACAGTTTGAGGGGCCACTTACTATACATCGAATAGTGTTTGGAAGTAAACTACCGTGTTTACCATTGTTGATTTTAACGTTATCCACAGTTAAATCATCTATGTTATTAATATTGAATCGATCTTTATGGTGAATAATCTCCATCCTGCTCAAAGGTTAACGATGAAATGAGTTGCTTGCATTACACCAAGTCCTTTATAGGTATCCATGAATCCTCAGTTTTGTTAAACCCTAACCACCGCACTTTAACTGCGTCCTTTTTTCTTTGTAACACTTTTTCAACAAGATATACATCACCTACTGTTGACTTTAACATTTCATGTCCATAAAATGCACCTTGCAACAAATCTCCTTTGTTATATTTTAAGATATACGTTTCAGGTACAGTCGGTTGCACTTTATACACTGTAAAAACTTCATTCGTCCAATTGGGAAGGTATTTCTTGGTAAACACTCCCTTATATTTACTAATCCGTACTTTATCACTTACATTAAATTTTCTTGGCTGCATTTTTCTGCTTTAGGCTTTGTATTTTTCTTTATGCGTTTTAATACAGCTTTTGCATTTCTTCTATTTACTTTGTTAGGTTTCATACCAATAGTTCTATGAAACCTGTTGTTATAATCATTTATTAATTGTGGTAAAACATCATACCATACGTAAGAACCTCTTTTTGAAAATTGTTTATACAGTGCTCCTTTTAAGGTTCTATTGAATCTTTCTACAATAGCTGCTTTTTTCTCTGAATTTGTAGAATAATAATTTATTTTATATTTATTCATTAACTGTGCAAAGTTTGTATTAAAGTATTCTGTTCCATCATCAGTTTGTAAATGTTTAATTTTGTTTTTATCTCTTTTTATGGCTATTTCCATGGCTTCTGTTACGCTTTTACCAGTCTTGTCCTTTAGAGGCAAAGCGTCTGCAACTTTTGTAAAACAATTAATAATTGTGAGTATATATTTAAATCCTTTGTTTATTCTGCTATGCGGTCGCATTTCAATTAAATCCGCTTGATATAGATCATTTATCCCTTTTATAACAGTATTTCTTCTTGGAAACTTTATTCTTGCAGGTTTGTGTAGTTCATTAATAATCTTCTCCTTCAGGTCTGACATGATGGTTTCACGAAGACAGCTGATATGGTATTAAATATTCTTTTGTATAAATCTGCTTATATAGGTCAAGGTCATTCTAAACTAATGTATAAAAGGGGGAACACAGCAAAATACTGCTGTGTTCCCCCTTTTATACGGAAAGGAAAAGGAAAAGGGATGTAGGACGATGAAAGGGTTACTCGTCAATAGGGTTGAGGGAATAGTGTCCGAATGGTAGAGTGTGGATGTTGTCTGCAAGGATGTGTCGTTTATCATCATTTGAAGAGAGAGCTTTTTTTACTTCCGTCACGCTGTACAGCTGATGGATGAAACTTCTGATTGTGTTGAATTTTGCTGTTATATCTTGATCTTCAAATAAACATTTCTTATAGTGATTAAAATGCACATTCTTCTTTAAATACAAACTTTTTACTCCTTTAGCTTTCTTAATGACTTGGTTTTCATTTAGTTGTAAAGAATATAATTTTGACATTAGTGCAACAATTTCTTGAAGTATAACACCATTGGCTTCATCTTTAAATTTACCAAGCACTTTTTTGTTTCTGTCATTGTCGTAGTTTGGATGATCTTTTGGATGGTCGGAAAAGTCAAAATCGTTTTTGTAATCAAATGTCCGAAGGTCTTCATACATATCGTTAGTAATTATCCAATATATAAAAGCGTCTGTATCCATGTAGGAGATGCCGATGTTTTCTCGTCCATAAAAGGTGACCATCTTTTTATAATGAAAATCGTACATATGAGTCTTGGAGATATCCAGGATTGACATACCTATATACAAAGGACGATCCATCTTCACACTTGTTTTCTTCATAGATACAGCTACAATATTTTCGTTAATAATTATAGATGTTCCAAAATTTGGCTGTTGTACAAGTTTCTGTAGTTTGTTCGGATCTGTAACTAGTTTAACATTTTTATGTCTTCTTTTGTTTTCCAATGTTTTACCGAATATTGCATTGTTCATCAATTTAAAAAAATCTTTTTGAAAGGCTGATGTAGCGGCTGCTCTTCTGGTAGTATTCGAGTCTATGTACGGTTTCAACCAGCACGATTGGGAAAATTCCACAGCTCTATTAATTTTAGTAAGACGTAAACCTAATTCGATAGCTTGTTGAACAACCCAATAGTGAGCTACGTATCGTTGTTTATTGTTAAGGGTCATCATTAATTTGGGGTGTTTTCCAGTTGGTGAAATTTCTGTTCTTGCAAGGAGTGGAAGGTCATAATGAAGATCGTGTAAATGTTCTGGATATTCAAAGTCGCAATCCAAAATATATCCGGTATCTCCATGTTTTGGAATTTGTGATATATCGCCAATACAGTCGGGATCAACCCATTTAAAGTTGTCAAATGGAAGTGGGTTCGACATGGCCCATCCATACAGATTATTTGCGTCGAAATATCCCAAGTACGTTGAAGGTTTCTCTTGATCATGGTCAGGTAGATATTTGTTGTTGGCTTTAACATGTCTTGTCACGCTTTGAGTTAATCCACCTCTAACACCCGACTCAACCATTAAAACCATATCTATATCTGTTAACAGCTGGAGTTTGCATTTTGTTTCTTTCAGCATTGCTTGCCAAGCTAGTCCTGGAGATGTATACGAATGTAGAGGGTCCAAACCGTATGCTGCAAAACAGGTTCTTCAGAATTCTTCCATAACATCGCAGAGAAGAGTCACGTCAAGTTTTCCATAAAAGTCTGAGTATTCTCCTAAAGTCTTCATATCCAACTCGTTCCATACTCGACATGCATGTTTATAATCTTCAAGTGAAATTTCCGAATCATTAAGTTTGTTGTTAAATTGTTCTGGTGGAGGAAGTGATGTTTCATTAAATCTATGCAGTCCATCGATGTAATCGTAGGGGAAGACCCCTTTTCGAAGAACCAGATCCATTTTACTACTGGCTACAATTTTGCTTGTTTCTATCAGATCTTCTCTTTTTAAATTCTCAGTTAATTTCATTAGGCTAGAAGGCATAAATCTAAACGAATCAATAAACCTAAGTTATATTTTGCCAACCTTTTTAGAGAAGCATATAAATTTTTCCATTGTTGTTGCCAAAACATCTATCGCCCCATCATCTCTTCCCAATTCGGGAATTATAAAGTGAGAGTCATATCCACTAAGGTTATGTAGAACAACGGGTATAAAAGATGGAAGTTTGTAATTCAAGTTGCAAGCGTTACAGGCTGCTCCTCTGTAGACTCCTGTAAGATGGTCGTAATCACGAACTTTAACGTTATCTGGTGTAAATATGTTATTACACAGATAACATGTTGTTGCCAGATTGTGATGTTGAAGTTGATGTTCTTCCATAGGTAGCATCGGTATTTTAATTTTGTAGAGTTCTTCCACCTTAGAGGCAATGTAATACAAATCGTCTACAAAGTGTTTCGCTGCTTGTTCACCGCGATAAATCTTCGGAGCAGATGATAGTCCAAATTCTTGAAGATGTTCTTCAGACAGCGTGGATTTTGTTAGTATACAGTAACTGTTTGGTGCGTGTTTTTGATATTTGCTTCTTTTTGTGATATCCTCTTCTTGTTGTTCAAATGGAAGTAAAGATGCTTCGAAATCCGCGTACACAACAAATGGAATAGGGTATTGTTGATTTACTTTGTCAAATTGTACGTATGCTCTGCTAGGATGAGGTAATTTAATTCTAACCTCATAGTTTCCACTACATAACCTTTGATGTTCTAATAGCCATTCTGAACCTCCTCTTCTTAATGCTCTTCTTTGCTCACGTGGAAAAAGCATCTCATACATGTTGTGATTTTACTTTTATGTTTTGTTAACTGTTTACATACAAGCCCTTCAAAATTTTTTATATACACGTAATGT
The DNA here is from genome assembly GCA_963675035.1 of Allygus modestus. NCBI lineage: Eukaryota > Metazoa > Arthropoda > Insecta > Hemiptera > Cicadellidae > Allygus > Allygus modestus. The sequence goes on from OY776112.1 coordinate 119,043,978, forward strand.
GATATCTCTCCTTTATTGATTAATAACAGGTCAGTATGATTGTTGCGCTCATTCGATGTTATGCGCAAGGGATACACATTATTTGACGAATCCAAACCAAATATGTTGACTGAAGCCGACGGATTTTGCTTTTCAAATTTTGATATATCAGTAATTGCAACAGGGTAAGTCATTCCCTGGAAATTATACTTATGTTGAACTTCTTCATATTTTTGACTCGGTCTTTTATGGTGGTCTTTGTTTACATATTTTACCAACATAGCATATTTAAAACATTCGTTATCTTCATTTTGCACATTAATACAGGATTTGGTATCACTTACTTTTTTCGGAAGAGGAATGTAACTACTTCCTCTCATTCCATAACCGTGTTTATGAACTCTAACATCCAGACTTGTTATACTTAATAAAGTCCATCCAGATCCTCTTCCTTCATGCTCTTGTAGTTTCGTCAAAAGTTCCTCAAAACATTCTGTTACGATCTTTTCAATATCTGACGCAGCCATGATGGTTCGGTTTTTTGTCATGAAACCTCTTGGTGATGTTTCGTTTTGAATGTTAGTGAATATGGCATCTAGCAACAGTCCAAATTTGATAAAATTTAATCTTTTTTGTTCATTCTTTAGTGTTTTGGTTACTAATTCTTTGGCATTATGTAAAAAGTTTTCAAGTTGTAATTTAACGTTGTCAATTTTAAAATGTGTTACTACCTTACCAGGTAGTGCTTGAGCGTGTAGTTCCACATCTACTGCTGATGATGTTGAGGGTCGGTGAAGTGTAGACATAGCAGCTGTTGATGTTGAAGGACGGTGAAGTGTAGTCATAGCAGGCGTTGAAGTTGATGTTGATGGTGTTGATGTTGAAGGATGGTGAAGTGTAGACATAGCAGGCGTAGAAGTCGATGGTGTTGATGTTGAAGGATGGTGAAGTGTAGACATAGCAGGCGTAGAAGTCGATGTTGATGGCGTTGATTGTGCATAATGAATGACACTTGGTCTTAAAACTTCATTTTGTTCTTTTTGATTTAGGTTTGCAAATTGATGTGCTAATTAATGATCGATTGAATCTAATTCTTGTTCATTTTGTTCTTCTTTTGTATTTGTGTTGGGATTATGTTTTAGTTCTTTATGAATTGCTAAAAGCCAATCATATCTAAATGAGGCTTTACAAATATTGCACCGATACATATTATAACTGTGTCTTCCTCAAAGGCTAACCAGCTACTAATAACACTCCAAAATGCACCTCTATTTATACCCGAATAAGAACAGTGGTGGGGGGTATACATGCCGGAGTATATGTGTTAGTGAAGAAATACAAAATTTTACGCAGGAAGTACATTTTGCATCAAACCAAGATGTTTTCAAGTCCCCAAAGTGGGTCAAGGTCGTTTGAACATGTTGCCAAAACGGGGAATAGAGCAGTAAGTGATTCTCACTTGGACCACAAACTGATCTATTCCCCGCTTTGTATTATTTAACAGATCTTTAAGTTTTCTTTTAATTATCCTGATCTTCAAAAAGTTGTTTGTATGAGGGTTCTTCAGCAAAGAAATGTTGAACCGCCAAGTCATCTTCAGTCAGAGGACATGATTCCAACAGTTTTTGATCGATTGAGGGAGCTGACAGCGGTTCTTGGAGTTTTAACTGTAAACTTTTGATATATTCCATGGCCTTATATAAAACGGTTATTTTTGCATCTCGAGGATTGGCGAATGGGATTACACTTTGTAATCTCTCATATCCAGTGTTAATATTCACTCTCCATTTCTTTGAGTGTTCAGCGTTTCTCTGATTGTAGACAGATCTGGAGTTGGATGTGCTTGCTTGCGAATCCATAGCTGACTAATACGTGTATTCCAAAGTGCATGCTTAAATACCTGCTTACCCCCACCATTAGAGTACCCCCCTCTTAGAGCATATGTTTGATTTAGTAATAATTATTGTATCAAAATAAGTTGTTTCCAAGTCCTGATATAGGTCAAGGTCATCTGAAGATATTTCCAGAACGGGGAATAGAGCAGTAAGTAGTTCTCACTTTGACTACAAACTGATCTATTCTCCGCTCTGTATTTGTAGTTGGAAGGTTCAGACTCATCTGACAAATCCGACTCATCAAACGGAAATAAGCGACGGGGGAGAAAGCTAGTGACGTAGGTACCCTCAAAAAGGGTCCTACTACCGCTCGGAGTTGCCTCCATGTGTTCCAAACAGAGTGACTGTTGGTAACACTCCGCATCGTCCGAATTCGAGTTTTCCTCCACGTCATCCGCTACACTAGAGATATCCTCATCACTCTCCAATTGTTCCATCCAACTCACGGCTTCCATCTCTACGGAATCAACTTCTTCATCTTCCAACACCGCATCTTCATTTTCATCTTCATCTTCTAACATAATGTTTTTTAACATTAGAATTACCTCTCGTGGATGAGGAAAGATGATGTCTCTTGGTGCCATGACTAGACTGATTCAACCATTGATACAAACTCGCCTTTTATACCACAATATAATGGGGGGGGGGTGTGAAGTGTTGGGGAGGGGATATTGTTGTTAAATATATATTTAGTATTAAACAAAGTTGTTTCCAAGTCCTGAAGTGGGTCAAGGTCGTTTGAACATGTTACCAAAACGGGGAATAGAGCAGTAAGTGATTCTCACTTGGACCACAAACTGATCTATTCCCCGCTTTGTATTCCAGACGTCTTTAATTTTGTTAACCCAGTTATTCATCCTGGTCTTCATCCATGAGGAAGATTTGTTTGTAGGCTGACGGTTCTTCCTCAAGAAAATGATGTTTCGCCAACCTATCTTCCACCAGGAACACGCATTCTATCGGTTCAAGAGAGACCGGTTCTTCAGAAGGAACTTTTGCAACTATTGCCTTCAGATGTTCTATGTATTCTATTGCCCGATACATCATGTCCTTTGTTTTAGTAGTAGATTTAACGCCCGGGACTTTACTTGATAATCTACGGTAGGCTTTTTGCATTGTCAGCTTATATGTTTTTGTTCTTAATGCATTTTCGGCTCTTCGGTTCCGCAAGCAATTGTTGAACTTCAGAAACTCTGATAGTTCATCTTTATAATCTTTGGATGTGCTTGCTTGGGAATCCATAGCTAACTACTGGGGATATTCCGATGCGGTCGCTTAAATACCAAGTTTACGTGGTGGGGGTAAATGTCAAGGATATTATTGTAGGAAGTACATTTTATATCAAACAAAGATGTCGCAGAATGACAAGTCTTGTAAGTGGGTCAAGGTCGTCTGAACATACCACCAGAACGGGGAATAGAGCAGTAAGTGGTTCTCACTTAGACCTCAAACTGATCTATTCCCCGCTCTGTTTTTAATCTCTCTCCTTTTTATTGATTCAACAATGGTTTGGTTTAATATAAAATGTTGTATTGATGATCCATTTCTGCCGGAGTAACCTTTCCATTATACCAATCATTTTAAGTAACTTTACATTGTTTTTATAGCTTGTTTTCCATGCTTCCTGTTCACTATTATACACTGGAGCCGTAGGCTTCCACATATACAAATCACAACCAACCTCCCAATCGAGAAACTTGTGCAGTAATCTTCTTAAGACAATTAACTGATCGTGGGTTTCAACCTTTCTGCTTACTACTAGTGTTGCTGCAGCGATAGGGAGAGCGGGTGTACTCATTTTCAGCAGAATGATTTTACCAGTGATAGGGAACCCCTTTTATACTACGTTTAAATGGTGGGGGTTAGTGGTGGGAGTACAAGGGTTAGGGAAGGGGTATATTGTGTTAAGAAATAAATATATCTTCCATTATTTTACCACACGGAGTGTAAGTCAATACTATACACAAATATTCTAAGTCTTTTTAGTGGGTCAAGGTCGTCTGAACATATTGCCAAAACGGGGAATAGAGCAGTAAGTGATTCTCACTTTGACCACAAACTGATCTATTCCCCGCTTTGTTTTTTTTAACCCCTCTCATTATTTTAACGAGTTTAGTTATCTTCTTTTTTAAGGGTCGGAGGTTCGACAAAAAGTTCCCTAATTCTTTTTGTAAGATTAAGGGGGGCAGCGGTTCCTCAGGCAGTTCAGCTTTTATACAAGGTTCTTGAAGCTGTGTTTGAAGTAACTTAATATATTGTACTGCCTGTCGAATTTTTGAAATCCTAGAATCACTAGGATCAGCAAATGGTACAGCGACTTGTAATCTTTTGAATCCTTCTCTTACTTTATTTTCGTTTCTTCGCGAACGTGCTCTATTTTGTTTCGCTCTACGTTCCCAGATTACTTCCATATCAGTAGCTGATGAGTTGGATGAACCTGCTGAAGTCTCCATAGCTGACTAATGAATATGTTCTACGACGCCACGCTTATATACCCGCTTACCCCCACCTAAAAGGTTGGTGAAAAGATCAATGTTTTGGTTTGAAAAGGAATTTAAACAGAGCGAAATGTTTCTAAGTCCGTTATCTAGGTCAAGGTCGTTGTAACATTGTAAAAAAAAGTGTGGACAACCTATTTACACTCTGCAGCATATGCTACAAAATGTAAATAGGTTGTCCACACTTTTTTTAATTTGGAAAAAGAAAGACTTGATTTAATTTGGAAAAAGGTTATTACAATTTTTTCCACACAGTGGTTCCTGAATTGTCTCTGATTAGATAGTGCTTTTTCGTGGGTTTGTAGGGATGGCGCATGGCTTTAGGTAATCTTAAAATGTAGAGTTGGTCTCCACATTTTAACATGACCTTTAAGAAACCCATTATTTTTACAAAGAAGTATTGTTTGTTTTTACAAAGCCTATTAATCAGAGTTTTGGCTGGTTTCACTGTTGGATGTGGTGTGGAAAGAGAAACGGTACCCTTGTGTTTTTGTCTTAAATGAAAACTGCATAATTCTTCATCTAAGACACAAGATTTAGCACAACGTTCCCCTTTCCTTGCACCTTTTTAAAAACTGTATTTACATTGTTGTGCAGGAAGTAAGAACTTCCTTCTCAAGGATTTTAATTCATTAAATTTCTCTGAAGGAGTTTGATCATTTATGCAGATTACTGACGGACGAAAACTTGTGGAAGGTGGAGTGATGATTAGAGAAATGATCTGCGGTATAGTGGGTGTTGAAGATCTTGAACTCGGTGATGATGATCCCGAGCTCGAAGATGAAGAAGAAGAGGACCTCGAGCTCGAAGATGATGAAGAAGAAGATTACGAAGAAGACCTTGTCCTTGACCTTGGTGATGGGGAAGATAAAGATGATTTTGTTGGTGACTTGGGTCTTGGTGGTGGAGAAGATGGAGACCTTGGTTGCGACTCTTCCGGGATTATCAAGGACATCAGTAATGCCTGGTGGAGTATGGACGCAGGACCGGATGATGAAGAAGCAGGCGATGAAGAAGCTGGCGAAGATAAAACCTGGTGGAGTAGAGACGGTGCAGAAGTAGTTGGTGTAGATGATGAAGAAGCAGTAGAAGAGGTAGTAGGTGACACAAGAGCTGGTTTTGCTACGATCATCTTCTTAGGCTTTGTCTGCTTCCTGATATGCGCCATGGTTAAACACAAACAGCAGAATTTTTTACCAGTGATGGGGAACCTCTTTTATACCCAATGTAAGTGGTGGGAGATGTAAATGGTGGGGAGATGTAAGTGGTGGGAGTGGAGGTGATTGAGAAAGGTTATTTTAAAAGTATAATTCTTCCAATATTTGATCAAACGAAGGTTTTTCTAAGTCCCGTCAGTAGGTCAAGGTCATCTGACATAATGCCAAAGCGGGGAATAGAGCATAACATACTGCTCTATTCCCCGCTCTGTATTGGGGAAGGGGACAAAAGACAACAAACAAGAGACTGATTTTAAACAAGAGACTGATTTTATATTTCACAAACGTTTCTCATGGGTGAGATAGGTGGTGTCAACCGGTTTGCATGGCCGTATTGATCTTATTGACAAGGCCGGTTTTCAGGGCCGAACCTTATTGTCAGGGGGTTAGGAAAAGGATGAGAAACAAGATACATTACTTTGAAAATAAAGACTTTACCAGCAACTATGAAAAAGAAACAAATTAATCAGTTAACGTTACTTTTACAAAAACAGCCGAGGTCGGTTTGGCAAAGGTCAACAGTATCACTGAAACCCGGTGGGACGTAGACCCAAACACCCGGCGTCAGGCTGCTGCGAACCCAAGTTTTGACCAAGGTTGTTGAGGGACCTGTAGGGCCGGGAGTACATATGTTATTAGTAAATAAAACACTTCAAACCGATACCACACACTAACATATATATTAGACTAACTACATTACCTAGCAGCAAACTACAAGCGTTATCTAACATGCTTAAACAAACTAACTAAACATGCAAGGGCGCGGATCTCTTAATTGCGCGTCGGGCCCAACGCACACTTAACAGACCTACGCTGCAGCAGAGTGCAACCCACTGGGACGTATATCCAAACAACGGGTGGCAAGCTACTGCGACGAGACTGCGGACTGATCCCGCTTATATAGGCAAAGTGACGTCACCGAAGCGGAAGGGGGGAGGTCGAGGGCGGGGGGTTTGACCTTGAACATGACCCAAACCGGGGGGGGGGTTACGTCAAGGGGGGGGACTCCGCCCCGTGACGTCCGGCGGGGGGGAGATGATACGTCACGGGGGGGGGGGTTGTGTCGTCACGGTGGAAGGGGAACAGGATGTAGACCGGTCTTTAGCTTTTTACCCGTATATGGAAATGTCACGGTTACACTTGGCGACCCGCTTTGCTCCGTCTGGTACCTCATTCCAGCTTTGCCTTGCGAACTGTATACACCTCTGCGCTATGTCTTCTCCCATCACACCCGAGAAACTGCAACGTTTGAAGGAGACTTTGAAGAAGTCTTCGGAGAAAAGGAGCGGTTTCAAAAGACCTAGTTCCTTTAGGTCTTGTATACAAAGAAATTTTTGGAACCACCCACTTTACTTTGATCAACGGCCTTCGACGTCTTCTGCATCCCCGCCATCGACATCGCCTCGCCCTTCATCGCCTCGACCTTCATCGCCGCCTCCAACTGTTGAGGAAATAATGAAGAGGACGGCTACGGTGAAACTTACCGAGTTGGTAACGCCGCTGGAGTCTGTCACCGTCAAGTTTGCCCAGTTGAAATTGAACATGGAATATTTATTTGTGGGGAAGATCGGCGATGAGTACCTACTCCAACACCTCTTTGGCGGCCGTTACATCAAGGTCCACCTTCCAAGGTCCACTCTGCCACCTCCTAAGACCGAGTGCGACTTGTTTTTGGTACGGCAGAAGGGTCAAGTAAAGTAGGTTACGAAGAAATAAAGTAAACATTGTCCACCGCTCCTTATCCACCATCTCCTTCAAACACAAACGGTCCTTTTCAGGACCACCCTAAGCATTTCAAGTTAGGGACTTGGCCTGTACATAGGCCGGAGACTGTTAGTCACATGTTTGTGTGCAGCCCACTAGTCCTAAGGTCCTTGACCCTGACTTTGACCTTGAACATGACCCATTTGGGGGGGGGTACAAAGTTTGTGCAAAGTATGTCATGTGGGTACTCAAATTACGCGAATTGATCAGACGAACACGTTGGTGCAAACAGAATTCAAATCCGACCAAGGGTATAGCAGTAGTAGCTAAAAAAACTATTTTGGAGGTTAAACCTAAATAACTTCTTCATTTACGGATAAATGTATATCAAGTGGGTACTCAAATTACGCGGATTGATCAGACGAACATGTTGGTGCAAACAGAATTCAGATCCGACTAAGGGTATAGCAGTAATAGCTAAAAACAACTATTTTGGAGGTCAAACCTACATAATTTCCTTATTTACGGTTTAAAATATATCAAGTGGGTACTCAAACTACGCGGATTGTTCAGACGAACAAGTTAGTGCAAACAGACTTCAGATTCGACCAAGGGTATAGCAACTGTAGCGAAGAACAACTGTTTGAAGGACAAGGTAACGTTGTGGTGGGGATAGGTGTCTATCCTACTCGCTAGCACTACATCATTATACTTCCAGCTCTTGTCGGATGAACATCTACCTATATAGTTTGTGTTAACGTCTGAACATGTCACAGTTTTACAGGAATATGAGTAAGGTGTCCTTCAGTAGCCCGCTTGCCACCACCTTCTACTTCTCCGACGATGAAGATAGAATGTCTACGCTTTTAGCGGACAATGAGCAGTTCCATCGTAGAATAGGCAAGGTTGAAACACTCTTAGCCAGTTGTCTGCTGCACAAGAAGCAACACATGGAAACATGCACTAGTTTAGATCATAGTGACTGTAATATATATACACATATAGTGTTGAGACAAATTAATTGAAGTTTTCAGTTAAGGAGCTACGGTCTTGACAGTGTAAGAGTCAGATCCTAACTAATGCGTGTACGCTAGTTAGTGCGCGATGTAACAACTTGGTGGGGGAAGTGGTGTGGTGGGGGGAGTGATGTGGTGGGGGAAGGGACGAGTACCTAACCTACACTCAAACGCTGCATTACTATACAATCATTGGAACAGACAACACCATGAGCAGCGTCAACGACAATATTTGGGGAGATGCGGTTTGTGAGGAGGAGTTGATAGCAACTCTTGACGCTACCGAGGTTGAGCAAACTACATCTCAGCAGCCAACAAGCAACATCATAAGCCGTGGCAATAACATTATTTGGGGAGGTGTGATTAGTGAGAGGGAGTTGGTGGCAACTCTTGAGACTACCGAGGTTAAGCAAGGAGCGGCGATGCAAACTATATCCCAGCAGCCTAGGACATATGAACAAGTCCTGGAGGAATATAAGAACGCGTATGATTATGCTTGCAAGAGGTGGTGTGCGCAGCCGCAATGTCCAGAGCAGGAGGATGAAATGGAAGAGGATTTTCGGCTGGTTACTAAACTAGAGGAGGAACTTCAACGAGCAGACCAGGGTTTTAACTAATGGATATTTTATTCAAAGTCTTCCTCCCCACGTCAGCTGCCATCTGCCGCGCACTTCTCACCTGCCACCTGCCGCCTGCCATCTGTCGTCCGCCATCTGCTCCGCCCACCACACTTTTACCCCCACCATTTGGTACGATTGCAACGCTAGCTTGTGAATAGTCTAGAGATGTTCCAAGCAGTTACTTGAGCGAAACAGCTGCAGCTAGTTCCACAGCGGCCGCGGAACTCGTTCCAAAAGTAGTTCCAGCTGCAGCTAGTTTGGCCCTCGTTACTCGAGTCTCAAAATAATCAGACGCTGCAGCTTTTTTCGGAACTAAACGTTGCAGCCCTACTTTCAATCCTGGCCGCTGCATCTGTTTTGGTTCCTCGGTAACTCCCAGTTTCAGTTTCAGAAAATGAGCTGCAACTAACATCCAGTTTCAGTTACAAAAAATGGGCTGCAGCCATGGCTGCAGCTGGTTTGAAAAGTAGTTCCGATCGGAACTGAATTGCTGGTCTCGTTAGAACGGTTGGAACTCCTTTCGTTCTTGAACCGTTGAAACAAAGTAGTTCCAGCTGCAGCGACACGCCTCTAGAATAGTCAGTACACCTCCAGCTCTTGTCTGGTGAACATCATCCTCTCTCCGCGCTCTTCACAAAATAACATTATCATGTCACTCAAGATTCGATGTATTTATTATGACTCTATTTATCTATCAACTTCTACGGACCTGGAGGTTTTTAAAGAGGAGTTAAGACTTCTCCTAGCGAATGGCTACAGTTTATCTTTAGAGCTGATCGCAACAAACAACATAGACTCTGTGCAGGGGTCAAAGTATCTACCGCCTTTCATCAGAAAACGAAGTGATGGTCGCGACTCCGGATCAACAACATCGATGACGACAAACAACGGGGAACTATTGTAAACATAACTTCTTGTAAATAAAAAGAAATGTAAAAATCAAAGTAATACATGAAATATAGTACTACCTCGCACTCGTATCATTCAATTGCTTCATTCGATTGTTTTCATTCGATATTTTTATCGAATGAAAACTATCGAATCACAATCGGATTTTACGCGTGCGAGGTAGTACTTTTTTAAAATAACCTCCCCGTAACCTTGACCTTTAAACTTTCCCTCATTACGTCACAAAACCGCCTACGTAACTGGCTGAGGCTCAGATGACGTGTTTAATGACTCAGCGTCACGTGACCGGATGACGTCACTTCCGCCCCAGCAGCCCCAAATGCCCACTACTGTATTCTTATAACATGATGATTTGATAAAGCATAAGCAAGATTAGTCATGCTGTTGAATAAGAATAATGGTTCCACCAACAGAACTAAATTTATACAATGTACATTTTTAATAAAATATCAAATTGATGAGAATTCAATATAGGCTAATAACCAGAAGGAAAATGTTAACAACAAAGATAATAAAATATTCAGATTAAAAGTTAAATTGTAAAATTTTAGTTTACACTCCAAACAGATAATTAGTATGGTAGGCCTAATGGCGGCTGTACAATAAGAATATTTGGTCCCACCAACAGAAATAAAATACTACAAATATATCACAATAATATGAATAAACATTAAAGTTGAAGATAATTTGAAGTACTCACCAGAATAAATAAATAGTTTTAAGAACAAAAAATAATGCCGAAAAATAATAAATGTAAATTTAATGAAAATTTTAAGTTTTAAATTTAAGAAATACCGCCAAACAGAACAGATAACAGATGAATAATGGCCGTACCGGCGTTAGTTGAACAAGGAACTATGGGGCTGTTCTAAGTAATGCACAAAACCCCATCCGTAATAGGTAGTATGTCTAGACTACATTCAAAAGAGTCAAGATATAAAAGGAATAACATTAACAGTAATTACTTTACATTAACGAAAAACGTAATATGAAACTAATAATTATTTAATGCGTATCAAATAAATAGTATACGTCCATAGCCGACTTGTTTGGGGGGTGGGCAAATTATGGTATTCTCGGGAAGGCGATAATGACGTCACGACAAGATGAAACGGAACGACCAGAAGCACCCAATCATCAACCGATTGTTTGTTTTATCGAATGAACTTTCAATTACGATTGTTTTTGTTTTTTGGTGGAAAAGCATAAATAGTGATTCGATTGGGTTAAAATTCAAGCAGATATAAGTTAAATCAGACGTTGTGGATAAAGTGTTAAATTGGATCTAAAAATGGATGTACGTGAACAACAACTAGGTTGCAGTTCACGACAGAATTATAGTAACCTAACCTAACCTAACTCCGCAGAGTGCTGTATGGTGGCTGTTCATTGTGCAACATAATTACAAATAAAGGAATTAGTATAAATAAATAAAAGTCATTATCGCCTTCCTGAGAATACCATACTTCGTCCACTTATTTAGGGTGGAATTAAGGGTTTAAATTGCATTCAGAACATATGCTAAGGTCACCAGTGCTACTGATATAAAAACAAAATTATTGTATACAAACATTTCAACCTTAAGCCAATAAAACTATCGTAAACGTCGTATTAACATCATGCTAAAATTGTCGTACAAGTATAATAAATTATTGTATGACAGGCAGCACTGTAATATTACCCACAATCCACCACCATAACCTCGAATTACCCCAAGCTTCCCATCAATTACCCTTTTTTCCCTACTTGCGGGAAATTTTCCCACACATTACCCCGCTATCCCACTCAATTACCCTTTTTTCCCTGCTCGTGGGAAATTTCCCCACCCATTACCCCGCAATCCCACTGGGTCCCCTAGATTGACTGGAGGTTACACGTACATATTAAAGTCGTCGAAAATTGTGGAAAATGGCTTTTCCGCGGCTAAATTCCTCTTGAACTAGTTATAGAATAATGAAAGGAACAATTTAAAACCACTTTTACAAAAATCCAAGAGTTTACCGGATATTAAACAATTACCAAGGTAACTTACCTAACCTCACCTAGGCCCACATTAATACTTCGACCAGCCTACCACATTCCAGTTTATTGTTGAATCTAGTAGGCCTATATTAGGTGAAGAACTAACATTTATTCACCCTGAAAAACAACTACTTACCACATAAACATTCCTCTCAGATTAGTCATTGTGTAAACAATTTGTCTTTGAATTCTGTATTGTTAATTTGAAGTGGATATAAACCCATATAGCACAAGTACATCAATTTGACGTAAAATTGATGTAAAAAATGTCAATGTCATTGATATTGTTGATGTCATATTGACATCAAATGTCGTCAAAATGACGTCAATTTGACGTCAATTGGAAGTAAAAAGGGCACTCAATTTTACGTAAAAATGACGTAAAAAACAGATCAAACATGACATCATATTGCCATCAAATTGATATCAAACAAGCAGTATAGAAAAGAAAAAATTGATGTAAAATGTACGTCAATATGATGTCAAATGTATGTCAATATGATGTCAAATGTACGTCAATATGATGTCAAATGTATATCAATAGGATGTAAAAAATGTCTTAATATTGTGCTGTAAGTTATTTAAATAAAATGTTGTTTTCTACCAGGATATGCACAGAATTGTTTTGTTTCTCAAAATAGGTTGTTTTGAGAATTTCGTTCTGTCTTAAATATCAATATGTTTTGTGTTTAAGATCAAAATTAAAATTATCAGACATGTGAAGCCGACCTCAAAGAGACTAAATTTATTTTTATAAAAACTTCAGTATTAAAAATGGCAGTGTATCAAGGTGCCAATATCTGTGAATGTATACAAAGCATTTTGATTTGTATAATTTAGTGACTCCAATTTTAACTAATTACCAAAACAATAAATCATACCTATTTAAATTTCATATAATATTTAAACAAATGTTTGCCATTCATGAGATAAATACTTTACAATAGGTTGCATATTTTTTGCTCCTTAGTTTTGTAATAGTTTTTTTTTTAAATTAGGCCTAAAGCATAAGTAGGAAAATAAATAGGCCTACAAAAATGTTTTTTCAGCAATTTTTATATTAGTACTTAATTACACTTTTTTAAACTTAATTTGAATCTTCTTGTTTTCCTCCTTGTGCTGCTTGCAATCTGCAACACACAATAAACAAGAATAACTTATAGGTAATAATGCCCACTTTAGTATTTTGGGCGCAAACATATTTAAGGCCTTTAGCCCAGACTTAGCTTTTGATCTGGAAAAACTCGTTTATAAGTAGGCTAATTTTATATTCTTTTTAAAAAAGCTATTGTCTAATATGTACCGGTAGAGGATTATTTAAAATTATGGGAGCGCAGGATTGGAACAGTCAGGACATAGCGCAGTAAAAATGTTTGGCGGGGAACTGGCACCGCCCCCACCCCGCAGCCGCGAGTACTACACCAGGAAGCCATGCCCTTGTCCCCAGTCCATACATAAAAACAGCAGTTCTGCCAACTGACATAAACATTAGAATTGTTGTATACTCCTAAAATACAAAAATTTCAAACCACGAATCCTGTAATTTCCTGAATCTTATATATTAATACGCCAAAAAAGGCGCTTTTATGGTTAGGAAAACTTCTCCGTTGTTTCTTGACCAATTTTAATGTTTGAAGTGTCAAAGAATTCGACTCAGTTCGTAGTTTTGCAATTAGGTTTTTAATTTTCAATATCTTTATTCTCAAGGGTACGGGCTGCCCTCAAAGTTGGTTTTTTGCTCATAAGATTAATATGGGGAATACATTTATTTGAATTGCAGCTGTTAACACATTATGGACAGGTTATTAGCAATACCAGATGTTCCAGGTAAGGAATGTCTATCTATATAAATAAAATAGGTTTGATCTCACATCTCTTTGAGCAGTAAAATTTTGTATGCAGCGGAGATATTTAAATATGTGTTAACATTTGTTTTTCTGTCTATCTGTTTATAAGCCATATTTGTTCTGCGTTTCACAAAAAAAGACTGAATGAAATAAAAAATGTTCGTGTGGAGGAGGAAACGTTTTGGCTAAAAACTTAAACGGCGCGCTGCGGTGGTTAGGTTAGGTTACTATAATCTCCATACATAACACAGTTGTTTCTGAGGGTCCCATAATTTTACGCTGGATGCTGGAAGTTGACAGAACTGCTGATTTTATGTATGGAGTGGGAACGAGGGCATGGCTCCCTGTTGTAGTACTCGCGGCTGGGAGGTGGGGGGACAGCGCCAGTTCCCAGCCACACATTATTACTTTGCGAGGACGGCGCTACGGGAGGTCCTGACTGTTCCATTTCTATCGTCTCAAAATTACTTGTTACCGGTATCTAAAGGTTAAAAGTCAGCCACACAATAAGTTGATAAGATACCGGTAATATTATTCAGATTAACTACGGTATATAAAGCGAGCTTAGATTTGTGACCATTATCTTATATTAACCCATCCCACCAAATAAATTTAATATAGTTTAAGGTTTACCAAATTATATAGGCTACTTGCAGTCAATTTTCAAAAATAAAACGATTACAGCAGTTTTTCACTTTTGATTTATTGTTCCTTCAGTATTGTTGGGTAAAACAACCTAGAAAATCCAAAAACCACTAGCAAGTGAATTATTGCTCGTTGCAGGATTTTAAACCAGCCTATGTTCAAAATTGCTTTGCCATTTAAAATTTAGCCCCAAACTTCAGTTATAATTCTGCTTGCGGCCTCGGCATGTTCCATGTATAGCTTAAAATGTTATTCACTCACAATGTTAAATAAAAAATAAGTTACAAACCACACACAAAAGCCGGTCCAAAAAAGTGATTTGAAAGTATAACTAAACAAATCCAGCAGTGACAAACCCTGATGTTCTTATATTAACATTGGTCTCAAGTCTTAATTAGGCTAATTTTACTTTAAATTTCATCAAGGACATGATTTGCGTACTGTTGGGATACAGCTTGGTATATTTATTGGAGCAAGTGACTTTGGTCCATGAGTCGAATCCCACTGATCAACAATGGCATTTATTTAACTGAAAATACCCCAGTGGTAATACAATCCAGAACCCGTGTTTTAAGCTGGTCCAACTTTCTAGAAAACAAAAATGGATAGGTCTCTGAAATGAGGGTGAGGACAATCACTGCAACTGAGATATCATTCCACTAAAAGTCATGCGATTTTTATAATTTATTTACATAACTTAAGCTAACTTTATAAAAAACGGTCTTATTGGTTACAGGGCCTAAAAAATAAACCAGTAACGATATTTTATTAACCACGGAGCACACAGTGTGAAAAGCCCAGTCAGGAAGCTAGGAAATTGCCACTAAACTACGGTAACATACATAAACTAACATATTCTTGTTAATGGCGGATTTCAAAAAAATCTTAGGTCGAATATGTTAAGTAGGCCCTAAATAACTTGTTCTTTGGTGGACCAGGAAGTTACCAGTTTAAAGTAACTATTATTTTAACCCTAGAACTGGCGCATGTTATTCCCCATGGTGGCGGCTTTTCTTTTCTACTTTTGAAGAGTTTTACTTATATTATGAAAAATATACATAAACATGCCAAACTACCCATATGTTTTTTACTTTGTATATCAAATTAATTCCAATGAAGTTGCCTTTGGAGTTAAAAGTTAATTCTTTGACTGAAAGTTGCAATATAAAAAATCTTGTATTAAAGCCATTTACAGCCATTTTTTTTGCAATTTATATTAGGGCCTAAGTTACCTACCTAAGTTAGTACCGGTAATAGAAAATGTCGTATATAGTTATTGACTTATGTCTTACTATAATAACTCTACAGGATGTTTAATTTAGTTTTGCAAATCTGCTGACTAAAATAACTTGGTCCTAAATTTAAAAATTGGTTTAACTTATGTAAATACATATCAACAATCACAAGTTCCATGAATATGGTAGGCTATCAAATTAAAGCTCTAAAATCTCTAGTTCATTCTGGTAAGTTATCAATTTAACTTAAGTGATTATACTAAATTTTTGCTAGACGTAGAAAAGACTACGCTACCACAACAGACACATCACACCGGAACGTAACTTAGTTTGAACTAAGTTACGGTACGCTGCAACAGTTATAGGGTTAAGGCTGCCTGCAGATGCTAGAACTGGGTCATAATTTGGCAGGTGTGCCACATTTTTTTCTCAATTTGCCCTAATTTGTATTACACATTTAGGTTAATGACACTTTCACATCCAATGGTAATCCTAAGCCAAATCGATATCGAAACAATTATCCACACCATTGAAATGTTGGATTGTATGAGACAGTGAGACTTAGCCAAATACCTAATTTTACATCCATGTAGGCTTAATTGTGTTGAAGCTAATATTGAACTAGTCCTAGGCCTGAACACACCAAATTTCAATAATCTATTGGTATATCAATTCACCTGTTTAGGCATTATACCAACATAGTTTGTCGGGTTTTGATTACAACATTTTTCATCATTTGCTACCCAGCAATAAGCTTAATTGAAATTATTTTAGTTGAAGGAAGCGAGGTGACTTCAAGTATTATAGGTTAGGTCTAACTGAAAAACATTGTCAAAATAATGCTAATATGTTTTGATTTTACTTACCCTGTTGCACTTCCTGTACTAAGCAGTGTGATGCTAAGACTAGATGAACTTATTAACTTTCGTCTCTTCTACTTTACCAAACTAAAGTCTAATATAAACATGATTTTGATAACCCCTCTAAGACCGATATGACAGAAAAACAATGCGCGGCGCGCCGCGCCAGCCAAGGAGAAGGAATAACCTCTTAACCAAATGCAAACATATATTTAATTGTAATTGTAAGGTTAATTTGTAATACCTATTTTGAGAACTCTAATTAAGTTTTTAAATCATAATTGTAAATAAATAGTTATCCGTTAAATTGTAAACTGCTTTTCGGAACATACAAAATGCTTGATTTGACTTTCTGTGCCAAATTGGATTGTGTCAATGGATGTTTAAATTATTTAGAAAAAAACCGTACTTATTCGTGAGTGAGTGTGATAATAAATTTAACTATAATTCATTAAATTTACATTCAAGCCATATTATTAATAACTAAACATTTAACTTTGTATTTTTTGTGAACATGCGTTAATACTGTGCTGATCAAAAATTGCATGTAAATTTTACTTCAAATGATGTAAAACTTTTGATGGGGGCGGTTAAAAAAATAATTATTGTTAAATAAAACTGATTGAAACAAAAATAATACAGTTTTGGTATTATAATATTTTTATATCAAAAGATATATATATATGTAAAAAATGTTACATCATTTTGACATCAAAAATTTTACATCATTTTGACATCAAACATTTTACACCATTTTGACATCAAAAATTTTACATCATTTTGACGTCAATATTTCATCAAATATTTTATTTTACATCAATTTGACGTCTTTGATCACTTTTTTACGTCAAATTGACATCCTGTGCTATATGGGAATAGGCTACAGGCAATATGCATATATTTGAACAAGTCTTTAAAGCCCACTTACTTTTGACCTACCAATGCACAACTGCAGTCAGTGTCACTTTTGAGAATCAGGCAATAATTATGGGTAAAATTATTGCCAGGGAAAAAGCTAGTACAGTATCCGGTAAGACATAGGCCAAATATGAACGTATTCTCGTTGGTTGAAATCTAAACAAATATTATCATATTTGTAACGTGTCGCAGATTAATTGACTACAAGTAACTTACCAAACCTCACCTAGGCCCACATTAATACTTCAACTGGTCTACCACATTCCAGTTTGTTGTAGAGTCTAGTATATTAGGTGAATAACTAAAATGTATACACCCTGAAAAATAACTACTTACAACATATAAACATAACTCTCAGAATAACCATTGTTTAAAATTTTTCTTTGAATAGAGTTAAGTTTAAGAGAATATAATAGGGGTAACCCCAGGGCTCTGAGGGGTGGGATATTTCCGGCTAAGAGCCCTGGGGTTACCTTAGTAGGCTATGGGCAAAAATTTGATTAGGTCTTTAAAGCCCACTTACTTCGAACCTACTAAGGCATAACTGTAGTCAATGTTACTTTCAAGAATCTGCCATTGCCTTCCTTATTATCAAACATTAATGTAATGTCAAAATCGCAAATTAATATAGCTATGAAACTATGTTAGGATAACTAACCTATGACTGTTTTTATGACTTTATACGATAAATGAGTTGAAAAACAAAATTTGAGTTTTGCCAAAAGCCAAAATGTTATTTAAACACATGACATGACAGCTGATTTAAAAAAATAATTAATACGAAAAATAAGAACAACTAATGGCGTTTTACCAATGGCACCAAAGACTTCTGATTTAACCAAAATTAGCTACTGACACTAAGATTTTTGAAGACAAGATATCAAAACTTTCAAGTCTCACGCACAAAATTGTGTTCAAGTTACAGTAAAACTACAATTAGGCTATATTGATCTGTTACTGCTCCGAGGTAATTTTTTATATAAAAATGAAAGTTAAGAATCTCCTCTTTTAATTTATTGTCAGAATCACAAATGAAGAAACGTTAAATATGAAACCATGATTACAATAACTAACCTATGAATAACCTACCTAGGCGCTTAACAAACAATTGAAATGTAGTAGGCCTAGGTTAGAAATCTATCTCTCTTACTGAAATAGGCCCTAAAAGGTTTTAAGTAACAATTTTAACCCACCGCGTAGGCATATAACAACGATACATTAACCTCAGGCTGTTTGGTGACTTTATAGTATTTTTGTGGGCTAGGATTGATTTTTTACATTTCACAGTTTCTTTTAGTGTCAAAGTCATGACCTAAGTTATTCAAACAATAAGAAAGTCATAATAATTAGATATGTATAACATTAGACTTCGCCTAGGCCTCCCAAATTTGTCACAAGCAATAACCAACATGTAACAGGGGCGTATCCAGGGGGGAATATCCCACTGAAATTTCAAAAATACATGTGCAAAACAGGAGAAAGAGTGGGATGTGGGTATGACCAAACCCTATCCACTGCAAAAAAGAATCCTAAATAAATACGTCAATGACAAAGTAATAGAGCTAACACATAACTTGCGTTATGGTTAGATCTATTGAACCATAGTTTACATCGTACCGTCGTACCGTACCTTACATTGGTTAAAGTCGTAACCTAGCAGACACAGACTGTGTAGCCTTTCCATATGCCTACAACTTCCATTACATCGTATAGGTACTTTCAATATAATACTGAATACATAATTTTGATTGTTTTAAAACGAATAAATGTGGAATGATTCTATTACAAATTATTGATTCAAAACCCATTTATTCGCAAACGCCATTAACTGAACTACTGAACTGAGTGAACTGACCGGCCACTGACGGCCAGGAGACCACAGACCAAACTACAGACGACACACAATCAGTTGTTTTGCCCAGATAGCAAGAAAGTGTGCTGCAAATATGCGTTTGGTTCATTTTTCGTTCGCTCTAGAATACTTCCAGTATTATTTGCAACAAGTTTGTTACACATTTGCTTCCGCGGAACTTCGTCGTAGTTACCAAAGGCACCGCGTTGTTGCCCGAGTGCGCTCCGAAGTTACTAAATCCGCCACTTCGCTAGCGCTAACTGACGTGTGTCGTCGCCATCTTATTTTTCCTGGCTATTCTACGACTACAAAACAACTGTTTCAATGGGTGAAGTTTTGAAATTAAAGTTTTTTTGAGTATCGTTGTTGTGTTTTTTTTTATAGTGGCTTCTTTAGTAACTTTCATCTTGTTTCAAGGTAAGTGGAATTCCCAGCTATGTTATTTTATTAGCGCTTTTTCCTACTCAAATTTGGTTTTCTACTTACAGCTGGGAAACAGCCGGTCCAAATTTTAACGGACTGTAATGTCAAAACATAGTTTTGTGTTCACCGTGTGTTTGCAAATGAAATATTTATATTTATAAAATGTTAAGTCCCTATACTGTATCAAGGTTCGTAGTGCGCTCTAATGTATTGCTAAGTAATGAATGATTTGGAGGTTATGTTATGGCCATAGCAGTTGATTAACAAAGGATGAATTAAAGAATTAAACATTTGTTTACTGAATATATGCTTATTTAGAGTAATCAGAGGACACGGGATTCCGAAAATAAGTCAGATATTTGCAAACTTTGTCAGGCTTGATTTGTTTTTAAACTATTTTAAAACACATATTTAATAAATAAATACTGTACCTAAGTTAATGATTTTAATCATTAGTTAGAGTGTATTAAGATTAACTTATAGTCTCATAAGTTAGGCCTATAAGCCTAATTTAGTTTTTTAAGGTGAGGAATTATAATTTGTTTTTAGTACCTCAAGGCTAGAAAAATATTGCCCAAAATTCTGAAATGTGTTTGATTGGTAAGTTTTTAGCGAATTTCCCCTATAGGGAAGAAGCTATTACCGTAGGTCTCATGGTAAGATTTAAGCCCGAGACCATGACAAATTTTTTCTTTTAGGTCCCCAGATGACTAAAACACTATTCGTTCAAATTTATATATATGTATATATATATATATATATATATATATATATGTATATATATATCTATATATGTGTCCGTGAATGCGATAACTTGAGTAAAAAACGTCCGATTTCGATGAAATTTGGCTCAAATGTGTAAAGTGACATTTATGACTTTAAGTTCGAAAACCAGAAAAATCGGGCCATGGTAAGGGGGGTTTATGGGGGTTTTAAATTTTCCAAAAATCGGTTTTTTGCATTTTTTCCCCTAAAATTTTTAAAACACTTAATTTTGGTTTTGACCATGTTATAGAGCTTAAAAAAACAAATAATATGGTATTTTGAATTATTAAGCTAGGTTAAGTGGTTGCGGATAAAATCCAAAAAAACCTGCTCATAAAATCTCCTATGTTAATCTTATGGGAAAAAGGTTTTTGGCTTTTCCTAAGTTAATTTTAATGTAAACTTCACATTTGCTTTTACCAATCAACTCAGCTCCACAAAACAATCATTTTGGTGTTTAAATTGTGATTCTACGTCCAACCGTTGCAGAGATATTCAAAGTGCTAAACACAGTACGTTGTCCAATGTTATCCTTATGGAGGATAAATAAAATTTGATATCTCCATTATTAATGAATGTATATTGATGAAACTTGGCACGTGGGGTCACGTAGAACTGGTATATTGATATTTGCACAAAAAATTGATTTTTTGTTGATTATCCCCGTAGCAGCGAACCTGCGTACTCAGCCCCCATGTTATTCTTATGGAGAATAAGTAAAATGTAATGACTCCCTTAATTATAAACATAAATTAATAAAACTTGGTATGTGGCTTCACCTTGTTGAGTTATATTGATATTTGCATAAAACCCCATTTTTTTAGTTCCTTGTTGCAGCAAACCTGCTTACTCATCACCAATGCTATTCTTATGGGGAATAATTAAACTTGTACATATCGCTTATATATGAATATATTTTTATGAAACTTGGTATGCGGCTTTATATGGTATTAAGACATATATTATGCATTGGAAATTCGCTGAGTACGCAGGTTTGCTGCGACGGGGGTATTTATCATTTATGTTTGCAGACTTCTCAAAGATCGTACGAATATTGCTTCACTAGAATGATGTAACGATCACTTTTCAAAGACGAAAAGATTGCTTCACTGTTGTTCAAAGACGAACGATTAGATAGCCTATATAAAGGTAGTCCAGCAACGTGTATTAAAGTGTGAAAGTTAAAACTACCTAAGTTACTTAGTACATGGGTTGGAATAGATATATTCAAGTGTTTCCGATAAATAGTGTTGAGCCTTAAAACATTCCGGCTGAGAGAGTACGATTAACTAGGCCTAACTCATTCAACAACATTTACAATATTGTTCTTGATTAGGCCTTAATATTTCCAGGGCATAATCTTCCCTTAACTTACATAGCAACTCGCAAACTAGCAAGGTTTTTTTGCTTTATTATTTAAGTTTCAACCTTTTTATTTGGGTGGAATCGATAAGTTAACCGCTTTAATAATACAGTGGTTGTTGGTTAAATATAAGAATTCGCCATTAATGGTGCTTTATGTTACTAACGTATGTAGTGTGGGTGCAGTACGATAAGTGTCCACCAGAAAAATCAAATAACTTAGCCTATAAAAATATAAACCAACCACTATATGATACATCGATATTGCAGATGAGAATATCTATACCTAAGTTATAAAAGGCATAGCCCTCACTCACTGACTGACTCACTTACCGTACTCACTCATCACAAATTCTCCTACTTTCCATTTACCTAGAGGGAGTTTAAATTTTGTACACTGATTCTTTAGGCAGAAAACTAAATGGTTTTCATCCTGATCTGACCTTAGTACCTACTCCGCCAGAGACCCCGACAAAGTTCCCATGTAGGTATTCCTTATGGATTAATTTTTGTTTGAGCTGATACAAAAATACAAAAGCCCGCGGGTAACAGTTGGTCATAAACAAAGTGAAAAATCCGAACCATGACAAAAACAGTGCTCTGTGGGGTTAGGTTAGGTTAGTTTAAGCTAACCTAACTTATCACTATTGACCTAGATTAAGTTAACTTATTGTAAAGTAAAACACTTCGTTATGGAGTGTTAAAAATTATAGCAACAATCGAATGTGAATGTGTTATCGGTGGATCAATCATATGGTATAGTATTTAATCATATGTGGTAATCGAATACGGTACTTTGTATTCGATTGTTTTGGACGCTTATCGTACTGTGCCCTTTAAAGTAAATGTGTCGTAGTTTCAACCTCCTGTTACAAGTTTATTATATTTGGTCTATTGACAACAAAATTAAATCAACATAATTTAGCTGTTTTAATTGTGCATGATAGCGTAGTCCTTAACTTATATCTTTCTTTTTTTCTTTTAAATTTTTGTTCATGTTTTATAAAATAACGTGTTTTTTTAAGTAAAAGTAGGTACCGTACTTATAACCGCTTACAGTAGGTTGTAGGTACTTAGAGTTGAATGTAATAATTTTGGTATTTTTACAGTAAAATGTAATGAGTTCTAGTTGAGACTCACTATCTCACTCACTTCGTGAGCTCATCCGATTGTCGATAATATGGTCATCTGGGCAAGTGTCATGTCGATAACTTCAGTAGGAAATAAAATGTTATAATATATTTTAAATAAATAACAATTTTGGTTTCAGCCCTCTTTTTATTAATAACTATTAATTTTTTAATGTTGATCATATGGTAATACAGAGAAGTTTCATGTCGATAAGTTGGTTTCAGCTACCTATTTATTAATAATTATTAATATTTGAAATTTCGATCAAATTTTCATCCGCGCAAGTGTCTTTACGGTCAAATGGTAGCACCCCCTTAATAACTTAACATGTTTTAACAATTGTTTATAAAGTATTTATAATCCTATATCTTATCTTCAACAACGTGTAGTTATTTATATAACTTGTATATATATATATATAATTTATATATATAACGTGTAATTAAGCTGAATTATAATTAATTTTTTCAACGCAACATCAGGGACCTGTTGGTCAATTGTACAACTGATGTTGGAATTAAGGCTCCGGTGTACCCTACAGAAAAATCTGCGACGCCGCGTGAAAATTACGATAGGGAAAAGGAGCATTACGGAGGTCCGCAGGGCCTTATAAATATAATGAGAAATAAATAGGATACCTAATTGATAGTCATATGAGTAAATTGGTTAGCTGCTATTGTCAACATCCGGCCGTAGTCTGTTTGACTGAAAATCAGTTGAACGACTGTTTGCTTACCGCACCTACTACCTAACCCAAGACACCCCTGGGAAATGAAAATACCCCGTAGCAGCAAACCTGCGTACTCAGCGAATTTCCAATGCATATATATGTATCTTAATACCACATAAAGCCACATACCAAGTTTCATAAATATACATTCATAAATAAACGATTTATGACATTTTAATTATTCTCCATAAGAATAACATGGCGGCTGAGTATGCAGGTTTGCTGAAGCAAGGAACACAAAAAATGGGGTTTTATACAAATATCAATATAACTCATGTAGGTAAAGCCACATACCAAATTTCATTAATTTATTTTCATAATGAAGGCAGATAACACGTTACTTATTCTCCATAAGAATAACATGGGGCTGAGTACGCAGGTTTGCTGCTACGGGAGCCTTTGGTAAAAAATTGTTTTTTAGTGCAAATATCAATAGATCACAACGATATGAAGCAATATACCAAGTTTCATCAGGATAAGTTGATAAATGAGTGAGATATATAATTTTTCTTATTCTCCATAAGAATAACATTGGACAACGTACTGTGTTTAGCACTTTCATATCTCTGTAACCATTTGACGTAGAGCAATGATCAAAACACCAAATTGTTTGTTTTTTAAGCTGAATTTAATAGTGAAAACTAAAATTGGATTTACTAAAATACTAATGTAAAAATTTCGAAAAACCCATTTTTGGGGTACAAAACCCCCTCAAAATTGTACTACACGGCCGATTTCGGGATTTCAAATAATAATGCCGGTTGGGAAACAAAATTACTATTTATTTAAATTTACAACAACTGATCTAACCAATTAAACTTCTTTAACAATAGGTAAATCCGCGGTTAAAAATACAATAATTAAGGTTACGTTGAATTTAGAAAGAAAACACCAATTAATAATTTAGCAGGGAGAGGCAGCGCGACGCGTGTTAATTACATCGTGACTTCTTCGGGACTGGGGCGAATCTTCCGTCTTCTTTGCCGATGCTGAAGCCCCTTCAACCAATCAGAGCCGTTCTCAACACGTGACATCACGGGAACACTTCATTGGCAAGTGCTGCAGCCAAACGATCACTCACGCCGTTACTCAAACTAAGAGGTACCCATATAGCACAAGTACATCAATTTGACGTAAAATTGATGTAAAAAATGTCAACGTCATTGATATTGTTGATGTCATATTGACATCAAATGTCGTCAAAATGACGTCAATTTGACGTCAATTGGAAGTAAAAAGGGCACTCAATTTTACGTAAAAATGACGTAAAAAACAGATCAAACATGACATCATATTGCCATCAAATTGATATCAAACAAGCAGTATAGAAAAGAAAAAATTGATGTAAAATGTACGTCAATATGATGTCAAATGTACGTCAATATGATGTCAAATGTATATCAATAGGATGTAAACAATTTCTTAATATTGTGCTGTAAGTTATTTAAATAAAATGTTGTTTTCTACCAGGATATGCACAGAATTGTTTTGTTTCTCAAAATAGGTTGTTTTGAGAATTTCGTTCTGTCTTAAATATCAATATGTTTTGCGTTTAAGATCAAAATTAAAATTATCAGACATGTGAAGCCGACCTCAAAGAGACTAAATTTATTTTTATAAAAACTTCAGTATTAAAAATGGCAGTGTATCAAGGTGCCAATATCTGTGAATGTATACAAAGCATTTTGATTTATATAATTTAGTGACTCCAATTTTAACTAATTACCAAAACAATAAATCATACCTATTTAAATTTCATATAATATTTAAACAAATGTTTGCCATTCATGAGATAAATACTTTACAATAGGTTGCATATTTTTTGCTCCTTAGTTTTGTAATAGTTTTTTTTTTAATTAGGCCTAAAGCATAAGTAGGAAAATAAATAGGCCTACAAAAATGTTTTTTCAGCAATTTTTATATTAGTACTTAATTACACTTTTTTAAACTTAATTTGAATCTTCTTGTTTTCCTCCTTGTGCTGCTTGCAATCTGCAACACACAATAAACAAGAATAACTTATAGGTAATAATGCCCCCTTTAGTATTTTGGGCGCAAACATATTTAAGGCCTTTAGCCCAGACTTAGCTTTTGATCTAGAAAAACTCGTTTATAAGTAGGCTAATTTTATATTCTTTTTAAAAAAACTATTGTCTAATATGTACCGGTAGAGGATTATTTAAAATTATGGGAGCGCAGGATTGGAACAGTCAGGACATAGCGCAGTAAAAATGTTTGGCAGGGAACTGGCACTGCCCCCACCCCGCAGCCGCGAGTACTACACCAGGAAGCCATGCCCTTGTCCCCAGTCCATACATAAAAACAGCAGTTCTGCCAACTGACATAAACATTAGAATTGTTGTATACTCCTAAAATACAAAAATTTCAAACCACGAATCCTGTAATTTCCTGAATCTTATATATTAATACGCCAAAAAAGGCGCTTTTATGGTTAGGAAAACTTCTCCGTTGTTTCTTGACCAATTTTAATGTTTGAAGTGTCAAAGAATTCGACTCAGTTCGTAGTTTTGCAATTAGGTTTTTAATTTTCAATATCTTTATTCTCAAGGGTACGGGCTGCCCTCAAAGTTGGTTTTTTGCTCATAAGATTAATATGGGGAATACATTTATTTGAATTGCAGCTGTTAACACATTATGGACAGGTTATTAGCAATACCAGATGTTCCAGGTAAGGAATGTCTATCTATATAAATAAAATAGGTTTGATCTCACATCTCTTTGAGCAGTAAAATGTTGTATGCAGCGGAGATATTTAAATATGTGTTAACATTTGTTTTTCTGTCTATCTGTTTATAAGCCATATTTGTTCTGCGTTTCACAAAAAAAGACTGAATGAAATAAAAAATTTTCGTGTGGAGGAGGAAACGTTTTGGCTAAAAACTTAAACAGCGCGCTGTGGCGGTTAGGTTAGGTTACTATAATCTCCATACATAACACAGTTGTTTCTGAGGGTCCCATAATTTTACGCTGGATGCTGGAAGTTGACAGAACTGCTGATTTTATGTATGGAGTGGGAACGAGGGCATGGCTCCCTGTTGTAGTACTCGCGGCTGGGAGGTGGGGGGACAGCGCCAGTTCCCAGCCACACATTATTACTTTGCGAGGACGGCGCTGCGGGAGGTCCTGACTGTTCCATTTCTATCGTCTCAAAATTACTTGTTACCGGTATCTAAAGGTTAAAAGTCGACCAGCCACACAATAAGTTGATAAGATACCGGTAATATTATTCAGATTAACTACGGCATATAAAGCGAGCTTAGATTTGTGACCATTATCTTATATTAACCCATCCCACCAAATAAATTTAATATAGTTTAAGGTTTACCAAATTATATAGGCTACTTGCAGTCAATTTTCAAAAATAAAACGATTACAGCAGTTTTTCACTTTTGATTTATTGTTCCTTTAGTATTGTTGGGTAAAACAACCTAGAAAATCCAAAAACCACTAGCAAGTGAATTATTGCTCGTTGCAGGATTTTAAACCAGCCTATGTTCAAAATTGCTTTGCCATTTAAAATTTAGCCCCAAACTTCAGTTATAATTCTGCTTGCGGCCTCGGTATGTTCCATGTATAGCTTAAAATGTTATTCACTCACAATGTTAAATAAAAAATAAGTTACAAACCACACACAAAAGCCGGTCCAAAATAGTGATTTGAAAGTATAACTAAACAAATCCAGCAGTGACAAACCCTGCTGTTCTTATATTAACATTGGTCTCAAGTCTTAATTAGGCTAATTTTACTTTAAATTTCATCAAGGACATGATTTGCGTACTGTTGGGATACAGCTTGGTATATTTATTGGAGCAAGTGACTTTGGTCCATGAGTCGAATCCCACTGATCAACAATGGCATTTATTTAACTGAAAATACCCCAGTGGTAATACAATCCAGAACCCGTGTTTTAAGCTGGTCCAACTTTCTAGAAAACAAAAATGGATAGGTCTCTGAAATGAGGGCGAGGACAATCACTGCAACTGAGATATCATTCCACTAAAAGTCATGCGATTTTTATAATTTATTTACATAACTTAAGCTAACTTTATAAAAAACGGTCTTATTGGTTACAGGGCCTAAAAAATAAACCAGTAACGATATTTTATTAACCACGGAGCACACAGTGTGAAAAGCCCAGTCAGGAAGCTAGGAAATTGCCACTAAACTACGGTAACATACATAAACTAACAAATTCTTGTTAATGGCGGATTTCAAAAAAATCTTAGGTCGAATATGTTAAGTAGGCCCTAAATAACTTGTTCTTTGGTGGACCAGGAAGTTACCAGTTTAAAGTAACTATTATTTTAACCCTAGAACTGGCGCATGTTATTCCCCATGGTGGCGGCTTTTCTTTTCTACTTTTGAAGAGTTTTACTTTATATTATGAAAAATATACATAAACATGCCAAACTACCCATATGTTTTTGTATATCAAATTAATTCCAATGAAGTTGCCTTTGGAGTTAAAAGTTAATTCTTTGACTGAAAGTTGCAATATAAAAAATCTTGTATTAAAGCCATTTACAGCCATTTTTTGTTGCAATTTGTATTAGGGCCTAAGTTACCTACCTAAGTTAGTACCGGTAATAGAAAATGTCGTATATAGTTATTGACTTATGTCTTACTATAATAACTCTACAGGATGTTTAATTTAGTTTTGCAAATCTGCTGACTAAAATAACTTAGTCCTAAATTTAAAAATTGGTTTAACTTATGTAAATACATATCAACAATCACAAGTTCCATGAATATGGTAGGCTATCAAATTAAAGCTCTAAAATCTCTAGTTCATTCTGGTAAGTTATCAATTTAACTTAAGTGATTATACTAAATTTTTGCTAGACGTAGAAAAGACTACGCTACCACAACCAGGGTGACCAGACGTCCGGCTTGAGGAGGATATGTCCTCCTTTTTAACGATTTTCCTCCTGTCCTCCCGGCTTTCAAAAAATATCCTAAATGTCCGGCTTTTCGCAAAATCCAACTCAAATAATAAAAATAAATAAATAAATAACGTGACTAGGCTTTGCCGTTGTAAACGTAATGCGCCCGCGGTCAAAAATTAATAATATTTAAATAGTGCAGATGATAAACAGTGTTGTCGTCATGGTTATGTTGTCTGTTTGTTGTGCCGAGCGCAGCGTCGCTACACGGCGCCGGCGTGTAGCACTATTGTTATTGTATACTTATATCAATAAATGTTGTTATACGTATATCTAACGTTGTCCTCCTCTGTTTGTAAATGTCCTCCTTTTTAACCCAAATGTCCTCTCTGTAAAAATCTTCATCTGGTCACCCTGACCACAACAGACACATCACACCGGAACGTAACTTAGTTTGAACTAAGTTACGGTACGCTGCAACAGTTATAGGGTTAAGGCTGCCTGCAGATGCTAGAACTGGGTCATAATTTGGCAGGTGTGCCACATTTATTTCTCAATTTGCCCTAATTTGTATTACACATTTAGGTTAATGACACTTTCACATCCAATGGTAATCCTAAGCCAAATCGATATCGAAACAATTATCCACACCATTGAAATGTTAGATTGTATGAGACAGTGAGACTTAGCCAAATACCTAATTTTACATCCATGTAGGCTTAATTGTGTTGAAGCTAATATTGAACTAGTCCTAGGCCTGAACACACCAAATTTCAATAATCTATTGGTATATCAATTCACTTGTTTAGGCATTATACCAACATAGTTTGTCGGGTTTTGATTACAACATTTTTCATCATTTGCTACCCAGCAATAAGCTTAATTGAAATTATTATAGTTGAAGGAAGCGAGGTGACTTCAAGTATTATAGGTTAGGTCTAACTGAAAAACATTGTCAAAATAATGCTAATATGTTTTGATTTTACTTACCCTGTTGCACTTCCTGTACTAAGCAGTGTGATGCTAAGACTAGATGAACTTATTAACTTTCGTCTCTTCTACTTTACCAAACTAAAATCTAATATAAACATGATTTTGATAACCCCTCTAAGACCGATATGACAGAAAAACAATGCGCGGCGCGCCGCGCCAGCCAAGGAGAAGGAATAACCTCTTAACCAAATGCAAACATATATTTAATTGTAATTGTAAGGTTAATTTGTAATACCTATTTTGAGAACTCTAATTAAGTTTTTAAATCATAATTGTAAATAAATAGTTATCCGTTAAATTGTAAACTGCTTTTCGGAATATACAAAATGCTTGATTTGACTTTCTGTGCCAAATTGGATTGTGTATATGGATGTTTAAATTATTTAGAAAAAAACCGTACTTATTCGTGAGTGAGTGTGATAATAAATTTAACTATAATTAATTAAATTTACATTCAAGCCATATTATTAATAACTAAACATTTAACTTTGTATTTTGTTGTGAACATGCATTAATACTGTGCTGATCAAAAATTGCATGTAAATTTTACTTCAAATGATGTAAAACTTTTGATGGGGGCGGTTAAAAAAATAATTATTGTTAAATAAAACTGATTGAAACAAAAATAATACAGTTTTGGTATTATAATATTTTTATATCAAAAGATATATATGTAAAAAAAGTTACATCATTTTGACATCAAAAATTTTACATCATTTTGACATCAAACATTTTACACCATTTTGACATCAAAAATTTTACATCATTTTGACGTCAATATTTCATCAAATATTTTATTTTACATCAATTTGACGTCTTTGATCACTTTTTTACGTCAAATTGACATCCTGTGCTATATGGGTACTGAAACCGTGCTTTGAGGTTGGCGCTGAGAGAGGAAATGCTGACAATTGCATTCCTGCTGACATCAACGCCCGGCCGGGACCGTGGGAGCATCTAAGCTGAGATTAGCTTGGAGCAAATATCCTAGCGTCTGGTGGTTGATTTAATATTTTGTACCAGCCAACTCTTTAAAATGAAATAATGAATGAAATAATTGAAATAATGTTAAGAGCACCGTTCCTCCTTCCAATTATGGATTTTAGTGATGGTAGAAATTTAATTATTAGGAACGGTAAACTTTAATTATTTAATTACAGTGTCGTATTAATGGCTTTTAACAGTCTAGGGATTTTGGGCCGTCACACCCCCCTCACCCTTAGACCATGCTGTCCCCAGCATGAGGTAACAGCAGATTGCCAAGTCCAACTTCTCTCAATGTTTGGAGAGTACACATCCGCCTTCCGTTGGCTTGTCGGTGATCAGGCAACTTCTAACTCCGGACAGCTAACCTCAACTCTCTCCGCAAAAAAAAATTATTTAGGCCTATCTTCAACTTTTGTTTTACAAAAAAACGCGAATTGTCACCGGTCCGCATTTGCCTCTCCCTTTACACAATATATCTCAAAAATATCCCAATCAAAACATCTCAAAAGTCAAAGTTAAACAAACAAAACAACAACAACAAATACCCCCGTCGCAGCAAACCTGCGTACTCAGCGAATTTTCAATGCATAATATTTGTCTGAATTCCACATAAAGCCGCGTACCAAGTTTCATAAAAATATATTCACATATAAGCGATTTTAATTATTCTCCATAAGAATAGCACTGGTAATGAGTACGTAGGTTTGCTGAAACAAGGAACACAAACAATTGATTTTTATGCTAATATAAATATAATTTAACTAGGCGAAGCCATATACCATGTTTCATCAATATTCAATCATAAATAAGCTCTATATAACATTTTAGTTATTCTCCATAAGAATAACATGGGGGCTGAGTAAGCAGGTTTGCTGCAACAAGGAACTAAAAATTGGTTTTTATGCAATTATGAATATAGCTAAACCAAGTGAAGCTACATACCAAGTTTTATTAATATATGTTCAAAATTAAGGGAGTCATTACATTTTACTTATTCTCCATAAGAATAACATGGGGGCTGAGTATGCAGGTATCCTGCTACGGGAATAACCCATAAAAAATCAATTTTTTGTGCAAATATCAATATACCAGTACTACGTGAAGCCACATACCAAGTTTCATCAACATACATTCATAAATAATCGAGATATCAAATTTTATTTATTCTCCATAAGGATAACATTGGACAACGTACTGTGTTTAGCACTTTGAATATCTCAGCAACGGTTGGGCGTAGAATCACAATTTAAACACCAAAATGATTGTTTTGTGGAACTGAACAGATTTCTAAAAGCAAATGTGAAGTTTAAATTAAAATAAACTGAGGAAATGCCAAAAACCTTTTTCCCATAAGATTAACATGGGAGATTTTATGAGTAGGTTTTTTTGAATTTTCTCCGCAACCACTTAACCCAGGTTAATAATTCAAAATACTATATTATTTGTTTTTTTAAGCTCTATAACATGGTCAAAACCAAAATTAAGTTTTTAAAAAATTGTAGGGTAAAAAATGCAAAAAACTGATTTTTGGAAAATTTAAAACCCCCATAAACCCCCCTTCCCATGGTCCGATTTTTCTGGTTTTCGAACTTAAAGTCATGAATGTCACTTTACACATTTGAGCCAAATTTCATCAAAATCGGACGTTTTTTACTCAAGTTATCGCATTCACGGACACACACACACACACACACATATATATATATATATATATATATATATATATATATATATATATATATATATATACACATATATATAAATTTGAACGAATAGTGTTTTTGTCATCTGGGAACCTCAAAACAAAAAATTATCATGGTCTCGGGCTTAAGTCTTACCATGAGACCTACGGTAATAGCTTCTTCCCTATAGGGGAAATTCGCTAAAAACTAAAATATCTCATTTCACAAGGACAAAAGTTACCTAAACTTAAACACAACACACATTCCCATCTAAACAGACCATTACAACATTACAGAATACATTGCTCATGAATTTATCCATAGCTACACACAGCTAAAGGTGAAGTGAACATATTTACTAGAGGGCATTAACCCACCCTCTCTCTATGACGAGAGTATTACAGTCGTCTCCAAAAACAAAAATCTACCATGCCATCGCTAGAAGATACGTCACTGAGTTTAATTATGTGTATTTAAAACCAATTGGTTAATTTTTCTTAGTATCTGCACAGGGTATGAATTATTATATTTCAAAATTCGACAGAGGGTAATTGAGTTCAGCACTTTATCGCAATCTTAGAACGCTACTTGCC
Organism: Allygus modestus; assembly: GCA_963675035.1. Lineage (NCBI taxonomy): Eukaryota > Metazoa > Arthropoda > Insecta > Hemiptera > Cicadellidae > Allygus > Allygus modestus. Next base: position 119,076,765 of record OY776112.1, read on the forward strand.
CGCTATGGTGAAGCCGCACGGGTTTTCACTTGGGGCCGGTTTTACACTCTGTCACCCCTTCGGTAGTAAGGGATCTTCCAACGTAAGGTCAAAAATTAGCAAAAGAAAATGTACTTCTAACCTAACACACCCTTTCCCAAGCTACAGTGTGTACACTAATTAACTCGTATACACATTTCGAAATAGCCAAGTAACAGATTGACACCAAGAATAAATACCCCCGTCGCAGCAAACCTGCGTACTCAGCGAATTTCCAATGCATAATATATGTCTTAATACCATATAAAGCCGCATACCAAGTTTCATAAAAATATATTCATATATAAGCGATATGTACAAGTTTAATTATTCCCCATAAGAATAGCATTGGTGATGAGTAAGCAGGTTTGCTGCAACAAGGAACTAAAAAAATGGGGTTTTATGCAAATATCAATATAACTCAACAAGGTGAAGCCACATACCAAGTTTTATTAATTTTTTTTTATAATTAAGGGAGTCATTACATTTTACTTATTCTCCATAAGAATAACATGGGGGCTGAGTACGCAGGTTCGCTGCTACGGGGATAATCAACAAAAAATCAATTTTTTGTGCAAATATCAATATACCAGTTCTACGTGACCCCACGTGCCAAGTTTCATCAATATGCATTCATTAATAATGGAGATATCAAATTTTATTTATCCTCCATAAGGATAACATTGGACAACGTACTGTGTTTAGCACTTTGAATATCTCTGCAACGGTTGGACGTAGAATCACAATTTAAACACCAAAATGATTGTTTTGTGGAGCTGAGTTGATTGGTAAAAGCAAATGTGAAGTTTACATTAAAATTAACTTAGGAAAAGCCAAAAACCTTTTTCCCATAAGATTAACATAGGAGATTTTATGAGCAGGTTTTTTTGGATTTTATCCGCAACCACTTAACCTAGCTTAATAATTCAAAATACCATATTATTTGTTTTTTTAAGCTCTATAACATGGTCAAAACTAAAATTAAGTGTTTTAAAAATTTTAGGGAAAAAAATGCAAAAAACCGATTTTTGGAAAATTTAAAACCCCCATAAACCCCCCTTCCCATGGCCCGATTTTTCTGGTTTTCGAACTTAAAGTCATAAATGTCACTTTACACATTTGAGCCAAATTTCATCGAAATCGGACGTTTTTTACTCAAGTTATCGCATTCACGGACACATATATAGATTTACGGATATACATATATATAAATTTGAACGAATAGTGTTTTAGTCATCTGGGGACCTAAAAGAAAAAATTTGTCATGGTCTCGGGCTTAAATCTTACCATGAGACCTACGGTAATAGCTTCTTCCCTATAGGGGAAATTCGCTAAAAAAAAAAAAACTGTTCACCAATCCAATAATTGTTCATAAATTCTGGTGGTACTCCACCCACTATCGGCCAAAGCCTCAAAAACACTTGAAAATTACCAATAATTAATCAAATATACAATCGAATAATCAATACGATAGAAAGAATTATTAACTAATCTTTAACACAACCTCACGTTCAGTAGGCCTGGTAGCGACACAACACTGTCTTGCAAACGGGGTCCGGAAAATCCCTCAGCAAGGCATTTTCTGTCGTACTCTTGACTGACTATACACTAACTATTTGTAAATTTCACGTTTCTTTAAATTTTGAAAACTCATTCAGGCTGGCTCCCGGGTGCCTACAGTCCAGTCAGGGAGTTGAAGGGAAGGGGGCTATTAGGGGGTCTGAAGTGTGCACATTACCTTCCAGTGGACACCAGTTGGGCCAGTGAATCCTTTACCCTTCTTGGGATATACTACTACCGTTAGTTGGATCGCTTCGAATAATAATTAAAAAAAGTTGCCATTACCAGCCCACAAATATTACACCATTCTTTGAAACACACAACAAAACATACCGGTATGCAAAGATCATTAACACTACACATACATATACAAATACATAATACACAAGTAGGCAATCGCACAACAATCAGAGGGGGATCCCCAGTCCTTTCGCCATCGCGTCGTCGTGGAGACAAGCCCAGGGTACTCGCTTCTTCACAGCGTAGTACGCGACTTCTTGATCGCGGTCGAAAGTCTATGTTTCTTAATTATACATCACTTACTCAAAGCGTTCCGGGCCCGTAACTCACTCCTCGTCACAGTTTACCGCGCAGTCAGCTCGACACTAGCTGTGCTCGTGGAATTGTGTCCTGTGTACTGCGTAGACTCTATTACTGGCTCAGCACGAGGTACTACCTCCCCGTGACTCTGAAGTGGCGACTCTGTCTGCGCAGCCTGCGGGCGCTGTACACGGCCTCCCAGGGTGACACGGAGCAGGTCGGCAACTCGAACTCTCCATCTCAAACCTACAAAAACAACTGTGATTATCACAATAACCGAACGGCCGCCCCACATGTCCTACTCAACCATGCGGGCGCCAGCATAATGGACTCTAAGGTGCTGGAAAGTACTCTCCAAAGAATACCCCTTTACGCTTAGGTGCCAAGCTGATCACCTAGTCCCTGCAGGACCTTCAAGGTGGCACTCACATCAATATTCATCAACTTGGTCTCTTCGTCAGAGAGCATCGACCTCAAATCAAGAACAAAACTTTACTCATCTGACCGACATGAGTGTTGCTGCTGTGTATACGGGCGGGCACCTTAAACTCATCACTAATAACAGCGCATTTTATTACACCTCGGAGATCACTCCAACTCCACTCAACTGCATGGTGGTGAGAATGATCTTTCCACCATCCTCGTAACAGTTCAGAGTTACCTTACAGGGTTCTGAAGCACTATGCACCCATCAACCTCGGAAAAAAAACATTTTTCCACAAACGCTGGAATACAAGGAGCTGCCGATAAATCGGGCAGGCACCCGATCCGCCAGTGATCGAATCACACCGATCACTTCAGTCTCTTCAACAGAGAGCATATGACTTAGAAAAGTCAGAAATCACAACTTCACATTCCGGTCCGACGTGAGTATACTGCTGCCGTTTGCACGGGCAGGCAATATTGAACTTATCACTAATAACAACCCCTCTATACGGGTCAAACACATCACGTTAAACATCGACCACAAATCAAGAACCAGGACCCAAGTTACCTGACCTACATGAGTATACTGCTGCCGTTTGCACCGGCAGGCAATATTGGACTCATCAGTGGCTACGACAAACACATCTATTTTTTTTCCTTGAGGGAGGCCCATTCGACGTCATAATTTCAATGGGGCATTTACCCCCCAAAAAAACTCAAATAGACTAAAACAACAGGCCCATAAGACCATCGGCTGGTTTACTCGTACCACCCCTTAGTAAACATGCAACCATCAACCTCCGCTTTGCCGGCTGTACAGGCGAATTGCGCTGCACAGGCTGGGATTTCTACAGAACAGCTTGCCATAGCACAAGCAAAACATAATTTACTCCCCATTCCCGTTTGCTTTTATTAAATTTTCGTTCTCTTCAAGGTCTGGCCAAGAATAGCATGAGTTAGCAAGCATATTCCCGGAGCAGAGCACACATTTTGGAATTCTATTTAAAAAAACAAATAACCATAATGTGATTCCTAAACACTAGTACATCAGTATACTTAGGTGATAACACTTGTCCCCACATCAGCATAATCCATTCAGTAATGGTTACGAATGCACTCCCTCGGCAACTCCACAGCGAGGAAGACCCTCTGGTGTCCCAATCCACAGGGACAGCACAAGAATGGCCTAGAATTATAACTTTCCTGTACAACAAACAAAACAGGTTATCCAGTGAACACGTGTTATCACAAGTTAGAGCACAAACCATTAAAAACAACAAACTTCCTACGAAGAATCACTTATCACTAACTTCACCAGCCTTATATTTTAAATATAAGGGAAGCTAACTGGACTCCTTTTGTAAATTTTGAATTAAGTGTAAATGGACTAAATCATAAATCAACGTATTTACTCCTAATCTCTGGTTCATTATCTAATTCATCACACCGCAAATGGGAGCTCTGGCTTCACAATGCTCAGTCCCAGATGAGGGGGTAAAGTATTAGACACTTTAAATATTACATCGGCAAATAATTTCTGTCCATGTTCGGAGTACTTATAATAAAACAGATGCAGCCATACAATTTAAGGGACAGTCTGCATGAAAAAAACAAAATTAAATTTCTCAAACTGTAAAAAGAAATGCGATCATTGTTTACGAAGCACCGATCTGCAACAGTATTTAAAGCTATCTGCAGATCCTAAAACTGAACACAAATACGCATCACAATTTACTGGCTTCAACTCAAAGCTTTATTAGTTCCAATTTGAATTAATAATTTTTTTTAAACCTACTCCTTTAATGGATGTTAACTAAATTCAATCACACACAAAGAGATGAACTAAATATCTTCACGTTGCTGATTAACTTACATAAAAAATACAAAGTCCAGTACCACAAACAAACAGTACCACTGCTCTACTGACTGTCATGTTCAGTTGGCCCAAAACCAGGAACCAGAACCAAACAATGAGCACAGTATAGTTCTGTTCCAAAAAACCAATACAGCAACCAAACTGCGATTTGATTTTCTCCTCTATGCTATTTTGTCTCACATAATTTTGAGGGAGAGCAAAACAGCCTTTTTTTCAAAACTGCAAACAAAAGGTTAAATAATTGATTTATTACCCCTTCACAACCGTTACCGGAGGTTACTGCCCGTTAGTTCTCTCAACATTAAAATTACTGGTTCCACAGGTGTAGAACCCTCAATAACCCCCTCCTGATGAGAGCTTATGAAATAATTAAAATTCGCCCAGTCCCATTTATAATTTCCAATACTTAACCAAAGCATTCATCAGAGGCTAACATGCCTAAGTCCACACGTTGTTTGGTTTCTACGAAATTTTTAGAAAAATTCAAAGTCCCAACTTAAAGTTCAATAAGATAAACTTAAACCCCAAAACGCGATTACTCTAAGTCCCAACACGGTGAATTACTCAATTAAATTCACCAATTTAATTTCCAAAAGATCACAAGTCGTTTGTAGCATTCAGTTAAATTTTGAAAATCCGGCTAAGTCCTTATCTCAAAATACACAATAAATTTCGAAAATTGTTGTCGAACGCCCATTTCCCCACTACTATGATGGTCCATGTCGATTATTTCTAAGTCCCAATTTATTTCCTTAAAACGTCACAGAACTCCTATTTCTCCACTACTAAAGCTTTGTTTCGTCGAAAATTTTCAAAGTTCTGATTTACTTAATTTCTTTGGTAAATAAAAATGCACTGGTATCCTTTGACCTGACAATGGAGATAGGCCAGAAAATTGACACAGTTTATAAGTGTCAAATCATTAATTTTTATTAATTTGTAACAATAAAATTTTTCAATTACTTGATTTTAAATTATTGGCCTATTTCCAATGACGCCCAGATTTTTTCCAATGCATTTATAGATTTACCACTTAAATATATAACCCAGAGTTAATCACAATGCAAATAAACTTAGGTTAATTTAGAAAGCATTTATTCAAAGGTTAATATAATTAATAAATCCTACAAACACTCGATCTTAAACAAAACTATGTTAAACCACTAAATAAAAATATAACACTTCAGGAATGATTATTACATCTACTAACTGCAACAAGTGTGGGAATCCGTTTAGATTAATCTATTCAGACATCTGTTTACAAACACAGGCAACCATTTATGCCTTCTCAATTAATTACGGCGTCACTACTCTATATATACGCCACAGCCTTTTTACGATAATTGTCGCCCAAGTCTCGCTTCGGACAATTCGGATTAATTACAATATAATAGTTCTTCAATTTAATTCCCAAATAAGTTATAATTTTATTTTAATGTCGTCCTCTCCCTGTTCCACAATAAGTTGCAACCAAGTTCACGCATTTGCACTTCAATCAAACCGAATTGGCAAATCAAAGATGGCGGATAAATCCGAACGCAACAGAGACGATTTGCCAAGATTGCAAATGGCGGCTCCAAGCTTCCTTCCACGATTAATATTCCAAGTCACTTTACTTTTAAAATAAACCTCCTTAGTCACAGGTAATACTTAAAATCATCTCTACCTTTATTATTTATCAATATCTATTAACGCTAGAGCTTAAAAGAAACTCTGATAGCCCAACAATTTCGATTTACTACGCCTCCTCAAACAATAACGGCACTTGGCATGCATACAAACAAGGAATCAAGATGGCGGTGGTATGAATGAGGGCGTTGTCACAATGACTCACAGAGAATGCGCGTTGAATGATGGAAGTGGAAGGGGAAGTGACGCTATGACAACGTGGTTAATGGCCGCCTCAAATCTTCGTCATAATTATCATAATTACTTTGAAATTCTCTAATAATTCGAAAAATTTATATTTCTTTACGGGAGTTGCGCTAAAATGAGTTTAATTTATTGCTTTACAAGATTAAGCGGTTACCTACTGCTAAAACGACATATATAAAATTAAACAAGATTGCACCAATTAATTAAAATAAATTTACTTACCAAAATCCATTCTCCGTCCGTGGGATTCTTCAGAGTGTATTCTCGCAACACAACACCCACCTGACACCAAGTGTACCACACGGCCGATTTCGGGATTTCAAATAATAATAATGCCGGTTGGGAAACAAAATTACTATTTATTAAAATTTACAACAACTGATCTAACCAATTAAACTTCTTTAACAATAAGGTAAATCCGCGGTTAAAAATACAATAATTAAGGTTACGTTGAATTTAGAAAGAAAACACCAATTAATAATTTAGCAGGGAGAGGCAGCGCGACGCGTGTTAATTACATCGTGACTTCTTCGGGACCGGGGCGAATCTCCTGTCTTCTTTGCCGATGCTGAAGCCCCTTCAACCAATCAGAGCCGTTCTCACGGGAACACTTCATTGACAAGTGCTGCAGCCAAACGATCACTCACACCGTTACTCAAACTAAGAGGTACTGAAAACGTGCTTTGAGGTTGGCGCTGAGAGAGGAAATGCTGACACTTGCATTCCTGCTGACATCAACGCCCGGCCGGGACCGTGGGAGCATCTAAGCTGAGATTAGCTTGGAGCAAATATCCTAGCGTCTGGTGGTTGATTTAATATTTTGTACCAGCCAACTCTTTAAAATGAAATAATGAATGAAATAATTGAAATAATGTTAAGAGCACCGTTCCTCCTTCCAATTATGGATTTTGGTGACGGTAGAAATTTAATTATTAGGAACGGTAAACTTTAATTATTTAATTACAGTGTCGTATTAATGGCTTTTAACAGTCTAGGGATTTTGGGCCGTCACAAAATACCCCTTCAGATAGAACGATCTGGCTGGTTTTCGAACTTAAAGTCATAAATTTTGTTTTACACGTTTATACCAAATTTCATCAATATCGGGTAATTTTTACGAGAGTTATCGTGCTCACGGACACACACACACACACACACACACACATATATATATATATATATATATACACACAGTCTCGAACGAAGGGTGTTTTTGGGGTCTGGGGACCTCAAAACGAAAAGTTATCATGGTCCCGGGCCTAGGTCTTACCATGCCGACTACGGTAATAGCTTCTTCCCTATAGGGGAAATTCGCTAAAAATAGAAATATACCAAAATAATAATCCAATTATAGTTTATTCCCACCCTTTTTACAATTAAATTAGCTACCCTGAAAATTTCAAAGCAATTCATTAAACCGTTAAAAAGGAGTTAGCGTAACAAGAGTGTAACTAAACACGAGTATGAAGGATTCAACTCGCTTCGCTCGCTTCATCCAATTAAGGGAGACGTAGCATTTAATTATTCTCCATAAGAATAACATGGAGGCTGAGTACGCAGGTTTGCTGCTACGTGAGCCTTTGGCAAAAAATTGTTTTTTGATCAAATATCGATAGACCACAACCAGATGAAGCCGTATACAAAGTTTCGTCAGTATACGTTTGTAAATAAGCGAGATATATAATTTTTCTTTTCCTTCATAAGAATAACATTAGACAAAGTACTGTATTTAGCACTTTCAATATCGCGGTAACCAATTGACGTAGAGGAATGATCAAAATCCCAAATTTTTTTAACCCATTGGGGGCGAAAGACGCCACGTAGGCGTCCACGTCCACGAAGTGAGTGGATCTTAGGCCGAACGACGCGACCCTAGCGTCCAATGTTCTGTGTTTACCAAAGTTAGTACTGTTTCTAGTAATTGCCACCAGACTGTGTCATGATGTAGTTCTTAGTTTAGTCAATAGATTTTGCGTGGATGTATACTAAATAGTCTGTTATTTTCCGCCAATTCCGATAGATTGTGCGCTAATTCGTACTCGGTAGTGCTGTCAGTAATATATAAATAACTCCGGCCGTTAGGGGCCGCGTGGCTCGGGTTTTCGCCGCCCGCAATGGGTTAAGCTGAAGCCAATGGTAAAAACTAATATTTGACTATATTTCAAAAATTATATGTAAACAATTCAAAAAACCCATATTTGGGGTACAAAACCCCCCCAAAAATATCCCTTCGGATGGAGCGATCTGGCTGGTTTACGAACTAAGTCATAAATGTTGCTTTACACGTTTATACCAAATTTCATCAAAAACGGATTATTTTTACGAGAGTTATCGTGCTTACGGACGGACACACACACACACACACACACACACACACACACACACACACACACACACACACACATATATATATATATATATATATATATATATATATATATATATATATATATACAGTTTCGAACGAATGGTGTTTTTGGGGTCTGGGGACCAAAAATGGAAATTTATCATGGTCCCGGGCCTAGGTCTTACCATGCCGACTATGTAATAGCTTCTTCCCTATAGGCGAAATTCGCTAAATTCCCTATAGGGGAAATTCGCTAAAAACTTATTTGGACTTTTTGGCTTATTTAAACTTGTTCACTTAGTTAAATAAAGTAAACCTAAAATTACCAAAAGTGTTATGATTTAAATAAATATTTTATTTATTTATTTACTGGACAAAAATTAATAAATTAATTACCTATTGAAAGGAAATGTTTTCATAATATTAGAATATATATTAAGGAAAGCACATCTCTATACTTCATTGTTTCATTCGCCCGTTAAGGTGTTTCCCTTATAAAACTGATGTGTTAATACAAAATATAAAATTGGTGAGGCTTATAAATTTATTCATCACCACCTGTCGTTCGTGGTAAAAATTGGTAATTAATCAATCTGTAATTTTCATCCAGAACTTTTAGACATTGTGTGTTTATATGATAATAATATTTACTTGCAAGTTGTATTATTATTTCATAACATTTTGAAAACGAGATCGCACGCAGCAAGCTGACGTGAGGGAAGTGAATTTCCGCATTAAAACCTTAAAAAGATCAAACGAGTTCGCACGCAGCACGCTGACGTTAGGGAAGTGAATTTCCCCAGTAAAACTTTCAAAAATCAAATAACGGGTTTAAAAAAAATTGTGACATTTTTAGCAAAATGGAAAATTTCAGTTTTTTGGCTGTTCTGATGTACCTGGTTCTATTTAAATGCAGTATTGGGATGGCAATGTTGTGAATTGTAAGCTTAGGAGGATGTACCATCAGGATCAAAAATCGGTATGGGGGTGTTAGGAGTGATAAAACTACATCAAGATATGAAAAACAGCCTTTTCCAATGTAAATCCCCATAAGACAACGTACTGTGTTTACTCAATTTTAATTTATTTAATAACTAGGTAAGTATTAGTGCTAGAATGATGAGGGGGGCTTACAATTTTCGCCTTTTTACGTTCTATAACCTCTTATCCTATAATCTTACATTTAGGGCTTATCTGACCCTTTTTGGGCCCAAAAACTCAAATTTCAAAATTTAAAATCTCCAAAAAAGAGGGTTAGAGTTTTCCGATTGTTGTGCCCAACGAACTTGTCCAACTGATTACAAAAAGGAATGACTCTACCAAATTTTAAGTAAATCGGACAAAAAATGCGACCGCTAGAGTGCAAACATATATATATGTGTCCGTGAGCACGATAACTCTCGTAAAAATTATCCGATTTTGATGAAATTTGGTATAAACGTGTAAAGCAGCATTTATGACTTAAAGTTTGAAAACCAGACATATCGACCTATGTTAAGGGATATTTTGAGGGGGTTTTGTACCCCAAAAATGGGTTTTTTTGAGTTTTTTACATCTCGTAATTTTTGAAAAAGTCAAATTTAAATTTTTTTTGTATTGGAATCAGCTTAAACATACGCACAATTTTTTGTTTTGTTCATTGCTGTACGTCAAATGGTTACAGTGATATTGAAAGTGTTAAACACAGTACGTTGTCCACTGTTATTCTTATGGAGAATAAGAAAATTGTATATCTCGCTTATTTATCAACTTATTCTGATGAAACTTGGTATATTGCTTCATATCGTTGTGATCTATTGATATTTGCACTAAAAAACATTTTTTGGCTGATCGTTCCCGTAGCTGCAAACCTGCGTACTCAGCCCCCATGTTATTCTTATGGAGAATAAGTAACGTGTTATCTTCCTTAATTATGAACATAAATTAATAAAATTTGGTATGTGGCTTTACCTTCTTGAGTTATATTGATATTTGTAAAAAACCCTATTTGTTGTGTTCCTTGCTTCATCAACCCTGCATAGGTACTCAGCCGCCATGTTGTTCTTACGGAGAATAATTAAAATGTCATAAATTGTTTATTTAATAATGTATATTGATGAAACTTGTTATGTGGCTTTATGTGGTATTAATATACATATATATGCATCAGAAATTCGCTGAGTACGCAGGTTTGCTGCTACGGGGGTATTTATCAATAATGTTTTTATCATTTATGTTAACGAATTTCCCCTCTCATGGTAAGACTTTAGCCCGAGACCATGATAACTTTTTGTTTTGAGGTCCCCAGATGTCAAAAACACTATTCGTTCAATATATATATATATATATATATATATATATATATGTCCGTTAACACGATAACTTCAGTAAAAAACGTCCGATTTCCATGAAATTTGGCTCAAATGTGTAAAGTGACATTCATGACTAAGTTCGAAAACCAGAAAAATCGAACGATGGGAAGGGGGGATTATGGGGGTTTTAAATTTTCCAAAAATCAGTTTTTTGCACTTTTTACCCTAACATTTTTAAAACACTCAATTTCGGTTTTGAGCATTTTATAGAGCTTAAAAAAATAATATAGTATTTTGAATTATTAACCTAGTTTAAGTGGTTGCGGAGAAAATCCAAAAAACCTGCTCATAAAGTCTCCCATGTTAATCTTATGGAAAAAATGTTTTTGTCTTTTCCTCAGTTCATTTTAATGTATACTTCACATTTGCTTTTACAAATCGATTCAGCTCTACAAAACAATCATTTTGGTGTTTAAATTGTGATTCTACGTCCAACCGTTACAGAGATATTCAAAGTGCTAAATACAGTACGTTGTCCAATGTTATCCTTATGGAGAATAAATAAAATTTGATATCTCGTTTATTTATGAATGTATATTGATGAAACTTGGTATGTGGCTCCACGTAGTACAGGTATATTGATGTTTGCACAAACAATTGATTTTTTGTTGATTATCCCAGGAGCAGCAAACCTGCATACTCAGCCCTAATGTTATTCTTATGGAGAATAAGTAAAGTTTTATATCTCCCTTAACTATGAACATAAATTAATAAAACTTAGTATGTAGCTTCACCTGGTTGAGTTATATTGATAATTCCATAACAACACATATTTCGTGTTCCTTGTTGCAGCAAACCTGCGTACTCAGCCCTAATATTATTCTTATGTAGAATAAATAACATGCAATAGATCACTTATTTATTTATGTATTTTTATGAAACTTGATAAGTGGCTTTATGTGGTAGTGAGACACATATGCATGCATTGGAAATTCTCTGAGTACGCAGGTTTGCTGCGACGGGGGTATTTTAAACCATGAAAATCAATTAAAAATAATACCAAGTAGGGTGCGTAAACCTACCCCGTTCTTGGGGCAAGTTCACGCACTAAGTGGGGCACGTTTACGAATGTAATCATTGGTACCAATAAAGTAATTACAAATATGAAATCAACTCAAAGCGTTTTATTATGCTTCAGAAAATACATACATGACGAACGATAGAAAATACTTAGTCTTCGTTGTCTTCATCACTGTTTCAGTTTATGCATTCAAAAAAAATACTTGTGTGGCACACTTATCATGGGCCCATCTTTTGCACCTAGGATATTGAACCCATTCTTGCCCTTTCTTTGAACGGTCATAAGGTATCAAACGCCTACTTTAAACACAAACCAAAGTTAGTACTGTTTCTATTCATTGCCACCAGAGTGTGTCATGATGTAGTTCTTAGTTTAGCCAATAGATTTCGCGTGGATGCATACTAAATAGTCTGTTATTTTCCGCCAATTCCGATAGATTGTGCGCTAATTCGTACTCGGTACTGCTGTCAGTAATATCATTGATTATACATCCTACGGAATTATGTTGAATTATATTGATTCCGTAGGATGTATAATCAGTGGTAATATATAAACCATCTATATGCCCTACTGCATGTTTGTTGCTGTGTGTGTGTACATGCACAGGCAGTTTTCATCATCTTCATCAGAGTCATCTTTTTGTTTGATTTTGTTTCATGTTTTATGACTGATATAAGGTTATCGAAAAATGCTGATACATTGTAGCTCGAGCTAAGCTTGTAGCTTGGAGGTGACATAATCGAGAGTTTATTGTGCCTTTTCAAGTATAACGTTAGCCAATCGGGTCCCGCCATTTCATTGTCAGTCCAAGACTGAGGATTTTTCTTCCACAAGCAACGGCATAAGTATATGCGAAGCGTCTTACTTCTTTTGGAGTCAGCCCAAAATAAATGTCAGAAAATATAATTAGCGTTCAGTTTTATTCAATCCAATATAATATTTTTGGATAAAGGTAATAAATTACTCAACTTTGGGGCGATGACCCGTTTACTGCGTAAACGTGCCCCGATGACGTTGCGTAAACTTGCCCCATCGCCATGTTTCATTTTATCATTTAGTTGGAAAGAAAACCATTAGCTTTTGTTTTAATACAGACATAGCATAACAACAAGAATTAATGTCTGACTATAATCGCAACATCGTTTTTTTATTGTTTACTCTTTGCTTACTAGGAGCTTCAACAATAGTATAACATAATTTACTCACCTTGGAAAAAAACAGAAAATCTTCTTTAACTCCCGATCGGTAGCGCCACTGGCGTTTAGACGGTTGTGACAACGCCCGCTAGGTAGAAGCACGAGCCTGACATGACCAGTTGCGCTCGAGTTTTAACTGTTTTTGAAAAAGCGTACTGCGTAAACTTGCCCCGTGCGTAAATGTGCCCCGGTCTACCCTACATTATAAAGTTAGAAGGAGGTATTGTTGGGATAACGAGTTGGTGTAGGGGTATGGGGGGGTGATAAAATGATATTAAGATATGAAAATCAGCCTTTTCCAATGTTAAATCCCCATAAGACAACGTACTGTATTTTCACAATTAAGATTTTCATTAATAACTCGGTAAGTACTTGTACTAGAATGATGAGGGAGGGCCGGGAGGGCTTAAAGTCTTTGGCTTTTTACGTACAATATAAGTTAATGTGCTCTAAGTGCACATTTGGGGTTTTTCTGAACCTTTTTGGGCCCAAAAACTCAAAATTTGAAAACTTAAAATCCCCCAAAAAGGGGGGTTGGAATTTTCCGATTGTTTTGCCCGACAAACTTGTCCAACTGATTATAAAAAGGAATGTATATATATATAAAGTTTTTAGAGACCCCTCAAAACGTGTTCAGGGGTTCACGTTAGGAACTTCTGGTGGTCCCGGGCTTAAGTCTAACCGTGCGGGTCATGCTAATAGTTCACTTTTCCATAGGAAATTCACTAATAATTTACTTATTGCCATAACATTATTAACTACTGAGGGGGCTCCAGTCCTCTGCGTGTCTGCTTCTCCCATAAGACCAATGTTAACTTTTAAAGTCCGTCTCTCCTCAACGGGTATCCGAAATGCATTTTTTATGGTTCATCTTAAAGATCAAACATATATCTAGCGATTTCAGTAAGCAGAATTCCGTTATCATAAATAGTTGGCGCATAAAAACATCGTAAATATTGAATATTTTGGAATTTTATTTATCGATTATTATTTACGATATCGAAATTCTGCTTACTGAAATTGCTAGGTATATTTTCGCTCTTTGAAATGAGCCATAAACCAACGTTATCGAACAATCCGTTGAGGAGGGACGGGCTTTGAAAGTTAACATTGGCCTTATGGGCGAAGCAGGTAGAAACGCGAAAAGTTTCGTGACTGGAGCGCCCTCTTAAGAAAGAGTTTCCAGTACCGTAAAACGTGTAATGTAAAGAAACAAGTACACATTGTTTTTTTCAGCAAAGTTTGTTGTAGGCGTTACAACTTCCCAATCTGTTCCAAGTATAATCCCAGCTCTTATCCCAATAATCTGTTTAGAGCCTATTGGGATCAAAATCTGCCAATCCATCATCATGAGTGTAAATTGGAGTTAAGCCTCTTCTGACTTATACTTTTCTTTTTCACATTACTAACTATTTAAAGAGTTCCCCATTGAACTTAAGTCATTCTGCCGACAATTAAATATTGCACTTTAGTCTAAACTAAACTTTTCCATTATGTTTCTGTTCAAGTGACTCCAAAATACATTCATAAAAATGTCCAGACTAAAACTTACCCTGTTCCTTAAAAAACCCTGGCGTCCACAATTTAGTATCTATTTGTTAACATGCCAGAGGTATACACAACATTTGAAGTTGAAGTGAGTTGAAAATGTTCAACGAGTAATCTACCATATAAAAACACCAAAGGGGTGTAGTTGGTATTATGGGTAAATTGATTTAGGTATTGAATGCTAAATTCATAGCTAAAACTCATAATTAAATTAAATATAAAAACCCTGCATTCTGTAAGGCACCATAGAAATTTGTACTACAGTAGGGGGCATTGGAGGGTTCTGACCCAGCAAAGACGCGGTGAGGAGGAATGAGGAATCACCCCCCCCCGTGACGTCAGCCCCCCCCCCGTGACGTCAGCCCCCCCCGTGACGTCAGCCCCCCCCCTCGTCACGTGACCCGACATAAACCTAACATAGGCTTTGTCCACCAGTTGTATTATAAATTTGTTTTGTTTGTTTTTGTTGTTTTTTTTTTTTTTTTTTTTTGTTTTGTTTAGTTTAATAATTTAATATAATATTATAAAATACGAATATAAAAGTACAAATACGAATATAATAGATTATTGAAGTTGAACCCTTCGATAGCTTATGACAGCTGTGAAACCATTGGAGAGGAAGCCGTTAACCCTCTCTTTTACTAGGCTCAGCTCCACCGGCACATTGGCAGTGAACCAACGGGGGAAGAAGTGTACTCTTCCGTCTTCTTCTACCCAGCCGAGGTGGAGGATTATTAATCCATGAAACATTTCTTCTTCTATTTTTTGAAATGCAATGGCCACAGTGCAGGGGCAGCACAAGACGTACATGGTGTCCGACATGGTGTTCCGTTGATCATCAACTGAAGAATGAGGGTTCGGCTAACAAACAAGCCATTACCACGTCGTAAACAAGTGGAACGTTCCAGAAGCCTTTTACCGCTCCGTTGGAAAACCCTTTTGAAGTAAACAAGCTATAACCGTATTGAGCGTTTCCTCCAATATCCTTTATTTTATTCAGAAAAAGCAATACCCTAACCTACCCTCCGTTTACTACAACTCTCACATATATCGGAGGATTAATCTCCCGAAGGAGCCAAAGTATGGCGTTGCGGCATAAGACGTGTGTCGGTATCACATTAAAGTCTCCCAGGTTAGCCCTGAGTTGCCGACATTTGTGTGGGGTCAACGGTCTTTCTAGCCAAAATTCAACATGTAATTTTCCGGGGAAGCATCTCGTATAGTAGTACACTGTTTGTAGAAATACCTCCGCGTCTATTGAATCCACCTCTGATATCGTGGAATGTATATGGAAAGGCATTGTCGCTGGATAGGTCCCTACCGGCTCCGAAACCATTGAGAATAAATGAAACATGGTGCACCGCTTGTCAATACTGTTAGAAGGAGACTAACGAGTAAGACCGAAGGTGTAAACAACTCGGAGGACAACTCGGAGGAAACTGCCATGACGTCATCTTCCACCTACGTGACCGCCACAGTCGGTTTACCCATTAGTGGTTCCAGTGGAAAGTCCCACGACCGATTTCACCGAAACTGCCATGACGTCATCCTCCGCCTACGTGACCGCCACAGTCGGTTTATCCATTAGCGGTTCCAGTGGAAAGTTCCTCTTCCCGACCGGAGTGCTATTTATGAGCGCGTCTTCAGAGGTTTCACCAGTTTGTGTTTGGAGCTCTTACTGTGCGGACGAAGTAGTGCTGCCTCTGCGGTATACCTACACAACTTGCTGTTCATTGCCTTTGGATTCCCGTAACAGTTAACGTAAGTAACATGTAATTTACTTTTTCATCAGAAAGTTTATCAATGCTCTAAAATCTTATTAGCTAAAATTAATATTTAATGTTTTGAATATCTCGGTACACTGAGTCTTGTCCTTGTCTCTTTTCAGATGGAGATGAGTGAAACTGTAATGACCTTGGAACAGTTGTGTTTTCTAACGATTAAAGTTAACGAATCAAATTTAAAAAGTAAAATAGACTCGCTTCCACTCCTTTTTAAAAACGTTTTGAGTGAAATAAAATTTGGTTTCGCTTTTAAATCGAACTTTCAAGTGCCTAGTGGAATTATAGACGAGGGCGAAATCGCTATGTGTGAGCGTAACAAAGACAAAGACGTGTACCAGTGTTGGGAATGTCATACGAGCGATTCATGCCATCTATTTCTATCTAACATTATTAAAAGGGTTAGACTCGCCTCGTTCCCAGGGGTATCGCTACCAAAGTGTTTTTGCTGCGACAATTGTGCCTTTGTAGCGGACGGGGAATACAGATACCCGATGTTTTTGTAGATGGCTGGTCCCTGTATGTGTGTGGTCTGCGGCCGCGTGTTCGCAAACGCCGGAAACCTGACTCGCCACACGAGAGCCGCTCACAGCGACCGCCATCTCAACTGCGACGTCTGCGGTAGACGCTTCGGGCGAAGCGATAACCTGCGACGCCACCTCGCCACAGTTCATCTTCTCACTCCTCACGAGCAAGCGCCAGGTACGGTTTTTATGTTAAACAAGAATAGGTGGATTGCTAGCCTCTGTGTAATTCCTCACCCTTGTATTTACTGGACCTAGGTAAACTGGCGATTGTGATGAGGAAGAGGTCGTTAGTTCTCTATACAGTTCCTCACTCATCCTCACGATCAAGCGTCAGGCATGGTTTTTATGTTAAACAAGAAACCGCCAGTACTAATGACTTGTTTTCGAGAGAGTAAACGGCTTTAGTCGAGTAAACAGATTCAAGTAGTAAACAAGGGGCTGCCAGCCTCTGTGCGATTCCTCACTCTTGTATTACCGGGCCCGGGTAAACTGGCGCTCGAGATGAGGAAGAGGTCGCCAAGCCTCTATACAATTCCTCACCCTTGTTTTTACCAGGCTCAAACTGGCGATTGAGATGAGGAAGAGGTTGTCAGTTCCTCACCTTCGTGTTTATCGGGGTCACTAATAGGACTTGTTTTCCTGTTCGCAGGCCATCCGTGCCCGTTGTGCTCCGTCGCCCTGGCGGGTCCCGAGGATCTTCGCCACCATATGGAAGCGGTCCACGGTGCGAGCCCGTCTGCTTCAACTTCCTCCTCCTCCGCAACGCCACCCTTCAGAGACCCACGGCTCGAGTGCGACGCGTGCGGGCGGCGATTCTCCCGCGGGGACCTGCTCCGGCGTCACGTGCAGCTGGTGCACGCCAACGAGGTCCGCTGTCCCGATTGCGGCGCCCTTTTCCGCAGGGCAGCGTACCTCCAGCGGCACATGGAGAGCGTCCACCGCGGCATGAGGTTCACGTGTGCCTACTGCGACCGAGGCTTCACCCGGCGCTACAACCGGGACCAGCACGAGGCCCACAACTGCCCCGTCGTGAGGAACCTCGTTGTGGACGAGATGCCGCGCCTGCCCGTTCTGTCACCCGAGCCCCGGCCCAGCCGCGAGCCCCAGCCCGGACCCAGCCGCGAGCCTCAGCCCGGACCCAGCCGCGAGCCCCAGCCCGGACCTAGCCGCGAGCCCCAGCCCGGACCAAGCACGGCACCTGATGGGATGGTGGGTGGTGGCGGACTACCCACGTTCCGCACCATTCAACGAGGGTTCCGCGGACGCCTCCTGACCTTCGGCCTGTCCCGGCCCATGGAGGACTTCTTGACCGTGGAGGACGCGCTGGTGCTGCTGTTCGACAGCGTCCTGGAACTGTTGGCCGACGTCAGGACTCGACACCCTAACATCAAGGTCAACATGTTCCTGGAATGTGAATTCGCCAACGTTCACGGAGCCACCTGTCTGCGGGCCTTCAAGACGAAGAACGTGCCTCTCACCGCCGCGTCCAACTTGGAGGACTTCCTGTCGGCGTCCTTCCACAAGTTGGAGGAAGAGAAGGAGCAGTGCCTGCTAGTGGGCAGCGGGTGGAGCTATCTCCGGATACGCGACCTGGAGATCCGCGTCAACCTCTACACCCCGTTGGGAGAACGCGGAGCTCGGTTCGTCCAGCTTCCCAGGACCATCTGCGACACGCACGCCGTTATCAACGTGCAAAACGTCGATGACATGTGCTTTGCGTATGCCGTCCTGGCCAAGTTCGTCGCGCGACACCCGGAGAGGCCTACATCATACACACCGGACGTCATGGCACGCTACGACTGGGTCGGCCTACGCTTCCCCGTGGCCGTGAAGGATATCAAAGTCTTCGAGAGGAGGAACGCCATCAGCGTTAATGTGTACGGGATCGAGCGTGCTATGGTGGGGAGACGCCCTGACGGATCGCCAAAGTTCCAGGACCGCGTGTTCCCGCTGAAGATCTGCAAGCGGGAGTTGGAGGATCACCGGGACCTGCTGTACGTGACCACCGGCGGGGACAGTCACTACGCCTACATCACAAACATGAGTAGGCTAGTGCGAGCCCAGCTGACGTCCCGCGAAAGCGCTATCTACGTGTGTAAGCGATGCTTCGCTTACTTCGACAACCGGCCCAACAAGCTGCAACTGTCCGGTGCCGAGCGTCTGGAGGAGCACATGCGATACTGCACCGCCAAGGCTCCCCTCCGCTTGGACTTACCGAAGAAGCAGCAGATCCGCTTCGCCCACCCCGAGTACACTCGGCGCGAGCGCTTTTGCGTTTATGCCGACTTTGAGTGTGCTCTGCAGCCCGTCGCCGCTGACCCTGCGGAAGCGCCGCCCGGCACGAGACCCCTGCAACTGCACGTCCCGTACGCCTTCGCTTACCAGATCGTGGACTCGCTCGGCCTGGAGGAGTTCGAGCCCCGCGTCTACTTCGGGGCAGACGCGTCCAAGGTCTTCATGGAGAGGCTCAAGATGGACGTGTTGGCGCTGTGGGAGTTCCTATTCGGCATGAGAGCTCTGCACCCTTCTCTGACCCGGCAGGAGATGGACGAGTACCTGGCAGCGACTCACTGCTACCTCTGCGGGAAGGAGTTCACGGACCAGGACGTCAAGGTGCGGGACCACAATCACGCCCCGCCCTACGAGTTCCGAGGAGCCGCCCACTGCTCGTGCAACCTCAGGTACCGGGAGCAGCGACACATCAACTGCTACTTCCACAACCTGTCCAACTACGACGCCCAATTCGTAGTGCGCGAGCTGGCCATCGACCCCGGCGACGTGGACGTGTTGGCCCACACGGAGGAGCGGTACATCGCTTTTACCAAGCGATTCCACTTTGGTCAGCCCGGGGACAACCAACGACAGAGCAGTTTCGCGGTGCGCTTCCTGGACACCTACAGGTTCCTGTCCATGAGCCTGGCCAACCTGGCGGCGGGACTCCCCACGGACAGGATGCGTGAGACGAGGAAGCGCTTCCCCGACGACCGGCTGTTCGACCTGGTGCGTAGGAAGGGCGTGTTCCCCTACGACTTCGTTACGTCCTACGACACGCTGTACAGGACCAGGGAGTTACCGCCCAAGGAGGCGTTCAGGAACTCCATGACCCTGGAGGACATCAAGGACGAGGAGTACGAGCACGCCCTCAACGTGTGGCGAGCCTTTGAGTGTCACAACCTCAAGGACTATGCCGACAAGTACCTGCGGTGCGACATCGCCCTGCTCACCGATGTCTTTGAGCAGTTCCGCGACACCTCGCTGGCAGAGTACGGGCTGGACCCCGCCCACTACTACACCCTGCCGTCCTACGCCTGGGACGTAATGCTCAAGACCTGCGGTGTGGAGCTGGACACGCTGCAGGACTTTGACATGTACCTGTTCGTGGAGCAGGGGATCCGGGGAGGCATCTCTCAGGCCATCACCCGCTACGCCAAGGCCAACCACGACAGGTGCCCGGACTACCGCCCGGACGAGCCCACGCGCTTCCTCCTGTACCTGGACGCCAACAACCTCTACGGCTGGGCCATGTCCCAGCGCTTGCCGACCGGAGACTTCGAGTGGCTCAGCCGAGAGGAAATCCAGGCGTTGGACGTCGCGGCGCTGGACGCAGAGGCCGATCGAGGCTACATCTTGGAGGTGGACCTCCACTACCCCGCGCGCCTACACGACCTGCACAAGGACCTTCCCTACTGCTGCGAGACGAAGCGCCCGCCAACAGGGAAGTTCCCCAAACTGTTGACGACCCTGGACGACAAGACACACTACATCTGTCACTACAGGGTCTTGCAGCAGGCGCTGCAAAACGGATTGGAGCTGGTCGCAGTGCATCGGGCGATCTCCTTTCGCCAGTCGCGGTGGTTGGAACCGTACATCCTGATGAACACGGAGCTGCGGAAGAGGGCCAGGACGAAGTTCGAACAGGACTTCTTCAAGCTCATGAACAACGCAGTCTTCGGCAAGACCATCGAGAATGTACGGAAGCGCCTCAACGTGAAGCTGGTGTGCACCCCGGAGAGGTTTTCCAAGTACGTCGCCAGATCCAACTTCCTGGACCGGACGTACTACACGGAGGACGTGGCCCTGGTGCATCTGTCCAAGGTCAACATCGTGTTGGACAAGCCCGTCTACGTAGGCATGATAGTCCTGGAGCTGAGCAAGTGGCTCATGTACGAGTTCCTGCGCAAGATGAAGGAGCGCTACGGTGACCGCCTCACCGTGGACTACATGGACACGGACAGCTTCGTCTTTGACATCGTGTCCCAGGACGTCTACGCAGAGATGAAGGAACACCTGGACGACTTCGACACCAGCGGCTATCCGAGGTCCCACCCCTGCTACAGCCCCGTCAACGCCAAGGTCATTGGAAAGTTTAAGGACGAGTGCAACGGCCTGTCCTTATTCGAGTACCTCGGCCTGCGGTCCAAGCTGTACTTTATGGACATCGAGGACGCGGCGACAGGCGGCAGCAAGGCTCTCAAGCGGGCCAAGGGGGTGGCAAAGGGCGTTGTCAAGAACGTCCTCACCCCCGACGACTACAGAGAGTGCCTGTTTGATGGGGTCCAAAAGCGCACCACCAACGTCCGCTTCCAGTCTCACTTGCACCGGGTCTACACCGTGGAAGTGGACAAGCTGAGCCTCAGCCCGACTGACGACAAGCGGTGTGTCCTCCCCGACGGCATCCACACTCTGCCGTGGGGACACAAGGACGTCCCGCCACTACCAGCCAGGAGAGGAGATCGACGGATGGAGGTGGACGGTGAGGAGGGGGAGGAGCGCCAGGACGAAGACGAGGAAGAGGAATTCCCTGTTTAGTTTTAAATATTAATTTTAAGAAAAATTTGTAAATAGTATTTGTAAGAAAATATAATAGCTTTATGTACAGCACGAACCTGAGTTGTTTATTTCCTCCCCTTTGCTCACTCAAAAGCCGTTAGGCTTAAAGTGTGTGAGAAAGGCGTTATGGGCCGTTTGGCCCGGGCCGTGCAGCTTAAAAAGCCCCCGCCAACCGGGAGCGGTTGGCGGCACGTGTCGGGGGACGGCCCTGAAGGAGTTGCCCAGGAAGGAATTACTCAGCGGTCTGCTGACGCTCGAGGTTGCACCCTTGAATTGCTCAGCGGCTTGCTGACGCTCGAGGTTGCACCCTTGAGTTGCTAAGTGGTTTGCTGATGCCCGAGGGGTCTTGTGGCGCGCCCTCTTTGACGGCCTTCACTGCCGCTTGGCGGGGGCTCAGCCAGTGACACGCGCCGCTGGTATATAAACCTGAGGTCCAGCCCCGCTGCCTCAGTTTTGCTAATTTATTTTTAAAATTTAGTAAGGAGAAAGGAGGAATGAAAACACAAGCTTTATCATTATGAGGCATGTATTGTACCGTAATAAGGTTACATACTACAAAAACCTTACAAACTAGTTTTAAGCGAATATGGAGTGGAAGAGCCTGCGGACCAGAGCGTCGTTGACAGCGGGAGCGGTGAAGTCGAAGAGCTGGACGTAGTCGCTGAGTGACGTGCGGAGAACAGCCCGGCAGTACAGGTAAGTGAGGCAGTAGTAGCCGCAAACAGAAGTATCGTAGCCCTGGAGCCGATACCTGTTGTAGACGTAGTGGCGGTGATGAGGATTGCGCCTCAGGAACCTTTGAAAGTCGGCCTGGTATGGCGGCCTCCCGTAGCTGTCCAGGTACTCGAGTCTGTCCTCTTCCGAGCAGTAAAACGCCACCCAGTGTTCGCCGCTCTCGGTGTGCGCCACTGTGTTGGACACGATGGCGGTCAGAGGCTTGACTGGCGCGTCCGGTAGTTGGTCAGAGGCGTAGACCGCGACGTTCCTCAGTCCGGGGATCTTCGCCAGGCATTCTCTGATCTGGACGGTATTCATCGTGGGCGGAAGCAGCACAGGCAGCTCGAGGTGGACGAGTCCAGTGTGTCGTTAGCCACGAGCCAGTCCCGCAATACTATGCAGTTATGAAGGGCGCAACGGTTGTGGGAGCTCTTATGGTGGCGACAGCGCAGGGTCCGATAGGTGGGCGCACCGTTGAGCGACCCGCAGCCCAGATCCTCCATGTCCTGAGCGGTGGTGGCGGCGGGCTCGGTTATGAGGTGGCGTTGTACAAAGTCCCTCTTCTGCGATCCTTTGACGTAGACCAGGGGACGGTGGATGAGGCAGGAGCGCAGCTTGTCCAGCAGGGCGACGTACGCGATGTCCCCCTGGTCCCACTCCAAGCCGTGGCAGTGGCGAGTGACCCAGACGCTCTCGCGCTGTTTCTCGGAAGTCAGGAGGTCCTTACTGAAGGGCGGGCGGGCGATGTGATGTAGGAGCAGCGTGCCGGTAGTCACGTCCACCACGCAAACCTCTTTCAGTAGAAAGTCATTATCACTGTCTTTAAAACACTGCATATCCATCACCACGCTTCCGTGATGACAGCGCGCTGGCGGCGGCTCGATGTAGATCGGTGGCAGCACGTCCATCCCGTACGGCTGACTGAACTCGACTGAGCGCTGGCGGGAGCGCGCCTAGCGGGTTAACCTTGGGTGCGCGCGCCGCCATCACCTAACGGTCCGCGCACGGTGACCTTGAGCGCGCGGCAACTCGTTTACCCGCCAAAACCTAACGGCGCGCGCGCGCGGTGACCTTGAGCGCGCGGCAACTCGTTTACCCGCCAAAGTCGACTGTGACGTTGCGATGACGGTCCACCTCCACGACGTTGTCCAACTCGGCGTACACTATGCAGTTGAACGCCTCCGCCAAGGCTTCGGAGAACCCAATCTCTATGCGCAGGTTACCGTTGCGCACCAGGTTCCAGTGGCTGGATTGAGAGGCCGCCATATCGGGCGTCAGATCAAACGCCATCAGGCAGTATCCGTAGGGGTATTCGTTGCGACTGACTTCGTTACCACAGTCTGAGAAATTGATGCCGGTGCCGGTGTACAGCGTGTGGTAGGCGAGCACGCACAACTCCTTACCGAACGTGTAATCCGGTTGAAGCGGCTTACATGGCACTTGTTCACCGTCTATGTACAGCGCGAAGAAGTTCACGTGGCTGTGGGTGAAGTTGAACGGGTTCTTCTTGTAGTCCCCGTTGAACGCCTGATTGCTGACCAGGCCAACTATACCGCGTTTCGGCAGTTGTCCCAGAAACACACTGTCCAGAGTCTTGCTGCTGATACCGGAGGGTAGCGTGAAGGATTTGACTTCCACGCGCGTAATGGGATATTTGGCTGTACCCGACTCCAGCGTCCTGCTGTGAGCCAACAGCACGCTCGGGTTGATCTTACAGCGGCGCATGAACAGGTTGACTTCGGCGATGTCCACTTTGTAGTCTGTCACGGTTTTGGACATGATGGAGAATGAGTTCTTTGACCTGATCAGGCGAAAGCGCATCTCCACGCCGTTTAACATGAACTTCTCCTGGTTGCACAGGTCGACGTGCAGATGTCCGACCATGTCCGCGTACCGGCTGCCCTTGACAAACTCCCTCCGGTTCTTGAGCCCGGCATTATCCTCCTCAGTATTGTCCATGTACCCGGCATAGTCCTCGTAGAACAACTCCGCGGTGAGGTGCGATGTCTTGGCATCACCGCCATAGGACAACAGGTTCTCCAGGTAGGCTCGATAGGCGTACGTGTTGTTCTGAGGAGACACCAGTTTGTTGTTCAGGTACAGGTCCACTTGACTGAACAGCGAGTGCAGCCAGTTGTTAATCGGACCCACCTCTTTTATCGCTTGATCACCCGTTACAGCGCTTCCGTTAGCCGTTCTAATGGTAGCCTTCACATGCAGTAGCGTCTGTGACAGATCCGTGTACTCGTCCCCATGACCCGGAACTATGAACTCCACGGGCGAGTCGTCTGTCAGGGAGGAGATGGGCTTGTACTGCACCCATTTACCGCTCTCTATACTGGTCTGCGTGGGCGGTAGCGAGAACAGGTCCAACTCGGTCTTGACACACTCGCACGACTTCTGATGTAGAAACGCCATTATCCAAAAATGTCCTTCACGGTACTCTTGCTCTTCTTGCTTCTCCTCTTCTTAGCGACACGTTTTGAGGGCTTCCTCTTGGGGGCAGCGCTCTTCTTCCTCGCTCCGAGGAGTTTCGCCAGAGACTGAGGAGTAACCTGCTGTACACGCCTCTTCTTATAGGCGCCACCACCGCTCAGCACGCGATCCAGTTTTTCATCAGCCCTGCGTTTCAGCGACCCGGTAAACTGTCTGAGTCGGGCGTTGGCTGCGACTCGGGGGTTGGCTGTGCCCGCCGCCACGTCGCCCAAGAAGCCCACACCGGACCTCAGCGCCTCCTTGCCCAGCGCCGATGCGCCGGATCTGATCAACGGGACCACTGTACGCATCAGCCCGCCTAGGAAACTGCCGATGCCGTGTCCGCGTTGGAAAGCGGCTCCTCTGAATACGGAGGATACGCCATGGCCCGCCTGCTGGTGGCGGTAATACGCCAGATAGGGATCGCTCGGATTCATTGCCGCTGCCTCTCTTTCCTGAAATGAAGCTTCATGCACGTGGTCCCGAAGTGGAATGGCAAGTGTCGCCCTTGGTTGTCCCTTAAATCGATTTCCACGCTCTCGAATGAGGTTTTAATCACCGGCACGTAGTGCGGGTCTATTATATACACTGTCGTGTTGGCACCGTACGTGTAATTCCTGATGTCGATGTTGAGGATCTTCAGTAGTGGCGCCACAGCGTCGCCCACCAGTTGGGGTTCCACCAGGTCGCAATACACGTACATGTGTGATGGTAGACCGGCGAAGAGGTTAGCCGGCCTCACGGACCTGTGACGCTTGACGATATCCGTATCCACCTCGTAGCCAAACTGTAGCGCCAAACCGGGGCTCAGTTTGAGGCTCTGAACGGCTGAAGACGTCGACATCAATTCCACCCTGGAGGACCTCTCGTCATACGAGAAGGCGCACAGGTTACTCTTCATTTGAGGGTGGTTGTTGATTGCGTCTACGAGTTCCTCGGTACTACTGTAATTGCCCGGCTCCACTTTGATTAACAACTTGTCCACCACGACCAACCCGCCTTTCGAGTCCCTCATTCCCAGCACTAGTTTGATGTAGGTTCCCTCACCGACGGTCAGAAAAGAGAAGGGGTAGTGCGCCTCCGCCAGAGCGACCTCCCACTCGCCGTCTGACAGATCAACGGTCGAGGGTAGATGGGTCGTGTAGTTTGTCACCATGTTGTTGGGATAGTAATTCATTGAACTGTTACTGGGCAACGTCAGGTAAAACTGGTCGTGCCTCGTCATCGCAGCTGTTGCACGTCCGCTGCGGGTACCCACGAATTGAAGTCCTCTCCGTAACCGGCCCACTTGACTAGGTAGCGCTTACTGGAGCCTCGCCCTTTAGTGTCCAGTATTTTATCTATTTGATACAGGCGATCCGGGGCGATCGTCACCTTTTGCATCTCGTGCTCGTAGAAGCGCCCTTCCAGCGGCGTCCCGTTCAGGTCGCGCAACACGTACAATGGCAGAGGATGCGACCCGTATACGTGGTCCACCACGAACAGCTCCTTACTCCAATTGGTCTCGTAACCTTTGGCGAACGTGCCCTTCTCCTTGGCTATGCGCACCGTGTCGCCCGGCTCGAACCTGGGCTTGTGTCGCCGGATCGCCTTTCCATACATGTGACGCCACACCTTGTACACCGTTTGACCATCGCCGCTGTCCGCGTCCACGGGTCGTAGGCCACCCAGGCTCTTGTGCGGACTGCGGTTGTAGGCGTCCACAAGCCTGTCCAACACGTCCACGTAGCGATACGTGTTCTTGTAGGTCAGGTAGCGCCACATGCGGGTCTTGAGCGTGCGGTTGACTCGCTCCACCACCGCCGCCTTCACGTCGGGGTTCTGCGTGGTGAAGTAGTTTACACCGTGACTCTTGAACACTCGCTTGGTCGCGGCCCCGGTGAACTCCGTCCCCTTGTCGGTCTGTAGGCAGCGAGGAGTCGCCTCAGCGAATATCCTCTCGAACGCAGCAGCCACCTCAGACCCGCTTTTCCTCTTCAGTGGTACCGCGAACAGCCGCTTACTGAATACGTCTATCACAGTCAGCAGGTAGTTGACTCCGTCGTTGTACCGGCTCAGGCCGCGCATGTCGTTCAGGTCCGCCTGCCACAGCTCCCGGGGCCCGAACACGGCGTAGCGGTTGCGGGGAAACCGCTTGCGCGCAGGCTTGTGCAGCGTGTAGGTGTCCTGGGCGCGCAGCCAGTCGGCTACCCGACGTTTCGGTAGGCGCGCGGCTCTGGCCAGGGCGGCCACCCCGCCGAGGGAACCGGGCTGGCTCGGGTCGTAGTACAACTTCTCCATTACAGTGTGAACAGCTCCCAGTTGTCCAATGACGATTCCCGGTCGGGTTCCTCGGTTATTATCCTTCTTCGGGCCGCTGGGGGCCGCGGTCTCAAGCGGTCCAGTATCGGCGTCAACCTCGGTGAGAGGGGTGTCGACGAGGCTGTCGTCGTGTCTCCCCAGGGGCTCGATGCCGAGTCCAGTCCCACGCCTAAGTAACGCAACGCCGTGGGATTGCTCACGTATTCTTTGGGCACGTTCATGTCCTTCAAGGCGGCCATCACTTGATGCCAGCCGGTAGGCAATCGGTCCGCCCTTCGCGCTCTCACTATGCTGTGCGCGATGTCCACTATATTGGAATCGGGGATCTTCACCTTGTTCACGTACACCGCCCCACTGGCGTCCCAGGCGATGGGGCTGCCTTGCCGGGTCATGAATCGCAACAAGTTGCGCGCCACCGACCTGTAGATTTTTGAGAACGATTCCACAATGTCCTCCTCCGCCGAGGCGCTAGACTCGTGCTTCATCTGACTCGGACCTCCCGCCGCTTCCTCCTCCTCCCTCTCCTCACCCTCGATGATTGACAGACCTATGGGTTGACGTTTAGCCGCGGAAAAGTGCAGGAACCGCTGTAACACCTGCTGATATTGTTTCCATTTCTCCGTATCGTCCAGCCGCTTGTCGCTCAATATGCGATGCATCTCAGCGTCCAGGCTGGCTGGCTTATTGGCGCTACCTGCTCCTCCTCTTGGTTCCGGCCCTGGTCCCGGTCCTTCTCGCAATCTCTCGATGAGCTCCTGCGGTACAACCACCATTTTCCTAGCGTACTCCATGTCCGATTAGCTTCTGCGCTAGAACGGGCAGAACAGCGTTCAACAGTAGAGGTAGGAGGATCCCTCCGCCCCGTTGGACGAGGTAGTGTCGCTTCTTGGTCCAACCCTCGCCGCGTTTCACCAGCCGTCTGAGCGCCTGTTTGTGTTTGCTCAATTTGCGTTTGAGGCAGGGAGAAAGCGGTACGTTTCCGCGTAGCACGTTATACGCGCACTCGCACAACGACTTGATGCGACTCTTGTCGCACACTTTTAACAGGGCCTTGCGTTCTTTGGGCGTAGCGTGTATTAGGGCCCTCAGCAGCGCCGCGTCCTTCTTCACGCGGTGTGACATGATGACTGACGCTGGCGCGCGCTCGGCCTATTTATCACTTCTTCTTGGGCAGGTACACGTAGTTCACCGGATCGTCTGGGAAAATGGTTGAACGTACGCGCATCTCTTCAGGCGTGGACTGTTTCAAGTCTATGAGCAGGTAGGCGTGCGGATCACGCGTGGCGTCCGCGTAAGCCTCCTCCACGAATTTGGGGTTCTCCGGGTATACTTGACGGGCCAGGTGTTTGATCTGAGCGCGGTCCCTGGGATTCTTGAAGCACACTATGTAGTGGGCGTTCAGCGATATGTCGCGCTGCCCCCTGCCCTGGTGAAACAGGTTTTGCGTGATGAAGAACACGCTCATGTTGCGGTGGTGCGAGCCCTTGGTGAACAGGTCCGCCACGCCGGGGCCGGCCTCGCGCATCATGTCATCGACGATGACCAGGGCGGGCTCGCTACCGTCATAGTCGTCCAAGTCTGGCAGGCCGGCTACGTAGCGCACGGCAGAGTCCGCACGGCTCTTGCCACCGCCACCACCGCTGCCATAGTGCCAAGTGATACGGGCGAACCGCGTATCGCACATGCGGTCGGCGTGCTCTATGAAGCGAGCCACGAAGTGCGACTTGCCGCTGCCCGAAGGCCCGGCCACGATGGCGGTGAACGGGTGTTTCCACCTCAAGTCCATGGCGTCTACTGACCGCCGTGCACCGCCACCTCGGCTCTTGTAACTAAAGGTTCTTTTCTTGCTCTTTTTTATTTGATATTATTTTTCAATTTTGGAAGGAAATAAGGGAATAGGAAATACCGTTTATTTTATACAAATTCCAAGAAAGGAGATTTGCTGCCAGGAGGGCCGCTCCTCTTTACAAGGCTCGTCCTCGGCCCCACGCCAACGTTGTACTGGGAGATGGCGTTGTCGTCCAGGACCGTGAGGAACCGTCGAGGCATGTAGATCCGGATCGGGTCGTCGCCGACGAGACCCTCCAAGGTGGCCATCACCGCCTCGCCGTACGGTGTATCTACCCGCTCGAATGAGCGAATCGGGTACACCGCGTTGTCCCGCAGATCCGCGATGCGAGTGTAACCCGCGGCCTTGCAGCTATTGAGGGCTGTCCTGAGGTCCATCTTGTGGTCCGTGTTGATTATGGCGCAGCGGCTGGATGCAGAATGACCGGCTCTCGCCACCGAGTCGCCTTTTATTGGCGGTGTCTACGTGCCGACTCACGCGTATCAACAACATGATGACATAGTTACTCGCTCAATTCCAGGAAGGGTGATGTAATGGAAAGCTTTACTGCGTAAACAAGTGGATTGTTCTAGAAGCGTCTCGGTTATCAACTGCTTAGTGGAAGTTTCCACGCTCAATTCCAGGAAGGCTGACGTAATGGAAAGCTTTACTGCGTAAACAAGTGGATTGTTCTAGAAGCATCTCGGTTATTAACTGCTTAGTGGAATTTTCCACGCTCTCTCGTTTACTGGGTAGCGCGCTTGGAGTGCGCACTCCTCTTGGTTTTCCCTGAGATGATGCAATCGGTCTTTCGCCAAGTGGGTAGAGGAGTAGCGGTCCTAGTGATCCCGTCGTATCTTGACTCTCCCGTCTCGCTATTTGCCAGCCATAGGTTTTGCAATCTGGATAGCAGGTCCTCTAGACATATGCAGATTTCATCGTTTCGCTCCTCGTCCAAGTACAAGCCGCAGCTGAACGTGGGGCGACCTCCTTTGAACACATTCATCTTCAACAGTACGTTACCGCTGTTAGTAGGGTTCTTCACAGTGTACTGATATCCGCCAGCGGACCAGCACAGTGCCGGGGAATCGATAGGCACTTCCTTCCTCTTTACAGTCCACCCATCGAGCTTTTTCTTCTTTGACGCACATCCCTGCTGAACTGGCGGTGCGTTGGCGTTCTCATCGTTCATTGCGTTCAGCTCCTCTAGGAAGGAGCGGATCGTTTGGTCCACTTCGGCTGCGCTGACTCCGCTTCCGTTCATGGTGACGTCTCGAACAACACTGAGGTCGCGCGCGCGCGGCTCTGCCTCGGTTTTATAGCAGAGTCGTGCGCTCCAGCGAACCTTCTAGAAGCTTCTTTATAGCCGAGTCGTGCGCTCCAGCGAACCTTCTAGAAGCTTCCAGAAACGTAACGCTCCTCACCTGCATGATGTTCCGGTGGGTCCTCACTCCACCGTTGCTAATTTTATTAGGGTGGGATGGGAATAGGATTATGGGTTGGGATAGGACAGAGGGTCTTGGGTTGGGGTAGGACAGAGGGTCCTAGGTTGGGGTAAAAGTAACCGGTTTAGGGTTTAACCGATTACTGTCCAGGCCTTCTATAATTTTCCTGGACGTCCAACACCGCCATGCTGCCTTGGTTCAAGGTTAACTGCAACACTTGCAGAACCTCGTTCCACTGCGCTGGGTCTCCCGGGTCGTAACGACGAGAGGACATCACAGGATTGGGCGGACTCCACCGCCCCGGTCTGAGGAAGACGTGACCGCCTCTCCTCATCGCCTCCTCAACCCGAGTCCTTGTAGGGGTGAGGTACTCCGGTCCGAGCAAGAGGTAGCGGCTGATGTTGGGAACGTTGATAAAAATTTCTACAGTAAGGACGTCCATTATGAAAGCGGCTCTGATCAAGACTGACTCGAACACCGCTTTCACCCATAGGAGCTTCGCAGTGGAATGTAAGCAGTAAACTGTTCCCGGAACCGCTGATGAGAAAACAGCCCCGGGCAGTCACGTAGTCCTTAGCACGGGGGGGGGGGTCGGGGGGGGGTACCTGTTGTTTACACCTCTGAGGAACGTTCTACGTTGTTGACTACTCTGGAGTCTACCGCTTTCACCTACTGTTGTTTACACCTCTGGGTCGGACCATCATTCCTTCCCTGACCGCCAAACCACCACCAGCATGTTCCCTTGCCCTCACTGCACCGCCACCTTCTCCCGCAAGGACCACCTCATCCGTCACCTCCACTCCACACATGGTGAAGGAGGTGAATCCTATTACTGTCCCGTCTGCGGAAAGGAGTTCCGCAGGGGGGACAAGTTGAGGATTCACCTCCTCACTCATGCCTCCACCTCCTCCGCTCCACAGACTACCTTTGACGCCTCCACACCATGCTCCTCATCCGCCCTGCAACCACCAACCTCCGCCACCACCTCGACCCAGACCGCCACCAAAAATGTTTCGGTGGCCATTCAGGTCGGGGTGGAAACGTCTGAACGTTCCACCCAGACGTCAGTCGTCGAGCGTCCCGTATGTAAGTATCGTAGGGATGGGTTAGGGACGGGTTAGGGCCTTGATGGTTCGCGCTCTAGACAGTATTACTAATTACTGACTTCTCCTTTACAGGCGCTGTCCGCCCTCAGGTGCATCAAAACCAGAATTGGCTCCAGGACGAGGTGCGGCAGCAGCAGCGGGACAGGCAGCAGCGGGAGGCCAGAAGGCGGGAGCTGGAAGAGGCCCGCCAACGCCTCCTGCGGGAGCTGGAGGAGGAGGCACAGCGGCGGCGCCATGCCGAGGAGGCCGCCTCCGACGACTCCGGCTCCGACGTCCAGCTGCTCTCGGACGACGACGGGTGGGACTAAAAATAAAAGACTGTACCCCATGTCCTTTTCCCTTTTTATATAATATTAAATAAAAACAAAAAAAACAAACAAAAAACAAAAAAAAAACAAAAACAAAACAAATATATATATAATAAAACTGGTGGAAGAAGCCTATGTTAGGTTTCCGCCAGGTCACGTGACCGGGGGGGGGTCGGGGGGGGCGATTCCTCATTCCTCCTCACCGCGTCTTTGCTGGGTCAGAACCCTCCAATGCCCCCTACTTACTACAACTAATACAAAGTTGTATTCAAGAAATATTAGTTACTAGATGCTTATTTAGATTGTTTTTTTGTATTCAGAAAAAATATGTAAAGGATCAGGAGTAATGAGGCATAAAGTATATTGAGCAGTTGAATGCATTAACCAACTCTTCTCGAAAAGTAAAATTTCTTAATATTATTTCTCGAGGGAGTTTTTTGTCGGCAGGCCATATCTATTTTAAAACCAATAATTAAGACTTCAATTTCAAGATTACCTTCACCGCTAAATGCAAAAATAAACAAACAATCCAAAACTATAAGAACGATAATTTAAAGGATGATTCGTTATTAGTGAATTTCCTTCGGAAAGTGAACTATTAGCATGACCCGCATGGTGAAACTTAAGCCCGGGACCACCATGGAAGTTCCTAACGTGATCCCCAGAACATGTTTTGGGGGGTCGTTCAAAATTTTATATATATATGTGTACATATATGTGTTTGCACTCTAGCGGTCACATTTTTTGTCCGATTTACTTCAAATTTGGTAGGGACGTTCCTTTCTGTAATCAGTTGGACAAGTTCGTTGGGCAAAACAATCGGAAAACTCTAAACCCCTTTTTTGGGGATTAATCATTAAAATCTCCAGTTTTGGGCCCAAAAAGGGTCAGAAAAGCCCCGTATATAAAATTATTGCATGTAAAAGATGGGAATTAGTGAGGCAAAAGTTTTAAGCCCTTTCTCGTCATTCTAGCATAAATATTTACCGAGTTATTAAAGAAAATGTGGTTCGACTAAACACAGTACGTTGTCTTATGGGGGTTTTACACTAGAAAAGCCTGTTATTCCTTTGTTCAGTGGCAGATTTAGGAGGGGGGCTATAGGGGCTGTAGCCCAGGGCGGCAAGTTTTTAAGGGTGGCAAATTTACAGAAAATTAATAAGTTTTTTACAAAAGAAATGTTGAAACGGGGAACATTGTGACGAAAACGTATGACAATGACGGTGTGCCGCCCTTTTAAAGGTAAAGGTAGTATTAGAGACTAATGTATTACGCTTGCAGTCCCTCACACTGAGTTCCTCAAAACAGTCATAATGCATTTGTGAAACCGTCATAATGCATCCGTACTAAACGATTACGCTACAGAGAAAGGGCGGCAAGCCACGAACTACATATCAGGTCTGCGCCACTATAACTACGTCCATCTCACGGACTTCCAAGTTTACCCGACATTCGCATAGCATTAAAATGATTTTGTACACAATATAAATAATGACTAAGGCACACGGTTGAGAAATGTTGCATCAATCGAATTTGAGATGACAATAACAACATTTAGACTAGAATGATATTGTCGATTCATTTTCAAACTCAAGGTAACAAAGAAAGTTATTTCAGCCGTCTTATACTTACCATCAAAGGCTACTACACATAATCGTTCATTCTGGAGGTAATTTTTTAAACAAAACATGTGACCAAAGACAAATAAAGACTAACATAATTTATGAAGAGAGGATTTGATTGTCTGTTGCCATGGGAGCATAGTTGACAGAGGGTCAAAATGGTGGTCAGCATGTAGGCTGCAGTTTTTTACTCCAGGCGAGACCTCTATATAGATTTTTTGGGTGGGACGGTGTCAAAATCTCCCATTTCATTAAATGAAAAACTGTGATATTTGAAGTCCTTAAATTAATATGTTAATATCTTGACGCATTTTAGGCGTGATGTTAAACTTAACTTAAAATATCTTAAGACATATTTTATATCAAATTTTATTGTTTATCTCGAAGCAAAGTTATGATTTGAGTTAAATGAAAATACCCTTTTAATATGGCCAATAACTACATAGTAGTCATTGATATGGCTTTGGGAATAGTGTTGAAAACAACCCGCCTTGTACATCGAATGACACCGTCCCACCAATAACTTTACACCACAACAGGGCAAAATACCAGATATGATAGCTTTTTGGAGGTAACTTGACAGAGTGTAGTGATTATCCTGTATCCTGTATGTATTATATTTTAATTCATTTGATCTATAACATCATAGAGGTGAAACTAGAAGTTTTTTAAAATGTGTAGAGTTTTATGAAGATTAGGCCTACATCAATTAATTTTATATTTTGATCGTCTAAAACATATAAACAATTCTTAGTTTAAAAGTATAAATTACAAAATGACTGAAAAACTGTATTGAAAAGCGCTAATTCAGGGTTAAAATAGTCAGAATTTTTAGACTAATGGTCCGAATTACGAACTTTAGGCTACAGTGTTATCATATCTTACATATAGGTTATTTATTATAATTGTCAGTAGTCAATGCGTTGGTGTAAAAATTAATGTTTTGATGAAGTATAAGAAGGGAGTTTAGGCCTTTGTTGAAGGATTTTCTCGTCATTAAATGTAGCACTGCTTCACTGCTGTTAACAACAACATTTGTCTATAGGGCTGATTGTCTTTGAGTAGGCTATATTGAATATTAAATTGTGGTTAATGTAAATAAAGACAATTATACATTAGTTTACTGGGTTTTTTCAACCAAGAAATAACAGCAATGTCTTAAACTTATTCATTCAGTTTTTTCGTAACTTCTTTAGATACTGTCACAAAATAACCAAACAAGATATATAACATGTGGGTAAACTTGGGCGGAGAAAAGGACAAATAGTGACAGTGGTTATAGTGAAATAGTTATAGTGGTGGGGGGGGGGGGCAAATGTCCTAATAGCCCTTAGGCGGCAACTGCTTAAATCCGCCACTGCCTGTGTTAGAGTACTTTTATCATCTCCAGCAACCTCACGCCTACTTTCAAGCCTGTCAGGATCTTCTCCTAACATTATAATGCGCAAAATTTTATTCCCAGCTTTGCAGGTAAATAAAACCAGGAGCATCAGCACAGCCAACAAATCACTGTTTTCAGATTTTAATAAAAATTGGAATAAATGTATGTTTTTACACTGATTTTGACTTTTAAAAGTTTTTATGTGGAAATTCACTTCCCTCACGTCAGCGTGCTGCGTGCAAACTCGTTTATTTGTTAACGTAATGTTGCACCATCTTGCAGGTATAAGTTCAACTAACACAAAACCAGATCAGATGTATCAATATGCAAGCTATGCATGGGCGGTGCTAGAGTAAGAAGCACCAAAGTAGTCCGATGGAAGTTAATACATTGTTGCCAAATAGCTCTGGTCTAATAAAACATGTGGTAAACTATATATCTATCGTCTGTTTTGAAATTCATTTCTATCGTACACAAAAACAAAATACTCCCGTCGCAGCAAACCTGCATACTCAGTGAATTTCCAATGAATATATAACATAACACTTTAAAACACTTAACAGGATTCATAAGAAATGTATTCACAAAAAAGCGATATTTAAAATATTAATTATTCTCCATAAGGATAACATTGGGGATGAGTACGTAGGTTTGCTGCAACAAGGAACACAAAATAATGGGTTTTTATGCAATATATCAATATAACTCATCTTAGTAAAGTCACATACCAAGCAAGTTTCATCCATATACATTCATAAATAAGCCATATATAACATTTTAAGTATTTTCCATAAGAATAACATGGGGACCAAGTACCTAGGTTTGCTGCTACAAGAACCAAAGGCGAAAAATTGTTTTTTTGTGCGAACAACAATGAACTACAACCAAATCAAGCCATATACCAAATTTCGCCAGTTTATGTTCATAAATAAGCGAGATATACAATTTTTTTTTTCTCCATAAGAATAACATTAGACAACGTACTGTGTTTAGCACTTTCAATATCTCGGCAACCAATTGACGTAGAGCAATGATCAAAATACCAAATTGTTTGTTTTTTTAAGCTGAATCCAATGGTATAAATTAAAATTTGATTTAAATTAAAATTACATGTGAAAACCCCAAAAAACATATTTTTGGGGTACAAAACCCCCCAAAAACCCCCTTCGGATGTTGCGATTCATCTGGTTTTCGAACTCGTTCAAATAAATGGTACTTTACACATTTGTACCAAATTTCATTAAGATCGGACGTTTTTTACGAGAGTTATCGTGCTTACGGACACACACACACACACACACACACACACACACACACACACACACACACACACACACACATATATATATATATATATATATACATACATAACAATTTGAACGAATCGTGTTTTTGGCATCTGGGGACCTCAAAATGAAAAGTTACCATGGTCTCGGGCTTAAGTCTTACCATGAGACCTACGGTAATAGCTTCTTCCCTAAAGGGGAAATTCGCTAAAACATCAGACTGAATCATTGTTTGTGAAATTCGTATGGCAACAGTGTTGAATGAGAGGGGGTGAGGGGGAAATCATATGGGCAACTAACCAGCAGACCATTTTCATGCTGTTCAGTCTAGTGTAAATTTTAATTCGGAAGTCATATGTTATTGTGGTTAAGTCAAATTAGTTATTATACTCTAAATTTGGGGACATTGAAAAAAAAATAAATACCCCCGTAGCAGCAAACCTGCGTACTCAGCGAATTTCCAATGCATATATATGTATTTTAATACCACATAAAGCCACATACCAAGTTTCATCAATATACATTCATAAATAAACAATTTATGACATTTTAATTATTCTCCATAAGAATAACATGGCGGCTGAGTATGCAGGTTTGCTGAAGCAAGGAACACAAAAAATGGGGTTTTATACAAATATCAATATAACTCATGTAGGTAAAGCCACATACCAAATTTCATTAATTTATTTTCATAATGAAGGCAGATAAAACGTTACTTATTATCCATAAGAATAACATGGGGCTGAGTACGCAGGTTTGCTGCTACGGGAGCCTTGGGTAAAAAATTGTTTTTTTGAGCAAATATCAATGGTCCACAACCAGATGAAGCCGTATACCAAGTTTCGTCAGATTACGTTCATAAATAAGCGAGATGTAAAATTTTTATTTTCCTCCATAAGAATAACATTAGACAACGTCCTGTGTTTATCACTTTCAATATATCGGTAACCAATTGACGTAGAGAAATGATCAAAATACCAAATTGTGTGTTTTTTTTAAGCTGAATCCAATGGGGAAAACTAAAATTTGACTATTTCAAAAATTATATGTAAAAAGTTCGAAAAACCCATTTTTGGGGTACAAAACCCCCCCAAAATACCCTTCGGATAGAGCGATCTGGATGTTTTTCGAACTTAAAGTCATAAATGTTGCTTTACACGTTATACAAAATTTCATCAAAATCGGATAATTTTTACGAGAGTTATCGTGCTCACAGACACACACCCACACACACACACACACACACATATATACAGTTTCGAACGAATGGTGTTTTTGGGGTCTGGGGACCTCAAAACGAAAAGTTATCATGGTCCCGGGCCTAGGTCTTACCATGCCGACTACGGTAATAGCTTCTTCCCTATAGGGGAAATTCGCTAAAAAAGACAATATAACAAATGTTTTAAAAGAACCGGCCATCCCCAAAAAGGGGAAAGGAGTTATCATTTACAAAGAAGTTTCCAGTTCAAACTCTTGGGTGTACAGGATAAATGTACTGTCAACAGAACGCTGCAATGTTCTGTCAGTATAAACTGTGCCTGCCTGCCACAGGTCCTAGCACAAGCTGTTGCAGACACTGCAGCGAGTTTGAATGTCTTGCACATGTGTTGGTTGGGGGCCTGCAGGCACGGTGAACTCCTTACCAAAGGAGCGTAATGAAGTTAAACATATGATTGCAACGAATTAAGAAAATAAAACTTGGATGTGTTGGAAGGGTATTGTGTTTCTGATAGTTTGTAAGAGAAGGATTAAAATTAAAATCATCATGATATACAGGGAGATGATCAAAGGCTATACAGTAAGATTTTAAATGTCGATTACACAACCGGATAACCCGTTTTTTGTTCATAAATAGCAAAAAATAAATATTCGTACCAACTATGAATTTCATATCTTCAAGAAAAATATAAAACCAAAGCTATTGCAGTGTTGACTTTATTTTGGATCAAGAGATTTAACAAAAATATATTTAAAATGTAGAAGAATATATAAAATTACAAAGGCAGTTAACCAAAATTATAATCACAGTTTTTAATTTAGTACTAATTTAAAAAATCATTTATATATTCAAAATATTAAAAATTTACTGTAACAATTTTACAAATCTAAACCTACAAAAGGCAAAGCCCTCGCTCACTCATCACTAACTCTCCAACCTCCCAGCATGCTAGAATGGCGAAATGGGTACATTGATTATTAGGTCTAAAATAGAAAAGTGTTTTCATACCGATTCAACTATAGGGCTTTGCCCCACGGCCAAAATTACCATGTATGTATGGACTTTCACTTTGGTTTGTGCTGATGAAAATTCTAACAGCTGATCTTGATTCGTAGAAGTTCCACGGGCTAACAACAGAATGCAGCACACTAACTGTCAAAGTTTACGTGGGCGAAGCTGCAACGGGCTGCTAGCTAGCTGCTAGCTGCTAGCTGTTAGCTGCTAGTAAAATATGAAAGAACGATACCTATCAGTATATATATTTTTATATATAAATATACAGAAAAAAATTATAATCAATTTACAAATATATTCCACACACCTATTTTGTTGGCAAACCATATATGCATGGTAAGTCATATTTTGTTTTTCCCCCCAAAATAGCATTAAATAAACGGTATCAGGAAACTGACACATATTTTCTCCCTTTTAGTCAAACTTTAATGACAAAAATATTTGTTATTTACTAAATATAGAATATGAAGTATAGATAAATGTACAGAAAATGGTCTAAAATAGTTGTTTTCAGAAATATCCACCCAAATCCCTTTTTGGGAGGCACTATAGAGTCCGTTGCTACACACAGTGGTTTTGAGAGGGGAAATGCCCCCTTGCCCCCCCAGGGTTAAATAGCAACATATTTCGAACATCCTCTGTTGGTCAATGCTAACTTGACCTGCATATCAAATGATAATGAAATTGATCAGTAAATAAGAGAGAAATAGTTATTTTGTATTCCCCATAAGAATGACATTGGACAACGTACTGTGTTTACCGCTAAATGAAAATTTCAATTTTCTCCGCAACTAACAATCGTAGAATAGTAATTTAAAATACTAATTTATTTAGTTTTTTGAGCTTTTTTTAATGGTGAATAGTAATCTTTTTTAACATTTATGATTTTTTATGAAAAATCCAAAAAACTGAATTTTGGATGTTTTAAGTCCTGTAATTTCTGAATCCGAATTTTTCCAGAAATACGGGTGGTGTCATTTTGTTGGAAACCTAAAGTTCTACAAACCACTAAAGTTTAATCAAAATCGTTAGAGCCGTTTTTGAGAAATTTTGATTTTTCATGTTTTTTGGCGATTTTTGGGGGATAATTACCCTTAAAAATCATAAATTCAGTAAATGAAGAAAAATCCTGGTAGGGCTATAGCTCTGCACACACACACACACACACACACACACACACACACACACACACACACACATACACGCGCGACAGACATCACGTAAAAACCACTTTTTTGGGTTCAGGGAGCACCAAAACGAATATTTCCACTAACAACTCAAATTCGAAAATTTTTACGAAACAATACTTTCTCCATATACTATGTATAGGGGGAGAAAGTAAAAAAACGTCCGATTTCAATGAAATTTGGCTCAAATGTGTAAAGTGACATTTATGACTTTAAGTTCGAAAACCAGAAAAATCGGACTATGGGTTTGGGGGGGTTTAAAATTTTCCAAAAATCAGTTTTTGCACTTTTCACCCTAAAATTTTTTAAAACACTCAATTTTGGTTTTGAGCATTTTGTAGAGCTTAAAAAAAACAAATAATAAAGTATTTTGAATTATTAACCTAGGTTAAGTGGTTGCGGAGAAAATCCAAAAAACCTGCTCAAAAATCCCCCTCGTATGTTAATCTTTTGGGAAAAAGGTTTTTGGGTTTTCCTCAATTCATTTTAATGTAAACTTCACATTTGCTTTTACCAATCAGTTCAGCTCTACAAAACAATCATTTTGGTGTTTAAATTGTGATTCTCCGTCCAACCGTTGCAGAGATATTCAAAGTGCTAAACACAGTACGTTGTCCAATGTTCTCCTTATGGAGGGAGATATCAAATAAAATTTGATATCTCTATTATTTATCAATGTATATTGATGAAACTTGGTATGTGGCTTCACCTAGTACTTGCACCTAGTACTTGTTTATTGATATTTGCACAAACAAATTATTTTTGTTGATTATCCCAGTAGCAACAAACCTGCATACTCAGCCCTAATGTTATTCTTATAGAGAATAAGTGAAGTTTTATATCTCCCTTAATTATGAACATAAATTAATAAAACTTAGTATGTAGCTTCACCTGGTTGAGTTATTTTGGTAATTGCATAAAAATACATATTTTGTGTTCCTTGTTGCAGTAAACCTGCTTACTCAGCCCTAATGTTATTCTTATAGAGAATAAATAAAATGATATACATCACTTATTTATTTATGTATTTTTATGAAACTTGGTAAGTGGCTTCATGTGGTAGTGAGAAACATATGCATGCATTGGAAATTCGCTGAGTACGCAGGTTTGCTGCGACGGGGTTATTTTTTTAATGAGAACATTGCAACAGATAACAAGTATTTTAATTTGTAACAATCTTAACTACTTAACTACCATAAGCTTTTTGGACTATACATTGTTCTTAAAGAAACGTGCAAAGTATTCCTGACAAGTAAATCATGTTATAATAGTTCCCAAATATGGATGCAATTTTATAAATAATATGACAGACAGAAACTAACTTTGCAGATCTAGATAGATGCAGATCTAAATTAACATGGGGTGTCCCTACTTATAGGGTTATCTATACATTGTCTGATGCGCTCATCTCCCTCTCCCTCTCTCTTACCTTTCTCTCTTGCCCTCCTTCCCCCAGCCTCACCTCCTGGTAATTTTTTAACGTGGAGTTAAAACGCATAGCAGAAGGGCGATATCACTCCAGTAATCAGTAGCCTTTTTAGTTATGCTGGAAACCTCTCCACCTTATCATCTCCCTGTTCCTCTTCCTTCCCCCCTCACAAACAGGTTTAATTGTTTTTTAATGTGGAGGTGAAACGGAGAAGGAGTTAAGAGAAGGGTGGTATCATTCCAGTAGTCAGTAATATTTTTATTTATGAATCATCTGTTTTTGCCGATGTGCTACATATTTATTTGAATAACACATCTGTTTATTAAATGAAAAGCATAACGAAAAGCAGAACGCAAGACCCCATAAGGATAATAGGTAAACTTTGAAAGCCAAAAGAGCGTAGCCCTACACACCCAAACACAAAATTATTTGCATTTGATACATCCCCTAATAGTACTAAATAAGTGTGCCAAGTTTTATAATTTTACGATGACGCATAGCCTGTCCGAGAAATTGGTATCACAAAATTTCCTTAGCCTATTAATACCCATATAGCAAAGAATGTCAATTTGACGTAAAAAAAGTGATCAAAGACGTCAAATTGATGTCAAATAAAATATTGTATGAAATATTGACGTCAAAATGATGTAAAATTGTTGAAATATATATCCTTTGATAAAAACTATTATAATACCAAAACTGTGTGCTATGAATATATTTTTTTCAATTAGTTTTATTTAACTATAATTATTTTTAAAACCACCGAACCCATCAAAAGTTTTACATCATTTGAAGTAAAAATTACATACAATTTTTGATCAGCACAGTATTCAACGCATATTCACAAACAAATTACAAAATTAAATGTTTAGTTATTAATATAATGACTTAAATGTAAATTTAAGTAATTATAGTTAAATTTATTATCACACTCACTCACGAATAAGTACGGTTTATCCTCTCAATAATTTGAACATCCATTGACACAATCTAATTTGGTACAGAAAGTAAAATCAAGCATTTCGGAAGTTCCGAAAAGCAGTTTACAATTTAACAGATAACTATTTATTTATAATTATGATTTAAAACTTAATTACAGTTCAGGCAATAGGTATTGAAAATTAACCTAACAATTACAATTAAATATATGTTTGCATTTGGTTATAGTTGTTCCTTTTCCTTGGCTGACGCGCATTGTGTTTCTGTCATATCAGTCTTGGTGGGGTTTTGTTGTTTGTTATTGTTTGGTAAAGTAAAAGAGACGACAGTTAATAAGTACATGTAGTCTTAGCTTCAAATCTGCGTAAAAAAAGGAAGTGCAACAGGGTAAGTAAAATCAAAGCATATTTTAACGTAAAATAATACAGCATTATTTTGACAAGATTTCTCGGTTAGACCTAACCTACAATACTTGATGACACCTCGATTCCTTCAACTAAAATAATTTCAAATAAGCTTACTGCTGGGTAACAAATAACGAAAAATGTTTTAATCAAAACCATACAAACTATGTTGGTATAATGCTTAAACAGGTGAATTGATTTACCAATAGCTTATTGAAATTTGGCGTGTTCAGGCCTAGGACTAGGTCAATATTGGCTTCAACACAATTAAGCCTACATGGATGTAAAATTAGGTATTTGGCTAAGTCTCATACAATCCAATATTTCAAAGGTGTGGATAATTGTTTCGCTATCGATTTGGCCTAGGATTACCATTGGATGTGAAAGTGTCATTAACTTAAAGGTTTAAAGGTGCAATAAAAATTAGGGCAAATTGAGAAATAAATGTGACACACCTGTCAAATTATGACCCAGTTCTAGTATCTGCAGGCAGCCATAACTCTATAACTGGTGCAACGTAACTTAGTTCGAACTAAGTTAGTTCTGGTGTGATGTGTCTGTGGTGGTAGCGTAGTATTTTCTACGTCTAGCAAAAATTTAGTATAAACACTTAAGTTAATATTGATAACTTACCATAATGAACTAGAGATTTTAGAGCTTTAATTTGATAGCCTACCATATTCATGAAACGTATGATTGTTGTTATTTACGTAAGTTAAACCAATTTTTGAATTTAGGACTAAGTTGTTTTAGTCAGCAGATTTGCGAAACTAAATTAAACATCCTGTAGAGTTATTATAGTAAGACCTAAGCCAATAACTTTATAAGACATTTTGTATTACCGGTACTAACTTAGGTAACTTAGGCCCTAATAAATTAAAAAGAAAATGGGTGTTTGGAATTTTTTAATACAAGATTTTTTATATTGCAACTTTCAGCCAAAGAATTAACTTTTAACTCCAAAGGCAACTTCATTGTGATCAATTTGATATACTATGTAAGAAGCATACATGTAGTTTGGCATGTATATATTTATATATATATTTCATAATATAAAGTAAAACTCTTCAAAAGTATAAAAAAAGCCACCACCTTAGGTAATAACATGTGCCAGTTCTAGGGTTAAAATAATAGTTACTTTAAACTGGTAACTTCTTGGTCCACCAAAGAACAAGTTATTTAGGGCCTACTTAACATATTCGTTCCACGTTTTTTTTTCAAATCCGCCATTAACAAGAATGTGTTAGTTTAGTGGCGATTTCCTAGCTACCCGACTGGGATTTTCACACTGTGTGCTCCGTGGTTAGTAAAATATTGGTACTGGTTTATTTATAGGCACTGTAACCAATAAGACTATTTTTTATAAAGTTAGTGTATGTAAATAAATCATAAAAATCGCATGACTTTTAGTGGAGTGATATCTCAGCTGCAGTGATTGTCCTCGCCCTCATTTCAGAGACCTATCCATTTTTGTTTTCTAGAAAGGTGGACCAGCTTAAAACACGAGTTCTGGGTTGTAATATTACCCCTGGGGATATTTTCAGTTAAATAAATGCCATCGTTGATCAGTGGGA
This sequence comes from Allygus modestus, assembly GCA_963675035.1. Lineage (NCBI taxonomy): Eukaryota > Metazoa > Arthropoda > Insecta > Hemiptera > Cicadellidae > Allygus > Allygus modestus. Next base: position 119,120,896 of record OY776112.1, read on the forward strand.
TTCGACTCATGAACCGAAGTCACTTGCTCCAATCAATATACCAAAGCTGTATCCCAACAGTACGCAAATCATGTACTTGATGAAATTTAAAGTAACATTAGCCTCATTAAGACTTGAGACCCAGGTTAATATAAGAACATCAGGGGGTTTTCACTGCTGGATTTGTTTAGTTATACTTTCAAATAATGTTTTGGACCGGCTTTTGTATGTGGTTTGTAACTTAGTTTTTATTTAACATTGTTAGTGGATAATATTTAAGCTAAATGGGACATGCCGATACCGCAAGCAGAAGTATAACTAGAGTTTGGGGCTAACTTTAAACGGCAAAGCAATTTTGAACATGGGCTGGTTTTAAATCCTGCAATGAAGCAACAATTCACTTGGTTTTAGTTTTTAGATTTTCTAGGTTGTTTTACCCAACAATACTGAAGGAACAATAAATCAAAAGTGGAAAATTGTTGTAATCATTTTATTTTTGAAAATTGACTGCAAGTAGCCTATATAATTTGGTAAACCTTAATCTTTATTAAATTTTTTTGATGGGATGAGTTAATATAAGATAAGGTCACAAATCTAAGCTCGCTTTATGTACCGTAGTTAATCTGAATATATTACCGGTATCTTATAAACTTATTGCTTTTTAGCTTTTATAGAAAAGAATATAAAATAAGCCTACTTATAAACGAGTTTTCCAGATCAAAAGCTAAGTCTGGGCTACAGGCCTAAGAGGATGCTTCAGTCCTCTGCGTCAACCTGCTTCTCCCATAACACCAATGATAACTTTCAAAGTCCGTCCCTTCTCAACGGGTTATCAGAAATTGATTATTTATGGTTCTTTTTAAAGATATAAAATATATTTAGCGATTTAAGTAAGCAGAATTTCGTTATCATAAATAGCTCGCGCATAAAAAATTGTAAATATTATACATTTTGAAATTTTATCGATTGATTATTTTTTGCGGTATCGACATTCTGCTTACTGAAATCGCTAGGTATATTTTTGTTATTTAAAATGAGCAATAAATCAACGATATCGAATAATCCGTTGAGGAGGAACGGACTTTGAAGGTTAAGGGTGTTTGGTCAAAAAATTAATTTGTAGTATATTATTTTTTCACATCAGGATAAAAATTAGGAAACAAAATGGATATATATTAAATAATTCACATTGCTATTAAGTGAGTTATGGGTCTTAAAAGTATAGATTTTGACAAATGTTGGGAGAAGGTCAGTAAGAAAACCGTTGGTCTGATTTCAATGAAAATTTGCAGTTGTGTGGGATAAATTCAGGTTATTATTACTAATATAATTTCATTTCAAAATATAAAAAAATCAGAAATATATTTTTACTTTAATACTCTATTAAAAATATATTAATACAATTTTGTGGTATAAATACTAGATTAAGTTGTGCGGGTCAGTATGATATGCATGTTAGAATTTATTTGAAGTTTATATCTTTTTTCATTTGGTCTATGACCTGCTCCTTTGGTTCTTGGAAATTGCCTTCCGGGGCAGAGTAGGCCAGCCGCACTACACCTCACTAACACAAACTCACACGCACAGCGCCACCACGCGCGCACCCCACGCACGAGCGCGTAGTCCGAGGTCGCGCCGCCCCCTACACTCCCTCCAGCCACACCCTCCACGAATCCCGCCACTCGCTCAACACGAGTACCGCGTGTCCGCGTTTTTTCAGTTTTCAGAGTATTATGGTATTACTGCAACCGTAGAAATTAATGCCTTGTAAGAAATATAGGCATACAAGAAATAGAAAAGCAATTGCGAGTGAGTAAAACATTGTTGTGTGAAACAAGTTATAGGCTAGGGTCTACCTAATATGCTGTTCGCTTGCCGCTTCAGGCCAATAAAACGTGGTCCACTATACCAACAAATTCAGTCATTTCGGTGTTTTTGAACACCATGTTGCGGCAAAATTTATGTTTTTACCGATAAAACACGGCCTAAAATGCGTTTCGGACGTCGGTTTTGGTATATAAAACACGACCCAGCTTTATATATTACCGAGAAAATGCGGTCCGATTGCCGTTTTTGAGCGTTTAAGTACGTTTCCTGCATAAAATATGGTTTGTACTCAATTTTTGGCCAATAACAAAATTTGTGGTCGTATTTATGACTCATGTATATAGGTAATATGCTGTAAAATGATCGCAAAAATTACCGATTTTGGCTGATAACTACATATGCCCGGTCGGTAAATTTCTCTAAAAACCCAGTTTGACCGTTTTCAGGCTAAAATGTGGCACGATTGACGTTTTAGACGGCAAAATGAGAATATATTGCTATTTTAGGCCGATAAAATGTGTTTCGATCTTAGTTTTGGTAAAATCTTCGACTTCGAAAATTACATACTTTGGTACACTGGCGTGTTAGCCTTTAAGACGGCCACACACTACCGGACTTTTTCCCGAACAAAACATCGGACCGAGCAGGATTTGGGGTCGAAGAGAGAAAATCCTGTAGTTAGTGGGGCCTCCGAACCAGACATCGAACAAGACTTCGGACCAGACATCAGACCGAGCGCTCTCGAGGCGGTTTTTGAGGAAAGATCAAAGAAAGATCGGTCCGATGTCTTGTTCAGGGTCTGGTTCGGGGTTCGGTAGTGTGTGGTAGCTCCATACGCTGCTCCGAGCGCCGTCACGAGCCCCGCCGCTAGCGATACGACGACGGTGAGGGTTGCGGTCTTGACTGTTGTCATTTTAGTTTCCAGTTCACTAGTTTATGTAAAGTAGTCTGCACGATGGAGTGGTCTGAGGAAAAAACTTTGATGTTTATTTCCGAGTACAACAATAGGCCAGTTTTGTGGGACTTGACCCATCCTTCACTACCACAAAGTGAAGAGGAATGGCGCTTGGAGAGAAGTGGGTGAAATCGTGGGGAGGTGGGTGAAATCAACAGACAAGTACACTGCCGACTTGCACAACGGCAACTTCAGTCGTCCCCACCGTTTTTACCTCGCTCGGTGGTTTTCGCGCTCAATCTGTCCGATCCGATGTCTTGTTCGGGGTCTTGATCGGGAAGAAGTTCGGAGTTAATTTAGCTACCTTCGTGCCTCCCTGCTCGATCCGATGTCTTATTCGGGCAAAGGTCCGGTAGTGTGTGGCCGCCTTTAAATTACGGTTTGGGTATAAACTATTGCGGTTTTCCTTGGCCGATAAACAACGTTTAGGCCTACTTGTCATTTTCGGTTTAAAAGTTACGGCGACCATGAATTGCGGTCAAATTGCAATTTTTATCCGAAAAAAACGGTCAAATTGCTGATTTTGCTCCATGAATTCAAGACAATCGTCTTTTTAGGCCGATAACACGCATATTGGTCAATAAACCACGTTCGGCTATTCTTTACGGCCGATCAAATTATTATTGATATGGAATTTTTATCAAATTTCCGGGGGAGGACTCCCGGACCCCCCACCCCTTAGGGGTATTCTATACACCCCCTCCCCAAAAAACCCCGGGCATTTCCCCCACCCAATGTGACTCCCTGGATCCGCCCCTGATCGTGCCTGAATTTTACTTTGTAACGGTAAGTAACAAATTCTTCTTTAGCTTTAACAACAAACGGATTCTAAATTACAACAATAGCGAAAACTTACATATAACAAAGGTTAGGATGTTCGTGATTGGAGTCAAATATCCTACAATTGTATATTTATGGAAAAATTGTTATGGCATAGTTCGGGGACACCTGTACATTTATTTAATACAGTATTTTAAGAAATTAATAAGATTAATGTATTATGATTAAATATATTTGTTAGATTGTAATTCTTAAAATTAAAAAACATTTTATATTTATAATTAATGTTTATATAATAATAATGTTATTTGTTTTTAATACAGTAAAGCTATCCTAGCTTATTTGGACCTAGATAATTCTAACCTCTACAATTAAAATCCAATTTGTTGGATAGTTCGAACTTTATTACCGCGGTCCCTTGAGATTCGAACTATCCGAGTTCTACTGTATTTAAATTTGCTCACAACTGTGTCAAACACTTTAATGATACAATCTGTATAGGCTACAAGAAATGTACTCATCAAAACTATAAAGTGAACGCTCAAAATAAACATGTATATAAGATGAGTTGTCGGCGACATTGAAAGGCACACCAGTGGAAAATAGTAAGCAAACCAACCCTAGTCAACCAGTCGAGCCGCGGGCCGTGCGCCCCACACCGACGAAGAACGAGTAGACGGAAAGACAGTGCTGCGTGGGGGGAGGGGGAGAAATGGGGAGAACGCGCTCCTCTCTCCCCCCAGCCAGATCACACACACTCACAGCACTGCCCGAGTTGTCTTCCTAGCGGCGCGCGGTGGCGACTTGTAGAACTACTGCTCCTCACCGCCAGACTAGCCTAGCGGCCAAACACCCTTAACATTGGCCTTATGGGTGAAGCAGGTAGAACGCGGAAAGTTTTGTGACTGGAGCGTCCTCTTAAATATGTTTGCGCCTAAAATACTAAAGTGGACATTATTACCTATAAGTTATTCTTGTTTATTGTGTGTCGCAGAGTGCAAGCAGGACAAGGAGGACAAAAATAAGATCAAAATTAAGTACTAAAATAAAAATTGCTGAATAAACATTTCTGTAGGCCTATTTATTTTCCTACTTATGCTTTAGGCCTAGTTAAAGAAAAACAATTACAAAACTAAGGAGAAAATATGCAGCCTATTGTAAAGTATTTAGCTCATGAATGGGCACAAATGGTTTAAATATTATATGAAATTTAAATATGATTTATTGTTTTGGTAATTAGTTAATACTAGTGGCTTGAAGGGGCTTGAAGGGGCATAGCGCCTAACCTTGATCCAATACCCTCTTATGATTTTATTTACTTTACATGTCAGTTCGCAAACAAAATAGTTAATTAATCACATGTTTTAATGTAAACAAAGCAGACGTTTTTAAATCACCATGCTTTTCTTATGGGGGATGTTTTACGTTATTGCTCGTTTGCTGGTATCATTTTAGAAATACTACTATTTTCCCCGAGTCCCTGAGTCCAAGACCTTTAATTTGAGCCGTCATCCTGCGATTTGCCAAACTCCCTCAATTTTGACTTAAAAATTTTGCTTACAGAATTATATATAAAGTTAAAATTGGAGTCACTAAATAATAAAACACAAAATACGTTTTATATGTTCACAGATATTGACACCATGATACACTGTAATTTTTAATACGGTAGTTTTTATACAAATAAATTTAGTCTCCTTGAGGTCGGCTCAACATGTCTGATAATTTTAATTCTGATCTTAAACAAAAAATATATTGATATTTAAGACAAAAAATTCTCAAAACAACCTATTTTCAGTAACTTGAGAAACAAAACAATTCCGTGCATATCCTGGTAGAAAACAACATTTTATTTTATTAATTTACAGCACAATATTAAACACTTTTTTACATCCTATTGATGTACATTTGACATAATATTGACGTACATTTTCCATCAATCTTTTACTTTTCTCTACTGCTTGTTTTATATCAATTTGATGACAATATGATGTCATGTTTGATCAGTTTTTTACGCCGTTTTTACATAAAATTGAGTGCCCTTTTTACTTCCAATTGACATCAAATTGATGTAATTTTGACGACATTTGATGTCAAAATGACATCAAAAATACTAATGTCATTGATATTTTTTACATCAATGTTATGTCAAATTGATGTACTTGTGCTATATGGGTGTATAGATTTTGTCTGAAACATTTGTTCATGCTGTTTTTCTGGCATTTATTATATTAGCTGCCAAATATACAATTCAATCAATTACTGTTCTTCCATAAGATTAACATTGATACTTTGAAAGCATGTGGGCAGGGCCGCCCCGAGGTTAATAGGTACCTGGGGCGAGATTTTGATTTACGCCCCCCCCAAAAAAAGGTATTTCTAGATATTATTATAAGAATACATTTAGAAACACAAAACATATAATTTTTTTACTTTGTATTTATATTTACAAAAAAGTTACATATTATGTAGAAAATATAACAAACAAAACTGTTCTGTTAACAAAACTTCTGATTTTACTAACAACTTAAAAATAATGTCTGATTCTTCAATACTTTAAACCCCCAAAGAAATATTTTTTATCTTCCTTGCCTTGGCTTTTGCAAAAGAAGTTATTATAAAATGTCTTTATAAAGTCCAACCTTATTTTTGCAACATCATTCTCTATGGATAAAATTTCCAAAGCATTTAGCCTTTCCTGTGTCATCATAGATTCATTTCCTGTGTCTTTGTAGATCGAAGATAAGTTTTCATAAGTTTCAACTTGCTTATTGTAATGTAAAATATAATATTATACTGTTTTCGTAAAAAACATAGTCTTAGTTCACACAGCAGTGAACTAACCTTAACGCACTGCAATGAATAAAATAACTAGAAACAATACGACATATACGACCAATAATGAGTTAAAATTTAAACAGGAGTCACTACTCTCTGGCAAATAACCTTCAAAAAGCGTGCCATCATATTTCGTATTTTGGTCTGTTATGGTGTGTGTTATGGTGGAAACGCGCTGGTGATAAGTTGGACCGTCACTTTGCTCCGTAGTATTTTATAAATTTTACATGGTGACTAACTACAACATTGATTAAGTGGTCGTTTTTTTGTTGTTGGATTGGTGTTTGTGTTTGGAATTATTCTCAAGTGGCTCAGGTCGTCGTAATTTTTTATAAACGTGAGTAATTGTATATGCACTCCATAACATAACCTAAGACAACTAACAAGCCAAACAAGACAGTACATACCCTCGTTTTAGAACATTGACGCATGAGAGATTCATAACTCACATCTTCATACAGTGCTCGTGTTGTAGTGGTCTAAGAGTTCGTCACTGTAAATAGTCGCGCTGCTGCCGTGCCGTGGGTTCGAGAACACCCGCATGGAGTTCTTATTTTTGCTCTAGCTTCTGCTGTGACCGCAGCACCATCACTCTTTGTGCTTCGCCTTCAACTTGCACAACGCAAACCAACAACACCCGTGCACTGCAGTGCATTCATCACCTAACTCTTTACAGGGGTGCTGATATTTTTTTTAAGTTCTTTGTTTTATTCTCAAGTATTTGGGGAAATTAAATTCCTTTACTATTAAAGTCCGTAGCCATGGCAATGATGTGTGAAACAGTTTTTGAAATGGAAAATCCTAGTAGTGAATCCCATGAAAGTACTCTTCTCTCCATTTTAATGAAACTAACATACTTAATGCCAATTACCCAGATTTGTGTTTAGAAAATGTACTCAATCATGTATCAAAACTTGTGGAAAGTCTTGATGGCATTAAGATGGATTGTTATAAAAAGACTTTAGACCTAGAATCTGCATTGGTGGAGGTGGAGACACTATCGGCTAAGCTTGGCTACGAGAGGGAACGCCGACAGGAGTAGATGGATAGTTCATTTCAACTACAGGACGTGGCTGTGGGGGAGATGCAGGCGCTGAGGACGCGGATCTACACTCTGGAGGAGGCACTTCAACAGCGAGATCGTCTTATGAGCTCAACTGTTGCAGAAAAAAACTCTAGTAGTTAAGTTGGAGGAGTTGTACAGTAGATTTAAGAATGTAGATGATGAAAATAAAATACAAGCTGCGGCACTAAGGAGCGTTAATATTAAACACAATTTAGCTAAGGAAGAAAATGACATGCTTAGAAAAATGTTGAGTGATAAGTGGGTAGAGGATGAAACGCTTAATGGTTATTTTGTAGCAATGCAAAACAGTGTGGGAAATTCGAATGACTATCTGTTTGTTGGTCCCGCTGTATCACATCTTATTAAAATGGGAGACCAAGAAACCATAACAAATATTGTACAATCGCCCTTGTATCAGTCTAGTAAATTTGTTTTTGTTTGTGTGAACAATAGTAGAGTTGGTCAAGGGAGGTTCTGGCTCTCATTGGTCTTTTTTGTTTGTAAACAAACCTTCAATGCAAGCTTTTCATTTAGACACTTTGGCTGGATTCAATAATGTTGCCGCACTTGATGTAGCCAATACATTTGGTATTCTTGCTGGAAATTGCATTAATGTATTGTTTTGTAACATTCTTTTTATATTTGTTACACCTACTTTTATTTAGTTTTATAAGGAGTGTTTTTCCTAAATTATTGTTGGAATTGTTTGAAAGTTAGTACAACTGTTACATTGTCATGTATTAGGCACTGAAAAGATGTATATCATTTAATGAATTTTTGTTTAATAATCTGTAATTTGATCGGGAGTTCTGGCACGCTGCACATTGCACATTTCTTATAACCTCTGCACAGCTAATGCTAAAGAGGTAGCTATCCATAATGTACTGGTTAAGAACTGTGTAAACATAAGGTATTTATTGCTTAGTATATACTTGAAAACTATCTAATTATAGTTTTCTACTGTATAATTGTAATACTTATTGTATTGTACATTTATGTAAATAAAGAATTTATTTATCTATTTATGTTAACTGCGTCCAGCAGGAAAATGGTTATGATTGTGGCATAAATGTGTTGATTCATGCTAAATTTATTCTGAATTTTTATTGTGTTCCTAAAGTCAAAAACTCTTTTGCTGAATGGTTTTCCACTGCATCAAGGCCACAATCTGAGAATGTTGTTGATCCTAAGGTAACTGTGACTGGTCAGTCACATGAATCACCTGCTAGTGCATATTGTATTGGTAATAATGACAATTCTAGTTCTAAGATAGGTGTCTTGGCTAGAGACAGTAGTGTTGATGACTGGAAAATCGTAAAAGGGAAGAGTGTAAAAAAGTCAAATAAAGTGTCAATAAAATATAAATATGCTCTAAGCAAACCATTAGTTTTATGTAGAATTAATTTTTCTGTGCTAGAACAAGAGACCAGTTTGGTTGAATCACCTACTTGTTTAAAAACTGTTTCTGGCGTTTGGAAAAAGTCTGGAAGGAGGGATCGTGTCAAATCCCCTCTAGCTGTTAATAAAAAGAGGCAAAACATTATAAATAATAAAGATAGTGGTGTTTCTGTGTGTCGTAGTAGTTCAGTAACTCAAAGCCAAATTATTTTACCAGACAATGTAACAACGGGTAATGAGATTTTAGAGGTTGCTAAGTTTGCTGACAATGACTTATTAATTGGTGATTCTCTCATTCGGTTTGCTAGTAAACCAGCCTTGGAAAGAGGGGCAATTGTCGAGTGCTGTCCAGGTGAAAAAATACAAGATATTAAGTCAAGGCTAGTTAAGTATAGTAATCATAATATCTCAACAGTGTATTTTCATGTACGGACAAATAATCTCAGAAGAGGTTACAAAGGTAAACCTGGTAACAATGGTGGGTGGGGAAGCGTGAAGCCCTCCACGCCATGGCTGATTTGATTTTTACAGCAAAAAAGTGCTTTCCAAATTGTATTTTTTTCGTAAATAGTATTTTAATTCGCTCTGATATCTCGTTTAAAGCTCTTTATGACTTTAATGATCAACTCGAATTGATGTGTAACAATTTTGGAGCTGTGTTTGTAGAGGCAAACTGCTGGGTCAATAGGCGACATCTATCGAGAGATGGCAGGCACTTTGGCAGGGATGGCAATTTGAATCTTGGAGCTTTATTTTGCAAGGTTTTAGCCGATGTATCAACTTGTAAACAACAGATCGTCCCATTCATTGCACAAAATGATCCATTAACCTTAGAGACTAATACTTCTCCAGACAGTCATGTATCGGGAATAATTGGGGACAGCTCGGGAAACGAGAACACTTGGCTGCACAGGGGCATAGTATAACATTTTCTCATGTTATCATGCGATCCTTGGGAACTGGATTTGACGAGTTGTGCTCGATAATTTCTGATTTTCAGTTCGACTTGATCGGCATATCTGAAACTTGGCTTTCTGATGGTACACCATCTGATAATTACAAAATACCGGAGTAGGCCTATGTATTGATTAAGTCTGACAGAGGCAATGATTGTCGCCGAGAAGGCATGGCAATTTACATCAGAAATAACATAATGTTCAATGAATGTAACTTAAGTGATGTTGACCCAGGTACTGAACATATCTCTGTGACCATAAAAAGCAAGGGCATATGATTTGGCTTTTCTGTAGTTTATCGACCACCTGGTACTACTTATACAAGTATGGGATCGTTATTCCAGTCTGCTTCTGTAGATTTTGCGGCAGAGGTTGATAAAGTTATAGTACTGGGGGATGTAAAAAATATAGGTCTGATGTCAAACTCAAGTAGTGAAGCCAAATACTTGAGGCGAATTCTGCACTCTGCAAATGTAATACAGTTGGTTAACGAGCCCACCAGAGTCACGGACCTTAATAGATCATATCTACGTTGAAAAGTGCACAGAACTGCAGAGATGTGGTGTGATTGATACGTCAAGTATTATAGAGGTGTCAAAATAACGGACCATAAGTTAATATATGGACAAATAGAATGTGAAATAAACAGTAAGATAAATAAAATTATATCTACAGAGACTATTCACACTTTAAAATTGATGAAGTGGTCAAGAAACATGCGTCAGTGAACTGGGACAAAGTTAAAGAAATGAATAATGTGCAAACTATCGAGCAATTTATAACGTCAAATATTAAAAATGTGTATGATGAATATGCGCCTTTTGTAGTAAAACGTGTTGCGAGAAAGAAAGCTCCTTGGATGACCTTTGAGATTGTTTGTTTAGTCAAAAATAAAAATAAATTGAGACGTGGTTTTTGGAAACACAAAAGGCAAAGAGACTATGGGATGTATACAAAGATGTCAGAAATAAGGTAAATTTATTGATTCGTAAAGCTAAAAAAAGTGTTATGCCAGCTAATACTAAGGATCCTAAAGAGTTCTGGTCATGCTTACGCCAATGTGACATAGTAAGCGATACGAATAAGCAAGGCAGCCAGATTAATTTAGACATAAATGAAATAAACAAATACTTTGTAGATATGGGTTTACACTATGATATTGACGATAATGTGGTTGGTTTTTATTGTATGAACAGACGTCCTAGGTTAGAAATATTTTCTTTTAGAAAAGTCACTACTTTTGAGGTTAAAGCAGCTATAAATCAAATAAGCTCTAAAGCAGTTGGCACAGATCCATCCATTGAGATTACATTGAGATTGATTGATTATCCATTGAGATGATTAAGACAGTTAGCTCGTATTGTATTGAAGCTATATCACTAGTAATCAATCAGTCACTCTCTACTGGTATTTTCCCGGATGCTTGGAAAACCAGTATTGTCCATCCACTGCCAAAAACGAAAACACCATCTTCAGTTCAGAATTTGAGGCCCATATCAGTCCTTCCAGCACTTTCCAAGGTCTTAGAAAAGGTTGCGGTTCAGCAGATAGAAGAGTTTATTGAAAGTGAAGACATACTGCCTAAGTGCCAATCAGGGTTTCGAAAGAACTACGGCACTTGCACTGCACTGCTAAATTTGTTTAGTGACTTATTTGAGGCTAAGGATAAATATAAATGTAGCACACTCGTTCTTCTTGATTATTCACAGGCTTTTGACTCAATATGTCACAAACTGCTCATAATGAAACTTAAATACATTGGTTTTGATGATACGTCTCTAGACTGGATGATATACTACTTGAATAACCGTTCACAAATAACTAAAATTGGAAGTGAAATGTCGAATTCCCTTCATAAAGGAAGAGGGGTTCCACAAGGAAGCTGCCTCGGACCTATTTTATTTAGCCTGTACACATCTGACATTGTGAATACAGTCAAGTACAGTTCCATCCATCTCTATGCCGATGATTGCCAACTGCTGTACTCTTACGATAAGAATTCTGTTAAGAATACAATTCATTTGTTAAACAAAGATCTTGACTCACTGGCTAAGTGGTCTGAGAGTCATGGACTGAAGCTGAACATAAATAAATGTTCTGTCCTCCATATTGCGTCTCCTGAGATTTTAAGTTCAATTAAAAAGGGAGATTGTGGCTGTGTGATAGTGTGTGCACTTCAGATCTGTGAAAAAGTAAAAACTCTTGGAGTCATTCTCGATGAGGGCCTAACACTTTCAGACCATGTGACCCATGTATCTCAACAAGCCCTTGGTAGGCTAAGGGGGTTGTATAGATTTAGATACCTACTGCCAGAAAATTCAAGAATTGAAATAATAAGATCTTTGGTTCTGTCGGCCTTTAACTATTGTTTTCCGGTGTATGGTAATAGTATATCGCAAGGTGGCAATGAAAGAATACAGAAACTTCAAAACACCGCAGTAAGATTTATTTATGGGCTTAAAAAAATACAGCACATCACCTCATACAGAGAAAAAGCTAATTTGATGACAATGACTGTTTCTTGCAGGATACAGGCTTGCTTCGTCATACATAAAGCCCTAACCCTGGGAAGACCTCTATACCTTCGTGAGAGGTTGCCGACCCGGCGGGATGTCTCAGAGCGTAGCACTCGACAAGATAATATGTTGAATGTGCCTAGAGTCAGCCATGAATTTGGAAGGAGAGGCTTTACGTACTTTGCACCTACCATATTTAATTCTATCCCTCTTGAAGTACGCAAAAGTGGTTTACCAACCTTTAAAAGGAAATTAAAAGCATTTTTAAAACAATGACCGGAATTTTTGTAGTGTTTTTATCAGTTTCATATGAAGTATTTTGTTATTTTTTTAAATAAATATAAGACTTTGGATGTAAGATTTGACAAAAGTTGTACCTGAAAACCAGTTTGTACTGAGATAACACTTGCACCAATAAAGGCATTTTTCTTTCTTTCGTTCTTTCTTTCTTTCTTCTTCTTTCATCTTGGTTGGTGGGACGCTACTATTCGACATTGTTCACAATACTATTTCCAAAGCCACATTACAATGGGTGTTTTCATTTAACTCAAATAACAATTTTGCTTCAAAATAAAGGCTCCAATTCCATCTAAAATATGAGTGAAGTGATTTAAGTTTAACATGTATTTTTCTTAAAATGCGACAGCATATTAATATTTAAAGACTTTGAAAATCACCGTTTTTACATTGAATCAAATGGGAGATTTTTACAGCATCCCACAAGATTTACTGCAAACATAACTGAGCGAAAACCGGCTTTCACAACGGCACGTTTTTTTTTAACCAAGAGTGACTCCAGATTACATAGAGCTCATTGTATACGATACGGACACCACGACGAAAAAATTACGTGAGAGTTTGAGTTTAGAAATGAGAGAGTATGGGCATACAGTGGGTACAGTACGCAACCGCGGAGCGCGAGTGGACAGACGAGTCCAATTATTTTCCAATACATAGCAAAAGGGCGTTGGCCTACGTATTTAGCCAAACGCAATACTGTAATGATTTACGAATTACTTGCGCTGTTAATCAATCTATATAGGTACTCACCTACGACGTATTATTGTTTTGAGTTTTAAATTATAATTTATGTATAAAACCAAAGTTATGGAACGACTTATTTTTAGAAAAGTCATTGTCATTGATTACATGTTAAGATTTTTTCCACTGAAACATTCGTGCTTCCATAACGCGGGGGCGATATTTTTTATCTTTCCCTTGTCTGGCCACGGCGCCCCCTTGGCCGCGGCGCCCCCTTGGCCGCGGCGCCCCCTTGGCCGCGGCGCCCGGGGCGACCGCTCCGCACGCCCCGCCCTCAGGGCGGCCCTGCCTGTGGGGCGTAGCCCTGAGGGCTGATGTAAATTGTAATGGGTTTCTACTCATCTACAGGACAATATCATTCTAACGGTAGTCGTTAATTTCTCCTACGATGCACACAAGCTGAGAAAGAAAGGAGAGACACTTTGTGTTTGCCTATTAATATGAAGAAGATACTTGAAAATCACCCAAGCTTCGCTCTAAACGAAATTATTGTTGACAGCCATTGGTGAAGTCAATAGTCAACACCAGCTGAGGAGCGTGTGTTGGTTTAGGACGGCGTGACAGCTACATGAAACTCGGGGGAAATCTAGAAAGGGATGATCAGTGCTTTGGAGGATATTACAAACAATCCTGGAGTTAAGGGTTGGCTTATACCACGATTGGCATTTGACGAGAACTATTCAATGAATTTATAATCATTGATGATTGTTATTCTAAATAAATAAATAATGCCTTTATTCATAAGTGTTCTTCAGTACAAACTGTTTTTCAAGACAACTCAAGCGAAAATAACATAAGAGAAAAATAAAATAGACATTTCAGCAAAATAATAAATAAAGGTCCGATTATAACTAAATGGGAAAAAGTAAAACTGAGAACAGAGCTAGGATAAAGAAAAGTGTAAATACCCCGTCGCAGCAAACCTGCATACTCAGCGAATTTCCAATGAATATATAACATAACACATTAAAACACTGAACAGGATTCATAATAAATATATTCACAAACAAGCGATATTTAAAATATTAATTAATCTCCATAAGAATAACATTGGGGATGAGTACGCAGGTTTGCTGCAACAAGGCACACAAAATAATGGGTTTTTATGCAAATATCAATAAAACTCTTTTTAGTGAAGTCACATACCAAGTTTCATCCATATACATTCATAAATAAGCGATATATAACATTTTAAGTATTTTCCATAAGAATAACATGGGGACCAAGTACCTAGGTTTGCTGCTACAGGAACCATAGGCGAAAAATTGGTTTGTTGTGCAAACAACAATAAACCACAACCAGAAGAAGCCATATAACAAATTTAGTCAGTTAATGCTCATACATAAGCGAGATATACAATTTTCCTTTTTCTCCATAACAATAAAATTAGACAACGTACTGTGTTAAGCACTTTCAATATCTCGGTAACCAATTGACGTAGAACAATGATCAAATTGCCAAATTCTTTGTTTTTTAAGCTGAATTTAAAGGTAAAAATTAAAATTTGATTTACGTAAAAATTACATGTGAAAACCCCAAAAAACACATTTTTTGGATAAAAAAACCCCCAAAACCCCTCTTTGGATGGTGCGATTCATCTGGTTTTCGAACTCGTTCAAATAAATGGTACTTCACACATTTGTACCAAATTTCATTAAGATTGGACCTTTTTTACGAGAGTTATCGTGCTTACGGACACACACACACACACACACACACACACACACACACACACACACACACATATATATATATAAATATAAATACATATATAAAAATTTGAACGAATGGTGTTTTTGGCATCTGGGGACCTCAAAACGAAAAGTTATCATGGTCTCGGGCTTAAGTCTTACCATGAGACCTACGGTAATAGCTTCTTCCCTATAGGGGAAATTCGCTAAAAGGTCTGTTGCTGATGTAATGTGTGAAGCTGATAGATTAATGGATAGTAGTATTGAATGTAAAAATATCTTTAATTCGCAATAGTTGAGGAAATTGTAGAGCCTTCTAGTTCCTGCTCCAATAATGTACTTATAAGAATCAAGTCTGGAATCTGGAAAGAAAACCACTGTAGGGAAATCGCCAAATCAAAGGCTGTTGTAAGTGATCATCTTAGAACAGGAAATAATGTATATTCACTAGGAAATTATATAAGACCTGTAAATAGTGATACCGTTAATGTAGAACCTGATGTTAGCTATGAAATTGAGGCTTCTTTGAAAGGTGGAGATGAGTTGCTTGAGGGGGATCTATGCTTGGGCCAGCCTCTGTTACTTCTATGGGTGGTGTGTTGTTGATTGGGGATTCTCTACTGCGACACTCTGGGAGGAGGTGTGCTCAGAGTGGGGCAGTGTTGGATGTTAGACCTGGAGCAAAAATTTAAACTATCAAAAGCAAACTTGAATCCAATGTAAATGCGCAGCCAGATGTTATCTATTTACTTGTGGGGACCAATGATCTGGTGCATTGGTATGACGGGGGTCCTGGCTATAATTGAAGGTGGGGCCAGGGCCGTATTTCCCTAAGGGCGCACGGGGCGAGGGCTTGGAGCCCCGGGCCCGAGGGGCCACGAAAATGGGACCCCAGGGCCACTAAGGGGATCTCGCGAGGTAGTGTTTTAATTTTGTTCTTAAAAAAGTTGTTTATTTCTCTACTGAAATAATATTTGGTTGTAAAGGGTGTACATTCAAACTAAGTCCCAAACCCAAAGTCATCCACTAATGATTATTAATTGAGTACCGTGTGCGGATTTGATAAATGTTCCCTAATCCAGTAACAGGAATAGACCAGGTAAGAGTTGAAATGTAACTTCTGATTGTATTGTACAGCATCTTATTTTGCTGAGTATTGTTGATTTTGTAGTTTTGCAATGGATGTTCTAGTTCTTGAGCAATAATGTTTGAGCCTGTCCCCTAACTACATAAATTGTTTAATATTCGCCATGCTTTGCTGTACTTGGAATTTGCAGATTCCGCTCAAGCCAATGTAATTGAATTTTATTATTCTTGTTGCACAGACTTAAATATGATATATTATAAAATATCAGGAAGAAACAGCCAATCAGAAAGTAAGTAAATAATATTATCAAAATTATAATAGTAGGGGGCATTGGAGGGTTCTGACCCAGCAAAGGCGCGGTGAGGAGCAAGTGAGGAGCCCCCCCCCCGTGACGCCAGCCCCCCCCCCGTGACGTCAGCCCCCCCCCGTGACGTCAGCCCCCCCCGTGACGTCAGCCCCCCCCCCCGTGACGTCAGCCCCCCCCCGTGACGTCAGCCCCCCCCCGGCCGCCAACGACACTTTTCGTGATGACCTTGAACATGAGGAAAAAACTTTCGAAAATTAATAACCAGCCTATTTTTCCACCGATTCCCACGGGACTTTTTCCAGAGTGTAGGCCTATCCCCAAGGAAGCGAATGACGTAAGAACCCCATAGATCCACCTTTAAACAAGGCCGCTATTAATTTAAAACCGCGTTTTCCTTATGGGATCTCAGCTGTTTACCAACCGATTTTGACGAAACCTCACCACATGTCGGGCCGTGACCTAAGAAAACCATCGCTTAAAGAAAATTGAAAATCCACTGTTAAACGGGCCCGCTATTAATTTTCAAACGCGTTTTCCTCATGGGATCTCGGCTGCTTGCCGACCGAATTTGATGTGACTTCGTTACACGTTGTATGCCGGCTTGACTAAACCAAACTGCGAGTGGCTCCGTGGAGTCACGTGTCGAGGCGCGTGCTAGGGCCTACGTGACTGTCCCAGCCTGTTTACTCATTAGCGGCCTTCAAGACCCCTCCGTTCTAGAAGGTTCCGGCAAGTGCGTCGCATGAGGCCTCCTCCTGACTGGAGTGCTATGTATGAGCATGTCACGTGTCGAGGCGCGTGCCAGGGCCTACGTGACTGTCCCAGCCTGTTTACTCATCAGCGGTTCCGGGAACTGTTTACCGCTTACATTCCACGGCGTCATCAACCGGTCTATTTAAGTGCGTTACTTTCCCAAGCTACTTCAGTATCTAGTGGCAACTCGTCTTGTGAGGAGCTAGGTGTTTTCGCTGCGAGTATTTGTGTGACTGTGCAGAGCCTTGTCTTTGGATATCTTAAAATGTAAGTAACATGTAATTTACTTTTTCATCAACTAGTTTTCGATGCTCTAAAACCTAATTAGTTAACATTAATATTTCATCTTTTACATATCCCAGTACACGGGGTCTTGTCGTTTCCATTCAGATGGAGATGAGTGGAATTGTAATGACCTTGAAACAGTCGTGTTTTATAACGATTAAAATTAATAAGCCGAACCTAAAAAACAAAATAGATTCACTACCACTCTTTTTTATTTTAAAAAGTTTGAGCAAAATAAAAGTAGTTTCTTTTGTTTTGTTTTTACTTTCCAATCGAAATGTTGAGGGCAACTGCGCCTTTGTGACGGATGGAGAGTACAGATACCCGATGTTGCAGATGGCTGTTCATCTGTGTGAGGTTTGCGGGCGCAGTTTCGGGGTTGCAAGAAACCTGACCCGCCACGTAGCATCTGCCCACAACGATCGCCATTACGATTGTCACGTCTGCGGCAGACGCTTCGGGCGAAGCGACAACTTGCGACGCCACCTCGCTGCAGTTCATCCTCCCACTCCTCACGACCAAGCGCCAGGTACAGTTTTAGTTTAAATAAGAAGCCGCCAGTAGATTTATTAAGTATGCTATTTCCTGGTGTCCTCACCCATGATGTCACGACAAGCCCGTGGACTTTGATAACTAATGACTTGTTTTTATGAGAGAGTAAACGGCCCTGACTGGGTAAACTGACAATTAAGACGAGAAAACAGACTCGAGAGGTAAACAAGAGGTTGCTAGCCCTCTGCATGTTCCTCACCGCCATCTCCTCATCATTGTATTTAACAGGCTTGGGTAACTGGCGATTGAGATGAGGGAACAGACTCTAGGGGAAAACAAGAGGTCGCCAGTCCACTGTATAGTTCCTCATCCTTGTGTTTATAGGGTAACTAATAGGACTTGTTTTCCTGTTCGCAGACCATCCGTGCCCGTTGTGCTCCGTCGCCCTGGCGGGTCCCGAGGATCTTCGCCACCATATGGAAGCGGTCCACGGTGCGAGCCCGTCTGCTTCAACTTCCTCCTCCTCCTCCGCAACGCCACCCTTCAGAGACCCACGGCCCGAGTGCGACGCGTGCGGGCGGCGATTCTCCCGCGAGGACCTGCTCCGGCGTCACGTGCAGCTGGTGCACGCCAACGAGGTCCGCTGTCCCGATTGCGGCGCCCTTTTCCGCAGGGCAGCGTACCTCCAGCGGCACATGGAGAGCGTCCACCGCGGCATGAGGTTCACGTGCGCCTACTGCGACCGAGGCTTCACCCGGCGCTACAACCGGGACCAGCACGAGGCCCACAACTGCCCCGTCGTGAGGAACCTCGTTGTGGACGAAATGCCGCGCCTGCCCGTTCTGTCACCCGAGCCCCGGCCCAGCCGCGAGCCCCAGCCCGGACCCAGCCGCGAGCCCCAGCCCGGACCCAGCCGCGAGCCCCAGCCCGGACCCAGCCGCGAGCCCCAGCCCGGACCAAGTATGGCACCTGACGGGATGGTGGGTGGTGGCGGACTACCCACGTTTCGCCCCATCCAACGGGCGTTCCGCGGACGGCTTCTGACCTTCGGCCTGTCCCGGCCCATGGAGGACTTCTTGGCCGTGGAGGACGCGTTGGTGCTGCTGTTCGACAGCGTCCTGGAACTGTTGGCCGACGTCAGGACTCGACACCCTAACATCAAGGTCAACATGTTCCTGGAATGTGAATTCGCCAACGTTCACGGAGCCACCTGTCTGCGGGCCTTCAAGACGAAGAACGTGCCTCTCACCGCCGCGTCCAACTTGGAGGACTTCCTGTCGGCCTCCTTCCACAAGTTGGAGGAAGAGAAGGAGCAGTGCCTGCTAGTGGGCAGCGGGTGGAGCTATCTCCGGATACGCGACCTGGAGATCCGCGTCAACCTCTACACCCCGTTGGGAGAACGCGGAGCTCGGTTCGTCCAGCTTCCCAGGACCATCTGCGACACGCACGCCGTTATCAACGTGCAAAACGTCGATGACATGTGCTTTGCGTATGCCGTCCTGGCCAAGTTCGTCGCGCAACACCCGGAGAGGTCCACATCGTACACACCGGACGTCATGGCACGCTACGACTGGGTCGGCCTACGCTTCCCCGTAGCCGTGAAGGACATTAAGGTCTTTGAGAGGAGGAACCCCATTAGCGTCAATGTGTACGGGATCGAGCGCGCCATGGTGGGGAGACGCCCCGACGGATCGCCAAAGTTCCAAGACCGCGTGTTCCCGCTGAAGATCTGCAAGCGGGAGTTGGAGGATCATCGGGACCTGCTGTACGTGACTACTGGCGGGGACAGTCACTACGCCTACATCGCAAACATGAGTAGGCTAGTGCGAGCCCAGCTGACGTCCCGCGAAAGCGCTATCTACGTGTGTAAGCGATGCTTCGCTTACTTTGACAACCGGCCCAACAAGCTGCAGCTGTCCGGTGCCGAGCGTCTGGAGGAGCACATGCGATACTGCACCGCCAAGGCTCCCCTCCGCCTGGACTTACCGAAGAAGCAGCAGATCCGCTTCGCCCACCCCGAGTACACTCGGCGCGAGCGCTTTTGCGTTTATGCCGACTTTGAGTGTGCTCTGCAGCCCGTCGCCGCTGACCCTGCGGAAGCGCCGCCCGGCACAAGGCCCCTGCAACTGCACGTCCCGTACGCCTTCGCTTACCAGATCGTGGACTCGCTCGGCCTGGAGGAGTTCGAGCCCCGCGTCTACTTCGGGGCTGACGCGTCCAAGGTCTTCATGGAGAGGCTCAAGATGGACGTGCTGGCGCTGTGGGAGTTCCTATTCAGCATGAGAGCTCTGCACCCTTCTCTGACCCGGCAGGAGATGGACGAGTACCTGGCAGCGACTCACTGCTACCTCTGCGGGAAGGAGTTCACGGACCAGGACGTCAAGGTGCGGGACCACAACCACGCCCCGCCCTACGAGTTCCGAGGAGCCGCCCACCGCTCGCGCAACCTCAGGTACCGGGAGCAGCGACACATCAACTGCTACTTCCACAACCTGTCCAACTACGACGCTCACTTCGTAGTGCGCGAGCTGGCCATCGACCCCGGCGACGTGGACGTGTTGGCCCACACGGAGGAGCGGTACATCGCTTTTACCAAGCGATTCCACTTTGGTCAGCCCGGGGACAACCAACGACAGAGCAGTTTCGCGGTGCGCTTCCTGGACACCTACAGGTTCCTGTCCATGAGCCTGGCCAACCTGGCGGCGGGACTTCCCACGGACAGGATGCGCGAGACGAGGAAGCGCTTCCCCGACGACCGGCTGTTCGACCTGGTGCGTAGGAAGGGCGTGTTCCCCTATGACTTCGTGACGTCCTACGACACACTGTACAGGACCAGGGAGTTGCCTCCCAAGGAGGCGTTCAGGAACTCCATGACCCTGGAGGACATCAAGGACGAGGAGTACGAGCACGCCCTCAACGTGTGGCGAGCCTTCGAGTGTCACAACCTCAAGGACTATGCGGACAAGTATCTGCGATGTGACATCGCCCTGCTCACCGATGTCTTTGAGCAGTTCCGCGACACCTCGCTGGCAGAGTACGGGCTGGACCCCGCCCACTACTACACCCTGCCGTCCTACGCCTGGGACGTAATGCTCAAGACCTGCGGTGTGGAGCTGGACACGCTGCAGGACTTTGACATGTACCTGTTCGTGGAGCAGGGGATCCGGGGAGGCATCTCTCAGGCCATCACCCGCTACGCCAAGGCCAACCACGACAGGTGCCCGGACTACCGCCCGGACGAGCCCACGCGCTTCCTCCTGTACCTGGACGCCAACAACCTCTACGGCTGGGCCATGTCCCAGCGCCTGCCGACCGGAGACTTCGAGTGGCTCAGCCGTGAAGAAATACAGGCGTTGGACATTGCGGCGCTGGACGCGGAGGCTGATCGAGGCTACATCTTGGAGGTGGACCTCCACTACCCCGCGCGCCTACACGACCTGCACAAGGACCTTCCCTACTGCTGCGAGACGAAGCGTCCGCCAACAGGGAAGTTCCCCAAACTGTTGACGACCCTGGACGACAAGACGCACTACATCTGTCACTACAGGGTCTTGCAGCAGGCGCTGCAAAACGGATTGGAGCTGGTCGCGGTGCATCGGGCGATCTCCTTTCGCCAGTCGCGGTGGTTGGAACCGTACATCCTGATGAACACGGAGCTGCGGAAGAGGGCCAAGACCAAGTTCGAACAGGACTTCTTCAAGCTCATGAATAACGCGGTCTTCGGCAAAACCATCGAGAATGTACGGAAGTGCCTCAACGTGAAGCTGGTGTGCACCCCGGAGAGGTTTTCCAAGTACGTCGCCAGATCCAACTTCCTGGACCGGACGTACTACACGGAGGACGTGGCCCTGGTGCATCTGTCCAAGGTCAACATCGTGTTGGACAAGCCCGTCTACGTAGGCATGACAGTCCTGGAGCTGAGCAAGTGGCTCATGTACGAGTTCCTGCGCAAGATGAAGGAGCGCTACGGTGACCGCCTCACCGTGGACTACATGGACACGGACAGCTACGTCTTTGACATCGTGTCCCAGGACGTCTACGCCGAGATGAAGGAACACCTGGACGACTTCGACACCAGCGGCTATCCGAGGTCCCACCCCTGCTACAGCCCCGTCAACGCCAAGGTCATTGGAAAGTTTAAGGACGAGTGTAACGGTCTGTCCTTATTCGAGTACCTCGGCCTGCGGTCCAAGCTGTACTTTATGGACATCGAGGACGCAGCGACAGGCGGCAGCAAGGCTCTCAAGCGGGCCAAGGGGGTGGCGAAGGGCGTTGTCAAGAACGTCCTCACCCCCGACGACTACAGAGAGTGCCTGTTTGAGGGGGTCCGGAAGCACACCACCAACGTCCGGTTCCAGTCCCACTTGCACCGGGTCTACACCGTGGAAGTGGACAAGCTGAGCCTCAGCCCGACCGACGACAAGCGGTGCGTCCTCCCCGACGGCATCCACACTCTGCCGTGGGGACACAAGGACGTCCCGCCGCTATCGCCAGCCAGGAGAGGAGATCGACGGATGGAGGTGGACGGTGAGGAGGAGGAGCGCCAGGACGAAGACGAGGAAGAGGAATTCCCTGTTTAGTTTTAATATTAATTTTAAGAAAAATTTGTAAATAGTATTTGTAAGAAAATATAATAGCTTTATGTACAGCACAAACCTGAGTTGTTTATTTCCTCCCCTTTGCTCACTCAAAAGCCGTTAGGCTTAAAGTGTGTGAGAAAGGCGTTATGGGCCGTTTGGCCCGAGCCGTGCAGCTTAAAAGCCCCCACCAACCGGGAGCGGTTGGCGGCGCGTGTCGGGGGACGGCCCTGAAGGAGTTGCCCAGGAAGGAATTACTCAGCGGTCTGCTGACGCTCGAGGTTGCACCCTTGAATTGATCAGCGGCTTGCTGACGCTCGAGGTTGCACCCTTGAGTTGCTAAGTGGTTTGCTGATGCCCGAGGGGTCTTGTGGCGCGCCCTCTTTGGCGGCCTTCACTGCCGCTTGGCGGGCGCTCAGCCAGTGACACACGCCGCTGGTATATAAACCTGAGGTCCAGCCTCGCTGCCTCAGTTTTGCTAATTTATTTTTAAAATTTAGTAAGGAGAAAGGAGAAATGAAAACACAAGCTTTATCATTATGAGGCATGTATTGTACAGTAATAAGGTTACATACTACAAAAACCTTACAAACTAGTTTTAAGCGAATATGGAGTGGAAGAGCCTGCGGACCAGAGCGTCGTTGACAGCGGGAGCGGTGAAGTCGAAGAGCTGGACGTAGTCGCTGAGTGACGTGCGGAGAACAGCCCGGCAGTACAGGTAAGTGAGGCAGTAGTAGCCGCAAACAGAAGTATCGTAGCCCTGGAGTCGATACCTGTTGTAGACGTAGTGGCGGTGATGAGGATTGCGCCTCAGGAACCTTTGAAAGTCGGCCTGGTATGGCGGCCTCCCGTAGCTGTCCAGGTACTCGAGTCTGTCCTCTTCCGAGCAGTAAAACGCCACCCAGTGTTCACCGCTCTCGGTGTGCGCCACTGTGTTGGATATGATGGCGGTCAGAGGCTTGACTGGCGCGTCCGGTAGTTGGTCAGAGGCGTAGACCGCGACGTTCCTCAGTCCGGGGATCCTCGCCAGGCATTCTCTGATCTGGACGGTATTCATCGTGGGCGGAAGCAGCACAGGCAGCTCGAGGTGGACGAGTCCAGTGTGTCGTTAGCCACGAGCCAGTCCCGCAATACTATGCAGTTATGAAGGGCGCAACGGTTGTGGGAGCTCTTATGGTGGCGGCAGCGCAGGGTCCGGTAGGTGGGTGGACCGTTGAGCGACCCACAGCCCAGATCCTCCATGTCCTGAGCGGTGGTGGCGGCGGGCTCGGTTATGAGGTGGCGTTGTACAAAGTCCCTCTTCTGCGATCCTTTGACGTAGACCAGGGGACGGTGGATGAGGCAGGAGCGCAGCTTGTCCAGCAGGGCGACGTACGCGATGTCCCCCTGGTCCCACTCCAAGCCGTGGCAGTGGCGAGTGACCCAGACGCTCTCGCGCTGTTTCTCGGAAGTCAGGAGGTCCTTACTGAAGGGCGGGCGGGCGATGTGATGTAGGAGCAGCGTGCCGGTAGTCACGTCCACCACGCAAACCTCTTTCAGTAGAAAGTCATTATCACTGTCTTTAAAACACTGCATATCCATCACCACGCTTCCGTGATGACAGCGCGCTGGCGGCGGCTCGTTGTAGATCGGTGGCGGCACGTCCATCCCGTACGGCTGACTGAACTCGACTGAGCGCTGGCGGGAGCGCGCCTAGCGGGATAACCTTGGGTGCGCGCGCCACCATCACCTAACGGTCCGCGCACGGTGACCTTGAGCGCGCGGCAACTCGTTTACCCGCCAAAACCTAACGGTGCGCGCGCGCGGTGACCTTGAGCGCGCGGCAACTCGTTTACCCGCCAAAGTCGACTGTGACGTTGCGATGACGGTCCACCTCCACGACGTTGTCCAACTCGGCGTACACTATGCAGTTGAACGCCTCCGCCAAGGCTTCGGAGAACCCAATCTCTATGCGCAGGTTACCGTTGCGCACCAGGTTCCAGTGGCTGGATTGAGAGGCCGCCATATCGGGTGTCAGATCAAACGCCATCAGGCAGTATCCGTAGGGGTATTCGTTGCGACTGACTTCGTTACCACAGTCTGAGAAATTGATGCCGGTGCCGGTGTACAGCGTGTGGTAGGCGAGCACGCACAACTCCTGACCGAACGTGTAATCCGGTTGAAGCGGCTTACATGGCACTTGCTCACCATCTATGTACAGCGCGAAGAAGTTCACGTGGCTGTGGGTGAAGTTGAACGGGTTCTTCTTGTAGTCCCCGTTGAACGCCTGATTGCTGACCAGGCCAACTATAACGCGTTTCGGCAGTTGTCCCAGAAACACACTGTCCAGAGTCTTGCTGCTGATACCGGAGGGTAGCGTGAAGGATTTGACTTCCACGCGCGTAATGGGATATTTGGCTGTGCCCGACTCCAGCGTCCTGCTGTGAGCCAACAGCACGCTCGGGTTGATCTTACAGCGGCGCATGAACAGGTTGACTTCGGCGATGTCCACTTTGTAGTCTGTCACGGTTTTGGACATGATGGAGAATGAGTTCTTTGACCTGATCAGGCGAAAGCGCATCTCCACGCCGTTTAACATGAACTTCTCCTGGTTGCACAGGTCGACGTGCAGATGTCCGACCATGTCCGCGTACCGGCTGCCCTTGACAAACTCCCTCCGGTTCTTGAGCCCGGCATTATCCTCCTCAGTATTGTCCATGTACCCGGCATAGTCCTCGTAGAACAACTCCGCGGTGAGGTGCGATGTCTTGGCATCACCGCCATAGGACAACAGGTTCTCCAGGTAGGCGCGATAGGCGTACGTGTTGTTCTGAGGAGACACCAGTTTGTTGTTCAGGTACAGGTCCACTTGACTGAACAGCGAGTGCAGCCAGTTGTTA
The DNA here is from genome assembly GCA_963675035.1 of Allygus modestus. Lineage (NCBI taxonomy): Eukaryota > Metazoa > Arthropoda > Insecta > Hemiptera > Cicadellidae > Allygus > Allygus modestus. The sequence continues at coordinate 119,146,323 of OY776112.1, forward strand.
ATCGGACCCACCTCTTTTATCGCTTGATCACCCGTTACAGCGCTTCCGTTAGCCGTTCTAATGGTAGCCTTCACATGCAGTAGCGTCTGTGACAGATCCGCGTACTCGTCCCCGTGACCCGGAACTATGAACTCCACGGGCGAGTCGTCTGTCAGGGAGGAGATGGGCTTGTACTGCACCCATTTACCGCTCTCTATACTGGTCTGCGTGGGCGGTAGCGAGAACAGGTCCAACTCGGTCTTGACACACTCGCACGACTTCTGATGTAGAAACGCCATTATCCAAAAATGTCCTTCACGGTACTCTCACTCTTCTTGCTTCTCCTCTTCTTAGCGACACGTTTTGCGGGCTTCCTCTTGGGCGCAGCGCTCTTCTTCCTCGCTCCGAGGAGTTTCGCCAGAGACTGAGGAGTAACCTGCTGTACACGCCTCCTCTTATAGGCGCCACCACCGCTCAGCACGCGATCCAGTTTTTCATCGGCCTTACGTTTCAGCGACCCGGTAAACTGTCTGAGCCGGGTGTTGGCCGCGACTCGGGGGTCGGCTGTGTCCGCCGCCACGTCGCCCAAGAAGCCCACACCGGACCTCAGCGCCTCCTTGCCCAGCGTCGATGCGCCGGATCTGATCAAAGGGACCACTGTACGCATCAGCCCGCCTAGGAAACTGCCGATGCCGTGTCCGCGTTGGAAAGCGGCTCCTCTGAATACGGAGGATACGCCATGGCCCGCCTGCTGGTGGCGGTAATACGCCAGATAGGGATCGCTCGGATTCATTGCCGCTGCCTCTCTTTCCTGAAATGAAGCTTCATGCACGTAGTCCCGAAGTGGAATGGCAAGTGTCGCCCTTGGTTGTCCCTTAAATCGATTTCCACGCTCTCGAATGAGGTTTTAATCACCGGCACGTAGTGCGGGTCTATTATATACACTGTCGTGTTGGCACCGTACGTGTAATTCCTGATGTCGATGTTGAGGATCTTCAGTAGTGGCGCCACAGCGTCGCCCACCAGTTGGGGTTCCACCAGGTCGCAATACACGTACATGTGTGATGGCAGACCGGCGAAGAGGTTAGCCGGCCTCACGGACCTGTGACGCTTGACGATATCCGTATCCACCTCGTAGCCAAACTGTAGCGCCAAACTGGGGCTCAGTTTGAGGCTCTGAACGGCTGAAGACGTCGACATCAATTCCACCCTGGAGGACCTCTCGTCATACGAGAAGGCGCACAGGTTACTCTTCATTTGAGGGTGGTTGTTGATTGCGTGCACGAGTTCCTCGGTACTACTGTAATTGCCCGGCTCCACTTTGATTAACAACTTGTCCACCACGGCCAACCCGCCTTTCGAGTCCCTCATTCCCAGCACTAGTTTGATGTAGGTTCCCTCACCGACGGTCAGAAAAGAGAAGGGGTAGTGCGCCTCCGCCAGAGCGACCTCCCACTCGCCGTCTGACAGATCAACGGTCGAGGGTAGATGGGTCGTGTAGTTTGTCACCATGTTGTTGGGATAGTAATTCATTGAACTGTTACTGGGCAACGTCAGGTAAAACTGGTCGTGCCTCGTCATCGCAGCTGTTGCACGTCCGCTGCGGGTACCCACGAATTGAAGTCCTCTCCGTAACCGGCCCACTTGACTAGGTAGCGCTTACTGGAGCCTCGCCCTTTAGTGTCCAGTATTTTATCTATTTGATACAGGCGATCCGGGGCGATCGTCACCTTTTGCATCTCGTGCTCGTAGAAGCGCCCTTCCAGCGGCGTCCCGTTCAGGTCGCGCAACACGTACAATGGCAGAGGATGCGACCCGTATACGTGGTCCACCACGAACAGCTCCTTACTCCAATTGGTCTCGTAACCTTTGGCGAACGTGCCCTTCTCCTTGGCTATGCGCACCGTGTCGCCCGGCTCGAACCTGGGCTTGTGTCGCCGGATCGCCTTTCCATACATGTGACGCCACACCTTGTACACCGTTTGACCATCGCCGCTGTCCGCGTCCACGGGTCGTAGGCCACCACCCAGGCTCCTGTGCGGGCTGCGGTTGTAGGCGTCCACAAGCCTGTCCAACACGTCCACGTAGCGATACGTGTTCTTGTAGGTCAGGTAGCGCCACATGCGGGTCTTGAGCGTGCGGTTGACTCGCTCCACCACCGCCGCCTTCACGTCGGGGTTCTGCGTGGTGAAGTAGTTGACACCGTGACTCTTGAACACTCGCTTGGTCGCGGCCCCGGTGAACTCCGTCCCCTTGTCGGTCTGTAGGCAGCGAGGAGTCGCCTCAGCGAATATCCTCTCGAACGCAGCAGCCACCTCAGGCCCGCTTTTCCTCTTCAGTGGTACCGCGAACAGCCGCTTACTGAATACGTCTATCACAGTCAGCAGGTAGTTGACTCCGTCGTTGTACCGGCTCAGGCCGCGCATGTCGTTCAGGTCCGCCTGCCACAGCTCCCGGGGCCCGAACACGGCGTAGCGGTTGCGGGGAAACCGCTTGCGCGCAGGCTTGTGCAGCGTGTAGGTGTCCTGGGCGCGCAGCCAGTCGGCTACCCGACGTTTCGGTAGGCGCGCGGTTCTGGCCAGGGCGGCCACCCCGCCGAGGGAACCGGGCTGGCTCGGGTCGTAGTACAGCTTCTCCATTACGGTGTGAACGGCTCCCAGTTGTCCAATGACGATTCCCGGTCGGGTTCCTCGGTTATTATCCTTCTCCTGGCCGCTGGGGGCCGCGGTCTCAAGCGGTCCAGTATCGGCGTCAACCTCGGTGAGAGGGGTGTCGACGAGGCTGTCGTCGTGTCTCCCCAGGGGCTCGATGCCGAGTCCAGTCCCACGCCTAAGTAACGCAACGCCGTGGGATTGCTCACGTATTCTCTGGGCACGTTCATGTCCTTCAAGGCGGCCATCACTTGATGCCAGCCGGTAGGCAATCGGTCCGCCCTTCGCGCTCTCACTATGCTGTGCGCGATGTCCACTATATTGGAATCGGGGATCTTCACCTTGTTCACGTACACCGCCCCACTGGCGTCCCAGGCGATGGGGCTGCCTTGCCGGGTCATGAATCGCAACAAGTTGCGCGCCACCGACCTGTAGATTTTTGAGAACGATTCCACAATGTCCTCCTCCGCCGAGGCGCTAGACTCGCGCTTCATCTGACTCGGACCTCCCGCCGCTTCCTCCTCCTCCCTCTGCTCACCCTCGATGATTGACAGACCTATGGGTTGACGTTTAGCCGCGGAAAAGTGCAGGAACCGCTGTAACACCTGCTGATATTGTTTCCATTTCTCCGTATCGTCCAGCCGTTTGTCGCTCAATATGCGATGCATCTCAGCGTCCAGGCTGGCTGGCTTATTGGCGCTACCTGCTCCTCCTCTTGGTTCTGGTCCCGACCCTGGTCCCGGTCCTTCTCGCAATCTCTCGATGAGCTCCTGCGGTACAACCACCATTTTCCTAGCGTACTCCATGTCCGATTAGCTTCTGCGCTAAAACGGGCAGAACAGCGTTCAACAGCAGAGGTAGGAAGATCCCTCCGCCCCGTTGGACGAGGTAGTGTCGCTTCTTGGCCCAACCCTCGCCGCGTTTCACCAGCCGTCTGAGCGCCTGTTTGTGTTTGCTCAATTTGCGTTTGAGACAGGGGGAAAGCGGTACGTTTCCGCGTAGCACGTTATACGCGCACTCGCACAATGACTTGATGCGACTCTTGTCGCACGCTTTTAACAGGGCCTTGCGTTCTTTGGGCGTAGCGTGTATTAGGGCCCCCAGCAGCGCCGCGTCCTTCTTCACGCGGTGTGACATGATGACTGACGCTGGCGCGCGCTCGGCCTATTTATCACTTCTTCTTGGGCAGGTACACGTAGTTCACCGGGTCGTCTGGGAAAATGGCCGAACGTATGCGCATCTCTTCTGGCGTGGACTGTTTCAAGTCTATGAGCAGGTAGGCGTGCGGATCACGCGTGGCGTCCGCGTAAGCCTCCTCCACGAATTTGGGGTTTTCCGGGTATACTTGACGGGCCAGGTGTTTGATCTGAGCGCGATCCCTGGGATTCTTGAAGCACACTATGTAGTGAGCGTTCAGCGATATGTCGCGCTGGCCCCTGCCCTGGTGAAACAGGTTTTGCGTGATGAAGAACACGCTCATGTTGCGGTGGTGCGAGCCCTTGGTGAACAGGTCCGCCACGCCGGAGCCAGCCTCGCGCATCATGTCATCGACGATAACCAAGGCGGGCTCGCTACCGTCATAGTCGTCCAAGTCTGGCAAGCCGGCTACGTAGCGCACGGCAGAGTCCGCACGGCTCTTGCCACCGCCGCCACCGCTGCCATAGTGCCAAGTGATGCGGGCGAACCGCGTATCGCACATGCGGTCGGCGTGCTCTATGAAGCGAGCCACGAAGTGCGACTTGCCGCTGCCCGAGGGCCCGGCCACGATGGCGGTGAACGGGTGTTTCCACCTCAAGTCCATGGCGTCTACTGACCGCCGTGCACCGCCACCTCGGCTCTTGTAACTAAAGGTTCTTTTCTTGCTCTTTTTTTATTTGATTTTATTTTTTCAATTTTGGAAGGAAATAAGGGAATAGGAAATACCGTTTATTTTATACAAATTCCAGGAAAGGAGATTTGCTGCCAGGAGGGCCGCTTCTCTTTACAAGGCTCGTCCTCGGCCCCACGCCAACGTTGTACTGGGAGATGGCGTTGTCGTCCAGGACCGTGAGGTACCGCCGGGGCATGTAGATCCGGATCGGGTCGTCGCCGACGAGACCCTCCAAGGTGGCCATCACCGCCTCGCCGTACGGTGTATCTACCCGCTCGAATGAGCGAATCGGGTACACCGCGTTGTCCCGCAGATCCGCGATGCGAGTGTAACCCGCGGCCTTGCAGCTATTGAGGGCTGTCCTGAGGTCCATCTTCTGGTCCGTGTTGAGCATGGCGCAGCGGCTGGATGCAGAATGACCGGCTCTCGCCACCGAGTCGCCTTTTATTGGCGGTGTCTACGTGCCGACTCACGCGTATCAACAACATGATGACATAGTTACTCGCTCAATTCCAGGAAGGGTGATGTAATGGAAAGCTTTACTGCGTAAACAAGTGGATTGTTCTAGAAGCGTCTCGGTTATCAACTGCTTAGTGGAAGTTTCCACGCTCAATTCCAGGAAGGCTGACGTAATGGAAAGCTTTACTGCGTAAACAAGTGGATTGTTCTAGAAGCATCTCGGTTATTAACTACTTAGTGGAATTTTCCACGCTCTCTCGTTTACTGGGTAGCGCGCTTGGAGTGCGCACTCCTCTTGGTTTTCCCTGAGATGATGCAATCGGTCTTTCGCCAAGCGGGTAGAGGAGTAGCGGTCCTAGTGATCCCGTCGTATCTTGACTCTCCCGTCTCGCTATTTGCCAGCCATAGGTTTTGCAATCTGGATAGCAGGTCCTCTAGACATATGCAGATTTCATCGTTTCGCTCCTCGTCCAAGTACAAGCCGCAGCTGAACGTGGGGCGACCTCCTTTGAACACATTCATCTTCAACAGTACGTTACCGCTGTTAGTAGGGTTCTTCACAGTGTACTGATATCCGCCAGCGGACCAGCACAGTGCCGGGGAATCGATAGGCACTTCCTTCCTCTTTACAGTCCACCCATCGAGCTTTTTCTTCTTTGACGCACATCCCTGCTGAACTGGCGGTGCGTTGGCGTTCTCATCGTTCATTGCGTTCAGCTCCTCTAGGAAGGAGCGGATCGTTTGGTCCACTTCGGCTGCGCTGACTCCGCTTCCGTTCATGGTGACGTCTCGAACAACACTGAGGTCGCGCGCGCGCGGCTCTGCCTCGGTTTTATAGCAGAGTCGTGCGCTCCAGCGAACCTTCTAGAAGCTTCTTTATAGCCGAGTCGTGCGCTCCAGCGAACCTTCTAGAAGCTTCCAGAAACGTGACGCTCCTCACCTGCATGATGTTCCGGTGGGTCCTCACTCCACCGTTGCTAATTTTATTAGGGTGGGATGGGAATAGGATTATGGGTTGGGATAGGACAGAGGGTCTTGGGTTGGGGTAGGACAGAGGGTCTTAGGTTGGGGTAAAAGTAACCGGTTTAGGGTTTAACCGATTACTGTCCAGGCCTTCTATAATTTTCCTGGACGTCCAACACCGCCATGCTGCCTTGGTTCAAGGTTAACTGCAACACTTGCAGAACCTCGTTCCACTGCGCTGGGTCTCCCGGGTCGTAACGACGAGAGGACATCACGGGAATGAGATAACCTCAGGCAGTCACGTAGTCCCTACCAAAACATGTAATACTAGAAAATGATGGGGAAGGGAGTCTTTTATTTATGGGTTTTTTTCCTTTTATTTTTTATCTTTTATTTTTTCTTTATTGAAAGAAGAAAAAGAATTTAGAGTGACTAGAGCCCTCCCAAACTGTTTTTATGGTCATTGACTTTAAAATCACCAAAGTAGATAGGTAATCATTGTTTTGTGGCCAATCCGCTTCCCAAGCACTCTTACCACCGCAAAAACAAGTGTGCTGCAAATTATTAGAGTCTGAAAAGCGATACACTTTAACAATTCTTGCAGGATACAGAACTCTATTACAATAATGCTCAGTGTACTGACAGTAGCGGCATTGATAGACTCTCTTGCCATTGTATCTATTATACAAGTCTAACACTTGAGGATCCGTTTCGGGGTTGTTAAGCACTAACACATGTTCCCGAACATACCCCTTGAGGCAAGATGCAACGTATCGCTGTATAGGCACTGGCAATTGTGCAATCCCCTGATACAGAATGTATTTATTCTTTCTTATTACAATACACGATTGCTGAGCTAGTGACAGTGGGTTGTATGCTTCCATGACTAACTCAAGATTCAGACTGGTCAAGCACTTAGCTTGAGGAGTCAAGTAAGTAAACAAGTTATATAATGAGGGATTTTCCTCCGTGAACATCAAGTCCACTAATGAGTAAACAAATTATTTACCGCTGATGAGTAAACAGGCTGGGACAGTCACGTAGGCCCTGGCACGCGCCTCGACACATGACATGCTCATACATAGCACTCCAGTCAGGAGGAGGCCTCATGCGACGCACTTGCCGGAACCTTCTAGAACGGAGGGGTCTTGAAGGCCGCTAATGAGTAAACAGGCTGGGACAGTCACGTAGGCCCTAGCACGCGCCTCGACACGTGACTCCACGGAGCCACTCGCAGTTTGGTTTAGTCAAGCCGGCATACAACGTGTAACGAAGTCACATCAAATTCGGTCGGCAAGCAGCCGAGATCCCATGAGGAAAACGCGTTTGAAAATTAATAGCGGGCCCGTTTAACAGTGGATTTTCAATTTTCTTTAAGCGATGGTTTTCTTAGGTCACGGCCCGACATGTGGTGAGGTTTCGTCAAAATCGGTTGGTAAACAGCTGAGATCCCATAAGGAAAACGCGGTTTTAAATTAATAGCGGCCTTGTTTAAAGGTGGATCTATGGGGTTCTTACGTCATTCGCTTCCTTGGGGATAGGCCTACACTCTGGAAAAAGTCCCGTGGGAATCGGTGGAAAAATAGGCTGGTTATTAATTTTCGAAAGTTTTTTCCTCATGTTCAAGGTCATCACGAAAAGTGCCGTTGGCGGCCGGGGGGGGGGCTGACGTCACGGGGGGGGCTGACGTCACGGGGGGGGGGCTGACGTCACGGGGGGGGGGGCTGACGTCACGGGGGGGGGCTGGCGTCACGGGGGGGGGGGGGCTCCTCACTTGCTCCTCACCGCGCCTTTGCTGGGTCAGAACCCTCCAATGCCCCCTACTTATAATTTATAGAAAATTATACTCTGCGTTGTCTTGACTTTGAAAAAATAATTAATGAGTTGTCAGCCAATAAATGCAGCTAGAAGGAGTTTTTACAGTCTAGATACTGCATGAAATGTTATTTAACAAAGCCTATTCAGCAGTATGTTGATGAGTTCTAAATCAATGTTTATCGAATTCAAATATAATTCTTTCATAATATATGATATGTTTAGTTTGTTTTTAATTTTCGTAGTACAATAATGTTTGGGGTAAAACAATTACACGAGATTTCTTTATATTCAAAAATTGTATTGTAAATTGTGTTGTTATTTCAACTAAATAATGTTTTTTTTCTATTGTTCAATAGTCATAATGTTTTAGCGAATTTCCCCTATAGGGAAGAAGCTATTACCGTAGTCGGCATGGTAAGATCTAGGCCCGGGACCATGATAACTTTTCGTTTTGAGGTCCCCAGATGCCAAAAACACCATTAGTTCAAAACTGTATATATATATATATATATATATGTGTGTATACACATATATATATATATATATATATATATATATATATATATATATATATATATATATGTGTGTGTTTTTGTGTGTGTGTGTGTGTGTGTGTGTGTGTGTGTGTGTGTGTGTGTGTGTGTGTGTGTATGTCCGTGAGCACGATAACTCTGGTAAATATACCCCCGTCGCAGCAAACCTGCGTACTCAGCGAATTTCCAAAGCATATACCGGGTGTCCCACGTAAGGTGTCTCAAATTGATTACGGAAAAACGGATGAACGTACAAGGATGAAATACAATTATTTCCCGCTAAATCGACCCCAAGAAATAACGTAAAAATATTTTTAACTTTTTTCCGATACAGGGTGTGCCAAAAACTCAGGGTCACTAGTTCGAATCTCGGAATTTTCAAAAGTAAACATATGTCATGTTATACATCATTTTAAAGGTATTTAATAGACAAACATTTTGGCGAAAACAGAAATTAATTATCTTTTTCCGTTTCAAAATGGCGGCAGTTTTTTTGGGAAAAATCAATATGTTTTTAATATTCTGTGTTTCCTATACCAATGCACATAGCCCTTCTCCGGTTGAATTTTCTTACTCGTTATGAAATTAGCTTTACTGTGATATGCTACAAGTAACGGTTTTTTGAAATAGTAAAAATTCCCAAAAAATTTATTTTTGAAAATTTGCAAATGCCCATTGTTCAAAATTTCCAAATAGCAACATATGTCAAGTGGCACATCATTTTATAGGTATTGTAATTCTTAACAACTTTCTAATTTACACTTACTTCGTATCTCTTTTAGTTTTGTGTAAATAACAAAAAACCTAATTTTCCTATATCAAATGCATGTTATTTGGGTTTAACACTAAATGAAATGGGGCCATGATCAGCTGAGTAGTGCAATAAGCTGTTTTTTCAACATTGTTGCAATACAGCATTTCGTTTTGTTAATTTTATTGCAAAATAACAACACTAATGCAAAATGCACTAATGTTTATTGTAACTAACAAAACACTTAAATTTACAATATCAAAAGTATGTTGGTTTACTTGTGCAGTACCCCCCATTTTACTCAATAATGTATGTTATTTTTAAAGAACAATGTTTTAATTGAATTGGATCCACTTGAAAGGGCTCAGATTTACACAATCAGATAACACAAAAAATTAATAGAAAAACTATAAATTTAAAACATGAGAAATTATTATTTATTTATTTTTACAGAACTATTTTACAAACTAGTTCAATACTATTGCTGACTTGATTGACTGTTTAAAAAAGGTGCTCAAAGTGTCCGCCACCTACTTCCATATACTTTTCAATCCTTTTAGGGAAGTCCTTAAGGGCATGGATCACTTCTTCTCTACTTATTTTCTCACAAGCCCCTCTAATTCTGTCTTTCATGTTCTCTTTCGATGTAGGAGCAGTTTGATACACAATGTCCTTTATTCTCCCCCATAGGCAATGTCCATGCAAGAGTAAGATCTGGAGATCTCGCTGGCCACGGAACTGGATCCCCTCTTCCAATCCATTGTTCTCCAAACATAGCTGTTAGAGTAAACCTTACATCTCAGTGGTAATGTGCTGGGCAACCATCCTGCATAAACCACATTTGTCGCTGTCTTTCTATTGGAATGTCATTTAATAAATGTAAAAATTCATTGTTTAAGAAATTGTTGTATAATTCTCCGGTTAAATTTCCTTCAAAAAAGTAAGGACCAATTATTCGCCCACTAAATATGCCACACACCATGTGGTAAGAGTCCATTGCCTCTGATGGTTCACCTCTCTCATCCAATGAGGATTTGTAGGGCTCCAATAGTGCATATTATGCCGATTCACTTCTCCATTACTTTTAAATGTGGCCTCATCACACCACAATACATTCAAATGATAGTCTGGATTATTTTCAATCATATCTTGGCCCCATAATGAAAAGTTCAGGCGGTGCAAATGGTCATTCGCTTCAAGTTCTTGATGAAGTGAAATGTGATATGGGTGGAAACTATTATCCTTAAGAATTCTGCCTATGTTATACTTGTTTACTCCAGAGTCTTTTTCAAGGCGACGAATAGATACCTCAGGATCAATTGTTACTGCAGCTATAATGTCTGCTGACCTCTCCTGTTTTACCACAGATTCCCTTATTTTATGTTTAGAGGGCTGTACTTGTCCTGTTGTTCTTACTCTATTTGCTAGGCGCTCAAAACTCTTATAACCTTGGTAGTTTCTGTCAGGGTATCGTTCTGCATAAAGCCTTTCAGCAGCCCTGAAATTAGTAAGACACTCACCCAAAACCATTAACATGCTGAATGCTTCTTCATTCGTGTATGGCATTTTATAACAGAAATTAGTATCCGCACTAATAAGAATAAAATACTTAAAAAAACTATAAAAAAAACTAAATAAAAATATTATCGAAACTTATAAAATTAAACACTAAATAAACAACACGAAACAAAACAAGATTATTATTTAACAATTCTTATCCATATATTTAAAATTTTAGTTTAGACCACAAATGAAATGTTTGTATGTTGAATTGGTATTTACATGCAATAAAATTAACAAAACGAAATGCTGTGTTGCAACAATGTTGAAAAACAGCTGATTGCACTACTCAGCTGATCATGGCCCCATTTCATTTAGTGTTAAACCCAAATAACATGCATTTGATGTAGGAAAATTAGGTTTTTTGTTATTTACACAAAAACTAAAAGAGATACGAAGTATGTGTAAAATAGAAAGTTGTTAAGAATTAAAAAACCTATAAAATGATGTGCCACTTGACATATGTTGCTATTTGGAAATTTTGAACAATGGGCAGTTGCAAATTTTCAAAAATAATTTTTTTTTGAATTTTTACTATTTCAAAAAACCGTTACTTGTACCATATCACAGTAAAGCTAATTTCATAACGAGTAAGAAAATTCAACCGGAGAAGGGCTATGTGCATTGGTATAGGAAACACAGAGTATTAAAAACATATTGATTTTTCCCCAAAAAACTGCCACCATTTTGAAACGGAAAAAGATAATTAATTTCTGTTTTCGCCAAAATGTTTGTCTATTAAATACCTTTAAAATGATGTATAACATAACATATGTTTACATTTGAAAATTCCGAGATTCGAACTAGTGACCCTAAGTTTTTGGCACACCCTGTATCGGAAAAAAATTAAAAATATTTTTAAGTTATTCCTTGGGGTCGATTTAGCGGGAAATAATTTTATTTCATCCTTGTACGTTAATCCGTTTTTCCGTAATCAATTTGAGACACCTTACGTGGGACACCCATGGGTATCACTACTACCTAGAGCCACTTACCAAGTTTCAAAAAAATACATTCATTAATAAGTGATAAATAGCATTTTATTTTTTCTCCATAAGAATAACATTATAATTGAGTACGCATGTTTGCTGCAACAAGGAAGATAATAAATGTGTTTTTTGCAATTATCAATATAACTCAACCGGGTGAAGCTACATACCAGGTTTTATTAATTTATGTTCATAACTAAGGGAGATATACAACTTGACTTATTCTCCATATGAATAACATGGGGGCCGAGTATGCAGGTTTGCTGCTACCGGGAAAAATCAACAAAAAACTTTTGTTGTGCTAATATCAATATACCACAACTAGTCGAAGCCACACACCAAGTTTCATTAATGTACATACATAAATAATCAAAATATAACATTTTATTTACTCTCCATAAGGATAACATTGGACAACGTACTGTTTAGCACTTTGAATATCACTGTAACGGTTGGACGTAAAACAACAATTAAAACGCCAAAATGATTGTTTTGTAGAGCTAAACTGATTGATAGAAAGAAATGTTATGTTTTTAGTCAAATTATCCGAGGAAAATCCAAAAACCGTATTCCCATAAGATTAACATCGGAAATTTTATGGACACATTTTTTTTACTTTTCTCCACAACCACTAAATCTAGCTTAATGATTCAAAATACTAAATTGTTTATTTTTTAAGCTCTATAAAATGGCTATAACCAAAATCTAGGGTTTTTAAAATTTTAGGGTAAAAAGTTCAAAAAACTGATTTTTGGAAACTTTTAAACCCCCATAAAACCCCCTTCCCATAGACCGATCGATCTGTAACGGATTAGTAGGTCTGGTCGATTAGTAACGGACACCTCTATATATATATATATATATATATATATATATATATATATATATATATATATATATATATATATATACATATATATAAATATGAACGAATAGTGTTTTTGGCATCTGGGGACCTCAAAACGAAAAGTTGTCATGGTCTCGGGCTTAAGTCTTACCATGCCACCTACGGTAATAGCTTCTTCTCTATAGGGGAAATACGTTAAAATGGGTGTTTTGAGTTTTTTACATATAATTTTTGAAAAAGTCAAATTTTAGGGGTTTCCATTGGAATAAACTTAAAAAGACACACAATTTGGTGTTTTGATCATTGCTCTACATCAAATGGTCACAGAGATATTGAAAGTGCTAAACACAGTACGTTGTCCAATGTTATTCTTATGGAGAATAAGAAAAATTGTATATCTTGCTTATTTATCAACTTATCCAGATGAAACTTGGTATATTGCTTCATATCGTTGTGGTCTATTGATATTTGCACTAAAAAACATTTTTTGGCTGACAGTTCCCATAGCAGCAAACCTGCGTACTCAGCCCTCATGTTATTCTTGTGGAGAATAAGTAACGTATTATCTCCCTTAATTATGAACATAAATTAATAAAATTTGGTATTTGGCTTTTCCTAGTTGAGTTATATTGATGTTTGTATAAACCCCCATTTTTTGTGTTCCTTGCTTCAGCAAACTTGCATACTCAGCCGCCATGTTATTCTTAAGGAGAATAATTAAAATGTCATAAATCGTTTATTTATAAATGTATATTGATGAAACTTGGTATGTGGCTTTATGTGGTATTAAGATACATATATATATATATATATATACATTGGAAATTTGCTGAGTACGCAGGTTTGCTGCTACGGGGTATTTTATTTTACATTAATTAGATATATTATTAGCTTATTGGATATATGCTTAAGAGAGCTAAATCACAGAAAATCTCAGAAAATTAAATAAAACATTTTTAATTTTCTGAGTTTTTAACGTTTTGATAATAAATTAAAATGTGTTATTATTTATTTGTACATTTGGTGTATGTATTAAAGACTAGAATATTAAAAATGATAGAGTTATAATACGGTATAGAAAAATTAACTTTTGTATGTACATACATGCTTGTATTTATTATGTTAGGGGGCCCCATTTTCCTATACACCCGGGGCCCCAGAGGTCCTAAATACGGCCCTGGGTGGGGCAAGCACGCAGCTTTGCACAGCATGGCAGATCTGTTGTATACAGCTAGACGGCAGTTTCCTCAGTCCAAGATAGTAGTCAATAGAATCATCTGTCACAGGGATATTAATAGTTGAGCTTTGTCACATTTCAATGATCAACTTGATTTAATGTGCAAACATTTTGGGGTTCATTTTGCCGAGGCAAATTCTATAATAGATCAAAGTCATCTAGGCCGTGATGGCAGACATCTCAGTAGGCAAGGTAATGCTTTACTTGGTGATTTTATATTCTATTACATTGGACAAGTGATTGGAACCTTTGATCAACCCAAATCAGATGGACTCATCTAATGTTGGATTGAGCTGTACACCCTTACTTTCTGTCTTAGCCCCTTCGTCAGGAAACGTCCCGTCTCCACACCTATAGAGTGGCACCACGTGAACATGCATTCGCTAAATACCGGATTTGAAGAGCTACTCTCTCTAGTGGATGATTTTAAGTTCGATTTGTTAGGGGTTTCAGAGATGTGGCTAAAGCCCGCCATGTCCTCTGATTCATTCAAGTTTCAGGATACAATTCAGGGTCTTCTGAATTTCGTTTATTATAAGGAAGCTGCAGCCCCTGTCAACCCTCCTGAGGACCCGGCGTTCCAGTCCGCGGGAATGAGGAATGAGACCTCGTGATGATCTTGCCCGGTCAGCGTGGGAAGCTTGGCGAGAAGGGCAGATGCAAGACACTGGACCTGGCCCGTGGTCGCTGCCGGGACTGGCGCAGGAGTTCCCACTGGAACGCCGGGTCCTCAGGAGGGCCGACGAGGGCGGCAGCGGGAGCCGGAGAGGCCCAGCAGCAGCAACGACCGACGACATCTGGATTTCCTGATCAATTCTGGCATCTAGAGCTGTCTTCTCGAGCTGAAGATGACTTATTTGTGACTCCAACTGTTTTACTGAGCCCGTAGAATCATCTAGGGCCTTAACCAAGTATTTTATGTTCGTTAAAATGTCATTAAAACTAACCATTGTTCAAAATTTCCAAATAGCAACATATGTCAAGTGGCAAATCATTTTATAGGTATTTTAATTCTTAACAACTTTCTAATTTACACTTACTTCGTATCTCTTTTAGTTTTTGTGTAAATAACAAAAAACCTAATTTTCCTATATCAAATGCATGTTATTTGGGTTTAACACTAAATGAAATGGGGCCATGATCAGCTGAGTAGTGCAATAAGCTGTTTTTTTCAACATTGTTGCAATACAGCATTTCGTTTTGTTAATTTTATTGCAAAATAACAACACTAATGCAAAATGCACTAATGTTTATTGTAACTAACAAAACACTTAAATTTACAATATCAAAAGTATGTTGGTTTACTTGTGCAGTACTCCCCATTTTACTCAATAATGTATGTTATTTTTAAAGAGCAATGTTTTAATTGAATTGGATCCACTTGAAAGGGCTCAGATTTACACAATCAGATAACACAAAAAATAAATAGAAAAACTATAAATTTAAAACATGAGAAATTATTATTTATTTATTTTTACAGAACTATTTTACAAACTAGTTCAATACTATTGCTGACTTGATTGACTGTTTAAAAAAGGTGCTCAAAGTGTCCGCCACCTACTTCCATATACTTTTCAATCCTTTTAGGGAAGTCCTCAAGGGCATGGATCACTTCTTCTCTACTTATTTTCTCACAAGCCCCTCTAATTCTGTCTTTCATGTTCTCTTTCGATGTAGGAGCAGTTTGATACACAATGTCCTTTATTCTCCCCCATAGGCAATGTCCATGCAAGAGTAAGATCTGGAGATCTCGCTGGCCACGGAACTGGACCCCCTCTTCCAATCCATTGTTCTCCAAACATAGCTGTTAGAGTAAACCCATCGATATTGATGGTCGTTGGTGATGTGTGCACCTTCAAACAGTAACCCGCAGACCCCTCGCAGTCTTGCACCAAAGTTGCGTTGTAACAATTGAAGGGACTGGTTTATATCCAGCGGAGCACGCAGTACTGGTACAGCTGCAAAGCAGTGGGCAGCGGCCGGCCGGTACTGTGAGGCGGGTAATGTTCCCCGTGACTGCCACACTGATCACAGTGTACGACGTTGAAGGCACTGTGGTATCAGTACATGCTGCCACAAAGTTTTATCAGAGGTTATCAACTTGCCCAAAACTATTGTAGCTGCTGTACATCGTAGGAGAAATTCACGCATACCGATAGAAAGGTATTGTCGTGTAGATGTGCGGAAACACTCTTCCTCTTATCCGTTTTAACTCCTCATTAAAAAAATAAACCTGGGTATAAGGGGAGAGAGGGTGATGGAGATGGAGGGGGGAGAGAAGGAGAGAGAAAAGTGAAAAGGAGAGGTTATTCGTGAAGTGTAGCATTAGGAAACTGGTTAAAATGCATTTATTTAACTGCTCACGCAGGATATGGCAAAACACTCACAGAAACAACCAGCATTCATATGAGCTGCTTTGGGTTTACGTTGAATTATTTTTGGTCGAATGATGTGGCAAAACATTCATTCCCAGTCATTTTTCGTATGTGCCGCTTTGGGTTTACGTAGTATTATTTTTGTTCAAATTTCGTCCTCTGGGCGATCGCTAGTAGACAATACTTATCTAAGTTGTCTACAAATTTTCAAAATATACATCACGTTCATAACTGGATATTTTATAACTTTCAATCTACACACCTACTGAATATGATGTAACTTTTTAAAGGTTGTAAGTAAAGCACCTTAAATCACATACAACGTTTATGACGTGAAGATCACGTGAACCACCGTTGGGGTATATGAGAGATTTGTGTAACAGTAGTCAACACTATTCTCCACCGTCTATCCGCGCTATTCAATGTATTTATTGTGTTTTTTTAATGTCGTCCGTGATTACGATGTGCATGTACATAAGCTTTCAATTACGTTGCTCTACATTTTATATTCAGCAATATCAAACACATAACAGTGAAGCAGCTGAATTACTTTACAAGTGTTTCGTTGCAGCTTTCAGATCCTAGTTTTTTAGAATAATTATGTATTGGAATATTGGGAAGTGTAATGAGATACAGTATGGCCATCGACGAAGGTTTTTTGCTGACAGAGGCTCTAACGGTATGATTGGGAGGACCATAGAAAAATAAAGCAGGTATAGAAGTGTCACGTAATGCTAAAATTTGCTAACACAAAATTGTTAATTCAACCGGCCAGATCATACGAGCAAAACCGGCCAAGCGACGTTGCCTGTCCGTGCACTCCAGCCGGCTGGCCGGCCGGCCCAGCCGGTAGGGAAAAATTCCCTCGTCCTGCTTGGCGCTTGTCGTATTGAGTGCAGTGTTTACGCGCTCTTCGCATTATCTACTTCTCTGGTTAGTTTTCTATTCAATGATGCTAAAGATTTTGCCTCAATGTTAATTTATCGATTTACCAACTTTAAAAATACATTTAAAATCTTCTGAGATACTGGTACGTTTAATGTTGACTGACGATTTCTTTAAACTTTTTTTAGTTCGAGGATAGTTTTCGTGTATGGGTTCATCGCGTCAATAATAAGATTAAAAGCTTAAGCTCTCTCTGTGTGTTTTATAAACATACCCTGATTTATAAATAAAGGGTTACAGAAAATAGGTAAAATCATAATTTTAAAAGTAAACTATGTTTCACGATTAAATTGTAATGCATTTTATTACTGAATTTAATATTTTACAGTAACTTGTTCCTACGTGAAGAGCTAATTTCTTCAGTGAATTTATAGTAAATTTTTATGGCATCGGCTGCTAACATTTCAACATATTATATACACTCTGCATTTTATGTAAAGTATTCTCCTAAAGAACAACATTAAAGGCTGAGTACGCAGATTTGCTGCATCAAGAAATATAAACAATATGTTTTTGTGCAATTATCAATATAACTTAACCAGGTAAAGCTACATACCAAGTTTTATTTTTTATTTATGTTCATAACTAAGGGAGAGATAAAACTTCATTTATTCTCCATAAGAATAATATAAGGGCTGAGTATGCAGGTTTGCTGCTACGGGGACAATAACAAAAATTGTTTATGCAAGTAGAGGAGAACCCAGAAAGAGACCCCACAATCGGCGCTTTTTTCCCATGTTATTCTTATGGGGAGCCGTTTTTGCACCGACACCAGCTCCCGCCTTACACAAGTTTCCTGTACTAGTACCCTTGCCTTAAATACATTTTCCCCATCCTCTATATTTAAAAATTAACTTTGGATTTGTCTGCAATTTATCTAATGCATTAATAAATCCCAAATTAACTATTACAGTCGAATTAAAACTGCCAACTTACTGATTTTTGCACCCGCCCTAATTTCCGTTTTGTCTCTTGCCATACTTTTCCCCTATATTTGTAAAATTTGCATTCATTTTAATACATCCTTTGCAGAAATCCACGAGTTCTGGCTACTTGGGAACCCGAGCCATTTGACATATAATAAATCACCCTTCCTCCTAATTACCTTCTCTACCAAATACATGTCTTTATATTTAGTCTTTAACAATTCTTCTGTATAAAATCCTCCTTTGATTATATTGCCATTTTCATCTTTCAAAATATAAGTCACAGGCTTTGTTTTATTAACTTCTGCTATTGTAAAAAGCTCTCCCGTCCAGTTAGGAGTATATCCTTTACTAAATACATGTTTATATTTAGATATCCTTACACTAACCCCCACCTTATATCTTGGCTTTTTAACTTGTACTTTAGATGCTAACCTTTCATGTACATATTTAGAGTTCTTAGCACTTACTTGGTTAGGCTTCATCCCTATGGATCTATGTACTTTATTATTATGTATCCTTATTAACTTTGGAAGTAAATCCAACCACTTGTAACTCCCTTGTGCACTAAACTCTCTATACAACCAATTCTTTAAAGTTCTCTGGAACCTTTCCACAATAGCCACCTTAGTTGTAGAGTAAGTGTGGTAGTGATTAATATTTAGAATTTTCATTAGTTTGGTAAAATGTTCATTAAAAAATTCTTTTCCGTTATCAGATTGAATATTTTTAACTCCCTTTGGGAGAATAGTTTTTATAGCTTCTGTGACTACTAATCCAGTTTTATTCTTTAGTGGAGCAGCATAAGCTTTTTTAGAAAATGTGTCTATTGAAGTTAAAATATATTTATTTCCAGAATTCTCTCTAGCATAATTCCGCATATCTATTAAATCTATTTGAACAGTTTCGTTTATACCCAACACCTTAACAGACCTTCTAACAAAGTTCTTTCTCGCGGGCTTATGCAATTCGTAAGCAATTTTTTCCATTTTTTATTCTTTATTTTTAATGTTAACGTATCTGCCAGTCTCTGTCGTTTCAAAAACACCTCCATTGCTACCAATTAACATACCATCACTCATTCTTTGATATACATAGTTTTTTGGCAAATATGCCTCTCCATCTAAAGTCTTGAATCCGCTTAAAGATGTAGGGTCTGCAACCAACAATTTAGGATTGTACATCATCAAATCGATTTGATTATTGTCTTGCATAAATTTATTAGTTTTATTGTTAAACCTTAAAGCATGTGATTTTAAACAAATATCAAATTTAATATTGTCTTGTCTAAAAGTTTTAATATTATCGTCATACCTCAAAACCTGCGACATTAAACAAATATCACTCCTATCTTTGCCTTCAGGTACATTCTTTATTAATTTGTCCTCTGCATCCCACATATCTCTATCTAATGTTAATACATTATAATATTTATCCCCCTGTTTTATTATGCTTTTCTCACCTTTTGTTAATATTTGCTTAACAACAGCCACATCATTTGGCAATGTTCCAGGTAAAATGTTTGTTAATTGCTTATTTTTACCATCAAATTTAAGACCGTCTAAAGTCACAGTCTGATGTTTTGTAACACAATCGTTCTCATCAACAGCGGGTTTAACACGAACTAGCCTTTTATTATTAAAATCCCAAAAGTTTAGATACATTTTTGGTACTTGAGAGACGTTTACAACATCATCGCTTTCTTTACCAGCCAACAAATTACTTATTTTTCGCTTTTTGGCATTCCAAATACCATTCTCCGATTCCAAAAATTCATAATTATTTTTGTCTTGTACAAAGACACCATCTTTTCTTATTAAAGTTTGCTCTAATGTGGGTACATCGGTTGAGCTTTCACCTCGTTTAACATTAGTAATTTTGCGTTTATTAGCGTTCCAATTATTACTCTTGGATTCTAAAAACTTATATTTAGTATTACCTTGTACAAAAGCATCACCTTTTCTAGTTAACGTCTGCCCCAAAGTCGATACATCGTCAGTAAACTCCCCACCTTTAACACTACTAATTTTATAATTTAAAGCATTCCAACCATCATCTTTTAGATTTAAAGTAGTTTCTTTAAAACTTCTAGCTTCTGGTTTACTATACGGGTTATATACGCGATAAAATTTATCTATCATCTTTTTATTTAATAAACAATTCCACTTTCCCTCAATTCTTCTATGATAGAATCTATCTCATTATCCACTCCAGAATTTCCCGCCAATCGGCTTAACCAAAGCAGTCTTAACCTATCTACAAGCTCATTAGGATCGTCCCAATAAACATAGTCTATTTTATTACCAGTTACCTGCCTTAAACCTTCACCAACAGTCTTAAACAGGGGTTTAATTATATTAAGACATTTAGTGTGTTTATTACTTGACATCGCCGCACCTGGTTTATAACCCTTTAAATGTGCATTTGTAGCTTCCAAAATCTCTTTATAATTTTGCAAATCAACCTGACTATAGTTTACGGGTTCTTTTAAAGTTAACAATTCCCACAATCCCTTTGTCCCTTTATAAATTGTTTCTCCAACTGTAACATCATCATTGGCAATTTGAACTTCCTGATTCCCAATAAAAAATTGATTTCCTTCTCGCCTAATACCATATGTGGTGTCTGTCATACTACTTCTACTAAGGTAATTTCCTAAATAGTCTGATGCTAAAAGACCAAAATCTAATTTGTGCGGTGTTATCTGGGTTATTCTTGGTATTCTAGACGGGGTCTTTTCTAAAATCATTGGGAGAACTGGCCTCTCTGTTTTTGTGGCTAAATTTTTTAATTCTTGCAAAGGCTCTATTAACGGTTGGAATGTTTGGAACCTCTCTTCAGCCTCTAGAAATTTACCACGTTTTAACGCCCTATATTTTTCTCTTATTTGTTTTGCAGACTCTACCAATTCTTGTTGAATATTTGTTTTCATTTTATTTACATTTTATTTATTTCATTTGTCAAAGGATTATACTCAAACACTTTATCGTGTATTATTAGGCAATATGCAGATGTGTTTGAAGGGACATTTTCTGTAGTTTCAATTTCTAATTTAATATCTACAACCCCCTCTTTTATTGATTCATTCTGCCTAGAACAATCTATTACAATTAGAGGATATTTCTTTATAAAGTCAGCTCTGTTAAACATAGGATCGGGGACGGTGTTGTAGTAACTCTCCCTAAACCTCACAAACATCTCATAAGCTTTAGAGGCATCTCCATTTTCAAAGTCGAGATTTAAATCACTATAAGGATAATATTCAGAGTTTAAAAACACTTTGAGATTTTTCAATTTACAGTGATCAAATTCATCAGTTCTTTTTCGTGCACTGTTGTCCCTACCAGTTTGGAAACCAAATATAATATACCTGGGCTTCTCCAAACTCGAAGACGTCTTAACTGACCATGTATGTCTCTTGGTTTCGGGGTATGATGGGAGTTCGTGTAGCTCCAAACTTCTAAATGCAATTTGCAAATTTTTATTTTGCAATAACATCTTTTGTAATTGAAACTTCTCCCCATCAGATGGCACCACATGCGGCATCACCCACTGAATCGATTTAAGTGTAATTTTAGGAATAGGATCGACCCCAGTTGGAGCATTAGATGTTGTTAGTATACAATTTAAGTCGTTTTTGGATCTTTTCAACACCAATTCTTGTTTAACATTTACTAAAACCTTATTAAAATCCTCAAACACACCCATTAACAGCTCTAACGGGACACAAGTACTAAACTTGCCGCTTTTATGGAACTCCTTTAAATTTTCATCAGAATCAAACGCTACATTTGACAATTTCGTTGTTTTATTGTAAGAGCACAATATTTTCATAAGACTGGAAATTCCCGGATTTCTTACAATATCTATTTCTTTACCAGCAACTTCGTATCTAATTTCGTCAAATAAGAATGCAAATGCATTATTTATAAAATGTCCTTTATCATGATTCTCTATCTCTCCTTTAATATACAGATAACTCCTACATGGGAGTGTTAGTAAATCTTGATTATTTATGCATATTCGAATTTCATCGGAATTATTTATTGCTAAAGTGTTGTGTGGAACATAGGAGTGATTTGTAATTTTAACCACGCTATCGTCGTATTGGAATTTTCCTGTAACGTCTAGAAAATCTTCCATTTTTATTAATAGAAAATTTTAACTTCAACCCAATTGATCGCAGAAACCTGGCATTTTGCACACTCAGTCCGTTCTTGTAAATTCTCATATCTTTTTTATATGACAAGTAATTGTAGTTTCTTCTTTATTAAAGTCAATTGGCTTGTCGTGTTGATCTGCAAATGTAATGCTAACAACATCTAAACTTCTCTTATTTACAGGGAAGTATATAATATTTCTGGGGACCTCAATAATTTTGTAGCCGGGAGGAGCTTCTGGGTAAAAACTGTGTATGGTGTGTGGTTTGTCACCATTTAAATAAGACCCATTCGCAATATTACATTTTACTCTAATCACATTTACATTATTTATGTTGATTTTATTTACGGATTTAAACGCAATATCTGGAGTAGAAAATCCTTTAAATCCCAATAATTCAGACCCTAAACACGGTTTTGTAAAATCAAACACATGGCTAGAATGCAATTTGGCTTTCATAGTTTTATTATCGGCTATAAGTACAAAATGTGGGAGTTGCTTTTGAATTTCCTTCGCAAGCTCAAACACTTCAGCAATTTCAATTACATTTGGAGCTTTTTGATCGTAATAATACACATCCTCACCCTCGTCTATAGTTAATTTTGTGTCTTTAAGTTTATTTAATTTTGGAACTAGCCCTTTGTAAAATATAAGTTTGACTTTTGTATTAATTAATGCTACTTTATTTTGTATAATAACTTCAACTTTACCAGCTAATGCCCGGTTTAATTCGTCAATTGTGACCTCCCCTTTTGGGGTTGTAATTTTGTGCATTTTGTAATATGTCAAAGTATTTAGAGGTTTTTTAACATTAAATATAGAATTATAACTTTGAAAATCTACCAGTCCAATTACATAATCACCATTTAATTCTGTAGGAGGAAAGAACACCGACTTCAACTCTGGCTCTGTGCCCGTAAATGTTATAGTAAATGAATCCATTTTTATAAACTAAAATTTTTCAGAAATGATAAACATAAAATTCCACAAATGGAACTGTTTAAATCTTGTATTTGATCAGTTGTATAGTAAATTTTAGATTGTACAAAATATTCAATTACCTCTTTTGGAGGTTGTATTCCGAATGGGTCAAAATATATTACAATATCTTTATTTTTACGATATGCTGTCCAATGTGTGCCCCTGTCACTGTCTAAATTAATAATTCCACATTCTCTTACTTTTGGTCTCTGTTTTCTTAGCTCGTTTTTTAGGTACACTCCTCGAAAGTGAGGCACGTCTCTTGCGGCCTCTAACAGCTGAAAGTTGTCCATCTTTTTTATTAAATTTTAATCCCATTCCCATTTTTGCCTTGGCCTTCATCAAATTTGTCACTGCATAAGCTGCTGCTTTTTCGGCCAGACTGGCGTCCTTTGCCGAAACCCTAGTCCAAGCCTGGTCCGCTAATCTCATATCTGCCTTGTTCCGGGCGGCTGTATCAGGATTATTCATGTAGAATATGTCGTGCTCTTTACAATAAGAGTCTAGCTTATTTTTTGGAGGTACATTTCTGGCTAAATTTTCACGTATCTTAGTTCCAGGACCACAATATGTATACGACGGGATGTGGAGGGGGAAAGGAAGGTTGTTTATAAGGGTATTTAACAAGCCACGGCCTCTATATGGCTTTAAGAATAATCCCTTACCTTGGACCTTTTTACACTTTCTATTTGCCATTTTTATTATATAAAAAATGTCATTTATTCAACAAAAGAACAAATTTAAAATAGCACATAAAGAAAATACACCAATGAAGTTGGGTCTATTTCCTAATAATATTCGCTGTCTTATAATAGGGCCTAGCGGTTCGGGGAAGACCGTTGTAATTTATAACTTAATTGTAAAAAAGCAAGGATTAAAGTTTACAAATTTATAAATAATATCCAAATCTTTAGAACAAGAAAAATATAAAAAAATAATTGAAATATTCCGTCTGTGTGATGAAGTTAAATTACACACATATTCAAACTGTGAAATCACACCAAATGATGTAGAATCACACTCAATAGTTGTATTTGACGACATAAATAGTCCAAATATCACACAATTTTTCTCAATGGGCAGACACAAAAATATTAACAGTTTTTACTTGTGTCAATCTTACAGTAAAGTAAACAAACATTTACGTGACAATGTTAATTTTCTAATATTATTTAAACAAGACGATTTAAATTTAAAACATTTGTATAACAAACATGTGGGGAATGATTTTTCATTTAACCAATTTAGAAATCTCTGCCATCAATGCTGGGACAGGTCTAAATATGGCTTTTTTGTAATAGACAAGGAAAGGCCAAAGAATAATGGGAAATATAGATTTATGTTTGACCAATTTTATAATGACCGAGGGCAAGAGTGTTAATGCCATCCAGAATAAACCTCTTGTCGTCATCAAAAGAGAGTACCTTTTTGTTCATCGTTAATGTTTGAAGATGGTGGTTTGTGGATTTAATTCTTGTAACATTCTCATAGTAATCTTCCCCGGTTGCAAGACAGTTTAAGTAATGTTGGTGTCTTAAGAGATGTTTAACTGTAGCATTGTCAGCCCCCTTTGCCTTTTTAACCTCTAGCTCATTTTGCTTTTCTTTTTCGTATAACCATTGTAAAGGAATGAAAGAGTATAATTTTGGCCTTAAACCACAATATTCATACATAATTTGACCATTTAATTCGTCTTTAAACTTGCCCGTAACTTTTTATTTTTATCAGAGTATAAGAAATGGTCTTTACTATATGCAGAGGTGTCGAAACAGTCCAAGTCACATTGTATTTCCTTGTAAAAGTCCTCTGTTACTATAGAATAAAAAAGGCTGTCTGTGTCTGTCATTAAGAACTTTTTATTCTTAAATTTTGACATATAATTATAGTGGAAATCATACATTATTACTTTACTGATATCCAAAATGGTCATTCCTAAATATATTGGTTTATCAAAATTTACAATTAATTTATTTAAATGTACAGCATGCAAATTGTTATCGAACATTTTGCTACAGTCAAACCTTGGCTTTGTAACGTACTTTGTTAACTTAGACTCGTCTACAAGATGTATATCACGAAACTTACGTTGGTTCATAATTGTTCGACCAAAGAGACTGTTATTTAACAGTTTGTAAAAGTCTTTTTCAAAATCATGTTTAGCTTTTTGTCGCTTTTCAATATTAAAATTAATATAGGGTGCAAGCCATTTCGACTGTCTAAATTTTAAAATTCTGTGGTATTTTGTAACTACCAAACCCAGTTCTTCGTATTTTTTTAGTGCTTTATAATGCAAAATATATTTAGTTTTGTCATTTAAATTTGGTATTAATTTTCCATTCATTTTTTCTGGTGCGAGCGGGTAGTCATTATGCAAATCGTGTAAACTTTTATCGTATTTTAAATCAACTTCCAAAATAAATCCAAAGTTTTCATTTTGATTGTATTTATAATCTTTCTCATTTGTCCATCTAAAGCCATCGATGGGCAACGACTCGCACATTGCTGTAGAGTATAGCGAGTTACAGTCTAAGTATACAAGATATGTGCTTTCTTGATTTGGGTCATAATATTCGCCCATGTACTTATTATTGGCTTTAGCATAGCGCGTGGAAATCATACTTACACCGCCTCTAATGGCATGTTCTATAAACAAATGCATGTCAATGTCACGAAATAATTGTAATTTTATGCCGGTCATTCTAAGACATGCCTCCCATGTTAGTCCAGGCAATGAGTACATATGAACAGGGTCGAGTTTATAATCCTTTAAACATAAGTCCCTAAATGTCTCAAACACATCAGCCAAT
The DNA here is from genome assembly GCA_963675035.1 of Allygus modestus. Lineage (NCBI taxonomy): Eukaryota > Metazoa > Arthropoda > Insecta > Hemiptera > Cicadellidae > Allygus > Allygus modestus. Next base: position 119,172,175 of record OY776112.1, read on the forward strand.
AACAAAACATCTGTTTTAAGGTATAAATCGTGATATTCTTTTAAATTCTTTATATTAAAATGATTCCATACGTTTTTAGCATGTTCATATTGTGCAGGAGATATACATTCTTTAGTTAGACTACTGTAAAATGCCTCTATGGGTGGGAGAGGCTCTAAAAACTTTTCTGGTCCTGTCATGTATTCGTACGGAAATTCGCCCTTACGCTGTAGTAGTGGATTGTCTATAAATCTAAATGTATTTAAATTGGAAGCTAATTTGCTTAAGGGAAGGGACAGAAAGTTGTAGGAATCCAAAAATACTAAATCATCAACAGAGAATGAAATATACTTTTCCATATCTTTGGCTATGCAAATCAATTTGCGATTAAATTTTCCTAAGTTTTGCATTATTAAATGTCCATCATAGTTTTTAAGATTGTGGGAGAATACTGGAATTTTCTTGGTTACTTTATAGTTTAAATTACAAGAGTTATGGGAGGGCCCTCTGAACTCACCTGTTAAGTGACAATGGTCGCGCACTTTATCACACAGTAACGGCTGGCGGCATATGTGGCAGCGTGTAGAGTTTTGAAATAACGTCTCTTGCTCTGGAGTCATTACAAGGGGAACATATACTCCCATCTTACTTTTAATAAAGTCATAAGTTTTAAATAATTTTTCGAAAAACACATCCATTACATTTTCACCGCTGTACAACTCTTCGTAAATAATTTTAGAATCTCTCACTACAACATAAGCAAATCCAGACGGAGTGTGTTTGTTAGAGTTTATAAAGCATTCGAAATCTGCATAAATCACAAAGGGAGCTTTAAGTTGATATTTGTAATTCGTAAATTGTAATGTATCTTTTTTAGACATTTGTACTCTTTGGGCATCAAAGGTTTTACAATATGTTATGTGACGTTCCAATATATCTTTAGTGTAAAAATGTTGCAAACAGAACTTGCAAAAATATTTCTTATGGTTATCTTTTGTAGACCGTAGCATTAACTTATCAAAATCACGAATTAAACAATAATGTGATTTGCGGCTTTGTTGTAAAAGCAGCAGGTTTGCGTGCGTATTACTATTTAGTTTAGTTATTCTCAATGGATATATTAATTGTCCTTCAATTCCATATACATTAACACATATATTATTTTGTTTTTCAAATTTATCAATGTCGGATATTTTTACGGGATATTTTATGTTTGTCATATTTAATTGACCTTCATAGGGTTTGTAGTAAAATACTCGATTTGCATGTTTACAATTCCTTGGTTTTAAGCTTGCTAAAATACTCCACACAAAACATTTATTATCACTATTTTTAATATTTAAAACAGCGTGTTTTGATTTTATATTTTCTGGTGTGGGGATGTATGACTTGGGAGTTAGGGGTTTATACTTGTAAACATGCAGCTGCCAGTATTTAGTATGGTCATATATCCATCCACTGCCTTCTGATTGAAATTTGTGTAAAGATGTGTCGATTTTTAAAAGTGAATTTTCAATTTGTGTCTTTAATTGTGCTTTCTCAATTGATAAATTAGTTAAACTTCGAAAGTTAGCAATAGTTTCTTTATCAATTAATAATTCACCATTCTTACTAACTGTGTGTTTGATAAATTTCACTCTCCTAATAAGAATCCATTTTATTGGTAAAGGACATGATTGAAGGGTGTTTAATATATCCACGGACTCACCTTGAAACTTAAACACATTATAGGGTCGCTTGTCACATCGTAGGTGGTGGCGGGGTTTGTTCCGAGTGATGACTCTCTTACACACATTACAAGTATTGTGGTTATTAAGCATATGCATTTTAAAATTGCAATTGTCAAATATTTGATGACATATTTTACAAATTTTAGGAATAACTTTGTGGATGTTACGATAGTGTCTGATTAAATTACTTCTTTTGGAGCAGGGCACGGAGCAGATTGCACAGGACAACATGTTTGATGTAAATAAATTTTGAGATGACATTACTCTGTTTTTTATAAACAAAAATTACCATTTTTTAATGTTAAATTAGACAAAAATTATTTAACAGCGGTTTTAAATTATATTTTACTTTAACAAGTTTAATTTACGAATGTGAGAGTTCAAAAATTGCCATTTTTAATGTTAAATTAGACAAATCATTTAACAATGGTTTTAAATTATATACTTTAACAAGTTTAATTTACAAATATGAGAGTTCAAAAAATTACCATTTTAATGTTAAATTAGACAAAATCATTTAACATTAGTTTTAAATTATATTTTACTTTAACAAGTTTAATTTAAAACATGAAGTTATAGGTGTGTGAAACCAACGTCAGTGCAGCTGAACTGTTTGTTTGGGCTGGATACGTCTTCACATTGTACAATATAATTTCATAAATAAAACTGCCATTTTGAAACTATCAATCTACATATTCAATTAGAACAGATAATTTAATATTTAAAGTCTAAAATTCAAAACATATTTTACTTTAATATTTAGTTTGATCAAAGTACAAATAATTTTCAAAACACATTTAACTTTGAAGTGTAAGATAATTGTTGCGCTCTAAATTAATATCCTTAAAACATCCTAAGAGATTTGGTGATGGGAGTGACTGTTAGATCACTAGTAATTTTGTATCTCCCAATTCAATAGTTATGTTTTACGATTACAGTTTTGAAATGGAGAATTAAATTAGTAAATGGTGAATTGGAAGTATGATTTACAAATGAGAATTTAAATATGAAAATCTATTTTAAAATTTAATTTGGAAATGCGGCTGTTACGTTTGAAATATGATTTATAAATGGATATTTAAATATGGAAATCTATTTTCAAATTTAATTTGGAAATGGTGAATTCGAAATATGATTTACAAATGGATATTTAAATATGGAAATCTATTTTAAAATTTAATTTGGAAATGGTGAATTGGAAGTATGATTTATAAATGGATATTTAAATATGGAAATCTATTTTAAAATTTAATTTGGAAATGGTGAATTGGAAGTATGATTTAAAAATGAGAATTTAAATATAAAAATCTATTTTAAAATTTAATTTGGAAATGCGGTTGTCACATTCGAAATGTGATTTACAAATATTAGGAAAGCTATTTCACAATTTTCGGAGCGATTATAAAAAAAATGATGGATTAACAGTCAGTTGTGATTGTCCTCCGCTGAAGACATCATCTACACTTTAGCTACAACTAACTACCGTCGCTAACACTCCCTCATTATCAGCTAACATAGTCGGAGTCCTAGGTGCGAAGACGTCGGGCCCGGTGGTGTTTGGTGAGGTGAGCCGTGACGCTAAGGTCCAGTGCTCGGCGTGGTGACGTCATCCAGTGCTGCTCGCCGCCTCGAGGTCGTGTCACTGTTGATTGTCCTGGGCCCTGGGATGTTGAACAAGAGAGATAATGTTGTCGGTAGCTTCTTATATACACGTCGAGAGGTTGGATTTTCAATTTAACCAGGAAATTACCTCATAGCTAATTCTGGCCAAGGCTGGTGGCCCACTGACACACATGCGTGACCGACCTTGCCATCGTGGTTAGTGTGTCAGTGGGCAGCGGTGTGGATCGTTGCGTGTGTAGGCATGCGTGACCAGGACCTTGGCGTCAGTGGGCAGCGGTGTGGATCGTTGCGTGTGTGTTTTAATTACAAAAATCAGTAAGTTGGCAGTTTTAATTCGACTGTAATAGTTAATTTGGGATTTATTAATGCATTAGATAAATTTCAGACAAATCCAAAGTTAATTTTTAAATATAGAGGATGGGGAAAATGTATTTAAGGCAAGGGTATTAGTACAGGAAACTTGTGTAAGGCGGGAGCTGGTGTCGGTGCAAAAACGGCTCCCCATAAGAATAACATGGGAAAAAAGCGCCGATTGTGGGGTCTCTTTTTGGGTTCTCCTCTACTTATGCAAATATCAATATACCAGTACTAGGTGAAGCCACAGGCCAAGTTTCATCAATATACATTCATAAATAATCGAGATATTAATTTAGAATTATTCTTACGGTACACATTATTTAGATGAAAGATGCATATATTTTTAATATTTTTAATATTTTTACCGAATTTCCCCAATAGGGAAGAAGCTATTATCGTAGTCGGCATGGTAAGACCTAGCCCGGGACCATGATAACATTTGTTTTGAGGCTCCCAGGTGCCAAAAACACCATGTATGCGTGTGTGCGTGTGCGTGTGTGTGTGTGTGTGTGTGTGTGTGTGTGTGTGTGTGTGTGTGTGTGTGTGTGTGTGTGTGTGTGTGTGTGTGTGTGTGTCCGTAGGCATGATAACTTTCGTAAAAATGCCTTTTGTATAAACGTGTAAGGCAGCGTCTATTTTCATGAGTTGGAAAACCAGACAGGTCGCTCTATTTTAAAGCAGGTTTTGCACCCCAAAATTTGTTTTAACTTTTTACATTTAATTTTTTATAAACCCAAATTTTAGTTTGTACCATTGAATTCAGCTTACAAAAACAAACAATTTGGTATTTTTATCATCACTCTACGTCAATTGGTTACCAAGATATTGAAAGTGCTAAACATAATACGTTGCCCAATGTTAATCTTATGGAGAGGGTAAAATGTTATATCTCGCTTATTAATGAACATATATTGACGAAACTTGTAATGTGGCTTCATTTGTTTAGGTTTTACTGATATTTAAACAACTTTTTTTTCGTACTGATATTTGCATTTAAAACCAATTTTTTGTGGTCCCCAAGTCTGCAAACTTGCGTACTCAGTAGCTATAATATTATTCTCATGGAGGATAAGAAACAAGTGATATCTTGCTTGTTTATGAATATAAATTAGTAAAACTTGAAATGTTGCTTTATGTTATGGTGATCTATTTTATTTGTAAAAAAACAGATTTTAGTTGTTCTTGATGCAGCAAACCTGCATACTCAGTCCTAATGTTGTTCTTATGAATAATAAATAAAATTTAATATTGCACTTATTTATGAATATGCTTTGATGAAAGTTGGTAAGTGGTTCATGACGTAGTGAAGTACCATTTGAAATTCTCTGAGTATGCAGGTTTGATGCAACGGGGGTATTTTATTGTTAATCATCATTGCAATTTATGGAATTTAAAAGGTTGAATTTGTCTAATGCAGTTCATGTTTTATCCTTCTGTAATAATAACATTCCAGAAATTTAATAAATACCAGATCAGTTCGAAACGAGATTTGTGCACATCCTCCACTTCCTGTGCATACAACGGGAGAGTGATCTCCACTGCCACACAGCCACACGTTTATCAGATCAGCCTTACCGCCTACCGCTGCCGTGGCCGTGGCGGAAGCGACCGAGATTACTCCCTGCGGGAATTTGGGAATCCCGCACTGCCCGACTTGGCAACAAGGCACCGCTAACTCAGACTTGAACGACGCGACAGCGCCTGCATTTCCATGATACCCGCGTACGCTTTTTCCCTACTTCGTGACACTTCTGTACCTGATTTATTTTTCTATGGGAGGACCAACGGGGTTAGTTAACAAGAACCTTTCACAAGGGTGGGGGTTCTATCAAATAGTATGAAGTCGATAAATTAATTTGTATCATAATAAAAGAGAAAAAATCCTCTTTAGAAAACCTCAATATTTCATCTCGAAATATTGTTAAACACAAAATTGTTGTTCTGTATTGTGAACAATTTGTTGCATGTTTTTATTGCTATAGTTATTAACTGTATGTATTTAGGATAGTAGGTACTGAATTCTTGTTTTAGCATGACAATGTTCGTTATTGATGTATCTTGCACTATTGTTCTACTACTGCAGATTTAGTAATTTATCTTTGTTTTGCAAGTAGTGCTTGAATATATCATCTGCATCCTGAAGCTCTGCATACTACTGCAAATTTTCACCAAGATTTCATTAGAGAAAATTGTTTACCAATTATTGCAGAAACTGAATTGAATTGTAAATTATTGTACAAAAATGGTACTTGCCGTAGAAAATAAATAAAAATAATAATAGAATACAGCTAAAGAAAGTATAATTACTTCTCTGAGCTTATTGGATTATAAAATAATGAGGTTCGTATTAGCTTTACTTATATATGCATGGATGTATGGATTACGGGATCGGGAACAACAATTAAAATTAATAATATTTTTGTATAATAAAATAATTTTTAAACATAAAGTCATCACCGACTAAACGATTTACGACGCCCAAGAATATGATTAAATACAAATAAAAAGTGATACAGAATAATTTTAATACAATTTTATAAGGTTGTTTCTTAAGTGAACGATGTAAACAATTTCCTGGTTGGATTTTTCATTGAATTTTATGATTATACTGGTGATATAAATTTGGTTTGATAATTTATTACTAGTAAAAAAGCCTGCGTCGGGGGATAAAATAAACCATTACTGAATCACCTTTATTATATTTCTCAATGTACCAGATTATTTTTTCTAAGATAGCATAGATAGTAAAACATTACTGAATGTGATATAGGTATAAAAAGTATTGAGTATTGAACATCTAATATCGAAATATCGGTTATCGACAGCAACATCAGTTCCAGTCCTCACCTTGATCATCCACTTCAATCCCCCATTGTTGGATCCATCGACCATTGTCGTGGTCGAACATTGCGATAAGCCTCCTCATACTTATCCCTACACTTTGAGGAGCTTTTGGGATTATCTCTAAACTTGTCGCCGCTAGTCTGTACAGCGATAACAAAGGCAATGTCATTGTTTTATTTAGGTACTTGCCGAGGGGTTCCAGCGGCCCGGCCCGTTTTTTATGGAGAACTACGCAAGAACCTACGTAGGTATAATACGTGATATGTTATTTTCAGTGGTAGAACTTTGGTAGCATGGAAGTAACTGTATTTTTATGAAATGGTAGGTGGACTTGACTCATTGAAAAAATTACGTAGATTAATACACAATAAAGCAACAATAATATGGTTAATTTTCATATGAAACATTACAAAAAGCTTTAGAACTAAACAAACCAAATTAAACTGCGCACTTCATCTGGTTTACTTGACATTCTTTTGGGTCTTTCATCTCTAAAATATTACATATACTGAGTAATATTATGTGATGTAAATAAATAAAGGTAAAAAGTATGTTGGGCTATTTTGCTAATTTTGGATTCAATATGGCGGACCAGATGGAGATTGTAATGACCTTATATAACTATATAAATGTTATTCGGTGTTACAAAACTAATGGTTCTTTTATTAATAAAACGCAGAAAGGTAAATGTTTTGGGATGTAAATTATTTGTGTTGTGTTGATAAACGACTTTTTGTACACGTTGACAGGAAGTTGATACGGAGAAATTGCAAGATTAATAACGACTCTTGTAATTAAACTTGTTCTTATTTTTCATCAAAACTTAATCAAACACAATTTGATACTGTTTCTAATCCAAACATGTTTTCGATGTCAATGATTACTTTCTTATTTTTAATTCACTGTAACTTAATCCTAGACATGTTACAGCCTAAGAACTGTGTCCGTGTAATTTCTATCTGTTATTCCGAAATTCGGTACCATGTTCATTTAAAAATTAACCTAATACAAATACGTAAACAAAAGCAATGCCATTGTTTTATTTAGGTACTTGTCGAGGGGTTACAGCGGCCCGTTTTTTATGGAGAACTACGTAAGAACCTACGTAGGTATGATAGTGATATGTTATTTTCGGTGGTACAGTACATAAGTAGTAAGTGGAACATATTTTAGTTAGAGTTTGGCTTGAAGGGGCCAAAGCCACCATCATGCTCCAATACTCTGCCTTATCTGACTTTTTAGTAAATTTACTTTGGAAAGTGAACTATTAGCATGACCCGCACGGTGAAACTTAAGCCCGGGACCACCATAGAAGTTCCTAACGTGACCCCCTGAACACGTTTTAGGGGGTCGTTCAAAATGTTCTATATACATATGTTTGCACTCTAGCGGTCGCTTTTTTGTCCGATTTACTTCAAATTTAGTAGGGACATTCCTTTCTGTATTCAGTTGGACAAGTTCGTTGGGCAAAACAATTGGAAAACTCTAAACCCATTTTTTGGGAATTAATCTTTCAAATTTCGAGTTTTTGGGCCCAAAAGGGCCAGAAAAGCCCCGTATGTAAAATTAATGCATATAAAAAGATGGAAATTAGTAGGCAAAAGTTTTAAGCCCTCTCTCGTCATTCTAGCATAATATTTACCGAGTTATTAAAGAAAATGTGTATCGAATAAACACAGTACGTTGTCTTATGGGGGTTTTACACTAGAAAAGCCTGTTATTCCTTTGTTAGAGTACTTTTATCATCCCCAGCAACCTCACGCCTACTTTCAAGCCTGTCTGGATCTTCTCCTAACATTATAATGTGCAAAATTGTATTCCCAGCTTTGCAGGTAAATGAAACCAGGAGCATCAGAACAGCCAAAAAATCACTGTTTTAGATTTCAATAAAAATTGGAATAAATGAAGGGTTATACTGATTTTGAGTCTTACAAGTTGTTATGTGGAAGGAAATTCCCTTCCCTCACGTCAGCGTGCTGCGTGCAAACTCGTTTACTCTTTACATGCTGAGAAAAATAAAACAATATAAATACGCACATATATGTCAGTTCCTAGTTTGTGTAAACAAAGTAGACACTTAATAACGCACGGTTTAGTAACATGTTTAAGTGCTACAAAGCAAACCTTTTTAAACTCCCATGCTTTTCTTATGGGGGATATCCTACGTTATTTCTCGTTTGATGGTAACCTTTTAGAAATACTGCTATTCTTTCCGAGAACCTGGGATTAAGACCTTTAATTTGAGCTCTCTCCCATTATCCTACCATTTGTAAAACTCTTAAAATTTGTAAACTCTTTTTGACTTAAATTTGTCGCTCACAGAATTATATATATAAATAATGTTTACTTTATGAGTTTCAAAGATAAACTTCAGGATTTATTTTTTGAATATCTGAAATTTTGAAAGGTTATTTTCCTCGAATTAATGACTAATATTCCCTAATTTCATATACCGGATTAATAAACCCACTGATAGTATTTACATTCACGCGCCTCTAGAAATTACGTAGACTATATACATTTCAATTGTAAAGTATTTAAGGATACATATATGTGTCCGTGAATGCGATAACTTGAGTAAAAAACGTCCGATATCGATGAAATTTGGTTTGAATGTGTTAAGTGAAATTTTTGACTTTAAGTTAGAAAACCAGAAAATTCGGACCATGGGAAGGAGGGTTTATGAGGTTTCAAAATTTTACAAAAACCAGTTGTTTGCAATTTTCACCCTGAAATTTTTAAAACGCATAATTTTTGTTTTGACCATTTTATAGAGCTTCAAAAACATATAGTAATATATATAGTAATTTGAATCATTAACCTAGGTTAAGTGGTTGCGGAGAAAATCCAAAAAACGTGTTCATAAATCTCCCATGTTAATCTTATGGGAAAATGTTTTTTAGCTTTTCCTCAATTAATTTTACTGTAAACTTCACATTTGATTTCACATTTTATTTTTATTTTTTTTTGATTTTTTAAATAATCATTTTGGTTTTTAAATTGTGATTCTACGTCCAACCGTTGCCGAGATATTCAAAATGCTAAACACAGTACGTTGTCCAATGTTATCCTTATTGAGAATAATTAAAATTTAATATCTCGATTATGTATGAACGTATATTGATGAAACTTGGTATGTGGCTTCTTCTAGTACTGGTATATTGATATATCCACAAAAATTGATTTTTTAAATTATCCTCGTAGCAGCAAATCTGCATACTCAGCCATAATGTCATTCTTATGGAGTAATAAGTAAGATTTTACATCTATCGCCCTTAATTATAAACATAAATTATTAAAAATTGGTATGTAGCTTCACCTGGTTGAGTTATATTAAACATTGCTTAAAAACACATTTCTTATCTTTCTCGTTGCAGAAAACATGCGTTCTCAACCCTAATGTTATTCTTATGGAGAATAAATAAAATCTATATATCACTTAGCCTATTTATTTATGTATTTTTATGAAACTTGGTAAGTGGCTTTATGTGGTAGTAAGAAACATATCCATGCACTGGAAATTCGCTGAGTAAGCAGGTTTGCTGCTGCGGATATTTTAACCCCGACCTTAGGACTCCGTAACACTGGCATTGTTGTTTTTATGGAGAAAAGACATTTCTTGGATTGCCGAAAGGCACTCAGTCGGCGTGCTATTTTTGAAAGAAAGGAAATTAAACTTTTGTATCCAAGAGTGTATTTTTTATTTGTGTGTGTTCCACATATTGCTTTTTATCAGAACGAAAGGTGTTTTACGAAAAGTTCTTTTTATAGATACTATTTCTTTTCTTCAGCAGACGAGGTTCCTCTATCACGTTGTTGCTCAATGTTCACGGTAAGACCACATCAGCATTATTCGCCCTTGAGACATTTTAACATGTGACCTAGTAGGAGCAAAAAAGTGCATTTTCAAACATGGATACAACAATTATTAAAAGTAAACCAGTGCAAATATAATCTCTAAAAAACTAGTTCAAGCTTTGTAATTTGATTAACTGTTTCTTAAATGTGTCTGCATGTAAGGTTGGCTGGGTTACTTTATATTTGAAATAGAATATCTCTTACATTCAAGTCTAAAGATCATTGGAAGGGTGTTCTGAATATATCATGGAGCGTTGGAAATGTAGCCGGCAATGCAACTGCTTATAGACTTGCGCGACCGCAACCACATCGTAATACCAGCGAAAACATAAACAAAAACCATTTAAATTATAATTATAATAATAATAATAATATTAATATATTATTATATTTTAATTATTATTTAAATTTATATTTGTTGGTATAATTGAAAATGGTATGCAAACAAGTTTTATGTGTTGAATATTTGTAGTAAAAACAGAATTCCCCAAATAAAATAAAACGTGCCAGGAAACTGACAAATATAGGTTTTTTTAGAGAACCCCAAACACTATACACTGTTACAACTATTAACTACCCAATTTTAATTACAATCGTCAGAGCCGCTTTTTTGGGTTCAGGTAGCACAAAAAAATATTCCCACCGATAACTCAATTAGATAATTTTGACGAAATCAAAACTTTTCATACACTATGAACAAGGAAAGGAATTAACAAATTATAATTAGAGTCATTGCTTTCACCTTTTTTCAATTTTTCTTTTTATTTAGCAGAAGTTGTATCACACTTCAATCTCTCATAAACCCCTTAAAAATGGTTTTGACATATTTTATTTAATGATACGTTCTTGTGTATTTAGTTATAAATAATAAACAGATAGCAACAAACAATTTTGATATATAGTTTGCGATAAAACCCCTCAACAGAAATGTTCTTGGTGTAACCGGTTCCATCAAGCCTACTTTATTTCAAATTACAACATATTTGTATAGTTATATATATTTTTTCATTCGTCAAAATTACTAGTTAGCTAGTCTTATTGTAAACAAATATAGAACAACATTAAACAAAATTTCCAATAAATTCCTGGATTTTAGCGAATTTCCCCTATAGGGAAGAAGCTATTGCCATAGGTCTCATGGTAAGAATTAAGCCCGAGACCATGATAACTTTTAATTTTGAGGTCCCCAAATGCCAAAAACACCATTCGTTCAAATTTGTATTTATGTAAATGTTATATATATATATACATATATATATATGTGTGTGTGTGTGTGTGTGTGTGTGTGTGTGTGTGTGTGTGTGTGTGTGTGTGTGTGTGTGTGTGTGTGTGTGTGTGTGTGTGTGTGTATCCGTAAGCACGATAACTCTCGTAAAAAGGTCCGATCTTAATGAAATTTGGTATGGTATAAATGTGTAAAGTACCATTTATTTGAACGAGTTCGAAAACCAGACGAATCGCACCATCCGAAGGGGGGTGTTTGGGGGGTTTTGTACCCCACAAATGTTTATTTGGGGATTCCAGTGTAAATTTTATGTAAATAAAATTATAATCTTTACCATTGAATTCAGCATAAAAAAACAAACAATTTGGTATTTTGATCATTGCTCTACGTCAATTGGTTACTGAGATATTGAAAGTGCTAAACACAGTACGTTGTCTAATGTTATTATTATGGAGAAAAATAAAAATTGTATATCTCGCTTATTTGTGAACATAAACTGACGAAATTTGGTATATGGCTTCATCTGGTTGTAGTTTATTGTTGTTTGCACAAAAAACAATTTTTCGCTAGGTAATCGGTTCCCATGTTATTCTTATGGAAAATAATTAAAATGTTATATATCGCTTATTTATGAATGTATCTGGATGAAACTTGGTATGTGACTTCACTAAGATGAGTTCTATTGATATTTGCATAAAACAAACTTATTTTGTGTTCCTTGTTGCAGCAAACCTGCGTACTCATCCACAATGTTATTCTTATGGAGAATAATTAATATATTAAATATCGCTTGTTTGTGAATATATTTCTTATGAATCTTGTTCAGTGTTTTAATGTGTTATGTTATATATTCATTGGAAATTCACTGAATATGCAGGTTTGCTGTGACGGGGTATTATTTACTGACGAGTTATAACAGGAAACAATGTGTAAGTCAATTAAAGTGAACCTACCGTTCAAAATTACCTGAACCAAAGAAATATTTTGACAGATTCTAAAATTTGCTTCGTTATAAACGGAAGCGTTTTCTAAAGCAAACTTTTAATTGGATTCCCGACCAACAATAGAATTGGTGTAATTGTGTGATATAAAATGTTGACATTGATTTATTAGACTGTGTTGTCTCACCGACTCAGTGAACCATCCTAACCTTCACCCTCACTGTAGGCGGAAAAAACCGTTTGTCGCTGCACATAAACTAAAAATTTATTGTGGTGATGCCTTTTAATATTTGTTATATGAAGAGAATTCAAAAATAATGGAAATATTCATTACTGCTAAAGTTTATGCAAAAAGAAAGCATTACAATAAGTATTTTTCATTGGTGTTTGTGTTAGTTTCGGGAGTTTATTCCGTATATATTACTTTGCAACTGCTTTTGAAAAATAATTCATCAAATATCTACCATTTAAACGATAATTTAGGCGTGGGTTATGGGATAATTTACACCTCAGTAACGTTTATTACTGTTAGCAATAAAAAGTAAAATATTAGCCCATCATTAAGTTTTCCTCATCGAAGTTTGTGTATGAAGTTTAATAGGTTATACTTCCCTTTCCCTCACCACTCTTCGTTGTGCGTAGCTAGAAGTCGTGGTCTGCTTTTTCCTCCATCTACATGCCTACAAATATTTCACGCAGGACACTGTCAAAATAATTTAGTACAATTTTAATTTAGTAGATTACAATCCTCCATTCTTATTTGTCTAAATTAAATTCAATTTTTCTAGATGACTTAATACTTTTGGAAAGATTCATAATCAAGTACTAAATGACTCAGGCACATTTTAAAGTGGATCCTACATACAAGCCGAGTTGCCGTACACCAACCAGGTGCAACCTCGGAACGCCAACTCTCGTCACGTCATCACTCCATGTTGCCGCCTCTCTCAACTTGGTCGTATTGCTCAAACTAAGCTAAATTAAATTAATTTAAACTTTGTTTTAGCAGGGATCACGTTCAAAAACTGTGGTTGCAACATTTATCATCGAGACATCTGGGATTCATTTAACGGTATGTTTTTATATCACAAATGGAATACTTGACTTTCTTTTCACTGTGTGAACGGATCTCAATTCGTAACTTACACAATTCGTGAATTACACTTCGTGAAGTGCATTGCAAATTCAACTTAGTGATGGTTGTAACCATTACTTTTGGATACCTTAATATAGTTGTTTTATAGTTTATATGAAAATTTCTGATCCTAAATAGAACACACATAACAGATGTTGAGGTTATTGAATGTACATAAGTAATCAAACTAAAATGAAAAATAGTTTGTTCGGAAAAATAAACTAAATTTGAAAAGTTCTAAAATAATGCCAATTTTTATTGATAAGGTAAGTTTAAGAGCATACATGTTATAAGTTTTCCTCTATATCAACAATCTTAATTTGACTAAAATCTGAAATATATTTAGAGATAACCTTAATAAAACTTCGGATCAAATTCCCGGATCATTTAACTCAGTTTTAAAAGGAAAACGTTGGAATATTGCAGACCACTGTACGTTTATTTTATTTAGTTGTTTGTTATGTTGTACAGTATTTTATTTTTTCTTTGAATTGTAGACATTGTTTATGATTTTCTAAACTTGAATAAACAATGCAGAGTGCTTTACGTGACTGCGTACTTGATGTATCAGTTCAAAACCTCTTCCAACCACAACAACCAGCGTCCCTGGATTAAAAAGTAACAGTATTGTAGTTGTAACCATTACTGATCGCTACAAATTAAACTCTTCCATTTCATATTAAAATAAGTAGTTTCGCACCAATTTGCAATTGAAATATCTAATCACTAAAAGTAAGAATTGTCAAGTAGATAGAATGCAATTAAAATGCAAATACGCCTGCACTCGCTTATACTTGTGCGGGCGTGAGGGTTGTAATCATAGAGGCGTGCATATTGTGGGAGCTCAAGAGAGGTCATATAACGAAGAAAGTTTTGTATTTGTGAGTTTTAATAACTAGCGAAATAATAATTTAGAGAATTATATTTGTAATGTGTTTTAAAACTGTACGCGCAAGTTGTTTTCATTTTTAATATATAAATCTGCAGTTATTGTCCAAATATTTCAATTACATTTAATATCTTATAATCATCGATATTCTTTTACCGTTTGTGATACAAAAGCCCTCAAAATCATTAAAATATTATAAAACTATTTTGAAATAAATATTTGCCATAGAAAGATAAAAGCTAATATAAAACCACGACTATTCCAAAGAAGGGCGCAATAGTATCCATGTAAGTGCTAAGTTTCAAGTCAATACCCTTGTCGAATATTAAGATGATTATTTTGTTAAAAACACATGATTGACATAAGAAAAAACTTAACATTGGATACTGTTATGTTGTAAAATCTTTATATATAATTCTGTAAGCGAAATGTTTCAGTCAAAATTGTGAGAGGTTGGTAAATCGCAGGGTGATGGGAGACAGTTAAAATTAAAGGTCTTAATCCCAGAGACTTGTGAAAAATAGCATTATTTTTATAAAGTTGCCAGCGAACAAGAAATAACATAAAGCATCCCCCATAAGAAAGGCATAGGAATTTAAAAACGTCTGCTTTGTTTACATTAAAAATGTGATTAAATGTCTACTTGGCTTACGAACTGACTTCCTAATTATACTGTTTTGTTATCCTCATAATGTAAAAGACAGAGTATTGGAGCAAGTTTAGCGGCTATGGCCCCTTCAAGCCACTAGTAATTAATAATCCTATATCTTTGCCCAATAGCTCCTCTTTTTCATCTGGGTTTATAGTTTTAAAATTAACTACGTCTTATAATTTAAACTTTTGATTTGATTTATGGATTTAAGAGGGGATTTAGCGCAAAACGAATATTTGTCTTCATATTGTCTCACTAAGGCCTTTCACTCAGGTATTCATTGGTTGAGGGCTGTCAGACCTACGGGTTTCTCAAACAATCCTGGTATTCGGTTTGAGTTCTATATAGATAATAACAACAATAATCTGATAAGAATGTCAGATACAAAAATAAAAATTGTAATAAAATTGTAAGAATCACGTGGCAAACTTATATGACATAATCAAAGAAAAAAGTTCAACCCAACTTTATTTTACGTAAACAAGGTTAAATAATGTAATAAAATATGGAATAAAGAACACGCTTCATAGACATTTTCAAACCAAGGGAAAATGTGAACTCTCCTTTTTGGTGTGTTTACAAAAACGAGATTCAACATAACAATTCATTGTAGTGAATTGAAAATATATTTGTTCATTCTTATTGAAAGACTGACAATTTCCAAATTCATCAACTTAAAGACAGTTATTTAACAATTTACCTTAATATTGCGGTATAGTGATCATCATACAAAATAATTTAAGCCAATGAGTTCTTGAGAAACTCAAACGACGTATCGTAATTAATTACTAGTAGCATTGACTATAAATGCTGAAGGAGACATCCCATATATATGACCCAGCTGTCCCACTTTTAGTGTTAGCAATGTCGGTTTTGGCTAACATTGGTGTTGGCCAAAATTTGAAGTGGACGTAGTTTGATTAGGTTACCGACAGATTGTGCTGATGTCAACTATTTATTTTAGTTATTTACGAACTTGTAAAATATCTCCACCCAGAAAGCAAGTGATAATCAATTGATGTTTGCTTCCTGACACACCAACTGTTGTATTATCCCCTCCTTGAGAAGATAAGTAATGTTTTATTCATATTTCAGAATTGCCCCTGAACTGGTATGACTTATGAAAATAGTGGTTTTATATTACCTCTCCGTCACCAGTTCTGTTGTAATCGTTTTTTCACGACCCAGTGTCCTCCCCGCGCCGGTACCGGTTAACGCGTGTACAAACGAACATTGTGGCGCCGACCGTCCGTTGATTAAATTTTATTTTCCGTGTTTTAAATGTTAACAATGTGCGTGTGTTCTTCGTGGTATGTGTATTTGTTCTCTTTTAACTTTCGACAACGTCTACTGGACAGCTTCATAGTCACAGCTTCATTCTCGGACGACTTCCACGTGATATGATACAACTTAGCATCGGAACCTGGTCGTGAAAAAACGATTACAACAGAACTGGTGACGGAAAGGTAATATAAAACCACTATTTTGATAAGTAATAGTTGACAAAAGTATAGTCTGTTGGTGATTAGTGTAACTACGTCCTCTCTGAATCCTGGCACACACAAAACTAGGGATAGCTTTTGCAATGGCAATGAGAAGTCTAACTAGTAGACATCAGTTTCTATTCCAAGGAAGAGTTTCATGAAGACTCGAAACACATTAACTACCTCCATTGAACATGTTTTCTAAAGTGGATATTTCATAAGTTTTAAAGTGAAAAGTTTTGAAAGAGACATTTTAAAAGACCGTATTACGAACTTCTTTAAATAATAACAAACTGAAATTATGTTCATGTAACACATATAGTTAATTCACAAGAAAACATATCTCATAAAACGTAGTACAATAACATATGTATTTGGTTATCACTAGAATATTAAATTAAATTAAACTAATATATAATCGTTGATAAATAAAGCCAACACCATATTGACTGTAATATATTTATAAATAATAAAAAAAATTGTATTATTTAAAAATAATAAAGGAAATGAACAATAATGAAATTCAAATTTTGTTGCTTATATTTTACTATACTTGATTACTTGAAAACAAACAGAAAGTAAATCATTCAAAAGATCAACCCAACCTGTATTCCTCAATTAATGCCCATATGGAATCTCTGATTTAGAACCTGTTTTTATTTTACTAGAATACTTCACTTTTATCAGCTTCGACCACTGCACAAAAGGTGGAGAAAGAAAGTTTATTTATCCTCGGACTTTTCACCTGAAACTCCCCAGCGCTTATTAATCTTAAAGATGACTTGACTTTGGGTTTAGCCCTTCTGAAAATTAATTCATGGAGTACTTAGTTATACTGATTATTTGTCCAAGAATTAATTCGGATATTTATTTTAATTGTTTTTATCTTTATTTACCAAAAACCCGTAAGTATTACTGTTCAGAGATGACTTGATAGACAGCTAGTAAACCAATAAGAGAAGATTATGGCCAAACTACTGGGTCGATTTTAATGATTTACGTGTCGTTTGAAAGCCCTTAACGTCTAGATGTGCCTTTTGGGGGTCTCAAGTCAGTGCGTGGAACCAGAAACCCTTGGGAAGCCCTCAAAGTACGGTTTTGGCCCATTTAAATAACATTAAATAAAAGAAGCAGAACAGCTGGGATTAAAGATACAAACATATGGTTTGCTAGTTTTAGCGAATTTCCCCTATAGGGAAGAAGCTATTACCGTAGGTCTCATGGTAAGGCTTAAGCCCGAGAGCATGATAACTTTTCATTTTGAGGTCCCAGATGCCAAAAACACCATTCGTTAAAATTTTTATATATGTATATATATATATACATATGTGTGTGTCCGTAAGCACGATAACTCTCGTAAAAAAGGTCCGATCTTAATGAAATTTGGTTCAAATGTGTAAGGCACCATTTATTTGAACGAGTTCGAAAACCAGACGAATCGCACCATCCAAAGGTTTTTTTTGGGGGGTTCTGTACCCCAAAAATGGGTTTTTTGGGGTTTCCACATGTAATTGTTATTTAAATCAAATTTTAACTCATACCATTAAATTCAGCATAAAAAACAAACAATTTGGTATTTTGATCATTGCGCTACGTCAATTGGTTCCTGAGATATTGAAAGTGCTAAACACAGTACGTTGTCTAATGTTATTCTTATGGAGAAAAAGAAACATTTTATATCTCGCTTATTTATGAACATAAACTGACAAAATTTGGTATATGGCTTCATCTGGTTGGGATTTATCGTTGTTTGCACAAAATACAAAATTTTCACGTATGGTTCCCGTAGCAGCAAACCTAGGTAATCGGTCCCCATGTTATTCTTATGGAGAATAATTAAAATGTTATATATCGCTTACTTATAAATGTATATGAATGAAACTTGGTATGTGAATTTACTTAGATGAGTTCTAATGATATTTGCATAAAAACCCATTATTTTGTGTTCCTTGTTGCAGCAAACCTGCGTACTCATCCCCAATGTTATTCTTATGGAGAATAATTAGTATTTTAAATATCGCTTGTTTGTGAATATATTTCTTATGAATCCTGTTAAGTGTTATGTTATATATTCATTGTAAATTCGCTGAGTATGCAGGTTTGCTGCAACGGGGGTATTTATTATTGAATGGATTCAATAATTTAGGTTTCAGAATATATATTTTCTATTTGCCAACGCTACTTGGTAAAAATAAATCATAATTGTATGACCAGTCGGTTAGTACATTTTGTAGCATCTTAAATAAATAATGGATATGGTTTATTTACTGTCGTTCTGATGGCGAATTTCCCCTATAGGAAAGAAGCTATTACCGTAGGTGTCATGGTAAGACTTAAGTCCGAGACCATGATAACTTTTTGTTTTGTCGTCCCCAGATGCCAAAAACACAATTCGTTCAAATACATACACAGATTTATATATGTGTGTGTGTGTGTGTGTCATAAGCACGATAACTCTCGTAAAAAGGTCAGATCTTAATTAAATTTGGTACAAATGTGTAAAGTTACATTTATTTGAACTAGTTCGAAAACCAGACAAATCGCACCATCCGAAGGGGTGTTTGGGGGGGGGGGGTTTGTAGCCCAAAAATGTTTTTTGTGGATTTTCACATGTAATTTTTATTTAAATCAAATTTAATACCATTGAATGCAGCTTAAATAAACAAACAATTTGGTATTTTCATGATTGCTCTACGTCAATTGATTACTGAGGTATTGCAAGTGCTAAACAATGCTATTCTTATGGAGAAAAATAAAAAAAATTATATCTCCCTTGTTTATGAATATAAACTGACGAAACTTGGTGTAGGGCTTCATCTGGTTGTGGTTTGTTGTTGTTTGCACAAAAAAACAAATATTCATGTATGGCCCCTGTAGCAGCAAACCTAGGTACTCGGTCCCCATGTTATTCTTTTGAAGGATAATTAAAATGTTTTATATCGCTTATTTATAAATGTATATGAATGAAATTTGTTATGTGACTTTACTTAGATGAGTTCTATTGATATTTGCATAAAAACCCTTATTTTGTGTTCCTTGTTGCAGCAAACCTGCGGACTAACTACCAATGTTACTCTTATGGAGAATAATTAAAAATAGTTGTCCTGTTGCTCGAATCAGAGCAAGTTTGTACTCAACGGAAGGTTGATTTGTTTTTGGGGGGATTAGGAGGCTAGGCACGACTAATCTGGCATAGCTGGCTAGGCACGTCTCCCATGGGATATTGTGCAACCACCGGAAAGAGTGAGAATAGGGATGGGAAAGGTGGTAGGACGGGGTCAGTCTGCCTCGCTCCACAAAGGGAGAGAGAACTTTAACTAGCTCCCAGGCTCTGTGGGTGACAAAACCCCAGGACGATTCGCCCTCTAACCCGACGTTCCCCTAAGTCCACCAGTCAGGGACCGCCATCGCACAGAGCCTCCAACCTCTCAGGGATCGGGTGGCCCCAGGACGGTTCGTGCCCCAGCCCGGCAGGCCTGAGACCGTCTGGTAAGGGCCCTTCCTCCAAGGTACCCGTCCCAGGCTGCAAGAAAGATCCACTACTCCCTTCAAGGACTTGGACTAGACCGGGTATCCAGGCTCAACTGGGAGTCAAGCCCCCAGAAGAAACAAGGAGGAACCAAGGAAGGATAGCCAAAAGTCTTACCAATACTGTGACAGCTTCATTTTGCTGTACCCAATGTCGACCTCTGTACTAGTACAGACCAGTCAGAGAGCCGTCGAGGGCTAATGGAAGGTTACTTCAGTTGTAAACAAACATAACAAAACATCTGATAATAAAACGGATGATAACAACGTACTTTCAATCAACATGTAGCTTAGACGTCCGTCGTTGGATAGCTCCACTGTTCTGAAAATTCAGCCCTTGACTGTTTTTAAGTGATGCCCTTTCTTAAAATTCTGACAAGTATTGGAAAATCTACGTAAAAATACCTTTAATTTGACCCCTCAAACGTTAAAATCCATCCAGCCGTTATCGAGTTATGACTGTGAAGAAAAAAACCCTAGCGTACTATTATATAGATTGTATTCATCGCTTATTCGTGAATATTTTTATGAAACTTGGTATGCGGATTCACGCGGTATTAAGAAATTGGAAATTCGCTGAGTACGCAGGTTTGCTGTGTCGGGGGTATTTACGTTTAAGATAGTTTGAAAATATATAAACCGCATAATCAAGTTATATTATATTTAGTGGTGTTAGGACTATACTATTATGAGGGGGAGAGGAAGGTAACGATTATTAATGTTCTCAAACATTTGTTTAAAATAAAATATCCGATTCAATATCCTCTGAAATTAGAAATCTTATTACGTTTTCCAACAACTTTTACATCAGTTCTCCAATCAATGTTGATTACTCTGAACAAATTTTAGTTTAAAAAATTCATAATGTAATAAATGCAGAAAGCCCTGAAACGATGTTTAAGTTTAAAACGGAATCGTCCAATAAGCCGAGTGATCCTCTGATTGGTCCTCATCACAGCTACGATGTTTAAATTAATTTTACTTCGACAGTCTCAATGAGATATTTTCAAAAGTTGCATTTGTAAAATTGATACTATACAAGTTTTGTAAGTTTGAGTATGTAAATATTTTCATTTACAATTTCCATTGCTTTTTATAATGTACACGACCTCAACGATGTACAGTCGCTGGGAGCGTAGCTTATTAATTGCTTTACTTTGAGTGGTTTCCTCAGAATGAGACAAACTAGCTGTGATTGAATAACAGAACAATTTATTCCTTTCTATTACATTAGCATATGAGCATCAGGCAATATTGTTTAATATAATTCTCTCTCCTCTCTCTTTCTCTCTCTCTCTCTCTCTCTCTCTCTCTCTTTCTCTCTCTCTCTCTCTCTCTCTCTCTCTCTCTCTCTCTCTCTCTCTCTCTCTCCCCCCCTTAAAAATTTAGAAACTTGCCCTTAATTTATATAATGCCTGCTCACCCAATTTTAATATGCAATTTACCCCCAACAATATTGCCCTTCTCAACCCCACCCACACAAAACCTCCGTGCCCGTGACAAATAATAAAGTCTTGTTTAATCTTCCAAATTGTATAGTCCCCTTTATCTCATCGATCTAGTGTAACTTATAGATTACATTTTGTTACGCTGTTACAGATTAATTGTTTTGTTTTAATTTGCGCTACATTTGTATCCTCTAGACGTCTCTAGATGTGCCTCCTCCACCTCCTCTGAAACAGTGCCGACTACGTTTGTCAGATGCGTAATCCTAATACTTTATGTAGACTCTGCTGTTTATGAATATAAAATATAAAAAAATTAATTTGATAGTAAAAAGTTCAAAATATCCTGTAAGTGGAAAATATCAAAATATATTCTTGTTCGAAAGTCATTGAATCACACTGTATTTAAGCAGGATCAACCAATGTCTACCTTATCAGTCCCTGCAAAGATGTTTTATAAAATTTTACATATAGTTGTCTCTTCTCACATGAATAAATATATCACAACAGCGCAGCATGGATTAATACCAGCTAGAAATTCAGTAAATTATATTTTAAATAATAGTATTTTAAATAGGAAGTACGAGACCAAGGACCTAGGTGTAATTTTTGACTCTAAATTAACTTTTATGCAGCATATTGAAAATATTTTAAATTATTCTCTCAGAAGTTTGGGTTTTATTATAAGAAATAGTAAGCAGTTTAGAAACTCCGTACTTTGGTCAGTCTGTTTAGCTTCTTGGTCAGGTCCTGCCTAGAGTACGCAGAAGTGGTCTGGGACCCGGTCAAGGCCGACTCTGCTACAGGCCGGAGCGCTGAATTCGTGACGTCACGGTCTGAGTGCTACGCGGCTGGCGACTCCCGTAAGAAACCTACGGCGCGGCGCCTTGACATACACTGCTTTAAACTGGTCTACTGTAAAAACCCTTTATCCTATTTCATTGAAAACTTAACTAAATAATGAACCACTTAATACACAATTACATGTTTTTAGGATTAATTAAATATTGTTAAGTTTATATAAATATAGTCAAATCTCTAAATAGTGCAATGCCATTTTATTTTTGTTGTTGTTGAATCTCTAACTGATATGTTGAACTGATGTTTGTAATAGTCTCAATTGCCTCTGTCTATGTTCAGAAATATAATTATTGTATATGGTTTTCCTGTAAATTCTAAACCAAAGAGTTTTTTTTCCAATGTAATTACAGTATATTGTTTTCACAGTTCTATAATAGTTTATTTTAAATCGTTGTATAATTATTTATTTAACGTAAATAATAACGAATTATTTGATTTTATTTGATTTGAAGTAGTGTAGTAATTTTATTATATTTTGTATTACGTTTCAAACAAATGTAAGTTTCGAAATTACAAAAAATGCAGTTGGTTTTTATGTTAGGTTGGGTTTTATAAAACAAAGAATAGCCAATCATAATATGACATTATAAACATTAAACATTATATATTATAGTTATAATAATAATATCCCTTTTCACTGTCAAAACTAATCCGATTGTCTGGGTCACTGAATTTTCTGAATTTTCTTTGATAATAAAACCGTCGTCAAAATGTTTTATACAAACTTCTGCGTTTTTTGATGTTTGGAAATATTTTCTGTGTCTGGCCGACAGCCATTGTGCCTTCCGGTGTTCATATCAAGGAAAGGAAAATATATAAGTGTAAGTTCCATAATTACACGCACTTCTGTAATTACTTTTACCTGGCCCGGCACACTACAAACACGAGGAACCTTAAACGGATATAATTTAATAAGCGATAAGAAACAAATGCCTAACTGCATGAGTCAAAAACTGCCTACGATTCAACCAAAAGACCAAAGGTAATATAAAATAAGACAAACATGTCGCCAAAAAGTACCGCCAGAAGCGTGGCTAGACGGCAAAGCAAGGCTAGCGGCGCGAGTTGAATTGAACGATGTAACGTTCCTTTACCTTTGATTATTGAACAAACAAAACAACTTATCGAAAAATGTGTGAAATAAAAGTTGTAGATAAACTAATCTACATCTTTCCCGCTGGAAGTTTGTTTCTACTTCAAAAACAAAAAAGTTTACGCTTAGTGACTTTTTCGTGTCCCACTATTACAAATCATAAATACTTTTAACTAATAACAATTCAAATATTTGCTTAGCTAAATAATTTTTACACTGTTGTATTCCGTATTTCATGCAGATTTCAAATATATAAATTTCATTCCAAATTAATAACAGTAAAGAGGTCCAGGAGCATGTAATCGAAAGCGCGCTCTACTTACACCGTGGCTGTATAGAACCCAGACTGTGACGTAGCGGCAAGAAGGGGGAAGCACTCCGGTCTATAGTAGAGTCGGCCTTGACCCGGTGTATACCTGTCATGCCCATTTAATTGAAAAAGTTCAAAAATGTTTTCTCCGTTACTTGTACTATAATGAGGTCCATAATCCAACAATACCTTATGACCACTTATTAAAATAATTTAAATTTAGCAAATAATTATCTTCAAGGCGTATAACAATTTCATTAATGTTTCTTCATAAACTTATAAGAAATTTCGTAGATGATCCAAACTCGCTGGGGCAGCTCACATTCAGGGCACCTGCCTTTAGAAGCAGGAATACTGCAGTGTTCAGCAAACCAAAGTCTCGAATGGCACTTTGCGTCGCCTCTGCTCCGGATGATGAGGTCTTACAACGCCTTACCTCCTGGCCTGAACTATCCTGACATCTACATTGATTACAAAACCACCTATAAAACAAAGTGCCGTAGATTGGAGGGTTTTTTTACATACCTATTCCTAGTATTTTATTCTTATTTAATCTGATTTTTTTAGCGATGAGTTGTAGTTCGGTCTTCATTTATTAATGAGAAAGGTATTATTATTGTTGTTATATGTTTTATTTTTAAGTCACGATTTTTGTAAATTGTGTTTTACATGATTTGCATTTACAGACTCCGTGAATTGCGCCTGTGAAATGGATGACTTAGATTTTCCACAAATCAAATCTCAAGAAACCAATTTGTACTGCTGTGATGTAATTGGTTTTCACTGTATCACAGGAAGTAAATGAATAAATCAACAAATCAAATAAACAATATGTATTGTTATCAAATTTCATATTAAATTGAAAAAAAACATGTCAGATTATTTGCAATTATATGTAATTATTATTTATTCTTCAGCTACTGGCTATTGAATTAAAACCAAATTCATGCTACAGTGGCTTTCAACACTATATTCCTTATTAATCATAAACAATCGTATCATAGCTCTCTTATAATTACGATGCTACTATTCCCGCAGGTATATTTGGAGGATTATTTATGTATTTCTGTATATTGCTATCATAGCTTGATGGACAAGCACAGGTTAAAATGGTATAATTTATCTAACCTTAAACTGAAAAAATGTAAATAAAGCAAATATAATGGCAAGAAATAATAACAAAGAACAGTAATAGTGCCATAAATATTTTTACTTAGAATAATTTAATGTGGATTATAAGCCAGTGTAAATCAGATGCCGCGCCGTCACGGTAAAGCGGCACACACCACTTTAATGTCATATAGGCTATTTATATTTATTTTAAATATTTACCATAACCATAATCAAGCCGGAGTTAATTCGTAAATTTATTCCAATTTAATTATTTAAATCGTTAAAATAAGCAATAAATATATTACACAGAATAGATTACTCTACACAGCGTTGAATATATAAACCGAGTCATGCAAACCTCCTATAATTACTGCCAAATAAATATGTAACACTTCGATTTCAACTATCAGGTTTACATTCTGTACTTGATTAAAGTTAAACATTTTAAACAAACAAGTAACTTGACCAATGTAAACACGTCTGCAAGTGAAATTTGGCTTATTTAATTAAAACAGTCCACCCAACATTACTCGACCACGTGAGTAAACCCCCGGCCTGGTTGTTTGTTAATTGGTTTGGTTTTAACTGATTTAACAGAGCGTTTATAAGTGGTGATTTAAGTGGCTAACAGCGTAAGATGAAATTTTAATTTTTAACGCGCAATGACTAATTCTTGTTTTTCTAAGATTTTGAACTACAATTTTTAATTAATTGAGCAGCACCTAAATACTCACTTGTTAATGGGTCAATGTTGTTGTTAGCCAACAACAACAACAACAGCAACAACAACAACAAAAACACGAAAAAAGTAGAATTGATGTCAGTTATTTACTTAGCAGTAAGCGTTAACTTCGGAAACAGTGTAATTAACGAGGTGGTGACAAGCCCAAACCACGCCATCCCGCCGCGCAATTTTTATTTGGTAGTATTGTGTGAATATAAAATATTGCATTACTGTGAAACACGAATACTCACGTCACTAGGTATTAGACCGTGCACAGTGGTGTAATGAATATAGATGATACGGTCTGTGTTGGCGGAATATGAAATTGAATGTTGTGTTTTCAATGGTCGCCATCTATAAGTGTTCTTAGGCTAAGTCTACTTATGCATTGAAGAATACATTGTTTAAAACTTAGAAAACTCACACACCCACAATAACCATAAAGTTGGGAGGGGGTGGGAGGGGGGCGACTGCGACGGTGGTAGGTGTCAAAGGGCAGTCCATTTAAAAGAAAAAGCAAAATCCCTCAAAAAACGTGCAGCTGTGTATGCATTATACAATCATCATTCATTCATATTCACCTTAAAATACGTTCCAGTTGCGTCGGTGTCTTAAAGAGATATAAATTAAAACATTAAGATACCAGGTGGAAATTATGTTCAGTCAAATATTAACTATAGTTGGCCTTATTATAAAACCACCAAGAACGATGGTGGTCATATATTTTACTGTCTTACCTTAGCAATCTGTTTTCTTTTATATTCTAAAACCAATTTCGGATACGAGGACCTTGGTCTCTCCTGGTTTTGTAACTGAAGATCTTCGGATTTTAGAAATATATTTTAGAATAAAATACCCCCGTCGCAGCAAACCTGCGTACTCAGCGAATTTCCAATGCATATATAAGTGACTCACTACTACATAGAGCTATTTACCAAGTTTCACAAAAATACATCCATAAATAAGTGATATATAGCATTTTATTTATTCTCCATAAGAATAACATTAGGGTTGAGGACGCAGGTTTGCTGCAACGAGGAAGATAAGTAATGTGTTTTTTTGAAATTATCAATACAACTGAACCAGGTGAAGCTACATACCAAGTTCTCTTAATATAGGTTCATAATTAAGAGAGTTATACAACTATACTCATTCTCCATATGAATAACATGGGGGCCGAGTATGCAGGTTTGCTGCTACGGGGACTATAAACAAAAAACTTGTTTTTGTGCTAATATCAATGCACCACAACTAGTTGAAGCCACATACCAAGTTTCATCAATATACATTCATAAATAATCGAGATATCGAATTTTATTTATTCTCCATAAGGATAACATTGGACAACGTACTGTGTTGTACTTTGAATATCTCTGCAACGGTTGGACGAAGAATCACAATTTAAACACCAAAATGATTGTTTTGTGGAGCTGAGTTGATTGGTAAAAGAAAATGTGAAGTTTACATTAAAATTAATTTAGGAAAAGCCAAAAACCTTTTTCCCATAAGATTAACATAGGAGATTTTATGAGCAGGTTTTTTTGGATTTTCTCCGCAACCACTTAACCTAGCTTAATAATTCAAAATACCATATTATTTTTTTTAAGCTCTATAACATGGTCTAAACCAAAATTAAGTGTTTTAAAAATTTTAGGGTAAAAAATGCAAAAAACTGATTTTTGGAAAATTTAAAACCCCCATAAACCCCCCTTCCCATAGCCCGATTTTTCTGGTTTTCGAACTTAAAGTCATAAACGGTTGTCTCTGCAACGGTTGGACGTAGAACAACGATTAAAACACCAAAATGTTTGTTTTGTTGAGCTAAACACATTAATAAACAGAAGTGTGAAGTTTTTAGTAAAACTATCTGAGAAAAATCTAAAAACCTTTTTCCCATAAGATTAACATGGGACACGTTTTTTTGGATTTTCTCCGCAACCACTTAACCTAGGTTAATGATTCGGAATACTAAATTATTTGTTTTTTAAGCTCTATAAAATGGCTATAACCAAAAGTGAGTGTTTTTAACATTTTGGGGTCAAATTAGCAAAAAACCGATTTTTGGAAAATTGTAAACCCCCATAAAATCCCCTTCCCATAGTGTGATCGATCTGGTTTTTGAACTTAAAGTCATAAATGCTACTCTCCACATTTGTGCCAAATTTCATCGAAATCGGGTGTTTCTTTCAAAAGTTATCGCGGTAACAGACACACATATATATATATATATATACATATATATATATGTATATATATATACATATATATATATATACATATATATAAATTTGAACGAATAGTGTTTTTGGCATCTGGGGACCTCAAAACGAAAAGTTATCATGGTCTCGGGCTTAAGTCTTACCATGCCTACGGTAATAGCTTCTTCCCTATAGGGGAAATTCGCTAAAAGAAAACGGATTGCTAAGGTAAGACAGTAAAATATATAAATTCAAGCAATATAGAGGATACGAGGAATTGAGATGGTGGTCACTTGTTTATATGCTCTCTGAAACATATTTTTTGCTACAGAGATTTATAATCCATAAAGTATATAAGGTAAAACGAGTTTGCACGCAGCACGCTGACGTGAGGGAAGTGAATTTCCACATACAAACTTTTAAAACTCAAAATCAGTGTAAAAACATACATTTGTCCAATTTTTATTGAAATCTGAAAACATTCATTTTTTGGCTATTCTGATACTCCTGGTTTCATTTACTTGCGAAACTGGGAATAAAATTTTGCGCATTATACGGTTAGGAGAAGGTCCAGACAGGCTTGAAAGTAGGCGTGAGGTTGCTGGGAATAATAAAAGTACTCTAACAAAGGAATAACAGGCTTTTCTAGGGTAAAACCCCCATAAGACAACGTACTGTGTTTAACCGATACACATTTTCTTTAATAACTCTGTAAATATTTATGCTAGAATGACGAGAGAGGGCTTAAAACTTTCGCATCTCTAATTCCCATATTCTTACATGCATTAATTTTACATCTAGGGCTTTTTTGACCCTTTTTTGGCCCAAAAACCCGAAATCTGAAAGATTAATCCCCAAAAAATGGGTTTAGAGTTTTCCGATTGTTTTGCCCAACGAACTTGTCCAACAGATTATAGAAAGGAAAGGAATCCTTGTCCTGGGATTATAGGGATTATTTTCGTGTCCCTACCAAATTTGAAGTAAATCGGACAAAAAATGTGACCGCTAGAGTGCATACACATATATATATATATATATATATATATATATATATATATATATATATATATATATATATATATATATACATATATATATAAAATTTTGAACGACCCCCCCAAACGTGTTCAGGGGGTCACGTTATGAACTTCTATGGTGGTCCCGGGCTTAAGTTTCACCGTGCGGATCATGCTAATAGTTCACTTTCCAAAGGAAATTCACTAAAAATTACGAAATTACTCAAAGTTTACTTTGTGTTTCAAGAACAGATTATATTTAATTTTGAACAGTAGAACTTCCTTGTTTAAAAGAAAACATTTTATAAATTGAAAGAAAACAAATTAACTCTAATAATTAATTAATTTGAACTTTAACTGAAATACTGAACTATTTTTAGAAAATAAGTAAGGTCAAAACATGGTTGGTCGTTTGGTTTGGTTCTTCAAGGCAAAAAATGTTTAAACCAATTGTTCCAGTCCACGGTTGACTTACTGTTGGAAAGAAAATACAATTTTTATTTATCAAATAGTTTGGTATTTTAACTTTTAGAGGATTACGTTGGTGTTATACAAATATAGGGATTTCCCGCTCCCACCCCAACAGAATGTCTGGTGAACACAGTTTGTTGCCACATTCAAAACAAAAATCAACATTGAATTTTTGTTTGCAGAAAAATGATTTATCGAACTGTAACTTTAACTTGAACATTGGAGCGGAAGTTACACAGACCGTGATCTTCCAACTAAAGATAAACATTTGATTGTATCATTACCACATTTAAAATTTGATGTAAATTTACAGTATTTACAACATTGTCCCTCTTTTAATTTGGCATCTATTCTTTTTGGCCATTTCCTAGAAATGCTGGAATTTCTGATAATCAGATGTTTGGATACCACGTCAAGTTGTATTGACTGTAAAACAGTGGGAAATTTAAGAACAGCTCCGTCTGGAATCCATTACTAAGACTAAACAGTTAAAAAGTAATTGGGATCAAGATTAAAAAAATAGTTAATCTTCGTACAATATGCATTTTGTAATGTATTTGTCAAAACTACTGTTTGTGTTATATTGTAACACAAACTTCATTTTAATGTAATGAACACGTTTGTGTCCCATATAAATAACAAGCTAGAAGCAGATATTACAGTTTTAATATTCCAGTTTTATTTATTGTGAGAAGAAATGTTTTACCTCCAAAAGGTGTTTTATCTCTGTACATTTAAATTTAAAACATGTACAGTTTTGAATTACGTAAAAATAATAACTGACATTTTTACAAACAAACTTTACTTTATACTTGTTAAACGGAAATAATGCACGCAATTTATAATAATTATAGTGCATGTAACCATTTCAATTGATTAACTGCCGTAACAGTGTTGAATACTATTGGATATATTTTGTTTAAAGTTAAATAAATTAAATGTTCACTTCTAGTTTAACCAACATCACCAGGAATTCTGCGTGAGATAAACGACGATGATCCATATGAATGGTCAATATAAATGAACAAACATGTTTTTTGTACATGTTTA
Source organism: Allygus modestus (assembly GCA_963675035.1). Taxonomy (NCBI): domain Eukaryota; kingdom Metazoa; phylum Arthropoda; class Insecta; order Hemiptera; family Cicadellidae; genus Allygus; species Allygus modestus. The sequence goes on from OY776112.1 coordinate 119,202,701, forward strand.
CCACAACTTGCAACTACAGAATAATAGGAAGTGTATTCTGTAGTGTTGATATATGTGAACTGATACTTGCTGGTTTTGGTGACAACTGATACTGGTACTTTCGTGTATCAGTTGAAATTTGTTAGTGGCAGTTACTTGGACACATTTACATTGTGAGGCTTAATGTATAACAATTCTTCCCAAAAAGGTCCAATGAAATAGTGAAAAACCTTATTGAAATTAGCTTAACTACAGCACCGGTATGAAAGATGGTCATCATTCTGAATAACTAGTAAATCATCCAATCAGCTAGGAAAACAGCCAAATTAGTGTACCCACAGTGGATGCTTATGTGGGTGGCACTGTAAAGATTAATTTTGGGGGTGTTTCAATTTCAGAGATAGGGGAATTTAACAAATTTGTTTTTACTAAGTGTTTGAAGTATATGTACTAATACTATTCTTAAATGAAGATAATAAATTGAATTATATTCTTTCCCTGTACCTCAACTTTGTATTGTATATCTGCGGCATTGGTAACCATGTTATACAGTATACCTAATGATACACGATCTGGGGCATAAACATGATTTATTGTGTCAATATTAATTGTTGAATCTGTTTCGATTTATATGTTTGATGCTATGGTTTTTATATTAACATTTTTTTCAAATTGTTTAACAAATTATTTCTAATGTGTGGTAATTTATCCACTTACTAGCCGCTAAAGTTCTCAGTTTCACCTCGGGAATACAACAGGTATAACTGCTGAATTCTGCGGTTAACCTTTTGAACTGTTTCGAAAAATTAACATTTGTTTATGTTATCATACGGTCATATATAACTGAATGCCAATAAGAATAACATTGGAACTTTTAAGACCCGTGGGTCATAGAGCCTAAGGTTAAATCGGACTCATAACCCTTAATTTACACATTTTGGACCTAAATAATCACCGTACTGAATTTCACCTTTCCTGCATATCGGAGAGTCCGAGAATTATTGTTGAGGGAGTTCCTTAGAGTTTCGACTTTTATACACTAAGATTATTGGTACAGTTTTTTAAACTCGTGAATTTTTTATTTTTTTTGAACTTGCATTGTACGAACTGCAAGTTATATTGGATTTTTGTTCGGAATGTTAAAATTAGGTTCTTGGTGTATCAAATTAATCTTGGTGAATTTAATCCTTTCTTAAATCCTTCACAAGTTACGTGTTTGTCAGCTGACTAACAATCAGCTTGTGAAGAGATTATTTGATTAGTTACCTGAGGACACATGGTGGTTAACATGAAGGCTTCAGTTTTAGCGAATTTCCCCTATAGGGAAGAAGCTATTACCGTAGGTCTCATGGTAAGACTTAAGCCCGAGACCATGATAACTTTTCATTTTGAGGTACAAATGTGTAAAGTACCATTTATTTGAACGAGTTCGAAAACCAGATGAATCGCACCATCCGAAGAGGGGTTTTTAGGGGGGTTTTGTACTCCAAAAATGTGTTTTTTTGGGTTTTCACATGTAATTTTAATTTAAATCAAATTTTAATTTATAACATTTAATTCAGCGTAAAAAACAAACAATTTGGTATTTTGATCATTGCTATACGTCAATTGGTTACCGAGATATTGAAAGTGTTAAACACAGTACGTTGTCTAATGTTATTCTTATGGAGAAAAAGAAAAATTGTATATCTCGCTTATTTATGAACATAAACTGGTGAAATTTGGTATATGGCTTGATCTGGTTGTGGTTTATTGTTGTTTCACAAAAAAAACAATTTTTCGCCTATGGTTCCTGTAGCAGCAAACCTAGGTACTTTGTCCCCATGTTATTCTTATGGAAAATACTTAAAATGTTATATATCGCTTATTTATGAAAGTATATGGATGAAACTTGGTATGTGACTTCACTAAGATGATTTCTATTGATATTTGCATAAAAACCCATTATTTTGTGTGCATTGTTGCAGCAAACCTGCGTACTCATCCCCAATGTTATTCTTATGGAGAATAATTAATATTTTAAATATCGCTTGTTTGCGAATACATTTCTTATAAATCCTGTTAAATGTTTTAATGTGCTATGTTATATATTCATTGGAAATTCGCTGAGTATGCAGGTTTGCTGCGACGGGGGTATTTAACCCCAGACCTCTAGATATAACCTCGTTGTCTAGTCGAGTTCTACGGAACGCTCCTATCTTATAACTGGCTAGAGTGACTGACACAATCAAACGCTTTGCTGAACACAAAGCAAGCTCCTCAGAAAAGAGCCCCTTTGTAGTTTCGTGACATCGCGCAAGCTAAGTTGCCTCTGTTGGTAACTTGAAACTACTTCTGAAATAGAAAGAGTTGCAAAGTTTTCAAAAGAGTATGGCACAAATAATTAAACTACAAGCACTATGTTTTCACTTATTTGACAGAATGAAGAACCTTTTTCATGTCTATTTAAAACCTAAAATATATTTTTTTGTGGACTATTTATTTTTAGGGAGAGAAAGGAAAACACGTTTGAGTACACATATGGGCAGTACTGTGGGTACTGTGGGTCTCATACCAGTTAGAAACACCTAATATACTCACTAAAACCTTTTCTACCTTTTAAGATCTAGCCTGGGATCCGTTAGTCACCATCAAGGCTCGCACCTTCTTGAAGTCAACTGCAAATAGTTTATCTTAATATATCTATCTTTAATATAATAAAGAAGAGGTGGTCTCTGCCTGTCTGGCTGCTGTTTCGAGTAAACACAAGAACTACTGAACCAAATGGGCTGAAACTTTACACAAAGGTAGATCTTGAACCCATGCAACATATAGGCCTATTCACTTTCTTAAAATCCCCTCCAGCTACACCCCATGAACGTACTAAGTTTCAATGTTTACATTTCAGAAGAAAGTATACATTCAGAAAATGTAATGCGAACAGCTGCGGATACTTCCATTTGACAGCTTAAAGAGCAGAAGCAAGAACAGCTGTTTCAAGCTAACTTATCCTTTCTAACCCGTGCGAAGAATGGGTACATCAGCTAGTTGATTCAAAAACCATTGTTTCAAAACAATAACAAATATATTTTTGTGGTTATTTATTATTATACTGTTGGAAAAGTGTAAAAGTAGATAGTTCAGTTCTTCTTGCACCTTTATTATTATATTTTCTTCCTGAAGGTTACGATATATTGCTTCAAGATAATGCTCTATAAAGCTGATGATTATTTCCTCGTTACAACGATTGTTAATGTATTTGTTCTTTCCGTATTATTTAGCCCGGCTGTATTCTCTCCGGTTGGCCTATTGTCGAACACAGCCAATATTGTCTCAACAGATTGGGTCCTGTTGATCTCTCACGCCTCAACGTTCAATAACAACTCTGTTAAGACATTTACAAAAACTAGAGTATGATACTTTTTACATTTAATGTCCTTTTCCCGTGAGTGCTATAGATGTTACTTATCATGGTTTATCTGCAATCAAACTACCTAGCGATTCATATAAAATGTCACAACTGTAGTAAATTATTTTATAATTTAATTTGTCATAAAAAAGTTGGTATCTAGGTAGTTTACATTCAAATCAAAACTCGTGTAAGATTCTCTGAACATACGGGTTTACATTTCTCTATCAATAATTAATTTATCAAATTAAACTTTACTTGAAATATTTCATTTAAGTTCAAGTTTTACTTGTTTTTATAAGAATAAAATATGAAGGAATACTTCTAAGATAATAAATTGCCCCAAGCCAGAATGTTTTCATTTCTTCTGCAACAGAATATGTAAAATCCTAAAACTTTCTGCAAGCCTAATGTTCAGTGAACTCACCTGATACATTTAGACATTTATAATTCACTGTATTTAAACAATATATATTTTTATGAGTTACATTTAACATACGGCATGATATGTTTCTGTCAATATTATTGTTCATTCATTGTTTTTTTTTTTAAATTATACAAAGTTGTGTTCACCTCAAAAACCATTTTTTATTTATTCTTTACTAATATGTTCTTAGCTGTACTTGGTCCTCCATCTTTATATCACTTCACCACACATAACGCAATTTTTTATGCACCTACCGCGACCATTGGAATCATATAAAGCCCCTTGTAAAAAACTAGTAACTAAGAAAATTATTAAAATAAACCAATCTTATTGGAAAACTCTCCAAATTTTGGCAATCCAAAAGAAAATTAATGAAAATTGCAACAATTATAATAACATCTTAAACATCTGAACAAATTAAACTAATACCTATATAGTGTTAATAATAATAATATTAATCGGCTAAATAATCAAAGTCTAAAATAAGCACTTACTTCTAAATTAGTTTATAGACTGAAATTCAAGGTCTGAAGACACAATTTGTTATATTAAAACAATCATTTTGTTTTAATAATAAGGATATTACCTTATAATCAATATTTAAAGATGTATGATGAAAATAAAGTAAACATGATTGGAAATAAACTTGTATTGAAAAGGAAGTAATCAATCCTCAACAAAACAAAAACATTAAAACAGATAAAAACAACAAACATGTGATTATAAATAATGGTAAAAACTTAAGTGGCAAAGTTTACTGTAGCCACATACTCCCCCCCCCAGCGTCAACCAGGTGAGAAACACATTGGAGGGCGAACACAGCGACCTGATCTAGTCTTTCTGAACACTAAAGTTTTTTGAGTCCCACCTTGTGGACTCAACCACAAGGTGTTGGACTCTGCACCTTGTGTGCAGATGATCGGCTTAAAATTCTTTTCATCGTCGTTAACCAGGGAGTCATACAGGAGGAAGGCTGGTTTCAGTCTGTCAATAGAAATAGTTTTAGGTCCTCGAGGAGTAAGAATATGGAACCATTTTTCGCTTCGAGAAACAACTTGATATGGTCCATCATAGACAGGTTGTAATGGTTTACGGTTTGCATCATGGCGGATGAAAACATGGGTAGATGTCCGTAAATCCGGATGAACGAAAGTCTTCTTTGAAGAGTGGTATTTGGACTCTATAGGTTTCAGTTGATTCATTTTTAGCGAATTTACCCTATAGGGAAGAAGCTATTACCGTAGGTCTCATGGTAAGACTTAAGCCCGAGACCATGATAACTTTTCATTTTGAGGTCCCCAGATGCCAAAAACACCATTCGTTCAAATGTTTATATATGTATATATATATATATATATACATATATACAAATTTGAACGAATGGTGTTTTTGGCATCTGGGGATATATATATATATATATATATATATATATATATATATATACCGGGTGTCCACAAAGTCTTGGCCTGATTTAATAGCTTTGCTGTACGAAATCCATTAGAGCCACACTTAACTTCTATGCATTGTTTTGAAGGGAATTTAATCAAGTTTTATTTCATTAAGTTGGTAACACCTAAACACAGCTGATTGACAACAATACAGTTAGGATTCAATACAATGACAAATCAGAAATGGTGAGTTTACAAGAGAAATCACAGTGTGTTTTGTGGTTTCACGAAACCCAATCCCCTTTAGCAGTTCGACGACTTCATGCGAACATTTGGAAGACCTGATCCTGATGGAAGAAGCATCAAGAGATGGTATTCGCATTTTAGGGAAGAAGGCAGTGTATGCGACAAGAAACGCACTGGACGGCCCCGCACCACTGAAGAAACGGTAGATGTCTTGCGCCAAACATTTCAGCACAATCCTCGTAAGTCAATTCGTAAAAATAGCTAAGAGTTACATATCCCACGTTCTACTATTCACTCAATTTTGAAAAAGGAACTTAAGTTCACTGCTTATAAAATGCAGGTTGTTCAAAAGCTTGAGCCAAATGATTTTCCCCTCCGAACTGCTTTTGCTACTCAAATGCTAGATTCATTGGAACTTGATGACAATTATTTGAAACGTATATGTTTTTCTGATGAAGCCACTTTCCATTTAAGTGGGAAGGTTAAGAGAAACAATTGTAGAATTTGGGGGAGTGAAAATCCCAGGATCGTGATTGAACATGAAAGGGACAGCCCAAAACTAAATGTTTGGTACGGTGTAATGCATGATGGAATCATTGGACCATTTTTCTTTGCGGAAGAAAATGTGAATAGGTTTATTTAGTTTGATATGTTGGAGTTGTATGTAGTCCCTCAATTAGTAGAACTGCAACCTATGATAATTTTCCAGCTAGATGGTGCCCCGCCTCATTGGGCTAAATGTGTGAGGGATTTTTTAAATCTCCACTTCCCCGGACGCAGGATCGGACGTGATGGCCCGACGAAATGGCCACCTCGTTCCCCCGATGTAACCCCCATGGATTTATTTTTGTGGGGATTTGTCAAGGACTCTGTCTATTCTTCCCCGGTTCCTAATTTACAAACACTGAGGGAGAGAATCAAAAATGCTGTGGCGTCTGTAACCCAGGATATGCTGACTAAAACCTGGGACGAACTGAAAAGACGTCTAGAAGATCTGCAGGCCACTGGAGGCGCACACGTAGAGGTGTATTAAGTTTGTACATAGTTATAAAATCTTAAGAAGTTGCCTGTTATATCTGTAAATAAATCTTTATCCTACTATCTCTCGTTTTCATACTATGCGGTTTCCTTTTCAGGCCAAGACTTTTTGGACACCCGGTACCTATATATATATATATATGTGTCCGTAAGCACGATAACTCTCGTAAAAAAGGTCCGATCTTAATGAAATTTGGTACAAATGTGTAAAGTACCATTTATTTGAACGAGTTCGAAAACCAGATGAATCGCACCATCCGAAGGGGGTTTTTGGGGGTTTTGTACCCCAAAAATGTGTTTTTTGGGGTTTTCACATGTAATTTTAATTTAAATCAAATTTTAATTTATACCATTAAATTCAGCTTAAAAAAACAAACAATTTGGTATTTTGATCATTGCTCTACGTCAATTGGTTACCGAGATATTGAAAGTGCTAAACACAGTACGTTGTCTAATGTTATTCTTATGGAGAAAAAGAAAAATTGTATATCTCGCTTATTTATGAACGTAAACAGGCAAAATTTGGTATATGGCTTTATTTGGTTGTGGTCTATTGATATTTGCACAAAAATCCATTTTTTGCCCGATAGTTCCCGTAGCAGCAACCCTGCATACTCAGCCCCATGTTATTCTTATGGAGAATAATTAACGTGTTATCTCCTTTAATTATGAACATAAATTAATAGAACTTGGTATGTGGCTTTACCTAGTTGAGTTATAATGATATTTGTATAAAGGCCCAGTTTTAGTGTTCCTTATTCCAGCAAACCTGCATACTCAGCCGCCATGTTATTCTTATGGAGAATAATTAAAATGTCATAAATCGTTTATTTATGAATGTATATTGATGAAACTTGGTATGTGGCTTTAAGTGGTATTAAGATAAATTAATATGCATTGGAAATTCGCTGAGTATGCAGGTTTGCTGCTACGGGGGTATTCTTTTTAAATTATACACAAGGTTGGGAACATCAGATGTTTCTTTTGTAGTGTGGAAAAGGTCACATGGTAACCTAATGAGCTGACCCAATGCCATATCTGCTGCAGTGACGTTATATTCTGGAATTACGTAGGATCGCAAGCCTAGAAGTACCACAGGTAATTGTCGTGTCCAATTAGAACTAAGCTGAGCTGTTAATGCAGATTTCAAGTGTCGGTGCCACCTTTCAATCTTACCATTCGCTGCTGGATGATAGGCTGTAGTTTTGATGTGGTGTATTCCTAGATTTTTGGTCAGTTCCTGGAACAAGTTACAATCAAATTGCTTTCCTCTGTCTGTAGTGATGAAATGAGGAACTCCAAATCTTGAAATCCAGGTAGAAAGGAGTGCCTCAGCCACTGTTTCAGCAGTAATACCTTTTATTGGCGTTGCTTCTACCCAACGTGTGAACCGATCTATGATTGTCAACAAGTATGTAAATCCTTGTGAAGGTGGTAATGGTCCAACCAAATCAATGTTGATGTGAGAAAAACGGCCTTCATTTTTATTGTAGGATCCAATCTCACTGTTTTTGTGTTTCCAAACCTTTGACTTTTGGCATCCAACACATGATTTGGCCCAAAGTCGCACATCTTTATTAATTGAGGGCCAGACAAATCGCTTTTTTACCAAATCAAAAGATCCTTTAACTCCAGGGTGTGCAAGGTTGTGAAGAGAATCAAATAACTGTCGTCTGAACATTAGTGGTATAAATGGCCTCAGTTTCCCAGTACTAATGTCACAATGTAGTTCTGACTCATTAGGTAGCAAAACACTTTTAAATTTGAGTGATGTTGTCTTAGACCGTTTTAAATTTTGAAGTTCAATGTCTTGAGATTGCTCCTCAGCAATCCTTTCAAATGACACAACTGATGGTAGGTCAATAGCACTTATTCTTGACATGAAATCAGCAGGGATGTTTTGTTTTCCTGGTAGGTATCGTATATCGGTAGTGAACTGTCCAATAAAGTCTAGTTGGCGCAATTGCCTTGGGCTAGATGCATCAGAGGGTTTCCTAAAGGCAAAAGATAGAGGCTTGTGATCTGTATATATAACAAAATTACGACCTTCTACAAGGTAGCGGAAATGCCTCACAGAAAGGTATGCGGCAAGGAGTTCTCTGTCATAGGTACTGTATAGCTTTTGAGTTGGTGAAAGAGATTTTGAGAAGAACCCGAGAGGTTCAGCAGACCCGTTGCAAATTTGATGAAGAGATAATCCAACCGCAAAGTCAGAGGCATCTACCATGAGAGCAAGAGGAGTATCAGGAGATGGGTGTGCTAGTAGTGTAGCATTTGCTAACTGACTCTTGGTGTCTTCAAACGCTTTCTTGGATTCAAGAGTCCAATTTATTTTGCGTCTGTCACGCTTTGATGTACCCTTACACAAATCAAAGAGTATTTGTTGAGTAGCAGCTGCATTTGGGAGTGAACGTCTGTAGAAATTAATAAGTCCGAGAAACCTGCGAAGTTCAAGAACGGTTTCGGGAAGTTTATAACTTAAAACAGCTTGTAATTTATCAGTCAGTGGTGAAATGCCATTTTTGGAGACTGTATAACCGAGAAAAGGAATCTCACACACTCCGAATACACTTTTCGACATATTAATGTTAATTTGGTGTTCATTGAGCCTTTCAAGAATTGCACTTAAGTGAGTCATGTGTTCCTCTTCAAAGGAAGATGCAACCAAGGTGTCATCTAAATAGCAAAAGGTAAACACTAGATCTTGAAGAAGAGAGTTTATGTATCTTTGAAAAGTTTGGGCAGCGTTCCTTAATCCAAACGGCATTTTGATAAATTCAAATAACCCAAAAGGAGTTATAACTGCAGTTTTTGGAATGTCGTCTGGAGCTATAGGAATGTGATGAAAGGCCCGAACAAGATCTATTTTTGAAAATATAGTTTTTCCATCTAATTGACTATTAAAATCTTGTAAGTACGGTATGGGATACCTGTCAGGTACTGTTTTGGCATTGAGTGCCCGATAATCCCCACATGGTCTCCACGAGCCATCACTTTTTGGCACTAAATGAAGAGGACTTGACCAACAGCTTTTTGATGGCCTGCAAATACCTAGCTCAACCATTTTACGAAAGTCAGCTTTAGCTTGGACAAGTTTTTCAGGAGGCAAACGCCTCGCTCTGGAGGTAACAGGCTGACCTGTTGTTTGGATCGAATGAAAAACCGTATCCTGTGAAATGTGAAAAGTAGGATTTTCTTTGAGCAAATTAGGATAATGTGAGATGAGTTTATAATATTTCCCTTTTGGGTCGAGTAAAAAGACTGATTGTTGGTTAGAATGTTTATGATATCCGATAACAGATATTTGAGTTCTGTTGTCAATTAGTCGTTGATTTTTAATATCAACTAGTAAACCATAATGTGATAAAAAGTCTGCTCCGATAATAGGTTGTGTTAAATTAGCAATAATGAAAGGCCAGGAAAATCGTCTTTTCAAACATAGGTCAAGATTCAAGGTACGTTCACCATATGTTTTAATTACAGAACCATTAGCAGCGAATAATTGTCTGTTACTTATAGCTAGTTTTTCCTGATTAATAGGAGGCAAAACTGATATATCTGCTCCAGAGTCCACAAGAAACTTCCGACCACAATGTAAATTAGTAACAAATAAACGGCGAGATTGTAAGCCCCTGCCATCTTCAGCCGCATTTAATGACGGAGCATGGAGTTTTCCTGACGGCCATTGCTGCCTGACGAAAACAAGCAAGGTTGAACGCATTTCTTAGCATTATCACCAAATTCGTAATGATACTAACACAGTTCGCCTTGAAATTTCCCTTTCTTATTGGAGGGAGGATAGTACCTGGGCACTTGCTTTGCCGGCAAGTTGCATTTATTATTTTTAATAAGTCCATCAATGGACTGGGTGAGTTCACTTACCTGTTTCTCCAAGATAGCTAAGCGGTCGACATCAGTAGTTTGTTTAATAGCCTCTTGTGCACAAATATGACCTTCAACAGCTGAAAGTTCAGTTATTTTGTCTCCTAGTCTAGCTAAATCATCAAGGGAATCAGTTTGAGAAGCAGCTAATACGGTACGAACCTGATTTGGCAATCGTTGCATGAAAATTACTTCCAAGAAATTATCAGTTACCTGCGTTCCCACCAAGGTCACGTAGAAGAGTGGATGGCTTTTTATCTCCAAGAAAAACTTCATTTGTCAGTTGTTTTAGTTTGACGTGTTCCGAGACCTCATATTCTGAACATAATCTTTGCTTCAAGTCCGAGTAAGGGGATGAGGATAGTGGTTTTGCAATGAAATCGGAGAGAAGGCTAGCAACTTCACTATCCAGGGAACTCATTACATTGTATTTGGTGGTTTCCTTTGAAATGCCATGTATGGAAAACTGACATTCAATTTGATGAAACCATAATGAAACATTTTTAGCCCAGAAAGGTGGTATTTTCATTTGAATTCTTGATATATGTAATTCTTCTGAGGAATTAGGTTCTGTGTTTGATGGAGACGATTCCAGTCCATTCATTGCTGGTATTGTAGTAGTAATTAATTGATAAAAATAACAATCACGTCGGGGTCACCAAATAAGGATATTACCTTATAATCAATATTTAAAGATGTATGATGAAAATACAGTAAACATGATTGGAAATAAAACTTGTATTGAAAAGGAAGTAATCAATCCTCAACAAAACAAAAACATTAAAACAGATAAAAACAACAAACATGTGATTATAAATAATGGTAAAAACTTAAGTGGCAAAGTTTACTGTAGCCACAATAACAGTTTTGGAAACACAGTTGGCTCTTTACAACCAACCAATCAATATTTATTTAGTACTTCAGTAGTTTTTTTGTAAATAGCCTATAGAAATGACCCAGTCAAATCCTTAAGTTGCACTAATAATAAATGTAGGCATACTTAATTATGCCCTGACACTTAAAATAAGGAAAACAAATATTTAGGTCTTCTTATTTTCTACTAAAAAAAATTGACGTTACTATTTAAGGCATTAGGTTAGTTTACTTTTTGAAACTGGCTTGAAATGGTTGTGGTACTGAGAGCCATATTTTTTACGAAGGGCCAATTTTTGATCAGAGATGTCGTTAGATATTTCATTACTTTAGAGATATTTCATTAGACTTTCAGCTATTTTAGGTATTTTCGCCGAGGACCCCGCATTGGAAATAATTTTCCGATATTTTTGCTCGTGGCAGACTTGTGCTTAACGGACAGTGCCGGATAATTGCTCGCGTAATCTATATATTTAATTCCATAAGCGAATCGGTCCCGACGAAATATTTTGAGCCAGGAAGAAGTTTGATTATGACGATTAATTTTAAAGCTTGAGGGCCAAGGACGGTGGGCAAAATATTAGAAATGTCAAAAATTACGTGGGCTACACCCCACTGGACTTCAAAGACCCAACGATTTTATTTTGGAATCATCACTATAGTGTTTTTATTAATAAGCAAAATTAACTAATGATCAGCTGTGATTATCCACTTACACAAAAACCATATGCTAGGGTTTATAGCTCCTCTAAGCCACTAGTAGCTTTTTAAATTGTTCAATATAATCTTTCTAAACAAACTGCCATAAACGGCCATTGGTTGGTTGGTAGAATCAGAAACACAGTGTATTAGCGTCACTTATTGGAGCCGAACGATGACGTGACCTATCCAAGCGTAGTGTAACTATGAATATCCCGATTCTATTTAAATATCGTATCGTATGAGGCTTGTGTAGTGCACGGTATCACTAACATTGTATAATTTTTGACATGTTGTGTCGTTCACATATACAGGGTTTCCTAATATAATGTGTCTCGATTCCAAAACCAGCACACAAAAACAGTATGAGTACGATTTTTTATGATCTTTTGTAAGATACTTTGTATGCGCCGATGCAATTTGAAATATCAAAATGGGCGATATATATCACTTCCCAAATACGCCATCGAAATATTGTAGGTATCGCACTTTGTCTTATCACAAGATTGCGAAACGATACGATAGGTATCGGACCTCGCTCACTTCCAGCCAGCACGAGCTCATTCATTGTACGAGTAATTGTCTGCAATCGTAGATCGTATTTCTGCCTCTAAATTTAGACTACCGTACGCAACTTTGGGGTTACAATATTATGTTTATATGAATTTATATAATTCTCGATAGTTTTTTTTTTAAGAATGGAGAATTGTTCTGCAGCAATAACTTCATTGTCACATTGTTGATTTGCCTGCAGCCTTAATTTGATGTGACTGATCTTTCTGCCCTCGCTTTCTTTCTGCGACAATGTCTCACTGCTACCCGTTGTTCTGCCATGGGGATAAATTTTTAACCTACCTTGTAAAATTTTGCCGTTTAATTATAATTAATTTATACAATTAGATATAGCAGGCCTGGATATTTTTACTTTCTCCCCCTATACGTAGTATATGGAGAAAGTATTGTTTTCGTCAGAATTTTCGAATTTGAGCTGTTAGTGGAAATATTCGTTTTGGTGCTCCCTGAACCCAAAAAAGTGGTTTTTACGTGATGTCTGTCGTGTGTGTGTGTGTGTGTGTGTGTGTGTGTGTGTGTGTGTGTGTGTGTGTGTGTGTGTGTGTGTGTGTGTGTGTGTGTGTGTGTGTGTGTGTCTGTGTGTCTGTGTGGATGTGTACAGAGCTAGAGCCCTAACCTATGGACCGATTTTTATGAAATTTGGTATGAAGGTACTAATCCTCAATATCTCCAGGCGTATTTTAATTTTTTTGAATTTTTGATTTTTAAGGGTAATTATCCTCCAAAAATCACCAAAAAACATGTAAAATCCAAATTTATCAAAAACGGCTCTAACGATTTTGGTTAAACTTTAGTGGTTTGTAGAACTTTAGGTTTACACTAAAATGACACCACCTGCATTTCTGTAAAAATTCGGGTTCAGAAATTACAAGACTTAAAACATTCAAAATTGAGTTTTTTGGATTTTTCATAAAAAATCATAAATGTTAAAAAAGATTACTATTCATCATTAAAAAAAGCTCAAAAAACTAAATAAATTAGTATTTTAAATTACTATTCTACGATTGCTAGTTGCTGATAAAATTGAAATTTTTATTTAGCGGTAAACGCAGTACGTTGTTCAATGTTATTCTTATGGGGAATACAAAAATTACTATTTCTCTCTTATTTACTGAATTTACTGAACTATTTCAATTTCATTAAAATTTGATATGCAGGTCAAGTTAGCATCGACCAACAGAGGATGTTCGAAATATGTTGCTATTTAACCCTGGGGGGGGGGCAAGGGGGCATTTCCCCTCTCAAAACCACTGTGTGTAGCAACGGACTCTATAGTGCCTCCCAAAAAGTGATTTGGGTGGACATTTCTGAAAACAACTATTTTAGACAATTTTCTGTACATTTATCAATACTTCATATTCTATATTTAGTAAATAACAAATATTGTTGTCATTAAAGTTTGGCTAAAAGGGAGAAAGTATGTGTCAGTTTCCTGATACTGTTTATTTGTAAATGTGTTGTGAAGGTTATAAACTGAATCTAGCTTCCAGTTTGTATTGGGTTTATCACTTATTAAATTTACCAGGTCTGTGACCGCTCTCTGGCAGGATTAAAAATGCTACCGAGATAAAACACATTATAACATTATATAATAACTATTAACTGATACAGTGTAGTGATGTGTTTCTTGCCAGTAACATACGTTTTTTAGTAGGCGCAACGCATCTGTTCACGGAGCAATTTTGCATATCACATTCAATCAAGTTATGACAAATAAAAAATACCCCCCTAGCAGCAAACCTGCATACTCAGCGAATTTCAAATGCATATAATATTATATTAATACCACATAAAGCCACATACTAAGTTTCATCAATATACATTCATAAATAAACGATTTATGACATTTTAATTATTCTCCATAAGAAAAACATGGCGGCTGAGTATGCAGGTTTGCTGAAATAAGGAACACTAAATATGGGTTTTTATACAAATATCAATATAACTCAACTAGATAAAGCCACATACCAAGTTCTATTAATTTATGTTCATAATTAAAGGAGATAACACGTTACTTATTCTCCATAAGAATAACATGGGGCTGAGTATGCAGGTTTGCTGCTACGGGAACTATCGGCCAAAAAATGGGTTTTTGTGCAAATATCAATAGACCACAATGAAATGAAGCAATATACCAGGTTTCGTCAGGATAAGTTGATAAATAAGCGAGATATACAATTTTTCTTATCCTCCATAAGAATATCATTGGACAACGTACTGTGTTTAGCACTTTCAATATCTCAGTAACCAATTAACGTAGAGCAATGATTAAAACACCAAATTGTGCGTCTTTTTAAGCTGATTCCAATGGAAAAAAATAAAATTTCACTTTTTCAAAAATTATGTGTAAAAAACTCAAAAAACCAATTTTTGGGGTACAAAACCCCCCCAAAATACCCCTTCGGATAAGTCGATCTGTCTGTTTTTCGAATTTAGTCATAAATGCTGCTTTACACGTTTGTGCCAAATTTCATCAAAGGACCTTTTTTACGAGAGTTATCGCACCCACGGACACACACACACATATATATATACAGTTTCGAACGAATGGTGTTTTTGGGGTCTGGGGACCTCAAAACGAAAAGTTATCATGGTCCCGGGCCTAGGTCTTACCATGCCGACTACGGTAATAGCTTCTTCCCTACAGGGGAAATTCGCTAATAAGAAAAACATTTATTTATTTAGTGTAAAATAATATGTTATTACTTAAAAGAAAACCACCTGTTGGATATATTACATAATTTTAATTGGTGTGGGTGTTATCTATAGAGTGTCGTATTACATCAGTGATCAATAGAGAAAGACAATTTCGTCTGACAGCATCACGTAATTTAGTTCCCCTTTACCCGCTTCTACCACAATTGAATTTATTTCCTCCCACTATCAAATTGTGTATGTATTTGAGTTGAATATATTATTTGTAGTTTACGGTTAACCATTATTACGTTATTTGTTCCAAGTAAGCAATTTATTACACTCCCATTGTCGTTTCATTGACAGATACTAAAGTAAAATATATCTGAGGTACTTTCATGATAAACGTTCGGATTGATAAACCGAAAACTCATTTGATACATAATATGAACTTCGGAGTGGTTCATACTTTTCTATATACATTTTGTATAGGATATTTATTTATTTTGACCTACCAATACATTTAAGATCTTTAAATCTGTTTTCCGTATTTTTTACCCGGGGTGTTTATTAACAGTTCTTAAACTTGGGCGTTAGAAAGAAACAATTTTGGTACACTAATTCTTTACTTTTAAATTAAGGGGAGTCGGTCTTCAAAATATCGATTTTTAGATTTTTGCTGATTCGGATAGCTTGTTATTTCCTCTTTAAAATGATATATGACACTATATGTCTTAAATTTAGATTTAGTTACTAAAAAATTTTACAAACACCCGCACACACTTTTATACTCAGCAGCTTACCACACAGTCACACCTGTTTCTTTTGACTTTATTATAAAACATTGTTTAGTGTATTTTATTTGTTACTTTTGTTTAAAAGGCTGTGGTGGGCTGTGATGGGCTTCAGCTGTCAGCTGTTTGTTTATTGGGCATTGAAAATTGGAGGTTATTTTTCAATTGCGTACACAATTGAAAGTTCAAAACAAAACAGTGAATTTGGTTTACTTTGTGTAAGTTTGAACTAATGTGACAGTTTGTGTCATTTTGAGGATGGGAAGATCTCAAAGACTATTTAAAAAAAAGGAAAAATATTGGCTTGCACAGGCAGGCTATGCCTAATAACCTGCCTTCTAACCATAGAACTCCGACAACACCAAGTACAAGTAGGCCTAGTTTTTCTTCTACAACATCCAAAGTGAGCAGTACTTCCAAGGAAAAATTATCAAGACATTCAACTGAATATAATCATTTGAAAACGATTGTTTCCAAAATGATATTTCAGATTTAGGAGTAATTGATGATTGATAAGTGAGGTTGAAGTGTGCAAACAGTGTTCCGGTACATTGAAAACGACAATATCAAACCGAATCGGCCTAGCATTTACTTTGAGTTTAGAATGTAATGAATGCAATGTAAAAGCTAGCAGGGAAAGTAGCTCTAAGGCAACTGTGGAAAACACAAACAGATCGTATCATGACATAAACCTCCGCTATGTATATGCTTTACGATCTATCGGAATAGGCCAAGAATCCGGACGAACACTTGCAGGCATTTTGAACCTAAACCAACCTTCGAAGTTTAGTTTCTACAACAAAGTACTGCTTAGTGCCACAAAAATAGTATGTACTAAATCAATGATAGAGACAGTTGAGGTAGCAGTTAGGCAAAATGATGGCTGTCGTGACATCGCTGCTGCATTTTATGGCAGTTGGCAAAAACGAGGGTTTTCTTCCCTCAATGGCGTTGTAGCCGCTACTAGTATAACAACGGGTCAAGTGCTTGATGTTGCTATATTTTCTAAGTAATGTACTTGTAAATAAAAATATGAAAATGTTCATACTAACACATGCATTGGAAATTATGAAGGAACCAGCGCGGCTTGGAAGTAGCAGGAGTGCGGGAAATTGTTCGCAGGTCCGAGGATAACTACGGCTTACGGTACAAATACTATCTAGGCGATGGAGACTGCACGTGCTTTGGTGTTATTTATAATGTGTGGGGAACGTCCAAAAACGGATGGGGTCTCGCCTCAGAACATTAAAAAAAAGAACTTGGACAAGGAACTGACAGATGGGAAGACAATTGGAGGCCGTGGGCGATTGTCAGTGCCCGCTATCAACAACATCCAACTGTACTATGGCCTTGCAATTAGGAGGAATGCGGGCAAAAGTGTTAATGAAATGCAAAATGCTATATGGGCAACGTATTTCCATCTGGGTTCCACTGACAAAAAACCGCAACACAATCTTTGCCCTCAAGACGACAAAAGCCGAAAAAGCCCTCGAAGAAATTACCAAAATGTCTAGGCAGGCAAACAGCTTGAACAGGAAGGTGTTAGAAGATGTAAGTTGCAATAGGCCTATAATAAACTTTTTTCATTTGCGATTCTGCGAAAGTGTTGTTTTTTTAAACTTATGTACCTTTTTCTTGAGAAGTGTTAAAGATACAATAATGAAATTTTTTACACTCAATCTTAGGTATATAATTCAAATTTAGATCAGATATTTTCAAAAAGTATTAAAAGTACCCTTAAAAAAATCTAAAATTTTTTAAATTTTTACAATACATTTCATTTTAATTTATAAAACTGTTGCTAAGTAACCTGGGACAATAAAATTTCATCTAAGTTTGTATCATGAACCAATAAACAAGTAAAAAAAAGCTATGTATCTATTATAGTTTTTGAGGAAAAGGTACATATCATAACATTGAGTTTTTATGGGAGGGCGACTCCCCTTAATAAAGGTAAAGTTAGAAAATATAATTGTTCTGAATTATTATCAAAGCTATAATTTGCATTCTAGAGTATTACTACTACACTCAATCGACAGTTACTCACCTTCCAGTGGGGCGATGCCACATTACTCATTCGCTTTCGACAGCGAATTTAATTTGCTCATTCGCCTTGGCTTCCCAGTTGATCGAATCCAATTTGCTAATTGTCTACTGTTCAGTTATTCCAGAAGCTGTATGTGCTCAATTTTCGTGAACCTGTTGAACTGTCTCCAATAATTAACAGCTGTTTATGTGGTCATAACAAACCAAAATGTTCCCGAGGTCTTCATAACAACTTTAATAACAAACAAAAATGTTAGAAACTCTCAATTTAATTTTAAAGGGAATCTCCATGTCAAATGTCAACGTTTTGCCTACGCGTAAAATAGAGTAGATAATTGCGTGATCGAGTGGTTTATCGTTATATTTGATTAAAATTATAGTTTGGACATTTGATATCTAGTTCTATACTTATCAAAACTGATAGAATAAATAGGCCAACAGATATAGGGATCATAACGGAAACCACTAATTTTATTTACGAAGAGTCGAAATGAATTGTTTCACTAAAGGTATACTCAAAATGACTATAATCAGGTAATCAATGTTTTATACGTTGTATAAAAAAACTAAATAACATAATATAAAACTAAATAGCCCCGTCGCAGCAAAACTGCGTACTCAGCGAATTTCCAATGCATTTATATGTTCCTCACTCCTACATAAAGCCACTTACAAAGTTTCACAAAAATACATTTATAAATAAGTGATTTATAACATTTTATTTATTCTCCATAAGAATAACATTAGGACTGAGTACGCAGGTTTGCTGCAACGAGGAAGAAAGAATGAGTTTTTATGAAATTATCAATATAACTGTACCAGGCGAAGCTACATTACAAGTTTTATTAATTTATGTTCATAATTAAGGGAGATATAAAACTTTACATTCTCCATAAGAATAACATTAGGGCTGAGTATGCAGGTTAGCTGCTACGGGGACAATCAACAACAAATTTATTTGTTGTGCAAATATCAATATACCAGTACAACATGAAGCCACATACCAAGTTTCATCAATATACATTCATAAATAATCGAGATATAAAATTTTATTTATTCTCCATAAGGATAACATTGGACAACGTACTGTGTTTAGCACTTTGAATATCTCTGCAACGGTTGGACGTAGAATCACAATTTAAACACCAAAATGATTGTTTTGTGGAGCTGAAGTGATTGGTAAAAGCAAATGTTAAGATTAAAGTACAATTAACTGAGGAAAAGCCAAAAACCTTTTTCCCATAAGATTAACATGGAAGATTTTATGAGCAGGTTTTTTTGGATTTTTTCCGCAACCACTTAACCTAGGTTAATAATTCAAAATACTATATTGTTTTTTTAAGCTCTATAACATGGTCAAAACCAAAATTAAGTTTTTTAAAAATTTTAGGGTGAAAAATGCAAAAAACTCATTTTTGGAAAATTTAAAACCCCATAAACCCCCCTTCCCATGGTCAGATTTTTCTGGTTTTCGAACTTAAAGTCATAAATGTCACTTTACACATTTGAGCCAAATTTCATCGAAATCGGACGTTTTTTACTCAAGTTATCGCATTCACTGACACACACACACACACACATTTATATATATATATATATATATATATATATATATATATATATATATAAATTTGAACGAATAGTGTTTTTGGCTTCTGGGGACCTCAAAACAAAAAGTTATCATGGTCTCGGGCTTAAGTCTCACCATGAGACCTACGGTAATAGCTTCTTCCCTATAGGGGAAATTCGCTAAAATAAAAATAAATGCAAAGAGAGGGGTAATAAGGTTACCCTTGAAGCAAATAATGATAGAGTTAAACACAATGTCACTACAGAAGTCTTTGTCTGAACAGAAACCTGATCAAGTGGAGTGACAAAGGAGCCAACCTGGTATTTGGTTCACGTGCTAACATGGAGCTCCTGGCGTAACTGTAGTACAAGAGTAATTATGTAATTATAATGTTTCCAATTACTTTAAACAAATGTCCTTAAGAGATTTTATTTTTTATAGTCAAAGTGGCATTTAGTTTAAATGTCGCATTTTAGATGGCTCCACAGAATTCAAAAACATTTCATCACAAGGTTGCAGGTGTCCTGAATATCTGTAGTAATTCAATTTTAGGAACTATAGTGAAAATGTTATAAATTTTTATTTTTATGTTGTTACTTAATGGGAGGGGATGTAAATAGATATGTCTTACAACACTTTAAAATGCATTTACTTTTCTCACTTACAAGATGGTAAAAATGTATAAAAGATGGTCGAAATAGATTGCCTTTTGACTGTCTTGTAAGTGGGTGTATTGTAAGAGTAAATATATTTTAAAGTATTGCAAGACGTCTTTATTTAATCCCATAATTTGATCTACAACATGTGTTTGATAAAAAACCGTATAATTTGATCTAAAAATACGTATCATGCTAGTAAAGTTATTTTATGAGAACATATATCGTCTTGTGTTGGATGTTACCTATACACTAAACAAATAAATAAAATACCCCTGTCGCAGCAAACCTGTATACTCTGCGAATTCCCAATGAATATAACACATTAAAACACTTAACAGGATTCATAATAAATATATCATACCCAAAAACACAAAGTGTTGACGGGTTGCCAAGTCCTAAAATGATATGATATCAAAATGTATTCCAAGTCAATGATGGCACCTTTGATCTGACATTGTTTATCATTACAAATTACTTAAATATGTTAAAATAACAATGCTCTAAAGATTGTTGTTTTTTTTATGTGTTCTTGGCCAGCAGATAATGCATTATTATAATCGTTAACTATACTATATTTAGACTTTTTAATTTAAAATTAAAGATTTTGCATCCGTGAAGCTGCTGTCCAAGAACATAAAAAATAACCAACAATCTTTTGACCATTGTTATTTTAACATATTTAAGTAATTTGTAATGATAAACAATGTCAGATCAAAGGTGCTCTCTTTGACTTGGAATACATTTTGATATCATATCATTTTAGGACTTGGCAACCCGTCAACACGTTGTGTTTTTGGGTATGATATCATTTGTTTTTTATATAATTGTTTTTTTTCAAATCGTTATAAATGAGATTTCAAGTTGAAATAAAATAAATTATATATCAACGTTAAAATGCAATAAGATATAATGAACATTAATTAAGATTAATTTACCTTAATTTTTCCTAGGTAGTTTTTAGAATTTTCAGGCAGTTTTTTGAAATATTATAATATATGTATGTATATGTATATTTGCACCATATGACCATTTCTTGACGTTCACTCATTTGCTTTTAATCATTTGCCTCCATCAACTTATTTTTGTTTTGAATGTAAACTGTGTAATGCCTTGATGCTATACTGTTTCCTAGATGGAACACCACATTTTTTTATTTGTACAGAATGCCATTAATTTTGATATTTGTACTTTGTAGACCGGGTATTATTCGAATTGTAATTTTGTTATCATGTGTTTGCCAAACTTGCAGTTAATAAATTATGAAGTTACTTGTAACAGTGATAGATGTTTTTTGAATATAGTTACCATTTTCACAAGTTGTGTATGTAGAGTCAGCAATAGGGAACCAGGCATTAAATTGGCTGTTGAGTAGTTCATTGAAATTGGCTTTTCTTTAAGATAATTAGGAATGAAAATTTGGAATATAAAATTACTGTCATAGCTGGTTGTGCTGTGGTTTCAGTTTGAACATTTTGTGGTTAGTTCTATTGAGTCCTTTAATTGAAATTCCAAGGGTTGATGATTCGAAATAAGGCAATTTAAAAATTCTGCACTGTCTGGTTTATTTGTATTAAATGGTGTTCCCAGTTGATTTCTAATATCTATAGAATTTAAAATCTGGTAATTTCTGCGGTAGGATATTACCATTTCTTTTAGTAGAGAAGTGGTAAAGAATATTTGAGTGTCTGAGTCATTCTTATTATAAAGAGATGAGTGGGAATGAAGTAACTTTATCCTTCATTAAAATTGACGTATTAAATATTTACTAGTCGACCAGTGCGGAATTCCGCACTGCGAACCAAATCTTGACAGCTGGTCAGATGTTTTAGCTAATTTCCCCTATAGGGAAGAAGCTATTACCGTAGTCGGCATGGTAAGACCTAGGCCCGGGACCATGATAACTTTTCGTTTTGAGGTCCCCAGACCCCAAAAACACCATTCGTTCGAAACTGTATATATATATATATATATATATAGATTTACCATTCCTTAGACCTTGCTTCCATTTCACTTGCCAATCATAAGTATTGGCCTCCAGACTGAGTTCATGCCTCCGATTGTAGTTCTTGCCTCCGTGGAGGTCACAACTAATGGTGGTAAAACACCTTGAAATTGTGTATAGTTCTGACAGCCATTTAGCTGTCTGTTTGAGCCATATTGGAGCAAGAATGACTGATCTGTCAAACTTTGGTACTGTTAAGCATAAATTGTTCAAATCGTGATTTGACCTCATGATGACTTCAATATTAATTTATTGGGAAGTAACATTGTCTGTCAGCAGTTTACGGCTATTTTAAATTATTTTAACCTGAAGTTTTCTATTTTGTCGCCAACCAGAATTACCCATAATTTTGAAACATGTGTTGATGATATATTGTCATTAGTTGTTTCCCTACATATTATCCTTTATAAGCAAAAAGTATTGATTTATCATATCACGAAGCACAACTGTTGTGTTTTTACTTTCTCCCCTTATACATAGTATATGGAGAAAGTATTGTTTTCGCCAACATTTTCGAATTTGAGTTGTTAGTGAAAATATTCGTTTTGGTGCTCCCTGAACCCAAAAAAGTGGTTTTACGTGATGTCTGTCTGTCCGTCTGTGTGTGTGTGTGTGTGTGTGTGTGTGTGTGTGTGTGTGTGTGTGTGTGTGTGTGTGTGTGTGTGTGTGTGTGTGTGTGTGTGTGTGTGTCCGTGTGTGTGTTCTTGCGAATAAGCCGTTATTTGATCCGACATATGGTTACACACCCACACTATTAGATCCGATGGCGCTATTAGATCCACCCTACTGGATCTAATAGCGCCAAACCTTTTTTTTTAGTTTCTGGCGTTTCGGCCATCACGGAAATAGTCGAATTTACCCGATTTAAGCAGGATCTAATATAGCCGGTTTCAGACATACAGTGCGTGTGTATGAGTTTCGGAAGTGGCCACCACGTTGTGCTGCGGTCACGATTCTGGTGTGTCTCGTAGCGTCATCGGATCTAATATTGTAGGTGTGTAACCATATGTCGGATCTAATAACAGCTTCGTAAGAAGTCGACTTCTCAGCTCTCGTGTCGTCAAGCTGAGTAGAGTTGCCGGCTCAACTGCACTGGAGATTAATATTTTTGTGTTATGATTAGTAGAAGATTAACTTGTTAGTAGTGATGATATGTGATTATTGCCATCGTTCATTTAGCAGAAGAGCAACGTTAAAATACTCTTATTTAGGAAAGACCCCCCACAATAATAATAATGAGCTTTATTTATTTAGGCCTACTCAAAGTTGGGACTGACAAGTACCCTCTACCACATACGTCTTGAAGACTGGCATCTTAAGAATAAACAAACAACGTAATTTAATTAATATAATTTGTATCAATGTTAAAAACTGATAATACAAAATTTGTATTACACTTCCCGAAATAATAACCGATGAAGTATGTCATTTGATATTATAACCAAATAGACAATAGTAATGATAAACAAACTTGATTAATTTGTTTGTATCAATCTAACTGCTGCCTGATCGTGAAAATACCGTGGGTTTATGTAGTCTAAGGGCATCCCTCAAATAAAAAGCGGCAGAGATCAGGTTACCTAGAGGGAGGGTTAGGTGTAGTTATATTAACGTGGTTGGTTTAGTCAGTTTGTTTGAATACGTGGGAAGTAAAGACAAATGAACAACATTTTGCTGTCAACTGAAATAAATAAAACAAAAACAACAAATATCTGTTTTCAAAACTTGTATATATACAAGCTATTAATAATTAAACATTTTGCAATAATAACGTAGGCTAATTTCATACGACATAATATAGAGCATTAATAAAAATCTGGGGTTTTTATGAACAATAAACAGAGTGGACAGAACAAGTCAATTTGTATTTGCAAAAGAGTATTTGCAGGTATAATTTTGGTTCCGTATGCTAACGTAGGGTAATTTTGGTTTCGGTTTCATATGTTCAGTTTCTAAATTGAAGTACATAATTTTATTGGCTTAATAATATAGCCAACTCAACAAAAAGTGACAGATTTAGTAGCTTATACCCCCATGAGTCAACCGATAGTAACCTCTTCAACGTTACCCGAAAACGAGCTTGACTGACCTCTCTACGGAAATTGTTTGGTAAAGAATTCTGTAATATTGATGCTGTGACAACAAATGATTGATTATAATATAAAATCATGAATAATAAGCAGGAATATTTAACATAATTGCACCATGACGGGTACTTGTCATACTTATATTTATAGTGAAAGTAAATCTTTCTGCGAAATATTTGGGGGTTTATCTGCAAAAATTCTGTATAACAACATTAAAATTGGTATTTTATTGTTTCTTTTAACTTAAGGTGTAGTAGTGTTTTATAATGCTGGGTATCGGTAGTATGATCATCCCACTTTAAATTAAAAATAAATCCAATACAGTAATTTTGGGCACATTGTAAAACTTATCCAAAACTTGGAAATATAAGTTTTTACCAAGGTGATTTTTTAAATATTTAATGGTAAATACAAGGCAAATTCTTTAAACTATGGATAGGCTACCGGAAAATTCTATTTTACAAATATAATTTACTTGATCTATCCAATCTAGTTTATTGTTCATAAAAAACACCAAATTATTGATTGTATCAATATATTTGAGCGGTATGTTGTTTAGTTTCAGTTTTGGTACCGGTAAGTTAAAGTGGTTAAATGTAAGATGGTAATCATAAATATTTAGTAATTTTTTTATTTCTTACGTCAGGAGATGTTGTTAGTTGGATTTGTAGTAAGAAAAGGGAAAATAATAGAATTGAATGTCCCCTTATTGAAAGACGAACCCCCAACCCCTTAGCAACCAAACCCCCCCCAATTAATTTGTTCCCCCTAAGGTCCAGCCCTCCCCATTTTCTACATATTCACTGTGTAAAACGGATTTATGTGAAATAATTTTAAAATTCTCGTTTTTGATGTAGGCCTATAATAAATTAACTCAAGTACTGTAAGTAAATATTATAACAAACCAGACAATCTTATACTTATGAAAACATCATAATTACCTAACCAAACCGGTGTTATGGGATATAATGGTCCGAAAATTCTTAAAATCTCACTACATTCTTGCTTAGAATAAGTTTAACATCCACACAGTTTGAGTAGGCAAAGTTCTACTTCACTTTTATTGTAGAAAGATTTTCTTTAAGTTATTTTGTCTAAGTAAGGTATACTAGGTATACGCTCCTATGTCCCGTAATAGGATGAAGCGAGAATTTGTAATACCACCATAATAGGCAGTATAGGTGCCGGATTAATTAATTAAAAATAACTTACCTAACCTCACCTAAGCCCACATTACTTCGACCAGCCTACCACATTCCAGTTTATTGTTGAATCTAGTAGGCCTATATTAGGTGAAGAACTAACATTTATTCGCCCTGAAAAAGAACTACTTACCACATAAAAATTCCTCTCAGAATAGTCATTGTGTAAACAATTTGTCTTTGAATTCTGTATTGTTAATTTGAAGTGGATATAAATAGGCTATAAGCAATAGGCATATATTTGAACAAGTCTTTAAAGCCCATTTACTTCTGGCCTACCAATGCACAACTTCAGTCAATGTCACTTTTGAGAATCAGGCAATAATTATGGGTCAAATTATTGCCAGGGAAAAAGCTAGTACAGTATCCAGTAAGACCTAGGCCAAATATGAAAGTATTCTCGTTGGTTGAAATCTAAACAAATATTATCATATTTGTAACGTGTCGCAGATTAATTGACTACAAGTAACTTACCTAGTATACCTCACCTAGGCCCACACATTAATACTTCAACTGATCAACACATCCCAGTTCGTTATTTTATTTATGAATGATTTATTTATACATTTATTTGAATTTGGGGTGTGAAGTACAATTACATTTTAAAAAGGCGCAATAAACTATCAACGCTGAACAACACAGACACAAAACAAGATAGTTTCACAACAGTGGGGATCAGCAAAACGAGTCGACAGCAAATTACAGAATTATAGGAAGGAGGCAGGTAGACAACCAAAATAAGCGCGCATCCCGAAAACTTGGTCGCAGTCACCGAGTGTGAAGGGCTCCGTATGTTTCAATGCCCCGCTAGTGGGTTGAGTCGCTAAAAAGCAGGGTTGCTGCCACCGCCCGGCGGCGTCGCAGTTCCGTGGCCACCGAGTCGCTGCCACGGAGTGGGTCGCTGCGACCCACTAGTGTGAAGGGCTCCAAAGGCTAAATAAAATTTCGACGGGTTAAGTGGCCGAAGGGTGGCTGCGACCCGGTCGCAGCGACATAGTGTGAAGGCGCTCGTAAGTCACTTTAGATCACACTACTTCGCAGATCCGATGCGCCGTGCTGTAGCCGCTTGAGTCGACGACGACGCAGGGACCGATGCGGTGCGCGATGGCGGCTCAACATAATTTTACAGGCTCAGGTTGGTGCGCCTCTCCGACGCACCTCAAGCAGAATGCGGTGTCGGTGCGCCCTTTCGTTCACGCAGAGTTTCTTTACCCACCTCGCAAACTGTACACACGACATTTCGACATGTAATTTTTGCATGTTCTGTCCAAACTGGCAGTTAGAAATGATGTGAGAGCTTAATATTTCTGAGGTTCTCGCTGAGCGATAGATTTGTAATAATTCTAACCTTTATAGAGATATACTAATGGACCCTTTGCTCGAAATCGAGCAATATTTCACTTTGATGAGCAAGGATTTTATTAATATTATCATCTGTATCGCTAATTCAGTTCTTCTTGTCTCATACTAATAATAGATGGGCGTGTGGCAACTCAGGTTTTTGGAATTCCGATTGTGAATAAATGTATCGAATCTTTTCAAAATATATAATAACTCATTATTTTCCAACTCATTTTTAATTTTTTTTACTTGATAATTTCTATATGGTTCTAACTCTGTTCTTGGTTCTGAACAGTTTTAACACATTTTGGGTAAAATTACGTTGTAAATATAGCAAAACATTTTGGTTTAGTAACATTTTGCAGAAAATTCTGGTGCACATTTTTTGGAGACTCTGAAAATAAGAATGGGATAATTTATTGTCTTCCAAGACGTTAATTCTGATTCTCAAATTGTTACATCTGACCGAAACAATCTAATAAAGATCTGCTTGAACCTAGCTTTGGGGGCTTTCTAATAATATAATTCCCTTAACTCTAACATTGCAATGAAAAACCTGCTAATTACGATTCAGTTTTTGTATTTGTTGTACTCTACCCATTTAAAATAAATGTTTTCGTTCCTACCCCAAATTAGAGGGTATACTAAAATGGTCAAACAACCTTTCAACCCCCCCCCCCCAGAGCCCTGAGATTACCAGCCTCTTAGATTTTTTATTATTACTAAATAAGTTATTAGCCTAACAGCTATCCTCCTTATCCGTTTAGCATGCTACAGTACACACAGTATACATCGCGTGGCGTCGGAGGCATGAGAATCCGAGGGTGGAAGCAATAATCTATACTGTATATATTAAATGAAACGCGCCAATTATATATAACAGCCTCCGGAAGCAAGTAACTATGATTGACTTACTGATGTGATGTGTTACCATTAGTTATTGCCTCCTGGAAGCAATATTTAATAAATTTTCAAGTATGAAAATGAAAAAATATTAATATGTATATATAAATTATATTGTTGTTTTCGTTGTTGTAAACATATACTCAAATTGGATGACAAATATATCTTTTCAACTAGTCAAGATATAACAGTTAGATTATGGAAGCAAGGACTAAGGAATTCGGAAGTGGAGTTATGAACTAATGAATGGTATCTATATATATATATATATATATATATATATATATATATATATATATATATATATATATATACATATATGTGTCCGTGGGTGTGATAACTCTCGTAAAAAAGATCCGATTTTGATTAAATTTGGTACAAACGTGTAAAGCAGCATTTATGACTTTAAGTTCGAAAACCAGACGGATCGATCTATCCGAAGGGGTATTTTGGGGGGGTTTTGTACCCCAAAAATGGGTTTTTTGAGTTTTTTACATACAATTTTTGAAAAAGTAAAATTTTATTTTTTCTCATTAGAATTACCTTAAAAAGACGCACAAATTTGATGTTTTAATCATTGCTCTACGTCAATTGGTTACTGAGATATTGAAAGTGCTAAACACAGTACGTTGTCCAATTTTATTCTTATGGAGGATAAGACAAATTGTATATCTCGCTTATTTATCAACTTATCTTGACGAAACTTGGTATATTACTTCATTTCATTGTGGTCTATTGATATTTGCACAAAAATCCATTTTTTGCCCGATAGTTCCCGTAGCAGCAAACCTGCATACTCAGCCCCATGTTATTCTTATGGAGAATAATTAACGTGTTATCTCCTTTAATTATGAACATAAATTAATAGAACTTGGTATGTGGCTTTACCTAGTTGAGTTATAATGATATTAGTTTAAAAGCCCATTTTTAGTGTTCCCTATTTCAGCAAACCTGCATACTCAGCCGCCATGTTATTCTTATGGAGAATAATTAAAATGTCATAAATCGTTTATTTCTGAATGTATATTGATGAAACTTGGTATGTGGCTTTATGTGGTATGAAGATAAATTAATATGCATAGGAAATTCGCTGAGTATGCAGGTTTGCTGCTTCTTATTGTTTTTCTAATTTATTCTTACTTAATTACTTATGATTCTAAATTGCTAACTTTTAACTAATTGTTTGCTCGGATGTGCTCAGGAAAAGTGGATATAAACAGTGATGCTATCGGGATCTGAGGGCAATGGCTGCCAGGTGCTAAGCCCAGCTTCTCTTTACAAAAATCAGTGTTATTACTTACAAAATTCCCTAGGCTATTTAAATATAGCTCACAAATGATCTTCTTTGACTTGATAATAAATATACTTGTACTTGTGGTCTCCTTTACTATATTGTAGTGAGTAGAATGTGTTTTGTATTTACTCTGGATGTCAACAAAAGGTAGGTGTACAATTTCTAAGATTTCTTTACTATTTGAATAAAATACAAAGTTACAGAGGAACAATACAATATTTATTTATCTATTAGTACAATTATGTTTCAAAAGGTTCTCAATTAAAGGGATTTACAATAATATACAACTCAGGGGGAACAGTTACAATGTGTGGCCTAGCCTAGAAGGTAAATGACAAACATACTTGTAGGCCTAAAACTAAATGTTCATATTTTGGGTTCTAAATGGGGTTTCTTTACAAATGAGGGCTCTTTTTCTCAGGGGGGAAGTATCGTGCTGACTTGAATAACGTTGGGATGATATTTGAAAGAATATTAAGTCCAATTAAGCTGATGTGTTGAAAAATTACAACAATGGAAATTTTGGTTGTTGTCCAAAAGGAGAGTCCAATGGTTTCACTGACTTTATGAATGGTTAAAATACTCAAAATTAAATTTGGAAAAATAGTTCAATATAAAAATACTCTCTTGAGGTTACTTTAACTTTCAGAACATTAGGCTTGTTCTATTTAAATGTCTGTATTCTTTCCAGTCCCTAAATAGAATACAATGGAAGGAGTTTACCAATCTGCTTACAAATGTTCTTCACTCAAATACCAGTTTTTGGGGAAAATCAAATAAAAAGGAGTGAATTTAAAGATGGTATTAATTGAGCAGTAAGTCCCTAATAAAATGAGCGTTAAGCAATGCAAAACTTAGGCCATACTGGGAAACTTAAAATAGGAACTGTGTCCTTCACAGATTCTAGGTCTTAACACTATGGCATCTGGAGCAAGAAGAAAGATCTAGTAGAGATGAGGTCTGGAAGCATGGTCCATTGTTGAGAAGCACATGGTCACACAATTGTTAACACTGGTCACTGTAATTTAGATTCCTTAAAGACTATTTTTGAAAAGTATATTATATTAAATTTTAATTCTATTGCAATCCTCTCACATAACTTATATCTAAAATATTATTATTAACAAATATATTAAATTAAGTGA
Organism: Allygus modestus; assembly: GCA_963675035.1. Classification (NCBI taxonomy): domain Eukaryota; kingdom Metazoa; phylum Arthropoda; class Insecta; order Hemiptera; family Cicadellidae; genus Allygus; species Allygus modestus. The sequence goes on from OY776112.1 coordinate 119,232,871, forward strand.
GTAGGCTATTATATGGGGATAGGCTATGAATAATTATTGGTGATTAAATTAATGAAATACATATTATTATACAATTGCACACATAAATAAACATTAAATACATAGAGGGGAATGGCTTTCTGAGGAGTGATAATAAGGATGATTATTATTAGGCACAAACATGGGACAATTAACACAAATAACACATTTAGGGGAAATTAATTAATTAGTACATTTATAGGGAAACTTAAATATAAAATAACACATAATAAGAAAATTATCACTAAATGATGAATGAATGACATGTAATACTATAATTATCTCCTCAGAAATCTGTATGATATGAAATTACAGACAGATTTCGATCAAGTATGAAATGGAATACATGAATTATTTAGTATGAAATATATTTATAGCTAGTTATGAGGTACATTAAATGATTGATGTTGGTTGGTGATAGTACACTTCTTATTCTAAATTTACATAAACATAGGAACAATACATAAATGGGGAAATATGGGATGAGGGATTAGGTAGTTCATGACCGCACAGGGGAATTTGGGATTAAGGGAACATTTAATATAACATTGTTTATTGGCATGGGGATGAAGTTCTTCACTCGCATAAAAACACTTTTGGTTTATACATTGTTTGTTACAAGGGCAAAATTCACTGTTTATAATCATCGCATTTATAAATAAATTGTTATTTAACACTGTTTCTGGGGAATAATCACACTGTTCACACTTGGGGAATATGGGAAGGGGTACGCACTCGCGGTTAAGGTTCATGACGATCTCCTCATTTAAAATTATTACACTTGATGGATGATGATGATGATGGACTATTTACACTATTTTAAGAGTTTATGTTGTCAGGGTCTTCTTCACTATTTACGTTATCCTCTTCTATTATCGGTTCTATGTATCTTTTTAATGCAGATATGTGATATGGTCAAAATAAGATGTCTTCGTTTTCTCTGGTTACATGAAAAGTAGATTTTCCTAATATTTGCTTGATGACGAATGGTCCTTCGTAAACCTCGAAAAGTTTTGCAGTCTCTCCATAAATAGCTCGGGTAAAACATGTTTGTACTTATTTAATAACTGACTTAAAATTGTTTGTTCTTCTTTCTTGATATAATCATTTGATGCTAAAGATGTATTAATTTCTTCTTGTGTCAATGTGCTGTCGTTTGTTGGATTTGTTTGTAACTCATTGAAGTTGTGCGCTGTGCTATCATATTTATCATATATTAAATCATCATTGTACTCATCGTACATCATATTATCAAAATTATTATTCATATTATTATTTGGCCTATGGCTATTATTAATTATTATTTGACATAACTGTCCTTCATGATGACACATATTAAACTTCATTGTAACATTATCATTATTGATTTTCATATTTATTTCGTTTGTGTTGAAATTTAAATCCATTTTGAGGGCAGATAGAACATCGACTCCGAGAATTATGGGTTTTATTAAATGTGGCACTATCAAATATTCAATTAGCATCGTATGTTTATCAATGGTAGTGGGAACATATATTGTGCGGGAAACACGTTTAGACTTTTCTCCAACAGCTGTTTTGATAACGGTGTTATTCACTGGTAATTCTTCAAATGGTTGTAGCTTCATTTTATTTTCGTTGAACCAAGCTTCAGCTATACAAGTTACAGAAGAACCGGAATCAATTAAGGCATTAGTGCTGATATTGTTTAATATTATATTGATTTCTGGACAGTTAATTTGTGTATAATTTGAATTGACGCCATTTTCGTACTCATCTTCTAAAAGGAAATTTTTATCACATATTATGTTGTTGGACTGCATAAGATTTATAGAGTGATTGATAGTTTGACCGAGGATAGTGTAAGTAGGCGCTGTATTTAATGGGTAATCGCATGACAACATAACCCTTTCTCGGCCGTGGTCTACAGCGCCGAGTCGTTTCCCTGTCTCGTTTGAGACGGTGAGGAACGTGGACTAGCAGTATTGTTGTTACTTGAATAAGGGCTCATTGGAGATACAGTTGGAGCATTAGGTGGATTGGGATTCTGTCTAAATATGGCGCAGAGTTGATTCTGTTCGTTGGTAGGGTGTTGACGATCATTTTTGTAGTTTTGTTCATAGTTTCTGGGATGATATTGCTCACGTTGATACGGCTTGTTGTCATGGTGACTTCGATGGTATTGCTGGTTGTTGTTACCATTATTCCTGTAATTTTGTTGATTTCGATACGAAGAGTTGTTTGGAGGGTATTTATTCTGTTGATAATTGTGGTAGTTGTTCATTTTCGGTTGATAGGCCAGTTGGTTAGCATATCGATCGTTGTAATTCTGTTGGTTCGAAGTGGTTGGACTGGCTGGTCGGTTGCTTTGTTGGTTGTTGTGGTTCCTGGCTTTCTTAGGTCCATCTTTTATGTCTTCTTTCTGCAGTAGTCTTTCCATCGCTCGGATCGTGGTGATGTTCTGTACGCTTATGCTGTCTTGGATTATTGCGTCAAATCGCTCCGCCATAAGAGTCACTATCTCCTCTTCACTTAGGCTGGGTGTCATCGATTGTAGTAACAATACTCTTTCTGTCAAGTACTCCGTCCGGCTTAACGTTCCGTTGGCTCTATACTTCTCCGACTCGATTTTTGCTTTAATTCCTCGTTGGACTGCCTGGGGAAAAACTAATAACCCCCCTTGCTGGTAGGTTTATTATGTATGTGTATGTTCTATGCGAACTTTTTAGTATTTGAGTTCGAATTCTCTGGCAAAATGTTCCCAATCAATAATTTCACTTTTTATCAGCTGTAGCCATCGTGATGCTGGTCCTTCGAACGATGTCTCAAGCAGGTCTTTCAGGTACTCAGTTGAGTCGCAACATTGATTCCTTTCGATTCCTCGTTCGTAATACCTTCTCAATTTATATAAATATTCATTTGGATTGCCGCTCCGTCCATTAAATTTCGGCATTAGACGATCGTTGGCTTCGCTTCCACTGCATATCACTTTGATTTGTCCGGCCATTCCGTTTAATTGATTTGCTTGCTTCAGATTGGTTACTTCAGTTTCACATTTGTTTAAATTTTGATTCAAGGTTTGTATTTCAATTTGTTGTGCCTCAATTAGTTTTGTTTGCAATGTAATTTTGGGGATAACTTCGTTTTTCAGTGCCGTTAGGTTTGCTTTAGAATTACGTTCGTTATCCAATTGCGTTTTGACAGTTAATTCTTCTATTTTCAGATCAAATTTTTGTTTATGCTCTTCCAGATGGGTTTTGACAGTAGATATAATATTTTCCTGATATTGCTTATTTTCAAATTCGGCAGCGGTTTTTTGTTGTGATATGCTGTCCAGCACGAATTGCCTCATTTGAGTTAGGGAATTTTCAATTCTAAGTATTAATTTGTCAGTTAATTTGGCAGTTTCTTCCGATTGGGCATTTTGTGTCATTTTGATGGCATTAATTTCTGATCGAATTTCGATTTGGTTTTCTCTGGTTTCTTGTATCTGCGATTCGAAAGCATTTCGACAGGCTTGAATTTCCTGCTGAGTTTCGTTGGTCTTATCGTGGATGATTTTGGTCAATTCGGTCTTGGTTTGATTTATTTGTTGTTGGAAATTTGCATTAATTGTTTGAATTTCAGATTTAGTTCCTTGTATTTCAGATTTTAATTCGAATTTTAATTCAGCATTATTCTGTTCGATTTTGGCGCTGGTCTGTTCAATCTTCGTGTTGGTCTGTTCAAATTTGTTATTTAAATCGAGACTAGTTTGTTCAATTTTATTGTTTACTGATTGCTCAATTCTGTTTCCTAAATTTGTCATAAGGGCGACAAGCATATTCATATCGATTGCAGGTGTCGGTGTAGTCGGGTTTGTAGCATTTAATCCGCTAGTTGCGTCGTCTGTGTGTGCATCAGTCATCGAGCGCGAGGAATGAATGAGCGTCGACTCGTTCAATGAGCTAGCGATACGTCCTCGTTCGTTCTGATCAATGAATCCAGTTCGGGAACCTTCGGGTGTGTCCGTCAGCATTCGGGTCGGTCGGCTGGCGATATTTCGTTCAGGTGTTGAGAAAGCAGAGTTAGCGTCTAAGGGCAGGCTGAGAGAGAAATCTCGCGTAGAGGTTACGAAATCGACGTTCTCTGATTGGCTGATGGGGTCGGCGTAGGTTTGGCGGTCTTTGGTTTTGACAGTTTCGTCTTCGTTCTGCGCAACATGGCGGCTGCTGGTTTCATCGTCGCTCGAGTCGGCGTCTGCTGTGGGGTAGTTTCTTGTTTTCCGTAGATTGTACTTGTTTTCGGCCATCGTGTGTTCGTTTTATTATAATATGCGAGATAGTTAAATATGCGGTACCTTTATACACTGTTATTATTGGTGGGGCGGGGAACAATTACGGGAACTTAATATTAAATATGGTCTTATTATAGGCTTACTCTAGTTGAGGATTGCAATGTTTATCAACTGTTATTCAAGCCAGTACGTTGGGTCGCCAAATTCTTATTGCTTTTCTAATTTATTCTTACTTAATTACTTATGATTCTAAATTGCTAACTTTTAACTAATTGTTTGCTCGGATGTGCTCAGGAAAAGTGGATATAAACAGTGATGCTATCGGGATCTGAGGGCAATGGCTGCCAGGTGCTAAGCCTAGCTTCTCTTTACAAAAATCAGTGTTATTACTTACAAAATTCCTTAGGCTATTTAAATATAGCTCACAAATGATCTTCTTTGACTTGATAATAAATATACTTGTACTTGTGGTCTCCTTTACTTTATTGTAGTGAGTAGAATGTGTTTTGTATTTACTCTGGATGTCAACAAAATGTAGGTGTACAATTTCTAAGATTTCTTTACTATTTGAATAAAATACAAAGTTACAGAGGAACAATACAATATTTATTTATCTATTAGTACAATTATGTTTCAAAAGGTTCTCAATTAAAGGGATTTACAATAATATACAACTCAGGGGGAACAGTTACAATGTGTGGCCTAGCCTAGAAGGTAAATGACAAACATACTTGTAGGCCTAAAACTAAATGTTCATATTTTGGGTTCTAAATGGGGTTTCTTTACAAATGAGGGCTCTTTTTCTCAGGGGGGAAGTATCGTGCTGACTTGAATAACGTTGGGATGATATTTGAAAGAATATTAAGTCCAATTAAGCTGATGTGTTGAAAAATTACAACAATGGAAATTTTGGTTGTTGTCCAAAAGAAGAGTCCAATGGTTTCACTGACTTTATGAATGGTTAAAATACTCAAAATTAAATTTGGAAAAATAGTTCAATATAAAAATACTCTCTTGAGGTTACTTTAACTTTCAGAACATTAGGCTTGTTCTATTTAAATGTCTGTATTCTTTCCAGTCCCTAAATAGAATACAATGGAAGGAGTTTACCAAACTGCTTACAAATGTTCTTCGCTCAAATACCAGTTTTTGGGGAAAATCAAATAAAAAGGAGTGAATTTAAAGATGGTATTAATTGAGCAGTAAGTCCCTAATAAAATGAGCGCTAAGCAATGCAAAACTTAGGCCATACTGGGAAATTTAAAATAGGAACTGCGTCCTTCACAGATTCTAGGTCTTAACACTATGGCATCTGGAGCAAGAAGAAAGATCTAGTAGAGATGAGGTCTGGAAGCATGGTCCATTGTTGAGAAGCACATGGTCACACAATTGTTAACACTGGTCACTGTAATTTAGATTCCTTAAAGACTATTTTTGAAAAGTATATTATATTAAATTTTAATTCTATTGCAATCCTCCCACATAACTTATATCAAAAATATTATTATTAACAAATATATTAAATTAAGTGAGTAGGCTATTATATGGGGATAGGCTATGAATAATTATTGGTGATTAAATTAATGAAATACATATTATTATACAATTGCACACATAAATAAACATTAAATACATAGAGGGGAATGGCTTTCTGAGGAGTGATAATAAGGATGATTATTATTAGGCACAAACATGGGACAATTAACACAAATAACACATTTAGGGGAAATTAATTAATTAGTACATTTATAGGGAAACTTAAATATAAAATAACACATAATAAGAAAATTATCACTAAATGATGAATGAATGACATGTAATACTATATGCTACGGGGGTATTTTTATTTACATTTACGCTCCTGTCAAAAAAAATAACTAAGAAATTCTTGAGTTTTGTTTGGCAATTTCAGACCCTAAAAACTATTATTTTATATAAGTCTAGATGTGCCTTTTCGGGTTTTGAAAAACATCTAACTTCAGGGCTCCACCTCAAGTGCTCTTAAAGTTCCAATGTTAATCTTATGGAGTTATATATTTTATTTAGTCAAACAGCTGATTATAATGTAAACAGTTTAAAACATCTGACTCTGTGCCTGCGAGATACCCGTGCGGAGAACGGGACCCTTGCTGGTTCCCTTTATTTATCTTTCACATTATTCAAATTTCAGAGAAGCGGTACATTTTTAGTGCTTGGGTCTATTTTTCGTCATTAGCCGGCACGATAAGCTTTAAAATAAGGGGTAAATCATGAAATTTGATAAAGGAATAAGGAAGATCACGCGGACTGACAGAAAAACAGGCTAGAGAAATAATATATAACATAAGCCTGTATATATGTAGATTTAAATTACTGCTGACATTAAATTATTTACTGATTTCCAAGATTATAAATAAAATAATACCTATCTACCTTATTTACAACCAGGAAATTAAATAGATTAAATTATTATTACTTACACATTTTAACAAAGTAATCCATGCTTTACTTAGACATTTGATGGTTTTTTTTAAAAAAAAGGACAGCAGCATCAAGCAAAAAAACAGATCATAACATCTGATTTTATCTCCAAATTGCATACTCTACTGAAAATAGTACAAATAAACAAATTTACTAAAAATGTATTTATTAAAAATGAAGCCAATTTTAGTGACAAGTCTACAGGCGAAACTATTATGCATTAAATGATCGTTTGTGTGTTATATGAAAACCCTTACCGACTAGATGTGACTTTTGTGGTTTTGGAAAACGTCTTCCTCCACGTCCTAGGACCATCCTCCTTTAGATCTCGGTATTAGACCGTCCTTTAGGTCTCGTCCTCCTTTAGCTCTCAAAGTTGCAAGTTAAAATTAAGGCAAAATGAAAATAAATTAAAATTGAAAATTTAACAGCTGTTGTTACTGACAAAACACAGTAAAGAAGGAAGATCACCATTTTAAAGCTAAACTCGAGGTCGGGCTTTTAAATTTCAAATGTACTTATGGAGTAATTATTTCATTTAGTGAGAATATTCTCGATCATTTTCAAGATGAGCTCGTTCGCTTCGCTAACTTGCCTCCAGGTTGAGCTCGTTCGCTAGACTCATTCGCCTATTTATATATATGAAACTAACTTCGGCATAGAAAAAATAATTTGAAATGCCATTCAAGTAGATTTTGTATTTCCATAATGAACATGTGTTTATGCCTTTTAAGTATGTTTAGATATAATCTTTATAACAGCTGTTTGGTGTAACTGACTTATATAACCAACCCGACTTTGTTTTTATATATTTAGATTTCATATTATGTTTATTGCATATTATGTTATATTCGATGTATTATAGTATGTCTACCTTAAACAGATTAAATTATTTTCCTTACCTCTGAATCGTTTTGTTTGGTTAAATTCACTCAATGATTTAATTTGAATTTACAAGTACCAGCTGATCAGATAGTTGTTTTGGAACACATGCGATACTTGGACTTTTGTTTACGTAGTAAATGTAAACAAAGCAGACATCAAATTCAGTAACAATTTTGAAAGTATAATTTAATATTATTTGTTTTAAAATATTGCGTTTGCAAACTTAGAATTTAGTGTCAAAAGTGAAATATGTGAGTAAAAACAGAAGTCTGTGCGAAATTTCGTTCAAGTTTAATGAGAAATAAAGTTCTCAGGCTTAATGAACAAAATGAAGTGGACGAATTGTGAAAAGTGCTAAAACTACAAGATTTAGGCTACTTTTATACGTTAATTTCTCGTTTCTCAGACTTTTCTTAAACTAACTGTTGCAATTGTTAGTATAGCACGTGGTCGTGTGGTGGACTTGGCGACGTGACACGATCGTGCCACTAGATTCACAAACAAGCGTAATTTAAAAATTAATTATTCCCTATAAGAATAACATTGGGGATGAGTATGCAGGTTTGCTTGAACAAAGCACACAAAATAATGGGTTTTATGCAGATATCAATAGAACTCATCTTAGTGAAGTTATATTAGTGATGTTTCATCCATATACATTCATAAATAAGCGTTATGTAACATTTTAAGTATTTTCCATAAGAATAACATGGGGACCAAGTACCTAGGTTTGCTGCTACAGGAAACATAGGAGAAAAATTGTTTTTTTGTGCAAACAACAATAAACCACAACCAGATGAAGCCATATACCAAATTTCGTCAGTTTATGTTCATAAATAAGCCAGATATACAATTTGTCTTTTTCTCCATCTAGTGGCACGGTCGTGTCACGTCGCCAAGTCCACCACACGACCCGTGCTATACTAACACGAAGCAGAATGAGACGATTTTTCACTTCTCGAATTAGCGTATTACAGCTTTAAGTGAATCTGGCAGTGCATTTATATGCTAAACCCTTTCACTAAACACGAAAAATCACAACAGTTGGTTTAAGAAAGGTCTGAGAAGCGAGAAATTAACGTATAAAAGTAGCCTAAATCTTGTAGTTTTGGCACTTTTCACAAATTGTCCACTTCATTTTGTTCATTAAGCCTAGGAACTTTATTTCTCATCAAACTTGAACGAAATTTCGCACAGACTTCTGTTTTTACTCACATATTTCACTTTTGACACTAAATTGTAAGTTTGAAAACGCAATATTTTAAAACAAATGATATTAAATTCCACTTTCAAAATTGTTACTGAATTTGATGTCTGCTTTGTTTACATTTACTACGTAAACAAAAATCCAAGTATCGCATGTGTTCCAAAACAAATCTGTTCAGCTGGCTTGTAAATTCAAATTAAATCATCGAGTGAATTTAACCAAACAAAAGGGTATAGAGGTAATGAAAATATTTTAATTAGTTTAAGCTATACATACTATAATACATCGAACATAACATAATATGAAATAAACATAATATGAAATCTAAAAACAAAGTCGGGTTAGTATGTTATTTAGTTATATAAGTTAGTTACACCAAACAGCTGTTATATAGATTATATCTAACATACTTAAAAGGCATAAACATATGTTCATTATGGAAATACAAAATCTACTTGAATGGTATCTCAAGTTCTTTTGTCGATGCCGAAGTTAATTATATATATATATATATATATACATAGGCGAGTGAGTGTAGCGAACGAGCTCATCTTCAAAATGAACGAACATATTCTCACTAAATAAAATTACTCAATAAGCAAATTTGCAATAATTTAAAAGTCCGTTCTAGAGGTTAGCTTTAAAACGGTGTTCTTGCTTCTTTACTGTGTTTTGTCAGTATTAACAGCTGTTATATGTTCAATTTAAATTTATTTTAATTTTGCTATGATTTTAACATTGTAACTTTGAGAGCTTAGGAGGCTAAGACCTGAAGGAGGACGTTTTCAAAAACCACAAGTCACATCTAGTCGTTAAGGGTTTTAAAATAACACACAAACGATACGGTAATATAATACATAATAGTTTCGCCTAAATAGACTTGTCACCAAAATTGGCTTAATTTTTAATAAATAAGTCAGGGTCTTCTTATTAATGGTTCAGTGGGTGTTGTAAAAGACTTTACTAAAGATGCTCACGATGCAATCGAAAACATTATTATAACTTTTAAAGACAGAAATAAAGAAATTCAAAGATCGTCCACAAAATTTGAAGTAATTCCTGGAGCATTCGTTTTCCGATAGCAGTTTCCTATTGCAGTAGCAATTACAATTCACAAAAGACAGGGATTAACGCTTAACAGTTGTATTGTTGATGCTGGTTATGCAATATTTTCATGTGGCCAAACATATGTAGCCTTTATTTCACGTGACTTCACTCTCTGGTCTATTAATTATAAACTTTGACCCTCAAAATGTTAAGGCACAAGCATCAGCTATATCCGAAAATAATAGGCTAAGGAGTGAGTACCGACCAGAATTAAAACAATTAAAAATTGGAATAAAATATCAAGAAAAATCCCTGGCCAAATCTGGAAAATTCAGAAAACTAAATTAGGAGCAATTCAAGACATTACTAACAATATAGACGAACTGGGATATCTCGGTTTCAAAAAGGTTTATGGCGTGTCATGCTATGCAAATTTAGTCAATGCTATGCTCCACTAAAAAAATGGTAATATCCTACCGAATAAATTACCAGATTTTAAATTCCATAGATATTATAAATCAACTGGGACCACCATTTAATACAATTGAACAACAAGACTGTGCGGAATTTTTAAATTGCCTTATTTCGAATCATCAACCCCTGGAATTTCAATTCAGGCACTGAATAAAATTAACCACAAATGTTCAAACTGCAACCACAGCACAACCAGCTACGACAATAATTTTATATTCCAAATTTTCATCCTAATCATCTTAAAAGAAAAGCCAATTTCGATTAACTACTCCACAGTCAATTTATCACCTGGTTCCCTCTCGCTGACTCTATATGCACAACTTGTGAAAATGAACACTATCCTACACTCTAATATGAGTAAGGTTTGCGTGCGTGCGTCCGTGTTTGCTTGCGACACTGATCTCAATAATGGCACCAACAATTTCCTTCTAATCTTGGAAATAACTAATTTCTGGGATAAAAATAAGTACTAGACAAGTCTCATCTCCAGGAAAAATCAAATTATGTAAAAATAAACCCGTTGCATACTGCATACTGCATTACAAACCTGCATACTCAGAAAATTTTAAATAGTACTTCACTAAGTCATGAAGCCACTTACCAACTTTCATCAAAGCGTATTCATAAATAAGCGAGATATGACATTGTATTTATTCTCCATAAGAACAAAAATTAGGGCTGAGTATACAGGTTTGCTGCATCAAGGACCAATAAAATCTGGTTTTTATGCAAATACCAATGGATCACCACTAGATGAAGCAACATACCAAGTTTTACCAATTTATATTCATAAACAAGCAAGATATCACATGTTCCTTATTCTCCATAAGAATAACATTATAGCCGCTGAGTACGCAAGTTTGCTGCCATGGGGACAAAAAAAATGGGTTTTGTATGCAAATATCAGTAAATCCCAACCATATGAAGCCACATACCGAGTTTCATTAATATATGCTAATTAATAAGCGATAAATAAAATTTTGCTTATCCTCCATAAGATTAGAATTGGACACAATATTTCGGTAACCAATTGACGTAGAGAAATAATCAAAGTACCAAATTGTATATTTTTTAAGCTGGATTCAATAGTAAAAATTAAAATTTGATTAAAATGAAAATTAAATGTGAAAACCCCAAAACCACCCCTTCGGATGGTGCGATTCGTCTGGTTTTCGAACTTATTCAAATAAATGGTACTTTAGACATTTGTGCCAAATTTCATTAAGGTCAGACCTTTTTTACGAGTTATCGTGCTTACGGACACACACACACACACACACACACACACACACACACACACACACACACACACACTCGGATTTGAGTACTCGTTTTGTTAAGTAATTAACTCTTTTTTAGTTTAAATTTGTATTGTATTATACAGTGTTTGTGTTGGCTTTTTTAGTGGGTGAAGACCGACGAATGTTTTGTTATTTTATCAAATTTACTTAATGTTCAATAGTTTTTAGAACAGATTGTAAATAAAATAAATTAAAAAAATATTAACATGTAGTTTATTGAGAGCAGTGATGAAAACTGTTGAGAGAAGATTACATATATAGAGTATTAAAATAAAACAAAGGGACATTGAGCTATAAATAACAACTGGAGGGATCTAAAAAATGTAGAAAAGAGGCAAATGAGTTAAAAAAATCCGATTATCAGTAGGGGATAGTGGTGAAATATTATTCCAAGTCATCTAAACAATCTGAATGGCCTTCCCCGAGCAAAGCTCGGCCCCCAGGTACTAATCAAAAACATCCATCTCAGTTACAAGTAACTTCATAATTTTTTAACTACAACTTTGGAAAACACATGATAACAAAATTTCAAGCCTAATAATACCCAGTCTACAAATTGCAAAAATCAAAATTAATGGAGTTCTATACAATTAAAAAATGCCCTGTTCCATTTAGGAAACAGTTCAGCATCAGGGCATTGCATAGCTTACATTCAAAACAAAAATAAGTGGATAGATGCAGGTGATGAGAAAGTGAACGTCAAGTGTACCATATGGTGCAAAAACATTTATGGTATAATGTTTAAAAAACTGCCAGAAAATTCTAAAAACTATCTAGGTAAAATTAAGGTAAATTAATCTTAATTAATGTTCAATATATTATAATATTTTATCCTTGATATATATTTTGTTTTATTTCAACTTGAAATCTCATTTATAACAATTTTTAATAAACAATTATATAAAAAACAAATGATATCATACCCAAAAACACAAAGTGTTGGCGGGTTGCCAAGTCTTAAAATTATATGATATCAAAATGTATTCCAAGTCAAAGATAGCACCTTTGATCTGACATTGTTTATCATCACAAATTACTTAAATAATGTTAAAATAACAATGCTCGAAATATTGTTGGTTATTTTCTATCTGTTCTTGGCCAGCAGCTTCATTGATGCAAAATCTTTAATTTGGAAATTTAAAAAACTAAATAAAGTATAGTTAAAAATTATAATTGAACATTATAAAAATGTATTATCTGCAAAATGTTCCCAATCAATAATCTCACTTTTTATCAGCTGTAGCCATCGTGATGCTGGTCCTTCGAATGATGTCTCAAGCAGGTCTTTCAGGTACTCAGTTGAGTCGCAACATTGATTCCTTTCGATTCCTCGTTCGTAATACCTTCTCAATTTGTATAAATATTCATTTGGATTGCCGCTCCGTCCATTAAATTTCGGCATTAGACGATCATTGGCTTCGCTTCCACTGCATATTACTTTGATTTGTCCGGCCATTCCGTTTAATTGATTTGCTTGCTTCAGATTGGTTACTTCAGTTTCACATTTGTTTAAATTTTGATTCAAGGTTTGGATTTCAATTTGTTGTGTCTCAATTAGTTTTGTTTGCAAGCTAATTTTGGGGATAACTTCATTTTTCAGTGCCGTTAGGTTTGCTTTTGAATTACGTTCATTATCCAATTGGGTTTTAACCGTTAGTTCTTCTATTTTTTGATCAAAATTTTGCTTATACTCTTCCAGATGGGTTTTGACAGTAGATATAATATTTTCCTGATATTTTTATTTTCAAATTCGGCGGCGATTTGTTGTTGTGAGATACTGTCCAGCACAAATTGCCTCATTTGAGTTTGTGAATTTTCAATTCTAAGTATCAATTTGTCAGTTAATTTTGCAGTTTCTTCAGATTGGGCAGTTTGGGTCATTTTGATGGCATTAATTTCTGATCGAATTTCGATTTGGTTTTCTCTTGTTTCTTGTATCTGGGATTCGAAAGCATTTCGACAGGCTTGGATTTCCTGTTGAGTTTCATTGGTCTTATCGTGGATAATTTTGGTCAATTCGGTCTTGGTTTGATTTATTTGTTGTTGGACATTTGCATTAATCGTCTGGATTCCAGATTTAGTTTCTTGTATTTCAGATTTTAATTCGGCATTATTTAGTTCAATTTTAGCGCTGGTCTGTTCGAACTTGCTATTTAAATCGAGACTAGTTTGTTCAATTTTCGTATTGGTTTGCTCAATTTTGTTTCCCAAATTAGTCATAAGGGCGACAAGCATATTCATATCGATTGCAGATGTCGGTGTAATCGGGTTTGTAACATTTAATCCGCTAGTTGCGTCGTCTGTGTGTGCATCAGTCAGCGAGCGCGAGGAATGAATGAGCGTCGACTCGTTCAATGAGCTAGCGATACGTCCTCGTTCATTCTGATCAATGAATCCAGTTCGGGAACCTTCGGGTGTGTCCGTCAGCGTTCGGGTCGGTCGGCTGGCGATATTTCGTTTTGGTGTTGAGAAAGCAGAGTTAGCGTCTAAGGGCAGGCTGAGAGAGAAATCTCGCGTAGAGGTTACGAAATCGACGTTCTCTGATTGGCTGATGGGGTCAGTGTAAATTTGGCGGTCTTTGCTTTTGACAGTTTCGTCTTCGTTCTGCGCAACATGGCGGCTGCTGATTTCATCGTCGCTCGAATCGGCGTCTGCTGCGGGGTAGTTTAGTGTTTTCCGTAGATTGTACTTGTTTTCGGCCATCGTGTGTTCGTTTTATTATAATATGCGAGATAGTTAAATATGTAATGCTTTTGTACACAGTTATTATTGGTGGGGAGGAAAACAATTACGGGAACTTAATATTAAATATGGTCTTATTCTAGGCTTACTCTAGTTGAGGATTGCAATGTTTATCAACTGTTATTCAAGCCAGTACGTTGGGTCGCCAATTCTTATTTCTAGTTTTTAGCCTATACGTTGGTCGCCAAATTCTTATTTGTTTTCTAATTGTTACTTACTTAATTATAATTCTAAATTGGTAACTTTTAACTAATTGTTTGATCGGATGTGCTCAGGAAAAGTGGATATAATAAGTGATGCTATCGGGATCTGAGGGCAATGGCTGCCATGTGCTAAGCCTAGCTTCTCTTTACAAAAATCAGTGTTATTACTTACAAAATCCCCTAGGCTATTTAAATATAGCTCACAAATGATCTTCTTTGACTTGATAATAAATATACTTGTACTTGTGGTCTCCTTTACTTTATTGTAGTGAGTAGAATGTGTTTTGTATTTACTCTGGATGTCAACAAAAGGTAGGTGTACAATTTCTAAGATTTCTTTACTATTTGAATAAAATACAGAGTTACAGAGGAACAATACAATATTTATTTATCTATTAGTACAATTATGTTTCAAAAGGTTCTCAATTAAAGGGATTTACAATAATATACAACTCAGGGGGAACAGTTACAATGTGTGGCCTAGCCTAGAAGGTAAATGACAAATATACTTGTAGGCCTAAAACTAAATGTTCATATTTTGGGTTCTAAATGGGGTTTCTTTACAAATGAGGGCTCCTTTTCTCAGGGGGGAAGTATCGTGCTGACTTGAATAACGTTTGGGATGATATTTGAAAGAATATTAAGTCCAAATTAAGCTGATGTGTTGAAAATTACAACAATGGAAATTTTGGTTGTTGTCCAAAAGGAGAGTCCAATGGTTTCACTGACTTTATGAATGGTTAAAATACTCAAAATTAAATTTGGAAAGATAGTTCAATATATAAAATACTCTCTTGAGGTTACTTTAACTTTCAGAACATTAGGCTTGTTCTATTTAAATGTCTGTATTCTTTCCAGTCCCTAAATAGAATACAATGGAAGGAGTTTACCAATCTGCTTACAAATGTTCTTCGCTCAAATACCAGTTTTTGGGGGAAATCAAATAAAAAGGAGTGAATTTACAGATGGTAGTAATTGAGCAGTAAGTCCCTAATAAAATGAGCACCAAGCAATGCAAAACTTAGGCCATACTGGGAAATTTAAAATAGGAACTGTGTCCTTCACAGATTCTAGGTCTTAACACTATGGCATCTGGAGCAAGAAGAAAGATCTAGTAGAGATGAGGTCTGGAAGCATGGTCCATTGTTGAGAAGCACATGTTCACATAATTGTTAACACTGGTCACTGTAATTTAGATTCCTTAAGGACTATTTTTGAAAAGTATATTATATTAAATTTTAATGTTATTGCAATCCTCTCACATAACTTATATCTAAAATATTATTATTAACAAACATATTAAATTAAGTGAGTAGGCTATTATATGGGGATAGGCTATGAATAATTATTGGTGATTAAATTAATGAAATACATATTATTATACAATTGCACAGATAAATAAACATTAAATATATAGAGGGGAATGGCTTTCTGAGGAGTGATGATAATGGTGATTATGGTTAGGCATGGACATAGGGCAATGAACACAAATAACACATTTAGGGGAAATTAATTAATTAGTACATTTATAGGGAAACTTAAATATAAAATAACACATAATAAGAAAATTATTACTAAATGATGAATGAATGGACATGTAATACTATAAATTTGGTACAAATGTGTAAAGTACCATTTATTTGAATGAGTTCGAAAACCAGATGAATCGCACCATCCAAAGGGGGCTTTTTTGGGGGTTTTGTTCCCCATAAATGTGTTTTTTAGGTTTTCACATGTAACTTTTATTTAAATCAAATTTTAATTCATACCATTGAATTCAACTTAATGAAAAAAACAATTTGATACTTTGATCATTGCTCTACGTCAATTGGTTACCGAGATATTGGAAGTGCTAAACACAGTACGTTGTCTAATGTTATTCTTATCATACCCAAAAACACAAAGTGTTGACGGGTTGCCAAGTCCTAAAATTATATGATATCAAAATGTATTCCAAGTCAAAGATAGCACCTTTGATCTGACATTGTTTATCATCACAAATTACTTAAATAATGTTAAAATAACAATGCTCGAAATATTGTTGGTTATTTTCTATCTGTTCTTGGCCAGCAGATAATACATTTTTATAATGTTCAATTATAATTTTTAACTATACTTTATTTAGTTTTTTAAATTTCCAAATTAAAGATTTTGCATCAATGAAGCTGCTGGCCAAGAACAGATAGAAAATAACCAACAATATTTCGAGCATTGTTATTTTAACATTATTTAAGTAATTTGTGATGATAAACAATGTCAGATCAAAGGTGCTATCTTTGACTTGGAATACATTTTGATATCATATAATTTTAGGACTTGGCAACCCGCCAACACTTTGTGTTTTTGGGTATGATATCATTTGTTTTTTATATAATTGTTTATTAAAAATTGTTATAAATGAGATTTCAAGTTGAAATAAAACAAAATATATATCAAGGATAAAATATTATAATATATTGAACATTAATTAAGATTAATTTACCTTAATTTTACCTAGATAGTTTTTAGAATTTTCTGGCAGTTTTTTAAACATTATACCATAAATGTTTTTGCACCATATGGTACACTTGACGTTCACTTTCTCATCACCTGCATCTATCCACTTATTTTTGTTTTGAATGTAAGCTATGCAATGCCCTGATGCTGAACTGTTTCCTAAATGGAACAGGGCATTTTTTAATTGTATAGAACTCCATTAATTTTGATTTTTGCAATTTGTAGACTGGGTATTATTAGGCTTGAAATTTTGTTATCATGTGTTTTCCAAAGTTGTAGTTAAAAAATTATGAAGTTACTTGTAACTGAGATGGATGTTTTTGATTAGTACCTGGGGGCCGAGCTTTGCTCGGGGAAGGCCATTCAGATTGTTTAGATGACTTGGAATAATATTTCACCACTATCCCCTACTGATAATCGGATTTTTTTAACTCATTTGCCTCTTTTCTACATTTTTTAGATCCCTCCAGTTGTTATTTATAGCTCAATGTCCCTTTGTTTTATTTTAATACTCTATATATGTAATCTTCTCTCAACAGTTTTAATCACTGCTCTCAATAAACTACATGTTAATATTTTTTTAATTTATTTTATTTACAATCTGTTCTAAAAACTATTGAACATTAAGTAAATTTGATAAAATAACAAAACATTCGTCGGTCTTCACCCACTAAAAAAGCCAACATAAACACTGTATAATACAATACAAATTTAAACTAAAAAAGAGTTAATTACTTAACAAAACGAGTACTCAAATCCGAGTGTGTGTGTGTGTGTGTGTGTGTGTGTGTCCGTAAGCACGATAACTCGTAAAAAAGGTCTGACCTTAATGAAATTTGGCACAAATGTCTAAAGTACCATTTATTTGAATAAGTTCGAAAACCAGACGAATCGCACCATCCGAAGGGGTGGTTTTGGGGTTTTCACATTTAATTTTCATTTTAATCAAATTTTAATTTTTACTATTGAATCCAGCTTAAAAAATATACAATTTGGTACTTTGATTATTTCTCTACGTCAATTGGTTACCGAAATATTGTGTCCAATTTTAATCTTATGGAGGATAAGCAAAATTTTATTTATCGCTTATTAATTAGCATATATTAATGAAACTCGGTATGTGGCTTCATATGGTTGGGATTTACTGATATTTGCATACAAAACCCATTTTTTTTGTCCCCATGGCAGCAAACTTGCGTACTCAGCGGCTATAATGTTATTCTTATGGAGAATAAGGAACATGTGATATCTTGCTTGTTTATGAATATAAATTGGTAAAACTTGGTATGTTGCTTCATCTAGTGGTGATCCATTGGTATTTGCATAAAAACCAGATTTTATTGGTCCTTGATGCAGCAAACCTGTATACTCAGCCCTAATTTTTGTTCTTATGGAGAATAAATACAATGTCATATCTCGCTTATTTATGAATACGCTTTGATGAAAGTTGGTAAGTGGCTTCATGACTTAGTGAAGTACTATTTAAAATTTTCTGAGTATGCAGGTTTGTAATGCAGTATGCAGTATGCAACGGGTTTATTTTTACATAATTTGATTTTTCCTGGAGATGAGACTTGTCTAGTACTTATTTTTATCCCAGAAATTAGTTATTTCCAAGATTAGAAGGAAATTGTTGGTGCCATTATTGAGATCAGTGTCACAAGCAAACACGGACGCACGCACGCAAACCTTACTCATATTAGAGTGTAGGATAGTGATCATTTTCACAAGTTGTGCATATAGAGTCAGCGAGAGGGAACCAGGTGATAAATTGACTGTGGAGTAGTTAATCGAAATTGGCTTTTCTTTTAAGATGATTAGGATGAAAATTTGGAATATAAAATTATTGTCGTAGCTGGTTGTGCTGTGGTTGCAGTTTGAACATTTGTGGTTAATTTTATTCAGTGCCTGAATTGAAATTCCAGGGGTTGATGATTCGAAATAAGGCAATTTAAAAATTCCGCACAGTCTTGTTGTTCAATTGTATTAAATGGTGGTCCCAGTTGATTTATAATATCTATGGAATTTAAAATCTGGTAATTTATTCGGTAGGATATTACCATTTTTTTAGTGGAGCATAGCATTGACTAAATTTGCATAGCATGACACGCCATAAACCTTTTTGAAACCGAGATATCCCAGTTCGTCTATATTGTTAGTAATGTCTTGAATTGCTCCTAATTTAGTTTTCTGAATTTTCCAGATTTGGCCAGGGATTTTTCTTGATATTTTATTCCAATTTTTAATTGTTTTAATTCTGGTCGGTACTCACTCCTTAGCCTATTATTTTCGGATATAGCTGATGCTTGTGCCTTAACATTTTGAGGGTCAAAGTTTATAATTAATAGACCAGAGAGTGAAGTCACGCGAAATAAAGGCTACATATGTTTGGCCACATGAAAATATTGCATAACCAGCATCAACAATACAACTGTTAAGCGTTAATCCCTGTCTTTTGTGAATTGTAATTGCTACTGCAATAGGAAACTGCTATCGGAAAACGAATGCTCCAGGAATTACTTCAAATTTTGTGGACGATCTTTGAATTTCTTTATTTCTGTCTTTAAAAGTTATAATAATGTTTTCGATTGCATCGTGAGCATCTTTAGTAAAGTCTTTTACCTTATTATGTGTTATTTTATATTTAAGTTTCCCTATAAATGTACTAATTAATTAATTTCCCCTAAATGTGTTATTTGTGTTCATTGCCCTATGTCCATGCCTAACCATAATCACCATTATCATCACTCCTCAGAAAGCCATTCCCCTCTATATATTTAATGTTTATTTATCTGTGCAATTGTATAATAATATGTATTTCATTAATTTAATCACCAATAATTATTCATAGCCTATCCCCATATAATAGCCTACTCACTTAATTTAATATGTTTGTTAATAATAATATTTTAGATATAAGTTATGTGAGAGGATTGCAATAACATTAAAATTTAATATAATATACTTTTCAAAAATAGTCCTTAAGGAATCTAAATTACAGTGACCAGTGTTAACAATTATGTGAACATGTGCTTCTCAACAATGGACCATGCTTTCAGACCTCATCTCTACTAGATCTTTCTTCTTGCTCCAGATGCCATAGTGTTAAGACCTAGAATCTGTGAAGGACACAGTTCCTATTTTAAATTTCCCAGTATGGCCTAAGTTTTGCATTGCTTGGTGCTCATTTTATTAGGGACTTACTGCTCAATTACTACCATCTGTAAATTCACTCCTTTTTATTTGATTTCCCCCAAAAACTGGTATTTGAGCGAAGAACATTTGTAAGCAGATTGGTAAACTCCTTCCATTGTATTCTATTTAGGGACTGGAAAGAATACAGACATTTAAATAGAACAAGCCTAATGTTCTGAAAGTTAAAGTAACCTCAAGAGAGTATTTTATATATTGAACTATCTTTCCAAATTTAATTTTGAGTATTTTAACCATTCATAAAGTCAGTGAAACCATTGGACTCTCCTTTTGGACAACAACCAAAATTTCCATTGTTGTAATTTTCAACACATCAGCTTAATTTGGACTTAATATTCTTTCAAATATCATCCCAAACGTTATTCAAGTCAGCACGATACTTCCCCCCTGAGAAAAGGAGCCCTCATTTGTAAAGAAACCCCATTTAGAACCCAAAATATGAACATTTAGTTTTAGGCCTACAAGTATATTTGTCATTTACCTTCTAGGCTAGGCCACACATTGTAACTGTTCCCCCTGAGTTGTATATTATTGTAAATCCCTTTAATTGAGAACCTTTTGAAACATAATTGTACTAATAGATAAATAAATATTGTATTGTTCCTCTGTAACTCTGTATTTTATTCAAATAGTAAAGAAATCTTAGAAATTGTACACCTACCTTTTGTTGACATCCAGAGTAAATACAAAACACATTCTACTCACTACAATAAAGTAAAGGAGACCACAAGTACAAGTATATTTATTATCAAGTCAAAGAAGATCATTTGTGAGCTATATTTAAATAGCCTAGGGAATTTTGTAAGTAATAACACTGATTTTTGTAAAGAGAAGCTAGGCTTAGCACATGGCAGCCATTGCCCTCAGATCCCGATAGCATCACTTATTATATCCACTTTTCCTGAGCACATCCGATCAAACAATTAGTTAAAAGTTACCAATTTAGAATTATAATTAAGTAAGTAACAATTAGAAAACAAATAAGAATTTGGCGACCAACGTATAGGCTAAAAACTAGAAATAAGAATTGGCGACCCAACGTACTGGCTTGAATAACAGTTGATAAACATTGCAATCCTCAACTAGAGTAAGCCTAGAATAAGACCATATTTAATATTAAGTTCCCGTAATTGTTTTCCTCCCCACCAATAATAACTGTGTACAAAAGCATTACATATTTAACTATCTCGCATATTATAATAAAACGAACACACGATGGCCGAAAACAAGTACAATCTACGGAAAACACGAAACTACCCCGCAGCAGACGCCGATTCGAGCGACGATGAAATCAGCAGCCGCCATGTTGCGCAGAACGAAGACGAAACTGTCAAAAGCAAAGACCGCCAAATTTACACTGACCCCATCAGCCAATCAGAGAACGTCGATTTCGTAACCTCTACGCGAGATTTCTCTCTCAGCCTGCCCTTAGACGCTAACTCTGCTTTCTCAACACCAAAACGAAATATCGCCAGCCGACCGACCCGAACGCTGACGGACACACCCGAAGGTTCCCGAACTGGATTCATTGATCAGAATGAACGAGGACGTATCGCTAGCTCATTGAACGAGTCGACGCTCATTCATTCCTCGCGCTCGCTGACTGATGCACACACAGACGACGCAACTAGCGGATTAAATGTTACAAACCCGATTACACCGACATCTGCAATCGATATGAATATGCTTGTCGCCCTTATGACTAATTTGGGAAACAAAATTGAGCAAACCAATACGAAAATTGAACAAACTAGTCTCGATTTAAATAGCAAGTTCGAACAGACCAGCGCTAAAATTGAACTAAATAATGCCGAATTAAAATCTGAAATACAAGAAACTAAATCTGGAATCCAGACGATTAATGCAAATGTCCAACAACAAATAAATCAAACCAAGACCGAATTGACCAAAATTATCCACGATAAGACCAATGAAACTCAACAGGAAATCCAAGCCTGTCGAAATGCTTTCGAATCCCAGATACAAGAAACAAGAGAAAACCAAATCGAAATTCGATCAGAAATTAATGCCATCAAAATGACCCAAACTGCCCAATCTGAAGAAACTGCAAAATTAACTGACAAATTGATACTTAGAATTGAAAATTCACAAACTCAAATGAGGCAATTTGTGCTGGACAGTATCTCACAACAACAAATCGCCGCCGAATTTGAAAATAAAAATATCAGGAAAATATTATATCTACTGTCAAAACCCATCTGGAAGAGCATAAGCAAAATTTTAATAAAAAAATAGAAGAACTAACGGTTAAAACCCAATTGGATAATGAACGTAATTCAAAAGCAAACCTAACGGCACTGAAAAATGAAGTTATCCCCAAAATTAGCTTGCAAACAAAACTAATTGAGACACAACAAATTGAAATCCAAACCCTGAATCAAAATTTAAACAAATGTGAAACTGAAGTAACCAATCTGAAGCAAGCAAATCAATTAAACGGAATGGCCGGACAAATCAAAGTAATATGCAGTGGAAGCGAAGCCAATGATCGTCTAATGCCGAAATTTAATGGACGGAGCGGCAATCCAAATGAATATTTATACAAATTGAGAAGGTATTACGAACGAGGAATCGAAAGGAATCAATGTTGCGACTCAACTGAGTACCTGAAAGACCTGCTTGAGACATCATTCGAAGGACCAGCATCACGATGGCTACAGCTGATAAAAAGTGAGATTATTGATTGGGAACATTTTGCCAGAGAATTCGAACTCAAATACTGGAGCCAGGCAGTCCAACGAGGAATTAAAGCAACAATCGAGTCGGAGAAGTATAGAGCCAACGGAACGTTAAGCCGGACGGAGTACTTGACAGAAAGAGTATTGCTACTACAATCAATGACACCCAGCCTAAGTGAAGAGGAGATAGTGACCCTCATGGCGGAGCGATTTGACGCAATAATCCAAGACAGCATAAGCGTACAGAACATCACTACGATCCGAGCGATGGAAAGACTACTGCAGAAAGAAGACATAAAAGATGGACCTAAGAAAGCCAGGAACCACAACAACCAGCAAAGCAACCGACCAGCTAGCCCAACCACTTCGAACCAACAGAATTACAACGATCGATATGCTAACCAACGGGCCTATCAACCAAAAATGAACAATTACCATAATTATCAACAGAATAAATACCCTCCAAACAACTCTTCGTATCGAAATCAGCAAAATTACAGGAATAATGGTAACAACAACCAGCAATACCATCGAAGTCATCATGACAACAAGCCGTATCAACGTGAGCAATATCATCCCAGAAACTATGAACAAAACTACAAAAATGATCGTCAACACCCTACCAACGAACAGAATCAACTCTGCGCCATATTTAGACAGAATCCCAATCCACCTAATGCTCCAACTGTATCTCCAATGAGCCCTCATTCAAGTAATAACAATACTGCTAGTCCACGTTCCTCACCGTCTCAAACGAGACAGGGAAACGACTCGGCGCTGTAGACCACGGCCGAGAAAGGGTTATGTTGTCATGCGATTACCCATTAAATACAGCGCCTACTTACACTATCCTCGGTCAAACTATCAATCACTCTATAAATCTTATGCAGTCCAACAACATAATATGTGATAAAAATTTCCTTTTAGAAGATGAGTACGAAAATGATGTCAATTTAAATTATACACAAATTAACTGTCCAGAAATCAACATAATATTAAACAATATCAGCACTAATGCCTTAATTGATTCCGGTTCTTCTGTAACTTGCATAGCCGAAGCTTGGTTCAATGAAAACAAAATGAAGCTACAACCATTTGAAGAATTACCAGTGAATAACACCGTTATCAAAACAGCTGTTGGAGAAAAGTCTAAACGTGTTTCCCGCACAATATATGTTCCCACTACCATTGATAAACATACGATGCTAATTGAATATTTGATAGTGCCACATTTAATAAAACCCATAATTCTCGGAGTCGATGTTCTATCTGCCCTCAAAATGGATTTAAATTTCAATTCAAACGAAATAAATATGAAAATCAATAATGATAATGTTACAATGAAGTTTAATATGTGTCATCATGAAGGACAGTTATGTCAAATAATAATTAATAATAGCCATAGGCCAAATAATAATATGAATAATAATTTTGATAATATGATGTACGATGAGTACAATGATGATTTAATATATGATAAATATGATAGCACAGCATACAACTTCAACGAATTACAAATAAATCCAACAAACGACAGCACATTGACACAAGAAGAAATTAATACATCTTTAGCATCAAATGATTATATCAAGAAAGAAGAACAAACAATTTTAGGTCAGTTATTGAATAAATATAAACATGTTTTCTCCGAACAACCAGGCATATGCAACAAATATTCTCATGAGTTACGAGTAGATAATCCACAACATTTTAAAAGCACCACTTATCCTGTACCACAACAATATCAAGATGCAGTACAACAAGAGATCGACAGAATGGAATCCTTAGGTGTAATTGAGAGGAGTAAAAGCACTTTTATCAACCCGATAATTCCAGTCATTAAGAAGACGGGAGAAATACGACTATGCCTTGACGCCCGAAAAGCAAACGAAATTATAATACCCGATTTTGAATGTAACAGAAGTGTAAATGAGATCCTTGGAAAATGCAAAAATGCAAAATTTATAAGTAGTATCGACCTGACAGCATCATATTGGCAAATACCATTAACAGAAAATTCTAAACAATATACAGCATTCCAATTCAGAGGCAAAATATACCAGTACACTGTGACACCATTTGGTATCTCTATATCACAAGCTGCTTTAGTTCGAGCGCTAGACAATGTATTCGATTCTGAAGCTGAGAATTTTACTGCAATCTACGTTGACGACATCTGCATAATTTCACCCGATTTCGAGTCTCACATGAAACATCTAGAGTACATATTCAGCAAATTAGAAGAAGCCAACATGACCATTCGATTTAATAAATCAAAGTTTTGCCAAAATTCTGTACCATTTCTGGGATACACCTTAACTAACGATGGACTCCACATGGACCAGAGCAAAGTAGAACCGATACTAAATTTCCCTACACCAAAAAACAGAACTCAACTTAAAGCTTTCCTTGGCAGCATAAATTATTATAATAAATTCATAGATAAATTCTCTGCAACCACACAACCATTAATGCGATTAACTTCAAAGAAGAACAAATTTCTCTGGACTAAAGAAGATGATGTCACCTTTATGAAGATTAAACAACTATTTCTGGAAACCAACGTCTTAAAACACCCAGACCCATCTAAAGAATTCTTCTTACAAACTGACGCTTCTGACTATGCTATAGGCGGACATTTATATCAACTACGAGAGAATGGTGAGAAAGCTGCCATAATGTTTATGTCGAGAACGTTACAACCAGTCGAACAAAGGTATACCACCACTGAAAAGGAACTCCTTGCCATCATTTATTGTTTACAAAAGTCTCGATACATTGTCCTGGGAACGAAATTAACCATCATAACAGATAACCACGCACTTACTTTCTTAAGAACGTGCCGATTATTGAATAATCGCTTGGCAAGATGGATACTCACCATACAGGAATATAACTTTAAAATTGTCCACTGTAAAGGTACAGATAACATCACTGCAGACACGCTAAGTCGCATCTCCATCGATCAATCCGCTATTTCATACAACAATCCAAGAGAACTAACTATCCATTACATTGAGAATATCCCCGATCAAAATCTGAAGAGCGCATTAAGAAACTTACCCCAACTCCAGCGAGAAGACACCAAACTCCAACCCATAATTGAAACATTAGAAAAACAACCAGATTCAGAAGTCGCACAAAAATTATCATATAGTTTCCGCATTCATAACAATACCCTTTATCAAAAATTGAAAAATAAATGGTTAATTGCTGTACCTCACTACATGATTCAAGACCTCATTTGGGAATGTCACCTATTTTACCTACATTGCGGAGCTAAGAAATGCTTTCAATTATTACAAGAAACCTTCATATTTCGAAACATGAATCGAACCATAAGGAAATATTTATCTACGTGCGATACCTGCCAGAAATGTAAGATCAGCAACCGACTGCTAGTGGCCACAGCGAAAGGAGTGCTATGTACAGGAAAGAACGAACAGTTAGCCGTTGATATCATCGGACCTCTTCCTACCAGTGTGTCAAACGTTAAATATATACTTATTGTCATCGATATCTTCACCAAATTCATCAAGTTATACCCTATGCAAAAAGCCACCACTAAAACAATATTAAATAAATTATTCACTCAACACTTCCCAAATTATGGATACCCTAAAAGAATCCAGTCTGATAATGGAACACAATTCAAGAGCGGAGAATACATCCAGAAGATGGAGCAGAATAATATCGAATTAATCTTCAATCCAGTGTACCACCCATGCTACAACCTTGCCGAGAGACCTATTCGAGAAGTTAAGAGATGTCTACGCACCTATTGCTCCCGTCAACACAAGAAGTGGGCGAAATATATTCCTGATATTAATGCATGCCTCAATGAATTATATCATGAATCGACCGGATTCACTCCTAACGAACTACAATTCGGCGTTCGAGACCACCGCTTTTGGGAAAAATACTTGTCTGAAAATCCATTCATAATTGATACTCCAATAGAACAGAAGTTACTCATCGCTAAACGCAGGTTAGATGCCAAACGAATTAAAAGATCAGCAAAGTTAAATCAGAATCGAAAACCACAAACATTAAAGATAAACGATAAAGTGCTAATAAAATCACATCCCCTCTCCCGAGCTATTTATGGAGAAACTGCAAAGCTTTTCGAGGTTTACGAAGGACCATTCATCATCAAGCAAATATTAGGAAAATCTACTTTTCATGTAACCAGAGAAAACGAAGACATCTTATTTGGACCATATCACATATCTGCATTAAAAAGATATATAGAACCGATAATAGAAGAGGATAATGTATATAGTGAAGAAGACCCTGACAACATAAACTCTTAAAACAGTGTATATAGTTCATCATCATCATCATCCATCAAGTGTAATAATTTTAAATGAGGAGATCGTCATGAACCTTAACCGCGAGTGCGTACCCCTTCCCCTATTCCCCAAGTGAACAGTGTGATTATTCCCCAAAACAGTGTTGAATAACAATTTATTTATCAATGCGATGATTATAAACAGTGAATTTTGCCCTTGTAACAAACAGTGTATAAACCAAAGTGTTTTTATGCGAGTGAAGAACTTCATCCCTATGCCAATAAACAATTGTTATATTAAATGTTCCCTTAATCCCAATTTCCCAGTGCGGTCATGAACTATCTTAATCCCTCATCCCACATTTCCCCATTTATGTATTGTTCCTATGTTTATGTAAATTTAGAATAAGAAGTGTATTATCACCAACCAACATCAATCATTTAATGTACCTCATAACTAGCTGTAAATATATTTCATACTAAATAATTCATGTATTCCATTTCATACTTGATCGAAATCTGTC
Source organism: Allygus modestus (assembly GCA_963675035.1). Classification (NCBI taxonomy): domain Eukaryota; kingdom Metazoa; phylum Arthropoda; class Insecta; order Hemiptera; family Cicadellidae; genus Allygus; species Allygus modestus. The sequence goes on from OY776112.1 coordinate 119,260,686, forward strand.
TTTAATTTCATATCATACAGATTTCTGAGGAGATAATTATAGTATTACATGTCCATTCATTCATCATTTAGTAATAATTTTCTTATTATGTGTTATTTTATATTTAAGTTTCCCTATAAATGTACTAATTAATTAATTTCCCCTAAATGTGTTATTTGTGTTCATTGCCCTATGTCCATGCCTAACCATAATCACCATTATCATCACTCCTCAGAAAGCCATTCCCCTCTATATATTTAATGTTTATTTATCTGTGCAATTGTATAATAATATGTATTTCATTAATTTAATCACCAATAATTATTCATAGCCTATCCCCATATAATAGCCTACTCACTTAATTTAATATGTTTGTTAATAATAATATTTTAGATATAAGTTATGTGAGAGGATTGCAATAACATTAAAATTTAATATAATATACTTTTCAAAAATAGTCCTTAAGGAATCTAAATTACAGTGACCAGTGTTAACAATTATGTGAACATGTGCTTTTCAACAATGGACCATGCTTCCAGACCTCATCTCTACTAGATCTTTCTTCTTGCTCCAGATGCCATAGTGTTAAGACCTAGAATCTGTGAAGGACACAGTTCCTATTTTAAATTTCCCAGTATGGCCTAAGTTTTGCATTGCTTGGTGCTCATTTTATTAGGGACTTACTGCTCAATTACTACCATCTGTAAATTCACTCCTTTTATTTGATTTCCCCCAAAAACTGGTATTTGAGCGAAGAACATTTGTAAGCAGATTGGTAAACTCCTTCCATTGTATTCTATTTAGGGACTGGAAAGAATACAGACATTTAAATAGAACAAGCCTAATGTTCTGAAAGTTAAAGTAACCTCAAGAGAGTATTTTATATATTGAACTATCTTTCCAAATTTAATTTTGAGTATTTTAACCATTCATAAAGTCAGTGAAACCATTGGACTCTCCTTTTGGACAACAACCAAAATTTCCATTGTTGTAATTTTCAACACATCAGCTTAATTTGGACTTAATATTCTTTCAAATATCATCCCAAACGTTATTCAAGTCAGCACGATACTTCCCCCCTGAGAAAAGGAGCCCTCATTTGTAAAGAAACCCCATTTAGAACCCAAAATATGAACATTTAGTTTTAGGCCTACAAGTATATTTGTCATTTACCTTCTAGGCTAGGCCACACATTGTAACTGTTCCCCCTGAGTTGTATATTATTGTAAATCCCTTTAATTGAGAACCTTTTGAAACATAATTGTACTAATAGATAAATAAATATTGTATTGTTCCTCTGTAACTCTGTATTTTATTCAAATAGTAAAGAAATCTTAGAAATTGTACACCTACCTTTTGTTGACATCCAGAGTAAATACAAAACACATTCTACTCACTACAATAAAGTAAAGGAGACCACAAGTACAAGTATATTTATTATCAAGTCAAAGAAGATCATTTGTGAGCTATATTTAAATAGCCTAGGGAATTTTGTAAGTAATAACACTGATTTTTGTAAAGAGAAGCTAGGCTTAGCACATGGCAGCCATTGCCCTCAGATCCCGATAGCATCACTTATTATATCCACTTTTCCTGAGCACATCCGATCAAACAATTAGTTAAAAGTTACCAATTTAGAATTATAATTAAGTAAGTAACAATTAGAAAACAAATAAGAATTTGGCGACCAACGTATAGGCTAAAAACTAGAAATAAGAAATTTAATCAAGATCGGACCTTTTTTACGAGAGTTATCGTGCTTAGGAACACAATATATATATATATATATATATATATATATATATATATATATATATATATATATATATATAATATATACATATATAAAAATTTGAACGAATGGTGTTTTTGGCATGTGGGGACCTCAAAATGAAAAGTTATCATGGTCTCGGGCTTAAGTCTTACCATGAGACCTACGGTAATAGCTTCTTCCCTATAGGGGAAATTCGCTAAAAACATCAAGTTGGTAGTTTTAACCAACTCCAGGTTTAAGTAAACTATTGAAAGTAGTGAACAAACCATACAACTTAAGTGGTAGTGTGTTTGACACTTTGGGCAGTTTTAATTACTGAAGAATCTCTTTTAAATTGGAGCGGCGATTCCTTTGAAAAAATCCTTTCAGAAACTTGATTGATAAATTTTTAAAGATATAAAATAATATCCCATACCCTCCTGGTACCAATTAATTGAACCGTGACAATCCTCTTACAGCGACTTACTGTATTCTTCGTTTGATTGAAGTCTAAACATGGCTCACTGCTTTCTTTTAGGTTTTACTTTTTTTCAAGTATATGTTCAATCCTATTCTAGGTACTTAAACTCTTTTACTCCAATCTTCTCCAACACAAAACCAACAATAACTTACTTTGAAAAAAACCAAGGCCATCAAAACCTTAGGCAGCCATAAACGGCCTTCGGTGGTTGGTGTTAGGACGATGGATAATTTAATACGGATTTAAGAAATATCAACGAAAGGGTAATTTATGTTACCTTCCCTCTGTAACTATGGTAATCAAGTTTAATATATTTGTTGCTGAGATTATGTTTGTAATCTTAGCTATTTGCATTGTTGATAACTGATAATTTGTATTTAATACAAATTAAAGTTTGTGTGATCAATAAAGTTTTTTCGTTTTTAAGTTTTGACATAAAAGCGTCTTTTGAGTAGGATTTTTATTTAGGATAACATTAGTAACTATTAACCTACGTAATTCCCATTGCAAGGACTTAATTAATATTATATCTGTATTTTACTCAATCAACTGGTCAGCTGAATAAGTGCCTAAACGGTCTGCTCTCTAAAGGCGAGCTTCAAAACAGAATGCATCATACAAATTGGTTTTCGACGGGAGATTTCGATGGTTTGGTTAATTATTTTTACCTTTTCATAAATTAAAATATTATGTTTATTAGTTTGTACTAACTCTGTCATATAGAAATAAAACACAAATAATTAAGAAATGAAAATAAATATCCTACTGCTATTTTTAATTGGTAAATCAACACTCTCCTATAGAATAAATCAACATTCTTTTTAATGTGGGAGAAAATTTGTTTAAAACTGTTATAATACATACATGTGCTGGAGTAGAATTGAAGTTAATAGGTAATCTGATGATGAAAGACTGATTTTCATTAAGATCCTTTCGCACAGAGGCATATTAACTAACAGTCTCTTTGAGAGTGTAATGAAGGAGCGGCTCCAAAAGCCTAGAATTGTAATGAGCTGGATCATTACCTGTGTTGAAAATTCATTATCCCCTCTTTATTATTAAGTCTAAATGTTCTTTACAATTCATCCGGAAAAATGTGTCTTGTTATTCGTTTATTTAATAATCAACTACGTGTAAAAATATATTTTTTTTAAAGTATGTAATTCACAGAATGTGTAGTGAACAAAAACCAACTTTAAACCAACATAAATGTTTTAGAGACCAGTTTCTTAGCTGTAAACGCATGTAATCCATACATGCGTTTAGTCAGTAACGTCATGGACCTCTGTACTTGTTTTCTGCGTTGTAGTTTGACTGTTGGTATTGGCCAGTTTGCTATCTTAGTCTTATCTCACCACCACAGAATCGTTGAGTGGCCACACCTTAATATGTAGTCAGCGCGTCAATTACTCAACAAACTCAGTTTATTTGGAGTCCGACTGTGTATGAAGCATAAACCCTCAGGAGGGTTAGGTTAGGTCAGGTTAGGTTAGGTTAGGTTAGCCAGAAACAAATATTTCGACCTCCGAAAATTACTAAGAAACCTCCTTGGTAATTTTCTGAAATAAACTTGGTTTTGCAAACGGGTTTTAGTTTCAGAATTTAATTATTGAGACTAAAGAGCAGAAATTAAAAAATATAAATGTTTGATAGTATTACCAATGACGGTATTTTATTTGCAGTTACAATCATATTAAAGGATTTGTTAAAATATTACATTTCATACCATTCATTATTTAGTGATAATTTCCCTCATATGTTATTTATCCCCACATGATTACTAATAATTTTCCCATAATATGTTACTTAATATTCAATTTCCTTGTTAAATGAGCCATATAATTTATCTGTCCCCATAAAATGTCTCCTTGTATTTCAATATGTTATCTTATGTTAATTTGTGTTTATTGCCCAATATAAATCATTCATTTCACCACTCATCAGAAAAATCATCCCCTCTCTATGTATAGTATGGTATTTATTTATCTGTGTATTTTAAATAATGTTTTTCTTCATTAATTGATAACCAATAATCTTCCACGGCCTATTCACATTTAATAGCCTACTTAATTTAGTATATTCACTAATAACTTATTTTAAATATAATTTATGTAAGAGAATTGCAATAGAATTAAAATGTAATATAATATAATTTTCAAAACTAGTCCTTAAGAAACCACAATTTCAGTGATCAGTACTTTAACATGTGTTTGTGAATCCCTGTGCCAGCCAACAATAGGATTCTCTCCAAGACCATCACCTTCATCTAGCTAGACTCCTTCTTGCTGATCCAACTGCCCATGTGTTAGCATCTAAAATTTGTTAGCAGGACATTGTTCCTCCTAATTTACCCAGTATGACCTAAGTTTGCATTGCTTAGAGTTCATTAAGTAGGGACATATTGCTCAGAAGTACCACTATTAAATTCAACCCCTTTTTATTTTATATTACCCCAAGATTTGGTACTGAGTGAAGAAGTTTGTAGCAGATTGGTAAAACAACCTCCATTTGGTATTCTAAGCAAGGGACATTATTGAAAGAGTACAGACACTTATAGAACAACTCTAATGTTCTGAATATTTTAAATTCAAGAGTTATTTATTTAATTTGAACTATATTTTCCAAATTTAATTGAACATATTCGAATAATTATTAACTTCAGTGAAAACAATCATTGGTCTCTCCTTTTGGACACACCAACATTTTCATCGTTAGAAATTTTGTAAACAAGACAATTTGGCTCATAAATATATATTTCTTTCAACAAACATTATTCAAGTCAGCACGAAACCAACCCCCTGTGATTAAGAATCCCAACTTCATTAGGAAATCTTAAACATTTTAGTAGTAAGCTTTCATTTATTGTTGTAAGCCTATTAGGCCTAGGTCAGAGTCACTTTCCCTCGTCACACTAATAAATTTTGTAGTAAAGTATTACCAGAATTTGATATTTTGTTCACAATGATGAATAAATATTATATGGTCAACTTGTAAATATCATTTGTCATTGAGTTAGGTAAACATATAAAAGAAAACCTACCTTCTGTTGTTATCCATACAACTAACTACAGCAATTACTACACTACAAGCTACTCACTACAAAGAAGGAAGAAATCAGAGTAAAATTGTATTTCTTTGGTATGAACAAGGTACTTGTGAGCTATTCTGCATAGCCTAAAGAAATTTTTTGTGGGATTTCACCATTGGTAATAATTGTACTAAAGGCTTGTTTAATGTCCACCAACGCAAGTAGCGTTACCTAACAATCACTTTTACCCGACCCCAGCAGAGAATTATTAGTTAAGATTATTCGTATCCTTATTATATTTAAGTGCAGTTTTTAAGTAAAAATTTTATTATCTTCTCTTTTTATTTATAAGAATAAAAATACTATAATAATGTTTTTACTATTTTAAGGAGAACACGTTTTTGGTTTTGTTTTTGCCTGTTGTTTTTAAACTGAAAAGTTGTTTCTGAAGTACACATTAATATGCCAACCCTGCAGACGGTTACATTATTCATTGGTGTAAGTTTTATGGATTTCAGTTCCCTATGTGGAACGTAACAATTGTAACAAATACTACCGTATTGTTTTTAATAAATCAATTTTTCATTTAATTTCATTTCGAAATATTTGGACATCCATAAACAAACTTATTAGGCATGTTGTATGTTCATCATTCACTTTATCAGTTTGATTGATTGCTAGTTAATTTTTGATTAGTTAGTTATTATTTGATCAACCAAGTATCCTAGATTATTTATTCACTACTCACAACATGAGAAGTATGTTTCGCCCCTCTTGAGTTTACTTCTTATATTTATTGCGGAATCTCTAATTTCCATTGCTTGAATTATGATGTGGTTTTATGGATATTGTATTGTGTTTTTTTACATTTGTTAATGTTTTTGATAGACACTCATTATACCTATTTTTACTGGTTTCGCACGGTTTCCACTAGACAGTAATTTCAGCTTAGTTTAAAAATGTTGCAGAATTTTAGTTTTGTTTCACCTTATTTTTGTTAGATAATTGTATTAACAATGTTAACTAGTGTCTACCCACTTGGCAGTGCAGCTTATATCTATTTTGATATATTGCACATGTATATGATTATTATTGGAAATACCCCCGTTGCAGCAAACCTGTATACTCATCAAACTTACAACGAATATATATATATGTGTCTCACTGTCACGTAAAGCCACTTACCAAGTTTAATACAAATTCATGCTTAAATAAGCTATATATAAACAAATTAATTTATTCTCCATAAGAATAACATTAGGTCTGAGTATGCTGCAAAAGAAAAAAAAATGTTTATGAGAAATATCAGGTGAATCTATTACAAGTTTTATTAATTTATGTTCATAAGTGAAGGGATATATGACATTGTACTTATTCCTCATATTAAAAACATTAGGACAGATTACGGAGGTACAATATAATGCTACAGGGACTATCGACGAAAAATTTTTGTTGTGCAAATATCAATAAGCCACAATATAAAAACCATGTAGAAATTATGTAGAAATTATTTGACATAATTTCCGATGGTTACAATATTTTTAACAAGACAAAAATAAACGGAATCAATATGAAAGAAACAGGAATCAACGGAAATCAAGAATACAATGCGAACGAAGTCACGAGTAAAGAATAGTGTTTTTATTAAAATTAAAATCCCAAGATTCTCTGGCATTTTATATTTAAACAGTTACAAGGTCAGTGAGGAGTCTTAATTCAATTTGTTAAGGGCTTAGTTGCAAGTGGGGATCTACGGAAAATCTTGTTAACAGCAATTTAAAAGTTAAATCAGTTTGTTGTCACTTTAACATTCTCAAAATATTCGCACAGTTTGCATAGATGTGAATATATAACAGTGTTACACAAGCGTAATCAAGTTTTTACTACATACACTTACAATTCCCCAAGTATTTACATAATAGGTTGAGACTAAATAAAACACAGGCTTTAACACATTTCTTAATTTTAATCTTAATTTAAAACCCATTATACTTTGTAATGTTTTATGTCCTATGTTTATTCAATAATTTATTTTAAATCGTAACCTAATACACAAATCCTTTTTATGTGTTACAAGTACATTATCTTTTACGTAATAAACTAAAAGAAATAGCTAAAAACAAAAGTCGCACAGTTCTCCAATATCAGTTCATGTGGTTCACCGATCTTGAATTTTTTATAAAGTTTAACTGCTTGGTGGGTGCTTATTAGGAGGAAATTAATCAAAAGATCCAACTGGCATTCATGTTAAACGTGCCAGTGGTGGACATCAAAGATGGGAAATTAACTATAATTCGATTAATAGTCGTCCAAATATGGAAATGTTGATCCTGATTTTATTTTTTAATATTTTCAAATGGACTTTTTTTGTAAATAGACTTTTTATAAAAAAATTGTGGGTTCTCAGATAATGGATGATTCTTTTTTTTTTGACAAAATTGTCAATTTGCAGATGACACATCTGTGGTGGTTTCCAATAAATCAACCCAATCTCTAATATTATCATTAAAATTGATTTTAAATGAGTTAAATTCTTGGTATAGTGCAAATGGTCTATTATTGAATAAATCCAAGACGAATATTCTTCACTTCCAGTTTAAAAAATCTAAAGACAAATTATTAAATATCGAATTAGAAAATGAAAAAATTTCTGAGGTCTCTGAAATAAATTTATTAGGAATAACTTTAGATAACCACTTAAACTGGAATACTCAAATAAATAAAATCATGAACAAATTAAACTATGTATGCTTTAATTTGAGAGTATTAGCAAATTGCTTCAATTTTGAAAACCTAAAAATTGTTTATTACTCTTATTTTCAAAGTATATTACTATACTGCCTCCCTGTATGGTTCGGCACATCTAAGGAAAACCAAAAGAAAATTTTTAAATTACAAAAACGAGCAATAAGAATTATTATGCATGCCAAACACGATGAGCCAAGTCGGAAACTCTTTGAAAAGACTCAAATTATAAAAATTTTTGGACTTTATATTATAGAAATTTTGAAATTATATGTAAATGAACGAAGTGAAATAAAAGAATTACAACATAATCATAATTATCACACTAGAAAACAATTCATCATTCAACATCAAATCCACAGAACCACTACATATGAAAATTCACCCCAATACATGATGGGAAGAGTCATAAATCAAATTAAAAAATTCACAAAATTGAAGTAATTGGAAGACAGAATTAAGAAAAGTAAAAGAAATTTTAATGAACAATCCTTTATTTTCACTGGATGAATTTTTTAAAGAAGAACCAAAAATTTATAAAATAAGATAACATGAAAAAATAGAAAATTTAAGGTGCAATATTTTTTTAGACGTAAGATATTTTGTTGTAAAAGCATACACAATTTATAATTGTTTTTTGGCAAATAAATATTATTATTATTATTATTATTATTATAAAAGATAAAATTGATAAACAAAGGCTTACAACTTTACTATAAGGTAATAACATTTTGTCCGTTGATTCATTTGGTTGTTTTAAGATAAATACATAAATTAAGCTTCACAATGTAAAGTTATAGTTAATGGTAATTAATTAAGTTTTTATATACTATACATGTAAATTTTATTGGAACACCGATTTGTTAGCCATTGTGGAATACAGACAATTTTAAAATACTCCAAAGTACTTCATTTTAAAGAAAATTAGTACATATTCAAGAAAAATCCTCGGAAGGGTAATTTATATTGCTTTACCTTTGTTAATATGGGATAAAAAAGGAATTAAATTTCCTAGTAAAAAATAATAGAGCCAGAGAACCAATATTAAAAAATCTTTTAATTCTTTGATGCTTGGAAAAAATAAAAAAAAATAAATCTATACACTGAATAAAGTGTATGTCATCTGTAATAGCCGCCATATGTGTGTGTTTACATTAATTTTAAGTTGGATTTAAGGGTAAATATACTCCTAATGATATCATAATAATGTTGCAGCCATTAAACTTTTGCAGCCATTATTGCAGGCTGTATAAACTGTATACAAGTATGCAAGGTTCGAGATATACAGCATATCATGCGTACCAAAGGCATTATAGGTAATCTTCCTTCACAAGACATGGATTTAAAAAAATCATATTCGGTGAGGGCAATAATTAGGTACATTATTATTGTAATATATAAATTTACAATAGTGACCATGATGATCATTACTGCTCCATCAATCTTAATATTGTACTCAAATTACGTTTATGTGGATTTCAAACATTGGCTCTTACAAACGGTGATTAAACCTTGTGAGGTTATCAGGTCTCACATCTGAAAGTAATTCCAAGTGCAAGAAATCCTCACAGCCACAAATTCTATGTTGGCACAGAATCTGCGGAGACAAGCTTTATCGTCCAATTCCTTGATCTCATTTATGTTAAAAATAGCAAAGATTTCATTAGTTATTTTGTATTAAATATTTTAAGATTGTCGTTCTTCTGCAACAGTTTTTAGAAATATTTCAGTTATGTTATAATTTGTTAATTATTTGTGTACTTTTCACATTGTTTTTATGAGTTTCATAACAACATATTTATCTCACCTAAAAATTAAAGTAAAATAGCAGCGGCTTGTGAGATATATCCTGCCAATGTAGCATGAATAATGCAGTGCCTGTGAATCAATAAAACAACAAATGGTACTTCCTTCCTGCTTTTTATCTCGATCTTGTTTACCACGGGAGGAAATGTACAAGTTAGAAGATTTTCACCAGTCTTCTTGAATAAAACAGCTTGTTTTGCTTACCGAACAAACATTTTTTAACACGGTTTAACTTTCGAAACTCTCCACTCACGACCTAACGTAGATGTTCTTTTATAAACTGTCTTCAATTTTATAGTGTATTTAAAAGTTACAATTGCTCTATAAAACAATAGAGTTGTTTAGAATTTAGAGGTATTCAAAATTAACTAAAATAATGATCAATGTTTTATACTCAAGTCTTCTTTCAGGCTTTCAGGAGTCTTCTTGCTTATTTTTGGATTCATATATATGAATTCATTATATCAATTTATATATATATATATATATATATATATATATATATAATACAACGATTTAAGGTGATGATACCCTTTATTATTTTATGAACCATGCATATTTTATTACAGAAGTGGGTTCTCTCATCCACCCATTCTCTGTTTCTGAACATAGATGATCAGCGATTAAATAATAGGCTAATTATTTTAACTTGTAAAGCATTTTAATTGCAATTAAAACACTACATACATTTTGTGATAACTTGTATGTAATATTTTTGTATTGTGAAAAAATAAAAGGAATTTATAAAGTAAATTTGTGAATAAATAGCAAGGAGGAAAAGTCAGAATTGCTGATGCTAGTTGGTTTTGAAAGTTTGGGCAAAATCGCGATTTCCATGTCCTGGGAGATCGAAAAAGAAGCTGTAGTCGATGGTTTGAATTGTTTCCTTGAGCTGAAAGGACAAAGGGTGAAGTCACGTGACGGCCGTCGTGGCTGGATTCGAAAACTTTCGGTCCAAGGTTCACCCTCGACGGGAGCCTGTGGCATTTTACGTGCAAATACCGTGCTGATGAGTGTGTCGAGAGGCTAACATACGAGACGTAGAACTCAAAACTTATAATTTCAAAATAAAATCGTTAGTTTTGCTTGTCTTATCTTGCTTATTTTTTATATATGAGTAGTTGGGAAATATATAAATATATATATATATATATATATATATATATATATATATATATATATATATATATATTACAAAATTTATATAGTGTTTTTAATTGCAATTAAATGCTATAATTTAACAGTATAAAAGAGAGAAACGTTAATTTATTGATCCTCTATAATCCTATGAATCTAAAACAAAAATAATTTTAACAGATATCTCTGTAGCTCTTCCTACTGATAAATCGATTCCTTTTTATGCTCAAACAGCTTTTTAACCCGTTAGACTCGATCCTTATAGGCAACTAACTTTCAACAAAGGGCCAAACTTTATCTTAACTTCGTCTCGTTGACACCCTAGTGCCAGCGGGTTTTGTCCATTATACTTCAAGCTATTCTATGCCGATACTTATTGAAACTCTTAGATGTCTGATGAAATATCTCTTGAAAAACTTATCCTTTTTTTGCAACTAGTGAAGACTATAATCATGATTGGTGGGGTACTTCTTGTCAGTCGACGGCTTGGATAATAGAATTAATCCACTTTAAAGGCTACCCAGCACATATGTTTCGATTAAATATTGGTTTGGGATTTTCCAATTATTAATCCCAAATATTAGCGTTTGTCACTATTTTGTTTGTTTTACCACATACCTATATTCTAAAACCTAAAATTTTTAGATGGAGTTATTATCAGTGAATAATATTACGATAATTTATAAATTTAAATTAACAACTAACTAATTAAAAATGGAAACACAAATTCAGACCTTTTTGTTTAAAGCTTACTAAACATAATGTTGAAATCAGATAAGTTTTAACCATTAAAAATGTATGACACGACTCTGAATTTAATGATAAATGGTCTTACTGGATTTAAACTAATGATTTAAAAAACATTCTTCAGCAAACACAAATCTAACAATATATTTATTTATAGAAAACTAGCTGTTACCCGTCGTGGCTTCGCTTACAATCACCATATAGCTTTAGTTATATATATATATATATATATATATATATATATATATTTATTTATTTTTTAACTGACTAACAGTCGCGTTGTATTCAAAGGCAGTATTTTCAAAAACGCCCAACTTATTTCTGGTAAACGTTTGCCACCGCTGGGCAGCCCCTTGGGCAGCCCTTAAAACAGTAGCTTGTCTGTTAACTTCAGCTTCATTACTGTTTCTGTACATCACTTCTCTGTAATTTCAGTTGTTCTAAAATTGGCATGCCAGTGTCGAAGTCTCTTAATGGCGAAGTTGCTTTTCTTCTGGAGTTTCTTCGACTCTGTGTACTGCCTGTTGTAGACCTTGTTGAAGCTTTATAATTTCTATTTGTGTTGAAGTATTCTGATTTCTAGCCACTTTATTAAATTAAGCTTTGCTTGAACGCTGAGACAAATTTGATTAACTTTCCCCCTGAATTATCATGATACAGGAACCTTCGTGGTTAATCGTGAAACCAAAGTGTAAATCAAAATATAATCAAATAAATAAACTCAAAATCTTTTGAAAATCTCAAATGTAGAACTCCTGTTTTAGTTATCATCTGATCCAGTAAATGTAAGTGCACATAAGATTAACACAGGATGTTTAGAGGACACTGGGGCAAAGCCCTAAAGGCATTTTACAACGTAAATAGGCTTATGTGTTACTTAAGAATATTAGCTATCTTCCTACGAAATATCAGTTCAATCGGTTCAGAAGTTTGAACGTGATTGAGCCACAAACAAACTCACTGATTTTGTTAAGTGTAAGCGTAAGTATAATATTAGAATATATGACTGGGTTCTAGAATTTTGAAGTTTTTATTTTAGTTTTGATTGAAAATAAAAAAGCCAAGAGTTATCAGGTACAGATTAATCGAAAGTTTTCCTTTCGCTATTCATGCAATGGTAATCAAAGTGAAAAATGAATACCTTATGCAGAAAATGTAGTATTTTATAGTATTATTCGGAATAATATAGCTTAAGCACGTTACAGATGTATAATGTTTAATTATATGTAAAGTACATTACCTTTAAGGGTTTCAACTAATTGTATAATAACGAGCTGTAGAATAACAGTGAAAGATAAACAATATCGACTTAAAGTTATAATTTAAAACCAGGTTTACATACCTTTTCCGTCCAAACAGTAAAAAAAATGTATGCTGCCACCTACTATGACGACATTAAACAACACGACATTAAACACATACTTCGCATAAATTACATCCACACACAAGCCGGCCGGCGATTAGAATCCGACTAAAACAGACAAACTGGAGTCGGAGTCTAATCGCCGACCGGCTTTTGCGTGGATGTAATTTATGGGAAGTATGTGTTTAATGTCGTGTTGTGTTATGTTGAACTGTATTAATGCTTAACAAATTTTAAAATTTTGACGAAAATCTGTATGAATTACGGATGTTTTTGTATGGCCGGAAGATGGAATTCTAGATTCCGAAACATGTCGCCATAGTAGGTAGCAGCATAAATTGTTGAGCTGTTTGGACGTAAAAGGTATGTAAACCTGGTTTTAAATTCTAAACAACAGTTCAGGAGGCATTTTCAAAATGAATAAAGTTATAACACCATGAGTCCCAATGCTTAAAGGCCAACCAAAAACTGCAGCCTGATACTCCTATCACGCCAGTAGTTAACTTTAGTGCAGCTCCATCTTGGAGCAGTATTTGAAATATAGTTGATTTATTGATGAACTTAATAAAAACAAACCTCCTTTCTAGTATTATTCTCAATATATAAAGAATAAACAATAAACATGCAAATAATATAAAATACATAAAAAATCAAACATAAAATAAATACAACACATGTACAACTACACAGCATGTAGTAAAATATTTTATTTTATATGTACATCACGTAATAAATAAGTAAAATCAGTACAAACAAAATGATAACGTTTACAAAAACTAAAACGCCAATCTGAACTCGAAAAGGATCTTGAGAAAAAGTTACCTCTATTTCAAAGTCTGTTTGGGGGACATTTATATTTCGAAGTGACTACGTACACGTCCAATGTAAAGGCAAATACACATCGCTACCGCTTAGGTTAGGTTAGGTTAGGTTACGTTACGTTACGTTCGGTTAGGTAAGGTTAGGTTAAGTTAGGTTAGGTTAGGAGGTTTTCTGGCTCTCAATCTGTTTTAAAAATCACAGGAAGAGTAACGTACGGTGCATAATTTGGAACGGACGTGAACAGTAGCGGCTCACGTCGGACGTGTACGTAGCCTCTGCCTTTATATTTCCGGCCACATATTGGGTACTTCTTTATACTAAGAAATACGTGATAACTCTTTTTTGGGTTTTAACGGTTTACGGTAGTCAAAATAAAAGATCAATTGGTAAAAGGCTGGCATTTATTATTTTAATCTTAATGAACAAATATCGTTTTGGAAAAGTTATTCTTTATAAAGAATTAAGTACATACTACATATTTTACTCGCATACCTCTAGAGGGATGGGAATTAATTTGTTCAACGTGTTATTCATGTACTCTGTCAGCTGTGTGAAAGATTATTAATTAATATTTCAGTCAATAAAACGTCGATGTCCTTGAGCAATCATGAATCATGTCGAATGATGAATTAGAGGATGATTGCGAATGACGAATGAGTTAGCAAGCAGAATATGATAGTGGATAACACTTCAAACGGAGGACAAATAAAATAAGGTACTCATAAAATGAGCCAGAACGAATCCCATTTTCAGTGATCCAAAGACATAAAAATACTTTATTGTTAGAATTTCCGGTGTGGCATTACTAACAAGGGTCGGTTTTCATTGCTAGTTATGAATACTGCGACGTAAAGCGGTGCTATAATGTCACGTTATCGCTTATTGCAACAAGTATGACTTTTATGCTGTCGTTGGATTACATTGAATTACAAACAGTCCAGCTGCACTTCATAGATTTTAAAATATTTAGATCGCAAACAACTTTACTCCAAAATTTTTAGTAAAACCTTACAATACCCTTTTAAAAAGTATAATGCTACCAAGAACCAAGAACCAAGAAGTTGTGATAAAACTAAATTTAACTGTTGGTTGATCTCCAATTTAGTTAAAACAGTTTATTTTTTAAAATGGTGAATTTGTAACTCATAGAAATAATGCCTTTGATACAAGATAATCGGTAAATATAATCATTTGTATGCTAGTTATTTGGCCACGTGACGCGATGTTTTATTGGACATCGAGAAAATCCACTAGGTAGCGTCCCTGTTAGTTAATTGTTTTATTGAATATAAGATTAACTTCATAATAATGACATAATATGAAATTGACAACATAATACATCAACGTGCAACCCAACACGTGTCTATTGTTGAGGAGCACTAAGTTGTTGTGGCGGGTAAATTTGGTGAATAAAGTACATGCCACACCTGAACAAATAAACAAACCTCAGTTCACAGTGTTACTAAACAAAATTGATAACTAAATAATTTCATTGTGGCAACATTTTGAAAGATAAGATGACACCGCGTATAACCCATTGTTAAATCCTGCATTGAATCTTTTAGTTTAAATTTAAACTATAATCAGACTCTGGCTCTCAGAATAGGTATGGACGGGCAACCAGTCCACGCACAAAATCAAAATATCTAACTAATCCGATCATCATGGTTTATTGACGCGAGTATATTTACGGTCCAGCGTCCATATTACTCAATCTACTCTTGCATAACATCCACGTTCAAACTAATGTGTAATATGACCAACGAAGTTTAACTCGTAGATACAATTATCTGTTGCCATGAGCTAGTTTTAATAATCGTCTTAGAAGAGTTATAAATATTTTGTCTTATTCATTAGCAATAGAAAATCCACAGTTTTCAATGCATCAATGCTGTCGTATTTAAAAGTGTGGGAGCGAACCATAGATTCTCTTGAGGTCGGAGGATCGATATATAAACATTATTTTCCTACATGCAAGATGATTCAAACTGTGAAAACTACTTTATATACAATTCAAACTTCTGCTTATTACAAAACAACACACATAGTTTACTTTATACTACTTTCCCTCTAAAATCCTAAACTCATCTAAACATTTGGAGTGACCTTAAACATGTAGAAAAGAGGTACGCGAGATAAGAAAATCTGCTCGTTAGTAGGAGGGCGTGGTGAAAAATTACTACATTACCTCCAAACAAACTGACTGACCTTTCCTGAGCAAAGCTCGGACCCTCGGACCCTAGGTACTGTTTGATATAAGGGTGGAAAAATACCGAAGAAATTCGGTTTAGTAAACTTTCCTCCGAAAAAAGTAAATGTGTATATTTCAGAATCGTAACGAGGTATCCCAAGAATGTCATAAAATGTAAAAAAATACTATTTACTTACTTCTCATATTCTGTGTAATAATGTTCTTTGTAGGTATTCTCAATGAACGATTTTTAAAACATATAATTACAAATGCCATGACGATAAGTTGGAGAGAACGAACTAATAGAGCACTCACGCTAAATTAAATTATAATAATCTAACTTACTCTGGGGATTACATGTACTTGGTCAAGCTAAGCCATATAAACAGGTCTACAAAATGCAAAAATAAAATGAAATGTTCTATTTTTTTATAAATTTAAATAATTTTGTCCTTAAGAAACAGAGTATCCTTCTGCTGGTTTAAAGTACTTTGTGTGGTACTAGACATTTGAAACAATCATGTTCAGGTGTGGTAATAGTGAACAGTTCATAGAAGAAACATGTCGTAACAGTACTAGATATTAAAAGAAACATGATAGAAAATTGGCTTTTAGTATTATTTTTGAGAAACTAAGCTTAGCCTATCTTAACTTAAAATATTAAACAATCAATTTCACTTAAAGCTTGAGTAAACTGAGAACATCTTGGCATAAAAAAACATTTAACATTATTTTATAATAACAGATTTTATGATGCTACTAAACAATAGCCGGTAAATAAAACACGGTTGGCTAGACTCTCTTTTATTATCAGCATTCCTCCGGGGAATTCCGTTCATTGTCTCTTAACACCACTCTAGACTAAAAACCATGTGGAACGCAGCATTCAGCAATATTTCCCCTGAGTGTCTGCAAACACAAGACGTCGTTTGTCTCCTTTTGAAACAAAATTGAAGAGGTACAATCTGGAAAGCTCTATTTTTTATATTTGCAGATTTTGTGATTTAAATTTTTTAAGGAAACAGGAATTCTTTTTATAGTTTTAGCACTTCATACTCATTACGTGTGCTACATATATTTAAAATTAAACTGGGCCACGAAATGTTGATAAAACCGCAAGTCGAGCACCCAAAAACGCCATGATTGAATGAAAGCTATTGGTGAAGAACTTAAAGGAAACATATTACTTTTTGGTAATTCAGGTGAGCAAGTGGAGTTCATCATCGGCCAACAGTATAAGTAAATACTGCCACACCTCTTCGTAACAATACTATAGTGTTGGGCCGTTCAATTAGCGAGCTTATTACTGAAATGTTTTAAGTAAGACTGTTCTCAAGCTTTAATTGGAGCAGCAAACGTCAGTTTTGGCTGAGTCTGTAAATATCTGTTCTGGAAGTTGTCTAACCTGTAAGTCGATCTAGAAACCTAAGCTCTTCCCTAGTCAGCCTAGTCCATAGTCTTCCCTTTACAGTAATTGTTGTACAACTTTAAGTTTAAACCACACTTAAATCTCATTTATTTACTTTAAACATATTAAATAAATTTTAATATTACGAGATTTGCTATATATTATTTCTGTTATATACATTAAATTTAAATTATTTTGCAAAACGTAAGGAGGTGGCATTGTGACAGAAAAGCAAATCCGGTTTTATTATCTACCAATCATCACGAGGACATAGTTCAGTGAATAAAAGATCCATCATCGATTGTAACATTAGTCTGATTTATCAAAAAGGAAAATCAACTACATTACGTAGAAACGCTCATTTTTAAAACAGCACAGATACAATTTTAGATAAAATAATTAGGTTTATTATATATGTATACAGGGTGAGTTTAAAATGAGTCCCCCATCATTTGTCTGTATTTCTTAAGATATCGACTCCGGACCACCCCCGATCATTGTTGACCAACTTATACTTCATTTTGACTTAGTTTATATTCATTTTGACTTAGTTTATATTTTTGGCCGCCATCTTGGATCCGCCATATTGTTTTAAGGTTGGGACTTTTAAAATTCCTCCAAAATTATTTTTTAAATTTGACAAAATCTTGAGAAAGAATAATGATTTTCGGAAACGGATTGCGGCATTGTTTCCACCGTAAAAAATACTTCTATATGATGGGTCATAACTTCACATTTACATTTAAAAATAAATAGTTGAATCCAATATGGCGGATCCAAGATGGCGTCAAAAAATATTAGCTAGGTCAAAATGAAGTATAAGTCGGTCAACAATGATCTGGGGTGGTCCGGAGTTAATGCCTTATGAAATGTAGACAAAAGAAGGTGGGGACTCATTTAAAACTCACCCTGTATATATAACATACTAGCTGTGTACCCGTCCTTCGTACGGGTTGTATATAAATGGTAGATTAACTAAATCAAATAACAATCCACATAATTTTACAATATTAAAATTACATTTTACACTTTTAAAGTGGAATTAAATTAAAGTTAACGAAATATACTATGGCAGATAGTTCGGGTACTGTTGCCAAGTCGAGGAACTCTGTCCGGTAGTGAACGGTGTGGTTTTTGTGACTCCAAAAACGTTACACTTCGGATTCGATTTTAGAAATAAAAGAACTCAAGTACAACATTTTAAATACTTTGATACATTAATCTTTACATTCCAATAAATTAATAGTAATGTAACGAAACATTAAACTTTAAAAACATTGATAAATCTCTTTTAAAATTACACAGATATCCAATCCTGTCTCGACCTATCCTCTGATCATTCGCCGATTATACTAATCGTTAAAACAGAAGTGTTTCAAAAATTGCCGAGAGAAACTTTGTACAGCAAGAATACTGATTGGAACAAATTTCGCCAATTAATAAATGAAAATATAAATTTAAACGTCCAACTGCATAGTGTTGAAAATTTAGAACATGCTGTAGATTACTTTATCGATTGTCTTAAAAATTCTGCAAATTCGTCTACGCCCGCAACCCATTATTCAAAATTTACCAAATCAGGACTTAACTACCCTATTTATATCAAGAAAAAGATCGCTGAAAAAAGGAGACTAAGAAGGATATGGCAAAATAGCAGGAATCCATTGGACAAGGCAAATTTTAATAGAGCAGCTCAACATTTAAAAAGACTATTGTTCATTACGAAAAACCAGTGGTTTGAAGAGTACACCCAATCTCTGACAGCTACCGAGGCTACAGACTATTCGCTATGGAAGGCCACGAAAAGGATGAAGCGACCCAAAATATCCATTTCACCTATTATGAAATCTGATGGAAGCTGGGCGAAAAGTAATACTGAAAAATCTGAAGCATTTGCACAATACTTTTCAAATTTTTTCAAACCGAACGATGCTTTAATTGACAACGAAGAGGAATTACAAGAGTTTCTAGATTCTCCACTTCAACTTGATTTTCCGTTACGAAAATTTAAACCATCTGAAATTCGGTCAGTCATAACCAACGAGCTTAATCCTAATAAATCTCCTGGCTACGATTTAATTACAGGAAAATTGTTGAAGGAACTTCCAAGAAAAGGTATAATATTCTTAACTTTATTATTTAATGCTATTTTGAGATTAGATTGCATTCCTGTTCAATTTAAAAAAGCTCAGTTAATTGTAATACCAAAACCAGGGAAACCTCTAAACCAACTGAATTCGTACCGACCTATAAGTCTTTTACCAGTCATATCAAAGGTATTTGAAAAACTTCTTCTCAAAAGGTTACAAACTCTGATTGATGTAGATGTAGTGATTCCTGGCCATCAGTTTGGTTTCAGGCAGAAACACAGTACAGTAGAACAAGTCCACAGGGTAGTTGACATAGTACGACAGTGTTTAGAAAATAAAAACTACTGCTCGGCTGCCTTTTTAGATGTCAGCCAAGCGTTTGATAAGGTATGGCATACTGGCTTGTTGTACAAAATTAAGAAGTATCTACCACATTCTCTTTTCCCTATATTAAAGTCATATCTTACGGATAGATCTTTTCAAATTAAATATCAAGATTATATTACTCAACTGCATCCTATAGAATCGGGAATTCCTCAAGGAAGTGTACTTGGACCTTTTTTATACATCCTCTACACTGCAGATCTCCCAGGAAGTGAGCATACTGAAATTGCAACTTTTGCAGATGACACTGCAATTTTATCCGTTAATACTGACCCAGCTCAAGCTTCTGTCCACTTGCAACAAAGCTTGGACATAATTACAAACTGGTTTAAGACATGGAGAATAAAAATAAACGAAAATAAATCAGCTCATATAACTTTTACTTTAAACCAAAATTCTTGTCCTCCAGTAACAATAAATAACAATCAACTACCTCAAGTAACTGAAGTTAAATATTTAGGTATGCATATTGATAGTAAACTAACGTGGGAAACTCACATTTGGATGAAGAGACAGCAACTAAATTTAAAAGCAAACAAACTAAATTGGCTACTCGGAATTAAATCAAAACTAACTTTGGAAAACAAATTATTGTTATACAAAACTATTTTAAAGCCAGTTTGGACTTATGGTGTGCAACTTTGGGGCTCTGCGAGTAACTCAAACGTGGAGATAATCCAAAGGTACCAATAAAAAATGCTAAGAAAAATTGCCAAAGCACCTTGGTTTGTATCCAATAGAACGCTACATCATGACTTAAACATCCCAACAGTTAAAGAAGAGATCACTAGGTTCAGTACAAAGTATATTGGCAAATTAGAAAACCACCCGAATCATCTTGCTATGAACTTGCTCGACAATTCAACCGCTGTGTACAGATTGAAACGATCCACAATCTTGGACTTGCATTTCAGATTTGTTTAGTGATTTTTGTTAGCGCTAACAGTGGTTAGCAACTAGCTCAAGTTTTAACGTTATTTTCTGTATTATATCCCACAAATTATTTACTCATTGTTCAAACTAGTTAAGAACAGATTGTAAAGTTAAATAAAGTTATAAAAAAAAATCAATATTCTTGCCAGGTCCTGTTTTCATTATAATTGTAAATAAACAATTTAAACTTGGAAAAATCATATGTTTTGAAAAACATATGACTACTTGATTTTATTTAATATTTAAATAAATTTAAATCAATATATTCAAACTGTTCTAAAAATGGTCATGGTTAAATGAACGTTATTAAATATTGTATATGTTCGTTCCTCCTTTTGGAATAGACCTACATTTGTGTTGATCTCCGTTGCTTGTTCATTGGTGGACGTGAGGATGGCACAATCACAGAGCCAGGCACTTTCCAGATTAAACTGTTTATGAACCTCGGTGTAACAAACTGTCAATCAATAAATCCTGTGATTCATCGATAGTGCCGAGTGAAGGATAGATGTTTCTGAGACTTGATTTGTTTTTCAGTGTCCAAATCTCAACTTTTAAAAGCGTATAAGAAAACTGCTCAACCCCTTAATCTTCTCAAAAATACATTTTCATATTTACTGTTAAGTTCGGACGCTCAGTGGTCGGCTACATAAAATATATTTTTAGAGAGGCGTAGACTCGTCCACTCATGTCTCACTTAAGACAAAGAAAGGGTCTGTGTGAAATCTCCAGAGAACAACACCGTGACTCCCCATGATGTTGTTTCTTATTTCCTTTAAGGCATCAAATTTCAGCTCTACTGGTTGAGTAGTTGGTGTGCTATGACTAACACGCTTATATTAAAGGCCATTGGGCAGGAGTCCTTGAGTATATTTGTATCTGGAGTAGGTAAATGTCTGCACTGAGCTATCAGCTACATTCCTACCGAATTTCAGATCCATCAGTCCAAGAGTATGTACAAGATTGTTAAAATATTGTATTTTGAAATTCCGGGGGGCGAAGCCCTTAAACATTTTCGTAACAGGAATAGGCTTGCGTTTTGTTCTGATGAATTAGTTATGTTCCTACCGAAATGTAACTTACAAAGGTCCAGTAAATATTAATACTCATAAAACTGCCATAAAAGTAAATTAGCGAAGAGACCTATAGGACTTTTTTAAACGTATTCTTACTGTGAATCTGCAGCATAAGGGGAACCACCATCCAAAATTTTATCTCCAATAGACATTGTCGTTTCTTATTTAAAGTGATCACTATGTCAGTGAGTGCATGAGTCTGACAAATATAGATTTAGATCATATATCCACTTATGTTATTTATTACCAATCTTCACTCAACGTTTTAAAAAAGAACTACAACACCTATTTATAGAATAACTATGCCATCATCTGGTTCAATATAAATAAATGCTTTGTCCATAAGAATAGCATAGAATCTTTAAAACCCTATGGGGCAGTGTCCTAAGGTAATTTAAAACAATCCAATTAGCCTAAAACCCTCTAACCCACATATAGAACATAGAAAAAAGTTGCATAAAAATCGGTGCACCCGTTTTCCTGTGAAAAGCGAACAAAACATTACCAAAACCGCACCAAATCACGTTTTTGAGCGGCCGCCATTATTTTTTAAAAAGGCGTATGCCAGTTTATAGTGCCCAAAAAACCTTCTCAAGCATATATAGAACAAAGAAACGAAGTTTCATTAATGTCAGTGTACCCGTTTTCCAGTGAAAAGCGAACAAAAACCCGTCCTTGAGCGTTAATGGCAGACAGACAGACAGACATAAATTGAGATAAGATTTGTTTTGGTTTCCCTAGGTTGTAAAACGTGAAAATATGCAAATATTTCATAATTCCAAGCAATGTACAGACAAAACTCTTATTTATATAGATTAATTATACGGTATATTGAAATAAATAAATAAATAAATATATATATACTTGATGTACACGTTCTTCGCACAGGGGTTTTCCTTACCCGTTCTATAGTCAATGCAAATTGTATTTTAGTTAGCTTGAAACAGCTGTTGTTCTTGCTTCCGCTCTTTAAGCCGTCAAATGTAAGTGCCCTCAGCTGTTCGCATTACAGTTTCTGAATGTTTACTTTATTATAAAATGTAAACATTGAAACTTAGAACGTTCACGGGGCGTAGCCCGACGGGATTTTAAGGAAGTGAATAGGCCTATGTGTTGCATTGGTTCAAGATCTACCTTTGTGTAAAGTTTCAGCCCAGTCGCTTAAGTAGTTTTTGCGTTCACCCGGAACATCAGACAGACAGACAGACAGACAGACAGACAGACAGACAGACAGACAGACAGACAGACAGACAGAAACCACCTCTTCTTTATAATATTACTAGCTGACGTACCCGTTCTTCGCACAGGGGTTTTCTTTACTCGTTCTTTAGTCAACGCAATTCGCATTTTAGTTAGCTTGAAACAGCTGTTCTTGCTTCTGCTCTTTAAGCTGTCAATGGAAGTGTCCTCAGCTGTTCGCATTACAGTTTCTGAATGTTTACTTTCTTCTGAAATGTAAACATTGAAACTTAGGACGTTCACGGGGAGTAGCCAGTGGGGATTTTAAGGAAGTCAATAGGCCTATATGTTGCATGGGTTCAAGATGTAAAGTTTCAGCCCAGTCGGTTCAGTAGTTTTTGCGTTCACCCGGAACATCAGACAGACAGACAAACAGACAGACAGACAGACAGACAGACAGACAGAAACCATCTCTTCTTTATAATATTATAGATAGATAGATAGTTCACATTTTGAGGGTAAGTGACCCGAAAATGGATTTATGAAATAATTTTGATCAAACTCAAAACTACTGCAATTTAACTTAAATGCACCTTGGACCCTAAATACCCCCGTTCCGGACCGTACACTTCAAACTCCAAACACACATCGGAAACTCTCACAGACGGCCATTGAACCGAAGTCAGCTGACCTACTTAAGCCACATCAACGAGCGTAATACTTATATAGTGTGTAAGCATATGGTCCCAAGTAGTGAAACCTACTTGGTGGTCACCATTTACCTCTGTCCACTCGTTCCCTCCATTTCAATGGCAACCCTACTTGCCAGTCTCTGAAATTATGTATTCAGCATTTGTTACGTACAACCGTTATCTACACGAAAAACAACAAAAAAGTGTTTATAGTTATCGCATATTATGTTTAAAGTGTTTTAAGATTAATAATTGAATTCGTTAATAAATGTGCAACACAAGGAAGAAAGTACATATTTTATTTTAAAATACAATTGGTACATTTTTGATTATAAATTTTGGAAACCACTGTTCCACTATGGTTTGTTTACTACAATAGCCTCAAGTGAAGCTTCACTTTTTCACCCAGATGAGCACTCTATGTATTAACCTCGTTAAGCCAGAGTCAACAGGTAAGGAAAAAAGTTATCAACACTTCTAGCCTGATCACATAAAATGATAAAATATTTTCTCTTTACAAATGTTTACTTCCATAATGCATGATATGTTCATAAAATATAATAAATCAAATAAATATGAATGTATACCCTTCATCAGTGTGTGTGTAATAAATAAACATGTTATACATTTTATGTCACAAACAATCATTCAAATTCAAATTCACTTTATTGTCATTATAGCATTTGCAGCCGGTAGCAGTATACAATCACATTTATAGAACAACTAATTTTACACATATCACAACTAGCAAAATAAATATAATAATAATAAAGAGGATAATGAACCAAGTTATCCCAAAATAAAATAGTTTAATTATGGCAGTATCTAAATATTTTGAAACTAATGCAGAATTCAAAAGCAACATAGATTTTATAATTTAATTATCTTAGACAATATTTGTATTCTTCGTACGCCCGATGGCCATGTTATGTATTGACTTGGAATGTCTTTGACTAAAGAGATTTTATCTTGAATGTTGAGCTGGTCGTAAACTTCAACTAAATTCGGCTCACTGATTGGATTGAATCTGATCCTAGATCGCGGAGCTGAGAGATTGTAGTCTTCTTCGTATCTAAGCAATATTTGTGGTTTATTATAATATATTTACATAATTATAATTAGTCATAAAAGTGAGTTGACCAGTTTCCCCGTTGTATTTTAATTATATTATATCACAAGTATTTTTAAAACGTAATTTGGAATAAATCATGGGTTTTTTTGGTGGGTTTTATTTTGCTGCTAAATTTATAATTTAAGTGATCTTTAAAATATTTTATAATTGTATTGTTATACTATAAAATTAAGGTATTTGAAATTCAAAGACGTTTTATGAATTTATAACAAAACAAAAGCGAAGATGGAGTATGTACTTACTTAGAGACGCTGTTTACTAGAATGTGAAAATAACAGGAAATAACAACGTAAATGCCATGTATCCGTAGCTGATATAAACTTACAATATAATTCAGTTTACATTAGAGAACGCCGGTTACAATATATTTTAAACACGTTAAATACTCTAATGTAACGAAAGTTACAATATTTGACACCGAAGGCTAGATGCAAAGCCAGAAAATCGCTTATCATAAGCTGAAAGTTATACGCTCCTATTATTACATGGGTTACTTTTGCTGTTTAAACAATGCATCTTTATGGTTTTAATTGTTTATAAATATTAAAAAAATACGTATTTTAAATCACCATACTTCTCTTTAACCAGCTGGAACTAATGGCAACGCAAAAAACTCGTAGTCGTATTGTTTCAACTTGGTGCAGTGAGCAGGTTGTACTTTGTAAGACCTAAGAGCTGATAGTTTTTTCCAATACGCTAAAATTGTTTGTGATTCACAATCCTACAGCAGGGAAAACAAGAGAGGTTCTTCAAGGAACTACAACTCGTTGTTTTATTGATACCCAAATCCCGACACTCCATTATTCCCGATACATTTCATTCTGAATATATCTCACCGCTGTCGAGTCTTGTGAGTTATCTTTTGTTGGAAACGTATCGATTTGTTCACACACATATTACGCGAGTGTTGCAAATGTAGTACTTCAATAATATTATTTCTTCAATCAAAGAACGCCAAGAAACCACCAATTTTCTATTGGTTGTAAATTGTTCGAATTGCCAAAGTTAAATTAATTTTATTTGATTATAAAGCCCTATGAATTGTCGTATGTAAAGGTGCAAATTCCAGTGCCACATAAAGATATTAGTAACACTAAAAATGTAAAGCATTTGTATGAATACCGGTACATTAATTTAAGCTTCTTAATTCAATGATGTTTCCAAAGCGAA
Organism: Allygus modestus; assembly: GCA_963675035.1. Taxonomy (NCBI): domain Eukaryota; kingdom Metazoa; phylum Arthropoda; class Insecta; order Hemiptera; family Cicadellidae; genus Allygus; species Allygus modestus. Next base: position 119,286,802 of record OY776112.1, read on the forward strand.
CATTTCGACAAGCAATCCCTGATTACTAAGTTCAATCGTTTTAATGAGCTGGAGCAGATTAAATACTTTGGAAACTTTCACAAAGACTTCTCCTCATTTGTATAGTAGAATATAAAGCTGATTTAAAGAATTTTCAAAAAATGATTTAATCGTAAAAACATATTTAATCCTACAGTTAACAACAATTAAGATAATGAAATATTTTTGTATTCTTTAATAGACGGTAACAAATATCTTTAAACTAAAGCAAATACATTCAATAAAAATACGTAAAACATAGTTCAACGCTTACATTTAAGGTGGAAAGTCGTTTGGCGTAATTCATGATTAGACTTGAGTTATTTTAAACTTGAGCTCGGCTAGGGTTCGTGGTAGGAAGGAGAAGCGACAGCCAATGAATGATCTCGGCTCTCAGCTTCTCCCTCTCACTTCCCTTCACAGCGCACAAAGTTGAAGGAACTGTTGTGTAATACCAGGAGGTTCTAAGTACCAGCAAGTTTGAGAAATCTCAGATAAATTTGTCTAGTAATGTTGTATACCTTGTTGACACAAACTCTGCGCCCAATGTCCAGATTAAAAATTAAGAATGCATTAGTTTACCTTTTACACACAAATCTTTGAAACCTCAATGTTAAAAAATACTTTAGATTAATAATAAATACCCCTGTCACAGCAAACCTGCGTACTCAGTGAATTTCCAATGCATGCATGTGTTTCTCACTTCCACATAAAGCCACTTACCAAGTTTGATGAAAATACATAAATAAATAAGTGATATATAGAATTTTATTTATTCTCCATAAGAATAACATTAGGCCTGAGTACGCAGGTTTGCTGCAACGATAAAGATAAAAAAAGTGTGTTTTTAAGCATGATCAATATAACTCAACCAGGTGAAGTTACATACCAAGTTTGAATAATTTATGTTCATAATTAAGGGAGATAAAACTTTACTTATTCTCTTTAAGAGTAACATTAGGGCTGAGTATGCAGGTTTTCTGCTACGGGGTTGGTAAAAAAATTGATTGTGCAAATATGATTATACCAGTACTAGGTTTCACCACAAGCCACATACCAAGTTTCATCAATATACGTTCATAAATAATCGAGATATCAAATTTTAATTATTCTCCATAAGGATAACATTGGACAACGTACTGTGTTTAGCACTTTGAATATCTCGGCAACGGTTGGACGTAGAATCACAATTTAAATACCAAAATGATTGTTTTTTAGAGCTGAACTGATTGGTAGAAGCAAGTGGGAAGTTTACAGTAAAATTAACTAAAGGAAAAATTCCCCTAAGATTAACATGGGATCCAAGTAACACAAACCAAAGTTTGATATAGCCCTAAGGGCCGCGTAAAAGGTTGCTGTTTATTTTATTAACACGTTTATTGGATTTTATCTGCAACCACTTAACGTAGGTTAATGATTAAAAATACAATATTATTTGTTTTTTTTTAGCTCTAAAATGATTATTTTGTAGAGATAAACTGATTGGTAAAATCAAATGTGAAGTTTACAGTAAAATTAATTGAGGAAAAGCTAAAAACCATTTTCCCATAAGATTATCATGGGAGATTTTATGACCATATTTTTTGGATTTCCTCTGCAACTTCTTAACCTAGGTTAATGTTTCAAAATACTATATTATTGTTTTTTTAGCTCTATAAAATGGTAACAAAATTGTGTTTTAAAAATTTCAGGGTGAAAAGTGCAAAAAAATGATTTTTGGAAAATGTTGAAACCCCATAAACCCCCCTTCCCATGGTCCCATTTTTCTGATTTTCGAGCTTAAAGTCATGAATGTCACTTTACACATTTAAGCAAAATTTCATAGAAATCGGACGTTTTTTACTCAAGTTATCGCATTCACAGACACACACACACACACACACACACACACACACACACACACACACACACACACACACACACACACACACACACACACACACACACACACACACACACATATATATATATATATATATATATTTGAATGAATAGTGTTTTTGGCATCTGGGAACCTCAAAAAAAAAAGTTATCAAGGTCTCGGGCTAAAGTCTTACCATGAGACCTACGGTAATAGCTTCTTCCCGATAGTGGAAATTCGCTAAAAGGACTGAATTGTTTAGCTCGAATAAAAATAGAGTTTAATCATAGTAATTTTTTTCCGATTGACTACCACAAGTTCTGTAATATAAAATAGAATATTCGGTCTTCGAACAAATTTGAAATTTTGAAAATTGCTTGATAAACTGGGGAGGTAATTTTAGTTCAATTAAATATTACTAATGCCATAAAATAAAATATATATGCAGATTTTCAACGTACAATGGATTTAGTCCCCACATAGACTATACATCTGTGGATGGGAAGAGTCCAATAGTACATCAGAAGCTAACTTTAAAACGAACATTTCTCTACTGTTGCATTCAATAAATAACTTACAAAAGATGGCTACAACATTATTACTTATTTTGAGAGAGGAAAAACTAAAAACATATCGAAGAATTTAATGGAATCTAGAAGGAAACTGCTGGTGTCTCAAAATCCTCATGAAGACTAATTTCCAATCGTGTATCGTTATAATGTACAAGATCTATCAGCACGTTATCAAAATGGTTAAGTTTATTACAATCAACAGCTGGTCCGTCAACTAGTCCCACCAAAAATAATATATCACGTGCATTACCTATATGGTTGTTTTTGCGTACAAAACGGTTAACTGGAACCTCTTAGCAAGTAAATAAAGAAATAACCATACGAAATTACAATGCAAATAAAGTTGGCATTGCCTTTGTTATCGCTGTACTGAATTGAGGGGACAAGTTTAGAGACCGTTCAATTTTTATTTACCTAACGCTCCTCAAAGTGTAGGGATAAGTATGAGGAGGCTTATCGCAATGTTCGACCACGACAATGGTCGATGGATCCAACAATGGGGGATTAAGGCGGATTATCAAGGTGAGGGCTGGAGCTGATGTTGCTGTTGATAACCGATATATCGGAAACATCGATATTGAGAGGTCGATACGCAAAACTATTTATACCGATACCACTTCCAATAATTGTTTATAGGGTGCAGGGTGTGGATCCCGCCCGCGGCGTCCGTGTCGCGCACCCTGGGCAACGGGGCGCCACAAGCCAGTGGCGTCACGGCTAGCGCGGGTAAAATCCACTTGGCTGTGAGACTCTTCTTCTCACAGTTTCTTCCAGGGCCAAGGCCTTTCTTCTCACCTTTTGGGCCTTGGATCGCCTTCTTTCTTCTTTCCTGGGCAAGCCTTGCTCACCTTCTTCTTTTCTTCGACCCCGCATCATGGGTGTCTTTCCGCCTTCTTTCGACCGGTGTCCACTGGGGGGTCCCTGGGAGTGTTCCTGGTGTCGCAGGGGCTGATGTGTGCTTGCACTGCCGATGGGTTCTCTTCAGTGGGTGTCAGGAGCCAGCCCCTTCGGGCCCTGGTCAGGGAGTGCGGCGTGGGTGCAGAGGTCGGGCTCTGCACTGCCACGGTGAACCCCGGCACGTCTGGAATCCGGTGCCGGCAAACGGAGGTCGGGTCCCCGGGGAACTGGGGTGGGGGCATCGTCCCCCTGGGTATACCCTCGCCTGGCCAATTCCGGGTTCACCCTCGTCGTGCGATGCGCTGGTTAAACTAAAGTATGGCAACCCCTAAAAACAACGACAACATCAACATTGGCAACGATATGAGGGAGTTTCCAGAACTCCCTCCTCCTAGCGCCAGTACTGCCTCCATTTTTCGGAGGAGTAGCTTGGTAGCGAGGTCCCCACCACCGGCCTCTTCTCCTGTGGTCGCGCTGGCTTCCACGGATTCAGCCAGCTCGAGGAATACCCCGAAGCCAAGAACGGTTCGAGCTCCGTCTCCGGTAGTTTCGCCGGATGAAAGGAACGTGGCTATTGCTCAGGAAAAGGTGGAGGAGGAACTGCAGAGGATGCGGGACACTCTCCTCGACATGTCCGCCGCGGTCGCGAAGCAGAAGACCGTGTCGATGGGCATCAAGAACGGGATAGTGACCCTGGATGCATCCCTTGATGTCTTCGACTCGATGCTCGGTCTCTGGAAGGCTTCGCTAAGGCGGCTCAGGCTTCTGGAGGAGAAGCAGTGGCAAGCTCCACTTCCATCTTCGGAGTCTGGGGCGCCTGGTGGGGGTGCCAAGAGATCGGCGACTAGCCCTCCTGCGGAACAGCAAACGGAGAAGAGACTGGACGTCAAGAACAGGACCGTCCACGTGGAGAGGAACGGAGAAGAAGCCACCACTGCGTCTGCGGACAGGGAGGGTTTTAATCAGGTCCTCTCCAAGAAACAGAGGAGGAAGCTTCGGGCGGAGGCGAAAGCCCAGAAGAAGCGGGAAGAGGCGGAAAACGTGCCTTCCCAAGCACCCAGCCAAAAGAAGGAGAAGCCAAAGAAGACTCGGCCTAGGAAGACCAGGAACCAGGTGGTCCTGATCAATCCGTCCACCGGCAAGACCTACTCAGAGATCCTCGGATTGTTGAAGAGTGAGGTGACGCCAGAGGACTCCGGAACTGTGGTTCGGCAGATCCGGAAGACGGAGGCCGGGGGGGTTCTCCTTGAGCTCTCGAAGAGTGACGACCGGGGGAAACTCCAGGAAGCACTTCAGAGAGCTATAGGGGACAAGGGCGAGGTCCGCTCCATCATCCCGAAGCTGAGGGCAGAGATCTTGGATCTAGACGCCCTGGCTTCGGAGGCCGATGTCATTGCGGCTATCACAAGAGACCTTCCGACAATCTCCGGTGTGCCTAAGGTCACCCTGTTCTCGCCAAACAAGCGGGAGCAGAGAAAGGCTGTCGTTGAGATGGAAGAGAAAGACGGTCTTCTCTTTCTTCGGTCTGGGAAGATCAAGATTGGCTGGGTCGTCTGCCGAGTTCGGCAGCGCCTTGAGGTAGAACGCTGTTTTCGGTGCCTCGGGTACGGCCACATGCGTCGGAGTTGCTCCGGTCCCGACCGCGGCAACAATTGTTGGAAGTGCGGTAGCGGTGAACATAAGGCCGCTGCTTGCACAGCGGCCGCTTCTTGCGTTCTCTGCACCGGTACACCTGGAGCGTCCGCGGACCACATTCCGGGCTCAGGGGCATGCAGGGCTTTCAGGAAAGCCCTAGACGCTAAGAGGGCTCGATCTGCCACGAAATGATCCGTTTCGTCCAGGCAAACCTGCAGCGGAGTCGAGCAGCTGACGCCATTCTTGAGCAGCTTGCTTGTGAGGTCAAAGCCCAGATCGTGATTGTCAGCGAGCCCTACCGGATCAAAACCAGTCCATCTTGGTTTTATGACCGGCTTGGCACCGCGGCTCTCTGGATTTCGGACAGTCGGGGGATACAGGTGTTGGGTCACGGATCCGGTGACGGTTACGTCTGGGTGAGACTTCGGCGAGTCAATGTATACAGTGTCTACCTCTCTCCCAACTATTCCGCCGAGGAGTACCGGGAGAGGCTGGAGGCGCTGGAAGACAGTCTTCAGGGTGTCTCGGGGGGCGTAATAGTGGCTGGGGACTTCAACGCGCGTGCCGTTGAGCGGGGCATGCCAGTCACTAACGCCCGGGGGAGACGAATCTTGGAGATGGCCTCGAGGCTCGACCTGGAAGTGGCAAACAGAGGGGACACGCCGACATACCGCAGACCTGGTTTTGGTGACTCCATACCAGATGTCACGCTGGTATCGGCAGGGTTGCTTCCTCTGGTAGCGGAGTGGGGGGTGATGGACGTGTACACGGCCAGTGACCACGAATTCATCTCCTTCAATCTGGAAGAAAACGAGTTGTCTCGTCGATGCAGTACCCGAAACCCAATTGGCTGGAATCAGGCCAAACTGGACAGGGGAAAATTCGTCGAGCGGCTCAGTCGTAGCCCCGAGGCCGGTTTGACGGAGCGCTTTGACTCCGCTGATCGAGATCGGGTCGAAGCATCGAACGTGCATGCGACTCGTCGATGCCTCGGAAAAAACCTGTCCGGGGTCGTCGCCACGTGTACTGGTGGACGGACGAAATCGCGGAGCTCAGGAGAACGGCACTGATGCTTCGCAGAAGAGCGCAGAGAACTCGAAACCGACCGGAGGCTTTGGCCAGGTCGGCAGAGCACAAGACTGCGAAAAAAGCTCTTGCCAGTGCAATTCGCCTGAGCAAGGCTCGCTGCTGGAAGGAGCTGTGCCGGGACGTGGACTCCGATCCATGGGGAAAAGGGTACAAGCTCGTCACGAGAAAGCTCGGGGGAATGGGGGCCAGCAGTGCGTCTATGCCTGCAGGCACGATCACGGCCATCGTCGATGCTCTCTTCCCAAGTCACCCTGTGAGGCGAGAGGAAAGAGTAACGGGGCCGGTGCCTGATGTTCCTTTGTTCACGGAACAGGAGCTCGTGGCAGCGTCGTCTGCCATGCACAACAACAGAGCTCCAGGCCCTGATGGCATTCCGGTTGAGGCTCTGAAGGTTGTGGCGGGAAGTCACCCACATCTGCTGCTGCGCATGTTTAACGCGTGTTTGGTGGCGGGTGTGTTTCCGTCACGCTGGAAGACAGCTAGACTGGCGCTCATCAGCAAAGGCAAAGGTGACCCGGAGTCCCCGTCGGCATACAGACCACTCTGTATGTTGGACACGGCGGGTAAACCCTTTGAGAGGTTGCTGAAACCCAGGTTGAGGTCGGCCGTCGAAGCCGCTGGGGACTTGTCCCCCCGGCAGCACGGCTTTCGGAAGGGCCACTCAATCTTGAATGCCGTGGCTGAAGTCCTGGGCGCCGTCCAGCGGGCTGACACGGCCTGCCATCAGGCCAGGCCGATCGTGCTGCTGGTCACCCTGGACGTTAAAAACGCTTTTAACTCGGCCCGTTGGGTGGACATGCTCGAGGCATTGCAGCGGGACTTCAGGGTACCCGACTATCTCTTGGTCGTGGTACAGGACTACCTGAAGGAGCGCAGGCTGCTATATAGCACAGAAGCAGGGGTCCGTTCCAAAGTGGTCACCGCCGGCGCGGCGCAAGGGTCGATCCTTGGCCCTGACCTTTGGAACGTGGCATATGACGGAGTGCTTCGCCTCGAGATGCCACCACAAGCCTATCTCGTGGGCTACGCAGATGATGTAGCCGCAGTCATCACGGCTCGGAATCCGGAGTTAGCCCAGCTTCGCCTCAACCAGGTGATGTTTCGGGTCAACAGATGGATGAGCGGTCATGGACTTGAGCTGGCGGTCGCCAAGACCGAGATCGTCATGCTCACGCGACGGAGGATCCAAACAGTAATCCCTATGACTGTTGGTGACGTGGAGGTCCAGACGAAGACTGCGGCGAAGTATCTGGGAGTGGTGCTTGACCGCCGCCTCACATGGTGGGAGCACATCCAGGCGGTTTGCAACAAGGCGACGAGGGTTTTTCTGTCGCTCAGCAGATTGATGGGGAATGTCGGAGGCCCGAGGTCCAGCAAGAGGCGACTTCTCATGTCCACCGTCAACGCCACTCTCCTGTACGGCGCAGAAGTGTGGGCGGGTGCCATGAGAGTCAAAAAACACAGCAAGAGAATTCTCTCCGTTCAGCGCAGGGCGGCTCTTAGGGTTGCCTGTGCGTATCGCACTGTGTCTGGACTGGCTGTAATGGTTGTGGCTGGAGTGTTTCCCCTTGATCTGCTCGCCGCTGAGAGGCAGAACATCTTTCGCCGTGCTCCTGATCTCGGAAGAGACCAAGCTGCTGTGGAAGCCAGACTCGAAACTCTGCGAGTTTGGCAAGAGCGTTGGAACGGTGGACTGGAAGGGCGATGGACGTTTCGTCTCATCAGAGACATAAGCCCGTGGTTGAGCCGTGCATTTGGGGAAATTGACCTTTTCTTGTGTCAATTCCTGACGGGCCACGGGTACTTCAGGGAATACCTATTCCGCATGGGGAAGGTGAGGTCACCTCAGTGTAGTTACTGCCCGGAGGAGGTGGATGATGCTCATCATACTTTCTTCCGGTGCAGTCGTTTCGCTGAAGACAGGAGGAGGCTCGTCTCTGCTGTCGGCGATCTGTCCCCGGACGTCGTGGTGGGGACGATGCTTCGAAATGAAGACTCCTGGAGAGCGGTTGCGCTCTTCGTGCAATCCGTTCTTCGGGGAAAGCGAGACGAGGGATGCTTAGGTGACCTCTAAGTTTCCCGAAACGGTGACGTGACCCGTCTGGGCGCAAGACACGCGGGCCAGTGCCGAAGTTGTCCGATAAGGGTTCCGGCCTGGTTTTTCCCCCGCGGCTCCGTAGGAGGTTTAGGGGGTATACCTCGTAAGAGGGAGTCCCACACTGTTCCTTTGGGTTCGCGCATAAACCGTTCCTCCTACGTAAAAAAAAAAAAAAAAAAAAAATTGTTTATACTCTACGTTATAAAGAGATACTTGGAGAAGATACATTGGCACATTGGGAAATATAATTAAAGTGTTTCCATACTTATTTATTTTATCCCCTAACACAGTTTTTCCACCGGTAAATGTTGTGTATATCTCTAAGGCCAGTATAATTACAAAGTTTAATGAACAATCCGACCAGAAAACATTTACAGTTTTTACTTGAGAAACAAAATTATGCAATTTCAGTCAAGTTATTTTCTATGACTTATTATTTTTATTAAAATCGTATACTTTGAATCGGTATTTAGAGTCGGTAATGACTTTATTTAGTAACAACCTCAAACAAGCAATACTATTTTCTGTAGCTTGTTTTAATATTTAAATTTTTGACAGTTTATTTCGAAATGTAATATTTAGATTTGCTAACGAGGAATTTTATGTTTTATTTTGATGTAAATTATTAATTTAATTAATACTTTTTAACAGAATTAACCGCTCTCGTAAAAGGTTCTGACCCTTGATAACTAACTCCGTTGATCCTCCCAATCATACTGTTAGAGCCTTTTTCAGCAAAAACCTGCTTTGACAGCTTTAATTTCCATATCTCTTAACGATTTCTAGTAAATACTTAATTCTAGGAAATTGGTTCTGTCAGCTGGAACGAAACACTTCTAAGGTAATGCAGCAGCTTCACTGTCACGTGTCTGATATTGCTGAATGTAAAATCAAGAGCAACGTAGAATGTTATGTACCTCGCGATTGGTCTTCAATTTATGACCGAGTCAGTTTGATGATTATAGTTTCAGTCACGTCCCATCAACATGTTGCACTTACTATAATGCTAAATATTAATACTGTACAGCTGTTGTTGTATAAAACCTCACACACATACACGCAGATGACATTGAAACAGCACAAAACATACACACACATACTCGCGGATGACATTGAAACAGCAAAAAACATACACACACATACTCGCAGATGACATTGAAACAGCACAAAACATACACACACATACACGCAGATGACATTGAAACAGCACAAAACATACACACATACTCGCAGATGACATTGAAACAGCACAAAACATACACACAAATACTCGCGGATGACATTGAAACAGCACAAAACATACACACACATACTCGCGGATGACATTGAAACAGCACAAAACATACACACACATACTCGCAGATGACATTGAAACAGCACAAAACATACACACAAATACTCGCAGATGACATTGAAACAGCACAAAACATACACACACATACACGCAGATGACATTGAAACAGCACAAAACATACACACACATACTCGCAGATGACATTGAAACAGCACAAAACATACACACACATACTCGCGGATGACATTGAAACAGCACAAAACATACACACACATACTCGCAGATGACATTGAAACAGCACAAAACATATACACACATACTCGCGGATGACATTGAAACAGCACAAAACATACACACAAATACTCGCGGATGACATTGAAACAGCACAAAACATACACACAAATACTCGCGGATGACATTGAAACAGCACAAAACATACACACAAATACTCGCAGATGACATTGAAACAGCACAAAACATACACACACATACTCTTAGATGACATTGAAACAGCACAAAACATACACACACATACACGCAGATGACATTGAAACAGCACAAAACATACAAACACATACTCGCGGATGACATTGAAACAGCACAAATCATACACACACATACACGCAGATGACATTGAAACCGCACAAAATATACACACACATACTCGCAGATGACATTGAAACAGCACGAAACATACACACATACTCGCAGATGACATTGAAACATCACAAAACATACACACAAATACACGCAGATGACATTGAAACAGCACAAAACATACACACAAATACTCGCAGATGACATTGAAACAGCACAAAACATACACACACATACTCTTAGATGACATTGAAACAGCACAAAACATACACACACATACACGCAGATGACATTGAAACAGCACAAAACATACAAACACATACTCGCGGATGACATTGAAACAGCACAAGTCATACACACACATACACGCAGATGACATTGAAACCGCACAAAATATACACACACATACTCGCAGATGACATTGAAACAGCACGAAACATACACACATACTCGCAGATGACATTGAAACATCACAAAACATACACACAAATACACGCAGATGACATTGAAACAGCACAAAACATACACACACATACTCGCAGATGACATTGAAACAGCAGAAAACATACACACACATACTCGCAGATGACATTGAAACAGCACTAAACATACATTAAATAGTGTGGACCAATATAGCGTGGTGGCGAATAGTGTTGACCACTGTTACACAAATCACTCATGTATTTCAATGGTAGTTTTGTTCTGTGTTCTTCACGTCATAAACGTTTTATGTGATTTCGGGTGATTTACTTGCAACCTTTATACAAGTTGCTACATATTCAGTAGGTTTATAGATTGAAACAATTAAAATATTAGTTATGATCATGATGTAATTTTTGTTAATATTTAGACGAGTTACATAACTATTAACTATTCAATATTATAATACTATTATTATTTGTTACTAGACAACTGATGAGGCAAATTCATTTCTGAGCCACTAACTAATGTATCACGTAAGCGTTAGGCGTTTCCGTCGATCATTCCCGATATGATAAACCACTAAGCCACTGATTTCAAATTTATCAAGTGCTCTGTAAGTACTTAGCAAAACAATTACCAATGACTATATAAACCCCTTTAATAGTTCTCGTCAAATGCCAATCGTGGTATAAGCCAACCCTTAACCCTAGGATTGTTTGTAATATCCGCCAAAGCACTGATCATCCCTTTCTAGATTTCCCCCGAGTTTCATTTGGCTGTCACGCCGTCCTAAACCAACACGCGCTCCTCAGCTGGTGTTGACTATTGACTTCACCAATGGTTGTCAACAACGATTTCGTTTATGGTGGAGCTTGGGGGATTTTCAAGTACTGAATTCAATACCAAAACCACTATAATCTAATGCAAACCAATTATACTATTAGTGGTTATGTTCCATAAACTAATATCAGATAAGTGTACTGGAACAATGTATTATAATACTGGTAACTTTTGTTTGAACAGCCCTGGAGTATCCGATATGAAATACATACTCCAGGTTTTAAAATATACATACATAGTTATATAAATAAATACCTCATTAATAAACGATTATTTTTTACTATACGCCAGCATGGATATGTTACGTTAGATGAGGAATAATTGCAAAGGAAGGAGGAGGCAATAATTATTTACTACTACAGTAACTAAATACGAAAAACTATTATTACTGCATAATGAGCAAACAAATATATACTTAATTGATTGTTAACTAGAACACCGAATTTAAAGAATGTTCCGATACATTTGTTTGTGGAAGTACAATATTTCGTATCTGGCTAACCTATCTAAGTGTACTTAATTTTTTAAGAGATTTTTATGTTACACGCACAAAAGTACTCCAAACGAACTAAGTTTATTGTCCTGATAAGGTGAGACTAACAGTGATACGACAAAGTCTGGCTTATTATTTGATGTTTTTGATGTTATAATGGTGTGAAAGATAGTATGCTATTTAATTGTCATTGTGTATTTTTTCAGAGCAACTCATTCAGCTTAGGACTCGTGATATTATGTTAACAGCTAATCATGGCCTCGGCAGAGAGCTATTGATGCATCAAGCAAGACACCTTAACACAACAGGCAACGGCTGTCATATTGAAACTCAGCCGAAGCTAAAACTGACAATCACATTGATAAGCGATTACAACGAGTAATCATATAATCATAGCTTCATTAATAGTTGCTTTAAATAACTGCCTGCTGAACATCGACGTAAAATTACAACCCTTATATTAAAACTAAGTAGTATATAAAATAGTCCAAAATGGTTTATATTTTAAAGGAAATGTTTGGCTCAGATCATGATGAAATGTTAATTGTATTGGTCAAACAAAAATTGTTTATATCTGACATCTTGAAATGGAAGCATGCACTGAAACGGATATCATTGGAAACTGAAGTAAAACTAGTTTCCAGTGTTTCTTCCTCTCACATATTGATTAAAATATCGTCATAAACTATCGGTGTGAGAAGTCGTAATTGGCCAACATCCTAAATTAGGGTCGGAGCTTAAACATACCCATTCGAAATTTTCCATTAATCGAATTCCATTCATCCATCTGTTATGAACAAGAAATCTTTATGTGTAAAATGTTTACAATTACTTGGAAGACTAAAATATTACAAAAAAACTTTTCTGCTTAAAACCAACACCGTATCAAAATATAAGTGAGTAATTAAAATTAATCCTGTTGTTTTTTATTCTTAAAATAAATCTAACAGACCTAAAATTCCATACCAAACTGTACAAGACCTTGTTTAACACAATCGAGTTTCTCTAACAATTCTTAGATTAACACATACCAATACTGCTTTTTGAAAACAGGAGCATCAGAACTAAAGGGCAGAGGTCCATGACGTTGTTGACTCACCACGTGTTTTATGAATATAATATTTTTAGGTTATGACACTGCCCTCTAAATCCATAAATTACATTTTACTATTTTTGTGATTTATGTACTGAAAACAATAAGTCTTTGTATACGTACAAAATAGAAACGATTAAAAATACATATTTTCCCTTTAAATGGAAAGAACGTTTAGATTTAAGCATAACGAAAAGATAATGACTTACATCACAGGTAATGATCCATCTCATTACGATTCTAATCTTTTGGAGCCGCTCCTTCATTACACTCTCAAAGTGACTGTTAATATGCCTTTGTGCGAAAGGATCTTAATGGAAATCAGTCTTTCATCATCAGATTACCTTTTAAGGCTAATTGCCCTCCAGCACATGCCTGTAACGTAACAATATATAACCAGTATTTATGACGTAATATTAAAAACGTAGATTAATTTTAAGTGGAAGTCATGATTAAAAAAATTAAAATACAATTTGAATTCTTCAAAAGTTAAAAGCTGTTAACCATTCTATCGAAATCTCCCCTCAAAAAACTTATGATGCATTTTGTGTTTAAACTCGCCTTTAGAGAGCAAAATGTTTAGACACTTGTTCAGCTGAACAGCTGATTGAGTAAAATACAGCTGTAAGATTTATAAAGTACTGGTAATGAGAATTACTGTAGAAAAGACGGTCAGAAGTTAACATTGTTGATCCTAAATACAAATACTATTTCAAAGACTGCTAATTTATTTACGCTTTAAAAATATTTGGAGTATAATAGTTTAAGTACCTAGAACTTAATCCTAATATAAAGAAAAGTGGGATCTTTAGACTGTAATAGAACGAAGAATACAGTAAGTCGCTGTAAGAAGATTGTAACAATTCTATTAGATGCTACCAGGAGGGGATGGGGACATTATTTAATATCTTTAATAATTGATGAATCGGTTTCTGAGAAAAAATTATTTTTCAAAGACATCCGTCACTCCTATTTAAAAGGTTTATTTCATTAGTTGAAAATGCCCAGAGTGAAGAAGTGTTCACTACTTTCCAGGGTTTACTTAGGCCTTAATTTAGTTTGTCGATACTTCCAACTTGAGTTGTTGTTATTATGTTTTTTAATTTTGTTATAGTGTACAGGTGAATATAACATCAAAGACAAGAAGATATTTTTTCTACTATAAAATAAGAACTAAAAAACATTAATTTTGCATTTTAGTTTATAAAATTTAATTATTATAAATATTCAGGATTTCAGCTACCTTTAGATGAAAATTGTTTGAATTCTGTAGGGCTACTTAAATTACAACACTGAACAAAAATACCGCTTTTAGTTTAAATACCCCCGTAGCAGCAAACCTGCGCACTCAGCGAATTTCAAATTCATATATATGTATCTTAATACCACATAAAGTCACATACCAAGTTTCATCAATGTACATTCATAAATAAACAATTTATGACACTTTAATTATTCTTCATAAGAATAATATGGCGGCTGAGTGTGCAGGGTTGCTGAAGCAAAGAACATAAAATACCCCCGTAGCAGCAAACCTGCGTACTCAGCGAATTTCCAATGCATATATATGTATATTAATACCACATAAAGCCACATACCAAGTATCATCAATATACATTCATAAATAAACGATTTGTGACATTTTAATTATTCTCCATAAGAATAACATGGCGGATGAGTATGCAGGTTTGCTGAAGGAAGGAAAACAAAAAATGGGGTTTTATACAAATATCAATATAACTCATTTAGGTAAAGCCACATACCAAATTTCATTAATTTATTTACATAATTAAGGGAGATAACACGTTACTTATTCTCCATAAGAATAACATGGGGCTGAGTACGCAGGTTTGCTGCTACGGGAGCCTTTGGAAAAAATTTTTTTTTTTAGCAAATATCAATGGTTCACAACCAGATGAAGCCGTATACCAAGTTTTGTCAGTATATGTTCATAAATAAGCGAGATATAAAATTTTTCTTTTCCTCCATAAGAATAACATTAGACAACGTACTGTGTTTAGTACTTTCAATATCTCGGTAACCAATTGACGTAGAGAAATGATCAAAATACCGAATTGTGTGTTTTTTTAAGCTAAATCAAATGGTAAAAACTAAAATTTGACTATTTCGAAAATTATATGTAAAAAATTCAAAAAACCCATTTTTGGGGTTCAAAACCCCCCCAAAATACCCCTTCGGATAAAGCGATCTGGCTGGTTTTCGAACTTAAAGTCATAAATGTTGCTTTACACGTTTATACCAAATTTCATCAAAATCGGATAATTTTTACGAGAGTTATCGTGCTCACGGACACATATATATATATGTATATATATGTATATATGTATATATATATATATATATATATATATATATATATATATATATATATATATATATATATATACAGTTTTGAACGAATGGTGTTTTTGGGGTCTGGGGACCTCAAAACGAAAAGTTATCATGGTCCCGGGCCTAGGTCTTACCATGCCGACTACGGTAATAGCTTCTTCCCTATAGGGGAAATTCGCTAAAATGGGGGGTTTATACAAATATCAATATAACTCAAGTAGGTAAAGCCACGTACCAAATTTTATTAATTTATGTTCGTAATTAAGGGAGATAACACTTATTCTCCATAAGAATAACATGTGAGCTGAGTACGCATGTTTGCTGCTACGGGAACTATAAGCCAAAAAAATGTTTTTTAGTGCAAATATGACCACAATGTTTTTTAGACCACAATGATATGAAGCAATATACCAAGTTTCATCAGGATAAGTTGATAAATAAGCGAGATATACAAATTTTCTTATTCTCCATAGGAATAGCATTGGACAACGTACTGTGTTTGGCACTTTCAATATCTCTGTAACCATTTCACGTAGAGCAATGATAAAAACACCAAATTGTGCGTCTTTTTAAGCTAACCCTGATGGAAAAAACTAAAATTTGACTTTTTCATAAATTATATGTAAAAAACTCAAAAACACAATTTTTGGGGTACAAAACCCCCCAAAATACCCTTTCGGATAGATCGATATGTCCGGTTTTCGAACGTGTAATGCTGCTTTACACGTTTATACCAAATTTTGTAAAAATCGGATTATTTTTACGAGAGTTATCGTGCTCACGGACACACACACACACGCACACACACACACACACACACACACACACACACACACACACACACATATATATATATATACACAGTTTTGAAAGAATGGTGTTTTTGGCATTTGGGGACCTCAAAACGAAAAGATATTATGGTCCCGGGCCTAGGTCTTACCATGCCAACTACGGTAATAGCTTCTTCCCTGTAGGGGAAATTCGCTAAAAATAAAATCACGTGGTAACCCTTATTTAAACTAACTAGAATTTTGTTGCAAAGGGACTATTTAACTAGAATTACTAACATTTTAATTACATTATCGTCGCGCTGTTGTATTACAGACACGCCAGCAGCTGCATGTTAGCACGTGAACCAAATACCAGGTTGGCTCCTTTGTCACTCCATTTGATCAGGTTTCAGTTCAGACAGACTTCTGTAGTGTCATTGTGTTTAATTTAATCGTTATTTGATCAAAGAATAACCCGATTGGATTTAACTTAGTTTTAACTTTTACATTATTTTATAATTTTACAAAATACCAGTATGTATTACCTTCATTTTATATTTTTAGGGAAACAGTTCGTTTCGACGTTTTTTGAAAACAAAAGCTGATTTATCGGTTTCTGCTGTGATCTGTATATATTTAGGCCTCTCTTTTGCGTGTTTTGATATGTACACACATAGATACAACAATAGGTCAAACAAGTAGAAGATAGATCAATAGTCTAATTTTGATTAATTAAACTTGAGGCTCCTCACTCACTAACGGTTTTACTCCATTTTTTGCGTAGGCAAAATATTGACTGTTAAAATATTTGAAGATTAAAATATTTATATGAAGTAAATTTAAAGATCTTAATGTTTTCCCTATAAGTGAAGTTTATCTAAATACCTTGAACATATTTTTACGGTTAATTAAGCAGCTGTTTATTTTTGGAGGTAGCTCAACACGTTTAACAGATTGTAGAATATGCATTAGACGAAAGATTAAAGAGAAGAAAATTATAAAACTGGATTCGCCCAACCACTAGGTGAAGGTTCACTGATAATACAAATGTCAAAATCAAGTCTATATGAGAATAATCCTCTAAAATAAAATCTCTTCATAATAATTGATAAACAAATTGTATTGGAACGCTATACGTTTCTTACTTAAGACGTAAAGAATCAGTTCCACTTTGTCTTACCACCATATGGAGGAAGTTGGGAGAAATTGTTATAAACATCCCAGGGATTTCCCTTTGATATAGCATATACAGGGAGATGCCAATTATTTCCCACGGGTAAAACTACTTACTTTTGGATTACATTAACATTTTCAAAAAAAGTATTTTTGTATTTTATTTTAAAAACTGTCATGTAGTATATCAGGGTAACGCTGATTTTAAAACGAGTACGAATTTTCAACCAGAACTATGATAAGTCTTGTGGTTTAGCAAATACAGGGTATTCTAAATGTCAATATTTTTCAAAAAAATGGCCGCCATTTTGAAACGGATTAAGATAAGTGAGATCTGTTTTTGCCAAAATGGTAGTCGAGTGTAGAGCTTTAAAATTATGTATAACTTTACATATGTTTATATTTGAAAATTCCGAGATTCGAACTAGTGACCCTCCGTTTTTGGAACACTCTGTACTTGTAACAAACTACAAATATTTTTACGTTATTCCTTGGGGTTGATTTAGTGGTAAATACTTTTATTTCATCCTTATAGGCCAAATGGTTCGTCTGCAAACTGTTTGAGACACCTTACGTGAGACACCCTGTATATTTTATCAACTGGTTTTTGGTTAATCAGTCCAGACGTTTAGCATGAAATTAGTTTAGATTTATTTTACTTCAGAATCACAAATAATCTGACAGGCCAGTATATAAACAATTGCTAATTAAAAAAATAATACACGAACGAGTAACAGTAAACTATCAAATAACATGCTCAACTCAAATATTATCAAAATTGATAGGAGGAGATAATAAATTCAATAGAAGTCGGATAAAAGGGAGCTAAATTACATGATGCTATCGTTACCTTTCCGTCTGTCAGACGAAATTGTCTTTTCTCTATTCATCACTGTTGTAATACAACACATCCTAGGTTGCTCCTATACCAGTTATACGTGTTGTAACATATCCAAGAGAAGTTTTAAAGATGTAATTTTTCATAACATGAAGAAGTATTTTCTTATTTTTAATTTGTTGTAACTTGGTTTAATTTGATGAGTAATTGACAGTGTTTTAAGGATTTAAATAACCTATTAATTAATCAATTTGCGGTTTACGATCATTAATCAGCTGTTTCTATCAAAGAAAATTCTCATTTGAAAGTGTCTGTTAATAAATTATAAAATAATGTTTTACTAAGTTACCAGCAGCATTTTACATCTTTGATGGAGAACGGTAATAATATAGAACTTTTTTTGAACGTATTAATAATAATTAGCCCAGTTAAGACTGGAACCTATTTTTAACCTTTAAAAACCACTTACAAGGAATTATCAATGCAATTACATATAATTATCTTTTATATTATATTTGATTTATTAATGACTTACAAACATCAGCTTTATACGAGACAAGTAATAGTTCCCTAGTAAATATAGTAAATAAAACAAGTAAAAACTCGAATTAAAACTAAGTACTTTATTTAAAAGTTTAATTACGATCAATAAACTAGTTACACAAATGTAAAACCATCTTTTCAAAGACGCTGACGTGAATTTTAGTTAGTATGTACCTAGATAGAAAACGACACATTTTTATTTAAACTATAGATTAGATTAAATAATATATACCCCAATGTTGATGTTTTATAAGAGCATTAGACTGTTTGATTACCTATGATAAATCATATTAAGTAACCTCTAGTCCCAGAATAACCTTAAAACTGGTCTATAGCAGTTTTGAGGCCAACATTGGGTACAGCAAATGAAGTTGGGATTACATATGTTAAGTCTTTTGGCTATCCATTATGACAAGCTTCCCTTTCACTTTTGGTCCCTCCATTTGAAGCGGCTGGGGATGGAACGTTCGGGTTTGGTCCCCGACCTGAGATGTGGTCCCTGGCTGTCGTATATGGATACTCTGTCAGTTGAGTTGGCCAGTTGGAAGGCAGAGCTGGTCCGCCTGTTTGCGCCTGATCTCAGTTGACCCAGGAGCACGGGAATCTTCCCTCTACCTGCCTGACCCATCCCACCGTTTTCTTTCCTGCTACATCCTTTCCTTCCGGTAACCTGCGCAAAATTCCCGCTAGTGGAAAACGTGCCTCGCAGCTAATGCTGGGGTTTCCTAATCCAGCAATAACAACAACAAACTTATGGGGTATGTCATAACTTTCATTAAAGAAAACAGAAGGAAATGGAAGAATAAAGACTCAAAGAGAAGAACCTATATACCTTTCCTGCAAAATAAGATTAAACAAACACAAAATAATAGTATATTTCATCTCTAGTACCGACAGTGGTCTTTTCCGGTACGTGATCGTGTTTTCGTGAAATTTGAGCAAGTACCGGAATAACACTTTAGGTACAAGATATGAACGATTCTTTTCATCACCCTGTAAATAATAATAATAATAATAATAATAATAATAATAATAATAATAATAATAATAATAATAGGCTATGGCTCAGGAAAAGGTCGAGGAGGAACTGCAGAGGATGCGGGACACTCTCCTTGACATGTCCGCCGCGGTCGCGAAGCAGAAGAACGTGTCTATGGGAATCAAGAACGGGATAGCAACCCTGGATGCATCCCTTGATGTCTGCGACTCGATTCTCGGTCTCTGGAAGGCATCGCTAAGGCGGCTCAGGCTTCTGGAGGAGTAGCAGGGGCAAGCTCCAATTCCATCTTTGGAGTCTGGGGCGCCTGATGGTGGTGCCAAGAGATCAGCGACTAGCCCTCCTGCGGAACAGCAAACTGAGAAGAGACCGGACGTCAAGAACAGGACCGTCCACGTGGAGAGGAACGGAGAAGAAGCCACCACTGCACCTGCGGACAGGGAGGGTTTTAATCAGGTCCTCTTCAAGAAGCAGAGGAGGAAGCTTCGAGCGGAGGTCAAAGCCCAGAAGAAGCGGGAAGAGGCGGAAAACGCGCCTTCCCAGGCACCCAGCCAAAAGAAGGAGAAACCAAAGAAGACTCGTCCTAGGAAGACCAGGAACCAGGTGGTCCTGATCAATCCGACCACCGGCAAGACCTACTCGGAGATCCTCGGATTGATGAAGAGTGAGGTAACGCCAGAGGACTCCGGAACTGTGGTTCGGCAGATCCGGAAGACGGAGGCCGGAGGGGTTCTCCTTGAGCTCTCAAAGTGGGGGGAAACTCCAGGAAGCACTGCAGAGAGCGATAGGGGACAAGGGCGAGGTCCGCTCCATCATCCCGAAGCTGAGGGTGGAGATCTTTGATCTAGACGCCCTGGCTTCGGAGGCCGATGTCATTGCGGCTATCGCAAGAGACCTTCCGACAATCTCCGGCGTGCCTAAGGTCACCCTTTTCTCGCCAAACAAGCGGGAGCAAAGAAAGGCTATCGTTGAGATGGAAGAGAAAGACGGGCTTCTCCTTCTTCGGTCTGGGAAGATCAAGATCGGCTGGGTTGTCTGCCGAGTTCGGCAGCGCCTCGAGGTGGAACGCTGTTTTCGGTGCCTCGGGTACGGCCACACACGTCGGAGTTGCTCTGGTCCCGACCGCGGCAACAATTGTTGGAAGTGCGGTAGCGGCGAACATAAGGCCGCTGCTTGCACTGCGGCCGCTACCTGCGTTCTCTGGACCGGTACACCCGGATCCGCGGACCACATTCCGGGCTTAGGGGCATGCAGGGCTTTCAGGAAAGCCCTAGACGCTAAGAGGGCTCGATCTGCCGCGAAATGATCCGTTTCGTCCAGGCAAACCTGCAGTGGAGTCAAGCAGCTGACGCCATTCTTGAGCAGCTTGCTTGTGAGGTCAAAGCCCAGATCGTGATTGTCAGCGAGCCCTACCGGATCAAAACCAGTCCATCTTGGTTTTATGACCGGCTTGGTACCGCGGCTCTATGGATTCCGGACAGTCGGGGGATCCAGGTGTTGGGTCATGGATCCGGTGACGGTTACGTCTGGGTGAGACTTCGGCGAGTCAACGTATACAGTGTCTACCTCTCTCCCAACTATTCCGCCGAGGAGTACCGGGGCTGGAGGCACTGGAAGACAGTCTTCAGGGTGTCTCGGGGGGTGTAATAGTGGCTGGGGACTTCAACGTGCGTGCCGTAGAGTGGGGCATGCCAGTCACTAACGCCCGGGGGAGACGAATCTTGGAGATGGCCTCGAGGCTCGACCTAGAAGACCTAGTTTTGGTGACTCCATACCAGACGTCACGCTGGTATCGGCAGGGTTGTTTGCTCTGGTAGCGGAGTGGAGGGTGATGGACGTGTACACGGCCAGTGACCACGACTTCATCTCCTTCAGTCTGGAAGAAAACGGGTTGTCTCGTCGATGCAGTACCCGAAACCCAATTGGCTGGAATCAGGCCAAACTAGACAGGCGAAAATTCGTCGAGCGGCTCAGTCGTAGCCCCGAGGCCGGTTTGATGGAACGCTTTGACTCCGCTGACCGAGATCGGGTCGAAGCTCTCGTGGGTTCCACGATGCAGCTGATCGAGCGTGCATGCGACTCGTCGATGCCTCGGAAAAAACCTGTCCGGGGTCGTCGCCACGTGTACTGGTGGACGGACGAAATCGCGGAGCTCAGGAGAACGGCACTGATGCTTCGCAGAAGAGCGCAGAGAACTCGAAACCGACCGGAGGCTTTGGCCAGGTCGGCAGAGCACAAGACTGTGAAAAAAAGTTCTTGCCAGTGCAATTCGCCTGAGCAACGCTCGCTGCTGGAAGGAGCTGTGCCGGGACGTGGACTCCGATCCATGGGGAAGAGGGTACAAGCTCGTCACGAGAAAGCTCGGGGGAATGGGGGCCAGCAGTGCGTCTATGTCTGCAGGCACGGTCACGGCCATCGTCGATGCTCTCTTCCCAAGTCACCCTGTGAGGCGAGAGGAGAGAGTAACGGGGCCGGTGCCTGATGTTCCTTTGTTCACGGAACAGGAGCTCGTGGCAGCGTCGTCTGCCATGCACAACAACAGAGCTCCAGGCCCTGATGGCATTCCGGTTGAGGCTCTGAAGGTTGTGGCGGGAAGTCACCCACATCTTCTGCTGCGCATGTTCAACGCGTGTTTGGTGGCGGGTGTGTTTCCGTCACGCTGGAAGACAGCTAGACTGGCGCTCATCAGCAAAGGCAAAGGTGACCCGGAGTCCCCGTCGGCATACAGACCACTCTGTATGTTGGACACGGCGGGTAAACTCTTTGAGAGGTTGCTGAAACCGAGGTTGAGGTCGGCCGTCGAAGCCGCTTGGGACTTGTCCCCCCGGCAGCACGGCTTTCGGAAGGGCCACTCAACCTTGAATGCCGTGGCTGAAGTCCTGGGTGCCGTCCAGCGGGCTGACATGGCCTGCCATCAGGCCAGGCCAATCGTGCTGCTGGTCACCATGGACGTTAAAAACGCTTTTAACTCGGCCCGTTGGGTGGACATGCTCGAGGCGTTGCAGCGGGACTTCAGGGTACCCGACTATCTCTTGGTCGTGGTACAGGACCACCTGAAGGAGTGCAGGCTGCTTTATAGCACAGAAGCAGGGGTCCGTTCCAAAGTGGTCACCGCCGGCGCAGCGCAAGGGTCGATCCTTGGCCCTGACCTTTGGAACGTGGCATATGACGGAGTGCTTCGCCTCGAGATGCCACCACAAGCCTATCTCGTGGGCTACGCAGACGATGTAGCCGCAGTCATCACGGCTCGGAATCCGGAGGGGGCCAAGCTTCGCCTTAACCAGATAATGTCTCGGGTCAACAGATGGATGAGCGGTTATGAACTTGAGCTGGCGGTCGCCAAGACCGAGATCGTCATGCTCACGCGACGGAGGATCCAAACAGTAATCCCTATGACTGTTGGTGACGTGGAGGTCCAGACGAAGACTGCGGCAAAGTATCTGGGAGTGGTGCTCGACCGCCGCCTCACATGGTGGGAGCACATCCAGGCGGTTTGCAACAAGGCGTAGAGGGTTGTTTTGTCACTCAGCAGATTGATGGGGAATGTCGGAGGCCCGAGGTCCAGCAAGAGGTGACTTCTCATGTCCACCGTCAACGTCACTCTCCTGTCCGGCGCGGAAGTGTGGGCGGGTGCCATGAGAGTCAAAAAACACAGCAAGAGAATTCTCTCCGTTCAGCGCAGGGCGGCTCTTAGGGTTGCCTGTGCGTATCGCACTGTGTCTGGACTGGCTGTAATGTTTATGGCTGGAGTGTTTCCCCTCAATCTGCTCGCCGCTAAGAGACAGAACATCTTTCGCCGTGCCCCTGATCTCGGAAGAGACCAAGCTGCTGCGGAAGCCAGACTCGAAACTCTGCGAGTTTGGCAAGAGAGGTGGAACGGTGGACTGGAAGGGCGATGGACGTTTCGTCTCATCAGAGACATAAGCCCGTGGTTGAGCCATGCATTTGGGGAAATTGACTTTTTCTTGTGTCAATTCCTGACGGGCCACGGGTACTTCAGGGAATACCTTTTCCGCATGGGGAAGGTGGGGTCACCTCAGTGTAGTTACTGCCCGGAGGAGGTGGATGATGCTCATCATACTTTCTTCCGGTGCAGTCGTTTCGCTGAAGACAGGAGGAGGCTCGTCTCTGCTGTCGGCGACCTGTCCCCGGACGTCGTGGTGGGGGCGATGCTTCGAAATGAAGACTCCTGGAGAGCGGTTGCACTCTTCGTGCAATCCGTTCTTCGGGGCAAGCGAGACGAGGGATGCTTAGGTGACCTCTAAGTTTCCCGAAACGGTGACGTGACCCGTCTGGGCGCAAGACACGCGGGCCAGTGCCGAAGTTCGCGGGATAAGGGTTCCGGCCTGGTTTTTCCCCGCGGCTCCGTAGGAGGTTTAGTGGGTATACCTCGTAAGAGGGAGTCCCACACTGTTCCTTTGGGTTCCTTTGAGTTATCGTGCTTACGGATACACACATATATATATATACAGGGTGGTCATTAAAGAATGTCACAAACTTCTTGGGCCAATAGTACTTATCAATTTGAACAAAAAATGTCCTCTTAACATATGTCGAAAAATCCTTCGTTTAGCCGCTGGCCACCATTTTGTATTTTTTACAAAAAAAATTATATATAAAAAACTACTTTAGCTAAAATAACCAAACCTTGCACGGACATTTATTAAACATGAAAGAAAATTTAGAATTTTTTTTTGTTTGATTTGAATTTTTATTTTCACAATGGCGGCCATTTAAAGTTTTTAAAGTCAAATAATAAAAAAACTGTACTTTTTTCAAAACTTTACCTTGTAACAAAAAAGAAACATTTTAATACTAAATCCAACGGTATTTTGTTTATCAAAATCGGACCACAAATAAGCAAGAAAATTCACTTTTTCGGTTAGCCCGCAGAAGCTCCAGTCCCACCAGCAGCCCCAAGTAGCGTGGGCGGCGGCGCCGGCGCGCGGGCCGGCGCAACAATGAAAATCGTATTAAGAGAAATGCACTACTGTCCGCGAGAGGAAAGAGCTTCTGCGGGCTAACCGAAAAAGTGAATTTTATCGCTTATTTGTGGTCCGATTTTGATAAACAAAATACCGTTGGATTTAGTATTAAAACTTTTTGTTTTTTTGTTATAAGGTAAAGTTTTGAAAAATGTACAGTTTTTTTATTATTTGACTTTAAAAACTTTAAATGGCCGCCATTGTGAAAATAAAAATGAAAATCAAACAACAAATTTTCTAAATTTTCTTTCATGTTTAATAAACGTCCGTGCAAGGTTTGGTTATTTTAGCTAAAGTAGTTTTTTAGATATAATTTTTTTAGTTAAAAATACAAAATGGCGGCTAGCGGCTAAACGAAGGATTTTTCGACATATGTTAAGAGGACATTTTTTGTTCAAATTGATGAGTTCTATTGGCCTACGAAGTTTGTGACATTCTTTAATGACCACCCTGTATATATAAATAAATAATTAAATATATATATACATATATTCAAATTTGAACGAATGGTGTTTTTGGCATCTGGGGACCTCAAAATGAAAAGTTATCATGGTCTCGGTTTTAAGTCTTACCATGAGATCTACGGTAATAGCTTCTTCCCTATAGGGTAAATTCGCTAAAATAAAAATAATAATAACAATAATAATAATTTTTTTTTACGTAGGAGGAACGCTTAATGCGCGAACCCAAAGGAACAGTGTGGGACTCCCTCTTACGAGGTATACCCAGTAAACCTCCTACGGAGCCGCGGGGAAAAACCAGGCCGGAACCCTTATCGGACAACTTCGGCACTGGCCCGCGTGTTTTGCGCCCAGACGGGTCACGTCACCGTTTCGGGAAACTTAGAGGTCACCTAAGCATCCCTCGTCTCGCTTTCCCCGAAGAACGGATTGCACGAAGAGCGCAACCGCTCTCCAGGAGTCTTCATTTCGAAGCATCGCCCCCACCACGACGTCCGGAGACAGATCGCCGACAGCAGAGACGAGCCTCCTCCTGTCTTCAGCGAAACGACTGCACCGGAAGAAAGTATGATGAGCATCATCCACCTCCTCCAGGCAGTAACTACACTGAGGTGACCTCACCTTCCCCATGCGGAAAAGGTATTCCCTGAAGTACCCGTGGCCCGTCAGGAATTGACACAAGAAAAAGTCAATTTCCCCAAATGCACGGCTCAACCACGGGCTTATGTCTCTGATGAGACGAAACGTCCATCGCCCTTCCAGTCCACCGTTCCACCGCTCTTGCCAAACTCGCAGAGTTTCAAGTCTGGCTTCCACAGCAGCTTGGTCTCTTCCGAGATCAGGGGCACGGCGAAAGATGTTCTGCCTCTCAGCGGCGAGCAGATCAAGGGGATACACTCCAGCCACATCCATTACGGCCAGTCCAGACACAGTGCGATACGCACAGGCAACCCAAGAGCGGCCCTGCGCTGAACGGATAGAATTCTCTTGCTGTGTTTTTTGACTCTCATGGCACCCGCCCACACTTCTGCGCCGTACAGGAGAGTGGCGTTGACGGTGGACATGAGAAGTCGCCTCTTGCTGGACCTCGGGCCTCCGACGTTCCCCATCAATCTGCTGAGTGACAGAACAACCCTCGTCGCCTTGTTGCAAACCGCCTGGATGTGCTCCCACCATGTGAGGCGGCGGTCGAGCACCACTCCCAGATACTTTGCCGCAGTCTTCGTCTGGACCTCCACGTCACCAACATTCATAGGGATTACTGTTTGAATTCTCCGTCGCGTGAGCATGACGATCTCGGTCTTGGCGACCACCAGCTCAAGTCCATGACCGCTCATCCATCTGTTGACCCGAAACATCACCTGGTTGAGGCGAAGCTGGGCCACCTCCGGATTCCGAGCCGTGATGACTGCGGCTACATCGTCTGCGTAGCCCACGAGATAGACTTGTGGTGGCATCTCGAGGCGAAGCACTCCGTCATATGCCACGTTCCAAAGGTCAGGGCCAAGGATCGACCCTTGCGCTGCGCCGGTGGTGACCACTTTGGAACGGACCCCTGCTTCTGTGCTATATATCAGCCTGCGCTCCTTCAGGTAGTCCTGTACCACGACCAAGAGATAGTCGGGTACCCTGAAGTCCCACTACAACGCCTCGAGCATGTCCACCCAACGGGCCGAGTTAAAAGCGTTTTTAACGTCCAGGGTGACCAACAGCACGATCGGCCTGGCCTGATGGCAGGCCGTGTCAGCCCGCTGGACGGCGCCCAGGACTTCAGCCACGGCATTCAAGGTTGAGTGGCCCTTCCGAAAGCCGTGCTGCCGGGGAGACAAGTCCCCAGCGGCTTCGACAGCCGACCTCAATCTGGGTTTCAGCAACCTCTCAAAGAGTTTACCCGCCGTGTCCAACATACAGAGTGGTCTGTATGCCGACGGGGACTCCGGGTCACCTTTGCCTTTGCTGATGAGCGCCAGTCTAGCTGTCTTCCAGCGTGACGGAAACACACCCGCCACCAAACACGCGTTGAACATGCGCAGCAGCAGATGTGGGTTACTTCCCGCCACAACCTTCAGAGCCTCAACCGGAATGCCATCAGGGCCTGGAGCTCTGTTGTTGTGCATGGCAGACGACGCTGCCACG
Source organism: Allygus modestus (assembly GCA_963675035.1). Taxonomy (NCBI): domain Eukaryota; kingdom Metazoa; phylum Arthropoda; class Insecta; order Hemiptera; family Cicadellidae; genus Allygus; species Allygus modestus. The sequence goes on from OY776112.1 coordinate 119,313,967, forward strand.
AGCTCCTGTTCCGTGAACAAAGGAACATCAGGCACCGGCCCCGTTACCCTCTCCTCTCGCCTCACAGGGTGACTTGGGAAGAGAGCATCGACGATGGCCGTGACCGTGCCTGCAGACATAGACGCACTGCTGGCCCCCATTCCCCCGAGCTTTCTCGTGACGAGCTTGTACCCTCTTCCCCATGGATCGGAGTCCACGTCCCGGCACAGCTCCTTCCAGCAGCGAGCCTTGCTCAGGCGAATTGCACTGGCAAGAACTTTTTTCGCAGTCTTGTGCTCTGCCGACCTGGCCAAAGCCTCCGGTCGGTTTCGAGTTCTCTGCGCTCTTCTGCGAAGCATCAGTGCCGTTCTCCTGAGCTCCGCGATTTCGTCCGTCCACCAGTACACGTGGCGACGACCCCGGACAGGTTTTTTCCGAGGAATCGACGAGTCGCATGCACGCTCAATCAGCTGCATTGTGGAACCCACGAGAGCTTCGACCCGATCTCGACCAGCGGAGTTAAAGCGCTCCGTCAAACCAGCCTCGGGGCTACGACTGAGCCGCTCAACGAATTTTCCCCTGTCCAGTTTGGCCTGATTCCAGCCAATTGGGTTTCGAGTACTGCATCGACGAAACAACTCGTTTTCTTCCAGATTGAAGGAGATGAATTCGTGGTCACTGGCCGTGTACACGTCCATCACCCCCCACTCCGCTACCAGAGGAAAAAACCCTGCCGATACCAGCGTGACATCTGGTATGGAGTCACCAAAACCAGGTCTTCGGTATGTCGTCGTGTCCCCTCTCTTCGCCACTTCCAGGTCGAGCCTCGAGGCCATCTCAAAGATTCGTCTCCCCCGGGCGTTAGTGACTGGCATGCCCCACTCAACGGCACGCGCGTTGAACAATAATAATAATACTAATAATAATAATAATAATAATAATAATAATAATGAAACATATTTTTACAAGTACTTTTATTAGGTTTGCTGAGTAATATTTCTCGGACAACATAATTACAACAATAGAGTTTACATTGTGTTTTCGTTAATAGTAATAAGATAAACGAGTTCGCACCCAGCACGCTTAAGGAAAATCAATTCCCGCATTAAAAACTTTAAAAATCAAATAACAGGTTTAAACAAAGATTTGTGTCATTTTTAGCAAAGTGTAAATATTAGATTTGTTGATTTGTTGACTAGTTGAATAATTCGTTCGATTCGTATTAACAGCTGATGAAACTTTTCGGTCCGGGTTATCAGCTGTTAATATGAATTATCCAACTTGTCAACAATGAAAACTTGTGTAACAGCTGTTTGTTTAGAGTAGCATTAAGATCGATATGGAAGCAAACTTAAATGGTAAAAAGTAAAAGAAATTTAGTTTTTGAGAAATTGTTTTATTAATATTGTTTGCAATATGACGAAAAATATAGCTCATCACTAGGACCAAAAGTGGCTTTTCGATTCTCGCTCATTTTCCAGCTTCGGCTCCGCCTCGGTTGAGCTCACTTTTGGTCCTAGTGATGAAATATACTAGTTTTTATTTGTTTTAAATAACGGTTTCTGAAGCAATAAACTATTTACAGTTGACTAAAAAAGGTTTGTTTCCTGACTAACTGATCCCAGGCTAGATCTTAAAAGGTAGAGCAGGTTTTAGTGGGTATATGACGTGATTGTAACTTTTATATTCCCCACAGTACAGGCTGACCACCTGTGTAGGTTAACACGTTTTACTTTCTCTATCTGAAATAATAGATAATTTAATAAACAATATTTTTGAATTTTTGAAATATCTTTAAAAAAGGTTATTTTTTATTCTGTCAAATAAGAAAATACCCCCGCCGCAGCAAACCTGCATACTCAGTGAATTTACAATGCATGTATATGTTTCTCACTACCACATAAAGCCCCTAACCAAGTTTCGTAAAAATAAATTAATAAAAAAGTGATTATAGCATTTTATTTATCCTCCATAAGAATAAAATTGAAGGGTGAGTACGCAGGTTTGCTGCAACAAGAAAGATGAGAAATCTGTTTATCCAATTATTAATATAACTTAACCAGGTGAAGCTACATACCGAGATTTATTAATTTATGTTCAAAATTAAGGGCGATATAAAACATTACTTATTATTCATAAGAATAACATTAGGGCTGAGTATGCGGGTTTGCTGCTACGGGGATAATCGGCAACAATCTTTGTGTGCAAATATTAATACAACAGTACTAGGTGAAGCTACATGCCAAGTTTCATAAATATACATTCATAAATAATCAAGATATCAAATTTTAATTATTCTCCATAAGGATAACATTGGACAACGTACTGTGTTTAGGTCTTTGAATATGCAACGATTGGACGTAGAATCACAATTTAAACCCCAAAATAATTGTTTTTTAGAGCGGAACTGATTGGTAGAAGCATATGTGAAGTTTACAATACAATTAACTAAAGAAAAGCTAAAAACCTTTTTCCCCTAAGATTAACATGGGAGATTTTATTAACACGTTTTTTAGATTTCCTCTGCAACCACTTAACGTAGGTTAATGATTAAAAATGCCATATTATTTGTTATTTTAAGCTCTATAAAATGGTCAAAACTAAAATTCAGTGTTTTACAAATTTTAGGGTGAAAAATGCAAAAAACCGATTTTTGGAAAATTTTAAACCACAAATACCCCATTCCCATGGTCCGATCTTTCTGGTTTTCGAACTTAAAGTCATAAATGATGCTTTACATGTTCGTGCCAAAGTTCGTCGAAATCGAATGTTTTTTACTCAAGTCATCGGGGTAATGGACACACACAAACACACACGCGCAAACACACACACACACACACACACACACACACATACACACACACACACACACACACACACACACACACACACACACACACACACACACACACACACACACACACACACACACACACACACACACACACACATATATATATATATAAATTTGAACGAATAGTGTCTTTGGCATCTGGGGACCTCAAAACGAAAAGTTATCATGGTCTCGGGCTTAAGTGTCACCATGAGACCTGCAGTAATAGCTTCTTCCCTATAGGGGAAACTCGCTAAAACATAGTACTTACAGTATAATTATTTGTGCCCTACTATTTTCGAAACATTGCAACTAGAAATTCAAAGTAGAGTTTAAAGTAACCAACAGAGGCAAGTTAGCTTGTGAGATGTCACGAAACAGCTTTCTGAGGACCTTGCTTTGTGTTCAACAAAGCGTTTGATTGTGTCAGTCACTCTAGCCAGTTGAGAGAGTTGTGCTTCAACTTTGAGGAGACCTGCCAAGCATTTTTGGACAGGAAAAAAAGTACTTGGTTTAAGCGAAACATGATTATTTACCACCATATGACATACATAGGTTGCAGTTTAAACTAGGCCAGAATATAAATGCGTGTTGTAAAATAAACTAGTTACTTACTACTGTTATGTTACAAGACTCATGTCATGTCATGTCTGTCATGTCACTGAAGCCTATAGGATGTTTTAAATTTATTTTTAGGAAAGGTGGAATAACAAAATGACCCATAATTTCTGTGTATGACCCAAATCTATAATATTATAAAGAAGAGGTGGTTTCTATCTGTCTGTCTGTCTGATGTTCCGGGTGAACGCAGAAACTACTGAACCGACTGGGCTGAAACTTGGCACATAGGTAGATCTTGAACCCATGCCACACATAGGCTTATTCACTTCCTTAAAATCCCCTCGGGCTACGCCCCGTGAACGTCCTAAGCTTCAATGTTTACATTTCAAAATAATGTTAACATTCAGAAACTGTAATGCGAACAGCTATGGATACTTAAATTTGACAGCTAAAAGAGCAGAAGCAAGAACAGTTGTTTCAAGCTAACTAAAATGCAAATTGCATTGACTAAAGAACGGGTAGAGAAAAACCCTGTGCGAAGAGCGGGTACGTCAGCTAGCTATTAATTAATATTAATGAAAAAATATTAATGTGGCTTCATCTGGTTGTGGTCTATTCTTATTTGCACGAAAAACAATATTTATTTTTGCCCCACCCCCGATTTCATATTTTGCTCCCTCCTCTTCGATTTTATACTTTTATTTTATGTCCCCCCATTTTATATTTTTGCCCCCCCATTTTATATTTTTGCCCCTTCCCGATTTTATATTTTTTGCTCCCCCACCCCCGATTTTATATTTATGCCACCCTTTTCGATTTTATATTTTTATTTTATGTCCCCCCCATTTTAAAGTCCCCCGATTTTATATTTCCCCCACCCACTTTTATATTTTTGCTCCCCCCATTTTTATTTTTGACCCGTCCCGATTTTATACCCCCCCCAGTTTTATATTTTTGCTCCTCCCCGATTTTTATTTTGGCCCCCCCCACTTCGATTTTATATTTTTATTTTATGTCCCCCGATTTTATATTTTTTGCCCCCCCCCGATTTTATATTCTTGCTCCCTCCATTTTATTTTCGCTCCACCCCCAATTTTATATTTTGCGTCCCCTCTCTCTTCGATTTTATATTCTTATTTTATGTCCCCCCTCCATTTTATATTTTTGCCCCACTCCCCGATTTTATATTTTTACTCTCCCTCCCAATTTTTATTCTTGCCCCCCCCCCGATATTATATTTTTGCCCACCTCCGATTTTTATTTTCGCCCCCCCCCGATTTAACATTTTGTTACCCCATCCCGATTGTATATTTTTGCCCCCCCCGATTTTATATATTTTTGCCACCCAATATAATTTTGTTACCCTCATTTTTATCTTTGCCCAACCAAAAATTTAATATTTTGTCCCCCCCTCTTCGATTTTATATTTTTATTTTATGTTGTCCCCCTTTCATTTTATATTTTTGCCCCCTCCCCGATTTTATATTTGTACCCTCCCTCCCGATTTTTATTTTTGCCCCCCATTTTAGCGAATTTCCCCTATAGGGAAGAAGCTATTACCGTAGGTCTCATGGTAAGACTTAAGCCCGAGACCATGACAACTTTTTTTTAAGGTCCCCAGATGACTAAAACACTATTCGTTCAAATTTATATATATGTATATATATATATATATATATATATATATATATATATGTGTCCGTGAATGCGATAACTTGAGTAAAAAACGTCCGATTTCGATGAAATTTGGCTCAAATGTGTAAACTGACATTTTTGACTTTAATTTCGAAAACCAGAAAAATCGGACCATGGAAAGGGGGGTTTATGGGGTTTTAAATTTTCCAAAAATCAAATTTTTGAATTTTTACCCTGAAATTTTTAAAACACTTAATTTTGGTTTTGACCATGTTATAGAGCTTAATAAAACAAATATGGTAATTTGAATTATTAACCTAGGTTAAGTGGTTGCTGAAAAAATCCAAAAAACATGCTCATAAAATCTCCCATGTTAATCTTATGGGAAAAAGGGTTTTGGCTTTTCCTCAGTTAATTTTCCTTTAAACTTCACATTTGCTTTTACCAATCACTTCAGCTCCACAAAACAATCATTTTGGTGTTTAAATTGTGATTCTACGTCCAAGCATTGCAGAGATATTCAAAGTGCTAAACACAGTATGTTGTCCAATGTTGTCCTTATGGAGAATAAATAAAATTTGATATCTCCATTATTTATGAATGTATATTGATGAAACTTGGTATGTGGCTTCACGTAGTACTGGTATATTGATATTTGCACAAAAAATAAAGGTTTTGTTGGTTGTCCCCGTAGCAGCTAACCTGCTTACTCAGCCCTAATGTTATTCTTAAGAAGAATAAGTAAAGTTTTATATCTCCCTTAATTATGAACATAAATTAATAAAACATGGTAAGTAACACTTGGTTCAGTTATATTGATAATTGCATAACAACTCATTTCTTATCTCCCTCGTTGCAGTAAACCTACGTACTCAGTCCTAATGCTATTCTTATGGTGAATATATAAAATGTTATAAATCACTTATTTATGTATGTATTTTTGTCAAACTTGGTAAGTGGCTTTATGTAGTAGTGAGAAACATATAAATGGATTGGAAATTCGATGAGTACACAGGTTTGCTGCGACGGGGGGTATTATATTTTATCCCCCTCCCACCCATTATATATTTTTTCCCCCGGTTTTATATTTTCGTCCCCTCCGTTTTTATTTTCACCCCCACCACCCCGATTTTATATTTTGCCACAGTAGTGTGGGTTTGCCGGTTTTGGACCGGAAGTGACGTCATCCGGTCACGTGACCGGATGCGCTGAGTCATGAAAGACGTCATCTGAGGCTGAGCCAGTGACGTAGGCGGTTTTGTGACGTAATGAGGGAAAGTTTAAAGTTCAAGGTCACGGGGAGGTAATTTTAAAAAAGTACTACCTCGCACGCGTAAAATCTGATTGTGATTCGATAGTTTAATCGATAAGAAATATCGAATGAAACAATCGAATGAAGCAATTGGACGATACGAGTGCGAGGTAGTACTATTACAAATATTACTTTATTTTATTTACAATAATTCATGTTTACAATAGTTCCCCGTTGTTCGTTGTCATCGATGTTGTTGATCCGGACGAGTTGCGGCCATCACTTCGCTTTCTGATGAAAGACGGTAGATACTTCGATTCCTGCGCAGAGTCCATGTTGTTTTTTGATGCGTAAAGTTCCAAAGATAAATCGTAACCGGACGCAATGAGAAGTCTTAACTCTTCATTAAAAACCTCGAGGTCTTGGAAAGTCGCCAGATGAATAGAGTCATAATTAATACACCTAATTTTGATGGACATTTTAACAGAGAGCTCGATGTACACTGGTCAAGAGCCGGATGTGTACTGACTA